>CM033442.1:22994135-25394135 GCA_019425775.1 Rafetus swinhoei | reverse complement strand
TGCTTAGTACTATAGCAGAAGTGTCTTACCTGCCATATTTTGCAGCGTGTTCAAGTAAGTTGTCAACATACAATATTTTCAAAGGGCTCTCTTGTTTTTATTTCTTTTTTCTTTTCTTTTTTCTGAAAAGCATGTACCATAGCAAAACAACGTGTGTAGCTACTTTAAGAGGTTGAACAATCCAAGAGAATATCTATAAGAAATTTCCCTCCAAGTTAATGGAAAATGCAGTATTCAAATATTTGAATAAGTTATATATTCCAATATAATTATTTTACAATGTTGAAAACTATTAAAACAAAACCATGTTAAAAAGTCATTGACCTCTTTTTAATTGACTTGTACTTTTTTAAACAATTTAAAATTTTTGAAATTTCAAAGTCAAATGATTTCAGGGTGTATGTTTTTAAATATTTGTAGTTTAGTTTTTTAATTGTTTATATTGTAAATTGAAACCAAAAACAAAATACTGTGTAATATATACAATATCTGTGCACATGTGCAGGGCATTTCTGTTGTTTGCATTCACTTCTATATTATTTGCTGTTTAGTAATTAAATGCATTATTAGAAATTGTGGCATAACCCTTTCATGTTAATTCCTGCTGAAATATAATGGAATTCTCTTCTCTGCTCCCTTGTAAATTGGATACCACTTTAAAGAATTCAGTAGAACTTCAAAAGCATACATGGGAAGAGAATCAGCTCCAACTTTTTTTTTTCATTGTCTTTAGCACCTTGGAAGGTTTTACTGTGACTATTGAAAAAAGAAATGCTCATAAGGAAGGGGCTTTGTCAGATTTTGTATGGAATCTAGGAAATCTGCTTTACAATTCTGTTTTCAGAAATTTCACAAAAAACCATACTTTTCAATGTAAATCTCTGTGAAAACATAGCAGAGGTCTAGCTTCATTTTAAAAAGGATTGATGTGCCCTTATATTACTTTGCACCTTAGCTACCTTATGATAGAAATTTGGATTTGGGGGACTGTAAGAATTGTATATTGTTGATGTTGAGACCATATATTCTCAGTTCTGGATTTTGAACACACAATTCTGTGGTTGTATAGCCAGGTTTTTGGTTGGGCTCCAACCCTGATATGCATGTATCAGTAGCTAGTTCCCAGTCCATAGTTTAAATAATGTATAGAAGAGAGGAAAGAAATCCAAAATATAAGCTTCCAGCTATCGCTTCTTCCTGGAGTATAGATGATTGTAAGCAGAGAATTCTCTTTTATATTGTTTAGCTTCAGTATGTTGACGTGGAAGATTTTTTAATGCTATTTAATACTGCTAAGTGGTAACTGAAGTCAATGAGGAAAAAACTCCATTTAGCTTGTAGGAGAAATTATACTATATTTTGTGTAAGCTTATGTTTAAAATATACCATCACCAACTGACCCAGCATGATGTCACCAAAGGGAACCTAAATTTTAGTATTGCAAATTATAATTAACAAAAAATAAAGTTTTGAAGATTGAAATAGCCAGGGGTTATCTGCCTTACATGTTTTATTTTTCTTTAGGTTTGTACATGATTATTTTGGGTAGAAGGAATGTATAATCATGCTGAGCATTAATTTCCAAATCTGGCACAAGATATTCACAAATTTGCACACTGCAGTGTGTTTCTTCCAGCACAAAAAAATCATTCTGTCAAAGTCTGTAGTGATTTATATCCTGTATAATTCTGTTCAAACTAAATGGATTGCAAGCAGTATAAATTACCACAGAATTTGGCATATTATCCTTTGAAAGCTATCAGGCCCAAAATTTTAGTGAAATTACTTGGAACAATCCAAATGCAGAACAATCTAAATATTTAAGCCTGCAAATAATAAAAAGAGCATAACAAATGAGGTCTTCATGTTGCTAATTTGTAGATTAATAAGTGCCTTGTTTGAGTCCTATCAAGGGGAAAAAAGAGCATTTCCAAATTACAAAAGTTTTGTAAAATAAATATTCATGACCTATAGGTTAAGTGTATAAGGTGCAAATTATTTTAAAATTGTACTTATAATTAATTGAAAGTTACACAAAAGAATGGACCATGGAGAACACAAAGATGTTGAAATGCTGGCAACTGTTTGGTAATTGCATTGCATTAGCAAAACTAGTTCTTAATATTGTTGATGAAAAATAGTGTCATTCTGTAGTTTCTAAAGAAAAATAAGTTTTGGTGTTAAACTTTGCAGTTTTAAGTTTTGTGTGGGAAAGACCAATTGTAGTTCACTGTTTTAGTAATGTTTATTAACTACTTGTCAGGTAAATCTGTAAGTAAAGGCTTTATTGAATGAATCAGTGTGCCTAGGTAAACAAGAGGGATGTGTCAGGATGATACTCCAAAAGTGCTTCATGGAGACAACTCCTAATGAGAACCTAAAACTTTATTTACTTGACTGGACAGTGGACCAATTTAATCCATGAAAACTCCAAGAACTTGAAGAAAATTATATACCCATTTATACCAGACTGCATTTGGCCTGATACATTTTTCTATTAGGGTATGTCTATACTTGCACCCTCTTTTGATAGAGGGATGCAAATGAAGACATTCGAAATTGCAAATAAAGCCGGGATTTACATATCCCATGCTTCATTTGCATAATCATGTTATGGCGCTATTTCAAAATAGTGCTATTTCGAAATACAAAACGCGGTGTAAATGCGGTTATTTCGGGAGACCACCCTTCTGAAATAACTGTTAAACCTCATTTTATGAGGAATAAGGGTTATTTTGAGGGAAGGGTGTTCTCCCGAAATAACCACATCTACACCACGTTTGTTATTTCGAAATAGCGCCATAACGTGATTATGCAAATGAAGCGTGGGCTATGTAAATCCCAGCTTCATTTGCAATTTTGATTGTCTTCATTTGCATCCCTCTATCAAAAGAGGGTGCAAGTGTAGACATACCCTTAGATTCCTTAAAGGTATCTCTTAGGCTACTTCTAGACTGCACGCCTTTTTCGACAGAGGCTTTGTCAACAGATACTGTCGATAAAGCCTCTGTCAAAAAAGAGCATCTAGACTACGATTAGTATTGTTGAAAAAGCAAGTCTCTTTTTCGACAGAGAGTCTAGACGCTCTCTTTCGAAAAAGCACAGTTTCCATGCAATAGCGCCTTTTTTCGAAAAAAGGCGTTATTCCTTGTACAATGAGGTTTACCACTGTCAACAAAACTGCTGCATTCTGTCAACTTACTGTCGACAGAACGCGGCAGTAGTGTAGGCGCAGGTATAGTTTTGTCAACAAAAGCCAACTTTTGTCGACAAAACCCTGTAGTCTAGACACACCCTTAGGTAATGGGAAATATTTAAAGCTGTGTAGGTATGTAAATTTCATTCCAAACTGTCTGAACCATCTTATAACAGAAAACACTTTTTGCACTTTTTACACAATGTTTCATGTTTATTTACATCATGTATGTCCTCAGTATTTTTTACAATTATATTATTTATAAGTATTAATAATATATTTGGTTTGGGTTTTATGCCTTTGTGAAAATGTTGTGATTAGCTGATTAGATCATATAAAAGCACATTACCAGCTACTTTTATTTGATGATGAACACTACAGAAATGCTGTTAAAAATTAAATAAGTGCATTATAGTAAATGAAAGATGCTGGTTTGCTAATGAAAGAAAAACAGTCTGATTTTTTTCAGTAATACTGAGTATCCTAAAATCAATGTCATCTGTACATTTTCAACCCTCTGGAATTTCCCAGGCAGTCATCCAAAATATGCACTGCTCTTCTTCTAAAAAGTACATACAAAACTGCTACATTACATGCATTTCAAAGAACTTTTTCATTTATATTAGCTTTTGTTATATTTAACAAGGGGCTTCTTAGTGCCTAACCTACCTTCAAAACAAGCAATAGGATTCCCCTCCTTAGTAGGTATGTAATCCTTCTGCCAGGTAGCACCAGCAGCAGCCAGGGCCAGGTTCAATATCTGGGGGCCCCTTTTCATCCATCTCACCCACAACTGGCTCGAGCCCTCACCCAGTAGCCTGGGAAATTCACACACCCCTGGGCGCCTCTGAGAGACAGTGCTTCTCCACTCGCAAGTACAGAGTCTGAGTGTAGAAAAGAAACTTTTAATGAAAGAGAGAGAGAAGTCACATGGCATTAGCTTGGGAAAATACCATATCCAGAGTTCATAACCAACCCATGAGTAACCATCCCAGCTCAAATGGATTGAGCAATGTCCCTTGCCTCTCAGGCTCACCAATCCAACGATGTAAGGGTCCCATTCACATACCCAAACTTTCTCCGTACTCTACTTCAAACGCCCCACTTACAGCTGTGTCCAGTCAGTGCGGACCCAGGGTGTGTCTAGATTACACCTCTCTGTCGACCGAGAGGTGTAGATTAGGCACGTCGAAATTGCTAATGAAGCGGGGGATTTAAATATCCCGCGCTTCATTAGCATAAACATGGCCGCTGCTTTTTTTCAACACAGAGCTTTTTAAAAAAAAACAAAAACCTGGCAGTCTAGATGCGGATCTGTTGAAAATAAAACCTTTTTCAACAGATCCTGTATTCCTCAAAAAATGAGGTTTACAGGATCTGTTGAAAAAGGGTTTATTTTCGACAGATCCGCGTCTAGACTGCTGTTTTTTTTCGAAAAAGCTCTGTGACAAAAAAAATTGGCGGCCATGTTTATGCTAATGAAGCACAGGATATTTAAATCCCCCGCTTCATTAGCAATTTCAACGTGCCTAATCTACATCTTTCTGTCGACAGAGAGGTGTAGTCTAGACGTAGCCCCAGACACATCACCCTGATGACTCCACTCATTGAGCCTGAGGCCATGCCACCTTTGTGCTGCTCCTGTGCTCTGCTGCTCCACCAGCCGCCCTGCTGGCTGCCTGCCGCTTCTTCTACCAGCCACCCTGCTAGCTGCCTGCTGCTGCTCCTACTGGCCGCCCGTCGCTCTCACCAGCCACTCTGCTGGCCACCTGCTGCTGCTCCTTGTCAGCTGCCCTGCTGGCCACCTGTTGCTTCTTCTACCGGCCGCCCGCCGGTTGCTCCCACCAACTGCTCTGCTGGTCGCAATGGGTCTGGCTCCAAGCCAAACCAGTGACTTCATCTCTTAGTGATCTCAACTCTTTAGCCACCACCTAGGCTGGCAAAAAGACTCCTGATGGAGTCTGCTTTAAATCTATCCTTAGAACACGGGGGGCGAGAGGGGGTGGGGAGGAGAGACAGGTCGAACCAGTCTTACAGCTCACACCTGCCAGGCATGAAGCAGGCTGGCTCAAGCCCTTTCCCTCAATTCAGTTCACTCAGCTCTGGAAGGGGGAGGCTTGTTTATCTGAGACCCCTTACAATGATCGTGTCTCTCCTGCAGCACTGGTGTCATATTTTACAGTTCCTACATTTAGAGGTAGCATGGTTTGTGACCCCACAACAGCCAAATTAGTTACAATACACCACATTCCATTCTAACAACCGATCCGCCATCAGCCCTGGCTGAATTGGATTTACATAACCACACTTCAGATTCCTTCCCCATCCTGTCATGAGCTGTATTTACATACTGACAGTTAATTATCTTGCAGGCCTAAACAATTTGAATGAGCATACCCACCCCCAGGGCTGCTCTCTCCTTTTAGCTGGCTGATTGCAAGCAGTAGTTCAGCCCCTGCTTACAGGTAGGTAGAATAGCCATCTCTTTGCCACTCATCAAAATCCATAAACTAAAAGCAAGCAAATATGTGGTAAGGAACCTGAACTTTGCACTGAAGGTCAACCAGAATGCCTCAATGAATCTGGTCATCATTACAATGCACAGAGGGAGGGGCATTCTCTGAGCTTGGACCCTATGGTGGGATGGATATACCCCACACTAAAGAGAGGAGGGAGAAAGGCCTGTGGGCAGAGGAAGCACCGCCCCTTTTAACCAACTGGGCATGCGCCTGGTGTGGGGACTGTATAAAAGGCCTGGGTACAGCTCATTCAGGGGGAACTGCAAGCAGGAAGGGAGCTCAAGTTGGAGCTCCTAAGCCAGCTTGGTCATCGCAGCTGCCCTCTGAGGAACAACCTTTGCAGCTGTCCCTGGAGTCACACCCACCTCCAGAGGAGCAAGGCAAGCAACTGCAGCCACACCTGGAGCAGCCAACCCAGCCACAGCCTTCTCAGGAGCAGCAGCCGCCACGACCCCAGAGACTGCCCTGACCAAGGGGAGAGACAGCCACAAGGCCCAGGTACCCCACGCCACACTCCAGGGACTGAACTACTCACCAGAGATGGTAGGAAGTGGCCCAGGGTGGAGGGTTACCCCTCCGGGAGCTCAGCGTGTTTCAGGCGGACTTCCCGCTGAGCTGGCAGTGCAGTTTCCACTGCCAACAGGGCCTGGGTCAGGACCTGGTGGAGTGGGAGGGCCCGGGTCCCCCTACCCTCACCCTAACTGGAGTTCAGTTCTCCAATAGCCAGGGAGAGCCCTCCGGCAACTCAGACCTCTAGGCACTGAACTTTGTGACTAGGCCCAGAGGGGCCGTATTTCCCCTGAGTGAGAGGCACTGCACTTTGTGACTAGGTCCAGAGGGGCTGTATTTCCCCAGAATTAGGGGCACTGAACTTTGAGATTGAGCTCGCAGAGGGGTATGCCCCGGGACAAGGAGGTACGCCCTGGGACAGACCCAAAGCCACTGTTAGAAATATTAGTCAAATAATTTCTATCTGCCTCCTCAAAGGCTATAAAAGTAACTGAAAAAAATTAAACTTTCACCTGAGTCAATTTTGTCTTAAAGTTTGCTACATGGGGCCCTAACCCATCTAAGATACTCTTTTGATATTGGCTCTGCTATTGGCTGAGGTCAATCTGCTGCAAAAGGTCAAACCAGCCGAGACTCTTAAGACCACCTACACAGGGAGTAGTGAGGAAGAGAAGCAACAGATATTGTCTACCACACACCACGGCTCTCAATCCTGGAGCTGACCCTCTACCCTGCTTGGGCTAGGTATCGCCTCTGATCTCTTCCCACACCATCAGACATTGCTTACAACACAAACAAGGTTCTGCCACCCCTGGCTGTCATGCTGTTTGCTAGAATAGCTATCTTACTATGTTTTTATAACTCAACATTTTTATAAGAATAAGTTGTTGGCCTAAAGCTCCAATGTGGAGGACCAATGGACTGCCTTTCATCTGGTACCTATTCTTTGACCTGTTCAGCACAGGTTGCCTGACTAATAGTTAAAACTCTGCCGGCACAGTATTTTGGGTCATTGGAACACCCAAATTTTCTCATTCTGTCAAAGTGCAGTCTCCAGGATTGTATACCATAGTCTTTAAGAACTCATTTCCCCAGCCTCATAAGAGTCAAAGAGGCAGAAGAACGTATTTTCTGCTAAACCCTATGGTATCCCCAGCTATCGGAGACAGATTCTAGGGGACCTTTTGCCACTATTTGTTAAAAGAAACAGGAAATGTCCGTGCTGTAGGTTGCTAGATTGCCCTTTTGTGTTTGTGGCTAGATGAAAGAAGATAATTGTATTTTTGACACTGGACACTGTGATGCATAGAAAGAGTGCTGGCCAGTATCTGGCAACTAAAGGGTTAAACTCAGGTAGCTAGGGGGTGTTAGCAGGAAGCCAGAAGAGCCAAAGGGAAAAGGTGTTGAAATTTGAATTGAAAATGTACCTGCCTGCCGTTTTTCTTTGTGTGAGTTTCAAGCCAGGACTTGGGAGAACAAGCTGTATTGAACCAAACAGAACTACCATGTCTACATGGAATACTGGGCATGGAAATGGACTGGACCTTGAAGCACAGATTGTAAGTAAATAGGAAAATGTATATTTAGTCATGATAAGGTGATACACTGCACCAAAACATCCAAAAATTAGTACATTTCAATTATTATTCTATTGTTTAGCAGTGTTATTAATTGTGATTTAAAAAAAATGATTAATTTTTGTGAGTTAATTACTTGAGTTAACTACGATTAATCAACAGCCCTAATAGTATAGTATTTGTACCTTTGTAATCTGCTTGCTCGCAGCCATCAGGAAGAATATGATTAATGTTTTCTTACTTTATATGGGAGGGGTTTTTCATGTCTAATTCACTGCCTTAAATATCATATCTTCAAGAATGGAGATGCTAAGTAGAAGCAGGTCTGACATTATTTCAGATGAATTATATTTATCAATCTGTTATTAATTTGTAGGGGACTGCACTGTGATGCTGTAGTCCTTATCAATATGAAATTAATATCCTAAGGAAACTCAAAAACCTCATAAACATAACAGTAAAAGGCTTAATTTCTACACTCTACTGACTGCCTGAAAAACTGTAAATCTATGAATTTCAGCTTCTCAGACAGTTTTCAAGAGTTTAAAACCTAACAGAGAATTATCTTTTACAATAGCACAATTGGGTTTTGCCAAATAATCACTCAATAGACAACAAGATTTACTTTTACTTTTGTATCCAGCAACTGCAGTGCAATGACTGTATTTGTCATCTGAAGCTCAGTATTGGGAGTCTTATTCCCTTATTAGTCTGTCTCCTGCTCAATATGTGTATTAAAAGCCCTGTTTCATTTTTCAATTCCAGGGATTAAATGATGGCCTATATTCTTCCCATAGTTTGACAATCTCTAGTAACTGGTGCTAATCCCATCTCAAAGTTCAGAGACAAAGAAGTTGTGGCCATGTTATTTATCTGCCAGCAAGGGAGTCAAAGATAGTGAAGTTTTCATAGCCTGATCCCATACAGATCATAATCTAAGTTCCTCTTGGGGTTTTTGAAGTCGGTTAAACTTCACGCTCTAGTGCTTCTGTTGTCCATGTTTCAGAAGACATAAATAACTATCCAGATAAATAACCTTGAGGAAATACACACTTGTAAATTGCATTAAATCAAAAATTAAAGTCAAGTCCTGGAGCTCAGACTCAAGAGCTCTCAGTTAAAATGTTGGGTCATATTTTTGTCAACATTAGACTACATATTTAACTATAAATCTCTGATCAGGTTGTGTGTATTCAGTTATGTTATTTAAACCGATTCAACCTACTACAGTTGTGTTTGGACTTTCCGCCTGATATAAGTACACCTTAGAATGTGACACATACTGGCAAGGGATTTATATGTTTGTTAACATTTTCATTCAGTGATAGGTTTTCTTTAATTTATTATTTTCAATTTTAAAACAACTTTTTAAACTGTAGCTCCTGCATCAAAACTTAAAATTGCCTCAGTTAAAACAAATCCTTGGTAACAAATATCCCCTGCCAACCAAATCAGGGAGGTGGTATTGATGAAGGGCCAGCAATGTTCCAGACTCCAGAAAGAGAAATACACATTGAGCACCTCAATCCACCACCAAAGCCAGAAATCTCAAAATACTTGCAAAGGAGGTTTTACTGCAGTTCCTGAAAATATCCAAGTCTGGCCTCTGTCAGGCTAAGGTGAGGAAGTGGTTTCTAGATTAAGAACCATGTGGAACATGCTTTACTAGAAGCCCCCTCTTTTTTTACTTAATCTTAATGTGCCAGTGTGCAGATTAGGAAGAGCTTGCCACTAAATTCCAAGATGGCTTCCAAATGCGATAGCAAGAACTGGCAACTAACACATCTCAATTTGAGAAATGGATGATGGTTAGTAGAATCTTTGGCTACGGCTACACTATGACTTTTTCCACAAGAGACGATGCAAATGAAGCACAGATTAGCATTTTCCCGTGCTTCGTTTACATACTCTTTCGTTCCGTTATTGCTCTAGGGGTTTTTGCTCAAAAACAGGCAGTGTGGCCATGGCCGTTTTGTGTAAAAACCCCTTTTTCTGCAAGATCCTTATGCCTGTCCCAGAGAGGCATAAGGATCTTGTGGAAAAAAGGGTTTATGCGCAAAATGGCCACAGCCACACTGGCTGTTTTTGCGCAAAAACCCCTAGCGCAAAAATGGAACGAAAGAGTATGCAAATGAAGCGCGAGAAAATGTTAATCCACGCTTCATTTGCATTGCCTCTTGAGGAAAAAGTCATAGTGTAGACAAAGCCTTTCTCTTTTCCTTGGGGTTTTACAATGCCACCCAACATCACAGTATCCAGGTATCTTCCATGAAAAATCAGTAGCAATAGCAAAATGCCTAGTGAAATTAATAGAGTAGTCTCTGGCCCTTCTCTCTTTTGGGGATAAAAAGTTTCCTGGGGTGTAGGGATTTGGGGTTATATATATATATATATTTTTTTACAAAATTAAATTCCTCTTTTTTTCATCTTTCCAGGGGGTTAATTGGGTAGCAGAGGGTGCCAGTGAATGAGAATGTTTTTCTTATGGTGGAAAGGCTTTGTCAAAGAAGAAGGTTTTGTGGTTCTTCTTTGAGGAGTGTCCCTGTGGGCACTCCACTGTGTCTTGGCACTTCTGCGCTTATAATCAGAACTTGTTAGCAGCAGTACCCCTGGGTGCCAGTGCACATGCGCAGTGCTGCTTGCACCATAGCCCATGTGCTCACGCGTGTGCACCATCAACCGTTCCTCAGTTCCTTCTCAACTGCTCCAGGCATGGTTGGAATCCAGCTGCGCTCCAGGATTCCTTTTAGATGAGATAGTTGTTAGCTGCTTGTTGTTACTGTTTTTCCCCTAGTTTATTCGGGTGCCTTTCCTTCCCTTTTTTCTCTCCGTTTAAAAAAAAAAAAAAAGGTTGTTTCCCCTTTTTCCTTCCCATTCTTCCCATAGTTAGAGTAGTTATGCCAGGCTCTCCTGGATGTAAGACATGCCTGACCTGAAGAACGTCCATTCCAATATCTGATGGACATGCCCAAAGCATTAGATCTTGGGCCAGGAGCATTTCCACATAACTGCCACCACTGCAAAAAGGGATCAGCAACTGCAGGTGGGGACTACGCCGGCCAGTGGACTAGGGTAGGAAGCAGCCCAGGGCGGGGAGCAGGAGGCCTCCCGGTGGACTCGGCGTGTTTTGGGTGGATTCCTTGCCGAGCTAGTGGTGGGAACCACCTACCACTGACATGGCCCTGGGCTGGGGCCCGGTGGAGACGGAGGGCGCCAGGCCTCCTACCCCCACCTCCCTTGATCCCCAGAGGGGGGAGCCAATCCATCGCAGTATAGACTCGGCCCCTGGGCCTCACTACCCCGCTGATTGTGGTGAGATAGACTAGGCCACTGGGCCTTATTGCCGACCAGGGTGCTATAGACTCTGCCACCAGGCCTTACTGCCCCGCAGATGGGGGCGCTATAGACTTGGCTGCTAGGCCTTACTACCCCGCCAACCAGGGCGCTATAGACTCAGCCACTACCCTGCCAACCAGGGCGCTATAGACTCAGCCACTGGGCCTTACTGCCCCTGCAGAAGGGGGCACCATAGACTGGGCCGCTGAGCCATTATGCCCGGCTAGGAGAGGCTATCCCCGGGGCTAGGTTATGGGGTGAGGCGCCCTGCCCGGTCTCCCGGGGGGGCCGGGCTACCTACCCCATGATACCCTTAAGCTTAACCAATAAACCAAAATTACCCCTCCTCCTTTTTCAAATGGCAATAGACAAAAAGAAAATTATGAGTAACCATTTTAATGTGTTCTGTTTTCTCACACATTATGTAGAACAACATTGAACTACTATTTTATTTTAAACTTATTACCCCCTGAAATATGCCAAATTACCCCTCAAGGTAAGAACTGCTGCTCTAGACATCTCCCTAGTAGAGGTGCCTGAAGTGCAGCACAAACTCCCAAATATCCTTCAGGCTTCTGCTTCCTCCAAAATAGCCTTCCCTGTCAATGAGGCTATATTAGATCTGGTGAAAATAATTTGGCAGACCCCAGCCTCCATCTCACCAACTTCTAAGAGGGCTGACAGAAAATACTACGTGCCAGCCAAAGGCACAGAATTCCTTTTTACCCACCAGACTCCCAATTCCCTCCTAGTGGAGGCAGCCCACACCACGGGCAAGTACACCCACTTCAAGTCCATGTCATATGATAAGGACTGGAAGATGCTGGACATTCTGGGCTGCAAGGTGTATTCATCAGCATCACTTCAATTCAGGATCACTAATTACTCAACCCTACTGTCGAAATTTACATATAATCTTTTTTGACAAGATGAAAACTTATTGAACATCTGCTGGAGGATTACAAGACATCATTCAAGGCCAACCTTGATGAAGGAGTCCTCGTAGACAAAATGACTTTACAGGCCTTATTGGACTCTGCTGACATGGCATAGAGCTCCTTAGTGATGTCTGTCCTCATTCAGAGGGGCTCCTGGCTACACCTCTCTGGGTTCCCTAGGGAGGTGCAAAATACGGTTGAGGATCAGAAGTTATTCTGTGCAACTGCGGATGCGTCTCTGCATATGCTTAAAGATTCTTGGGCCATGCTCAAGACCTTGGGTATATATGTTCCTCAGCCCAAGAAGAAACAAAATCACCTGTACACCCCTCGAGCTAGGTCCTCATCCTACTTTGCACAGAGGGGATACGACCTGAGGTGTCTCCAGAGACAACAGAAAAGGAGACAGCCCCAGGATCAACCTGCCGTGTCCTAGCCCATGAATGCGAGTTAGGCATTTTGAGCAATTGGTTGAGGGCTTGAAGTCGTTTCCTGCTGCCACTCAACATCGGTACAGCCATCCATCATGCCTGGTCCAAATAACAATGGACAAATGGGCTCTAGAAATAATTTCCAAGGGGTACACTATTCCCTTTCTCTTCTTCCCTCCAACCCAACCCCCTTCCCCATCCGTCTTCAGGGACCCCCTCACGAGATCCTCCTCCAAAAGGAGATAGACAAGCTTCTCCTAATGGGGGCAATAGTGCCAGTACCATCAGCTCAGAAAGGAAAGGGCTTTTATTCCTGATACTTTCTTACTCCAAGAAAATCAGGAAGTTGGAGACCCAAGACAACACTTTACCATGGTAAACCTGGCGAAGATAATTCCATCGTTGGAGAAAGGAAACTAACCTACAAGATGCCTATGTCCACATGTGATGCCTTCAAGCATGGCTCTGCACTTGCTTTCATCTACACAAGCACCACCTGCGCAAACTTCTCAGCCACCCAAAGAGGGTGAAAGAATTGCTCAGCTGGTGGCTGCAAGCTGACAATCTTTTCAGGGGAGTCCCATTCCAGAAATGCCCCCCTTTATAACCATAACTACAGATGCTTCGCTGCAGGGCACGACCGAGTACAGCACCCAGGGAAGATGGTCTTCTCCGGAATCAGCACTTCACATTTTAGAGGTATGGGCTCTCAGACGAGCCTGTGAATATTTTCTTCCCCTGATTCATGGCAAGGATTGGTGAGGATACTCACAGACAACATGGCCTCATCGAGACACCAATGCAGTTCGCCTCCATTCCCTCGATGTCCGCCGAGCCATCGCCTTTTACCTGGAAAGAACAAAACAGTTTAGATGCTTCTCAAGGCTTTTTCTTTCCATATCAGATTGCTCTATAGGACAAGCAATTTCAAAATAGAGACTTTCCAAATGAGTATAAAATTGCATCAAAACCTGTTGTGTGATCAACAAAGTTTCACCTAATCAGTTACGTTCCCATTCCACCAGAGCAGTGGCTGCTTCTATAGCTTTCTTGCATAACGTGCCCATCACCAATATTAGTAGGGCTGCAACATGGGCCTCTTCTACATACATTTACAAAACACTATGTGATAGATCACTATGCCACTCAATGCACTAAGTTTGGAGCGGCAATCCTGTCCGCCACTGATAAGTCAGATCCAAAACCCCTCCTTCCAAATCCTCAGGGCATTGCTCTGTAGCCACCGACAGCGGAGAGCCCCCAGGGACACTCCTCAAAGAAATAAAGAGGTTACTCCCCTTGTCCAGTAACTGGTGTTCAAGATGGGTGTCCCTGTGGGTGCTCCCCGACCCTCCCTCCTCCCCTCTGCTTCGGTGTTCTAACATCTCTCCGCAATAGAGAAGGGATTGAGGGGCAGTTGACCATGCGCACACGTCGACTTGCTTGCTATGGCGTGAGTGGCACCATGCATGCGCGCTGGCACCCAAGGGTACTGCTACCAAAAAGTTCCGATTATAAGCGCAGGGGCACCAAAACACGGGAGCACCCACCTCGAAAAACACCAGTTACTGCAGAAGGTGAGTAACCCCTTTTTTTCCTAAAGACCTCAGGGTGAGGAGCACCTCAGGAAGTGATGGCTCATATCAGTTTACCAGGCTTGGAAAAATAGGCTGGGAGGCCACATATAACTCAGAGTAGTACACAGATTATTTATGCAGAGGCCCTGAGTTAATCACTAGTATGCTGTAAACCAAACTATATCCTACTTTTTGATCTATCTATAATAAAATTGCCATGCTATGAGCAAAGCACACTGTATTGTGCCCTTTTATTTGTTACATTGTTTGAACCTAGCAGTCTAAAAATTACAGCAGGGAAAGTTTTACAGCTTTCAGACTCATGCCGCTTACTTACTACTGTTTTCAGCAATGCAATAAGGTTTACTGTTTTATTAACACAGTCATATAAAACATAAACCTTTAGATTATTGCAATATGTCATTAAATAATTGTGGAGAAAAAATATACTTAGCCTTTTACATGCTGCACTTTACAAATACTAATAAAATGAGCCTTCCAATTCTCCATTTAACAGTCGGGGAAGCAGAGATGGAGAAATGCCAGGGTCAACATTTTCCAAAGTATCCACTGATTTTTTTATGTCTCAATTTGTGGTGCTTTGGGCCTGATTCTTGGAGGTGCTGATTATCCAATTACAGATGAAACAAATGGGAGCTGCAGGTGCCCATCAGCCCCACTAAGTTTTAACTTGTATCTTGTTCCCAATCTTTCTTTTTGGGAAAGTTGCTGAGGAAGGGTTTAGCTTGGATATAGGGCAGAAACTGCAATGGTAGCCTTCAGGTGAGTCTTTTAACACTATTAGGTGACTTGACACATGTTTGGTCCTCTGGCAGGATGTGTAGACCCCCACAGCATGAAAGCCAAGAAGGAGTTAATCAAGGGACCAATTATCCCTCCAGCTGCAACTAAGGGGTCTATTAGCAACAGCTGGCAGAAACAGCTGCAGCTCAGACAGAAGGGCTGTTGCTAGAGGGCTGAAAGTGGTCTTGAGGAAGTGCCTCAGTAGCTGGCTGTGAAGAAGATGTGCTAGGAGGCAGAACTCCAGAGCAGAAATAGTGGAGTCCACAGCCTGATAAGAGATGTGGACAAATGGTAGAAAGATAGGAGAAGCAACAGAGGATTGTAAGGAGCAGTGCTTATTTGCCTAACATAGGATCAATGGGCTGGCACCCAGAGGGGAGGATGGGCCTGGCCTGGCTTCTCTTTCCCAGCAAGAGGGGATACACAAGCCTCAGCACTAAAAGTGGCAGAAGGAATGACAAGCTGAAAGCCTAGAATAAAGGCCATCAGATCTCATGTTTTTCTGGTTTGACTTTTCTGTTGCCTAGAGAAGGGAGTGAATGGAAAAATGATCCAGCAGGAAGGCCAGGCCATGGAAACTGCAAGAGGGTGCTGAAGAACCACTACTACTCCCTGTCCTGGCAAGAGGGGATGCTCTGGCGGTAAGTTCGCCCTGGGACAGGTACCTAACCAGGATAGTTAAATAGCAGTTCCATTGTGAGACACCCAGAAGGCATTTGGGAGCAATTTTTTATCTCTCTCAAGGGTGTTGATTTATGGGATATCACAGAGTTCTGTCTTCTTCCCTGTTACATGAGTATGCATGACACTTAGCTTGCTAAAGCTCAGTTACAGGGAGATACCGGTAATGCTGATAGATTGAGGGAAGCGACCACAACAATAGGTGATAAGCTGCCCCCCCTTGGTTGAAAGAGCAAAGCTGCTGTGTGTGATACATCTCCCCTTGTTAGACCCTAGGTTATTCTGGATGCCCAAATAACAACTGTGCCCAATACCCCTTTAGAAATCCACCCCCCAAAAATCCAAGATGTGAGAATTTGATAATGAATCAAAATACACAAGTACTGCACAAACTGATTAATCGTCACCTGCATTATTGCATTTCAATATTTATTTCACACAACATGGAAAAGGATGCATTCCATCATGACTGCTTTAGAAATGGGTGTGTAACTCACAAAGCTATTGATTCTCTGTTTCTAACAGAGCTATATCATCACCATAACCACAAGAAAGACAAACCACTTGCAGCAATTTAGGATGTTGTAACATTGCCATTGACTATCAGAAGAGCAGACTCTGTACATTAATAACCTCTAGGAAAGGCCCCCTTACTGTGGAATAGCAGATCCTGTAGCATGTGAATGCTGCCATGCTCAGACTTTCACAAAACTTTATAAAATTCACTTGTCAATTTCCATGAAAATTGTGTGTCATATTCCAGAAGTGAGACTGTACAGTTACATACAGGCTACGGTTACACTTGTAGTAATGTATTCATTTGTCCTTGGCAAAGTTTGAGAAGAAGCTTTGACCAGATGTTATAAATTAAAATATGGAGTTTTGTCCAATAGGCCAAGACTTCCATTTATGCCATGAACCAGACCAGATTTTACCATTTCTTTTCCATAAAGGGCTACTATGTTCTCATCTTCTGCAAAAATCAGTGCTGTCAATTTTTTTTTATTAGAATTACACTGACCATGCATAGGCAGTACCCCTAATGCAGATGTATTGTTGTCTAATTCCATGGTTTTCCCATAATGTCAATATTCTTTTTTCTTCTGGTTGTTTAAAATGTATCCCCAGGCCTTAGTTTTAGCATATTATTCAAACTGTGCTCTGGAAAACAGAATCACTAATTTCTTCTTGGGCCTTTTTATGACACTCTACCTGAAAGCTTCACAAATATTCATGATTTTATATTCACAATACCCTGGAGAGTAGATAGGGATATTATTATCCCTATTTTACAGTTGGGAAACTGAGATGCAGAGAGATTTAAGACCAAACATGTCCAGTAATTTTGGTGCCCAATTTGAGATGCCTAGGGCCTGAATTTAGCAGTTTATACCATTTCATCTGTTCAGAGAACAGTTCCTTTTGATCTGAGTCAGAGTTACGAGTGTACAGCACCAGATATAATGCCATCAGACCCCATGTGTCCCCAGGGCACCAAGAAAATTATGGACCACATTGGGAAGGGAAGCAAATTGTGGGAATGTTGTCCTACTCCTCACTGACTCCTTACCACATTTGGATGAATAATTTAGAATTTTATGCAGGGGTATGTCTACACTACAGCGCTATTTCGAATTATCTTATTTCGAAATAGTTAATTTGAATTAAGCTAATTCGAAATAACGCATTTATACACAAAAACTATTTCAAAATGGCACATCCACACTGAGTGGACTCTGAACCAAAGTTAAGGCTGACCAGAACCAGTGCTGGCAGGGCATCAGGTTAAGACTTGTGTGGGCTGCTGCCTGAAGCTAACTGAGCTCCCTGCTTAAAGGGACCATACCCCACCCCGGACAGACAGTTCTCAGGGTTCCCTGCTACCTTGTCTACCTTGATGAGGGACAGCAAAGCACTCGGCCACATAGAGCCAGAGCTGCCCCTGGGCACGCCGGTGCGTCCCGTGGGGTTGTTGCCATCAGTCTGGCTGCACTCGCTGCAGGCTGTCATCTGGGGGGGTCCAGCGGGGGCTGTCAGGATCCAGGAGGCCCTGCGGGAGAGCATCCACCTCAAGGAGCACTAAGAACGTCTCCAGTCCTCCCCACCAGGGGCTCGTGCCCCCTTCCTCCCTCACGTCCTCCCTCTGACCCCTCCCAAGCCCCCCCCCCCCTTCCTGATGTCAAATAAAAGACACGTATGTTCAAAAATATGAACTGGGTTTATCGTACAAAACTGGGGAGGATGAACCTCTGGGGAGACTGGGGAAGGGTGGCAGGAGAGGGGGGAGGGGAAAACTTGGAGGAGGGAGCTGGAAGAGGGAAGCGAGGGGAAGAAGGGGAAGGGGAAGCTTAGCGCTCGGGGTTGGGGGCTCACTGGGCCAACTGCCTCCCAGCACCGTGGGGGAGGGGGCCTCGGTGTCCCCTGGGGGATGGGGAGGAGGGTGCGGAGGTTGAGGTGGAGGTTGAGGAGGGAGAGGTGGGGGGGGCAGGAGTGGGAAGAGGAACAGTAGCTGGAGGGGCAGCAGGCGCTGGGGCGGCACGGGACAGCATGCTCTGCACCAGAGCCTGCAGGTGTGAGCACATGGCACGGCCCTGGGCAAGCTGCTCCCGGCGGAGCTGCAGGTCCTCCTGCACCCAGCCCTGGATGGTGCAGTTCAGGGCTCACAGGGCCCCCAGGTGCTGGTCCTGGTGCCCCTGCCGTGTGCTGGTGGTCTGGAGGAGCCCTTGGGTGTGGGAGGCTGTCCCGGGCGGGGTGGTGCGCCCTGCACGTGCAGCTGGTGCAGCTGTGGAGAAAGAAGGAGAGTGGTCAGTTCTCCCTGGGGACACAGTGGATGATGCCCAGCGCCCCCTGTGAGGTGAGGACGACCGTGCCCTGCACTGTCAGAGCTGACGTGTTTGCACAGAGGCCATGGTTGGGATGTCTGGCTCTCCCCGGGAGTGGGAGCTGCCCCAAGACTGCACCCATGCCCCTGTGCCGTGTATAGTGCAGCCAAGGCGGGGAGATGTCTCCTGCCTCTGTGTAGAGGGGGCGTGTGAAGGGAGGGAGTCCTGCTGGGTCCTGCCCCGGGGCCGGGAGCATGTCAGGTCTCTTCACACATGTGTGTGGCTATCGGGCCATGGCCCCTGTGTGGCACGCAGCTGGAGCCACTTGCCCAAGGGTGGCACGGCACATGCCTGCACGTGCACAGGTGGCTGTGTGATACATGGGAGGCATGGCCCACGCGTGTGGTCCCTGGTCTCCCTCCCCACACTCCCCCCCAGGTAGGGGGACAGTGATGGCACTTACCTGGTGTGGCCTCCCCTGATGACCCTGCTGACTCCGGTGCTGGGACAGCTCAGGGATCCCGCTGGCATGGCAGCCTCTGAGCTGGCCCCTCTGCCGCACCCGGGTCAGGGCCCTCTGGTCCCGGCTTGCTGCCCCCTGGTGTGGCGCAGACCATCCCACCCCCCAGGATGTGGTTGAGGGCAGGGAAGTAGGGGCAGGTATCAGTCCCTGCTGCGGCACCGCCCCTGGTGGCCCTGGCATACGCCTGCCTCAGCTCCTTTATTTTGAGGCGCACCTGCTCCTGGGTGCGCCTGTGGCCCTTTCTGGCCATGGTGGCTGCTATGAGGCCATAGACGGCTACGTTCCTCCGCCTGGTGCGGAGATCATGGACACTGGGGGCTTCCCCCAAACCTCAGTGAGGTCCATGATCTCCACACCAGTCCAGGCGGGCGCGTGCTGTCTATGGCCCCTGGGAGCTGGGGGACTGAGCGGGGGACAGCGGGCTGGCACTGGCTGCCCGGCTCATGACAGGGCCACTGTGTGCGGGGGTGGCAGTGCTGGCTCTCTGCTGGCAGGCCTCTGGCTTGCAAGTGCCCAGTAGCCAGACTCTACCCCTCTATGGGCCCCTGGGCTGGGAGAGAGGAGTTTTCCTGGTTGTGCCCAGAGTGGCCACCAGGGTTCCCTGGGAAGGGCTGGAGGCCCCCTATTTCAAATTAAGTGTCTACACAGCACTTAATTTGAAACAGCTATTTCGAATTTAGCGTTATTCCTTGTAGAATGAGGTCTACCAAATTCAAAATAAGCGCTCTGCTATTTCGAATTAATTTCGAGATAGTGGTTTGCATGTATAGATGCTAAAAAAGTTAATTTGAAATAACGGCTGTTATTTCGAATTAACTTTGCTGTGTAGACATACCCCAGGAGTCCAGTATTCACAAAAAGGAGAGAACGGCAGGTCTGGCATTTTGGGTTGTTTTACTAAACATATAAGAAAATAAACAGGCCCAGGAGATCTAGCAGCAAAGGCAAGGGGGCAGTAATAGTTAGCGGGAAATGTGAGGCAGTGCTAAGTCAGGAAGAGTAAGCAGAGGTACTTACTAGAGGCTGCATGGAAAGGACTAATTATTGCCTTGGATAAACTTGGTTTATAACCCCTGTGTAATTTACAATAATTGCATAAAATAACTCTTCCTACACAAAGCCCAAATGAATTTAGTAATAAGCCATGGGTGATGCTTGCTATGCACAGTTTTAAAGCTTGTTTTTAACCTCGAGATGGACACATTTCACTTGTTGAGTGAAGTTAGCTCTTTTGTATAGTCTGTAATCATTATGTAAAGTTTTGAGAGCTATGAGAACTTTGCTGGAATGTTGCTGCCATTATAAAAACTGCAGGAATATTCTGTTGAATGGTACAAAACATTATATCTTGTATCGGCTGGAAGAACCTCAAAGTGTCCACACACCCATTGCAAAGCAAAATGTCGGTGTGATCGGTGATCAAAGTAGTGTGGAACAAGACAAAGAGCTTTCCCCGCTATCACTGAGGAGGGTTTCTATGTGGAGAAGCTTTGCTCCCCCAAAACACTCCCCCTTACTGTAACCACAGGTCTGATTGTGTCTTACAGGGTGACTCTGTTGAACAAAAGGCAAAGAAGCAAGACGGACAAAGTAAAACAATTATGAGCCAACATCATGGTGGTAGTGCAGGGAGCTCACAAAACAATGTCTCTTTATTTTCCAAAGAAGTTAGGTCCTGAGACAGAGGTGCCATGGCATGTAAGTACCTGAGACTACTGTCCCCTACTGTGTTTACAGGGACAATGCTGCGGGACTGGGTGTTAGGTTAGTTACTGAAGGTTGCAGTCTGCAACTGCTGCAGGGAGGTTTGGAAATGTCAGGGCTATTGGGAGGCTGCCAGGAACCCCTGTGTGTTTCACTTTGAGAGTCTTCATGTTCCCAGTGCCAAATTTAATGTGTCTTCAGATCACATGGTGCCTATTTATAGACTATACAAATGTACTTGTGCCCACAGCAGCAAGCTGTCGATGTGAAGGTCACTGACTGACTGTCAGCTTCCCTCCTGGCCTGTCCTTTGTATCTCATGGAGGGCAGAACTCACTCCTAAGGACGCCAATCTCAGGTTAGTCTTACCTTAGTCTTCCTTTTCTTTCTTCAACATGTCCCAGGTTTGGCTACTATAACACTGTCAACTCTTTTCATGGGGGAAAAGGCCTTCTTTAAAGGCCAGGACTGCTGTGTCAGTGCAAGTGAGATTTTCAGTGTCTCCTTCAAACACACAGCAAAACCCTTCAGCCCAAGAGTGCCCACACACATGTGTCTTTAAAACTACTCCCTAAATGAAGGCATTTCCTTCCCATTGTGTGAGATGTGGCAAGAATGAAATGACCTGTCAAAATCAGGAGCCACAATACAGTCTACTAGGGCATGAATACAAGGTTTCTATGTACTAGGCCTGTGTCCCATCCAAGTTACCCTGTTGTAAACCAAGAGACCCATCACTGAAATAAATGGTGCAAACCCGGAGTAAAGGAAATCACAGTCAGGCTTTGTAAACTAATCCCAGCCAGGCTTATAAATCTCTTGCAGGTCTTAAGGCTTCCACAGAACAGTTGTGGGAGACCTTCTGAGGTTTTTTCATATAAGGATGTTAATACCCAGGAGCTGCAGCTATCAGTATTATGCTGAAAATGCAAAAGGAAAAAGGTACCAAACTCTGCCACATCAAGCAATTTGGTGTTAATTAGATACATTTGGTAAAGCTTTGTGCAAACTTTCAGAAGAATCACAAGCTGTATTTCCTTCAGTCATTTGAATCAGTGTTGTCTGCTACAGTATTGGAGGGTACGTTCCAAATCTAAAGTTGATTTTAGCTGAAAACAAAGATTTTTCTATTTGGCATGCAGAGCTGAATGTAGGGTACCAAATATGTTTTGGGTCAAATCTGAGAGTTTTACTAGGTCGATAGTCAGGGCCGACTTATCCATTAGGCACAGTAGGCACAGTGCCTAGGGCGCACGATACTTTTAGGGGCCCATGAAAATGTTTTAATTTTTTTCTCACATCAGAAAAAAATCAAACTTTAAGGGCCCACGAAAATCTATTAAATTTTGCCTAAAACAGGAAAAAAATAAAATGTTGAAGTATTTAAAGTTATATCAAAAATTATTTTTAATATTGATATTATTATGGTGGGAGGGGCCCACGAAGGCAAAAGTGCCTAGGGCCCACAAAAGTCATAATGCGGCCCTGTCAATAGTTTCCTATGCTGGGAGGGCTGAAGCACAAAGAGGCCTGTCTATTTAGCAATGTCCCTTATCTATAAATAGTTGGGTTTTTGTTTGGCTGTGTTTTTCTTTTGTTAATTATATTATTATTTTATCAGGAAAAGGAGAAATAGGTCTTTGATCTGATTGAGCGAGGAAATTAATTTCCAGAATAAATAAGTAAAAAGTCTCAGATGTCTCCATGTTAGTCTGTAACTTTAAAAACAACAAATAGTCCCATGGTACCTTAGAGTCTATATATTAGTCTCTAAGGTGCCACAGGACTACTCGTTTTTAAAGTTACAGACTAACATGGTTACCCCTCTGAGACTTAAGTAGGAAGTAGAAATTATGTTAGAGATTCAGCCTGGGTCAAGAGGCCTGATGTAAAGGGATGGGAGCCAGGAAATCCTATCTTCTAATCCCTTTTTGGTACTACCTCTCTTTGGGACTTTAGCCCTAAGAAGCTTAGCATTTCTGCCTCATTGAGCCCACACGTAAAATGGGCATAATGTTTACTGCAGGAGTGTTGTGAGAACCTATCACTTTGTGTTTTTGTTGTGTTTTGAAAACGTAGAGCTCTGTATAAACACTAAGCAGAGGTGGACCCAAGCTATAAGTCTGAGATGCCAATTTATATTTCCAGTTTGTTCAGCTCCAAGATTTTGGCTTGCAAATCTTGAAATAAATAATGTTTATGCTGGTTTATGGTTTTTGGAATCAGTGTTATAGCTAATTGGAATGTCTATTTTAAATAAAAGTTTCACATTTAACTTTGCTTGTTTAGTGACCTCAGAAGAAGGATATTATGAAAAATTAACTTTAATACATGATTTATGTATAATTTAACAAAAATTAAGTTTGAGACATATATGCTGATCATGAACTACAGATAGACTGGGACATATATATAATTCCCCCAAAAGTTAGGCCACCTTTGCAAAAAAGATTTGCCTAAAGGTAATTGGTGTTAATTAGATACATGTAAAAAAGTTTGTCCAAACTTTCAGAAGAATCAGGCTGTATATAAAGCTATTGTCATATTTCCTGGTGTGGTGTGTGTGTGTATAAACAAATGGTCTATCATAAAGTTCCTAAGTTTTCAACTCTGCATTTTCAGGATAGTGGGTTATGTGGTTAATTAATCTTAACAATTAACATTATTTTCCCATGTAATTGCATACAGTATGTGCTAGTAGTAGGAGAAATAGTAATTACTGGGCAGTAACCACTACTTTCAATATTTTTTTCATTACTGAGAGCTGCTGGCCTGCATTATGGACTAATGTCCTGTACAATTTAATTTAATTTAATTTCAGCCTGACTGAACTCGGTAAACCACTGGAGAAACAGAAGTATATAATGGAAACACATCCCAGTCTTAGCTTCATTCTCTTCTGCTTCAACAGGGATGCAGGGAATGAAAGAGCCTGTGGTGAAGACAAGGGAAATATTTGTCCAACAAGAGGAAAAGGGACTGAAATTCTTTAGAACCTATCATGTGCTCTGGGGTACATTGATTAGATTGCTTGCTTGTTGGGAATGATTACTCTGAAGCTGAAGTGAGAAAGGGGAAGGTTGGTGCATTTATTCATATGTCCACCTAGTGTGGTTGTCTAAAGTAAAGCCACAATTCAGATGGGGGAGTTGTGATGGAATGGGGGTTCTTCCCTTCTTTCTCATCCCCGGAGAATATGCTAACTCTAGCAACTTTATCATAAGTTGCACAATATTTGTTTTCCCCCCCCTTAAAGCCTCAACTCCACGAGAATCTCAGCTTTTATTTAAAAAAGGATTCTAACCCTCATGGCTGCAGAGAAAAGCTTGAAAAATCTTGCAATTTTTTTTTAAGGTCAATATCCTGATTTTGGGGCTGACCTGTTATATTTTTTTATTCCTTGGGGTTGACTAGTAATGTTCTGACACACCATCAATGAAGGAAAGCATCCCCCCTAGTCTTTCATCCAGAGAATGGGGATCAGTTTCAAAGGTGAGACTGGGATGGAACATTTGAGACAGAGAATACAAAACAGTGAACCTTATGTTGTGGTGAGTAGGAATTCTGGGACTGAAGGCATGTGCAGTGAGTTTCTAGCAATGTGCCACCCACTGAACTTCCCATTTTGAACCTGATTTTTTTCCCTTCTATTATGTCTTCCCAGCACTGAACACTAAAGACACCTAGATATCTTACTGTTTGCCCTAACTCTGTATCTGGGATTTGTTTTTGTTTCTGACAGCTGCCAAATAAAGTAAAACAATGACAAAATATTTGCTTTTAAACTGATTAAAATGGCCCAGATAAAAAAGACAGTGTAAGTCTGATGAAAGTGTGTGAGTGTCATGGACCGTGTGTAGCCATGATGTCAGTAGACTGGTATTTGAAGGGGAAGGATTTTTAAAGAGATAGCAGTGATCTATGGACTGTGCAGCCAGGACACTTTGCCAGCTATGTTCTAACTTCTATTATTGAGATTTTATTTTCATGTAGCACTATGTTGCTTGAGTATGGAACTCATTGTTTTACTTCCCTATTATGTCTCTCAGAAATTCAGTCAGTGAGCAGTCCTCAATAAAAAGCAGAAACCTCTTTGGTATGAAAAGGTTGCACATAGCAGTCTGGCGGTGTAAGGTTTTTGAGTAGTCTGAGTAAACTCCTGTTGGAAATAAAGTAATTATACTAGATTGTGGAATTAAAAGTCAGGACAATTTAGTTCATGCTTGTGCCAAATTTGTAATTTTGAACGTGACTCAAGTGTGGCTGGTTCTGTGACCTGGAAAAGCACCCTAGAAAGTCATCAACTTTCAATTCCACAGGCATCACCTGATGTAAAGGTCTTGTACTCATTCTACAGTGTAATATTAAAGGTATATTACGGAGTTTTGGGTTGGGCTGGGTTAATGAAGCAACTTGGTTTCAATAAGGCTTTTATATCAACAGGGCAACTGGACCACCATCAAGGGCACAGAGGAGTGTTCTGTTCCCAGGATTCTCTGGGATGGCTGGGCTAGTACGGTGTATCACCAGTTGCTCAGTGCCCTTGTTCCACAGTATAAATTCTAGGACGCTGCAGCCAGCAACCGGACAACGTTCATTTAGAACTTTCCAAATCTTATGGAATCAACAGACAGCAAAAGGTACAATATGTATGTGATCTGACTGTACATAACTATTGTCATGCTGTAGTTTTATTTTTAAATGGATCAAAATGTTGTGAAGGCTCACTTACTCTCACAGAGGTCATCTGGAAGTCAATGTCAGATATCACAGAAAAATCTCAACAGGCCTTAAACCTTCAAAGCCAATGTCCATGTACTCCACATGGTTAATTAGATAATTTAATTTCTTTTGGACTTTTTATAAAAATAGTGATTTGCATTTGTAAAAATACACTATTTCATTCACTCAGATGTTAAACTGGCCCTTAATATGAAAAGAGTTAGCGCTGGGTTTTTTATTATTAATAGAAAGATACAGGATTCATCTCTGATCTCAACTAGGTTGACTTACTCCAGTATGAAATGGACAAGAATTTGACCTATTGAGGCAGACGTTTAGGCTCAAGATTCACTGAGCTTCAGAACATTTTTTCAAATTGTGGAAATTCATCCATCCATTGCCAGTAGCTAAGTGAATGCTGTACAGAATAATATTTGTGTTAATTTTTTTAACTCACTGGACTTCCAATGACTTGCCAAGTTAAGATTTTCTGGGTTATCGCTGGTCAGTTGCCAAGTACCATTAATGCTAAAAGTGATCTAAAGGAGCCAGCAGGTAACATTCCTTTTGCACAGGACTCTGTAAGCATGGCCTCAGAGTGAAAAAGATTCACTGTTGGAAAAGGACTAAAATTCTGCTCCCAGTGATAAAACCCCAGTGCTGTCAGTGCCACAGGATCAAGGCCTGAACAATAACTTTAAAACCTTTTAATTAAATATCTGCAGCAGACAGTTGAGAGAGAGGGCAAAAGAATATGCATGCATGTGTGTTTAGGCTCCAGGTTTATATTTGCACACCTTCATTTTCATAGCTACATAGGGAAAAGAGGAATTCCTCAGTGGGCTGGAACAGTGAGAGGGCTGGTCTTTTGATAGGATTCTAGTTCCTGGATGGTCGAGAGGGCCCCATTTTCAATATTCTTCAGGCCCTGAAAAGGGAAAAGCTTGTAAAGAAATCATACATATCAGTAACAGCTCCTCGTACAGGGCTGAGGGGGGCCAAAGGAGGCAACTGTTCTGGAGCCCAGTAATTCAAAAGGACCCAGACTCCAGCAGCTGCCGTTAGAACAGAAGTTCTCCGCTGCTCCCCTGCCTTGACCAGGGGTCTGGCAAATCTGTTGGCCCCACTGACCAATAATGAGAGATTCTGGTTGATCTGAGTTTATCCCAATACCAAAATATTTGGATTTATAGAGATTCCTTCAAAAATCAAATTCACAGTCCCAATGATTAGATTATGAAATTAATCTGCAGCATATTAATTATAATAAAGAGCCTGGACTAGTGTTATATTGCTTTGTAGAAAGCAAGCTGATGTTATTTATTTTATGATATGGGGAAAATTACCAAATGCTGATCTATTTTCAGAAGGTGAGGTCTCTAATAGTGTTTAAAAAAAGAGCTAGATAAATTAATGGAGGATAGATCCATCAATGCTTATTAGCCAGAATGGGTACGAATGGTACGAATGGTGTCCCTAGCCTCTGTCAGACAGTGGAGGGATCACTTGATGATTTCCTGTTCTGTTCGTTCCATCTGGGGCACCTGGCATTGGTCACTGTTGGAAAATGATGGGCGCCTGGCAGGCTCTGAAGTTTTACATTGTATTGTTTCTGTGTGCAGTTACGTAACAAAAAAAAAATGCTACATTTGTAAATTGCATTTCCAGAACAGAGATTACCCTACATTATTTATATAAGGTGAATTGAAAAATACTATTTTAAATCCCTTTTAAAGTGCAAATAAATAGAAATAATATACTTTGATTTCAATTACAACACAGAATATAGTACATATGAAAATATAGAAAACATTTAATATAGAAAATATTTAATACATTTCAATTGTTAAACAGAGTGATTAAAGCTGCAATTAATCATGATTAATTTTTAAAATTGTGATTAATTTGTACAGCTAATTGCATTAACTGTTTAATTGACAGCTCTAGTTTAGACAAATTGAGCTGGATGTGTGGGTCTCTGTATGGAAAAGGGGATATACCTTTTTTTTTTTTTTCCCAATATTTATAGCTCAAAGAAAATTTTGATAAATTACTGTGTAAGTAACATTTGACTATGGGTAAGATCTAGCATATATTTTTCTACTAGGGAGACATTCTGTTAGATGGGTTTTGGGGAAAGAAGAACATACTTGTACATGTGGTGGTTTTGCTTAGGAATTAGAAGGTTTGTGGAGGAAAAATTCATTTTATGACAATGCCAGCTTTGTAGAAACCCTTTGACCTGCTTATTTAGTGCTCCAGTAAAAGCTCTACCTTTTAAACAGATCAATAAATTAATTTCTTTTCTATCATAACCAGCTAGACTTTCTATTGCATATTATGATGAAAATGTGATGATGACTCCTATGGAACTTCAGTGTAGGAAAATATGGACTGTGCTTATAAAGGAAAGACTTTCACACTAAGTATGATGCACACAAGACAGCATAGGTATTTTGAAATTTGATCACCCTATTAGCATACTCAGAAAAGAAGGGTTCTTGAGCCAGCAGGCCAGTATCTTTAGTCAGGTTTTTTAATATTAACCTGATCCTGAAGTAATAAAATATGATGAAGTATGATAACATTTTAATATTCTATTGTAATTTTGACTTAATAAAAAGTTTCAAACCCCCCCACCCAATTTCCAGGTGATCAAAATATGATCTGGTTTGGGTTCACATGCAAATGACTCCTATCTTTATTGTGATAAAGATCATAATCAAAATCAAATCAAAATACCAGATCCAAACACATCCCCAGTTAATGCCATATTTAATTTTTCAGCCTCTTGGTTCTCTGTCTCAAGTGTTTTTAAGGGGCTCCAATGAGGGATAGGAGGTGATCCACAAAGTTGGACAGATAATGAAAATTTTGGAGAATCACTTTTTTAGACCCATCTCAGTCTTTATCTTTTCCTCTTCTCTCTGTCTGTTTTTGACAGTTAACTCCTTTACTCACTTCTGTTCTATATGAAGTTTTCCAGGTGAATGACTATGACCCGTTGATATACTGCTACAGTATTTTTAAAAACTAGCTGTGATAACAAGGATCAATCTTCATGATGCTTCCATTTTTCACCATTATTTTCTGAATCTGACTTATCTGTAAGCTGTTCAGATTTTATGGGCAGGCAGAGATCCTGGCATTCTGAGCTCTATTGAGGCTGCTTTGTACCCCAACACTGGTGCAGAGTGGCCCTAAATCTGTCCACAGGAGGATCATCACAGGGCAGGTAGAGCTGGCATAGTGGTTCCACACAGGTAGCACAAAGCAACCTTTGTTTCTCTGTCTTGCATTGCACTTTAAGCCCCTCATTTGTAGCTAAGGACTTGAAACAGAACTGTCTAAATCTTGCAGTGTATTTTCTTTGTGAATCATTTTGATGATACTGTGATGATATTCCAGGAATCTTTCCTTCGTGTGCAACAGTTGGATTATACATTGAATTGTCAAGTATTTCTCAACTGCAAATCCACTGCATTTCCAAACAATGCTTTTTTGTGATTAAGTTCGTCTTCAAGTTTACTTTACTTTGCTTATATTATCCTGTTGGGCAATCATTCTTTGGAATACAATACAATAAATCTAAACTACCGTTCTTGTAAGGGTAAACGAAACAATCTTTATTATGCCATTGTTGCTGTATAGCCGTACTGGCATCATTTCAATACGTAAATTGAGAAAACACGAATGCGCCCAGATCAAAAACATGGAAAGCATGTTGTTCTGAGTGAGTGTTTGGGCAATATCTTGTATTCAGAATGCTCAGAGTATGCAGAAAGCCAAGTAAAATATAAATACTGAAAGACTTCATATTAAAGGAAGCATCTTAGTCAAGTGTATGACTGTATTCATGTGAAGAGTCCCACACAGATCACCAGGGCTGTTTGTATTCATAAAGATAAGTGTATCTATAGGTAGTAGCAGGATCTGACCCTGAATGGGACCTCCTAGGAGCTACTGTAATAAAACTATGAATAAAAGTGAGAGAGGAAAGCCTTTTCAAATAGGCAAAATGTGCTGTCAACCATATTTCCCTTGATACTTCTGTGTCCCATTGCCTAAAGTTAGCTCTGTCTATCCAACTCAGGCCAGGTCTACACTGGTGGAGAAAATAGATGCAAGATGCGTAACTCCAGCTACGTGACTTGCATAGCAGGAGTTGACATACCTTACATCAATTTTCTGGGGTGGTCCCACAGCAAGAAGTGAATGGGAGAAATTCTCCCATCGACTTCTCATACTCCTTGTGGTAGCAAGGAGTACTTTGGTTGACAGGGGCATGCTCAGCACTCCATTTATCGGGTCTATCCTTTACTTATCCTGTGTGGATAGGAATGGGTAATGTATGTAAACTACTGTAGACTTTTTTTCCCCCCTTGTCAGGTCTGCTCCTGCTCCCAATGAAGGCAATGACAAAACTCACACAAGATTTCAGTAGATACAGTAGACTTCCGATAATCCGGAACCTTTGGGACCTAGGTAATGCCGGATTATTGGATGTGCCGGACTATCAGGAGGTACTATAACTGGTTATATATATATACTGTGTACAGTATACTGTATATAAAGTGTTTTTAATCCTTTTTATTGTACATACTGTATACAGTATACTGTAATGTTTCAGTTTTTTTAACCCTTTTTTACCCTTTTTGCTCGGTTCAGCTGCTGCCTCTGCTGCCTTGTGACTCGTTTTTGGCCGAAGGTCACTCACTAGGCTCTTGCCATTTTGATGCCGGACTATCGGAAGTGCCATACAATTGGATGCCGGATTATCGGAGTTTTACTGTACTCTGGTATTAACTTGGTAGACTGTTGGATATCCAGGTTCAGCTAGAATGAAGAGATGTATAAACCACCCCTGCATCTGTTGCTGCTCTTTCCCTAATCTTTGTCTTTCTGTCTTCTGACACTGAACTTCTCAGGGCAGGGATTATCCTTTCTTGGATGTCTGAAAAGTGGGTAACACAGTGAGGGTGCTGTCATTAACAAATATCAAAAACCTATGCTAATGAAGCTAAATCAAAATTTACGCTTCAGCGTTTTAAACATAAGGAAAAATTGATGGAGGCCCCACATATGCAGGTTTCTCCAAAAAGCAATAAATAGTATGCCGGTTCATTGACTGCAAGAGGGCTAGGATTTTATCCAATTTTTTTAAAATACCCTCCTAGTGTATTACTATTACATCTTTAGTACCACTGAAAGAATGTCAACAAACTTTCTCCCTTTATGCTGTTTGTTTGCTTTCTGCAGTTCTGTCTCGGTAATGAAATTGCTCTGTGTAGTTTTGTTTGAACTCATTTTCACTTTCTGATTGCCATGCATTAGCTCAAGGGTTTTAAGTTTGGTTATTTACGGATTCTTTTCTAGGGTTTGTGAAACCAATCTGTTTTTAAAATGTATATTAAAGCAAATTATGAAAAATATGTGTGTTTTTCCACAAAACCCAAATATTGGTCCTAAACTAAATTGACAGGGTCACTTGAAAATATGAGATGACATAAGGATATAGTTTAAAATTATGCTAATTACATCCAGACTCAGTGGGGCTGTGGAAAATTTTAATTTTCTGGAGAAGGGTTTGGTTTGGATGGCCCAAATGTTAGTTGCAAAAGACTGTAACCCCTTTAAGCAGTTGAGTGAAGAATTTATTGGAAAGGAGGGAATTTTATGTGTTTAGAATGAAGCCATGATCTAAATAATAAGTTCTGTATGGAATAAAATAATAGAGCCTGTGTGATGTCTTTACAAGAGAATGAATGGATGTATAGAAGAAAATATCTACTAAAAAGCAAATACCCTAGCTTAACAATATATGTGCATTGCAGATCAAATGCAGATGGGGAAGAGAGCTTAGAGGAGGTTTTAACAATGACAGATTGGCAAGGGCGATTTTTCCATGATTTACAGTTATCTGTCCTCTCCATCCTGATGGAAGAATTTTCTGTACACTAAATACACCATAACAATAAGTTAAATACGCCCTTCACCGATATCCCCCTAGAAGAGAATGTAATCTGATAGCTAATCACACACACACATTCTTGTCCATGGTCTTGTGAGTTTGTAAACATGGTTTGGGCCAAGATGTACAGGTATAGAAAGAAATTTTATTGTGAAGACATATTCTACTCCTTATTAGCATGGGTTTAAAGAAAAGATTAAAACTTTCTTAATCGCACCTAAGAAATATGTAACTATTAAGTGTGGAACTAAAGCCCACAGTGTGCATCCTGGTTAATACTGTAAAGGAGATTCTTAGCCAGGTCATTTTTTGCATACAAGTGGAGCTGTACTTAGAAAGTTACGTTCATAGAATCATAGAATACTAGAATACTCAAACTAAGGCCTAATCAATGCAGAATAGAGCAGAACAATTAGTTTTTGAGTCTTTCTTAAAACACTTCTGTTAATGCATCCCAAAATGATGTTTGCTGCTTTTTGCAACAGTCACACTGTTGACTAATGTTTAGCTTGTGATCCACTATGACCCCTAGATCCCTTTCTGCAGTACTCTTCCTAGACTGTTAGTTCCCATTTTCTATGCATGAAACTGATTGTTCCTTCCTAAGTGGCGTACTTTGGATTTGTCCTTATTAAACTTCATCCTATTTACCTCAGACCATTTCTCCAGATCATTTTGAATTACCCTGTCCTCCAAAGCACTGCCCTCACAGCAGGATCAAGCACCATCTAGATTGTCTCTCACAGATGATTATCTAACCCAGTGTTTCTTAAACTTTTTAAGACCGAGGAACTCCAAACAATAATTTTTTTTTATGTGGAACACCAAACGTTTTTTGTTTGTGGAACACCAAAGGCTTGCTATCATCTGCATACTTTATAAGGGTACTCTCCATGTCTTTATCTAAATTGCTGATGAAGATATTGAACAGAACTGGTCCCACAATTTACCCTTGCAGAATCCCACTTGTTGTTATGGCCTTCCAGCATGTCTGTGAACCATTAATATCTACTCTCTGAGAATGGTTATCCAGCCAGTTTTGCACCCACCTTATAGTAGCCCCATCTAGGCTGTATTTCCCTAGATTGTATTTATTGATAACAAGGTCATGTGAGACCATATGAAATCTAAAGTCTAGGTATACCACATGTACCGCTTCCCCATTATCAACAAGACTTGTTATCCTATCAAAGAAAGCTATCAGATTGGTTTGACATGATTTGTTCTTTACAAATCCATGCTGGCTGTTACCTGTCACCTTATTATCTTCCACATATTTACAGATGAATTCCTTAATTATTTGCTCCATTATCTTTTCTGGCACAGAAGTTAACCTGACTGGTTTGTAGTTTCTTGGGTTGTTCTTATTTCCCTTTTTTATAGATGGGCACTGTATTTGCCCCTTTCTAGTCTTCTGGAATCTCTCCCGACTTTCAAAGATGATAGCTAATGGCTCAGATACCTCCTCTATCAGCTCCTTGAGTATTCTAGGATTTCATCAGGCCCTGGTGACTTGAAGGCATCTAATTTCTCTAAGTAATTTTTAACTTGTTCTTTTCCTATTTTAACTTCTAAACCTACCCCATTTCCACTAGTATTTACTATGTTAGGCATCCAGTCACCACAAGCCTTGGTGAAAACCAAAAGAAAGGTTCCTATAGAGAACCTATGTGCAGGACAAATAACAAGTGAAAAATGAACCTCGTTATCCCACCAGTCCTAACTTAATACTGTGTATATCTTATGAAACTACTGGGGAGGATTATGTAGCAGCCACAGTACGTGCTGGGTCTGAATAAGGGCTGTACCGCGTACTATGGACAAATTCTCTTCTGCTGCTGCCTTCTCAGTACTGGATATATATTTGACAATCAAAAGGTAAAACTAACAACAGATTTTAGGGATACTATTATAGCAACATGAGCTAAGTATGTCTGTAGCTCTGCAGTGCATTGCAGATTAGATTGTGGTAGTTGTAGTTGCATTCATAAATCTCCAAAAGAAACTACCATTTCTGGGAAGACTCAGAGAATGTTTAGTATAAGCTGTTTTCTTCTAATGCTGTGAAAGAGGATTGATTTACTGAACCAAAAGTACTCCTTAAAGGGTTTCTGTTTTTTAACACTCAATAATTATTTTGTCATTTGTTGTAGTCAGTGCACTATGCATATTGCTACTCTGATCTGAGTTTCCATATATATGATGATATATGCAGTACAGAATAACATGCCATTGAAAGAGCACGTGTGATGTGGCATAACACATTCAACTATACATTTCATCACAAAATGGCCATTGTAGCTTACTTTGTTTCATATTATTGGGGCTACGTCTACACTGCAGGCTTTTTGTGCACAAACTGTTTTGCGGAAGAGTTTCTGCGCAAAAATTCTTGCACAAGAGCGTGTCCATACTGCCATGTGCTTTTGTGCAAGAGTGTCCATGGCAGTGTGGACGCTTTCTTGCACAAGAAAGCTCTGATGGCCATTTTAGCCATAGGGGTTTCTTGTGTAAGAAACCGCTGTTGCCCGTCCACACTGCCTTCTTGCGCAAGAGTGCTTATTCCTCATGGGGAGAGGAATAACTCTTGTGCAAGAAGCCCTCTTTTTCCAACACTTTACTGTAAATTTACTTGCGCAAGAACGTGCATGCAGTGTAGACACTCTGCAAGTTTTTGTTCAAGAACGGTTGTTCTTGCGCAAAAATACTGCAGTGTAGACGTAGCCTTGGTGTATGTTATATTGCCCAGTGGCTTTAGGACCTTGGTCTGGCCTATTAGTTGTAGATTCGGCATCCTGAACCCCTCATTTCTGCCCCACCCCAGATGATGTATCTCCTCCCACACCCCAACTCCCTGCCCTTCCACGGAGCCCCTCCACACTTTGATTAGAGTTGCCAACTGTGACTGAAACTATTCCAGGAGATTTTTTTTTCCCCAACATGACCTGATGACATTTTCTTAAAATATCCTATTCAGAGCTCCAGAATTGCTTTCAATAGTCACTAGGTGATTGATGCTGATTCCAGGAGACTCCAGGCCAATCCTGGAAATTCAGTTCTAACTCCAAACCACTCTGGGCCACCCCCTATCCTGTAGCCTCTTCCTACACCCAAACCCCTCATCCAGCTCCACCCCAGAGCTTGCACCCATAGTCGGAGTCCTCACCCTTCCGCATCTCAAGCCCCAGCCAAGTGAAAATGAGCAAGTGAGACTGGCCCTGTCGTCTGGGAGAAACTCACTGCTCTGTTCTCAGCAGGGAGCTGCTGCTATTGCTGAGGGAAAAGTGCCTCTTCCCGAGCCAGGCAGCTGTGTGTGTGGAGCCCTCAGCTGCTGGCTGGGTGGGGCTGATTAAGCAGTTGTGGGGCTGTGCTGCCACGCAGCTTAGAGGGAACCTTGGTGGGGGAGAGTGTATGATGGAGGGACTGGGGATGATGCAAGTGGGGGGTGAGACCTCAGAGAAAGGGCAAGGCAGGGGCAGGACAAGGGCGTTTGGAAATCTGCAAATAGAAAATTTCCAACCCTTTTAAATGAGCAATTGCTTTGAGCAGTTGCTGAACTCTTGCTGTGTTAAGAACCCATCTGCTGACTGGTTCAGCCAATAAGTGGCGTAGCCAATCAAGTAGCCTATTACAGGCCAGCTGCTCATTAAGTTGCCCAGAAACTGCCTCTTCTACAGGCCCTGATTCCTTACACATTCAGTCTATCCTCCCTAAGGCCTGGGATGTCTGTGTAAATTCTCCCAATTTCTCGCTGTACACCTTTCCAGTACTAAGAGCTGCACATGCACACAACGAAATTTTCATATGCAAAGAATTTTTGTTCCAATGTATTTCATGGGTAAATATTCTTTCACAAGATTGGACTCCACCACCTGTGTATGGCAATGGTAGGGCTGGAAAAACATTCTCATAGCAAGCGTGTGAGCCACTTTGTGCATGTATTAGTGAACACCAGATTGAGATGAAACTGAAAAATAACACCAAAATCAGAGAGAATGTACTTTATTTGAATGCTAAATGGTTGTTCCTTTGAGAAATACCATATGTCCCCACTTTAGTCCCCACTCAGTAAATTCATTCTCTGATCCACTGTCTCTACATATATTTCATCTTTCATAGGAGGCTCTCTGAGGCGCAATGCCTCCTGCACTGAGGCAGCTTACACGCTGCCCCGCGGTCAAATGTGTGCCTAAAGGCACCATCTAATCTCACTGGGCAAACTCACTTGACTCAGGCGAAGAAGATAGAGTCCTTCGATGACTACCTTTAGTACCTTATTTATTTCCTATGGGCACGTCTACACTGCAACATTATTTTGAAATAACTAGCGTTATTCCAAAATAACTTAGTCCACGTCTACACAGCAGGCAGTTATTTTGAAATACTGTCAAAATACTATCAAGCTGGAGGACTTCCTACTCTGACTCCTGTAACCCTCATTGTACAATAAGGGAAGTTGGAGGAAGAGCACTATTTCAAAATAAGTGCTGTGTAGACACTCCCCATTTCAAAATAAGATAAGCAATTGATGTAGCTCAATTTGCGTAGCTTATTTTGAGTTAAGCCCTGAAGTCCAGACACATCCTAGGTGATACTAATTTAAACCAGGCCTGTGTTAGATTTTGGGTTTAGCTGTATTGATTCTCTCTTCTCTATGCATTTACAAACACTTCTGTTGTGTCCTTTATTTATATCATCCCATAGTGACTTTTTTGTGTGACTCAAATAAAAGGGTTTTTTAAAATTAAAATGTAAAAGGATATTTTCTGCTGCAATTTCAGGGCTTGGTCCTGCACATGTACCAATGACCAAAGCTACTCATAGCTGTTTTCTTTTGTTTGGGTGGTTTTATAATCATTCTCTGCTTGTCTCAAGCTTTGCGTTAATATTTTGTACACATCTTTTAAGCAAAATATTAGCTCAGCACTGTATAGGTTTGCTTAGAATGTTCTTACTAGAAATATCCTAGCTGAATGTGCCAGCTCTGTCTGGGTAACCTCATACAGAGTGCTGTCTGGTGCTGAACTGACAATGTACATCACCGGTGGGCAATAACCAGCCTGCAGGCCAGACGCAGTTCACCAGGCTTAGCCCCTAGCAGGATGTTGGGGCTTTATTAACTGCTTGAAACTCTGCCAATGGAAGCTCAAGGGATACCACTTCCTGCAGCTCCCATTCGCTGGGAGCTTCAAGTGGTCATATCTGCCAGGCACTAACCCTGGCGAGCCGTGTCTGGTGTATTGCCCACCCCTACGTACATGTAGGCAAACACATGTTTAAGTTTTTGCATCTACATTAGTTAGTAATGGACAGCTTGCATATTGCCAATTAGACTGTGGGGTCACAACGTTTCAGTGACTAGCCCCATATTAACCCCCTGTGAACCAGCGGGCATGTATGATCTGCTTTGATGCGAATTATGTGTAAGGAAGATATCTAGGCTGCAGAAATGCAACTGATGTAAGATGAAGAGGGATGGAGAAAGGGTTTTACTGCAGTCAACTAGCTTAGGACCAGAACTTGGTCCTGCTGATGTTGTTGGAATTTTGTCACGGTCCTCAGTGCACCAAGCTTTGGCGCATAGTGCTCAGCCCTGCCAGATGCTGGGCATTCCTGTGAAGTGATCGGTGCATTCAACTCCCAGTAACGTTTGGTGTTCAGGACCTTGCAGGATCAAGCCATCAGAGTTACATTCACCCTGTGCATGGAACCAGCCCCACTGAAATCCTGTCTTGAGGCTATAATTGGGACTTAAGTGATATATATTCCTTGTGTTGCTCCCCCAGCCCACTGCCACACAGGGTGAATTTAACCCTTAAAAGGCCCAATCTAGCTCTATTGAATTCAATGGAAAATCTTTATAGTACCCAATAAGATTGGGCACTATAATGAGGGCCCTACAAATCCCTTGATACCCATGGGTATCTGCATCCGCAGGTATGGATGCAGATATCCACAACTCATTTTTGTGGACACAGATGCAGATGCAGATACAAAATTTTGTATCCGTGTAGGGCATATAGATAATAGTTTAGGGCCTGATCCTGAAAACATTTCTTACTGAGCACTGTATCTACTACTGCGAATGCTGGCTGGATTAGCTCCTTAAAAATTTAGAGATACCCTTAGACTGTTTCACAAAATGTTCTTGACGCTTTGTCCACAAAGATAGTTCTCTCACATACAAAGCCAGGAAAAATAAAGCTTCCTCTCCCAATGACGCTGCCTTGTTTTTGGTTTTTCCGCCTCATGTGTGAGCGTGGTTGAGGTTGTTGCTTCATTGTTTGTGGTCAATTCCACACCTTTTTTGGGATAAACAGCATGAAAACTTGTGTAAGCAGTATCCCAGCCAAGGCTTTTATAAACCAAACTTTAATTTGTTATCCTTTTGGCATCCATGAATGTGTTTGTGTGACCGTGTGGGCTGGCTGTGGAAAGATGCACTGTAAAATCTTTAACGGAATGTTTCATCTGGTAGCATTCTGTGTCATTTACAAAAAACACAGACCCAGTCTTATCATCCTTCCTCACGCAAGCACTCCCACTGAGGTCACTCACTAGGGCTATTTGTGTGAGTAAAAACTACTCCTAGGGTTGGGACATCAGGTTGGTATTTTCTAAGATGCCTAAGGGAGCTAGGCACTCCAATCCCATTGACTTCTGTTGGGAATTGGCTGCTGAAATATCCTTTGTGCCTTTGAAACTCCCTCCCCCCTTTTATTCCACAAAGAACAATTCAATGAATATGAATTTGGGAAAAATAATAATTCTCCTTTATTTTTACTTAGGAATTCGTTACAAGGACCTAGTTGTGGGTATCCCCAAAGAAACATTCAAAAATGAGAAGCGAGTGGCACTCTCTCCTGCTGGTGTCCAGTCCTTAATTAAACAAGGCTTTAATGTGCAAGTGCAACATGGAGCTGGTGAAGAAGCAAAGTTTTCTGATGAGCAATACAAAGAGGCTGGAGCAAAAATCAGTGACTTAAAAACTGTTTTTGGCTCAGATATTGTTTTAAAGGCAAGTATAATATGTGACATGAATCACATATATTTATTCCAATGGCAATATGGATAATGTTTCAGACGAGAGGCTCTGATTTTAAGAAAATCAAAATTTCAGCATGACATTAAAATCAATAGAACAGCATGTCTATGGTACCAATTCATATGATAAATGTAACCTTATATGTGTCCAGTAATAATGGGGTACTGTATTTCGTATCAACAGCCTTTGCAGCAAGAACTGTTTCACATCTCTTAAGCATGCGTTGTATTTCTGGTTTTGGTGGAAGGATTACGTTTCCACAAAGATATTGCTCAATACATCCCCAGTTCACACCAGTTGTGGTATGATTGTTGGCATTCTGTTCCATGCCAGATCATGCAAATCACTTATTTGCTCAATGGGATGAATGGTATTTGATATAAAGGCATTTAATCCTTTTTTGTTTACTGCTATTAGTCTACAGCCCTACTTCTGCAATAGGATCTGCAACATCCGGACCAGTGTTTCTCAGTCTTTTTGATACCAAGGACTAGCTTGCTGCCTTTCTAAACTGTTCCAGGAAGATCTCAGGGACCGGTTGTTACTGCTCTATTCAATAGGGTGCCACAAGAGCACAGTGATCTGTGTAAAAGACACAGGGGGCTAAGACAAAAGATTCCATGTATTTTATTAATAGTAAATTCAGTTTTCAAAGGCTTAATTTAAATAATCAGACTTGAAATGCTTTTAATTAAAAAATTAAAATGTGTGGTATGTTTTCTGTCTGTCTAAGGTCAGAGCCCCAGGTTTTAATGAAGTGCTGGGAGTGCACGAGGCTTCTCTTCTCAAGGAGAATGCAACACTGGTCAGCTTTATCTACCCTGCTCAGAACCCAGATCTCCTAGGCAAACTTGCTCAGCGCAAAGCCACAGTCTTGGCAATGGACCAAGTTCCTCGAGTCACTATCGCCCAAGGATACGATGCTTTAAGCTCAATGGCCAACATTGCAGGGTGAGGAGACAGAATATGAATTTTATTGCATGAATGTTATTTTTGTAATTGAAGGTGTCTGGTGTAGCCTTGTGTCCATTTATTCCTGGGAGCACCGCTCTACACATGTGATTTTACATAACCCTGCTCTCTCTTGCGTGTGGACAACAGATAGAATAATGCTGGCTGTCACAGTGCCTGCTTCTCTGCTGGGCTATTGGGCTGGGCTACGTCTAGACTACATCCCTCTGTCGGCAGAGGGATGTAAATGAAGCACTTTGAAAGTGCAGATGAAGCCACGATTTGAATTTCCCGTGCTTCGTTTGCATAATCACGTAATGGCACTCTTTCGAAAAAGCGCTATTTCAAAATTGAAACCGCAGTCTAGACGCGGTTCTTTCGAAAACGGGGTGCTTTTTGAAAGATCCCGTAAACCTCATTGAGTAAACCATTCCTGTAAACCATTTTTTGAGGTTTACGGGATCTTTCGAAAAAGCGCCCCATTTTTGAAAGAACCGCGTCTAGACTGCGGTTTCAATTTCGAAATAGCACTTTTTTCGAAAGAGCGCCATTATGTGATTATGCAAACGAAGCATGGGAAATTCAAATCCTGGCTTCATCTGCACTTTCAAAGTGTTTCATTTACATCCCTCTGCCGACAGAGGGATGTAGTCTAGACGTAGCCTTGGAGACCCAGAATAACAGAATAGGAAGTTGGTTAGCTCTGTCTGATGGCTTCCTTCCCCTCCGCAGACACCCAGGAGAAAAGGAAGAGAAGCTGGCAACCAGTTAAAGTTCTCCTGTTCTCTGTCCCAGACCACAGAGGCTGCTGTAACTTATGCCAGATTAATATGGCCCTCAGGGGACCATGCACCACCTAGGAGGAACTGGAGTGCTATGTCCTTCCCCTCTCTCACATGCCTTCTTCACCAGGGACTATAGGGAGCAAGGTTGCGAGGGGGTATAGAATCTGCTCCAAAATGTTGATGGTACCTCCTTTACATTTTGGCTATGTCTACACTGCAGGCTTCTTGTGCAAGAACAGTTTTGCGGAAGAGTTCTTGTGCAAAAGGTCTTCCACAAGAGCGTGTCCACACTGCCATGTGCTTTTGCGCAAGAGCTGCGCTTTTGCTCAAGAGCGTCCATGACAGTGTGGCTGATCTCTTGCGCAAGAAAGCTCTGATGGCCATTTTAGCCTTAGGGGGTTTCTTGCACAAGAAATTCATGTTGCCTGTCTACACTGCCTTCTTGTGAAAGAGCTCTTGCACAAGAGGGCTCATTCCTCTTGGGGAGAGAAATAACTCTTCTGGAAGAAGCCCTGTTTTCTGACGCTGTACTGTAAATTTACTTGTGTAAGAATGCACGTGCAGTGTAGACGCTCTGCAAGTTTTTGCGCAAGAACAGGCATTCTTGCGCAAAAAGCCTGCAGTGTAGAGGTAGCCTTTGGCACTTAGGCCAAGGAGCCTGGTCACTATTGATTTAGGGCCCAAAAGACTGCAGATTAGGCACTGGCAGCTTTTAGAATGGTGTGTTACACTGGCACTTATGTAACAAGGGAAACACCAACAGGCGTTATCGAATCTGGGACCTTTGGAGTCTAGAACATGAGCTCAAAGCCAGGTAGCTATCAGCTAAGGCTGTAGCATAGGTTCATTATTCTCTTGGTAAGTGGTCTCTGTGCCACTAGCTGGGATAGTGCACCACACCCAAGAGGTGTGTGGTTTACACCAGGACCTTAAAACCGGTGCTGCTTTCTGTTTCAGATCGACAACACACACATTGTCTTAGAGCTATACTGACTTGCAGGTGGGCAAGAAAACTTATTTCAGTCAATCCATTGTAACACATGTGGTTCTCAATACCATTGACTCTGTGATAAACGTGCTCTTATATTTGGCATAGCTTTAACATACCAGTTTTTATTATTTTTCCATGATTCTCTTTCACAGAAATAAAGCTGAAACACAAGATCTTTGCATGGGAAGTGTATTGATAGGAACTCCACTTTTCTTAATTGGAAGTGGCAGACAATTTTCTATCTTTGAAGTTGCTGTGCTACTCTGAGGACTGATACAAGGGGCTGCATGAGCTGGACATTTTGTATGAAAATATCACCTTTACAAGGCTACTAACCTCTGACAACCTGAGTCACAAACATCTCATGGCTGGTCTTGACTCTTACCTCCTACATGGAATCACACTGCTACTAGCCAAGCCATCAAGACCAATTGCCATTCAGCAATAGACACATTTGGAATCAATTCAGATTTGGAACTGATTTCAAAGCCATTTTGATTTAGGTAAGGAGCTCGTTAAAAAAAACACAATACACTAGTTTAAACATTGGACCAATTATTTACATTCATAAGCTACATATTGAAATGGTTTAAAATCTGAACCACTTCATCTCAAATAGAATCAATTTGGTAAAGATATCAAACATATTTAAGTGTTTCATTGAATGAGGAATTTTCCTCACCATTTGCTGGCTTCATCACCACTGAAATTTAATTCAGAAGATATTTGATAAAGCTCTCTCCCTGCTTATTTGTCATGACATCATTACATTTTGCCTTTCAAAGGACTGAGTGAATGTAGTCCTTTAATTTTATTTGTCCTCTGAAATGTAGCGTAGGGAAATATTATGCATTTGTTCTCCCTCTGTGTCTCCGTGAGCTTTGAAAATGCTCTCTTGTCAGGAACATAAGCAAACTCTCGAGTCATCATCACTGTGTCAGATATTTGGACCCACTTAAACTTATCCTTACCTATCAACGTATCTGAGTGGGTCATCCCATACCAAAAAGAGACAATGCCCAGTAACTTTTCTTTCTCTTCCCCTGGGTGAATATTCTTTCAACATACTTCCCAGCACTCAGTCATTCAAATGCCTCCTCAATGAGTAAACAGTGAGCTAAACTGCAATGGGAAATTGTGCCAAACCTGTACCTGACATGGGGCAGAATTTTTCTTTTTAAATCTTAAAGAATTTTAAAGATTATTTAGTGCTAATGATCATAGAATCATAGAATACTAGAACTGGAATGGACCTCGAGATCATCAAGTCCAGTCCCCTGCCCTCGTGGCAGGACCAAGCAGAGTCTGTATCATCCCTGATAGATGTCTGTCTAACCTGCTCTTAAATATCTCCAGTGATGGAGATTCCACAACCTCCCTAGGCAATCCATTCCAGTGTTTAACCACCCTGATGGTTAGGAAGTTTCTCCTAACTTCTAATCTAAACCTCCCTTGCTGTAACGTAAGCCCATTGTTTCTTGTCCTATCAACAGAGGCCAAGGAGAATAATTTTCCCCCTCCTCCCTGTGACACCTTTTGGATACCTGAAAACAGCTATCATGTCCCCCCTCAGTCTTTTCTTTTCCAAACTAAACAAGCCCAATTCCTTCAGCCAAATGTCGGGAAAAAACCCTCTTTGGGAACATCCCTTCTTCATCGTAGAATGAGGTTTACACGGATGCCAAAAAAACATGTCGTCTTTTCTGAATTTTTTTTTTTTTTTTTTTTTTCAGAAAAGCAGATGCGTTCTTTGGATGCGGTATCCTAGAAAAATGCTGTAGTCTAGACATACCCTGAGGCCTTATCAGCACAGAGTAGAGGGGAAGAATAACTTTTCTTGTCTTGCTCACAATACTCCTGTGCCAATCTGACGGGATTGTTCTTCTAGAGACAGGAAGAGAGTGGCATCATTTTTCCATTCCGATACTTTACACTTTTTCTGTCACTGCCAAAAATGAAGCCATCAAGCGCTGATCATTTTTGCTAATCTGGGTCAGATTAAAACCAATGATTGAAAAGAAAAAGTCCATTTCCCATTACCAGACCCCAGATCTGAGCATCTTCCAAATGCAACCCACCTTACAGGAAAGTGTTACAGAAAAGGTTGGCTTTACCCCGCTCCTTCCATCTCAAACCATCTCAATTCTCTGTGCACTAGTAATGGAATAGGAAAATACACACTCTAGAGAACTAGTAGAAGATGCCAAACTGATGCATTTGCCAGGAACAGTGCCCTCAATGGAGGGTGATTTGCCAACCTACAATGTGAAGAAACACTTATTGATCCCTTGAAAATGGCATAGGAACGAGTTCTGTGGAGTGCATTGCCTCAGTCCCTCTTGAATCATTCTGCTTTGCACTGGAACTGCAAGTTGAACTGATTTTATGTTTGTGAACACTGAGGAAAAATTGATAAAAGTGTCAGCTTGGATGAGAACAGGCCAAGCTGTCAAGTTATCCAAACATACGTCCTATCTGAATCCTAGAGCCACATGAATTTTTTGTCATGCCCAGACAAGTTGGACACTTTTACTTACTCCCTGGACTTTCCATCTTTTATCGTAACAGGAAATACTTTAAAATTATTCACTTCCAGCACTGGCTCATCCCACGTGCACTATTTTTCTCCACATGCCGTCAGAGGGAAGTGCGGTTACATGAATCACGTCTCATGTATTCAGCTCCAGTGCTGCTAAGGAGGAAAAAATTACAAGCAATGATAATGTCAGCACAGACAATATTGTTTGTCTTTGCAGAACCATAAACAACATCATGAGGATATTTTTTAAAAGGTCTTGCTGACAGCTCTGGTAAATTTAAGCAATCAGGGTACAGAGATGAATAGTGTTTTCCTGTTACACACACTCTATCTCTGTCTTTTAGCCTGTAAAACTGTTTAATTAACCTAGTGTCAAATCCTCTGATTCCCCTCCAATAGACTAACATGGGGCTCAAAACATGTCTTCATTTTTATACAGGCTGTTCTTAAAATATTTGTATTTAATGTTCAGCCATCCTTTTGTTTACTCTAAGCCAAAATATATTTAGACATCACAAAAAGCACACAACCACAAAAAGGGAATAGGGAGCACTCCACACTACCGGATTAATTTTTGCGCTCACACCGAAATTATGCACCTAAAACATTATTTGCAAAATTGCTAGAAAAAGCTGGATTGTACATGATGGTTCTTTTAGGACAGCTTGAGATTGAGCATCCAACAATTTAATGGGTCCAAACCCAGCTCTCGATGGGTGAAAGTCAGAGCAGAATTTGGCTTATAGGTATCATACATGTATAGCAGGTACCATTGGTTAGAATCCAGTAGGCATATCTCAAATGATCATTTTTCTTTCCTTTGCTTACCTTGGGCATTAGCATGTCTCAGTCTCCCTCATCTTTCATGTCTATTTACTAGGTGAAAGCTGGACTCCATTCATGTGAAAGGCCAACCTTTCACCCACCCTGTTTCTCAGTTCTAGAGATGCTCTCTTCAAGAGAGCGCGTATCTCAAAATAAGCTATGCAATTTGGTGATGTCAAAATAAATTGGTATTCTGCTGACTTCCTGGAGGGGAAGTCAGAGTTAGAAGCCTGTTATTTTGAATTTATTTAGGAAAATAACTCTGCTGTGTAGATGTACCCTCCCAGAATAACTCCTTTGCAGTTTCACATGATATGGACAATGGGCCATCTTCTGTGCCATCTTACATGTTCGGATTGCTGACTTTGAGATGGTCACATGCCATCTTTCAAGTGAATTGGCTGTTTCTTCCAGTTCCATGCTCAGTTTTTTAATATAGTTTGCTTATGCCTAATCATGGAGGTTTTCTTTAGGATTTTTTGCTTTTGTTTTGTTTTGTTGTTACTGTTGAATTTGTCACATGATCAGCTACTCCAAGATCCTCAGTGAAACTATATGTCACTTTGTGTAGTTTGGTCTTTTTTACCTTTACCCCACAAATAGCACTAATCAGTCCACAGTGGACTGAAAATCTTTAAAAGCTTCAGAGGGGTAGCTGAGTTAGTCTGTAACAGGAAAAACTTACACTCTGGTCATTTGAAGAAGTGGGCTGTGCCCACAAAAGCACATGATACCATCTACATGTTTTGTTAGTCTTTAAAGTGCTACTAGACTATGTTGTTGTTGTTGAAGTTTTTCTTGAAAATCTTTAGTTTACCAAAAGCTGTTTTTCAGGCACTGGGAAAGTGCAGCACTTCTAAAACTGCCAACTGTTCTTTCTTTTGTCTCCCAGTAGCCATTAATAGGAACAGTTTCAAAATTAAAAGTAAAACTTCTATCATAGGCTGCTATTTGCTAGTTTCATTCTGGGGTGCATTTTCCCAGTTAAATCATCTAAAGATTAAAGATGGGTCTGAGCCACAAAGTGTATCTGAAACTGGATCAAAACTTCCTTACGTCTGGGCATAACTGGCTCCTGGGATTGATGTCACAGGCCTGGTCCTGAAAGATAACTGAGGGTTTTCTGAGAAGTGCTGTGCTCCTTCTGTGAAAGTCAAGGAGTTGGCACCTTGTGGGAAGCATTCAGCATCATACATGCTAAGGGTGGGGTGAGTCTTCACATTGGAACCTGACCCTAATCATAACTTTCCTAAAGCTAATAATGGGTATCCAGACCTGGGAAGCTGCTTTGGGGACATCTTTGTTGAAAGTAATTACTGATGTAACCAGGATAAACTAGGCCACAACAATTTGAAGCCATGCACGGCATTTTAATGCGTGTTGCTGGGCCACCTCGTTTTTTCTTCAGGAAACAAAATATGTTTAGAGGGTTTGTGGGCAGCAGTTAATTAGGAAAGATTACATTATGAAGGAATGTTAAGGAAACCCATATTGATGGGTGCAGCACACACATTTCCTTTGGCAAGGGCATGTGCTATTTGCCTCATTTTCCATTTCATGCCATGTTTAAATGATCACTGATTAATGCAGGAATCCCTGTGCTGTGCATTCTAGACGTAACTATAGCGTAGCCTGCATTCCGCCCACAAGGTTGTACGCATGGACAGCCCAGCCCCATTAACACATAGGCCCTACCTCTTCACCCAGGGATGGGTTTTTTGTTTTTGTTTTTTTAAAGGAAAAATACTGAAACCATAATAAATACTTATTTATGCCATGAGTCCACACCCTTGCACACATTCCTTTCCCAGCAATAGTCCTTCATCAAGCATTCACTTTAAAAGTGTGTTACAAACCACTGGTATAAATTGTTATGACATCTGAATGTATTTTTTTCATTTAGCAGATATATTGGTTTAAGATGTTCAATAGCCATTGTTTGTTTTATGGGGTTTCTATTAATTATCTCACTGATTTGGTCTGCATATTTGTCTGAGAAGTTTTGGCTCAGCTGTGTTTGGCACCCAGGCAGGTACAGGAATGATACCTTTGGCATAGTTAGATTTATGTTTTGTCTGCAGAGGCTTTATTGCATTACTACAGGGGTTTTTTATCATTATTATTTGCATTTTCTAGGTACAAGGCTGTAATCCTGGCAGCTAATCATTTTGGCAGATTTTTTACTGGTCAGATAACAGCAGCTGGAAAGGTGCCTCCTGCAAAGGTAAAGATTGTATAGATGAGATGAGTGGAGTAACATTCCGTACTGAATGTCCTGACTGACCGTGTTGTCAGGGAGTGCAGCTCCACCATCCGACCTTTCTAGGAATCTAGGGTATAGCCGTTACAGTTCCATTTGTTGCAACTTTATTTGTACTGGGCTCAGATTGTATCTGGTCCTGACACGGGTGAGTGGGGCAGAAGGAGCCTTCCCTCCATGAGCAGCCCCACCGTGGAGGCCAGGTATAACTGCAGTACTTGAACTCTCCAGAGTGCAAAGTCTTGTTTTCACTAGCGCTTCCTAGGGCACTAGTCTTACCAACAGGAGTTGGGTGGAAACAGGGTATTTCCAGAGCTGGATGGCTGCCGTGTAGATTGTCCACAGCAATCCCATATGGAAGTGGTCCATTGAGTCCACTTTTTCTGTGTGGGTAGGAGCTCACAGAGCTCCTGCAGAAGTGTAGCTCCACACTGCCCTAAGCACTGGCCTGTGCTTACGTAGGGTTGCCAACAATCCCTTATTACAAGGGACGCCCCTTATTTTTCATCTCTGTACAAGAAGATTGAGAGTTGAGGAATGATGCAACAAGCAGCAAGAAATACCCTTCATGAATGCAAGTGAGTTCTCCTCCTTTTCCTTCTCCTTTTCCTTTTTCTCCTTCTCCAACATCATCATCATCATAAAAATAATAATACAACAAGAAGAAATAATCAGGAGGGTGGGTGAGGTGGAGTTGCTAAGAAAACAACCTCTTATTTTTAAATATAATGTTGGCAATCCTATGGCTGATAGCAGGCCAAATTCTGCTCTCCTTTACATAAATGCAATGCCTCTGAGGTGAAAGGGAGTTGTGCCCCTGTAACTGAGGCTGCATCTACACTGCACTCTTGTTGGTAAAACTTTTGTTGGTCAGGGATATTAAAAAAGCACACCCTGACCAACACAATTTTACTGATGAAAAGCACCAGCGTGGAGAACGTTTTGTTGGCAGGAGACACTCTCCCACCAAGAGAACTACTGCCCCTTGTCGGAGGTCTTTCCTACCGGCAAAGAGCGGCTATGCTGCGTACCTGTACAATGAGTCTGGTGTAGCGACATAGCTGTGCCGCTGAAAAGTGCACAGGGTAGTCATAGCCTTATTGGAGAACTTGGCCCCAGTTCTGTTTTTACTCGATTTTTTAAGTGTTTTGGTAAATGTTTGGTCAGATGTAGTCATTTAAATGCCACAAATGCATTTAATCAATTCACACCTAGAGACAGCTATTTGTCAGAGGTGTGTGTTTGTTTAAGGAAAATAATGTCCACACAGAATCTGTTATTCACCAGGGAACTGACTTCAGCACTCAAACACCCATTTCAGTTGAAGTTGCCATTTACATTACATTGTGAGGGCAGAATTTTGTCTAGAATGCCTGTTTGAGGAAAAGTCAGACTATAATAGAGCAAATAGCTGATTAAATCAGGCTTATTTCCTCTACCACCAATGCTCCAGAGTGAAACTTTTGAGTCTTGTTCGCATAGCAAGGTGAGTCCTATTCATGTTTTGTTTCACAGAAGGGGTTTAAATAGCTAACCAGTTCCTGCTTGATCTTATTTTGTATACATCATACCTTGCACAGGGCAGATCGCTGCCACCAGCTCCTCTCGCCCCATGCTGAGCCCTGTTCTGCACTAGGGATGTAATAGTATAGTCAATTAACTGATTAACCAATAAGCAAAAGCTTATAGGTTAATGCCATAGACTTTCTCCTCCTCCCCCCTCCTCTTCCCCCCCACCCGTAATTTTTTTAGCAGGCTGGCCAGCAACCCGGCTCAGTCCTGATTCACACAAGGTCTGGGACCTACCTCCTGTGGCTCTGCATTTAAAATGTATTAGGAGCCAGGTGGGCAAGCAGTTCCAGCTCGTGCCGGGTCTGGGAGCTCAGCCCATCTTCCTCCCCTTCCCCTTCCCCCTCTCCTTCCCCCTCCCCACTGAGCAGGGGCTCCTGCCACCCAGTACTGCTGGGCCTCTGTATAAGCCAGTCTGTGAGGGGAGCTGGTTTTTAAACTGGCTCCCTTTGCGGACCAGCTCCCACCTGGCATCCCGCGCTGCTGCCTCTGATATGGAGGCAGCAGCACCGAATGGCAGGGGGCTCCTCAGGAGTGGGGCTGGAGCGCACTGGCTGCCGGCTCCACCCTCAGGGACTATGGACTGGTTGAGTAACCGATAAGGATTCATGAAGTTAATCGACTATTCAATTAACTGATATTTAACATCCCTAGGCTACACTAGGGAGTTATTTCAAAATAACCCCCCTTATTTCAAAATAGTAAGTGGAGTGTCTATTTCAAAATAACGGATTGGTTATTTCAAAATCTGTACTCCTGCTTTCCTTGGGGAATAACACTTATTTCAAAACAGTTGTTTCAAAATAGCGTTAGTGTGGATGCTCCACTGCTGCTATTTTGAAATAACTGTTCCCCAAAGTAATTTGAAGTAATTATTCCACAGTGCTTCTGGGGCTCTAAGTTGAGGTAGCACATCCACAATAACAGAGCCTCCCTTGGACTAATTTCGAGGCTCCCTTGTAGTGGGGAGACCCTATTTCAATTTTGTTATTTTGAAAATTATTATTTCGAATTTAGTTATTTTGAAATAATTTCCTAGTGTAGACATGCCCTGAGAGGGCTATTTAAGTACTTACATAATTTTGACAAGTTTTGAAACTCAGTTGAAGTACTTACATTTAGTAGCATCAGATGCTCTTGTGACTTCAAGTGCTTTTGAAGATAAGAAATATAACCCGCAGCATGGAGTGGGGTAAGATACAGAATGCACTTTTCTCACTGTCCATGTGTTGATCTCTCTAGATGTTGATCATTGGTGGTGGTGTGGCTGGGCTAGCTGCTGCAGGAGCTGCACGTGCAATGGGAGCCATTGTCAGAGGATTTGACACCAGGTAGGGTCAGCAAATACAACCTTAAACTCTAAAATACTGTTTCTGGGTTTGTATAGAACAGGGGTGGCCAACCCATTAAATGAAGAGAGCCGAAACAGCAGCGGAAAAAATGCGAAGAGCCGCGCCAGAATTGTTGAGTATACACACAAAAAAGGAAGAGCTCCCCACCAGCCAGAGTTGCTGAGCAAAAAAAAAAAAAAAGATGCTGCCCCTTTAAAAACCACGGGTTAGGCTTTTTGGCCACATCAGGCTCCCAACGGCCAACTTCATCTTGCTGACGCCATTTTGCCGCGCCACATGGCTCCCTTGCACCCAGTGTAGGGGCGCATGGGGCAGCTTCACGAGCCGCACTTTCAGGGGTGAAGAGCCGCATGCGACTCGCGAGCTGCGGGTTGGCCAACCCTGGTATAGAACATCCTGGGCAAAATCCTGTTTTCGGTTATTTCAGTGGAAATGCCTTTGAAACTAATGTCCCAAATTCATCTCTGATGTAAAACTGTGAAATGTTCACACACAATAGCCAGTGCACATAAACAGTTCTGATTCCCAGCTGGCACATGTGCCCTGAGCATTGCACATGTTCAATTTTGCTGCATTCAAATCCATGCTCTAGTTTTCATCAAAATCCCATTTGCAAGATAATGCAAAATATTATCATTGAGACATGGAAAAGCCTAACAATAGATATATAACTGTGTTTTTTCAGTTCACTGATAATTAATATTAAGTTCTTCAACTCTTGGTTCAATTAAAAAGTGTAGAAGAAGCTAAGATACAGAGTTTCTTTGCTGTAAATGACTGTAACAAAGTTTGTGAAATGCAGTTGTCTTGCAACTGGTAATGTAATCATGCAAACTTCAATAATCCAATATATGTCATCTCTGTGCTTCACATGCAGGCTGCCAGCTCTGGAGCAGTTTAAATCTCTTGGAGCAGAACCTCTTGAAGTGAATATTGCTGAAACGGGAGAAGGTGTTGGAGGTTATGCAAAAGAAATGTCCAAAGAATTTATTGAAGCAGAAATGGCATTATTTGCCAAACAATGTAAAGAGGTTGATATTATTGTTACCACTGCTCTTATACCAGGTAAAGTGCAGCTTTATGATTACTACAGACTTATATATATGTTTGTATGAACATTTCCAGTTAGCTATATGAATACAATGAACATGAGCATACAATAGAAATTGTACATGAGAAAAATTGTTCTCCTTGGCCTCTGAGGATAGGACGAGAAGCAATGAGCTTAAATTGCAGCAAGGGAGGCTTAGGCTGGACATTAGGAAAAACTTCCTAACTGTTAGGGTGGTTAAACATTGGAATAAATTGCCCAGGGAAATTATGGAATCTCCATCACTGAGAAATTTAAGAGCAGGTTGGATAGACATCTATCAGGGATAATCTAGGCAGTGCTTGGTCCTGCCGTGAGGGCAGGGGACTGGACTTGATGATCTCTTGAGGTTGCTTCCAGTTCTAGTATTCTGTGATTCTATGAATAAGAGCTTCTGGTTTGGACTCCAGTTAATATTTATTTCATGGGTTAGAATGGCTTAGAACAGGGGTTCCCAAACTTTTTGAGACGGGGACCAGTAAATCCATTCACGAGCTTTTGGAGGACCGGTAACATTCATTTGCATATTCATTATGCAAATAAGTTTCTGGCCCTCCCAAAGCCGTCAGTGCCAGCTTTAGCAAAACTTTTGATACGGTCACCCACAATATTCTTGCCAGAAAGTTAAGGGAATATGGATTGGATAAGTGGACTGTAAGATGGATAGAAAGCTGGCTAGACCAGGGTTTCCCAAACTTTTTACTTTAGTTGGAACCCATTTTTTTTGTACTGTTTTTTGCAGCCCAAAAACATAAATGCATATTAACAAAAAGAATGAAAAATGAATACATTTTCACTGTGTATTATTTATTCACAATAATAACAGTACATAACATAAATCTTAATTACAATTTAACCAGTAGAATTTTAACAGCTGTAAAGTTTGTTTATTTATAATTGAATGAGTTGAATATAAGTCATTTGTGTGTACTTCATAACTTTTAAATAACTAAAAAGAGAACTAATGGGAAGGGTGATGTTGTTTTGCATCACATAGCAACTTTATGTCAGGAGCAAAAGAAGAAAGTTTTATCCTCAAATCTGGTTCAACATTCAATCTATTTCTATATTTATTTTTGAAGAAAACCAAAGATGAGAAACTAGTTTCACACTTATATGTCGTGACGAAAGGCATTAAGAATTTGACTGCTTTCTCAGATAAATGTGAATATTCATTTCTACAGCTCAACCAAAAATCAATCAAGGAGAGTTTATCAAAGTTCTCTTTTAAGGCAGAGTCACAGGAAAGTTCAATTAATGAATTGAACTTCTGATGCACTCAATTGTAGTATTTGTTCATTTTCGGTGTCAACAGTAAACGGGTTCTTAATCCACATTTTACTGGCGTCAATTGGAGGAAAATATTCATTTAAACTTGACGTTAGCCCCAAGAGGTGTTCTTGGATTGCTGCAGAAATCGCATCTGAGATATTAGTTTTAGCATATTTTTCTTGTAATTCAGTTAAAGTACAGAAAGACTTAAAGTTTCTCTTGTTAACACGCTGTGCCCATAAAAGAAGTTTTTTAATTGTTGCCTCAACTTTTTCGTGAACTTTGAAAATATTAATTTTAGTGCCTTGTAAATTCAAACTTAAATCATTTAAAAGACAAAATATGTCACATAAGTAAGCCACCATTGTTAACCAATCAAATTCATGAAACCTGTCTTTAAATGTAAATATAACATCTTTTGCCGATGGAGGGTGTCGCTCCAAGAACAATAAAACTTCATCCTTCATTTCAAAGAGATGTTTCAAAATGTTTCCTTTCGACAGCCATCGAACCTCACAGTGTAGTAAGAGATGCTCATGTTCACTTCCTAATTCGTTGCACAAAGCAGTAAAGATTTTGGAATTCAAAGGACGAGATTTTATATAATTTATAAACTTCACACATTCTTGAAGAGTGGAACTCAAAAGTGATGGCATAGTTTTCACAGCTAGTGCCTCTCTGTGAATACTGCAGTGCACCCATACACAGTCAGGTGCTACAGCTCGAATCCGCGGGACAAGCCCAGTGCGAGACCCTGCCATTGCTCGAGCCCCATCACTGCTCAGTCCAACACACTTTTTCCAGTCAATATCGCTTTGAATAATAAAATCATTGATTAGCTTAAAAATTTCGGAAGGTGTTGTTCTTGTTGGAAGTGGTTTACAAAATAAGAGATCTTCTTGAATGGAGCTTTCATAATCATATCTAACAAAACACATCAAATTGGCAGCGTCAGCTATATCAGTGCTTTCATCCACTTGTAATGCAAAAAACTGACTATTCTATAGTCGATGAATGAGCGTTTCTTCAATATTTTTCGCCATTTCTTCAATTCTACGTTTCACTGTATTGTTGGATAAAGACAGAGAACCCAACTGATTTCCCTTTTTTCCTCCATAAATATGGGATGTAATAATATTCAATGCAGGAAGTATTAACCTTTCACCAACAGTATGCGGGTAACCTGTCTCGGCTATTAGTTTTGAAACTTCATATGACGCCAACACAAAGTTTTCATTTGAAGAGCCCATCGCAAATGCACTTTTCATGCTTTTTTAGCAAAAGCTAATTCATTTCTCTTATTTATGAAAAAATCTATGGGCTTACTCACGTATTCTGGATGTTTGCATTCCAAATGGCGTTTCGGTTTTGATGGTTTCATGCACTTGTTGGATAGTTCTGTGTGACAGATTAGGCATAATGGCAAGTGATTATCACTACCAACACTTATAAAACCAAATTTCAAATACTCATCAGGATAATTGCGGGTCCAAGGAGTTTTTATCTTCTTATTCTCACTAGTACTAGGCTGCACACTGGTACTAGGCTGCACATCATTCAAACATTTTTTACTTGCATTTCCAGTCACATTCTTCAGCCATTTATCCATATTGAAGATGAAAATGAGAGGGTATGTTATTGAAAACAAATGAAGAAAGCTTAAGCAGTTAACCTAAGACAGGGGTTCCCAAACTTTTTGACACAGGGACCAGTAAATCCATTCACGAACTTTTGGAGGACTGGTAATGTTCATTTGCATATTTGCATATTCATTAATCAAATGATGAATATTCAAATAAGTTGTTTCTGGTCCTCCCAAAACCCCCAGTGCCAGCTTTAGCAAAGCTTTTGATATGGTCACCCACAATATTCTTGCCAGCAAGTTAAGGCATATGGATTGGATAAATGGACTGTAAGACAGACAGAAAGCTGGTTAGACCAGGGTTTCCCAAATTTTTACTTTAGTTGGAACCCTTTTTTTTTCAGTACTGCTTTTTGCAGCCCCAAAATATAAACACACAAAAAACAAACTGAGAAAATACCAGACATATAACATGTCTGGTATTTTCTCATTAGGTAAGTTGTATTATTACTAGATGTATAAGTTTGTAGTTTCGAACTGCCTGGCTGGTAAATGTGCTCAGGCTGCATGAGTGTGTCTACAGCCAGACAGTTCGCAACTACTCGAGGGGTGTGTGTGTGTGTGGGGACAATAGAATCCCCGGGCTGGACTAACTCATGCTTTGTGCTTTGCGGGGGGGAGAGGGGAACGGGGGCAGCGCCCCAAGATCTACATATGGCCGGGTCAGTCCCACTCCCCGCAGGCCGATTCATTCCTCTCCCCTGCTCCCCGCTGCGCCTCTGGCCAGCCCCACTTCCCCAACCTCCCGGGCAGCCAGTTCTCCCCGCTTCTCCTCCCAATCTCCCTTGGCCAGCCCCGCTGCCCGCATCCAGCCCTCCTTCCGGCAGCCGCTTCTCCCCCCGCCACATCTTCCCCGGCCAGCTCCCTGCCCCCAACCTCGCACCCCGGCAGCCCTGCTTCCACCGGCCCCCCAATCTCCCCAGCCTGCCCTGATTCCCCCGTCCAGTGCTGCTTCCGGTGGCCAGCTCTCCCCTCCTCACCCCAGAATCCCCTGGCACCTGCATCTTCCCTTAGCCCTGCACCCTCCTGGTACCTCCCCCTTCCCTTACTGCCCCTGCCCCTTTGCCCTCTTTTCCCTAATACCCACCCCTCAGCACTCTCTGCCCCATTCCCTCCTGCCCCTCTGTGCCCTCACACATGACTTGCTCCATCCTGGCCTTCCTCATGCCCACCCCTTCTTTCAAGCCTTCTCCCAGCACCTCCTCCTCCAGCCCCCAATGCCCTTCCCCTCTCCTCTCTCTCCCAGCATCACCCTGTCCCCTCCCACTGACACCTCCCCTCCTGCCCTTTCCTCATTGTCTGCACTTGGCCCCTGGCACTTGTCTCTCTCCTGCACCCTGTCCCTTGGTGCCTTCTCCTCCCCGCCCAAGCCCCTTCTCCTTCCCCGCCCAAACCCCTCCCCGCTGCCGCTGCCACCTCCGCCCAAGCCCACTGCCGCCGCCTCCTCTCCTCTCCTCCCCTTCCGCCACCACCCAAGCCCGTTCCCTACCTTCTGCCTTCCACACTGCAGGGCCGGAGGCCACGCTCAGGCCCCGGAGGCCGGCCCCGGAGGCTGAACCCGGAGCCAGCGTGGCCCCGCCGCATGCCTCTGAAGAATTTTAAAATCCCGGGCCGTGACATCACGTCACACCTGGGCGTCCTCCCTGCCCGAGTGCAACGCCGCACATGGGCAGCAGCAGGCGGTGAGGAGGAGCCGCGCACGGCGGGGACGCTCTGGGGGCGGGGTGGGAGGATGCGTTGGGGGCCTGGGCCTGGGCCTGGGCCCGCGCCCGCTCCAGGCAGAGCCGGGAGAGAGACCCAGCTCCACATATTGGTGGAGCAGGGCCCCCGGCTCTGTAACTCACCGGCACTTCCGGGTTGAGGGGCACGGGGCCCGAATCGGCCTAAGGCCGGCCCTGCCGGCAGCCACCAGGCATGCTGAGGCCCGGTATTTTTTTCCCGCGGCCCGGTACCGGGCCGCGGCCCACAGTTTGGGAAACGCTGACCTAAGAAGACATGCACGTTGTCCCACTGTACAGAAACAAGCTGAGGCTGCTGTATCACGTGACAGGAAAACCAATGACACAGGCTTGGCTGCATGAAAATACACGTGCTTCCAGGGAGACGAAGCCCTTTCCCTGCCCTTGCCAGGTGGCCTGCGCTCCCTGGCACTGCCAAAGCACTGTGCTGCCCCAGAGAGCCCGCCCCCTGGAGGAGCCACTGAAATCCCATAGGAAGTAGTCCGCCACTCACCCATGGAGACTACTGCCATCCAGCAACCCCGGCTGCATCCTCCGTCCAGCCCGGGCCAGGGCTTGGAGACGCGGCGCCGCATGGGCAGTCCGGGAGCCCAGAACTCCCGGCCGTATCCTTGGTCCAGCCCGGGCCAGGGCTTGGGGACTGGGTGCTGCACAGGCCAGCTGGGAGGCGGGAACTCCCAGCCGCATCCTCTGTGCAGCCCGGGCCAGGGCTCAGGGACGCGGGCACCGCATAGGCATGCTTGGAGCTCAGAACACGCCGGCAGCCATGCTAAGTCCCGGTATATTTTTGCCGTGGCCCGGTACCGGGCCACGGCCCATAGTTTGGGAAACGCTGGCTTAGAACATAAGAACAGACTAAAGGTCCATGTATCCCATGGCCAATGCTAGGTGCCCCCAGAGAGAATGAACAGAATAGATTTCATCAAACGATCCCACCCCCCTGTCATCCACTCCCAAACTCTGACAAACAGAGGCTAAGGACATCATTCCTAACCATCCTGGCTAATAGCCATTGATGGACCTAACCGCCATTAATGGACCTATCCACCATGGCTTCTTTTAATTGTCTAAATTTATATGATTAGTATTTTATTATTTATTACCAGCAGCACCCACAACATACTAGATGTTGTCTTTGCACATCTTCAGTTTCTTTGGTAGAATTTTGCTATATATAATGACAACAATTAGTTGATTTTTACTTTTATTTTTTTTTAAATTTGCAATAGGGAAAAAAGCTCCAATCCTAATCACTAAAAATATGGTGGAGTCCATGAAGGATGGCTCGGTAATTGTGGATCTTGCATCTGAAGCTGGTGGCAATGTGGAAACGACTCATCCTGGAGAGCTTTATATTCACAAGGTCTGTAGAATAAGTCAATGCTTATTAGTAATGGTTAAAGTGTATATAAAATTGAAACAATATTGCAATTGTCTGAGGAAACATTCTAGTAACAAAGAACTGGCCATGTTTCCTTGAAGCCATTGCATGTATGTCATGAATACTTACTATTGTGTGGCAGGATAATAAAGCAGAGTCTTTCACTTCACAAGTAATGAAACCACAAATTGGAATACTGTCCAGACACCATTCCATCTTTGAAAATGTTATGCTTTGTGATTTTTATAAGCATGGTTACAGTGTTTTTAATAACCGTATTCATAAATGCCCTTTAAATTAATCCCCAGAGCTTTATTAACAAAACAGCAGAGCTGTCCGATGTCCGACTATAGTAAAAGTGAAGGAAATTTGGCTTAGAGGTTCATTTTATGTAATCTCTTATAAAACTAACAACGGTCAATTTAACTATTTTACAATGTTGAACCATCAATATTAACCTAGGAATTTTCTATTTTAGCTAAAATGTAAAACTATAAAATGATATAAAGGTGTAATTTATTTGTTGCAAAGGACCAGATTAAGACACTTTCCCCCCTTCCCAATATGGCCAGCCCAAAGTCGAGAAAAATCATGGAATCAGGCTCCAAAAATAATAATGTGTAAAAAACATTAAATATTGGGGGAGATTTTATTTGCCTCTTGGTGTTTAGGGTTCATGTTTTGAGGTGTTTCTTTGCAGCCAGCAGGGCAAGAAACTTACTTTTTTCAGTGGCAGCTGAGAGTCTTTGGCAGAAACATTTTTCTAGCAGCTGGGATTTTACAGACTATGCTAAATGTCACGAGACTCGTGATAAAATTCTGAGAGCTGGCAACACTGCCTTCTTGAGTTGCTGGGTCTCCAGAGTGGACTACCAGATTTTTCTCTCTATCTGTGCATCCTTTGAGTTTATCTAAGACTTATAATAAGACCTACTATAAACCAGATGGAAATCATTTTTTATGGAAAATGTGGTCTCTGTAAAATCAATATTTCCCATTGGAAATTGTATATCTTGCTGAAATGTTTTGATTTTTCATTAGGAAAATTGAAACACAATTTTTCATTTTGGACTCAGGTTGTTCTAAATTAAAGTATTTCACTTTGCTGAATCAAATTGAAATGTTTTGTTTTGGCTCAGCTCCACATTAATCTATGTCTGTCTGAGTGCTTCAAGGCTCTTTTTCCTCAGTAGTCTGGTCTCCCTGACTAGGAGAGCTGGACTATATGACCCACCATGCACAACCTTAGGTATGTCTACATAGCAGTGTTATTTCGGAATAACTGACTTTATTCCAAAATAACATAGTCCGTGACTACACAGCAAGTACAAACTAGAGAAGCCTTCAGGACGCTATAATTTTCTTTGGGGCCAGGCCTGGAGCAGAGAATCAAAGACGTGGAACAAGTTGCTGGTTCTTAACTTTTTCTCCTCCCTTGTTCTTGGCATTTGGCTAGGAGAAGGTCTCCCTTAGATTGAAGAGAGCCAGTCTATTTCCTGTATGGAGACTCTGGCTATGTCTACACAGCAGCGTTATTTTGGAATAACTGACATTATTCCAAAATAACTTGGTCCACATCTACACAGCAAGCAGTTATTTCTACATAATGTCAAAATAATGCCAAGCTGGAAGACTTCTTACTCTGAGTCCTGAAGCCCTGATTTTATGAGGAATAAGGGAAGTTGGAGGAAGAGTGCTCGTTCTCAGACTTGTGTGTAAACAATGCCAAAAGCCGAAATAAGCTCTTTCGACTTAAGCTACGCCATTGATGTAGTTTAGGCTATAGTTGGACTTGCATTGTCCCCTTATCATCAGGAGTGTGATGCCTGCTTGCTTCGTTACAAAGATATAAGGGGAAACTGTGTGGAAAAAAATGTAAAGTAGGAGCAGCTCTCTGCTCATGGTTATGAGAATCTGAATTAGAGAATGAAAAGACAGCTGGAAAATATGCAGATCTTAGAGCTCTAGCCAATATCTTTCTGTTTGATTAATAGAAAGCTTTCCCTGGGAGCAGGATATCCCATAACTGCTTACTCTAGGGTTTCAGATACTGAGGGTTGGATGGACACTATAAATGTTCCATGCAGTGCTGCAGCTGTTCATTTAATTTTCCACCCTAAATAGTTCCAAAATCATTAATTCCAGCAGGAATGATACAATCCTGAACTGTAACAACAAATATTCTTGAAGATCACATGCCTGAGGTGTAACTGTTCTCTGAGTAGAGAACAATGGTAGACCACTATCCCTAGCCCACCTCCCATCCAAGATGAGGTCTCTCTGTAATCCTTTCTTATTTTTTCTAAACTTCAGAATTTTGTACCTTTGTCATTGAAAGGAGATGATGTTTGAAGCCACTTGGGGTCACTGTGGCTTCACTGCAGGGGAGGCACACACAACCCCTGTAGGAGCCCATGATTGTGCAAGTTCTGAAGGTGGGATGCAGTAAATGAACAATTGAAATGGGACATAGAGCCTCAATAGCATTGCTAGAGCCCCTCACAATATTCTAGATGGGCTAGTTGCCTGTGGCTGTGTTCTGGAAAATCAGCTGCAATGAGCAGTCCATCTATGGTGTTTCAGTATTAATTTGCACTGATACTGTTTGTGGATGCCATCACAGGCGACTCATGGTAACACTAGGGAGGTGCTCCACCTCTCTATGCCCCTGCCAAAATTTTAATTGCTAAATGGGATGCCCCCACGTGTCCCCTCTCTGTTCCTCTGGGAGGCCCTCCCAGCACACCCTCCTCCTGTAGGCACCAGTCACCATTGGTTGCCAGACTTGATCATTGTATCCTTTACCTTACTCCTGAAAGTGTGTTGGAGCCAGCACCTGTGACTACATATGGGATAACTTGGCAGCTGCACAATCCAGATGGCTAATAATAGAATGTGTAATAATGAGGATAAAATAAAAGAAAAAAATCCAAGAACCTAGGGCACAGAATCCAAGATAGAGCATATGCAGTTGTTTTGAGAGTATAGAAATATTTGCTTTTCAATAGTCCATACACTTAAGCTATAATACTGGGAGATGTTGGTAAGGAAATGTTACCCTTTTCTGTGTGTTTGCAGGGAATAGAAAATGAAGGTATCTAAAACCATATCTTCCTTTTGGAGCTAACTGGAGTGCAGTTAACCTGGGAAACACGTTGTGCATTGTGATCTTTATCAGACAAACAAAAGGTGTTTTCAAACTTTAAAATGTGCTTGATTTCTTATTCTCAAAATAAGCACCATATGGTTCCCCAACTGGCCTCCCAGCTTGTTCAGTTTCTGGCTTTCGGACAAAAATTTTTTTTTTTTTTTTTTTTTTGGTTCAGACATCAGAGTAAGCCATTAGTTTTAAAAAGAACCTTTAACTTGTAAAACAAAGCATTGGAAAGAAGTGTCTGCAGTAATATGTGAATTTGATTTACTAGCATTTGTAAAATATGCATCAGGTCTGTGGAGGACACATGAAAAGATTTCAAGATAATACATGAAAAAGGTCTGACATATATTTATTTTTCTTTCTCATCAGGGTGTGGTTCACATTGGTTATGCAGATTTGCCAAGTAGAATGGCAACTCAGGCCAGTAGCCTGTATTCCAACAACATCTTGAAATTATTAAAAGCTATTTCTCCTGACAAAGAATATTTTCATTTTGAGCCAAAAGATAATTTTGATTATGGGACTATTGATCATGTCATTAGAGGAACCATGGTAATGAAGGTGAGTTTTAAGCACATTTTAAAAAAGCTGATGATTGGGTATAAATTGTATTATGAAGGACATAAATGTTCCTGTTACCCATTGAGAAGATTTCCTGGACTGGCTAACTCTTATAGTATTCGTAATGGTGCAACGTAGTTAGTTTATATTGAAAAGTTCCGAGCACTAAGATAGTTAGGGGCAAAAATGGCTTAATGAAAGTTGTTGCCATTGATTTTGTGATACATAAAGAAGAATTCAAGACTAAGGATTGATCCATTAACTCAGTGATTGGGGGAGATACGAATTCAATGCCAGATGAGGCTTTTTGCTCTGGGATCAATATGTACTAGCAACAAGAGAAGATGTCTTCTGCCAAAAAGTCACATGGGTGGGTGGGAGTATGAGCTGTCTGTGGTTCTTGAAATAATGCTGATTAGCGTTAACATTGGAAGGTTTTATGGGCTGGAGGATTTCTCTGCGATGCAGTCACACCAGTGTGCAAGGAACAAGGGCACTGTTGCTTAAGACAATAATAGTCTTCTGAAGCAGGAGTGTTCATCCGACTGCCCCTCACCACCCTTCAGAGTCTTAGCAGCAGAAATCACTCTCCTTTCATAAATTCTCTGCTCCTGTCACGGTGGCAAAGGGGGCAAGGGAACTGAACAAGCAATTCAATGATGACTAAGATCACTTGTGTATTGACTGTGATGATTCCAAACAAGATAAATGTCTTTGGATGAACTAATTTTTTTGCAGGGATGTTTATTTTGGATGGAATATAAAGAGTAGTTCTGTTGATAAGGTGAATTCACAAGGATCCATGTCTGCCTTCAGGTATGATTAGACCAAAGCATAGACATGCACAATAGTTAGATATTGGCAGGCTGAAATTAATACAGGTTGAACCTCTCTTGTCTGGCACTCTGGTCTGTCAACATCTGTGGTCTGGCATGAGTTTAGTTAGCCAGATTTCCATTTAGCATGGGTATGGCCAAGTTTCCCTTGGTCCCATAAAGTTTGTTTATAGCCACCAGTCTTGGCTCTCAGAAGACAATTAGGGATAAATTAGAGCTAAATAACAGCACAGAACACTAAGAGCCCAGTAAGCAGTAGAAGTGTTGTAATGCTGCTAGACAATATTGACCTCTTGTACGTCGGACAATTCTCTGGTTTGGCACTGGTCAGGTTCTAAGGGTGCCAGACTAGACAAACTGTATTTGGCAGAGGATTTGACAGGGAGAAACATAATAGACCCAAAAGATACCAGGCCAGATGCTGTGCTGCAATGAACACGGGGATGGGGATGGAGAGGCCAAAGGTGTTTTTTCTCCACTGACTGAATACAGCAATCAATGCTAATTTCAGCCCTAAAGTTATTTAATTTCAATATAGATTTTTAAAATCTAAATTTTCAAAACAAGGATCTTTGTAGTAAAATTACCTGTGCTCTTTCATCAGTGTAGTAAAAAGTAAATGCCAAATCCAGTATCTTTCCTCCTCTGAGCAACCCCAGTGCCTTCAATGAGCCAGCTCCCATGAGTAAATGTCACAGAATCCAACCCTAACATAATGGAAGCCAAGATACCACAGGAATCCATCAGAGTCATTGTCTTGTTTGTCACAGGAAGGCAAGAATTTATTTCCAGCACCTTTACCAAGAACAATGCCGCCTCCTGTCCCTCCTAAACAAAAAACCGTGCACGAACTAGAAGCTGAGAAAAAAGCATCAGTCTCACCATTCAGGAAAACCATGACCTCTGCTGGAGTTTACACAGCAGGTAAAAATGATTTCGCTGCACAATCCAATTTGTTTGCCTTTAATTTAATCTGCGTGAGTATTTACTTTGAAATAAAACCATCTCCTGAACTGGAGCTATTCAAGGTGTCTTAAAAATGAAAAGTAGCAGAACAGGTTACGTGATCTGCTGACTTGTTACTTTCCGTGTGAATGGGGCTATGTCTACACTACACTGATGTATTGAAAAAAGGTATGCATATTGCGCCCCGCAATTTGTGTATCTTTTTCTGATAGTTTTGTTAGAAGAGGCTTTTCTGAAATTTGGCCCATCTACACTGAGCTAAATTTCGGAAAAGCCTCCTCTTTCGGAAGAGCCCTTCTTCCTCGTGGGAGGAGGATGACAGGGCTTCTGAAAGAGAGCATCTGCTCTTCTGCGAAAAAAAGCGGAAGAGCAGACTCGTTCCTTGGACGCGGAGGAGTTTTTCCGGGATACCGGAGGTATCCTGAAAAAACCCTGTAGTGTAGACATAGCCTGAGAGGCTAGAAAATGGGAATATGGTGGTAGGGTATAGGTTAGTTTTCTGAAATGCTATGTTAAATCACTCCATACTGCCCTGCTAGTAACTGCATAGATAATAAAGAGTCAATATGATATCGTTTATGGGCCAGATCCAAAGCCACTTAATATTAATGACTTCAAAGATTTTAGGATCAGGTTTTTAATGCACTATATATTCCCAAATGTCATTGTCAGGGCTCTGGTTATTATACTTTGAAAAATACAGTGTTAAAGTGGAAAATAAATCAGATAGCAAGGTTTTGATTTCAGCTAGTAATGTTTTCACTCGTAAATAGTATTGCATTATTCTGTCTTTATTATGTTTCTTTGAAAAGAACAAGGGTAGAATTAATATAAAAATAATCTTTGATATAAGTGATGACAGAACATCTTAACACACCTCTGTGAGGGCTGTTCACCTTCTGAAATCTTGTGCCAAATAAATGATCATCAAAAGGATTAGCCATTAGTCCAAGGAAAGGGATTTTTTGGCAGTGGAGAGAATGGATTTTAAAGAGGTGTGGGGGAGGAGGAAGATCTAAGAACTTGCTTTCATTTAGCAAATCTTCCCAAATTCCCTCCCAAAAAAACCCTACCATACTGCCTCATCACAGTGGTTTTGCCATCACCGGGTAATAAACTTATAGAGAAACTCATTACTGGATACTGTCCATAGAGTGTAATCACTTTATAATCCCATGGTAGTGATCTGTTTTCTTTGATTAATGCTGCCAAACGCAAGTTTAAATATTTCAATAAAGCTTTCTCAGGCTGTTTAGCACTTCAAAAACTGCAGCCCCCTCACTCCCTGCTAAGAGCCAGATTCTGTCACCCTCACTCATGAGTACTACTCTGCTCAGAGGGTGGTCTAATTGATTGTACTGGAACTGTGTAAGTAGGAAAGTGCTACAGAATGGGGCAGAAATTAGCCCTCTGTTTAAAAAAAAAAAAAAAAAAAAGGAATTTCAGCCTCTAACAATGGTGCATTCTTTTCCTAGAGGAAAAACAATGTTTGAAATTTGAGTTTGTATGGCTAAGAAGACATAAAAGACATATTGTACTGAAGGAGATATTAGAGTTTCTACAAATGGAATATTGTTAAAATATTTGTGTGGTCTGCCTGTTTCAATAATAATTAGCTGCTACACTGTGGTCTCTTTTCCTAATAGAGCATTGAAGATTGTGAGATGCCATTAGAGAATCAATGCAATTTTTTTAAATTAAGTGTGCTGCTGTGCTTTGCTCAAGCAAAATATTTTGCATTTCAGAAATTTTTATTGTTGGCATCTCCAGCTCTGGATCCCAAAGCCAGAACAGATACATTGATTAAATGAATTCTACTCTAGTTGTGGCAGAAACAAGGAACAAAAGTGATGCATATAAAAGCATGTCTAGTAGCCTTCTCCTGCTTCCATTGATGTCAGTGGCAAAGTTTCATTGAAACAGAGCGAAGTTCGTGCTCTGTTTTTATTTTATGATTAATAAAGAAAATGCTGCTTTTTTAATCCTCTGAGCACATGCTTTTCTTTTTAGGCTTGACAGGTGTTTTAGGATTGGGGCTTATTTCTCCTAATGCTGCTTTTACTCAAATGGTGACCACATTTGGTCTGGCTGGAATCGTTGGCTATCATACTGTCTGGGGCGTCACACCAGCCCTGCATTCACCCCTCATGTCAGTAACAAATGCAATTTCTGGTAAGTGCACTTCTTTCTTCTCTTGTGTGTTTTAGTATGAGAGAGTTTGAGTCAAAATTTCTGCTGGGACACTTCTACTGGTGAGGAAACTGAGACATAAAATGGAAAGTGACTTACTGAAGGCCAGAGCATGAGTTAATGTTATAACTGGGATTAGAAGTCAGGAGTTCCTGCCTCTCAAATCCTTGCTCAGTGCTCTAGACACTGCTGCCTTTCGTCTTTACTTATATCCCTGGTGAACTTCCCCACACAGAACTCTTGCTAGAATCACACAGCCAAGAGCTGAGTGAAAATCATTCCTTTCAAAGATAAAACCAATATATTAGCTATAAAACTTATATAACAGATGCAAATACCTGTGTGAGGAATGAGAGGGTGGGGAAGAATCCTCTGAGGCTTTTAAACATGAAACATGGCAATCATAGCATCACTGTAGACACCTGGTAGGCTGTATTCCTTTCCACATCCTTTGGCTTTGATCTGTTTAGGGCCAGCTTGTACCTGACCCTTTTATAGCTGGGTGGGAGGGAGAAATCAAGGTGTCTGGCACAACTGTAATCCCTACACTTGGCAAGGAGGAAATGTAGAGACACTTCTTTTATAGGCTAGGTCTATCCAGTATCCTCCTTATGTCAATATGCATAGGACATACATTGCATACCCAGCATGGGTATAAGTAGCTGTGGAAATGGTCTATTGAGATTGTAAGCTCGTTCAGGCCGGGACTGTCTGCTGCTCTGTGTTTGAAAAGTGCCTAGTAGGGCCCTAGACATGCCCAAGCTGTAGCACATATATCCTACATGGCTCTCTAAATAGCTAATCCATGCCTCCCCCATCTACAGTGCTATTTTCAGTGACCTACTGCTGGAGCCTCTCCCTGCTACAAGCAGCGGGGAGGCAGTAGGGAAATGCTTTGGCAGGGTGATGTGATAGAAGCATGCTGCCTCATCCGACAGGGACCCTCCTCCTGAACACCTGGGAGTTCTGGGGAGGAAAGCTTCCTGGAGAAGGGAGATGATCATAGGCATCAACCCTCTGGGTGATCTGGGGCTGGAGCACCCCAGGAGAAAAATTTGTGGGTGCAGAGCACCCTCAGTGGCAAGTTCCCTCACTGTGCCTCTCGTGCACTGGTGGCTCTGCACTTACAAACTCCTCCCCCTCCCTCCCAGTGCTTCCTGAGCACCACAAACAACTGATTCATGGTGTTCAAGCTCTGGGAGGGAAGGGGAGGAGGGAGGATGGGCACACCTGGAGGAGCAAGTGGCAGGATGGGGATGAAGCAGGGGCAGGAAGAGGCAGGACAGGACAAAGTTTTGGGGGAAAGAGTAGAAGGGAGGGCCAGAACAGAAGGGGGATTAGGCGTCCCCCACCAGGAAGAAGAGAAGTCAGCACCTATGGAGTTGTTGCAATATTATTTAAATGTGATGGATTTTATGTGGCACCATGACAGTACCACTGCACCTTAGCAATGCCCTGCTGATATTATTAAACATGTTTATTATGTTGGTGCCCAAGGACAACCAACCTACTGTGCTGGACACTATTCAAATAGAGTAGCAGACAGTCCCTACCTGAAAGAGCTTACAGTCTCAATATACCAGACAGGCTCTGGATCAGGAAAGGGCTAGAACACCCACACAGAGATAATAGCGTGATGGTAGCAAACATCATGCTAATGACATGATCATTTGAGGGTGGAGGTAGGACGAGATAAAAAAGGTGAAGGGAAAAGGGTTGAGGGGAACAGGGCAGGAAAGAAGAGGGTAAGGGGCAGGCGCAGAGTGAAGCTGAGGTGAAGAGACTGTGAGGAAGAATGAGGAAGAGGTTTGGAGCAAACAGCCAATCAGCACTGGGCACAGAAAGTCCTGTCAACACAGTAGAAAGTTCTGTGGATTGCATAAGGTCCCTTGTTTGGCTACTTCTGTCCCTGCCAGATGGAATTTCTCATTGGTTCCACAGCAGATCGATTATTTATTAATTCTTATATGTATTTTGTCATCAAGTATTGATTTATTCTGTTGTCTTTAGGTCTTACTGCTGTAGGAGGTTTGGTTTTAATGGGTGGATCTTACTTTCCTGCTACATTTCCTCAAACACTAGCCTTACTAGCTGCATTTGTTTCTTCTGTCAATATTGCAGGTGAGCAGTGTTTTCCTCTATATTTTATGATGAACACTTATGTATGCTGACATTACAGGACATGTTATATGTTTCTGTGCATTGGTGCATGGCATTTCTGTGTTCTGTGAATGCCATTTGCTAATCACTCGTGGCAAAGTTGTGCAGAGTTCTGGACTATAACCATAAGCTATGACAAAAATACATTCAAAATCCATCAGTAAAACCCACTAGACTCTCCTGAATCTCGCAACCTGTAGTGCGGAGCTCAGTTTTCTATTTGATGAAATTCTCTGGGCCATATTTTCCAAGGATGATGGCTTCTAAATTTGTACAAGTTAGACCTCCCTAGTCTGGCACCCTTGGGACCAGAGATGTCCCAAACCAAGGAGTTTGCTGGACCAAGGGAGTCAGTGCTCCCCTGCTGGCTGCACTGCTCCCAGACTTTGGCATGGGTTCCTCACCCTACTGCCCCAGGGTCTCCCAGGGTTCCCGGTGGGAATCTTGGCCTCTGCTGGCCCCGCTGCCTCGGAGTGTTCCCCAGGGTTCCCAGCTGGGGATACCCGGCCACCACCAGCTCTGATGCTGCCACGGGTTCCCTAGCTGGACTGCCTGGCCATCTCGCCCTGCTGCTAGGGCTGCCCCACTGCCACTGGGGATTCCAGCCACCCGCCTCCATCAGCCCTACTTCAGCCAGGGGTTCCCTAGCAGAGGCTGCCTGGTCACCCCAGCCCTGCTGCCACTGGGGGTTCCCTGGCTGGGGCGAGAGCTCCCAGCCACTGCCTGGCCTCACTAACATCAGGGGTTCCCCAGCTGGGGATGGAGCTCCCTAGCCACCTTGCTCTGCTAACACCAGGGGTTCCCCGGCCAGGGTGGCTCCCCAGATGCCACTTGTCCCAGCCAGGGCTCCCTAGCCCCTGTGTGGCTCCTGCCTCCAAGACTCTTTGGTCCAGCAACATCCATGGCCCTATAGTACCGTGGATGTTGCTGAACCAGAGAATCCCAGATCTGGGAGGTTCAATCTCTACTTGCCAGTTTTCACACACTCTAGCTACATCTACACAGCACCATTATTTCAGAATAATTCACATTATTTCGAAATAACAAAGTATGCATCTACACACAAGCAGTCGAAACATAATGTCGAAAACACAACATAATGTCAAAAAAATGTCCCGCTGGAGAACTTCTTACTCCGACTCCTGTAACCCTCATTTTACCACAATTAAGGGAAGTCAAAGGAAGAGCGCTCTATTTCAAAATAAGTGCTGTGTAGAAGTGCCCACATTCAAAATTATCATAGCTCAAGTTGCATAGCTTATTTTGAGGTTAGTCCTGCTGCGTAGACATACCCTAAAAAACCTGCATTGGTACTCAGAAACTGGATTGTGAGACATTTAACCACCCATGTGTGTACACACATGCTGTTTACATTTGCCATAATATGCATGCCCAACACTACATTTGCAGATATAGAATCTGGATTGAGTCTTTGTTGAATTAAATTATAATTTGTCAAAGCTGAACATTTTGCATGCCAGAGATTTTGTCTGTTGGCATTTCTGTGTCTGCATTTGAATGGACAAAGAAATAGACAAACTGATAAATTGGATTCTACTGTAAGCTAAGTTGGAGGCCAGGAAAAGATCCCTTTGAAAATTTGGCTCTAGTGGTATTTTAATTCCCATAGGTTTTTTTGCACACAATCTTAAATCAATGAACTTGGTTTTCAAATAGTAAATGTCTGTGTGAAGGCTTATGTTAGGAGTAACAGTTTCTGTAGCAGAAGTCAGTAGTTACTCTGGAAAGCCTCTGCTCTGAGGGTATGTCTACACTACAGCGTTATTTCAAAATATCTTATTTTGAAATAGTTAATTCGAAATAAGTAATTTCAAAATAACGCATCTACACGCAAAATGCATTTCAAAATAGCATTTTGCTATTTCGAAATAGTGCTTCCACACTGATTGGACACTGAATCGCATTTAAGGCCGGCCGGAACCAGGTCCGGCAGGGCATCAGGTCAGGAATTACTTTGTGTGGCTGTTGCCTGAGGCTATCGGAGGCTTTTGCTTAAAGGGACCCCCCTGGACAGCCGGTTCTCAGCTTTCCCTGCTTGCTTGCCTACCTTGCTGAGGGAGAGCAAAGCATTTTTCTTTCTGCCTGCTTTGGTTGCCCTCACTCAGGACACCACAGCACTCGGCACCATGGAGCCAGAGCTGCCCCTGGGCACTCTGGTGCTCATTTTGGATGCATTGCTGCAAGCCTGGCTGCAATTGCTGGAGACTGCCTGGCAGCATCGGCGGCAGCCCAACCCTCCGGCCCTCTTCCTGACCCCTCTGGGGGCCGGGGAGGAGCAGCAGCAGCGCCCGGACGTCAGTGTGCCCCGCCCCATCTGGCGTCTGGACACCAGCAGTGACTGGTGGGACCACATCATCCTGGAGCACTGGGGAGACCAACAATGGACCCAGAACTTCAGGATGAAGGACACTTTCCTCGAGCTCTGTGAGTGGCTCGCCCCTGCTCTGTGGCAACGGGACACGCACATGAGGCCCACCATTCCCCCCTCCACAAGCATGTGGCCATTGCCCTCTGGAAGCTCTCCACACCGGATAGCTACCGATCCGTGGCGAACCAGTTCAGCGTGGGGAGATCCACCGTCGGAGCAGTGCTCATGCAGGTATGGCAATCTCTGGCCACTGTGCCAGGAAAGGGGGGGGGGGGTGCGAGGAGGGGATGGGCTGCCCTAGGGAAAAGGGGGAGAGGTGGTGAAAGTCCCCTCCCCAGGAGGGTTTGGTCTGTCCCAGCTGCACTATGGGCTGCCCGCGGTGGCCAGGATTGCAAGGGGGGTTGCTCCTCGGAGTGGGGGCATGGGGCAGTGGCAGGGGAAGGAGCACTCTCAGCCACCCTGGCACCTTAGTGACTCTGTGGTTTTGTGTGTCCCTCTGCAGGTGGTCAAGGCCATCAATAGAGTTCTGCTCTGCAGAGTCATCCGCCTCACTGATGTGGATGCAGTGATCGAGGGGTTTGGCACCCTGGGCTTCCCCAACTGTGGGGGGTGGAAATCGACGGGATGCACATCCCCATCCATGCCCCGCACCACGAGGCCTCCCTCTACATCAACTGGAAGGGATACTTCTCGGTCATCCTGCAGGCTGTGTCTGACCACCGGGGCCAGTTCGTGGACATCAGCGTGGGCTGGTCCAGTAAAGCACACGACTTGCGGGTGTACCGCAACTCCTCCGTGTGCCAGAGGCTGCACGCCGGGACTTTCTTCCCCAACTGCCACATCAGGGTCGGGGATGTGGATGTGCCTGTGTGCCTGGTGGGGGATGCAGCCTACCCACTACAACCCTGGCTCATGAAGCCATACACGGGACACCTCAACCCTTCCCAACAGGCCTTTAATGCCAAGCTCGGCAGGGCCCGTATCATGGTGGAGGGGGCGTTCGGCTGGTTGAAGGCCCGTTTTAGATGCCTCCTCACCCGCCTGGACCTCTCTGAGCAGAATGTTCTGCACATGGTGGCAGCATGTTGTGTGCCGCATAATTTGTGTGAGAGGAAGAGGGAGGCTTTCCTGCCAGCCTGGATCGCAGAGGCCGACCACTTGGCTGGCCTCTACGCACAGCTCTGCGCGGCTGCCCTTCGGGGGGCTGTCCGTATCCGGGAGGCCCTGCGGGAGAGCTTCCACCCAGAGGAGGAGTGAAGTCTCCCTGGCGTGCCCCACTGGGGCCTTGTGCCTTATTCCACCTTCATGTCCTTCCACTTTCCCCTCCCTAACCCCCCTTCCTGATGTAAAATAAAAACACGTGTTGCCAAAAAAATCCTGTCTTTATTGACCATAACTGGGGTGAAGGGGAATGAGGGTGGGAGAGGGGAGGGGGAAACCTGGGAGGAGGGAGCTGGAAGGGGGAGGCAAGGGGAGGAGAAGCTCAGGATTGGGGGTCTTGATGGTCCACCTGTCTCCCAGCACTGCGGATGCGGGGGCCTCGGCGTCCCCGGGAGGGGAGTGGGTATGGAGGGTGGGGTGGGTGGGGAGGTGGGGGAGGAAAAAGGGGAAGGGGGAGTGAGAGCTGGGGCAGCCGCAGGGGCTGGAGCGGCAGCAGGCAGCAATCTTTGCACCAGGGTCTGCAGATGGTTGCAGATGGCATGGTCTGGTCAAGCAGCTCCTGCAAGCTCTCCTGCCGCAGCTGCAGGTCTTCCTGCACCCAGTGCTCCTGGCTATGGACCTGCCTTCACAGTAACCCCAGGTGCTGCCGCTGATACTCCTCCTGGTTCCTGGTCCGCCTGCTGAGGGCCCAGGTGTGGGAGGCTGTCCTGGGTGGGGTGAAGTGCCCTGCACTCACAGCTGGTGCGGCTGTGGAGAAACATGAGAAGTGGTCAGTTCTCCCCTGGGGACACAGTGGGTGAAGCCCAACCCCCCTCTGCAAGGCGAGGATGGCAGGTCTCCGCACCATCATGTCCTGCTATCCCCGGAGTGTGAGCTGGCCTCTGTGCTGTATATAGTGTGGGTGTGTGGGGGGGGGGAGGGAGGAAGGGGACATGTGCCCTGCCTCTGTGTAGAGGGGGCTTGTGGAGGGGAGGGCATTGTGCAGTGTTCCTCCCCAGGGTCAGGAGTATGTCATGTGCCTTCATACATACATGCGTGTGGGTAACAGGCCAGGGCCCCTCTGTGGCAGCTAGCCGGGGCCACATGCCCAGGGTGGCATGGCACAGGCACAGGTTGCTGCATGCTCCGTAGTCAGCAAGGCCCACAGGCACGGTCCCTGGTCTCCCTCTCCCTCCTCCCGCCCCGCCCTGCATAAGGGGACAGTGATGGCACTCACATGTCAAGGCCTCCCCGGCCTCAGATGACACCGGCAACAGGCTTGCTGAGATGGCTCGGGGGCCCTGGGTGCAGGGCATGCTCCCTCCAGGCTCCTGCGGCTCCTGGCCATCCTCCTCCTCCTCCTCCTCCTGCGTGTCATGGGCAGGGCCCTCTGCTCCAGGGTCGATGACCACCTGGGGGGCACGGACCGTCTGACCCCCCAGGATGCAGTCCAGGGCATCGTAATAGGGGCAGGGGTCTGGGTCAGCCCCTGGTTGGGAGCTGCCCCATGAGGTAGCATGGCATAGGCATGGCATAGGCCTGCCACAGCTTTTATTTTCATGCATACCCGCTCCTGGGTGCGCATGTGGCCTTTGGTGGCCAGGCTGTCAGCCATCCGCCTGTAGATGGCCACGTTCCTGTGTCTAGTGTGGAGATCGTGGACATTGGAGGCCTCCCCCCAAACCTCAATGAGGTCCACGATCTCCGCACTAGACCAGGAAGGCACCCGCCTTTTGCAGCCCCTGGTAGGCTTCTGGGAGCTGCCAGCCTGCTCCTGGGGAGTGGTGGAGGGCTGGGTGCTACTGGGTTGCTGGCTCATGCTGGGCCAGGTGCACAGACTGCTGGCTCTGTGCTGGCAGGCTTGCAGCTGGCACAGGCACTGTGGCCAGAGTCTACCCCTTTAAGGGCTCTGGGACTTGGGGGGGGCGGGCGGGGAGCAGAAGAGTTTTCCTGGTTGTACTGAGAGTGGCCACCAGGGCACCCTGGGAAGGGCTAGAGGCCCCCTATTTCGAAATAAGCATCTACACAGCGCTTATTTCGATTTAGCTATTTCGAATTTGGCATTCCTCGTGGAATGAGGTTTACCAAATTTGAAATAAGTGCTCCGCTATTTCGAATTTATTTCAAAATAGCGGTTTGGCTGTGTAGATGCTAGAAAGTTAATTCGAAATAACGGCTGTTATTTCAAATTAACTTTGATGTGTAGACATACCCTAAGAGAACACAGTGGGTATGGCTAGACTACAAGACTTTTTCCGGGATACCAGAGGTATCCCGGAAAAACTCTTCTGCATGCAGGGATGCGTTTGCTCTTCCACTTTTTTCTCCAGAAGAGCAAATGTGCTCTTTTGGAAGCCCCCGTATTCTTCATTCCAAAACGAAAGAGGAGGTTTTTCTGACATTTGGCCCAGTCTAGACGGGCCAAATGTCAGAAAAGCCTCTTCCAACAAAAGGATCAAAAAAAGCGGCAGTGTAGCCATACCCAATGAAGGGTAAACACTATCAAGTTTTACCCATTTTCCTCCTCAATCCCAACATTAGTATTTCTAGTATTTAGTGCATCTAAGACGACTAATAATTATGCATCTAAGACAACAAAAAGGCATCTAAATAAGGGGCCCAATTTTCAGAAGTGATGAGCACCTTATGCTCCCACTGAGGTCAAAAGGAGCTCAGCATCTCTGAAAATCAAGGGAAAAGATAGGCACCTAATTATGGTCATGGATATCTATCTTTTCATGCACACAGATTTGGAAAGCTTCAGCCTACAAAGACATCTGTGCCAGCAGCCCACCATGTGCGAGCAACCTGATAACAACAAACCATTGTACACGCACGCCACAGTGGAGAGGGGGAATGGTTAAGAAAACAAGATTCCAAAGGTTCATTATAAACAACTGCAAGCCAAAACCCATTTTCCAATTTAACTGAAATACATGTGTGCCAATTTAACTTGGATCAGACTCCATTTTGTAAAGAATTAGAGTTCTATTATCAGATGGAGAGAGGTACTTTTTCTTTGAGAATGTTGCAGTCCCCTAGGAAAGCTAAAATATCAGAAAGGGAATAGCTATTAAGGCTTTCAATAATCTCTAAATCAAATAGCAACCTAATACTTGAAATTGGAGAGTATGTGGTTCTGTAGATGGTGCTTATATAGCTCCTGTATATGTAGTATTTGAGCACTTCCCAATCTTATTTTGATGCTTTTATCCTCTCAAAATCATTATGAAGTTGGGACGTGCTATTGTCTCCATTTTACAGGTAGGAAACAGAGGCACAAGGAGACTAACACCCAGACTTTTAAAGATTCTTAGGTATTGCTTCATTCACCGTTTCAATGCTGAACTGATTAAAGGAGCATAAAGCTCATTTTCAAAAGTCATTTAGGTACTTAAGAGCCTCACAGACAGTTTTCGGTATTTTGGCTCCTCGGTTCCTAATTTTATTTAGGATCCTAAATCTATGCTGAGTGCAGTTTAGTCCAGGTTCAGGGATGGTTGGTGGAAGGCTCCTTGTGCTTTCCATCCTCGCTTACACGCCAACAATAGGGCTTGCCACAGTCTAACCCCAAATACTATACAATGTGAACCTCTCTAAACCAGGACTCTCTGGTCTGGCTAGGTCCAGATGTTCCTGGATCAGAGAGTTCCAGTGGAGGGCCATCAGCAGGAGTCCTCTGGGGGCTGGAAGCTCAGCTGGGTTGGCTTCAGGGGGGCCAGCATCTGGGACCCCTGCCACAGGAGTCCTGCTGGGCCGGTGGCAGGGCAGCTTGAGCTCTAGCGGGCTACAGTGGAGCCAGTGGGGCAGTGGAACTGGCAGCAGGGAAGCTGGTGGCAGGAGGCCAGAAATGACCTCCCTTAGTCTTTCAAAATCCCTCAGGTTCTGGACCAGAGAGGTCCAACCTATATTAGCTGTGGAACTTTTCCAGCCTCTCAATATCAGGGTATGTCTAGATTACATGGCTCCGTCGACAGAGCCATGTAAACTAGTTTACCCGGCATAAGCAAAGAAGCGGGGATTTAAATAATCCCTGCTTCATTAAAATAAACATGGCCACCACGCTGTGCCGACGATCAGCTGATCCGGCACAGCGCGGTAGTCTAGACGCGGATCGGTCGGCTGGGGAAGCCTTTGCCAACCGATCCTGTAAGCCTTGTTTCACGAGGCATAAGGGATCGGTCGACAAAGGCTTCCCCAGCCAACCGATCTGCGTCTAGACTACCGCGCTGTGCCGGATCAGCTGATCATCGGCACAGCGTGGCGGCCATGTTTATTTTAATGAAGCGGGGATTATTTAAATCCCCACTTCTTTGCCTATGCCGGGTAAACTAGTTTACATGGCTCCGTCGACGGAGCCATGTAGTCTAGACATACCCTCATTGTGCACAAATCAGTCCTGATTAACTGAAAATTATTTTTGATCTTTCTTAAAAAGATGAAAAACAAAGAAAGAACTCTGCTGGCCTTTTAATCATGGCACTTTGGAGAGAGAAATGTTTTGGGAATAAAGTGCCAGAGGAGTGAATTAATATCACCAGAGAATTGCTTTTTTCTAGGACATTGAATCAAATTCCACGGTTGTCTGTCTTACTTTCTCTCTCTGATAGTTCTTCCTCCAGTGAATAAATTTCATTAGTTCCTGTTGTGACATGCTATTTGTTCGCTGTTTATAGAGCTTTCCCTGCCCAATAATTGCTTTTAAATGTCTTTTCCTCTTTCTGGTCACTAACAGGCAAATCTCGTACTTGCTGCATAGCCTGTGTAACTGGGATGGGCATTCAGGCCAGGGCAGCAAAGGAAGGAATTTCCCTTCCTTTAAAGCCATGGGGCAGCAGAAGAGCTGTTCCATGACTTCTGTTGCAGTCTCAAGATTGCAGTACTCTCTGCTGCTTGTTTCATCTAATTCTCCAGGTCTGTGGAATAACCAATGGGGCCACATGCTCCCAGACCCACCAGTTCCTTCCAGGGCCTGCCCCTACCTGAGTCTCCAAACTTCCAGAACCCTGGGGAACATAGTTTGTAGTGTTCAGGGTATGTAGGCCACATGCATTGCCTCTCAGGTTCCTCTCCACTTCCCTTTGCACTGTAGGATTACAGTGGTCCCGCTGCATCCCATGTGCCCTCAGAGGAAAGAGGGAGGTGGGACTGTTTGTTGTTCAGAGCAGAGCTGATGCTGAAAAATCTTATTAAAAGAAACCAAAGCAGCTGAGTTACAGAACTGAATATGTTAGTTCTACAAGAGACAGAAGAGAAGACAATGTGCTAACCACATTTAGATAAATTTGCAACCAAATGGTCTGCAGAATGCAAACCCAGAGGTAACCTTCACTCTGCAAGAGTCTGAGAGGCATAGCTGTGTTAGTCTGTAACTTTAAAAACAATGAGTAGTCCTGTGGCACCCCAGAGACTAACAAAAATATTTGGTTTCCTGAGCTTTTGAGGGTAAAACCCACTTCATCAGATGTGCAGGAGTGGGTTTTTTTTATTTATTTATAGTAATATGTGTGCAGAGACTCCCATCTTCTTATTCTTGTTGTTCAAATTTATATTCCCCAACAGGCGGTTTCTTAATTACACAACGAATGCTGGATATGTTCAAACGACCTACAGACCCACCAGAATATAATTATCTCTATCTCCTTCCTGGAGCAGTGTTTGTTGGAGGATATGGTGCCTCTCTTGCCAGTGGATATACTGTTGAACAGGTCAGACAACATTCAGATTTATTTTGCTCTGTTATCAGGTTAACCATCTAAGCAGCTAGGCTCAGTTGTGCTAGCAAAACTAAACAAATTAGTGGCCCGAATCTGCTAATATTTACTGTTGACCTTAATAGTTACCAGTATACTTTGTAAGGGACTATTCACAGCCAGGCACTTGGCTCGGTATTTTCAGAATTGAGCCCCTAATTTTTACTGTTGGCCAAACTATTGACTTATATGCAGGAGAGCTGACAGCCACACCATGCTCTGTGCACCTGGAAGGTGCAGGGCCTCAGGTGGAGGGGATGGGGACGAGCCAGCCAGCCCTTAGCGCCACCCAGAGTGCATCCTGCTGCCCCATTCCCAGCCCTTAGAGCCACCCGGAACTTGCGGCATCATGCTCCAGAGGTGACTTACAGGCCAGCTCCCACCACCTGGCTATTGTTGCTGCTGCAGTAATGGCAACAGCAGCCAGGAGTCCCGAGCCCTTTAGAATCACCAGGCTCTGGGGCAGTTGCCCCTTTTGTGCTACTCTCTACCCCCCCGTTGGCAGGCCTGCTGACATGGGCAAATATTCTCCATCCCTTTTCACTGGATCACAGGATTTCTGGTTTCCTAGTAATCTGTCCACCAACTAAAGAAGAGGGAAAAAAACAGTTTTAAAGCCTTTCTGTATCTCACTGTCCTTGTTCAAGCAAACTCGTTCATTCAATAAAAGACTGCAGAATTTGGTTCTGTGTTTCCATTCCATGATGGTCTGTTTGTCCTTTCACGAGTTTCTTAGGGTCGGTGAAATACAGTCAAGTCACTGTATCGCCTTTCAGGGGGAAAAATTGATGAAATATAGCATGAAATTCTGAAGTATATGATAGTGGACATAATGTTGTTTAATAATGGCTTTTCTGAATCTCTTTTAAATAGTCACAGACCATAGGCTACACTTTACATCATTTTCTAGCATCCTAGTAAAACAAAACATATCTGCCTCCTCTGTAACAAACTTTGGAAAGTGCTCTTGTATAGAACACACTATTTAGACATATCTCTTTGCAAGAAGAAATTCTTTGGTCAACTATCAGTTGGAGTGAGCAAAATTGCAATCTAAAGAATATATATACTTGCAGGGACCCCACAAAATCAGTGATGAGTTCTGGCATGACAACAATGTTTCTATATTGATTGAGAGGTTCGCTTTGTCATGGCAAGATTTGGAAAGCAGAGTTTCTGTATTTTTTAACAGGTTCTTTGTGCTTTAGTAAGGAACCTTCCTGCTCTTCCTATTTTTTAAATAATTATTTATTATTTATTGAGCACCTTGAGAATGTGTATCAGTTTACAGGCATAAGCTATATACAGTATCTATCCCAAGGAGCTTACATTTTAAACTGGATAGACAATGCAGTTCTGACGGTGCAGTTGAATTAAGCTTCTCAAAGCATTTGCTATGTCAATCAACTTTAAAAAAAAAAATGGCATGTGTACATTTTTTTCTAACATCTTTATACATGACCTAGATAGAAGTATAGAGACCATGCTGATCAAGTTTGCAGATTATATAAAGCTGGGAGAGTTGTCAATGTTTTGGAGTGTAAAGCTAAAATTCAGAGGGATCTTTACAGATTGGAGTACTGGGAGTTAAACAACAAAATGAAATTCAACAAAGACAAATATAAGGGTACACAAAGGATACATAAAGAAGACAAACATACACTTAGGATAAAAAACCTAAATGCACAAATACAGAAAGGGGGGAACTGGCTAGGCTGCGGCACTGCTGAGAAGGATCTGGAAGGTGGTGGGTCACAACCTCAATATGAATCAGCAAAGTGATGCTGCTGTAAGAAAAAAAAAAAAAGTAAATGCAATTTTACATTGCATTAACAGAGGTGTAATATTCAAGTCACAGGATGTGGTGCTTCCACTCTACTCATCACTAGGCTTCAGCTGGAGCACTGTGTCCAATTTTGGTCAGTAATGCATAGAAAAGACGTAAAGAAACTAGAAAGGATACGAAGACAAGTGGCAAAGATGATCGAAGGAATGGAATGCAAGCCTTATGAGTAAATGGGAAAGGAGCTGGGTACTTTCAGCTTGAAAATGAGATTAAAGAGGGATAGGATACTGGTCTTCAAATATTTGAAAGGCTGCAGTAAAAAGATGAAGAAAAAAATTCTTTTGCCACAGAGTGCAGGGCAAGAGGCAATGGGTTCAAACTGCAGCATAGCAGATTTAGATTAAACCTCAGGAAAATCTTCTTAACTGTAAGAACGGCAGGACACTGGAACAGACTGTCTAGGGTGGGTTGTGAAAGCTCCTTCAGTGGAGGTTTTCAAAAGGAGGCTGACTGGCCGTCAGTCTAGGATGGCTTAAACACAACAAATCCTGCATCTTGACAGAGGACTAGACTAGATGTCGCTTACAGTCCCTTCTAAGCCAACGATTCTAATTCACCTCCAAAGTCTTAGCTATTATTCTCAAGATGGATACCAGAAGCTGAGTCATTATTTCCTGTCTGAGAGAGTCTAAACAGCAAGCTATGTAGACTCTGAAAGAAGGTATTTCATGAGGAAAATGGCCTGAGAGTAATCAGAACCCCTAGCAAAACTGAACTGGTCCTGTCTCATTAACACTCAGGATATCCTCCCCACAAAGGTGATCATCCTCAACAATCTGGAAAAATGAGGTGTTAATTTTCATTAATTCTTTAAAGTACTGTAAACAAAACTGTTTCAGAAAAGGAAGCTGATAAATATCCTGGAATTTATCAGAAGGTAATTTAGCAGTCAGAGGGCAAAGTGGGAAATAAGTTCTATTAAACAGCTGTATGAGAGAGATTTTCATTTGGGGCACCATTTCTTGAAGTTATACTGAACTAATAGTTTAGGATACCTGATACTTCAGTTACAGAAATAATATAATAAAGTTCCCTACAGGAAATAATACATGAGAGAGTGCTGATAGTAAACATGTAATATCTAATAAATACCTTGATGAGCTACTGAGCAGAAGAATTGCAAACAGTAATGGATGTTTATAACTTATTTCCTAGATAAAAATAAAGTAGTAGCATACGCTTGCTGTCAACAAAACATGCTTGCTGGCATGTCTGATATAACACACTACAAGGCCAATAGTTAGAAAGATACTGGGCCAAAGTCTCTGATGTAAATGGGCAAAACTCTATTCAAGTCAGAGGAACCTCACCCATTTACACAAGTATAAAGTTTGGCCAGTATGTGTTCCCCAAATAGTGACAAAGTAGAATGTGTATAGGGGTTAAGGATAGGATTCTAGGAGAATTACCTGGTAATTTCTAATCTAACTGCAAACCAGAATGTGCAGCTCAGACTGACTCCGTTAAAACTATTTTAGTGTTAGTCCTTCTAGCCTGTTGCTTGGATCCTTATTATGATATTATGTAGACACTTTTGCAGTAACAACCTACAAAAAAAAATAATCTGTAGCCGGTAGTTGTTAATTTCATCTATTGATTTAGATTAATGGCCAACAGGTGCATTTGCAATGCTTCAGCAGTTGTTTGGTGGAAAGGGTCTCTCTAAAGCAGGGGTGTCCAACCCGATCTGGACAAAGAGCCAAGATCCAGCTGGATCCAGTGTGAAGAGCCAGGGCCAAAAGTTGTAGAGAAAAAAAAAGTTGTAGAGCTGCCATATTGGAACCGCCATTTTGATCCGGACAGCTCCCCTGCCCCGGTGAGCACAGGGGAGTCGGGAGGCGTGGGCCATGTTCAGGGGGTGCAGGGGCGGCTTCGCGAGCCTCGGGGGTGGTTTCACGAGCCGCACTGATGGGGAGGGGAAGAGCCGCATGTGGCTCAAGCGCCGCGGGTTGGCCATGCCTGCTCTAAAGAGAACCATTCCTGAATCCCAGAAAAACATTTTGTACAAAAAAAAGCATTGTTGAGTTGACATTTCCCCACCCTTCATTGAGAAGCTTGTGGGGTTCCCTGTTGGCTAGGCTTATTAGGACAAATGATCTTTAGAATAGTTAGTCAGAGTTTTCTTCCTGCCTCTCCCTCTTCCCTGTATAGATCCCTTTGATTTATGCTGATTATGGTTAGAAGAGCTTGCAGGAACACTCTAGTGCAGAAAGCAACCAAACACAATACTGCTGTACATCCCAGCCTCCATTTATGAGAATCCCATTTTTTATTCTTCTTCTGTTTCTCCTAGCTTAGATTATTTTGGATAACGTGCCTTTTGTAGACAAGCTTAATGTCATAATTACCTTCTGGTCCCTCTAAGTACCCTCTGGTCCCTCTAGCCTCAGGTCATCTCCAGTCTCTTGGGGAGGAATCACACAATTGTCTCATGTCAGACTAAACCCTGCGTTGCAGTCCCGTGGGATTAATTGTGATTTACCTGAGTAGGTCTGACTTATGCCAGACCCTGCAATTCTGTTCCCACCAGGACAATAACTGCGGTATTCAGTCATTGAGCAGCCTCTATAAAGCAAAGTGTTATTTATTTAGAACAAAAGCATTTCAGGGAAAGCATGTCTAAAATAATCATAATAAAACAGACTGCACACATGTTAAATTTTCCTTCTAAGGCTTACCATTCCCTGGATCTGGAAGGCCCAATTTCTTTAGATTCCCTCCACAGTCTCTCTCTCCCTCTCTCTTTCTCTCTCTCTCTCTCTGGCTATGTCTAGACTGCAAGCTTCTTTTGAAAAGATTTTTTCAGAAGAGATCTTCTGAAAGAACTTCTTTCGAAAGAGCGCATCCACTCACAAAAGCGCATCGAAAAAGCGATCTGCTTTTTTGAAAGAGAGCGTCCAGGCTGATTGGATGCTTTCTTGCACGAAAGGCCACCCGGAACCATTTCAGCCAGAGCTTTAGGTCACCAGTTGCTTCTGAGTGCTGGTGCTGGAGCCTTGCAGAGACACGTGCTTAAAGGAACCCCCCTGGACAGCCGTTTCTCTGCTTCTGCCACGTGCTTGCCTACCTCTTCTAGGGACAGCAAAGCTCTCGCAGTGCCTGCTGTGGTTGCCCTGCTTTTTTGGATGCCGCAGCTTTTCTCTTGGTGCCATGGAGCCGGAGCTGCCCCTGGGCATGAGATGGCCCCACACGGCCATGCTGCAATTTCTGCAGCACTTTGTGCCGTCTGCCTTCCTGGTCCTGCACGAGCTCAAACCCAAGCTCATTCTTGGGACCCTCACCCTGGGTGTGGGAGCAACCGCACCCCACAGTGGAGAGGTGTTTCTGGAGGCTCAACACCAGTTTGGACTGGTGGGACCAGCTGATCATGGAGTGGTGGGATGACCAGCAGTGGCTCCAAAACTTCTGCATGCGGAAGGCCACCTTTTTGGAACTATGTGCCTGGCTTGCCCCTGCCCTCTGGAGACGTGACACCCACCTGCGGCCTGCCATCCCCCTGGAGAAGTGGGTTGCAATCGCCCTCTGGAAGCTCGCCACCCCAGACAGTTACCGGTTGGTGGGCAACCAGTTCGGCGTGGGGAAGTCGACTGTCGGGGCCCTGCTCATGGAGGTAAGGCACTCTCGGGCTGCAATCCCTGTATGGGGGGAGGTGGGGAGTCCTGGAAAAGGGTGACGCTCGGGAAAGGGGGATTGGGAGGTTTGGGGGGTAGAGTGGGAGTCAGGGGAAGCCCCGTTCCTGTGGGGTTCAGCAGTCCCACCCTCACACAGACCTGCTTCTGGGGGGGCAGCCTCATAGGGGGCGGATCCTGGGGTATTTGGGGGGGGAGGGGAGGAAAGGGGGGCAGTCACCTCCTAAGGGCTCAGGCACTCCCTCTCTCATTCTCTGTTTTGTGTGTTTATTTGTCTCCTTCTGCAGGTGGTGAGGGCCATCAACTCAATCCTGCTGCACAGGGTCATCTGTCTGGGAGACTTAGACCTGACCGTGGCCGGATTTGTCACCCTGGAGTTCCCAAACTGTGCTGGAGCCATAGATGGGACCCACATCCCAATCCAAACACCAGAATATTGAGTGGCCCAGTATATTAATAGAAAGGGTTACTTTTCCATGGTGCCGCAGGTTCTGGTCAACCACCGTGGACAGTTCACAGACATTTTTGTCGGGTGGTTGGGCAGAGCCCACAATGCCTGTGTCTTTAGAAAATCGAGCCTCTATGGCAAGCTGGAGGCAGGCACATTCTTCCCCCGCTGTGAACCAGCAGTTGGGGACATGCAGATGCCACTGTGCATTGTGGGGGATGTGGCCTACCCCCGATGCCATGGCTAATGAAGCCATATACCGGACACCTGGACCCCAGCAGGGACCAATTTAATGCCTGCCTGAACTGGGTCCGGATCCAGGTGGAGTACACCTTCGGCTGCCTCAAGGTGCGGTTCAGGAGCCTGCTGACCTGCCTTGGTGTGGGAGAGCAGAGCATCCCCAAGGTGGTCAAGGCATGTTGTGTCGTCCAGAACATTATGGAGAGGAAGGGAGAGGCCTTCCTCCCAGGGTGGAGGGCAGATGCTGGCCGCGAGGGGTGAGCCTCTGAGCAGCGAGGACAGCTGCCATCCAACAGGCTCATCAGGCCAGGGTGCACATCTGGGAGGCCCTCATGGAGAGGTTCTCTCAAGCACTCCAGTAACTCTCCCCAACAGGGGTCTCTGGCTTGCTGCCCTATCCCTTCCCTACCACAACCTCTCCCTTTGCCCATTCCCTGACCTCTCAATAAACACACTTGTTTGGTTTCCAACAAAATGAAGTCTGTAATTCTCTGACATGAAGAAAAGGTGGGCAGGGGGAGAGGAGCTCATAACCTGGAGGGGGAGAGAGAGGGGGGCTCATAACCTGTAGCAGCACGGGGGATCATAATCTGCAGGGGGGGGCGGCTAGATGTGCCACCTTGGGTGTGGGGACCTCGTCAGAGTGGTGGTTGGGTGAGTCCGGGGACCACAGGGGAGTAGTCAAGAGGGGGGGCTGGAGTGGGATCAGGGATGGCAGGGGCAGCAGGGGAAGGGAGCATGGGCATCACCTGGGGAGGAAACAGAGGCATTGCATGGGGGGCAGACAGAGGGAGAATGGGCATAGCAGGGGGGGAGAAGGGTGGAAGCTGTCTTACTTCAGAGGCTGGGCCAGCCAGACTCTGCTCTCAGGTTCGGAGGGTAACCAAGAAGACACAAATCGCTTAATGCAAATAAATGCAAGGTTTATTCGATATTATAGGTGATATAAAAAGAAAAGGCAAGAGAAGGCTTACAACATCCCTTTGGCTTGCTGGGAACTCTGACTCAGCAAAGGATGGACTCCTGGGCCAGGTCCGAAAGGCACCTCTGTTCAGTTCCAGGTCCTTCGGGAAGTCCAAAGGGCATTGGCAATATTAAACAATTTATAGCCTGCACACAAAATTCTAGAAGCAGCAACTAACTATGTGCAGAGGGGAAAAACCAAAAACAAACACCTGCCTCTGTGCGAAGGTTCCCACAGACAGGTTCGTTTACCCCGAAGCTTATCTAAACTATGCAGTGAGCTCACCCACCCTAGGCACAGCCTATCTCTCTAACAAGCTAGCTAGCTGGGAATTTTCCTTGCTAACAGCAGGCCAAACCCTGTTTTCAAGTTTGCAGACATGAGAACTTGGAAGATTCACTAACTCCTTGAAATACAATGGTCTTCTAGTTTTCCAACCACAACAGAAGCCAGGAGCAGTGACTGCAGGTGGGTGTGCCAGCATGCATGACATGATGGCGCACATGCTATCACACCACTGCATGAGCTGGTCCCATGCGTGGTTCCGCCACTCAGTGTCCTCGTATATCTTCTGTGCCAGGGTCTGCTGCATGTCGCGCAGGATGCTGACATGCTGGAGCATGAGGTCTTCCTGGACCCTGTGGAGAACACACAGAGGTTTTTCGCTGTGGAGAACACACAGTGCTCTTTCAAAAAAAAGGCATCTTCCTCGTAGAAAGAGGATTATCAACACTGGAAAAACCCCTCTGTTCTTTCAGATTACTTTCGGAAGAATGCGATAGCAGTGTGGCTGTAACTCAGGTTTTGTTGGAAAAACAGCCATTTTTCCTACAAAACTCTGTAGTGTAGACATACCCTCTCTCTCTCTCTCTCTCTCTTTCTCTTATACTTAGACAGCTTCTGTCCAGCCTCCCCCCTTCCCTTGCTATCCGTCTACCCCTCCCCTCCCAAAAGGGTTTTGACTGTTAGATCTCCATGTTCCATGCCTGGCACCACAAGCTTGCATCTTCTTTGGAGACAGGATGCCTGGTCCTTGAGGCTGATGTTCTTCAAGTGTGTGCAGAGTTTTCTTATATGGGAAACCATTGTATTCCTTCCTTGCGGTTTCCTCCCACAGCACAATATAAGTTATATCAACACATTCATTCATAGAGGAAAATCTTAGAACCATATGCAGTAACTTGCCCTCCATGATCCAATCACATAAACTATTCATAACATTGTTACAGCTCCATATTCATAACACTGTTATATGTCAGTTCTACTTCTGCCACATTTAGCTTTTTGGATTTCCATTTTTGAAGACCTCGCTTGAAAAGCTCTTCAAATGTACAGCAACAAAGGGTCTTGTGATGGCCTTTTATGAAGAGGATATGGAATATCTTAGCTTCATTAGTTACTAGGCAATTAGAAAATGATGGGTATGTAGCCTATATTTTTGTCATTGTTGCATTGTTTTAGATTCTTGATTAATAATAGATTCAGTAATACAGGTGGGGAAAAGACACACTGAGCTTTTATGCTGTGAAACAGAATCACCATATGCTTTTCAAACATGAGAAAGAACACCACATGTTATTCATAAATGCATCATCGTGTAGGGAATTCAGAATATTTTGTGAATCAAAACACTTAAGAATCAAAGTTACCGAAAATCAATGGGAATGATCTCATAGTATTACAATCTTTAAAATGCAATTCAAATGGCTGATTCGATAGAATGTGTTACTTACACACACAAAGAACCTAATGATTGAAGCCATTTCAAAACATATTCAACGTAAAAGAGATGGTAAATCTAGCAAAGATAATTGTACTAAATTACTTTAAGCCTAAACTAATGTGTTATTAGTTTGATGCACTGGGGAGAGAGTAAGAAACCACACACATACTTGAAAGTGAGACACAATGGCAGGGCAATGAAGACTAATGGAAGAAAATGGTACTGCAGTGGTTATGGAAATAAACAAAATATGTACTCAAATGTCTTAGGAGATTGATGCTGTGTATTTGAGAAGTTTAATCAGTGTCATTGCTGCATTGTAAGCAGAGTTATGTGAGTGAGAAATACAGCAATAGAGACTGGAAAGGAGAGAAGTTGGGGAGGTTTCAGCATCTGGGGCTGAATAAAATGGACTCCTCCACTAATCTGCAAAGAATAAATCTTTCGTATCACAAACCATAAATTCTTGGCATTGAAACTTCCCCGCACCCTACTCTATCTGTTGATCCTGGAGGTCTTGCAACACCCTTACACTCTATCAGCAATGTTGTGCACTATGTATTAACTTCTGCATTGTTTTACAGATGATATATCTGGGCTCAGGTCTTTGCTGTGTTGGTGCATTGGCAGGATTGTCTAGTCAGAACACTTCTAGACTCGGTAATGCCCTAGGTATGATTGGGGTAGCTGGTGGTTTAGCAGCTACGCTAGGAGCACTGAAACCATCACCAGAAGTACTCACTCAGATGTCTGCTGCCATGGCTATGGGTGGTACGATAGGTATGTACAACACATTGTACCGTTCACGTAACCTGAATTCATGCCACATTAATTACTGGTTTGTTAACCAATTAATAATTCTTTATTTATAATTGGGTGCAAAAATATATTTGGAAAGTGCATTAATGCCTAAAGGTGACACTCTTGACTAGAGTACTTAAAATGTGAAGTAGACATGTACAAAACTATAAACTTGTTTTTAAATTTGGTCACACTTCTATGGCTTAAGCTTAAAGCTTACATTTATTTTAGGGAGTATTCTACCTGAATATGCACATGCTGGTAAGTTATAATCAAAGGAAATAGTAACGATAGTTCACATTGGTGGCTCTTATTATAGAGTTTATGACTACAGTATTTCCCAAAGGCTCCATTTTCAGAGCGTCATAGATTTCCTTTCACGGCCTTGTTTCAGAATCCTGAAAGTCTCACTTCAGACATCCTAAACCTACAGTGAATGTTTTTCACTTGAAGTAATTTCAAAAAGCAATGGAGACCACAGTCTACAAAATTTAAAGTCCTCCTACTCATTACTTATGCCTCTCCCTGAATGTTCTTAGTGCCAATAGTTTTGATGATGATTATAAGAATAATAAGAATAAATTAATTAATAGGGTGGGGGAGAAGATTTAGCAAATATCCTGAATCACAATTCCTTTGCATGATTTGCCTGTAGTCAGGAGTACTAGAATTGTAACTCCAGATGTTTGGTCTGGCAGAGGTTTACTAATCTTCAATGGTAGCCTTAGGTGTGTAGCCACACAGGGTGGTTACTACAGGGTATGCTGATCCTCTTGGTAGGGTAGAAATCTAGCCTTGCTTTCTACACGTTTCAGCCCAGAAGGAATGGAACTTTGGGAATTGTAATCTCCAAGGGACATGAGAGTTGTTGGCCTGACAACAAGGAATGCTGGGAAAGAGTATTCCCAACTTGTAACTGAGAACTCTCCCAGTGTCTACAGGGGCATTTTGCTTGCTGGCTCCCTGTGGGCAGAATACATTTGGGAGATATGACTGATGTGCCTGCAGGATCCCCTCCCCAAGAGGTTATGCTTCAAAGCCCCAGTCTGGCTCTGTTTCTTATAGTCTGTTGTCTCAAAATGTTCTTGCAATATACTTTTGGAGGCGATTTAATTAGGTTATAATTTCCTACAACTGTTATGTTTCTATTCTATTGCATAAAAAGAAAAACAACATAAGAAAGCAAACAATCCTCTGTTGCTTAACTGCTTGTTTATACTTTCAGGAGAGGATGAAATATAATACAATACTTTAATCTTGGATTGAAAACATTTCATTTTACAGGTCTCACAGTTGCGAAACGGATTGAAATCTCTGACCTTCCACAGCTTGTAGCTGCATTTCACAGTCTGGTTGGTTTGGCAGCAGTTCTTACATGTATTGCTGAGTACATGATTGAATATCCACACCTTGACGTTCACCCTTCTGCCAACGTTCTCAAAACTGTGGCATATTTGGGCACCTACATTGGGGGTGTAACCTTCAGTGGTTCATTAGTAGCTTATGGAAAACTTCAAGGTACCTTTCTTCTTTGATCTATATCGTGTTAAATAATTTAGGATGGGATTTCCAAAAGTTTCTAAGGGAGTAAGGTGCTACTTCCTGTGGGAATTGGGTAGCTAATGTTTAGGTCCTTTTGAAAATCAGATCCTTTTACAATTGAGTTACTTTGAAATGTTTGGTAGGTGGCCAAAAGAAGATATTAGATGGTTATTGGTGACAGCTGCTAATGAATCCCGTCCTGTCATCTTCCAGAGGAAAAATGAGTGCTTGTTTACACTCACTTAGATATAGCAAAGACGAAGGTCCTGAGGAGGACAAATAGGGGCCATAGAAAATGTGATAAAAACTCCTGTGGACTATATCTGGAGCTATTATTTTCTCAGCTCCGATATGACTATGAAAAGCTACTCCAGTGTGAAATGAGAGGATTATGGCCATAAAAACTAATTAAATTGCTCAGTAACTGTACAATTGGGAAAAATAGACATGCCATTTAATAGTGCATGGCATTGAAAAAAAGAGACAAGGTATAAATGTAAAGTTTGAAAAAAAGTGTTGATACGATACAGCTCAAGTCTAAAAAGGTGTAGCTGCATCCCAAGTCACTATTGAAATTGTGACCTAAATACCAAATGCTGGGGGGTCTTTTTGAGGCCAAAATAGTTTTCACGGATAAATAATCACTGAAGCTTCATGCTCCAGAGAAGTATCTGGTCCCTATTAGCAGCGGCAGAGTGATCCTATTTCATAGGAAGCTGCTCTGGTGCCATCTGCCACATCCCATTTTATATACTGACAGGAATGATGTCAAGGAAATCACTGAGTATGCCAAATCCTGATGTAGTTGTCTGGGGAAGCAGTCTGATGGTGGCAGGATATCTCATGGCTGACATTTAGAACCAAACAGCTTCCTTGGCTTCCAGCTGAAATGGAAATTGTGTTGCCAGCCAGTGAGTGGAAGAGGATTCAGGATGATCCTGGCTGGGTAAAACCAGAGATTGGTGTATGTGAACTGCTCCCTGATGTTTGAGAGGAATCCCCATCCTCAAAGACTGTTGAGTAGGCAGATCCCCTCAGTGGTGGACACAGGACAGCCAAAAGGGCTGGAGGTTTCCCCCAAGGCCATGTGCTTATATATTGGGGGGCGGGGAACAGCCCCTAGGAGCTGAGAGTTGAGGAGGTGTTGCTGGGAAGAAGGGATCTACAATCAACCATACCTTTGTCTTGCATCCGCAGTAGGCCAAACTTTCTATTAGATAAATTGATCCACCGTGGAACCAGTATCTTTGGGCTTCTGATTCTGTACCTGCTCTTACAGCTTCTCTGGGGTTCCCATACTTTAACATTAAAAATGTTGATATAGTAAAATGACTGAAATGTTAAAACCTCAGTGTTTAATTCCAGGTTTATTGAACTCAGCACCACTCCTTCTACCTGGTCGCCATTACTTGAATGGTGGGTTGCTGGCAGCGACTGTGGGTGGTATGGGGCTGTTTATGTTGGACCCAAGCTACACTATTGGGATGGCCTGTCTACTTGGTGTTTCGGGACTTTCCTCAATCATGGTAAGAACACAAGAAAGTGCTGTCTTCATCCTTTCAATGCAAACACAGAAAATGTAACATTCTTGCATTTGTCTGCAGCATCTGCTGAATGCCATCAAAATGCAACACCGCATCAGCTGAAAAATTCGGCATTCTTGGGAGGACTCTACAAAGCACTATGCAAAATATTTATGGTGCCCTATAGAAATTCCATAACAGAGTCCCATGAACCATACTGCAGGGATCCAGAACATTTTAGCTAAGCACAGTTCAGCGATACAAGTTATCATTTGTCTAGTCAGGTGTATACGCAATCATATACCTAAATCACTGCTATAGATATGACCTAGTTTTAGAAACCTAGTTAAAAAGTGTAAGCGTCCAGTCTGGTGAGATGCTGAGTGGATTCAGCTGCTAGTGTGTAAATGAGAATTCAGAGTGCTCAGCTTCTCATAGAATCAGACCCATTGTGTAAAATGAAATGAAATGAAATAGCCGAGTTCTTGTACTAAGGTACTTGATGGTAGGTTGGTTTGTTTTCTTTTAATTAACATGTTAGTAATAATGTTGTCATTCTTTAAATGACAGTTTCCTTTAGTTTTTTTCTCCATGGTGTGTATTAAATTGCAGGGAGTCACACTTACGGCAGCTATCGGTGGTGCTGACATGCCTGTAGTCATCACTGTCTTGAACAGCTATTCTGGGTGGGCTTTGTGTGCAGAAGGATTCCTTCTCGACAACAACCTGATGACAATTGTTGGTGCCTTGATTGGGTCCTCTGGAGCGATACTCTCTTACATCATGTGTGTGGTAAGATGGCAATGTACATCCTTGGGCTGACATGCTGACTTTTGTGGAACAATTCTAGTGCTTCTGCTGTGGGAACTTTTTAAAATGAGAAATGTGGAAGACTGGATAGCCCAAGGGATCAATTGTCAGTTTAAATCCAGTCTAAAATGGTCGTCATAAATAAATGAAAAGTTATCATGGATCTGATGACTCTTTGGAGGGCTTTTATAATTCAGATGCGATACCCAGACTGTTTAGATGTAAAGGGTAAATGGTGATCTCAGTCCAGTTCCTAGTGGTCTCAGAAACCACTACCACAACTGGCACTCATATTGGCCTAGATACTAAATTACTCCCCCAGCTAAATGTGTCCCTTCCGTGTCAGATTGGTGGGATTGTAGTGTGCGTTAGCTTTCACTTCTGTTGCCTGATCTGTACATGTTCTCTGAGGCCTGGTCTACACTAAAGGGGAAAATCAGCTTAAGATATGCAACTCCAGCTATGTTAATTACCTCTGGAGGGTCAATCTTCTCTGTAGTGTAGATAAGCCCTGGATGAACAGTCTCTAGTATTGTCAATCCAGCATCTAACCTTACTTTCAAAAATGAAATAAGAAATAGTATGGTTTGCTTTGTAAGCCCAGCATTGTCAATCTGCATTTTTGACAAGGACCAAACAATCTACAATAAAAAATCTCACCCAGTGACTAACTTTGAAGAAACATGCTGTTTTATAAAGAGCAAGAGGGGGCGAGTTCTTTAAACAAATCAATGTCTTTGTTTCCCAAGAGAAACATGTTAGAGTGGCTTTGTGAAAAGAAAAATGATTAGAACATGACTGAAAAACACAAGAATTTCTCAAAGGCACATCTGAAAATCTTCGTTCAAAATGTATGGGTTATATGCCAAGTGGGATACTGTAGCTTTCCAAATAGAGTATTGAACTATTGAACCATTGCTGCATCGTCTTTAGAGTCTTGTTAAAGTACACTTTAATGAGCTGAATAATACTGCAGCTTGCCTTTCCAAACAAACTACATGAGGATTCCCATCAAATGAGCTGTTTATTTTGGAGTTCTCTGAATGTAATCAGAACTGTTGCTTTTGATCAATGCACTCATTTAATATCTTCCCACTTAGGCCATGAATAGGTCTTTACCAAATGTGATTTTGGGTGGATTTGGTACATCTTCTACGGGTGGAGGGAAACCTATGGAAATTGTTGGAACACATACTGAAGTTGGAATTGACCAAGCCATTGAAATGATAAAGGAAGCTAACTCTGTCATCATTACCCCTGGTAAGAGTTCAGATATCTTCATACAAGTATTTAATAGTGGGCTTGTCAGGATAACTTGGTTGTCGCAAAACATTTTGAGAACTGTGACAGAACCATTGATAACTACTCTCTGGGAATGGTTTTCTGATCAGTTTTGCACCCACCTTATAGTGGCTTTATCTAGCTTCCATGATCTAGAACAGCCCGCAGGCCACATGCGACCCACAGCCCATTTGTTTGCGGCCCGTGGTGCAGTTTGGGTTTACACGGGGCACAGTGCGTGACCCGTGGGTGAGATCCTTTGAACATGGCCTCCACTGGGAACATGCTCCACAACGGCGAGGCATCTTCCAGGCGGGGTGAGCATCGAAAGACACAAGCGAATGGACTGGCTGGAACAGATGAGTACAGGGTGTCAGCGTTTCTAGCCCCTTGGGAGGAGGTCCTGGGAGCACTGGGGCATTGTGGGAAGTGCTGGCTACTTTGCCTTGTGAGCAGAACCGGAGAGGTGCTGACTGGCTTACACTGGCCACGTTTGGGTCTGGCCTGCGACTTAAGGCTTAATTTTTGTATTCATGCCCATCAGTGTGAAAGAAGCTATTTGCATATATATGCAACCACATTTAAGTTGTGGCCCTTGGCCTGTGCTGTGAGTATCATTGTGGCCCCAAGGCTTCCAAAGTTGAGTAGCCCTGATCTAGAAGATCGTGCAAGATAGCATCAAAAGCTTTAACAAAGTCAAGATTTATCATGTTTGCCACTTCCTCCCCTCCAGAAGGCTTGTTACTCTGACAAAGAAAGCACTCTTGTAGATGGGGGAAAGCGGTAGATATGGTGTATCCTAACATTGGTAAAGCTTTTTATACTGTCATGCATGACCTTCTCATAAACAAACTAGGGAAGTGCAAACTAGATAGAACTACTATCTAGGTGGGTGCAAAACTGGTTGGAAAGCCATTCCCAGTGAGTAGTTATCAATGGTTCACAATCATGATGGATGGGCATAATGAGTGGGGTCCTGCAGGGATCATTTCTGGGTCTGGTTCTGTTCAATATCTTCAACAATGATTTAGATAATGGCATAGAGAGTACACTTATAAAATTTGTGGATGATACCAATCTAGGAAGGGGTTGCAAGTGTTTTCAAGGACAGAATTAAAATTCAAAATTATCTGGACAAACTAGAAAATGCTGTGAAGTAAATAGGATGAAATTCAATAAGGACAAATGCAAAGAATTCCATTTAGGAGGGAACCATCAACTGCACACATGCAACACAGGAAATGACTACCTAAGGAGTACTGTGGAAAAGGATCTGGGAGTCATTGTTGACCATGAGCTAAACATGAGTCAACAACAGTGGAACACTGCTGCAAAAAAAGGCAAATACCATTCTGGGATGTATTAGCAGGAGTGTTGTAAGCAAGACATGAGAAGTAATTCTTTCAGTCTATTCAACACGGATTAGGCCTCAACTGGAGTATTGTGTCCACTTCTGGGTACCACATTTCAGGAATGTGGACACACTGGAAAAACTCCAGAGAAGTGCAACAGAAATTATTAAAATTGGGTTTGTTTAGTCTGAAAGGGTATGTCTAGACTACTTGGCTCCGTCGATGGACCAATACATCTGTTAGTCTATAAGGTGCTACAGGACGCCTTGTCACTGAATTCACATAAACTCACAGACGTTAAAGTCAGAAGTGACCTCCTGCACCAGGGATCTCAAACTCCCAGTCCGTGGGCAATCCCAGCCAGAGCAGTTGTGCAATCTGGCCCGGGAGTCCTGGTGGGCTAGGGAGAGGGGAGCTGTCCATTACTGTCCCCCAAACCCCGCCCCTTCCCGCCACCGCCCTGCTCTCTCCCCTGAATGGCACCCCATCCCCCCGAGGATGTGGCTTCGGGGATTACTGGGATGGGGGTCCTGGTGTCACACAGCAGCAGCAGTTGGGCCCTCCACGCTCCCTGTAGTGCAGGAGGCATGGGGAAGCAGAGCAAGTGTTCCCGCCAAGTGTGCTTCGTTTCCTTGCAGCTCCAGCCACTGAGGGGAGTGCAGAGGTCTCAACGGCTGCTGCTGCCCTGTGTCAGCCATCCCTCTCCCCCTCAGTAATCCCTGACACCGTGTCCTTTGGAGATGGGATGGCCCTTGAGCAGAAGTTTTGAGACCTTGTTCTGCACAGTACAGGCCACAGAATCTCACCCACCCACTCCTAAACTCCACCCACTCCTAAAGGCGGAGAAAACTGCAACTACAGAACCTGAGCGTAAAAGCAGACTTTTGCTGAACTGAATTTTGCACTCTCTGGATGGTGCTATTATTATGGCACCAGTATTGTGTGATTTTTCAGTCATTTGTTTCTTCTAGGATTTTACTTTTCCCCAAACCCTTATAAAAGAAAAGTAATTTCTAGCTACTAAATTCCTTAAAAATAATAAGCCAACTCCTGCAGACTTTACTCAGTTAATCTCCCATTGAATTCAATGGAGGCCAGATGTTAATAAATTTCAAATTTGCAACAACCACCAATCAAACCCAAAATCAGTTGTATAAAGTTGTAGGCAACTTCTAACTCTGTGAGTGTAACGATATATGGCAAACGTGTTTTGAGATCAGGACGCATTCTTCATCCATTTCAGAGCTACAGCACATCATGGCCACTGGATTTAAATATGCCAAATCAAATTCTTCTTTCATTGCAGAAAACCACAAAAAGTGTGTTTTGAGAATGTGTATTAATAATAAGAGGCCTTGGTCCCAAATGTGTAGGAGAAAAAATCCTTAACTAGAATTGCTATTGTGAGTTAGATTGCCTGCAGGCATTGAATGTTTGTTATCACGCCAACCCTCTACTTGGCAGCTCGGCTGGAATCTGAGTTTGGGTGTTGGGCCCGGGCCCTCACTCTCTGGGCTGCAGAGGTTAGAAATGTTGCACACACCTCACTTTGCACTCAAGCAAGCCCCTCCAACTGACCCAAGCGCGCAGATGGTTGGCTCCAGATGCAGCTGCAAGCAGCCCGTGTTAGCCAAATGGATGGTTCATCCTGATGAGGGGCCTCTGTAATGAGAAGGAATAAATTAGGGGGAAAGGAAAGAGACTGCCTGAGTGTCCCCCATCCAAATCTGTTTTTTTAAAGAATAACAGTTAAGTCTATTGGTTATTTTTTCAGCAACATTTGAAAATTAGGCCCTTAATACTCATAGTCCTAAATATTTGTTTCTGGTCAAGATGTTTATATTCTCCTCCCCAGGAGCTTAAAGAAATTTGTTTCATGGGGTCTGGAGAATTTATTTGGAACACGATTATGAATTCTGATTAGAGCACTGTACAATATTGGAAAAGGATCTCTTGGTTTTTCCTAATCAGAGTGTGGGATGTGGGTGATTTAAAAAATATCCCTCATTTGCCAGCTTTGGATTTATTGCTGCATAAGCTATATGATGATGATGGTACTTTTTTTAACAAGTCATACAGTGTGTGAATAGCGAAGATCATTAAAGTGGTTGCCAACATCTTTGGGAGGCAGTGGATCAGGTCCTGGGGTTTGTCTGACCTGGCCAGAAGTTTGGGAAGTAAAGTTTAAGCCACCTCTGATTCCTCCCAATCTTTTCCTGAGGCCACCAGCAGTTGGACAATAGCTTCCAAGAGCTATTCTGACAGCTGGGAATCAGATGTTTTCCATAGCACCTTGTCTATGCCTTTTAACTCTTTTTGTCCTGGCCACATTTGCTACACATGGGAATCCTACCCTGGCTTTATCTTTTAATTTATAGCTGCTTTATACCAGTAAAGAAGAGCAGTTGAATATTTGGGACAAGGTGTGTCATCCTCAGACCATGAACTAGAATCAGAAGAACTCACTTCAGTTCCTGTCTCTAGCACTCTGTTATTTTGTGATCCTGAGCCAGAAAGTTAACCTCTCTGTGATTTAATTTCTCCATGTTCAAAAGTGGGGCTGGTGATCCCTATCTCCCAGAGGCATGAGTAGGCTAAATGTGTGGTTTAATATGGACAGTGATTTTGTAAAATTGGTGCTGGACATACCAACAAATTATTTCTCAGGCTCTATATAAAAATGCTTAGTTTACAAGTTAAAAAATACTTTTTTCCTGAATGACAGTTGTGCAAACTCAGCTTGGGAAATGAAAAAGCCATCTTTCCTACACATCCCCACCAGTAATATGTGTTCCAACACAAATGCAACTGAAACAAATGCAGATGCATCGATGTAGCTGAAGACTACACTGATATGACTATTAGCATAGTGTGAACTCTGAAAATACTTTCCATTTATAGCCACAGTAGGGAGGTCAGATGCTGCCATGTATTAGGGCCTTTTTGTATTGCTCCCTGGGCACAAAGCTGACTTAGACTGACATGATCTGATATCTGCAGGATTTCCCTTGTATAGAGGAAAGCTTATGGGATGTAGACCCATTGCTGCAAGTCCTACATCTCTCTTCTCCCAAGGAGAAGCAAGGAGCATGGATGGGGGAAAGAGGGTGGCTAGGCATTCTCCAGCTGCCATTATAGCTCCTTGGAACCAGGAAGACCAGGTAAGATCAGAGTACCAAGGAGTGGGCAAGCACAAAGGGAAAATCACCTTTTATATGTCCCTGAATGTGGGACCAAATCCCCTTACCCAGCAGTGCAGGAGTGCCGTATGAATGCAGACCATGTTTGTCAATGTTACTGCAAAGATACATTTGCTTTCCTATCTTCCAGGAATTTATTCACTTCATAAAATTTACTCCTGTAAATGCGTTTGTACTAGGAGGCCTCTTTTTCCTCCTTCATATACACACAGAAACAGAATATGGTGGTTGTAGAAGGAGTTAGTTGTAGCCAGGACTATTAGGTTTTTAATGTAATTTATAGTGAAACCTTCACTAAGTGCTACCATGGGCTTAAGCAGCCATATTAAAGTATCCCTTTGCAGTGCAACTTAAGAATGGTCACGCTGGCTCAGACCAAAGGTCCATCTAGCCCTGTATCCTGTCTTCTGACTGTGGCCAATGCCCGGTGCCCCAGAGGGAATGAATAAAACAGGCAATCAAGTGATCCCTTCCCTGTCACCTATTCCTAGCTTCTGACAAACAGAGGGTAAGGAGGCCAATAGCCATTGATGGACCTATCTTCCATGAATTTATCAAGTTCTTTTTTGAACCCTGTTAAAGACCTGGTCTTCACAACACCTTCTGGCAATGAGTTCTACAGGTTTACTGTGCATTTTGTGAAGAAGTACTTCCTTTTGTTTGTTTTCAACCTGTCATCTATTAATTTCATTTCATGTCCCCTAGTTCTTCTGTTATGGGAACAAGTAAATAACTTTTCTTAATTTATTTTCTCCACAACCAGTCATGATTTTATAGACCTCAATCATATACCCCCTTAGTCTCCTCTTTTCCAAGCTGAAAAGTCCCAGTTTTATTAATCTTTCCTCATATGGGACCCGTTCCAAACCCCTAATCATTTTTGTTGCCCTTTTCTGAAGCTTTTCCAATGCCAAGATATCTTTTTTGAGATGAGGTGACTGCATCTGCATGCAGTATTCAAGATGTGGGCATACCATGAATTTATATAAAGGCAATAAGATATTCTCTGTCTTATTCTTTATCCATTTTTAAATTATTCCTAACACTCTGGTTGCTTTTTTGCCTGCTGCTGCACATTGAGTGGATATTTTCAGAGAACTATCCACAATGACTCCAGAACTGGACACAATACTCCAATTTGAGGCCTAATCAGTGCAGAGTAGAGCAGAAGAATGACTTCTCATGTCTTGTTCAGAACACTCCTATTAATGTCTGACAGTTATGTGTCAGACAATTATGTGTATGACAATTCTGTTCCTTACAATAGTTTCAACCAATTTGCCTGTTAGGATATGTCTAGCCTTCATGTCTCTGCTGACCCGAGGCATGTAAATTAGACATACCGACATAGTCAATGAAGCGGGGATTTAAATATCCCCCCCTTCATTAGAATAAAAATGGCCACCGCATTGTTCCGGCTCAGCTGTTTGTCGGCACGAAGCGACAGTCAAGACGGGGATTTACAGGATCGGTCAGCAAAGGCTTTCCTTGCCGACCGATCCCTGTCTTGACTGCCGCTTCGTGCCAACAAACAACTGAGCCGGAACAACACGGTGGCCATTTTTATTCTAATGAAGTGGAGGATATTTAAATCCCCGCTTCATTGACTATGTCGGTATGTCTAATTTACATGCCTCGGTTGGCAGAAGCGTGTAGTCTAGACATACCCTTAGTGAAGTTAGATTTGCTGGCCTGTAATTGCCAAGATCACCTCTACAGCCCTTTTTGAAAACTGGTGTCACATTAACTATCTTATAGTCATTTGGTACAGAGAATGATTTAAAGTTTAGATTATAGGACTACAATTAATAGTTCTACAATTTCACATTTGAATTCTTTCAGAACTCTTGAGTGAATGCCATCTGTTCCTGGTGATATGTTACTGTTAAGTTTATCAGTTTGTTCCAAAACCTCCTCTAATGACACCTCAGTTTGACCTTTAGTTTTGTGTCCTCTCCAGAAGGAAAATAAGGTTTGTTGGTCCTGTGGGCAGTAACTGTGGTTTCTAAAATGCATTAATGCAGAAGATCTGCTGGTTAATGAGCACTACGTGGTGCTTTTTTGAGGGATGCTAAGCTTCCTTTGTAGAACACTGACATGTTTTTAATGGTTTAGGTTGGGGTCTTTGTGCAGCCAAGGCCCAGTATCCCATCGCTGACATGGTGAAAATGCTAAATGAACAAGGAAAGAAAGTCAGGTAAGTGGCATATGGTGGCTAGATCTTCAGCTGGTGTAAACTGGTGTAGCTCCATTGGTTTCAAGAGAACCAAGTGTGACGACGCGTTGGGGTCCCCTGACTCCTGCACCCCCGTAATGGCACGAACAGACTCCACCAGCCCGTAGAATGGAGGGAGTTTATTCCTTCTCCAGGATACAGCACAGCACAGCACAGCACCGATGTAATCGGGTTACAGGGCAGGTCTAGGATGCCTCAGCCCCCCTTGAGATGGGGGAGACTGGGCCCCTAAATCCCAGCCCCTGGCTTAGGCTGGTTCCTCCATGATCCCAGACAGAAACTAAACTAACTCTCCTCCAGCCCTGCCCCCCAGCCCGGGCAGCAATCCACCTTCCTTTGTTTCTCTCCTTGGGGGGTAGCTGGTCAGACAGGTTGAGAGACCCTCTTAGCATAATGACTCATCCTTCTGGGCTGTGGTACCGATGGCAGCCATTGGGGATTACCACAGAGCCAGCATAGGAACTAGCCAGATACCCCCACTACGTCACAGTTCTCCCCCTCCGAGCGAACTGAGCAGGGTCACTCCGCTCGTGACCTAGGGAAGTTCGGGTCCTCTGCGTGGGAACCCGCCCTGGGGACATGGGTGCTCCTTGACTCGGGCCGGCCGTGGCAAGGCCCCACATGAACTGGCTTCCTCTGTCCACTCGCTGCATCGCTCCAGGGCGACTGACACAGGCCTGTCCTCTGTGGTCGCACCCATCCTTCCGCTGGCCTTGATCTCTGGCCAGGGTCTCTGGGCTGGGGCCATGAGCCCAGCGAGCCTTCTCTGGACAGCCAGGCGGCCTCCACCCCCGACGCTCCATCCCGGGAGGTCTTCCTCCCATAACTCTCTCAGCAAGCCCAGAGGCTCCTCTATACAGGGTAGGGGCCCTGAGCAGCTTTCCTCCCGTCTTGGGCCTTCCCGCCTCTGGCAGGAGTCGCAGGACCGGCAGTACCGCTGCACGGCTGCGAATATTCCCGGCCAGTAGAAGTGTTGGAGCAGCCTCAGCCGTGTGCTCCGGATCCCCGGTGGCCCGCAAAGGGGACATTATGGGCCAAAACAGCAGCTTGAGGTGATACTTTGGGGGACCAGCTGCCGCTGGACCCCATGCCCTCACCTTCCTGGGGGAAGCCATTCCCGGAACAGGAATCCCGCTCCCACAGGAATCTCTCCTGGCCTCCTCTCCCCAGGGGCTGAACTGTACGGAGGCCAGCCTCGTCCCTCAGCCTCTGCAAGGAGGGGTCTGCCTGCACCTCAGCCTGGAATGCAGCCGCTGGGGCAGGGATCGGGACCTGTTCCCCACCTTTGCCTAGGTCGGGGTTCCCCGCTTGGCTGGACCCCATGTCCACGGTGATGGGACCCTGGGGACCCTGCCAGGAGTCCTTCCCTGGATCCAGGTTGCCAGCCCCTCGCTGGCTCTGGCTACGGGCAGTGACTAGAGCCCGCTGGGATTCATGGGGCCACTCCTCTAGGTCATTCCCCATCAGCACCTCAGTGGGCAAGTGCGGGTGCACCCCCACTTCCTTGAGACCTTCCTTGGCCCCCCATTTCAGATGCACCCTGGCTACGGGCACCTTAAACGGGACCCGTCTATGCCCTTCAGGGTCAGCTGTGTGTGGTAGTATCCGGTCTGGGGCCACTATGTCAGATCGGGCCAGCGTCACCTCCGCCCCGTGTCCCAGAAACCCGTCACCTTCCTACCATCCACCTCCAGGGTATGAGGCACTCGCTCCGCGAGGCCGTCCTGCCCCACCCGGTACACGGAGAAATCCGCCTCCCGAGTCAGACCTCCCAGGGGGTGCACTGAGCATCCTTCCCCACTCTGAGCTGAGGTTTGCCTGCCAGCCCCTGCCTCTGGGGCAGCCTGCCCTTCCTCCAGCCCCAGCCAGTTAACCCTGGAAAGTCCCAGGTCATGGGACCTGGTGCACTGAGCCCTCTTGTGGCCTTTTTGCCCACAGCGATGGCAAGTTAGGCTTTGGGCTGTCTCTGTCCAGGCCCTGGCTGGTTCTCTGGGGCACAGACGACCTGTTCCTTGGGCTCGCCGTAGTTGACTCCTCCGTCGCTCAGCCGACATCCGGTCTCTGCGCGATTCCCTTTCTCTCTGGGACTCCCGTTCACACCCGGACCGGCTCTCCGTGAACTCATCTGCCAGTCTCCCGGCCTCCTGGGGGGTCTCTGGTCTTCGGTCCTTGAGCCACAGCCTCAATCTGGGTGGGCATGCTTCATAGAACTGCTCCATCATGAACAGCTTGAGCAGCCCCTCTGCAGTCTGGGCTCTGACTCCAGACACCCACTTGCGGCAGTATTGCGCCAGGCGGGAGGCCAGGTCCACATAGGTCTCCCGTGGCTCCTTCTGCACCTCCCGGAACTTCTTCCTGTACATCTCAGGGTCAGCCCGAACTTGTGCAGCAGGGCCTCCTTGACTCGGTTGTAATCCCCTGGCTGTAGGTCCTCCAGCTGATTGAGCACCCGGCAGCTTCCTGGTTCAGTGCGGGATGAGCTCCTGAAGCCAGTCAGCTGGGGGCCCGTTGCAGTCCACAGGCCCTCTCAAAGGAGCTGAGGAACCCATCTACATCGCCCATGTCCTTCAATTGGGCCACCACGAGCTTCTCCAAGCGTCTGGCCGCCCTGGGCCCTTGGGGCCCGCCCGCGCACTTGGCGCAGCCGGGCCCCGCCACTTCTCCGCTCTGCCATGGCCAGCTCATGCTGCCGCTGCTCTCACGGTCCTGGACTTCCAATTCCTTCATCTGCAGCTGGATTTCTAGCCGCCGCAGCTCCGCGAGTTGGACCCTCCCCTCGGCGGACTCGGCTTGCAGTGCTCCCTGGGAGGCAGTCCGGTCTCTTCGGCGGCCTCCAGCACTCCGCCCCTCTCCGAGCCTGACACGCTCCCAGTGGGGGTCTGGCTGCTCCCCACGGGACAGGATCCCAGCCCTGTGGCTGGGCATTCTCTTCCAGCCGGGCAATCAGCTGGGCCTTGGTTGCGCTCCGCACAGGCAAGCCCTCTCTCTGCACAGCTTCACCAGCTCTGCCTTCAGGAATTGGGTGTAGGCCATCTCCCGCTGGTCCCCTCGGTGCAGACTCACCAGTCTAGTGCTGCTGCGCACGATTCTCAGGAACCGCCGCTCTGTTTCCAGCACGCCTGGTTCCACGGCTCTTGCTTCTACTGCACCTTGTCGCCGCTGGATGCTCCATCCACGGGTGCAGTGAATCCGCTCCTGACACCAGTGTGACGGCGCGTTGGGGTCCCCTGACTCCTGCACCCCGTAATGGCACGAACAGACTCCACCAGCCCGTAGAATGGAGGGAGTTTATTCCTTCTCCAGGATACAGCACAGCACAGCACAGCACCGATGTAATCGGGTTACAGGGCAGGTCTAGGATGCCTCAGCCCCCCTTGAGATGGGGAGACTGGGCCCTAAATCCCAGCCCCTGGCTTAGGCTGGTTCCTCCATGATCCCAGACAGAAACTAAACTAACTCTCCTCCAGCCCTGCCCCCCAGCCCAGGCAGCAATCCACCTTCCTTTGTTTCTCTCCCTGGGGGGTAGCTGGTCAGACAGGTTGAGAGACCCTCTTAGCATAATGACTCATCCTTCTGGGCTGTGGTACCGATGGCAGCCATTGGGGATTACCACAGAGCCAGCATAGGAACTAGCCAGATACCCCCACTACGTCACACCAAGCTCCGATTCCTATGCTGATTTATACCAGTTGAGGATCTGGCTCACAGTGTTATCATTGAAATAAGCCAGGAAAATATTGCACTTACTGTACATCAAACATTAACAGCACTGATAAATCTTCAATAAGAAATCTTTAGTAACATACTATAGACCATGCCATTCAATATTACAGGCTCACTTTTCACACTTGAATGCGTTGGTTAGGGGCTCCAATAGACACTTAAGTAAGTCCCCAAATGAGCCAAGAGATATTTCTAAAAAATGAGTTGCTTTCTGATTAGCAAATATGCGTGGAATTTTGAAAAACATCTAATTAAATTAGAAATTCAGTGTGAGGGAAAAATATTTCTTCCTACATTAATCCCGAAAACATCTGTGCTGGAAGTCTGCTAGCAGCAAACAGAGCTTTAATACTCAGCACTGACAGAGCTCAGGTCTGCTGTAGCAATCAACTGAGAAGTGAATATTTGAGTAGCCTCTGGAATTCAGACATTCATTTTGTTAGTATTTGACAAGAATATTAAGTGTTCCAGTTCTTGTGTCAAATTCTTGGAAGAGTAATTTTCCCCAGCAGTGGATTTTATTTTGCAAGTGCATATTAAGAATATGTATCAATAAACCACCTCTGCATTAGAAAATGGAATGAATCCTTGTCCACATAGCTGTTTAAAGTGGCTCTATCCCCGTTTATGTGCAGTGCACACACACACACTGTATACACAGTCTTCATGAGTGATTTAGATTCTGGGGTGTGGCTTAAGAGTTTAAGGAAATCACCAAACACCGGGCCATGACTACATAGTTAATTTTTAACCAACAGGGGTGCCCAGTGTTCCCTTTCTGGTACTGATTACAAGCATATACATTAATTGTTTTTTCCCAAGTAGCAGTATTTTATAGCACTCTCTCTCTGCATCTGGTTCAGGTATATGAAGCATTGGAACTGGACTGCTTCCACATGTGTAGTATTGCTGACATTTGTCAGTCGGCATTTATTAGTTCAGCATGACTTGGTTTCTTTGCTTTCTTGGTTTCCAGGTTTGGCATCCATCCGGTAGCAGGCCGTATGCCAGGACAACTGAATGTACTATTGGCAGAAGCTGGTGTACCTTATGATGTGGTATTAGAAATGGATGAGATCAATGAAGATTTCCCAGGTAAGGGATGAAAAATGATGGCTTAAATTCAAACTATTCTAAATATTTTAACTTCATTTTCTGCTTTTAGTTAGCCCTAATAACTATAATTTTATTCTCAGGCAGTATTTTGGTAGGTAGAAGGGTTGACAGTAATGTTTTTTAAAAGACGAGAATCAAGACTAGATAAGACCAAATCTTTGTCTGACTCATATAAAAACCAAGCTATGTCTGACAATACTTAATGGATAATTATAATAGCCTCTAGGGTTTTGCTGTAGAGTGAGCAAAATAGATGACTTTTTTCGTCAAATATGTGCCTGTGTTTTGTCAATGATAAGGGTATCAGAAAAAGCAACTTTGTGATATTCTGAATATTGGACAAACACATGTATGGTGGGAGTTTAAAGTCAGTTTCTCTTCTACTGTCAAAGGGAGTTGCAGCATTGACGTTTTTATAGGAGAAGTGTTAAGGCAAAAATGAGTCCTTTCGAAAATCCACCCTCAAACATCAGATTTCTGTGGATGGAGTTCTGTGGCTTTACAGATTATCACATCCCCTCCTTTTGGTCCTTGCTGTTTGGTTTTATGAGAGTTTCATGAGCATTTTTGTATCTTAATATTGTTTGATAACACAGAGATTATGAAAGTTCATCAAGCCAAGTGCTCTGGGAAGAGCCTGCTTTATAGATAGGATCATTTGTATTATTTAATAGTGGTGTGTTATTAATTTATACCATTATTACTATTATTGTGAGTGGAACATGAGTGAGCAGGCAGCTTCCCTGCAAAATGTGATTTTCTTGTAGGACACCAAAGCTTTTGTAATATCTGAAGGAATCTTCCTTTGAATTCACTGACATTTGGAGTGAGGAGGGGGAAATTACTGCTTGCTGCACATGCCAGGCCCCCTAAATCTGAGGGGAGGGAAGATTCACCAGGAGGGAGGGCTGATGCCAGTTTAGATGTCACTTCCATTCTTTGGGAAGTGGGAAGGGAGGAGGGCAGACAAAGCAGAAAAATGAAGCAATGAGGCACTGAGAGACACAGAAAGTTCATACATAATGGAAAGCTTGGTGTGCTAGAGCAGGCCAGGTAGTCAAAGGACTCCCATTGCTTAAAGCAGTGGTTCCCAAACTGCAGTCCGTGGACCACTAGTGGTCCATGGCTGTATTCCAGGTGGTCCGCAACTCAAGCTCAGCCGCCCCTTACTCCCTCCCTCCCTCTCCCCACAGTAGGGAACCCGTGCTGGCACTCTGGTCTTGCCACCTCCCACAAGGTTGGAGCACCACTGCTGGCTTCCTGCTGGGGGTGGAGGAGATAGCCCTGAGTCTCCTTGCTGGATCTGGCTTGTGGGGAAGAAACAGAGCCAGAAGCAGGTCCTTGCACTACCACTGGGGAACTGCAATGCTTGGATGCGCTGCCTGGAGCCTTTCACCGCTTCTCCCATTGGCTGGATTCCAGCCAATGGGAGCAGCAGGAGGCAGTGCCTGGGAGCCGTGCATAGTGCGAAAGCAAGTAAGTCCTCCCACCTTCTCATGCCCAGAACTCACACCTCCACCCCCTCATGCACGTCCCCCACTGGGACCCCACACCTCCACCCTGCTCCTGCATCCTCCACCTGGCCCCCACCCTACTCCTGCACCCTCTCTCCTGGCCACACATTGCACATTCCCTTGTTCTTGCTCCTTCCACTCTGGCCAGACACCCTACTCCTAGCTTGCTTCTGCATCCCATCTCCTACCCAGACCTCACTCCCTCCCGTACCCCACCTCCCACCCAGATCCTGCACCCCCATCCCTATCCCACACTCTGGCAGCCCTTCCCATGCACTGAACCCCTCATTTTTGTCCCCACTCCAGAGCTTGGGGGGGTCCACAAAATCCACAAACCCTGGAATCCCAGAAGAGTAAATGTGGTCTATGGGAAGCCCTGAATCTCAGTCTTTCTTTTCCCTCCTCCTTGCCCCGTGGGACTGGAGCACCAGTGGAGTGAGGTGTCTCAGTTGGGAGCAGCATGAGTGAGGGTTGGAGGATTTTGGAAGGTTTTGTTTTGCTTCTCACTTGTGTGGTCCCCAACTGATTTTTCTGTGGGTCAGTGGCTCCTGACCCAAAAAAGGTACCCCACCCCTGCCATAAATAAAGAAAGCATTTTGTGTTGGACATAAATTAATATTTTACTTTATTTAAAATGAAGTTTGATAAACTGACATAAGAACGTTAAAATGCTTACTCTGTTTAATAATTTAAATTAATATAATTTCCTTTCTTGCTAGTTAAATTAAACCATTCTCCTTAGCTGCAGCACTAGCAAAATGGCTTGGGCGTAATTATGTAATTAACAATGAGTTTCTATTAGCAACTCGTGGTCTCTAGAACGGTTTGCATTGAGTCAGGTGGGCCACGGGCCAAAAGGTTTGAGAACCACTGGTTTAGAGGGAAGAGCAGACTGCGTTCAGGGACTGAAGCTTTGCATAAGTACTGCTATGACCTGGCAGCTAAAGAGTGGATAATGTTTCAGAGAAGAGGAACTTCAGCCAAACTTGAAAAACTTTTTGGAGATCTTTGATTAATTGCTAGTGGATGGAAACTGAGATGTCACTCTCCTTTCTCCTTCCTGCCTTTCTTCCTCCCTTATTCTCCCTTTTCATGATTTTATTATTTTGCCTTTTTTTCCTTCTGTGTTTCGTTTTGCCCTATTTTTAGAAGGGGGTGGAATCAGTAAAATATATTGCCTTAATTTGCCTATTTCCCATCAAAATCAGGAAGTGATACCTCTGTAAAGAAGACTAAGGCATCAGGAAGTAGCAGGAAAGTTAGGGAGGCGAAAATCCCCTAACTCTGGGGTCGACAACCTTTTCAAACCAAAGAGCTAAACTATATCAAAATTCAGAACAAGCGGTCAACAAAGAGCCGTATAAGAATGTCCATTCACATGACTGAAAATATACAACTTAATATCATTGATTATTGACATTATAATTAATAATAGCATAAATGAAACATTGTCCTCACAGACTTTATTTAATAGGACTTCTACTGCTGCATCTTTTCACACATTTCTTTAAAGTTTACATCATAACTGGTCAAATCCAGCCTCATGCACGCACTCAGGCTGTCTTCTGTCAATCTTATGGCAGAGGGCTAGGGATGTGGGGGTGCAGGAGTCTGGGCTGGGGTGTATGAGGGCTCAGGGTAGAGGGCTTGGGTGGATTAAGGGGTCAGGGCTCAGTGTTGGGGTGTATTGGAGGAGTTCAGGAGTTTATGGCAGCCCCAAAGCAAGACACCCGCCCCAGGAGTAGCTGGGAAGGCACCACCAGCTTCCCCAGGCCTGGAGTTGGCATGAGCTGAAGGTACGGAGGGTCCCAGTGGCCCTGTGCTCTGTGGTGCAGCCCCAGAACAAGCTGCCTGCCCCAGGAGCAGCCAGGCAGCCACCACTAGCTTCCCCATGGCTGGAGCTTGCATCAGCTGAACATAGGGAGGTGGGGACATCAGCTTCCCCAGGGCAGTAGGAGCTGGGCAGCCACTACACGGCCTGCCCTGGCTGTGTGCCAGAGCTGGATCCAGGCCACAGTGCAGCCCACCCCAGGTGTAGCCGGGCAGCCACTACCAGCTTCCTCAGGGCTGGAGCTGGCAGGGCCTGGGCGGGCTGTTTGCTCTGCAGCTGTGCTCCACAGTGCAGCCCGAGAGCAAGCGGCATGCCCCTGAAGAAGCTGGGCAGCCATCAGCAGCATCGCCAGGGCTGGATCTGATGCAGTGGGGCAGGCAGCTTGCTCTCAGGCTGTGCTCTGCGGTGGAGACCCGGACCAAGCTGTCCGCCTTAGGAGCAGCCAGGCAGCTACCACCAGCTTCCCTAGGGCTGTATCTGCAGTCAGGGGCAGGAGCAGCTGGGCAGCCACCATGCAACCCACCATGGTGGTGTGCTGGAGCTGGATCCAGGCTGCGGTGCAGCCCCAGAGCAAGCTGCCCATCCTGGGAGCAGCCAGGCAGCCACTCCCACCTTCCACAGGGATGGAGCTGGTAGGGGCGGGGCAGGTGGTTTGTTGTGCCCTCTTGCCCTGGAGTGGCTGTTGGAGCTGGGCTCGGGGTCTAGCCAGGAGGGAGGATGCAGGAGCTAGGTGGGTGTTTATGTGTGCTTCAGCCCCTTGGGAGGGGCGGGGAGAAGCGGGTGGGATGCAAACCTGCAATCTCAGGCTCTGGCGGCTGATGCCTTATCCCTTAGGGCCAGTGGGAGCTTGCTCTGATTTACCAACTCCAAACTGGTGAAATGCCAGCTCTGAGAGGCTGGGAAATATGCATTTTAATAGGCATGAACTTCAGGATTTTGACAACTAAATGAGATGCAAAAATCCCAAATATTGAACTGTCCATTATTACACTGACAGTTCAGAATTCTGCTTCCTTGATAAATGATACTCTTCCAAAGGCATTTTCCCTTTTTCCTCATTTCCTGTGAAATCACCTCATCTCTGTGGTCAATTGCCATTATGTTATCTGCTTACACAGAGGTCTAGGCATTCTCTGAAGAATGTCCATGATCAGGCCTTTATGTGGCTGCTAATGGGTGTGACCTTGTTTTTGTTTTTTGTATGAATTTAAGGCACCACACCAGTGCTCCCTCTAAGCTGAGTGCTTGGGCGGCCACCCAGGAGAGATTCAGGTGCCTCCCAGCTGATTGGCAGAGTGCCCACAGCTGACCACAGCCAGCAGCATGGGTTTCTATTGGCGGTGCACATCTGTGCATTCCTTGGTGCACATAATATTTATTCTGCACATAAATTGAAAATCTTAGAGGAAACATTGCACAACACACACCTAAATAAATGTGAAAAACAGGTTGTGGTTTGCTTTCTCTTGCTAATCTCTAGCAGCAGTTGCACATGTTATAAGATTCTATTAATTTGGCCACTACTAAAAGGTCATTTTTGTGTGGACATCAAAATGTTGATTTTTGTCTCAGTGCTTTTTACTGTGATGGGAAAATACCAGCCATAGCCTTTCCATGCATTTTTTTTCCTGACTTCTAATGTTGTTCCCATTTTATTCAAGTTCTCTTTCTATGTGATTTTTTTGCTTCACCCTATCTTTTTTGAATTAGCACTTAAATTAAAAGATTTGATATATTACTTGTGTTCCTTAAATCAAAAACATTTGCAATGTCTAATTTAAGGTAGGAAAGTAAGTGGGAAGGGAGATCGAGTCCTCTTTTTGCTTGGCAGTGTAATGTTGCTAGTTTAAACTGCATCTATCATGGTTTCCCAAGGTTATTTCCCTCCCATTCCTGTTACAGAATTAAAAGCCTGTGGCACATTAGGGTCACATTGTGGCTGCTCATGTATGGATGTGTAAAACAGGAAAGATGCAGGAAGCTCCTCTCCTTGCATGCACATGTGACAGGCAGACTAAATACAAATTAAAAGTGGCTTGACAGTGTGGCTGAGCACAGTTAGCATCCACTTATGCTCAGTGGGCTACACTGCACAGAGGTGCCCTTTAAAGCCCTGAGCACACAGGTCAGAGTGGAGGATAAAGTACCAACCCTAAATCTCCTTCTCCAGCCATGGCCAACCCTTAGTGCCTCCAACAGATGAACATTTTATTCAACAGCCAACTTAGTGGCAAACCATCAGGACCTGCTGGGCCAATACAATTTTAATCTTTGGAACAGTCTTAGGCCTGGTCTACACTAGGGAGTTGTTTAAAAGAAAAAAAACCTTATTTCAAAATAATAAGTGACGCATCCACACTACCAAGCCTGTGCTTTTGAAATAACTGACTGGTTATTTTGAAATCTGTACTCCTGCTTTCCTCGGGGAATAAGCTTATTTAAGAATAGTTATTTCAGGAGTTATTATTTCAAAGTTAGTTATTTTGAAATAATTTCCTAGTGTAGACTTACCCATAAAAAGCTCCAAAAAAACAATGAGTAGTGCTTTAGTGCCTTAGAGAATAACATACTTTATATATATATATATATATATATATATATATAAAGTATCTTGAATGCAGGTTGCATACTCTGGATGTCAGATGGGCGCTGGCTTTCCATATCGATAGAACACAGCAATTCCGTAAGTCACTGCAATTGTTCATTGTTGTCATGGCCAGGATGAAGGGCTGCCCAGGGTCAGCCCAAAGAATTTTGTCTTGAAACATGGCATCCATCTGCGACTGCTCCAAGCTGGCCATCATGATGGCTCATTCCACTAAGGCACAGGCATCTTTGGCAACCTTCCTGGCACAGGTGGTGATCCAAGAAATTTGTTGGGTGACCACCTGGTTGTCCTTTCATATGTTTGTGTTGCACTACGCACTGACCCAGCAGGCTTGAGCTGATGCTGGCTTTGGTAGATCTGTGCTACAAGCTGAATGATGGTGAAGTCTGACCTCACCTCCATTGATCCAGCTTGTGAATGACCTAGAATGGAATCAACGTGAGCAAGCACTTGAAGAAGAAAAATGCATTACCTATCTTTCATAACTGTTGTTCTTTTGAGATGTGTTTCTCATGTCCATTCCATTACCCACCTTCCTGCTCCTCTATGGAAGTTATGGGCAAGAAGGAACTGAGAGGGTAGGGCCTGACAGCACCTGATATACCTCAGCATGAGCATGGCTCTCTAGAGGGCACCACAGCCAACCCTATGGGTACCACTAAGGCAAAAAAATCTGATGGCCGCATATGTGGGTGCTTGCACACCTCGAATGGCATCAACACGAGTAACTTATTTTGAAGAACAATGGTTGCAAAAGGTAGGTAACCTTTTTATCCCCCACAAGCATTCTACTTGCTTCATCAGTATTAGAGGATAAGGGGAGATCCCACTGCTACTACTCAAAGTAGTCTTTGATGCCCTGACATCACCATCAAGTAATGTTTTATGGCTGTGCAATTCATGGATCACAGAGTTAGACACACTGGTACCTCTGTGTGTGTTTAAAAGAAAGCAAACTGACATCACTTCCATGAATTAGCAGCTTATCCCTGTCAAACTGCTGTTCCAACAATACTTCAATGTAAAACAGCTCCAGGCAGTTGAGAAAAAAAGCTGTAACAGGAGGCAATAGTGGAGTTCTACATGGAGAGATGAAAGGAAGGGGAAGAATATTTTCAAAATTAGATCCTTACATTGCACAGAAATGCATCAAGAACTCCATCTTGGAATTGTGTGATCACATACATCACTTCACCTGTAACAGGAACACTCCCCTGATTTCAACCTCTTCCTACCTGGATAACAACAATAAAAACAACAAAACCCTAGATGCAAAAAATAAGTGTCATAAAAATAATTGTGATATCCCATAGTCTATCCCACAGTTGATTGATCGTGAAATGTGAAAACTGCCACTGGTGCTATATTCAACAGCCCATAGTGACCTATGAGTATGACACTTGGGGACTATTTTGTTGTTTTGTACAACGGACATGTTATCTCCCCCGGCTATCTGTAGTCCATACCATGGACAATCAGAGAATTAGACAGCTAAATCTTATTGACCACACCAATCAGCAATGGACTGTGGAAGCAATTTTAACAGCACAAAAGTAAAGGCCATTTTTAAACATTTAACCAAATGCTGCTTTTGAATAATTATTTGAATCCTAATTGTAGTCAAGTACAACCAGGCTTAATTATAAAGCAATTATTGCCTTCACAATTAACCCTCCATTGATTAGCTCTCCAATAAACAAGCTATTTTAACTACAGAAACAATGTGATTCCTCAGGAGCTTTAGATGAAAGTATGTCTTTAAGGAAGGGGTGGGCAAAAGGGCCTCCGCGGGCTGGATCCGGCCTGCCAAGTGGGTGGATCCGGACCACGGAGGCCCTACTGCTCCCCTGCCCCCAAGCCAATTAGGGTCCGGGGTTGGGGGAGCACCCGAAGCCTTCTCCGCTCTGCCTCCGCCCTGCGAGCAGCACGCGGTGCTTCCAAGCACTGCTCACAGGGTGGGGACAGAGTGGAGAAGACTTTGGGCTGCTCCCCCACCCCCAGGCCTTAATTGGCTGGGGAGGGGGAATGCACGAAGCCTCCTCCCGCCCTGCCAGGAGCACATGGCACTTTGAAGTGCTGCGTGCTGCTCGCAGGGCGGGGGTGAGAGAGAGAGCGGAGGAGGCTTTGTGCGCTCCCCCGCCCCCAGGCCAAACAGGGCCTGCGGGCAGGGGAGCTCTGTGAAGCTTCCTTCGCCCTGCCCCGGCCCTGTGAGTAGCCCGCGGCACTTCAAAGTGCCACGTGCTCCTCACAAAGTGGGAGGAGGCTTCCTGCGCTCCCCTACCCCCAGGCCCTGATTGGCCTTGGGGGGGTGGGGGAGGGGAGTGTGCCAAGCCTCTTCCAGGGTATGGGTGCCTAATGGGATGGGGGGCAAAGGGGCTCCCCCACCCTTTCCTGTTTAGGCCCTGCCCCTTCCAGGGTGGACCTGGGGCTACTGCAAAATTTTTTGTCCACCCCTACTTTAAGGGCCCACTTAAGCAAAACTCCATCTGGTTTCTATGTTGCACAGAACCCCAAATCTGTTTGTCAACCAGATGATTTTTTTCCTGAGTCAAGACTTTGTTTAGTAAATATATAGTAGGGGAACTAAATGTCAGAAGGCCAAATTCTGAACTCCCTTACACCTGTAGAAATCGAGAACAATTTCTTTGGCCATGTCTACACTGCCAGGTTACTTCAAAATAAGTTATTTCTAAATAATAATGTCTGAAGTAACTATTCTGAAATAAGCTTATGCCTCTTCACAAGTAGGAGTTATTATTTCGAAATAACAAGCCCGAAATAACAGGCTTGGTAGTGTGACCACTCACCTTGTTATTTTGAAATAAGGGGAGTTACTTTGAAATAACTCCCCAGTGTAGACATGCTCTTTGTCATTAGTGCAGTGACAGCTGGATTTGCACTGTCTGACTCTGATCAGACTTAGTCCTGGAGCTTTTCAGCAATGATTTACTAATGAAGGGACCAGTTTTGCCATTTTACCTCAGGCTATGTGTACACTAAACTTATTTTTCGGAAAAAGTTACGCAAATTCCGATTCTTTTTTTGGAAGAGGCTTTTCTGAAATTTGGCCCGTCTACACTGGGCCATATTTTGGAAAAACCTCCTCTTTCAGAAGAGCCCTTCTTCCTCATGAAACGAGGTTTTTACAGAGCTTCCGAAAGAGCGCATCCTGGAAAAAAACTCTGTAGTGTAGACATAGCCTCCAATGGCAGTGCTAGGCCCTGACAGGGCCGGCCCGAGCCCTTTTGGCGCCCTGGGCCCGGGCGCGCGGCGCCGCCCCCAGGCGCACGGTGCTTGTGTGGGCCCGCCCGTGGGGCACGGGCCCGCCCCACAGGGCGCACGGCGCATGTGCCGGGCCCCGTGGCCGTGGGGGGAAGGGCGCTGCTGGCCGGCGCGCGGGCCGGGCGCTGCGGGAGCGAGGCGCGGCGCCTGATGGCAGCTGTAAGGGGCGCCGCGCGCCCTTACAGCTGCCATCAGGCGCCCCCCCATCGGTTGGCGCCCCGGGCAGCTGCCCAGCTCGTCCATGCCTTAGTCCAGCCCTGGGCCCTGATCCTTCCTAGCAGAGGGCTGCTCATATACAGAGCTGTGGGCCTGATTACTATTTAGAATAGAGGTTGTAGAACTGGACCTCAGGTGAATAATGTTGAAATAAAATATAAATATGCCATAGCACAATGAAATATTTCTTAGGATCCACATATGTACTCCATTTGGTGAGCTCACATGAGCCTTGCAGCATATTAAGCCTTAGGCATATTGACTCATGTCTCTCGTACAGAGACTGCATAGAATGGTGTTAATAGATTTCATTAGCCCCTATAGTTGCCAAGATTCGATTCTGGCATTGGCACAAATGGATGGGCCTAACCTATTTTCTTTTAGAATAAACAGCAAACTACTGTATCAACATTTAATCCACATTTGATTTGAGTGTTTTGGTGTCACTGTGATAAAGAAAAGGCAGCTTCAGGTTCTAAAACATTTGTAACATATTTCTCTTCTGTCTCAGAAACGGACTTAGCTCTGGTTATTGGTGCAAATGACACAGTAAATTCTGCAGCACAGGAAGATCCCAATTCTATTATTGCTGGCATGCCTGTACTGGAAGTCTGGAAAGCTAAGCAGGTACTTAAAAACAATCAAATTTGACTGGAGTCTGCACAGTATATGTTTATGGAATATATCTCTGTCTCTTGGGAGAAATTTCAACTAAAGACAGATAGGGCTTTTTTTTTCTGAATACACACATCACATGCACAGAATATGCATGTAGATACAGCTGTCTAACAGCAGACAGCACGTACACAAGAAGTGCCCAACTCTGCAGATAATTTGGATATGGAATTCCCAATCATTTCAACAGGACATGATGAGTGAGCTTACAGTGAAATACTTGATTCAGTAAGAGATGCCCTTGTCCTGCTCTCATTGAAGCCAATGTGAGTTTTGTCTTTGCCTTTAAAAGGAGCAGGATTGGTTTTGGATTATATAACATTTAAAACATTTCTTTTTAATAGATTTTGCTTTTAAAATTTGGAATGAGCCAAAATACATTTCATGCACATTTCAAATCTTCTTCAAAAGAGCTGTTTCACTATACTCCCCAAAAAGCTAAAAATCTATTGTTGAATGAATTACTCACAAATAAGTTTTTATATTATCTGACCAAATCTAGGTATAAGGGACTGCAGAACTTTTCATTTGATATATCAGACGCTTGTGTACATTTGCAAATCCATAGCTTTTCTCTTTCAATTTTCCTCTCCCTGGTCTTCTGTATTTATAGTCAATGGCATTGGGTACATACTTTATGTCCATGTTGTGTCTGTTCACAGTGAATTGTGTGGGGTTTCAGCAAATTCTGTATGGGAGGGAATTTCAGATCTAAAGGTAAATTCAGGGCAAGTATGTAGCACACGTGTATTGTTTTCATACACATATCTGGCACCTGTGCAAAGGAAAAGAACCAGTTTTGCAATTCTGCCTTTAATTCGTTGCCAAAATATAATCAATTGACTCTGACAGGTTAACTAACTCATTTTAATTCAAAGCTCATGTTCTCAAAAGTTCTATGGTTATTTAAAGCCATAAAATTTGCACAAGTGTAGCCATTAGCATATAACACAATTTAAGATTATATAAAAATCTGTGTGATTAGCTGTATGATGAAGATGATGACATTAAATGAGAAGCATACAGATCTTAGAATTAAAAGCAGCCTCTTAAAACACAGCAAAATGTGAAGAAGTGTATGGGGAAAATTGGGATCTCCATTTTATTCAGCACTGGCTAAGCTTGTTTTGTTATGTTTGAGTTAGACAATATTCCAACATGTTATGCTTTCACACAGGTTTAGTTCTGATCTCAGATTGATATGGTAGGACATTTACAAGACACTTATTGTTTGTATTCAGGTAACATTAAGATGCAGTAAATAAGTGCATGAAGTAAGCAATTCAAATATTATGCACTAAGAAGCAAAATAATATTAAGCGCTCTGTGTATCAAAGCCTCATTTTTGGTAGGTTCAATTAGATGAATCGTAGAAAATATGTATTTGACTTTACTGTGCATGTCTCACATTCAGACTAATGCACACCACATATCTGGCAAGAGAATTTGGCCCTAACCCAGAAAATTAACAGTGTATCAGGTATCACATTACATCATATCCACCATGAATTATTATTTAATGAAATACTATTGCAGTCATACTGGCTTGTGCTGTGATGTTAGATCTCATAAGCGAAGTTGGTCTGGTCAGCACTTGGATAAGATAACTCAACAGGGTAAAACCCAGCAGCTGTGTAAAAGGTTATTCAGCATAGCACTTTTCCCAGTCAGCCTGTTGATTCAAATGCCTAGTGTTGGGGAACACTGTTATGCTGGCGGTACTGCTTGAGATTTTGCACATCTGATTAGGGGATTTAGTTACTCTGTTCCAAATAATTTCAATAGGAATGACATAGCTAAACATTTTAGTCAGCTTTGTAAATCTCAACCAGTGTGCTTTGGCAGTTACATTAAACTGAGGTCCTAACTATGCATGGTCATTAAAAGACTCAAAAGGCAATTAGCATAAAGTAGGCAAATTAACATGTCTTGGTCAATTGCTGATTTGAATAGTTAAATTTTGTCTACTTAATTCCCCCTTGCACTTCCAATTGTATAGAATACTCTTCATTTGCTTTTCTTAACTGTTCTTTAGTATTTCGGTGTGCTGCTAAACAGCCACTGCCTTCCACCCGCAGATGGCTGTGAAGCTGCATGAGGAGAACCCTGTTCAATTTCCATATTGGTTTATTTTTTTAAACCGCAAAACAATCTTTCAAAGTGGAATGTGGCACAAATGTGAGGTCTGAGAATAGTTTGATATTTCACTAAAAGATGGAAAAGCAAAAGTAATTAAAAATGTATTTTAGTATTGCCAATATGCAATTTTGATTGTGTACATTTAAACATGCCAAGATGAGATTTTATAATATATGTAAGATGATATTTTAAAAACTCTTCTTTTAACTACATCCTCCATGAGACATAATAAAAGTTTTTATTTCATTTAATTATTTCATGCTGCTGTTTGTCCCCCCAGGTCATCGTTATGAAGCGTACATTGGGAGTTGGGTATGCTGCAGTTGACAATCCCATTTTTTACAAACCGAACACTTCAATGCTGCTGGGGGATGCAAAGAAAACATGCGATGCTTTACAAGGGAAGATTAGGGAAATGTATTATACTCATTGACATTGATATTAAGAATTGTAAAAGAGAACTAGATATAATTTATATATTTCAGTAAATAGTTTTGAGGCATATCCAACACCTTATTTAAATACAACCATTTCAAAAATAAAAGAGCATCCAAACACACCAAACTAGCTCTTTGATATATGTGCCATAGTACACACAAATGTAAGTCCTTGCATTTAATAAAATAAAACCACTGTTGCTCTATTGGTGTTGCAGATTACTTATGTCTCTAATTTATAGCCACAAATATAGCACATTGGTTCTCTTGCGTTCTAAGAGACAAATTGCAGAAAATCTTTGAAAGTTTCAGAGGGATAGCTATGTTAGTCTGTAATAGAAGAACTTAAAAAACAACGAACAGTCCTGCAGCATCTTAGAGACTAACAAAAAATGTGCCTATGAGCTTTTATGGGCACAACCCACTACTTCAGATGAATGGCGTTTAAGGGGTCCAAGTTCCAAATAAATAGCAGAGAAAGAGAGGAAATGGGGAGGCGAGGGAAGGGAAAGGAAAGGAGAAAAAAAAAGGGAAAAGAATAGTCAATTAGAAAAGTGGCTGCTAGACTGTTTCTCTTTCAAAACTGTGAGGCCAGAGGGGAGTGGGGGAAGGCTTCATGTGCTGCCCTGCCCCGGCCCCCCCCCCCTCCATAATCTTATTGGCCAGAAACCGATTTCTGGCCAATGGGATCTGCCTGTTTGAAGAACAGGCAGCACACGAAGCCCCACACCCACTTCCCCTCGGGCTTTTGGTTATTCATATGCACATTGCCCCTGCAGCCTGTGCAGGAGCAGGGCAGGCAGGGAGGCTGCCTTAGAAACCTGCTGGGCTGCTGGCCGGGAGTCACCCAGAGCCTGCCTCTGGCACTCCAGCCCATCTGCCCCCTACTTCTGCTCCCTACCCCACATAACCCAAACCCTCTGCCCCCCTCCTGCACCCGTACTCCCTCCTAGAACCTGCAACCCGATTGTCTGCCCCAGGGCACACACTTCCCCCCTCCTGTACCCAATCCCCTGTCCTAGATCACAACCAAACCCTTGCACCCTAATCCAATGCAGAGCACAGCTGCCTCCTTCACCCAAACTCCCACTTGCACCCTAATCCCTTACCCCAAGTTCCCTTCTGCACCCAACCTCCATCCCAGGCCCTGCACCATCCATTAATATCATAGAAGAGTGCAGCCCTTGACCACTTTCCAAAATCTTGGATTGGCTCTCCCATCAAACACTATTGCTCAACCCTGGAATAGATCTTTGGTGCAAAACAATGCTCTGTAATAGTATAAAGGTGAACCATAATATAACACCAGGAAGCTTTACATAGTTGCTTTATTTTTAAAGGACATTACAGTGTTGGCCCTTATTTCTAAATAACAATCGGAGCATCCACACTACCAAGCCCATTATTTTGAAATAACTATTTCAAAATAAGTGTTATTCCTCATGGAAAGCAGGAGTTATTTCAAAATAGTGGTAGTGTGGATGCTATATTGCTGCTATTTAGAATAACTACTCCACAGAGTCATTCAAAGTAATTACACCCCAGTGCTTCCAGGAGCTCAGAGTCGAGGTAGCATGTCCACATTAAGGGAGCCTGCCGTGGACTAATTTCAAGGCTTCTCTGTAGTGTGGACATGCTATTTCAAAATAGTTATTTCTGGAGTTATTTCAAAATTATTTCCTAGTGTAAATATGCCCTTGAAGTATTTACTGCTCCTTTACACAAGGTTCATCATTGTATGTATGTGTGAAGTGAATCACAGCCTGAGTAATTTGCTATTGTTTGCAGCTACGTGGGGCATGATTCTTGAAGTTAGCAATGCAGCCTCCCATACCTGCTACTCCACTCTACAGTTCATCCATAACTCTTTCTTGAGTCATTCCATTCTTGTATGTGCAGAGCCTGATGATTCTCACTTTGTTCAGTCTCACTGCCATCTTCCATACGGGACTATTATGAAGACCACCTCAGTGATGTATAGGATATGCAGATACCCTACCCAACTATTCTCCTGGCAGACACTCTCCCCATGGATGCCTAAATAAGCCAGAGGGAATTATATCTTCTGAATCTGAGTGAACTTCATCCTACAAATGATTCCAGTGCTAACTGGAATAAAGAAAGCCCATCGTCCGAAGCTAATAGCAGCAGCACAAAATAACATTCATACTATAAAACCATGGCAACCAAACATATTTCTAAGAAAAGTGAATTATCAGCTTTCTATGTAGGTAAAATCCTTGAGATCAATACAAGCATGGATGCATAATTATACCACTGGACATGCAGTGTACATGGCAGTCAGATTTAGGTAGGCTTCAAAAGATGCATATTAATTTTCTTAGGAAATATATCAAACCTGCGTGCTTCTAGGTGCTTTGTTCTGTAAAGTAAAAAGCAGTTGTGTTAACATATTTAGTTTATATGTAAACTGTGATTACGGCTTTGTGTAAGTCATGCAGGCTGCAGAAGTCACAGAATCTATGATTTTCAGAGAGCCCCACAGCAGCACATCCACTGCTGCAGGGCAGAACCTCCCCCAGCTGCCAGTCCTGCAGGGCAGCAGGGGCTCCTCAGCCCTCTGGGTAGCCAGCGAATCCCTCTAGAGCTCCCCAGCCACCAATGGGAAATCCCTCCAAAGTACTCCAGCTTCTGGGGGCAGCAGGGGATTCCCCCAGAGCTCCCCAGCCCCTATCAGTAATGGGGGACCCTACAGATTCCAGTCCAGGTCAGGGGTCCCGCTCAACTTCCAGTCATTCAGTAAGGGCAGAGGTTCCAGCTTTCTGCCACTTGCATACAATGGGGGCAGGGTGGTGGACCTCATCCCCTCCTATTTTGTCAGGGCTATTTTAGTAAAAGTTAGCGACAGGTCATGGCTTCCATGAATTTTTATTCATTGCCAGTAACCCATCCATGACTTTTCATAAAAATATCCATGACAAAATCATAGCCTTAATTATGATTGCTAAATGTTTTTAATGTGCTCAAACAAAAACTAAGCTACAAGGTGCATTTTGGGAAGACACTTTGAAGAGACAACACACTGAATTGCATTGGTATTGTAGGGGCATGTGAAACAGTTATGGAGTACTAATAAGACTTTAAAATAAGGACTCAAAAAGCATAACAGGATCTGAAATAGGCAGTAGACAAAAAGTTTCAATCAGATAAATATACAAATGGTTGGGGGAGGGGGCAAGAGTTTGCCTTCGTCCCTCTCTTTTCCACCCAATAGGTCACTCATACATATATGAATGAGAGAGAGAGAGAGCGCGCGCACGTTTTTTAGTTGTCACTAGTTCTTTTAGCAGTTGAAGAGAAATGAAAGAACCCGAGAAAAGAGAAATCTGGGGTAAAAACCAAAGAGCTTCAAGAATATATACAAGGGAAATGGAACTGAAGAAAGGAGGAGTCCCTGCAGCTGTTAAAAGCTCAGCTGGCAAAGTCCCGAGCTTAGTGAAACACACAAAAACAAGAAGAAATCCTCTGGGTACAGGAACAAAATGAGTGAGATTACCAGGCATTCTTAGATGATCAAAGAAATAAAATTAAAGATGTGCTAGCAACAGCCAAAGATCTTGTGAAGCAGAAAAATGAGTTGCTTAGTCACAAGAAAGGCACAACTAAATGAGATGGGGCAGCTCAGGAAATGAAGAGATTCCAAGAGGAAACTCACCAATAAGAGGAAGCGATTCTGATTGAATTTGAGTTCCTGTTAGGAGAAGAAATCCATGACGAATTAGTCAAGCATAAAAAAATCAGCACACTTGGCAGTACAAATGGTCTAATAGTGCCTTTCAATTAATGTACCGATATAAGGAAAAAGCTAAAGGCTCCCTTACAGAAGGTATATAAAGGTATAGTGCACACAATTCCAGAAAGAGCCGGGAAAGAATGGAGATAATGAGTCTGTAAATTTAAAATATAATTGTGCCAATCACGAAAAGGGCTTGTGCTGCTGTCAGTCATAAAACTGATAGTTACATTGTCCATTGCCCAAGAAATAACATATGGTGTTAAGGATCAGAAAAGTCTATTGACTTCTTACTAATCTATTTCTAATTTTTAGGAAGAGAGACAGAAGACACCTAAGTAAATAAGTGAAAAATATAGGTATAGCTTTGGTGACATTCTGAATATTTAAGCCAGACAAAAATCAAATCAGAAATAACAAACATTTTTAACAGAGAGTGATTAGCTTTTGGAACAAACTCTCAAGGGAAGTGGTGGATTTGTCACCTCTTTATGTCAACACTGAATGCCTTTCTTGAAGGTATACTTTAGTTAAACACAAGTTATTGGGCCAACATGGGGGTAATTGAGTGAAATTCTATGAACTATGTAACCCAAGAGGTCAACTAGATCATCAAATGGGCCCTTCTAGCATTCAAAATGAAGAATAAAATGATGACTGCATGTTTTCAACCTGAGGCTGGTAATGCCCATACTTCTCTCCAGGAAAAGGAATATCCCTTCACAACTCCTTTGTTCAGCCACTCAGGAGCGGATTTAGTGTCCCCATTGACGAAACATGGAAAAGTGACCATTTCCCTCTCCACTTCTGGCAAACAAACAAAAAACAACCCACACCTTTTGAGGAGACAGGCCAAAGCAGGATGCCAGCATGAATGCATCAGACTGCTGGTAAGATGGCTCTTAACACTTTTATCTTCATAGCATACTCATGGCAGGCACTCTATTCCCTTGGGTTAGTAGAGGTGCCTCAACATGACAGCCTTTCCAAAGGCAGTCAGAGATCCGTGTGTTTAGAAGCAGAGATGCTTCCCCTTGTCTCTTGTATTTTGAAACCTTTTAGGTTGCTGCTAGTCTAAGTTTAAGCCTGTCTTTTCCCCTCACTCCAGATGTTGTCTCCTAGTACCTCCCTGTCCTGATGTCATAGGTGGATGAGAGGTTCTTTTGGGGATCAAAGGGCAGAGAGCATTAAGGGGCCATTCCAGCTTTAAGAAATAGGCCCCAAATTAGCCCTTAAATAAAATGAGGGACAGAGTCAGTACTGCTAACTCCACTTGAAAGGATTATCTGCTTGCTATCTTTCATTTAGCAATACAAAGCTGCTATTTTGGCTAGAAGCTGGAAAACCATGATACTTTTTCAATGGGTTGAGGAGACTTTTTTTTGGGGGGGGGGGGGGGGGGGGCTAGTCTTCAAATTAAATAATGGATTAAAATCTTTTTATGGAGAAAACCAAGTTTCAGCAAGAACAGATCTGAAACAGTGGTTACACTAACCTCCCATCTGCCCCCACCCAAGGTTATCAGAGGAATGTCAATAGACCCTAATGTGGACCCCAGAGGTGTCCTGTAATAATAAGAATGATTTCTATTGGTTTACGAATTAATGTTGCTTTATAGCAAAGTTAATTTTGAAAAAAAAAGTCTGAACCCAATTTTCTGGAGAGTCAGTGTTCCAGATTTTAAATATTTTCTGTACATTGATTACATCTGAGAACTAAAATTAATTTACTTTTGGAATAGCTTCTTAACTCCCATTGTTAAAATAAAGTGAGATACCCAAACTTACATTTGGAAAATGTTTTTTAACCTTATGAAAGTATTTTCCAAAAGTAACGAAGACCAGCTTATATAAGCTTTTATCTGACCTCTACTTTTTAAATAAAAAAACATGTTTTCAGGGAAATGTCTTGGAAGAAAAAAAAAAAAAAAAAAAAAGCTTTTCTCCTCTGATTCTTGTAAAACATTAGGTCATTGAGTTCAATTTTTGTATGTGTTTAAAATGGGTGAACATTTTTTCTTAAACTATAATACATTATACTTTGATGATCTTTAAAAAAAAGTTTCTTTTACTCAGAAAAGTTAAAGCAATCTTTGTTGCTTTGAAAATGTCAAAAGGACCATTAAAATTCATACCAGAGGATATAGCATTGATCTTCGTGAAAAGACAAAATAACCTCTCTCAATAGCAATAAAAACAAATGATTAAAGAAATCTGTTCCAATAGCTGACAGAGATGGCTGCTGGAGAGGGGATTTTGTTGTTGTTGTTGCTTTTTGGCTATAAGAGAGAGAGATACACAAACTTGCTTTTCACTTTAGCAGCTGCACCATGACATTTGAAATGCCGTTGATCATTCTGACCCTGAATCTGTGTGTCTTATGGAAAGTGTTATTTTAATTCATGCATACCAAATAAATCCTTCTACTCCTAGGGCCAAATGGTCAGTCCTGGCCTTACCTTTTGTTTATGTACACAGAGTGATATCCATGTGCCAAAAAACAAAAACAAAAAATTCTGTTTCATGCCAACCTGAAGAAGTGTAATTGGGTGGGCATGTAAAACAGGAGGCTAGCTTGAAACTGTCTGAAAAAGTGGTTCTTGAGTTTGTATATCAATGCTCTATTTATTATGATTAATTCAATAACTTGGTACACTTAAAAGTAAAACAAGAATTAATTGGTTTAATGGCCCAAAGTGAAATTCTACATAGGTTTTAAAACAGAAATTTGTAATGTCTTTTTCACAGTGCTGTTTACTTGCCCCTGGAAACTGAGCCTCTCCTTTGGGAGGAAAGCGAAGTACTGTTGCAAACAGAAACTTACCCAGGTTTACTGAGGGAAACAAAGATACAACTAAAATAACCTCACAGAGTTCTCAAAAGATTAACTATTACAATTTTTCTTATCTCTTTTACAAGATTTGTGACTCCCTTACTCACATAGGAAAAAGAAATATCTAGCCTGATCTACAATTAAAAATTCTACCAACATCTGCTCAGCATCACACTACCCAAGTAACTTTGTGAACACAGGACTATATTTTTATCTGTATCACTAAATCATTTCTCCGACTTCATTTAAAACAAAGTTTATCATTTCCTTTCCATTCATTCAACTAACCTGGGTCTTTTAATTTTTTTTCTGATGAAATATTGTCCCAATCATTTCAGTAAGCAATTGTGTTATCACAAGCATGAAAGTCAGCCTGATTGGTTAGAGCACATTCCTACACAGTGAAATCAGCTGAACTACATTTTACTGTTTTAGGGAAAAAAAGATTCCATATTGACATATTAACTCCTTTTTTACAGTTCTGAGATCTTAATCCTCCATTTCTTGCTCTCCCACATTGTGTTTTACTCAAGATATGAGGACTACAAGGTAGAGATGTAAGCAAGTAGTCAACTACGGGATAAGCCTAGGCTTATCGGGTAGTCAAGTCAACTTCTCCCAATCCCCCCTTGTTGCCTCTATATCACAGGCAGCAAGGAGGGGGGGAAGCAGGAGTCAGTGCTGGGAGGGGGGTGACCTGATGCCACCTGACCCCCCCACTTTGCTGCTGCTCTGCATTTAGAAGGCAATAGAAGCCGGGTGGGCAGACAACCTAGCTCAGTCTGCTTGCACCGGGTCCAGGACTAAACTCCGCTGCAGCTCTGCAATTTAAAACACACTAGGAGTCCCGGGGGGCAGGGGAGGGGAGGATATTGCCCAGCTCCTACTGCATTTTAAATTGCAGAGCCGCAGTGGGGTTTGGTCCTGGTGCAAGCCGGCACTGGGCTGGCTGCCTTCCCCTATCAACTAATTGAGTAGTCAATAAAAATTCTATCAACTACTTGATTAAAATAACTGTATTTTAACATTCCTACTGCAAGATCAGACCCACAAAATAGGCCCTAACTGGCCAATCCTTAGGAAAATACATAATGTCATTGAAATAAGTAGTTCTAATAGGCCTACTCTCATGACTAAAATTACTCATCAAGTGTGTACAGAACCAGATCCTCCTCTTGCATTTGGAGCATCATTACAGACAACTTCAGAGTATAATGCACTGTTTAATAATTGAACTTTTAAATGTCATTTTGACAAAACACTGTATTTCTGCTCTTTATCAAAATTAAAGAAAAACAAACACAGTGCTATTTTTAGCCACATAGATATCTTGGCTTACTCTTTTCCTGAAGAATTTTTGGCATTTTTTATCAACGTGTACATAAATGAAAAGAAAAAAAGCAGGTTGTCATATTGTCCTTTGTAGCTGTCTTTTAAAATCTCCTGGTGATAATCCACAAAAAAATAATAAATGGCTTCAATTGTAGAAAGATACGTATCTGGCTTTCCTTTCTGGTGACGCCAAAAGCAAGTTTTCCTTGTTTTCAACTCAATTTGTAGCATCCCTGCCAAGAAAAAGAGGACAAATGTTAGGCATTGTAGCTTAACAAACAGAGCTCCACACCAGGAATTAAAAAATATGGGTTCTATTCCTGCCTCTTTCATTGTTCTGCTGGGTGACCTTGGTAAAGTCACTTTGCTTCTCTGTTCCTCAGTTTCCCCATCTATAAAATGAGGATAATGGTGATACCTAAGAGCTATTATTTATTATATATTTAGTCTTGGTAGCATTCAGTTTTTTATAATTTTGATGAATAATATTGGCCAATTTTAAGTGTTCTTTCAATTTTTATCAATTTACATTTTTACAGTTGCATAAAATTCTGGGTTTTAAATTATTTTAGATATGTATTTATTTAACATTTTCAGTTACTGGTAATTGTGTGCAGAGTCATCTTTTATTTAATGAGAGTGGGGACACATTCAAAAAGTTAAAACATTATGAAGAATTAAATGTAAGTTGTCAACATCACACATGAAAATATACAAAATGAATAGCCTTAAAATCAAACTCTAGGTTCTTAAACACCACTTTTCCTATTCTGTTTATTTGTAAGTTTTTAATTATCTTTAAGGATATATTTCTGTCATGCAGGTCATGGATTCCATGACTTTCTGGAACTTCCGTGACTATTTCTGAAGCAAGGCTAGAATATCTGTCAGCCCTTGGGCTACTGAAGCAGTGGCCACTAGGACAGCTGACCAGTGGCCAGCCCTAGGCCTGTCAGAGCAGCAGTCCCTGGTCTGCTGGAGCAGTGGCAGGGCAGGAGCACTTGCAAACCCCAGCAGAGCTTTGTTTGTCCCCAATACCATCCTGGGGTATTTTTAGTAAAAGTCAAGGACAAGTGAATTTTTTTGTTGTTGTTTATTGCACAGAACCTGTCCCTGACTTTTATGAACGACAGCTATAACAGAATCTTAACATTTTTTCCTAGGTTTGGTTGGGAACTGTGAGAACATTTACCAATAAAAATCTAATACGGCCAAGCTTATATATAACATCACAAGGATACAAACAGTTGGGAGCTATTGAGGGTTTTTTGGGTTGTTTTTGCTTTTTAAATGTTTGCAATAATCCCCCCAGCCTCACCCAACTCAAAAAAGGTCAATATTTTTTCTTCGAGCCCAGACCCAGAATTTGATCTTCATAATAGATCTTTTATCCACACAATCCCGTTGACTCCATGAATCTCTACATAGATTTAAGGCCTGCCCACATAGATCACTTTAAAGTAACTGGACCTTTAGCCCCTATCCTGCAAAGACTCAATCCTAAGCATAACTTTATGAATAGGGCTATGGGTCTTTGGAAGGTATAGTACCTCAGGTATTTGATTTTGAAATGCCTGGAATGTCTAAAACAGGTCATTTAGGAAGTAAAATTGTTGAAGGCGGGGTATTTAAGTGTTTGGAGGCAATAAAAAAAAAATACAGTCTCTGCTTTCCCCCTTTTTAAATTTTATTTAAATTATGTGCCTGGAGAAGAAGCAGTAAGGCTTAATATATATTCACATCATCTGTTTTTAAACCAGAGTTCACCTGAAATCAGTGCAGTTTTGCTCAAAATCTAATGGCATGATGTGGCCCACATTACATGAATATCTCCCAATGGTTGTTATAATTACAAAACTGAATAACAGTAAATAAATGGTGCTGATTTTTATTATGCAATGATTCCAAAGATACTGAAGGCCCTGATGCTGCAACCGCTTCACTACTAAATTATTCTATTGAAGCGCAAGCCCAGTTTTACCTTACAAAAACCCATTGAAGTCTCAGCAACTACTCTGAAATTTCTTTTTATATATTAAGTCAATGGGATCAATCAGGTTAGCAAGCACTACAGTCTGTAATAAATGTTTATAACAGACTCTGAACTGTGATTATCTTCTTAAAAGTTAATGTTAAGATGTTAAACCATCTCAAGATACAGTTTTTACATCAGTAATTACAATATGGTCTGAGAATTGCTTGGAAATTATAGACAGAGAAGTTTGGTCCATCTCCATATGGCCCAATTACAGGAGCCTAAACTGGCCTGTAGCCCAGCACTTATTATATAGCTTCAAACTACATTTAACTGTTTCTGGTTCAATCACACGGTGAGTCTAACTATTTATATCGCAGCTAACAATGACACCTTGTATATTAATAGAATTTTCTTTTCAAGTACACTATATCACAATAGGCATTAAACACTGTATAAACTGATGATGAAAAAAATGTGTCTAAACTGAAGATAATAAAAATGATACACGCTAATCATTCCCTTTAATGGCAGTTTCCATTACAACTATCTTATTTTCTATATAAAGTTTCAGTGACCTCTTTTAGCAGAGTACCACCCAAAAAAGACTTTTTTTTTTTTTTTTTTAGGAGAGAGAGATGTGAAATTCTGGCTCAACTGAAGTCAATTGCAAAACTCCCACTGAATTCAGAAGGGTGAGGGTTTCACCTTATGGGTGTGTCTAGACTACAGGGTTTTGTCGACAAAAGTCCACTTTTGTCGACAAAACTATACCTGCGTCTACACTACCACCGAGTTCTGTCGACAGTAAGTCGACAGAACGCGGCAGTTTTGTTGATGGCAGTAAACCTCACTCTACAAAGGAATAATGCCTTTTGTCGACAGAGTTCTGTCGACAAAAGGCGCTATTGCATCCACACTGTGCTTTTTCAAAAGAGAGCATCTAGACTTTGTCGAAAAAGTGGCTTGCTTTGTCGACAGAACTGGCTGTAGTCTAGACGCTCTTTGTCGACAGAGGCTTTGTCGACAAAAGCCTGTATTCTAGACGTACCCTATGAGTGGTAAACTAAAATTTAGGGACGTTTTCTCCAATACAAAGTTCCCATAGCTTAACATTTGAGAGCAGGGGAAAGGGAAGTAAGATGTTAAATAACAAGAATTTCAGAACCAAAGATGTAGAAGAGGTTAAGTGTTACTGTTTATTGACCATATTTCCATCACCTCTCTACTGTATCTATATGGCTAACGGCAATATTTTAATGGCAAACACGAGTTGTTCTTATGAGAGTAACTTAAACTATTCAGGAAGTCAACATTTCAACATTTTTCAGTATCCACTTATTTTGAGCTCAAATAATAAAATGTTTGTGCCAATCTGGGATTTAGGCAGGATGGAAGTGTAGACATTTAGAAAGCACTCAAGTACAGAGAATAAACAAATTTTCTTCATACAAAGGCTATTTTCTGTCACGCTCAGTTTATTTGGCTGATGAGGTCACCTTTCAGAGAGTTTAGTTCTTATGCTTCCATTTTTTTCCTTGGGCTGTATCTCATCACAAGCAACCATGCTTCTTCACAATTACATCAAGACCTGTGATAATAGATACAAAGCCTGTAAACTACTTTAATGATGGTATTGAGAGAGAAGGTATATTTAGGCCTCAAAGAAGAAGCCTTCTGTGAATTTTAAGAGTATATTCTAACTATTTAACAGAGCAAGCAAAAGTAGAACTGTGCACGTGTAAGAAATTGCAAAGCAATCACATTTGTGACAAAAAAGAAGTTATAAATAAGTTTGTGCAACAAAGGGAGATGATGGAGGTGATTGTGATGAAACCATTCTGAGGAGCTTCCACTCACAAGTGGATCATTGCTTCCTGAATGTTTTGCCTTGATAAAGATTTAATAGACCCATCTACTAAGTGCGTGAATCTCAATCCAACACACTAGTAGTTTTATTTGCCAACTAAAGCTTTACTCCATGATTCTGTGAAGCATTTAAATATGCCTGACTTCAAGAACATGCAAAGGGTTCTTCTGAAACCCTGTGTTGGCTATTATTGTGCAGGAACTTCAGCTCCAATAGCTGAAGCTCACTGAAATTTCCTTACAATTCTTGAATTGGTGGCTGTTTGTTCCTCATGTGGAAGTGGCAAGGGATTCAGCATTGTGGATCTTGGGGACTTTAGCTAAAACAAAGAGAAGCCACATATCAGTCCTTGCCTCTGTATTGTTTGGGTTCTCTTACTAACTGTTGACCCTTGAATCACCCTTGGTATCCAAATCAAGGATGAAAAAAGATGTGTACATTTACTGGAATTTATGAAGTTGTTTCCCTATCTCCTGAGGTTTTTTTTCTGGAGGGGGACGAGGGGGAAGTAGAAGGAAAAGGGTAAAAAAATCTATGCACATCTGCACCTTCCTCACAAAGTGCCTCCAGAGGAGGGGATAAAGAGGCAATATGCCACATAGTCACACCAGCCTCCATATGCAAGTTACAGGCTATCATTTACTTGCAAAAGCAGGACAGACAGACAGATGCTTTAAAACTGAAGCAGATACATGGCTTGCTTGTCTTTGCACAAGAAAAAGTGTAAACTAATAAAACAGAGATACGACTAAGGCTACAGAAAAAGTACCTAAGGAATCTTTTAACTTAACAGACATACTAATGCTGCATCAACACTGGGAAAGTAATCATTAATACTGAATGTAACAGTTCACTTTTCAGATCCAGTGAACACAGATTTCTAATGGAGTAAACTATCAAGCCTAACCAAACATTTGCAAACTTTTAAATATTTCCTGTCTGTAAGGCAACTGGGTTTGGTTTGGTTTTCTAAAGATATATTATACCACTTTCCTAATAAGATTCAGAAATACTTAGTTTTGGCAAAGTCTCCGAGTGGCTCTATTTCTAAGGCTTACTGTGATGTCCCATATTGCTTTCACTTTTAAGTGCAATTAGCTAGATACACAGAAATATGTAAATGAAGGCTTGCAAAACACAGACTTTGTGTTACATTTTCTTGGCTCACTTCATTAATGGTTCTCTCCAGTATTTCTTTTAAGTTTATTTGAATTACTGTAGTAACTTATTTTTTGGAATTATAGACACTGCTCGCCTATATCCATGTCTGAAAAGGAAAGCATTTTTGTTTTTGAACTGTAACTATTTCCAGTTGAATTTGGTGTCTGAAAACAAGAATGACAGTGATTGTGTAACTTTATTGTGTGCTGATTAGTTGCATACAGACAAAGGTGAATGCCATCCATTTTCCTATGAGAAAAATAATACAACCCACCAAAGAACCTTTAACAAATCCATATTTTAAGAGTAGGTGTGAAATTCATGCCTTTAAAAATGCAGAACATATATTCAACTAGATCAATTTGAGATTTAATAGGGTGGGGGGGAGTGAGGGAGACATAAATGGAATGGACACAAAAAGAGTCTCTGCACCCTTTGCTAATGAAGATGTTTGGTTCCATGCAGGCTTCAAACAAAAGTATAATTTGCTTTCTAGTCCTTTTTATCATCTCTATGTAGCCATTAGATCAGGGCTGGGCAAAATACGAACCGTGGGCTGAATCTGGCCCACCATGCCATCGGATCTGGCCTGCAAACACAGGGGGGAGCCCCAGGCAGGTTCCCTGCTTGCCTCACCCCACCCACACCCCACTCAGAAAACGGCAGCTTCAAGGCCATTCTCTTTCACAACCGTGAACCTGGATGGGAGGGGGAAAGGTTTCATGAGCTGTCCCCACCACAATCCCATTGGTCAGTTCTGGCCAATGGGAGCTGCCTTCAAACAGGCAGCACACGAAGCACTACACTCTCCCCCCTCTGGCTCATAGTTATTCACACACACACGGCTGCAGCATATGCAGGTGCAGGGCAGGGCAGGCAAGGAGGCTGCCTCAGAAATGTGCTGGGCAGCTAGCTGGGAGTCACCCAGGTAAGTCTCCTAGCCACAGTCTGCCTCTGGCACTTCAGCCCCTCCTTCCCCCAATCCTCTACCTCCCACTCCTGCTCCCTTATCCCACATAACCCAAACACCTGCACCCCAGTCCAGTGCCCCAGGTCACTAGTGCCTCCTTCACACAAATTTCCTCCCAGAGTCCGCACTCCCTCCTGCACCCTAATCCTTTACCCCAAGCTCCCTTCTGCACCCAGCCTCCATCCCAGACCCCGCACCGCCTCCATTAATACCGTGGAAGAGTGCAGCCCTTGTCCAATTTCCAAAATCTTAGATTGTCCCCCCCCATCAAAAATTATTGCCCACCCCTGTACTAGATGAACAAGTAAGATAACACGGACTTAAAAGCCAACAATACACAGCTCCACTTCTCTCTCACCATGTACACCACAATCAAGAGAGAAGAAGAGTTAGCTGAAATGGAACCTGAGCAAGATAAAGGTTATCAAATCTATCTGCCATTTTCTACATTAGCTCCCCCATGGAATGCAAAGCCAAATTCATGGTATCAGTCCTTAATTTCTAAGTGCAGTTCTGGGATGAAGACTGTGATCAAGAACTCTACTTATCAGACATCATGGAACTGTCTGTCACAACAGCAAAGCCGACATGTTCAGGAGATAAAGCTTTATCAAAAAGCACCCCGGACTATGAGAGGAACTCTCTCAGGAACTAAGGACAAGAACAAATCTTACCACCTTCTGCTCCAAGTGTACGGGTGTACATATTAAACAACCTAAAACATGCAGAAACAATTCTGCTCCTAGGGACAGAAGAGAGAACGAACCATACATACTAGTCACATAGATTCCCCTGGACTACTGGAAGGTGCTCGGATACCGTAGTGATACGTTTGGTATAAGATCCTGACTAGAATAGAACGGTGGTGTGGAGTAGAGAATTGGGGGTTAGAGACTCTGGGGGAGAGTCTACTTGGGCAACCCTTAAATAGTTAAAATCCTTACATTATAATCATTATTAGTATTACTATAGTGCCTAGAAGCTCTAGTCATAGACCAGGACCCCATTATGGTGGTCACTGTACAAACAGAAGATTATCGCTGCCCTTAGTAGGGATGTGAAGGTTTAACCTTAATGGTGAGGCTTACAGGTTAAGGTTAACTGGTGGGGCTGGACCAGCTTCCCATCTGCCCCAGGCAGGATGCCCTGTAGGCAGGGGCTACTCTGATCAAGAAGCCAGAGCAGCCCCTACCTGTGAGGCACCCTGGCTCACTGCAGGCAGGGACTGCGTTGGCTAGGTAGTGCATTCCAGCCTGGAGTGCCCCTCCCCCCGCTCACCTCCCTTTAAATCGATTAACTGATTAAACAATATGTATAACCGGTTAGCCTAGCCCGAAGGGACTTACAATGTAAATATAACAAAAGACAATATACACAGATAGAGATAGCCCACCAGCAGTCTAGCAGTTTTTAAGCTGTAGGCATCATGGAAAAGGAGAGTTTTGAAGATGAATTTGAACATGGAAATAAGGCAAGTGTGTGGGCGTTTACAAGAAGTTTCTCCCAAGAATGTGGAGCTGCATGAGAGAAAATGTTTATTTGAAAATGTAACATGAGTGAGTGATGGAGACTGGCATCATAAGCCAATTGGAAGCAAGCATTGACAGTTCAATGGTGAGAGGTCATAGGTAGGTGGGGATTAACTGTGAAGTGCTCTGAAATTGAATACAAGCAGTTTGATGCAATAGACAATGGGAAGTCAATGGAGGGATTCAATGAGAGGGTGCCATGGTCAAAGTGATGGGCTAGGAAAGCTATCTATTCAGCAGTATTCTGAATGGATATAAGTGGGGTAAATCTGCATTTGTCAAGGCCAGAGAAAAGGATGTTACAGTAGTCAAGATGTGAGATGCTGAGGAGAGTTTTAGCTGTGTGAATGGATAAGAATATTCATCTCTTAGAGATGTAATTCACAATAGGGATGTAAAAGTTTAACCAGTTAACTTATAAGCTGATGCCGATAGGTTCCAGTTAACGGTTAAGCTACTGCAGAGATGGTGGCAGCTCATCGGGCTGGCAACGTCGGTAGCCTGCAGCACTGGGAGCCCATAGGGCCAGCAGCTTGCCAGTCTTGTTGAACCATGTAACCTATTTAATTTTAATCGGTTACACAGTTACTATTTTTTTTGGAGTTTTTACATCCTAAATGTAGAACATTTTAGCCTGGGTTTGAGGACCTAGAGAAAGGTGCAAGACAAAGATACACAAGCAAGTTATAGGCATGAGTGAAAGGGGGACTGGTGGTATCCTCAGTGATTAGAAAGCAGAAGCTAATATTCTGGCCCATAGGCTGAAAGAGGGACTGGCTATGCTGCAGTCCAATGACGTGGCCCTGTAGAGCAGTGGTTCCCAATCCTTTTTTATACTGTGGATCAGCAAACCCATTCACAAACTGTTGGTGGCTCGGAAACATTGTATCTGCACATTCATTATGCAAATAAGGAATATGCAAATAAAATGTTGCTGGTTTACCAAAAGTCCCGGACCCTAGAGCACCCCCAGTGCCAGCCCTAACCCCTAGATACCCTGCCTCTCCACTACCCCCCAGCACCAGCCACTGACCCGTCCTCTGCACCCAATCCCCTCAGTGACAGCCTCCTTCCCTCAGAGCCCTGCAGTGCCAGTCCCCCACCCCTTAGAGCTCTCACCACCAGACCCCCCCATGCCAGCCTCCTGTTTCCAGAGCCCCACTGCTCCCAACTCCCCAGAGCCTCCCCCAGCCCCCAATATTAGCCCCATCCCCGGACACCCCAGTACACCCCAGTGTTATCCTCCTGCCTCTTAGAGCCCCCACCCCTTACAGCTCCCCAGTACTAGCCCCACCCCAGTAATCCCCAGTATTAGCTTTGCCACCAGAGCCCCCCCAATGCCAGCCCCCTGCTTCTTAGAGCCCCTCACTCCCAGAGATCCCCAGCACTAGCCCTGCCCCGGGAGCCCCCAGTGCCCGCCCTGCCCCGCCCCCTCATCTAGCTCTCCACTGCCTCCCAGTTGCTAGCTGAGTGCTGCAGCCCAGGTCACGGTTGCAGCCCTCCTGCTACATAATGAACCGCTCTGCCAAGTCCAGGAGGAGACCCTGCCCCCGCCCAGTGCTGGTGGGTCGAGAGATGGGGCAGAACATGTTTCTCCCAAAAGTCACAGTGGGAGGGGAGGCACTGGGTGGTGTACCCCAGCTCTGACCCCCATAGTCGCTGCAGCCCAGCAGCTAGCATTTCGTGGAACCACTGCTATAGAGGGAAGGGATGGATTTTCTCTCCTTAGTCATGAAAAAGACACCATATAAATCCCAAGGTGGTTTCCTGAATTTCATCCTTTGTGAACAGGATTTTTAAGTATCTTAATTTTAAAGCAGTTCATATTTATATCATGCAATAAAGCAATACATCACTGTACTGCATATCAATTTATTTGAGAACAGATCTTTTTATGTAAAATTGGTAACAGGATTTTGATTGGCTAATAAATTATGCTTATATGTAGTATTTTTAATGGGATAACGAGGCAACAAAGCAGCATTCATCTTCTAAGCAGGAAACCTGTGATGCTTATTCTATAAACCGGTAAAAAATTAAACTGAGAAATACATATTTGCTAATATACTTGCAAACTAATACACAGAGTAGAAATGAAGAAAATATGCCTTATAACCTAAGGGCTTGCTCTTGCTCCCATGAAGTCTTGCCATTGATTTTAATGAGAGCAGGATTAAGCTTACATAGCACAAGTATAAAACTGTCAAATTGTTGTTACCCATTGTAATTCTCTGTGGAATAAATAAACATATTATCCTTCTAATCAATATAACAAAATTCAGGCTATGCAGAACAACAGGTACACTGAGCTAATTCAGAATAAAGACAGCAATATTCAGACTACGTTTTCCACTGATGGCTTTATTGATACTTCCAGGAAAAAGAACGTTTTCTGCAACAAAACTTGTGCAGGTATTTGTAAAAAGAGGGAGGTGTGGGGGTGTGTGTGTCCTCTTTAAATTTCTACATAAGTCATATAATTGAACCCTGGATGCATGTTCAGATATACTTTCATGAATGTATTTCTATTCTGCTTATTGCTATGGTATCCAATCAGGTTTTCTGCATTTAGAAAGAAACACACATATTTCATTTAGCCACTTTATTGCAGCTGTATGCCCCCCTTTTATTTATTTACCTTGAAGTCGCTCATCAGTGATTATTTTGTTGGTTTGATTCCAAGTGCTGTCAATAAATATTACTTTCTTCAGTACAGTGTCTTCACTCCTAATGTTTAATTTGCAATCACCTAACTTTCTGTCTTCTTTTGTTTCTATTTTTGCTTTCTTGAGTAACGGCTCTGCTGAAGAATCATCATTATTGTCGCAACTAACATTTTCAACATTTTTTTGCAAATGGAGAGTAATATCTTTTACCAAAACTGAGTTAGGACCAGGAAAGACAAGTGCAATCTAAAATGAAAAGACACAGATATCTTAGTGTCATTTTGATAGAAAATTATAGTTTCTCATAAAATGTTCAGAATTTTTCTAGTTAAAAAAAAAAAAAAAAAAAAAAATCCTATTCCTTAGAACAATCAACACCCAAACATCAAACCATTTAAGCCCGTTCAAGATGAGAGTGAACTTCTCTTTAGGTCAGAAGAGAGACAGGGAAAACTACATTAAGGCAAGGGATTTGTTTAAATTAGTTATTTATGGGGGGTTCATTAAATATGTACAGGCTTGGAAGAATTAGCTTTTTAACAGAAAATATCAATTTCACCAGACATGCCCAAGAGACTAAAAAATATTCACACCACCAATAACTGAAATTTACAAATAGGCAAAGAAAGAAAAATGTTGCTTAAGAACTTCTTACAGATTATCATTAAATAACTGTCTGACATTCCCATAGTTTCCTGCAACTAAAAATGTAAAAAAAAATAAATAAAAAAACCATGATAAACATTGAGAATGCTTAAAACCCCCAAAATGTTGTGCAACTGTGAAAACATAAAATAATATAATGCTTAAACACACCAAAATTATAAAAAAGAAACCAAATTCTGCCAAGCCTACATGGCTGTGTCTACATTGGCACCCTTTTTCGAAAAAAGGATGCTAATGAGACCAGTCGCAATTGCAAATCGCTGGGATTTAAATATCCCCGCGGTATTTCATTACATAACTGCCGCTTTTTCCGGCTCGGGGCTTTGCGGAAAAAGCGCCAGTCTAGACGAGGATCTTGCGGAAAATAAACCCTTGCAAGTAGGAATAAGAGATCTTGCGGAAAAGGGTTTATTTTCCGCAAGATCCTCTAGACTGGCGCTTTTTCCGCAAAGCCCCGAGCCGGAAAAAGCGGTGCAGAAATACCTGGGGATATTTAAATCCCCCGCGGATTTGCAATTGCGACTGGTCTCATTAGCATCCTTTTTTCGAAAAAGGGTGCCAATGTAGACACAGCCCATATGTATTACCTTATACATGTTAAACTTAACGAAGTGTTGTCCTACCAAGCCAATATTTTCTGTACAAGAAGGTACTATGCAGGTGTTTACGCTAATCTATTTCTCTGTGACAGGGCCCCAATATCACACTGAGAAGATGACCAATTTCCATTTTGATCTATGGACTAAAGTATAAATATAGGACTACTCATTATCCTTAATTCATTTATAACCTTTAAGGCCAGAAGTGATGATTAGATCAAATCAACATCTGGGGGAGCTCTGCAGTAGATGTAGGTCGCACAAAAGAACAGTATAATACGGCCTATATGCCATAAATACAGTTCTTATTACATTCAGCATTCTAATAGGAAATTATGACCACCTTTACGTTCAGCAGTATTTTTTTTTGTTCCTGTCTTCCCCATTCTCCTTCCTTCATTTCTCTTCCCTGTCCCTAGTTCTCTCCTTGACCGTTCCTTCCCTACAGCAAATACAAATTCCAACACCCATGAACTTCATTCATTTCCTTTCCTTTTCCATTTGTTAATGGTGACATTATAAATTAGTTAGGTTTCAGAATTTTCACTGCAGTGAAATTGAGGACTAGGAAATTATTCCTCACAGTCATTATTTCAGGCTCTGTGCTGACTCAGGAAGACAATATGTATCAATTACGTTTGTAATATGTATCAATTACGTAGGTTTTCCCTGCACCAGAAAATACAGAAATTTACTTTTTACAAAATAAAACCCTAGATCCTGCAGCAGATGAATATGGCAAGCAGAACGTATAACTCCGTCAAACAGGGTAAAATGGCCAGTGGCCTTGATGTTTGAGATTTCTGCTCTTTGCAGTAAATAAAATACTCATTACAAAGCACAATGAACCAAATCCTCTCTCTCCTCTGTAGGTGAAGAGGACGATGGAAACAACAGAATCAGTGTGTTTAGGCTGCATGTGGAGGCAGATTTCCATGAGCCTAGCAGGATATCCCCATCCCTATGCACTACAGAGTAGGGATGTTAAGTAGCATTTAATTAGCTAATCGAGTAATTGATGGAGTTTCCATCGACTACTCGATTAATCAATAAGATTAATCTGGGCGTGCAGGCAGCCTGGCTCCTAATACATTTAAACTGCAGAGCTGCAGCAGGGTTAGCTCCTGGGGGCAGTGTGAGCCAGGACTGAGCAATCCCGGCTTATGTCGGCTCTGGGACCACTGAGCCTCTGCTTTTTAAATATTGTAAGAGCTGCCTGTAGCACTCCCAGCTCGCGCAAGGTCTCCTGCTGCGGTTCTGCCTTTTAAATGTAGTAAGAGCCAGATGACTCTTACTACATTTAAAAAGCAGAGGCACAACGGTTGGGGACCCGGCATAAGCTGGGACTGAAGCAGTTCCGGCTCGCACCGGCTCCCATGCTGCGCCTCTGTCTCACCTGCCTCAACACCTGTGGAGATGGTGCTACGGGGGGAACCAAAGCTGGCTCTCCCCAGCACTGGCTCCTACTCCCCACCCCCTTGCTGCCTCTGATACAGAGACAGCAAGGTGGGGAGGGAAAGCGAGTAGTCAAGTAGTGACTCGACTTCTCGCTTACATCCCTACTACAAAGATGTGCTGTGAATGGTGTGGAATGGATTCATGGAGGAATAGTGGCAGAGCTGTTGGATCTGCATTCCCCCTGCAAAGAGGAAGTGTAATATCAGCTGGAGATGGGAGATGAAAGGCACATAAACACTTTGCCAGCACACCACATGCTTACAGAATTTCTTACTTCATGTTTTTTTCCTTCATATTCTGGAATGCAAGGATATGTATAAATGGTAACATCTTCAGATGCTAGGAGTTTAGCATGTACAGCAGTGCTTTTGCCATCAGTTTCATTTGGGTGTTTAATTATGTCAATCTTCAAAGGAAGCTACAACAAAAAAGAGCAGACAAAAACAAATTCAGACACATGTTTTTCTAGGCATAAATGATTCAGAACATCCTAGGGAAATCACCATACAAAACGTTGTTTCAAATATATAGTTTTTCTCTATAAAAAAGTTTTTCCTGCTAGGTGACAGAATGATGTCATCATACTCTCTGGCTGCGAAAGCAGCCAGAGAGAGGAGGGTTGGTGAGCTTAGCAAGCATAGGGTGCAGCCCGCTAGTAAATTCATATAAAAGTTTTTTAAATTTTATGTATAGGATCATGTAAATTGCTAATTTCAACAGAGGTTCCTTAAAAACTAGACTGTTTAATGCACAATAGAGAAAGAAAACAAACAGATTAATAAACACACAGAAAATAGCACTCCTTGCTTTTAATAATAAGTAATTTAGCTGTTATATGTAAACACTTAGCTTTCTGTAACATTGCTACAGTGAAAGGCTCTATTGATACTTTTGTTATCAATTTTCAGTCATTAATAACAGAAGATAAAAGTTGTGCATTTAAGATTAGCAGAATGGTCCCATGCTGAATCCCTATTTGTATTAAGTATTTAACCCATTGAAATTAATACAAAATGCTTGGATTTCAAGGAAAACCATGTCAAGCACAAATCTGAAGCTCAAAACCACCTAAATTACTTAAGAGCCAAAATCCCATTTTCAAAAGGCCTTTGGGCATTTAAGCTCCAAAGTGGCTATTGTATTAGGACTTTGGCACTTCTGAAAGCTTTACTCACTATCCCAACTGGAAAACCATAGATTTTGATTTTAAAGAAAATAGTGAACTTCAGTTGTATAACTGTGAGCATTTTTTGTTTTTCTTTTTTTAGTTCACATTTTTGGGTCATATTCAGCCATTGTTTAAATGGGTGCAGCTCCACAGCATTGGTTAATGGAACATCTCACTATAGACTGGAGATTCCAAGGCTAAAAGTGACCAATTGTGACAGACCTCCTATATAAGCCATAGAAGTTCCCCAAAATAATTCCCAGAGTATATCTTTTAGCAAAACATCTAATTTTAAATTTCAAAATGCCTATGCCACTGGTAGAACTCTGGTAAGAATGATTTAAGAAAAAGTTTTAAAAATTAGCCCTAATCCTATTTGCTCACTAACTGCATACTGACTTCAGTGGGACTCCTCATATATGTGAAGTTGAGAATGTGCATATTATCTGCAAAACTGAAACCTTAATTATCAATTTTCTTACATCTGGCTCCTTAAACCAGACTGCTAACCCTATTTGGTCATTATTTGTTCATCTATCGTGGCCACGGTAATTCATCTCTCATGACCACAGTATTAAAGATGACCTAGAAAAAGAGAACATTGGCAATGTATTAACCTCCCTATCCCCCCAAAATAAGCACAATAATCATGTTTCACCAACCTTCACAACTGGAATTTCTTTGGTAGGCACAGTTTCAACTGGAACATAACATGAATAACAATAAAACATCCTTGAACTTCCACATCTTGGGCACTTTGATCTCCCACTCTTTTGGGCTTTTTCAAGAACTTCCCAGGATGCTAACTGTAAATTCTGAAGTGGGTTATCTTGAAGTGAAGTAGTCTGTTGTGAATTTTTCAGACATTCAAAATTTCTTTTTGATTTCTGATGGCTTTCTTGATTCAAAAATGTAGATGTATTTAAAGACATCTTACTTTAAACAGTCAATATGCTGAATCTGTTAAAGAAAAATATAATGTATCTATCTGATAGTCTATTTATAGTGTAATTTCTAAAAAAAAAAAGTTATCACATGATCACCCTTTTTAATAAACAGTGTCTTGTTATTACTTATCACAGCAGAAATCAACTAGATAAAATCAAATTAATCCCAAAGAGGTGTTTTTTTTTTAAACATCTGGAGCCAGACTCCTCTGTGCAAGATGCTACAGAAACACAGATTATAATATGGTCCTTGACTCAAAGAACTTGAAGACTTAGGCCTTGACTATGCAAACATGCACATGCATAATTTTTACTCAGATTAGTTGTCTTATTCACTTTACTCATGCAATAAATAACAAACATGCATATTTGTAAATTCAAGCTACAAACTTTCAGATTTTGCAAACACTTAGGTCCCAATCCTGCTAATACTTCAGTCTGTGCTTAAATTTACTGACATGAGTAGTTAATTCCAACAGGAGTAATTATACGAATTAAGATAAGTGTGTTAGTTGTTTGTTTGCAAACAGAAGTATACAATTTTAGCATCCCACCCTGCAATTCGTTGGATGACAACAGACCCCTATGCCTACCTCATTGATAAGCATAAGATTCTGTGAGGGAACAGTGGTTTTCTAACAGGCAATAAGGTACAGGCTCAGAGAAAAATGACGAAGTGTTAAGGTAAAATTTTCAAGCTTGAGTGCCTAAAGTTGAACACCTAAATTGAAAATCAGCTACTTATTTATTTTACATAAACTTTAGTCACCCAAAATCTCAATACTTTCACATTAGCTTCTATAGGGTTTTTTTGGGGGGGAAGGGAGAATACATTTGTCCTACAGCAGTGATAGAGATGCTAATTAAAGCATTTTGGGGTTAAATTTAACAGGTCTGTTTTAAGGAGAAGAATAAAATATTAATGCAAGAATAGTAGACTGTTCATTCCAGATGTCAAAAACAAAACAAAACATGGGCTTCTTTACACCACATGAAAAGGCTGGTATTTAAAAGCCCTGTATTCAACTGGGAGAGAATTCCCGCAGGGTAGGCACAGCCTAATAAAGCACCCGAGAACTCGGTCTAGAGGAGTTGCAACACACATTACTAGGGTAATTAGGGTAGTCTAGACAGATTTCCAAAACTATTTAAGTTACCCTAGGACAGTGGTTCTTAAAGTGTGGCCCGTGGGCTGCTACTGGACCTCAACTGTCTTGTAGGTGGTCTGAGGGCTTGGAGCTCATCCCCCTTGCAGCAGGTAGCCTGGTCCTGGTGCTCCAGTCTGGCCCTCCCTGCAAGGTTGGAGTACCACCACCAGCTTTCCGCTGCGGGGACACAGGGAGCCTCGTGTACAGCTTGCACGGGATGCAAGTGGCTCCATAGACTACCGCTTCCCCTCCCCCAGGCTGGGGGGAACAGCAGTGCAGGAAACCACTCACCTGGAGGCTTTCCCCACTGCTCCCATTGGTGGGAATCACAGCCAATGGGAGCAGTGGGGGCTGTGCCAGGAGACATGGAGCCAGGTAAGTGCCCCCATTCCCCTCATGCCCAGACCCCATACCCCCATTCCCATCATGCGTTCACCTCCTATTGAGACCCCGCACTTCCCTCCCAGAACACACATAAGAACATAAGAACGGCCGTACTGGGTCAGACCAAAGGTCCATCTAGCCCAGTAGCCTGTCTGCTGACAGTGGCCAGCACCAGGTGCCCAGAGAGGGTGGACCGAAGACAATGATCAAGCGATTTGTCTCCTGCCATCCCTCTCCAGCCTCTGACAAACAGAAGCCAAGGACACCATTTTATCCCCTGGCTAATAGCCTTTATGGACCTAACCTCCATGAAATTATCTAGCTTCTCTTTAAACTCTATTATAGTCCTAGCCTTCACAGCCTCCTCTGGCAAGGAGTTCCACAGGCTGACTACACACTGTGTGAAGAAGAACTTTCTTTTATTAGTTTTAAACCTGCTACCCATTAATTTCATTTGGTGTCCTCTAGTTCTTCTATTTAGGGAACTAATAAATAACTTTTCTTTATCGGCCCTCTCCACAGCACTCATGATTTTATATACCTCTATCATATCCCCCCTCAGTCTCCTCTTTTCTAAACTGAAAAGTCTCAGTCGCTTTAACCTCTCCTCATATGGGACCCGTTCCAAACCCCTAATCATTTTAGTTGCCCTTTTCTGAACCCTTTCTAAGGCCAAAATATCTTTTTTGAGGTGAGGAGACCACATCTGTACACAGTATTCAAGATGTGGGCGTACCATAGTTTTATACATAGTTTTATACACATCCCACACCTGTGCCCACCCTCCCACCAAAATCTCCCTGCCTGTACCTGCACCCTACTTCAAGGACTGTCCCCACATTCCCTCCCCGCCTGCACGCATTTTGTCACCATGGGTTGTTGGCTAGTGGTCCACAGAAAGGTCTGCAATGAGCGGGGTGGGCTATGGGCCAAAATATTCAAGAACAACTGTCCAAGGGGCCTTCCTTCCCCTGCCCAGAGGCTTCAGTTTGCTCTAGTCTCTTATCTCAATTCCCACTGTGTTTTCTGTGCTGTGTCTCCTACTTTCTTTTGACATAAACTACATTTATGATGTGATGCAACACAATATACTAAAAAATACAAAGAGAACTAAGTAAAAATATGATACCTCTCTCCAATATAAATTTAGAATATATTGCAGGAAAAGAGCCATCATTTCCTGCTAAAATGAAGCCCTCATACAGGTCATGAAAAAGTGTTTTTCCGCATTCCAAGGCTTTAAGGAAATAAAACCTCTCCCCACCACACGCATGCCTTTTACAGTCCAAGTTTGTTCTGAATTAAATCCTGAAAAGAATCAGGGGGCAGGAAGTGGGGGGGAAGAATTAAATTGCCCTGATGACAGTTGTCAAGCCTGGATTAACGCCTCTAACCATACAGATTCTTCAAGGAGGAAAGAGGCCAGGAGGCCCTTTGATTTGATATGCATTCCCAGCCTGCAAACTGATTTTCTTCAATATAATGCTTTATGGCAGTGCGGTGTTCAATTATGAAGCCCCAAAGCACTTTTATCATTGATGCTGACAGAAGAAATGTTGCTGTTAGTGGAAAAGGAAAACCTCTGTGGTCTCAAAATAATAGTCACACACATGAAAAAAAACCCAGAAAAACGTACAAGTTATATATTTTTGCAAACACAACAGTAAGACAATTTTCAGATTCTGTAAAACTGAAAGCTTGATTCCGACTGCAAATCACATCTAAGGGTATATCTAGACTACAGGCCTCTGTCGACAAAGAGCATCTAGACTACAGCCAGTTCTGTCGACAAAGCAAGCTGCTTTTTCGACAGAAAGTCTAGACGCTCTCTTTTGAAAAAGCACAGTGTGGATGCAATAGCGCCTTTTTTCGACATAACTCTGTTGAAAAAAAGGTGTTATTCCTCGCAGACTGAGGTTTACCGCCGTCGACAAAACTGCCGCGTTCTGTCGACTTACTGTCGTCAGAACTCGGCGGTAGTGTAAGACGCAGGTCTAGTTTTGTCGACAAAAGTCCACTTTTGTTGACGAAACCCTGTAGTCTAGACTCACCCATAATGAATAATGATTCCATCTGCAGAGTAACCTCCTGCCAGAGCAGAGAAGTCTTGCTTATGTGGACTCTCATCTGGATGAATTTTAAGCCATTTTAATGTCTCACTCAGGAAGGAAAATTGCTCTGTCTGCTTCAGTGAAACACTGAAAAGCATACTGATCATTTTCAAAGTTAACCTCAATCAAACTGTTCAAAGTGACAGCCCTACTCTCTAATTTCTACCCTTGGGCCCCGGGTACTGTTAAGACAAAATCTTGAAAGTGGGGAGTCCCTCCACAAAAATGCTGTGAATTCCCTCAACGTCCATTGATACTAAAGTTACAGGTCTGTACCACCAGCCTTTGAAACAAGCATATCCTCCTGGCCCATATTACCAGGGCTTCTCCTGAAAAAAAGTGATGAAGGGCTTCTCCTGAACAAAATCGGGCAGCCCTCTCACCCCAATAAAAGCCTCCTCTGCATACATCTGAATGGGGCAAATGTTCTCGCCCCCACTAGTTCCTTACAGACTTCCATGTGGACATCAAAACCGAATGGACCCCGCATCTAAATGGGGTAACTGCTCACATAGGAGTCGGAGAACATCAAAAGTGGCAGCTACTGCCGCCCCAGCCAAATCCCATCAAAAAGGGGCCTCATCTGCTCACAAGGCCCTCCCTGCAGGCAACTCTCTCCGTGTTCCCCGAACACGCCCCGCGCGCCCGCCCCTATCATCCCTGCTCGAAGGGCGGGGCCCGGGAATCAGGCGTCCCCGGGCGAGGAAGCGCTGCAAGTGCCCAGGCCCAGCCCTCCACGGCGGGGAGACGTTTACTTGGAGGAATCCAGCCAGGCTTGACCTTGATCCACCCCCACCTTCCCCCCGCGTGTCCGGTGAATCACAACAGCCCCCTCCTCAGCCACTCGGTCAGTTCCAGCGATAAAAGCAACACCTGCTGATCCGAGTCCTACCTGCCTCACCAAAGTAGCAGCTCCGGGTCTTGTCCGGTACCGGAACCAAGTGGCCCAGCCTTGGCCTCCCGGGACGCAGGATACCGGAAGAACGTACCCGGGGGGACGCTTTTTAGGAGACGCGCGGTTGCTAGGGGACCTTAGTAACGGTGCACGCGGGCCAGAGCGGTTGCTGCTGCTGCTCGCTGCTGGGGAAGGTACTGAGGGTGCGCAGCGCCATGCGGGGTTCTTGAGGGTAAAGGCAGCGAAAAGAAGGGGTCGCTGTCCCCCTAACTTCTGCCTCTCCGCCCCCACGCAGACTGGACATATATGCGGGGCTGAGACAAGCCTGGGTTTGAACCGAAGGGGAGGTAGGGGCAGCTGTTCGAGGAGTCGGCTTCGCCCCGTCCCCCTTTCTGGACATCCCTAGTAGGACACTCGTGCACCCCGTCTCTGAAGTGGCCCTGCATCACGCAAAGGAGGGTGCAAGGGGGTCTTTGTTGGTTACACCCTGGGCCATTGCCAAGCATATTTCTCCCCATTGTTTCCAAGGTTCAACAACCGAGGAAGGAAAAAAGTTTAAACAGGCACTAAAATATACTGGTACAAAGCTCGACAATAGGAAAATAACCAACACATTTTAGGGTCTATTAAAAAAACTCAGCGTAGTGCTGCTGAAAGCACGGTATGTTTCTCTGGTAGCTCCAAAATACCATCTCGAATAGTAAAATAAATGTTTGTCGTGTTTGGTGTCACAGATAGGGGCTGAGGGAAAATAACAAAAAAGAGATTTTGAATGATACATTTTACATTCCTATGATATGGGATTTGACCCAAGCCATATGAAAGTGCTCTTTACATTTTATTTACCAGTAAAGATTTTCCCCATCATTGTTTACCATCTTTTTTCCACTAGGTTCAGCATTCTTTTTGTGGAACTGCAAGATTTAGTGGGGGTAACATTACAGTTTTCTACGATGATTGGAAATCAGGAGCTAGGGGAAAAAAAGCTGTCTAGATGAAATTATGTTTATTATCAGCACTAATAGAAAAGTAAAGCTCTTGCAACAAAATAAGATTAATAAGCCACCATGTTTCTCATTCTTTACAATAACACTGAACAAATACTGTTGATAGAAATGACTAGCAGGGTTTTGGTAGACAGGTTATACTTTTCTACATAAATGGCAAGGACTGTCTTGTATATTGCATAGTATTTAGAATAGAGAATGGTCGTACTTCTGAGATATAGTGCTTCACATTAATTTTGCACACTAGACTATACTTTGATTAAACTTAAAGGAAATAGATGTTCTGATCACCCACACATCTTCCAATATAGCTTAGAAAGATGTTAAAAAGGACAACGGACCAAATTCTGCTCTAGTTATAGCAGTGTAAATTCAGAGTAATTCTGCTGAATTTTGCAGCAGTTAGCTGTGAAGTGTTGAACACTGCCACCTGAAACACATCTCATTTTGTCCTTTACTTTTCAAAACATCTTAAAACATTTTCAAAAATGTTTTTAGAATAATAAGTGTTGACCCTATATTTTCAGCTTTTCTTCCAACCTTTCACTTTACCCTTCCGACCATTCAGTTTTCAGAATGGAGGTAACCAGTGGTGTCCCGCAGGTCTCAATACTAGGACCAATCCTATTTAACATATTCATAAATGATCTGGAGAAAGGAGTAAACATAACATAAGAACTAGGGGCCACCAAATGAAATAAATAGATAGCAGGTTGAAAACAAACAAAAGGAATTATTTCTTCACAGAATGCACAGTTAACCTGTGGAACTCATTGCCAGAGGATGTTGTAAAGACAAAGACTTTAACAGGGTTTAAAAAAGAACTAGATATTAATTCATGGAGGGTAGGTCCATCAATGCTCATTAGCCAGGATGGGTAGTCTCTAGCCTCTGTTTGTCAGAGGCTGGGAATGGGTGACAGCAGATGGATCAATTGATGATCAACTATTTTGTTCATTCCCTCTGGGGCACCTGGCATTGGCTACTGTCATGAGACAGGATACTGGGCTTTATGGACATTTGGTCTGACCCAGTATGGTTGTTCTTATGCTCTATTCTAAATTAAAATTGCCTTTTAATTTTTTTAAGAGGATGGTATTTTATTATGTTTATTTTTAATTCCATTGTATAGCATTGACAAAGATTTTACTATAGATATATGAGATTATTATTATTATTATTACTATTACCTTATACTATTGTATTGTATTGAAGTGTGCTGGTAAATCGAACGTGAGTTCTAGTTAAATATGGCTAGCAGCATTTTACTGCTAAAGAAAATTATTAGGCGATAACCTTGCCTGTGTCAGTAACTTGTAGTTATGCTTAATGAATTAATGATATGAAAATACTGTGATAACTTTGAATAAAAGGTATTATAGAAAATGTATTTATTAATATACTTTAGTATGCTTAGTAATACTTCAGGCTTTTGTCTTTTTTGTACAGTGGTCACTCATAACTACAATTGGAGCATACAGACTTATATGCAGAAGTTTTCAATATTTCAAATGAAATATGATAAGTATGTGACTTGTCATGACATTTACATTTTTTCACAAATTTCTACCAAATTTGGATTCCCTTAAGACAAAAATACTTGTTTTAGATGTGGAAACAAATTTGTTTTCAGCAGTTTTGCATGGTTGACAGATTATGCTTTAAGATTTAGTATACTAAATAATGCCACATTACTAAAATGAATTCCAAATGGTTTAATGTATATTTAGTCACTTATTGGTTGGAGTCTTTTGTACCCAAACAATTACTATACATCACTATTTAGCAATTGTGTTTTTAGATCAAAATGACTAGGCCTAAAATGATTTTGGGATGCAGCAGATTATTTTCTTGATTCAATGAAACATAGTAAAGGAGCAGTCTGGTGTGCATTATTCATAGTGATATTGTAGATAGTATTATTGGGAGAAATGCTGACATTATAGGCAGATATTATGCCAATATTGATCTCAGTTACACTGATGATACCCCATTGACTTCAATGAAATTGCATGGAAATAACTGAGAGCAATATTTAACTAGATCTTATTGTTGATTTTGGCTTAACATGTTTTCTTGTTGGCATGTTTTCTTGTTTACTGTAATATGCTTCAGTAAAAAATAAGAGGCTACATTTCACAAGAATTAGATTATTTCACTGTCACTCTATTGGCAGTCACAGTAGATTGTAAAGTGATGGACACTACAGTTTCTGACATTTTAAGTGGAAAAAGCTTTTGTTTATATGAACAGGACAGCACCTTATTCTATAATAGCCCCCAGATGTTTATTACTGAAATATTGTCACATTAGAATTTACTAAATGATACCATCTACTATTTTATTGAAATAATATCTTCATGTGTTTGATACTAAGAAGCTCTTTATTCGGAGTTGCCAGAGTTCAGTGCTTCATGTCAGATTAAAAGTATTTGAAATTAACACCTTTGCAGTCTGCTTTGTACAGTGATTTGAAACATTAAAAAATTGGCATTGTAAGGAACTGGGGAGCCTGGGACAGCTGATAGTCCCACAAAGCCATTAAGAAGCCATGAAGAGTCACAGCTGGAGAGCACTGTGGAAAGTAGGTGCCACAGGAAACACTGTCCAACAGACCCAGAGTGACAGTGCCTCTGGTTGGTAAAGTGCTCTATTTCAGTGACTGTATCATGAGTATATCTCTCCTAAGGGGTACACAAGGGTCTTCCATGGGGTACATCCACTCATCTAGATATTTACCTAGTTTTACAGCAGGCTACATAAAAACACTAGCAAAGTCAGTTCAAACTAACATTTCTTACATAGATGACTTGTTTATATTGCACTATATACTATACACTTAAATCTCAGTACTATGCATGTATATATATATATATATATATATATATTCAAACAGATTTATTTTATAATTATATGATAAAAATGAAAAAGTAAGCAGTTTTAAGTAATAGTGTGCTGTGACACTTTTGTGTTTTTATATCTGATTTTGTAAGCAAGTAATTTTTAGTGATGTGTAACTTGGGTGCACAAGACAAATCAGACTCCTGAAAGAGGTACAACTGACTTATTTTTATACCCTAAAATGTGGCCAATGAAGTTGTCTGGACAACTACATAGACCTCAGCTTTCTGTGACTACAGACTTCACACTGTATCCTCATCTCTAGCCTCTGAGCCCAGCCTTGCTACAAAATAGTAGTATTTCTGTTCTCTGACTCTAGTGTGACTCTTGACTGGTAGTACTTCTGATCTCTAGTCTCTGACTCCAGCCTGATGCTGACCCTGATTCCTGATTCCAGCTTGGTAGTACATCTGGTCTCTGAGGCTATGTCTAGACTGCACACCTTTTTCGACAGAGGCTTTGTCGACAGTATCTGTCGACAAAGCCTCTGTCGAAAAAGAGTGTCTAGATTACATTATGCGGATCGAAAAATGGACCCGCTTTTTCGAAAAAGAGCGTCCAGACTGCCAGACGCTGTGTCGACAAAAGAAGGCACCCGGAAATGCTTCTGGCGGAGCATGGGAGCAGCCTTTATTTCCAGGTGCTGCTGCCTGCCCTTTGCAGAGACGCGTACTTAAAGGGATTCCCCTGGACAGCCGTTGCTCTGCTCCTGCTTCTGGCTTGCCTGCCTCCTAGAGGGAAAGCAAAGCTGCTGCAGTGCTTGATCTGGTTGCCCTGCTTCCTCGGCCACCACAGCAGTTTATTTTCTGGGTTTTTTTCTGCTTTTCACCTTTTATTTGGCCATGGAGCCTGAGCTGCCCCTAGGCAGGCGATGGCCCCACGCTGCCATACTGCAGCTTCTGCTGCATCTGCATGACTCTGTCATGAATCTCCTGCCCCATATGGACCCGGACTGCACTGTCATGAATCTCCGCCCCATATGGATCTGGGATGCAGGAGCTCTGCCCTTGCCCCCAAACTTTTTTGGGGACAGGCAGATTTGGAGGCACGAGACGAGTTTGGACTGGTGGGACCGGCTCATCATGTAGCTATGGGACGACGATCACTGGCTCCGCAAGTTCTGGATGCGGAAGGCCACATTCCTGGAGCTGTGTGCCTGGCTTGCCCCTGCTCTGGAACACCAGGACACCCACCTGCGGCCCGCCATCCCCCTGCAGAAGTGGGTCGCAATCGCCCTGTGGAAGCTGGCCACCCCCGACAGCTACCACTCCGTTGGACACCAGTTTGGCGTGGGGAGGTCTACCGTTGGGGCTGTCTTGATAGAGGTAAGTCACTGTCAGGGGACAGGCCCTGCTGAGTGGGGGGGTTGAAAAAGGGGGATTGCCAGGCAAGGGCAAGAGGGCGTGGGGATGGAGTGGCACTCGGAGGCCGCTCCTCGGCCACCCCTGCACTGATGTGGGGGAAGGGGGTGTCCTGACAATGGGAGGGGTAGGTTGTGGGGGGAGGGTTCTCCTCCCAAGCACTTAGGTAACCTGTCTAACTTCCTGGTTTCTGTCTGTCTATTTGTCTCGTGCTGCAGGTGGTGAGGGCCATCAATGCAGAGCTGCAGAAGAGGCTCGTCTGTCTCGGGGACCTGGACAACATCATTCCTGGGTTTGCTACCTTTGGATTCCCGAACTGCGGAGGAGCCCTCGATGGGACACACATCGCAATCCACGCACCGCCCCATCGAGCAGCCCAATTTATAAACCGGAAGGGCTACTATTTGATGGTGCTGCAGTCCCTGGTCGACCACCGGGGACAGTTTATGGACATTTGTGTCAGATGTTTGGGGCAGGCACATGATGCCCGCATATTCCGGAACTCCTACCTGTACCACAGGTTGCAGGCAGGAACATTTTTCTGACATTGGCCTGAGACTCTTGCTTATTGAACTGGCTCTAGCAATTGATCACTGACTATTGTCCCTGAAGTGTGGATTTCAGCCCAGTTATGACCACTAGGCAAGACTGCCTATGCCCACATTCCTGACATTTTACTGAGACTCACTTCCAACCCCCTTGTGGGAGCGCCTTTGCAAAGATATGGAAGGGACAAGTCTACCATCAGCCACTGGACCCCATGGGACACCAGATCTGCCGGAGCAGGTTATACATTTCCAAATTAAGAACCATATGCTGCAGTCCTACATGGTGCACCTCAGCAGAAAATCAGAAGCTCTGTGAGCAATTAGCAAGGAAAAGAACTCTGTGCTTCACGTGTGGGTTGAGTACACTACTCACAGTACTGCTGCCTAAATGTTTTGATGGGAGCCACCAGAAGTTCTGGTGTTCCTGAACAAATGCTATCTCCATTTCCTTTCTCAACATCAAATGTATCCCATGGACCAAGCCAGGGTGGGATTAGTAATCAGTTTGCTTGCTCAAGAAGCATTGGATTGGCCTCTGTGCTGCTGGCATGGAACAGCCTGATGTTAACAGATTGGAATGCCTTCCTTCCAGAGTTTTCTTCAGCTTTTGACAATCCTCACCATACTTGTTCAGCCGAAGCAGCATTACAAAGGCTCCACCAAACTCCAACTGCCTCATATGCTGCCTAGTTCAAGTGACTCATAGTTGACATTGAGTGGAACAAGCCAGCCCAAATACACTATTTTCAGTGCAGACTTACCAAGGAAGTAAAGAGTGAGCTAGTCAGCACTAAGACCCTGACCTGCTTGGATGCATTCATTGACATCTCTCTTCACATTGAAAAGCTAGCTGCATGAGTGAAAGGAGAAGAGGAGGACATACTAAAACTCCAGCGCCCAACTGTGAACTGATGCAGTTTGATATTTTGACATTGACATTTGGCCCCGAAGGAAAATGAAAGGCAACAAACAGCACAATAATCTGTGTTTTTGTTGCAGAGCACTAGGACCTGCACTTAATTTGTTCTTGGGCTTTTATAGGCGGGGTCCCAGCACTCCAGTTTTTACAGTTCATTAGCTCCAGCAGCTCTGGGCTTGTTAGAACAGTTATGAATTTTTAAAAAATTGCTTGAGCTCCTGCAACTCTTTCATTACAAATTAAGCACTGATCAGGACATGCTGTTGCCTTGAGCCTTGAACCAAAGATGGCTCAGGTGGGCATTATTTTTTTCTCAATTTGATTTTGTCATCATTTATCATTTATCTCTCAGGAATCTGGAATGGGAAAGCTGACACTTTATCCTGAAAAGGAAATACTACTAAGAGGGCAAGGAGCCTAACTGAGAACCACCCTGTCTCCTGAAACCTCACATCTTCCTTAGTGTCACAATATGCCAAGAGACCTCCTTGATCTAATCTATTCTGCATCTGTTAGTCCAGGAGATAAAAGTACAGCCCAGTCATATGAGGTCCAAAACCAAAGTGCTATGCACCACACCTGCTATGACTGCACCTGCCTTCATGGGCCCATATATGTCCCATCAAGGTTCCACTGGCAAGAAGAGCTCCATCTCTGCCATGAGACCACTTTGGCCACATTAAGGCTTTTGGCACAGCTTCTCCTTTGTTCTGGCATTCTTCTTATGTGATCTGAAGTCTTGGATGACATTGACTCTTATGACTAGAGTGTGTGCACCAAGATGCCCTGTACTAAGCCCTTTGGTGTCCTACTAGCCCTGGAGATCTTTCCTAGAGCCTGGGCCTCAATCACCCTACAGAGTGGAACTCCCTTACTCTGATGGCCACACCATGGTCTTGACTGTCGTAGACAGACTGACCAAAATAGTACACTATCCCCTGTAACAGCATGCCCTCTGCTAAATACATCTGATCTCATATTGGTTCATCTCAGACCAGGGCCCGCAGTTAGTCTCACTTTTGTGACATGAAATCCTTCAGCTAATGGATGTTTGTGTTTTACCTCCTTCACATACCACCACCAAACAGATGGGCAGATGGAGATCATGAACCACGTATCAAAGCAATACCTAAAGTCCTTTGTCAACTGACATCAAGACAACTGATTCTCCCTCCTTCCTTAGGCTGAGTTCTAATACAATAGGGTATGTCTACACTGCCACCCTAGTTCGAACTAGGGTGCTAATGTAGGCATTCGAACTTGCAAATGAAGCCCGGGATTTAAATATCCTGGTCTTCATTTGCATGTTCACGGGCGCCGCCATTTTGAAATGCCCGAGTTGAACTACCTGCCCGGCTACGCGCACGCATTAGGTAGTTCGAATTAAAGCTCCTAATTCGAACTACCGTTATTCCTCCTGCAAGGAGGTTTAACGGTAGTTCAAATTAGAGCTTTAATTCGAACTACCTAGTCCGCGCCGCGTGTAGCTGGGCAGGTAGTTCAACCACGGGCATTTCAAAATGGCGGCGCTGAACATGCAAATGAAGCCCGGATATTTAAATCCCGGGCTTCATTTGCAAGTTCGAATGCCTACATTAGCCACCGTAGTTCGAACTAGGGTGGCAGTGTAGACATACCCTTACTGACCACCCTTCCATGGGGCAATGTCCCTTCTTTGATAATTATGGGTTCCACCCTTGCTCCCAACTGGCCTTGCCAGCGGCCTCCCTGAACATAAGAACGGTTATATGGGGGCAGACCAAAGGTTCATCTAGCCCAATATCCTGTCTTCTGACAGCAGCCAATGCCAGATGCCCCGGAGGGAGTGAACAGAACAGGTAATTATCAAGTGACCCTTCTCCTGTCATCCATTTCCTAAAGCCTCTGACAAATAGAGGCTAGGGCCACAATTCCTACCCATCCCGTCTAAATAAGTATTGATGGACCTAACCTCCATGAATGTATCTAGTTCTTTTTTGAACCCTGTTAAAGAGCTTGTTTTCTCAACATCCTCTGCAAGGAGTTCCACATGTTGACTGTGCACTGCGTTAAGACAAATTTCCTTTTCTTTGTTTTAAACCTGCTACCTATTTAATTTGCAGCTGCTGACTGGATCCTGCAAATTCACCCCATCCAGGAGGAGCTTAAGGACCACCTTGAAAATGCAAAAAGGGACTACAAAGCCCTTCTGCAAACTAGACTACCAGTTTCTTGGACCTTTTCAGATTTCTCAGCAAATCAATCCTGTCACCTTTTAACTGCAGCACCAGTGATGTCTTAAGCAATATATTCTTTCCCCATATATCCCTCCTTTATGTAGAATACCACTTTTACATAGAGTACCACTTTCTAGATCCATCCCATCAGCTGCCCTGCCAATCAAGGTCCAAGGGCACAAAGAATATATAGGCCAGTCTATCCCTGAGTCTAAACTGCACAGAGGGAGACTGTGCTTCCTAATTGATTAGGAGGACTATAGTCCCAAGGAATGCTCCTGGAATCCCGCTGTCTATGTCCATGCCCCTGACCTGGTACCAAGGATCAGAACCTAGGTCTGCAGAGAACCATCAACAGCCATAGTGCTCCCACAGTGCCATCAAGTGGCCATGCAGAACCACAGCCAGGGAGCACTAATTCCTGTAATTCAGTATTGCTTTTACATTATATATGCAACTATAGTCTGTTGTTAGTAGATCAAAAACTTGTATTTAGCATTGATATGAAGATTACTAAAATAGCTTAGGTCAACATTATTACCATCTGAAGCTTGTTGACTCACATTGAAAAACCACTTGTAAAACACCTTAGTAGTTTTGAATGGCTGCATCAACTGAGTGGCCCATCAATGGAAGCAGGCTAGTTTTCTGCCCAGACTTTTCAAAAATTATGGTTGAGTTTTTGATTGCCCAAAACTCAGGAAATGTCAAGGGGTTGATTTCAGTGGCCCTAGTTGCTAATGTGAAAACCTGATACTTATTTCCACGTCTACGTAAAATTGAACTGTTAAGATCAATACAGATTATCACACTAATAAGACTTTACTACATTTACAAAATAGATCTATTAATAAATTTAGTTGTCCCAGGAAAATAGAATGTGCTTGGAATAGGATTGCTTTTCATAAAATTAAACAGAAAAGAGACAGAATCACCAGGGAGGTAAAAGGGACTGGCTGAGGGGATGCTCCCCCATCTGGGACTGCCCCAGCCTCGAGCTTCTCACCTCCAAGGTGCTCTTTAGACAGGGCTGGAGGAGCTCCCCTCTTCCCCAGATTCATACAGAAAAGTTGCTCCTTGGTCACTGTCAGGGAATGAAGGAAAAGTGCACAATTTTCTGCATTCCTCACTCTGGCTGGGGAGCGCAGGTGATAGAAAAGCTGTGCACTTTGTTCTCACTACCTGACAAGGACAGGAAAGGGAAGAGTAAGCAGTCCTGGTATGAATCTGGGGGGAGGGACTTCAGCCCCCCTACCCTCCCGGCACATCCTCCTACACCCCCACAGCTCTGAGCCCCTCCTCACCACTGCCCTGACTCCTGCACCCCCTATACTGCCAACTCCCTCTGCCTTGAGCCCCTTCTCACTCTCCAACCCTGATTTCCACACCCCAAGCCCCCTGCCCTCAGCCCCTCCTCACCCACATCCCTGACTCCTGCATCCCCCACGCACACCAACCCTCTGCCCTCAGCCCGTCATCATTCCCAACCCTGACTCCAGCAACCCTTGTCCTCTGTCCTGAGCCCCCTTCCCCCTAGCCTACACTTCTAGCCCCCTGCTCTGAGCCCCATAAATCCCCAAGCCCCTGCCCTGACGCCTGCACCCCCACATCTCCCATCGCATGCCCTGAGGATCCCACCACCACTCTCCAACCCCTCATCTTGAGCCCCTCCCCCCCCACTGCATTTCACCCCATACTTACATTTCTTACAGGTACTGTTGTATCACAACTTCCCCCCACAATCTCCTGCCCTGAGGGTCCCTTCTCCTGGGCCAGAGGATCCCTTCTCCTGGGCCAGAGGAAGGAGGTTGTGGGGATTGCAATATGGCAGTACCTGTAAGAAATTTAAGTAACTTTCACCCCTTTAACTGGCAAGATGAGTCAGAAAAATGGGATGAACCTGCAATAGGATTGCTTCTCAATAATTCTTACAAAAAGTAGATAAAATGGAGAAATATGAAGTAGTGCTCTGTTTTGGCACAGCTAAATCAATGATTAAGGTATAAACACTAGAAGAAAATGTTATTGCAACCACACTATGGCCCTTTTTTTTGTTAAAATATAGAAAATTATAAGAGTTTATAGGGATTAAGAAAAACAATACACGTAATGGAATTCCCATTTTAAAAAAAATTCTAAAACAATTAAATGGAAAAATTTTAACACTCCAGTTTTTTCAGAAATCAGAAATACAATTTACTTCATCAAAATAACAATGTATTGAAAAATACAATAATTTAAATAAAGCATGTACATTTTCCTTTTATTTAAAAAATCGAGTCAACAAACCCAGCAATGCTGGGTAAATGTGCTAGTTTATAAACATTTCAAACTAGTCAAAATACACCAAAAATTACATTTTTGTGATGCTGTTCCCTTTCTTGTTTCCACATTTACTCTCTTATTTTTTAATTCTCAAAATCTGGTAACACTCTGTGGGTCTTTCATTTATTAGTGCTAACTAATGAGTATCTACTGTATACGTTATAGTGTTTGCTTTAATTATTTACTAGAACAGTACTTTAAATTCCATTTTAATGTAATAAGGTATTTCTGTAAGAGTAATTCATATTTGTATGTTGACAGAAAATGCAAAGACCTCCTGGCACTTTTGAAGAATTTTTGAAGTCTCAGAAATTGGTAAGTAGAAATGCTTATTATTTTAACTACCCGTGTGTGTCTCCGTTGTTTGGAGTAAACATACAAGAACAAGGCCTCAAGCAAAAGCTATATGAATATAAATATTGAACCAAATTTGAACATTAATTATATTTCCTAGGTCCTTCGGCAGTGGAAACCAAGAGCTTTGTAGAAATGGCAGTCCTTCCAGAGATCAGTGCTTCTATTTATTAACCGTTTTTGTCACAGATAGGCCATGGAGGAAGTTTTGTGTCTGCTGTAGCAGCAATTCCTGTTTTATTGTGGAGGACATACTTGAGAGAGCACTCTGACAGCTTGTTTAATATAGATGACCAGGCCACGACTTTATTACCATAACAACAGAGCTGTAAACCTGAAGATTAAAAAGTCCTGGAAACTGTGATAGGAGAAAAGATCCGTTTTGCTTATTCTAACCATTCTACCTTGTCTTGCATTGATAAGCTGGTAGGGGAGATTTTCCTATAAACTATATATCACCAAAACATTCCATATTAAGACTGATTACTAATTATGCTTCAGCCAATCATACATTCTTGTTTGGAGATGTTTGGGGAGAGAGAGCACTGCAATAGACCTATATCTGTTTGTTACATGGGATAACTAGTTTTTATCTGAAACCTCCTATCTTTATAGTGAAACCTCCTATGAATTGAGTTAAAACCTCATTTGAGATTGACAGGTATGATTTCACCCCTCATATAACATAACTGTAAGGATAGATCTCCAATGAAGAGAAAATAAGTATGTGAACCCACTCAGGAACTTTTTTGAATATTATTTTGGGGTACGGTGGTGGGAGGCAGAACAGACAAAAACCAAGGAAAAATTGAGGAAAAGGCATCTTGAAGGAACTGATGAAAGCACAGTGGTTGATCTTGGAAGAAACCTGGACAAGGTTTTAGTGTCAGAGTACAGGATGAAAACTGAGTGCTGTGAGCAAAGGAAGCTATTTCACAATATTTGATTGCTTTTGCATTCAGAGACACCACTTCATACATTCTTTGTAAATATACAAAACTGCATGAAGGAAATTAGAGATGTGAAAGTTTAACCAGTTAACCGGTTATTCTGTAAGCATCACCCTAACCAGGTATTGCTTACCAGTTCTGATTAACCAGTAACTGGTGGAGGCTGGAGCAGTTCCCTGCTTGCCCCAAGCAGGGGGGCTGTTCCAGCCCTGCAGGGGGCCCTCCTTGGGCAGTGGCTGCTCTCATCCAGAGCAGCCTCTGTCTGCAGGGAGTCCAGGAGCTCTGCAGGTAGGGGCTACTTCTGTGGAGCAGCCTCTGTCTGCAGGGCGCTCAGGCCCACCGTGGACAGGGGCTTCTCCAGCAGGGGCTGGGAGCCAGTGGCATCCCCAGCCCCCATGTGGGGACTGGGAGCTGGTGGCAACCCCAGTGCGGGGCTGGGAGCAGACAACTAGCCCCAGCACAGGGCTGGAGATGGGAGACCTGAAGGCTGGGGGCTGCTCCTGCTGGGCTGGAGCAGTCTCCAACCTGGATCCTGCTTAGTCGGTTACCCTGTTAAACATTCGGTGAATCTATGACCACCTTCTCCTTCCAAATGTGACAGCCTACGGACCTCAAATTTTTGGCTATCCACTCTGGTGAAAAGAGACCACACTATTAACAGACTAGATCACGTACTGTGGGATTGAATTGTGCCCAATCCTGGTACAGTTGTCATCAATTTATTATGATTGTACTCTTGAGCCTTTAAGCCCTGCCCCAGAAATGTACTTAATTCCATGGTAATTTTAAGTACTTCAGTGAGATTAGGTACTTGCCTAAAGTTAAGTACTAGTTTTAAGTGCTTTTCTGTATTGAGGACCTTAGGCTGTGCCTCTGCTTCTATGGGTTTCCACGACATATGGAAGACATTACTATACTTTCAGAAAACATAAGTTACAAAAGACTCTATTTGTCTCTTAGAAACATGATAATGTTTCTATGCATGATGTCTCCTTTTTCAAACTAAAAAGTCCTAGTCATGTTAACTAGTCCCTGTGTAAATCCCTTCTCCCAGCATTAATTTTTTCTGCTCTTCTCTGGCCCATTTCTATTTTTTGCTGACTGATGTAATCAAATGTGAATGCACTATTCAACATAAGAAAAAATTAGAATGCCTTAAATAATGATGTCAAAATTAGAGATCATAAAAAAATTGGGAAAGTGTGTTTTTACTGGAATTGCAATACATTGCAAAAATGTAAATTTCACATATGATAGATGCTTAATTTCATTTTAACATTTTTGATTATGCGTAAGAGTAATTACTTTGACATGTAATTATTGCAGGATGATTGGCCAAGATTTCCCTTTCTAGATGATGATCGTCCTTTGGTGAACAAATTAAGAAATGACTATTCATTTGATGCTATTTCTAAGTCTCTGTATGAAAATGCTCCACTACAAATCAACCTAGTCTCAGATTTGGAGAAGAGAATAAATGAGTGTACAACTGAACTGAAGAAACACGCTGAAAAAATATTTTCTTTTCCACAAAGACCAACAGAGGAAGATGACCATCATGTTTCACTAGAACAAAGTAATGGACAGTTATTTTAGTTATTACTACTGAGAATAATGGTGGAAAGGTGAATGAAATAATTTAATCAATTTCCCACTGTTTAAATACTGGCATAGCCCTCGTGATTATGTTCCAGTTTTTTGAAATAACTGTGAGAGTGCACTGTCTAGTATGCAGGAGATGGGGGAGGAAGGCAGTGTGTATATATATATATATACAGAGAACTGAATAAACATCCAGTGAAATTAAATAGAATGAAACTTGAATAGTAGAAAATGATCATATAGTGTTCAAAAGGGCTAGATTGTTGGTTCTCAAACTGTGGATCAGGACCCCAAAGTGGGTAGTGATCCTGTTTTTTTAATGGGGTCAGCAGAGCTGTCTTAGCCTTGTTGGGGTCCAAAGCCAAAGCGTGAGCCCCACCACCCAGGACCAAAGCTGAAGCCTGAGCCCCACCTCCTGGTGCCAAAGCCCAGGGGCTTCAGCCTTGGGTGACAGGGCTCATATTATAGGCCCCCTGCCAAGGGCTGAAGCTCTTGGGCTTTATCTTTTGCCTCCCTGCTTGGGGCAGTTTGGGCACTGGCTTTGGTCCCCACAGCCGGGGTAGCTGGGTTCTGGCAGGCTCGGGCTTCAGTACCTTCTCCTGAGGTTGTGTAGTAATTTTTGTTGTCAGAAGCAAGTCATGGTGCAATGAAGATTGAGAACCCTTGAGCTAGATTGTGTCTTCATAGGCTTGAGTAAGGAATGGTACATAACTTGAAGCCTCAGGAATTGTGCTGAGAAACATATATGCATAAGATGTATCACTTAGGAGTAGCTCAGGGAGTCACTGTGTTTCAAAGAGGCACAATTCCTTTTTTAATTTCCTATCCTGACAACAAATTATGGTTGCCCTACATCTATTCAGCTACATTGTCTGATGCATGGAGAACGTGGAGCCAAGGCTCTGCCAATTACTTGTTTTCCCAGTCTCCCTGCTTCATGGGGAAGGGAGTAAATGGATGCTTCCAATTCACCTACATAAAATATGTATGGGTTCTTTTGGTGCAGTCAGAGGCTCCAATAAATGAATACAAAAATAGCCTCAGGTTGAGAGTAGATGAAAATGTTGTTGTCTTTATGCACCACAATTAATTAGAACCTTCCCTTTCCATCTCATCTGAAAGACACTTCCAGCAATTCAATGCATTTTCATTCCATGCTGGGCCACTCGTACAATAGTGAGCTAGAAAGGAGAGAGCCACTTCTTGAATCATGAGCACCATGTCCTATGCTCATGAGCACACCAGATTTGCTTATGAATATCTTAGCAGATTGTACTTTGAATTGTTATGACTGCAGGGATATTGTTATTGCAACTAATTGTGTTTTGGATATTTAACTAGATAAATTGATAACTGACTTCAGTAGAGATATGCCAGTATACTTCATCTGAGAACCTTTTCCAGTATTTATCTTTTATCTAACTACATATTTTAGAAATGTGCATCTGTCTTTCCTTTGGGATGCAGCTTTCTCTTATTCTAATTTAAAGCAAGGTCAGGGTTTGGTTGTCCTGGTCCAAGCTGCTTCCTGTAGCTCTCATTGGCTGGGAATGGTGGCTAATGGGAGCTGCAAGAACCCATCCAGTGGAGGCTCAGGTAAATAGAGCGGCAGCCCACCAGGGGCTAACTCTGGTGACCCACACCTTATTGCCCGCACCTGGCCTAACTGCAGTGTTCTATTAAGTGAGAGACATTGTTCCAAAAAGCATTTTTGACCCAAAACTAATACACAGGTAGTTACAAATTATACCAAAGTAGATAGTCAACACTTCCTAAGCTGCAGTTAATGATACTTTTTGGAAGTGATATTTTTTCTGAGTAATATGTGGTAGTTGAGTTTTGTGCCCTGCAACATAAGAAAGCAAATTACAGTAGACTTCCGATAATCCGGAACCTTTGGGACCTAGGTGGTGCCGGATTATCGGATATGCCAGACTATCACGAGGTACTATAAGATGGTTATATATTGTATACAGTATACTGTAATGTTTTAGTTTTTTAACCCTTTTTTACCCTTTTTATTGTACATACTGTAATGCATAAATTTAGTCATAGAATGAAAGAATAAATGTACAGTACAGTACTCACCATTATTGTTGTGAAGCCTTTGAATACAGAAAGCAGAGGATACTATGTACAGTAGTGTGCAGCACTGGCTAATCACTTAAACTATTAATCACTTAAACTATTAATACAGTAACCGCTGCTGCCTTGTGATTCGTTTTTTGCCAAAGCTCACTCAATAGGCTCTTGCCATTTTGATGCCGGATTATCGGGAGTGCCGGACAATTGGATGCCGGACTATTGGAGTTTTACTATATATGGGTACAAAGTATGAAGTAAAAGTTCACATGGTGAAAATTCCATAAAAGTTCATGTATGATAATTGATGACAAAATATTAAATACTAATGCCTCATGCCCCATGCTTCTGGTTAAGCATGGTGCTGAGTACTTAGGATTTATCTACATGGTGGGATAATTTGCTCTATGGGGTTGTGATTTCTAAAGCTCACTAAAGTTTTGTGCATTAAGAGATCCATGTAGACACCACACTCATGCTTTAAAAGAGTACTAGGAACTTTTAGTGTGAATTTGCAGGGTCTATATGGACAATTAATACACAGCATGTTATTGCACTTTAGAAATCACAGAATGCATTACCCTGCCGTTCAGACAAGACCTTAATATCTCGGTGTCTTAATCCTCTATTTGTAAAATTAGTTTAATACTTCCCTTCTTCATAGTGGTATTGTAAGTAAAAAAATAATTAATTGTAAAGAATTCCTATAAATACACAGAATTCCACAGCTGAGCAAACTCCCCTGAATGTCAACAACTTAAAAGTAACTTCTCCTCTGAAGTCCTAGGGGTGCACTCTCTTCTTCATTCCATCTCAGAAAGAATAAATAGGTGCACAGTAGATGCAATTAGATGTGTTTCTTAAATTTATATGGTGAATATGCCTGAAGATGTTAGACATGGGCAGTGACTCTTAACAGTGGTTTGCTCACAGTGTATTAAGTCTTTGCATTTTGTTCAGTTAGGGTATGTCTACACTGCCACCCTAGTTCGAACTAGGGTGGCTAATGTAGGCATTCGAACTTGCAAATGAAGCCGAGATTCAAATATCCGGGCTTCATTTGCATGTTCAGTGCCGCCATTTTTAAATGCCCGTAGTTCGAACTACCTGCCCGCGGCTACGCGGCACGGACTAGGTAGTTCGAATTAAAGCTCTAATTCGAACTACCATTATTCCTCCTGCAAGGAGGTTTAACGGTAGTTCGAATTAGAGCTTTAATTCGAACTACCTAGTACATGCAGCGTGTGGCAGCGGGCAGGTAGTTCAACTACGGGCATTTAAAAATGGCACCCGCCCAGAAACATGCAAATGAAGCCCGGGATATTTAAAACCCGGGGCTTCATTTGCAAGTTCGAATGCCTACATTAGCCACCCTAGTTCGAACTAGGGTGGCAGTGTAGACATACCCTTACAGTGTAATCCTTAACTGCCAGTTGTAAATGCATGTGGGCAGTGTCAAATTTATAATAAAAGGAGCAAGTTTAGGCTCTGATCTGATGCATGAGCTTAAATGTATATAAATACATACAAATCTTTTTGCAAAAATGAGACCTCAGCCAGTCAGAGCCTCCAAAAATGAAGTTCTTAAAGAGAAGATGAGGAATACATAAAGGAAAGGTGAGTCCTGCTGAGCCTATCATTCATCTCAAAGATGAGTCAGTTCAATTACACACTTCATAAAATTAAGTACATAATTTTTTGCATGTTAGGAGCCTTAGTTTGGTAAAGATCCTGAATTCGTCTTGAAGCTGAAAAAACAGAGGTGATCACTATTTTGTTGCTAAATCTTACTCTCTTTTTTTAAGCTACTGATACTCAACTTATTGATTCAGAAGACTTTTCAATTCAAAAAGGCAAAATGAAGAAAACAACGGTATGGTATTTATTTTAGTATTTTTTACTCTGTTACAGGTTCAGATAGTGAGGGCCAATGTTCTCTCTAAGCTGCACGCTTGTGCGGGCACACCAAAAATCGCCCCCGCCTCCTACACAGAGCTGTATAGCTTTGTAGCAGGCAGCATATGGCTGCTCTGGCAGCCGGGGCCAGAGGAGCCGTGAGGTGGGCAGCAGGAGGCTGCTCTGTTGGCTGGGGCCAGAGGAGTCGTGAGCCACGAGGGGAGTGGCAGGAGGCTGCTCCAGCTGATGGGCTGGAGGAGCCACGAGGCAGGCAACAGGAGGCTGCTTTGGCAGCCAGGACTGGAGGACTCTCGAGCTGTGTGGCAGGCGACAGTAGGCTGCTCTGGAGGCCGGGGTTGGAGCCGCTCCGTGGGAGTCCAGGTGGTAGAGTGGCAGTAATTGGGGGAGACAGTGGGGCCAGCGGGGGAGACAGTGGGGCCAATGACAGTGGTGGCACGGCACAGAATCCAGGTGGGTGGGGGGCAAAGGCACCATCCATCTGTGGTGGTGGGAGGTACCGGGCGCAGGTAAATTCCGGGTGGGAGGCAAGGTGCAGGGTCAGACACAGGTCTCTGGGCAATGTGGGGGGAGAGACAGGCGAGATGTGGGGCTGGGCACAGGTCTCTGTGCAGTGGTGCTTGGGCTGAGGGCACAAGCCCAGGTACTGGCTGTTTGTGTTTGGGGGGCAGATAGCATGGCCCTGGCATATATACTGGTGGCATGTGGGGGGGGGCAGATTGCAAGGCTGGGCACAACTACAGGTTCTTCTTCGAGTGATGTCCCTGTGGGTGCCCCACTCTTGCTGCTTGTGCCACGCATGCGCCCTGGCGCCTCCTTGTGCCATTGGTGTCCATTAAGCATGCGCGTGCCATGGCCCCCCTCAGTTCCTTCTCTACCATCCTCAGCGGCAGATGAAGCTTCTTTCTCTCGCCCCTTTTTTCACAAAAAAACAACAAAAGATAGTTAATTCTGCTCAGTTTTCCTCATCTTTTCAAGTTTGAGTCCCTCCCAACTTCATACCAAAAAAACAAACAAAAAACCCCCCCAAAACCAGGCTTTTTCTTCATCGTTTACCTGGACTTCATCTTTTTCCTCATGCCTGGATCCCCAGATTTTAAATGGTGTGAGTCCTGCTGAGACACTATGCCTGTTTCTAACGGGCATGCCTCGTGCATAAAGTGCCCATCTGATGCACTGCTCCAGTCTTACAGAAACAGCACGCTGCAACCGTGCCAATAGGCTGAAAATGTATCTTTTTGAAAAGTCTCTTCAGCCACCGCAGGAAGACTCCATCCAGGCCTAAACCGTCAGACAAGCCAAAAGATATGGACAATGTTAGTCCCTCTACCTCTTCTGCCAAGTCAAAGTTGAAAACCCGGGTTTCCCCAGTCAGATTGCTACCCCCAGTACCCAGCTTGTCGAGGGTGAGTGTCGGCATCTCCGGCACAGCACTGCCTAAGTCGTCGGTACCACACAAGAGGGCCCATTCTGAGCCCAAACAAAAACAATCAGTACTGGCGGCACCGACCATACCGTCCAAATCCACGACACCTGCGAGGCACAGGTCAGCACCAGAGGCGGCACCGAATGCGGCACTGAAAAGACCCCTCACTTAGATGCCTCCTCCCAAACCACCATCCCCGGTGGCACCAATAGTAGCGAGTACCTCACACTCAGTCTCTGCACTGCCACCAGATTGTGCACAGCACCGTACGCGCCCTCCAATCCAGGCCTCATCGGCACCACAATCTCCATGCTCATCAGTGTGGTCCATTCCCTCACAGAGATCACCAGTCCCATCAATCTCCCACAGTGAAGCCGGCATGGGGCCAAACAGCCACTTCTCATCTCAACACTCCAGTCCAACTCAGCGGTACCCGCCTTAGGAATCTTGCTCACCTGCCTCCACCCCCCGTTGGTACTCACATCACTATCCATACCCACCACCCTCCTACCCAGGACAGTGGCATCCCTGAGAGTCAGGGTCTTCTCATCACATGGCTCCATCAATAACATCGAAAAGACCACCTCAGTCCCCCCAACCCACACCATCGGCTACAGCACCAAACTCTCCAGAGCCCATTCAGTCTGACTTGGATGATTCTCTATCTGAGGGGGAAGACAGGTCCCTCCTATGCAACTCCTCCTCTTTGCCAGACGAGGCTATCATTTCTACCACCCTGCCTCCATCCGACAACTCTAAACAGTTCCAAGAACTTTTTAAAAAAGTATCTCTGACGCAAAGAATGGGACCTGCAGGAATTCCAAGAGAAACTATATCACCTCTTGCGCACCTTACAGCTCCCCACATCCTCCAGGATCACCCTCCTGATGGATGAAGCCATTATGGACCCCATCAATAACATCTGGCAAACCCCAGTGTCCATTACCCCCACCAATAAGAGGGCTGACCGCAAATATTTTATAACACTTAAAGGCATGAACTTCCTCTTTACACACCCTCCCCCAAACACATTAGTAGTCGACTCGGTCAGACACAGGGCAAAACAGCTCAACATGAGGTCCACTCCACAGGACAAGGACTATAAACAGATGGACATCATGGGGCACAAAGTCTATTCTTCAGCTACCTTGATTCTTAGAGCAGCAAATTACACTGCTGTGCTAGCTGATTATGATTACTCCAACTATTCTAAACTCCAGGAGCTCTTACAGTTTCTCCCAGAGCACAAAAGGCCGATTTTGCTCAATGTCATGCATGAAGGGCACACGATCTCCCGCATGGCATTCCAGTCTACCATGGATGTGGCCGACACTGCTGCCTGGATCACAGCTTCACCTATCACTATGCGGAGACTGTCTGGGATACCTAGAGACTTTCAGCAGAAAGTCGAAGACCTTCCCTTCAACAAGACCAGCCTATTTGCAGTGAAAACAGGCTCCCACACGACCCTCCAGACTCTGGGCCTATACACGCTCTCTTTCAAGAGAACAAGATATAACATCTACCAAAGGCCCAGAGAAACATACCGACCACAGTGCAGATATGACTTCCACCAAAAACACAAGCCTCAACAGTGTAGACCTCAGTGCCAACAACGGCAACCCTCAACATCCCAACCTTTCATCAAAGCAGCAGATTTGAATGTTTGGTCGAGAGCCAGAAAGACACCCCCACTGCTGTCATACCACCAACCAGACAGCTACAGTTCAACCACCGCCTCCGGCCCTTTTTACACCAATGTGTAACAAATAACATCAGACTGATGGGTACTGGAGCTCATCAAAATTGGTTACTCCATCCCCTTTATTTCTCTTCCTCCTACCCACCCTCCCTTCCCATCCCTCTTCAGGGACCCCTCTCATGAGACTCTCCTTCAGCAAGAGGTCCTCCACCTCCTACAAATAGCTGTGATAGAGCCAGTATCAATGGCTTTCCTAGGGAGAGGGTTTTACTCAACATACTTCCTAACTCAGAGGAAGAATGGTGGATGGAGACCCATTTTGGATTTAAGGAGGCTCAACAAATACTGCACATACCAACGGTTCAAGATGATGACACTAGAAACAATGATACCAGCACTAGATCAAGGAGACTGGCTATTGTCTCTCGACCTTGAGGATGCTTATTTTCATATAATGATACACCTGCCTGCAATCGTTTTCTATGATTTACAGTGGGAAGCCAACATTACCAATATCGAGTGCTCCCTTTCAGGCTTTCAACCCCCTGGAGATTTTTTTTTCAAAACTCTAGCCATTGTGGTGTCATTCCTATGCCGTCAGAGAGTCATAATATTCTGATACCTGGACAATTGTCTCATAAAAGGCACATCCTTCCAGGAAATGCAACACATGGTCAACATCACCACGGACCTTCTACTTCGTCTCTATTTCCATATAAACTACCAGAAGTCCACGGTCCACCCTACTCAAACTGTAGAATTTATAGGAGCACACATTGACACTGTCACAGGCAGCGCAACTTTGCCCATGCAGATTCAAAGCCCTTCACAATCTCATAATGGTGGCACATGTGACCTCCACTACAACGGTCCGCAAATGCATCAAGATCCTAGGCCACATGGCTGCCACCACTATGTGGTCCAATCGGCCAGGCTACTCATGAGGTGCCTCAAGTCCTGGCTGACCACACTTTACACCCCTTCCCAGGACCCCCTTTCCAAGATGGTCACTATCCCACCACGTGTCCTCAGTTCACGGGAATGGTGGATACATCCACACAGTGTTCTATGGGGCATACCATTTAATCAGCCGACCCCCACAGTCACAATTTCTTACGGATGGGGGGCTCATCTTGGACCCCTCACCATACAAATTCTTCAGCGAACAAACACTCTACATCAATCTCCTAGAACTTGGGGCTGTGTGCTGTGCATACCTCCACTTTCTGCACCACATAGCGCACAAGACAATCAATATCATGACAGAAAACACAACTTGCATGTATTATATCAACCGACAGGGTGGGGCCTGGTCACCCTCCTCTGTATGGAAGCCCTCAAATTATGGAACTGGTGCCTTGCACACCAAATTACCCACATAGCCACGTACATCCCTGGGGTACTCAGTGTTATGGTGGACACTCTCAGCCGCAATTTTTACGACCATCACAAATGGGAGATAGATGCCCAAGCCCTCAAACATGTTTTCCTTTGATGGGGACCTCTTTGCAACCAGAGTTAACCGCAAGTGTCACCTTTATTGCCCCAGAGGAGCCCTGGGGAAGGGTTCTCTGGGAGATGCTTTTTCCCTCCAATGGGATGCACCTTTGTTTTACGCTTTCCCACCACTCCCCTTGCTCCACAAGGTTATCACCAAGATCAGAATAGAACGAGCCTTTGTTATCCTCATCGCACCAGCTTGGTTGAGACAAACATGATTCCCTTACCTGTACAGATTGGCGATAGCAGATTCGTACACCTTTCCCCCACAATGCAATCTTCTCCCTCAACATCATGGCACAGTTCTCCATCCCGAACCACACAAACTCCACCACCACGCGTGGCTCCTTCATGGTTCCAGAATGCTGAAAACACCTGCTCAGAGCGAGTGAAGCAGATATTAATCAACAGCAGGAGAGAGTCCACCAGGAAAACTTACCTTTACAAGTGGACTAGATTCTCCCAGTGGCTCAAACACAGTCATCCCATGCCTCCTGATACCACACCTATCCCCCTCATATTAGACTATCTGTTGGAACTAAGGTAGTTGGGCCTATATTTTAATACGGTAAAGGTACACGCAGCGGCAATAGCAGCCTTTCATCAGACCACTGACGGCAACTCTTTCTTTTCAGACCCAATCACCAGACGATTCTTTACCAGTCTCCAAAATACTTTCCCATAGGTTTGGCCTCCAGTCCCCATTTGGGACCTTAGTAACATCCTTCAGGCCTTCTTGCTGAGTAATATAAATGAGGCTAGCGAGAATATCGCGAGCCTCATTTGCATATTTATGAGCCACCATTTTTTCAGAAGAGGCTCTTGCGCAAGAAGGAGCGTCTGCACTGCCCTTCTTGAGCAAGAAAAACCCTCTGCGCAATGCCGTTCTTCCTGCAAAGTAATAGGTGTAACGGCATTGCGCAAGAGGATTTTTCTTGCGCAAGAAGGGGCAGTGTAGATGCTCCTTCTTGCGTAAGAGCCTCTTCTGAAAAAAATGGTGGCTCATTAGGTATGCAAATGAGGCTTGGCGATATTCCATGCTTAGCCTCATTTGCATATTACTCGCGCAAGAAGCCACGAGTGTAGACGTAGCCTAAGAGTTTGACTAAGCCACCCTTCAAGCCTCTAATAACCATGAGCAAGTTGCACTTGTCCATGAAAGTCACCTTTCTGGTGACCAGAACCTCCAGCAGGAGAGTGGGGGAGCTTGCTGCATTAATGGCAGACCTCTCCCTCCCACACACAATATTTACTAAGGACAGAGTAATCCTTCGGCCGCACCCCAAATTCCTCCCGAAGGTCCCCTCTCCCTTTCACATTAACAAACCCATACACATATCTGTGTTCTTTCCCGAGCCTCACGCTGATCCATCCCAAGCTGCATGGCATACCCTTGACGTCCGCAGAGCGCTGACATTCTACATAGATCAAACAAAATCACGGAGAATATCGCCCAGACTCTTCCTATCCTTCGCCAAGTATTCCAAGGGCCAAGTGGTCTCCTCCCAGAGGATTTCCAAGTGGATGTCATCATGTATTCACACACATTATGCTATCCATAACAAACAACCACCAGACACTATCACCGCCCACTATCACTGGGCCATGGCCTCCACGACTGCTTTTCTCAAAAATGTGCCTCCAGAGGACATTTGCAAGGCAGCCACCTGGTCATCTGACCACACATCTGCAAAACACTACGTGCTTACCTCTGTCATCTATGGCTGTCGGACAAGTGGTGTTATTCTCAGTGACACTGGCAGGGCTCCAAACCCACCTCTACGATTCGACTAATGCTTTGTAGTCACCCAGAGCGGAGCACTCACAGGGTACGTCTAGACTACACCTCTCTGTCGACAGAGAGCTGTAGATTAGGCACGTTGAAATTGCTAATGAAGCAGGGATTTAAATATCCCGTGCTTCATTAGCATAAACATGACCACCGCTTTTTCTCGAAATGGAGGTATAGTCTAGACATAGCCACAGGGACATCACTCGAAGAAGAAAAGAGAGTTACTCACCTGTGCAGTAATGGGAGTCCTTCGAGATGTGTGTCCCCATGGGTGCTCCACTACCCTCCCACCTTCCCCTGCTTTGGAGCCTTCTAGTCTAGTGGCAAGGGTAGAGAAGGAATGAAGGGGGCTGTGCCGTGTGCGCACCTAGCAGACACCAAAGGCACAAGGAGGCGCCAAGGCATGGACGCGGCACAGCAGGATGCTGCTGAAAAAATCTCCAGTTGCCGGCACGAGGATGCACCACCACCCAGAGTGGAACACTCACGGGGACACACATCTCGAAGAACCCCTGTTACTGAACAGGGCGAGTAACTCTCTTGTATGTGTGGTAGGCAGTTAGCCAGGCCTATCTAGGTACCAGGTGGCTGTGTGTGGCCCTGATGGGGGCACAGGTGGAGGGGCATGCACAGTGTGTGTTGGGGGCAGCAGCCAGCAAACTGGGTGGTTTTCTGGGTGGGTGGGTGCAGGGTCAGGCACATTTTTAAATATCCAGTTTTTAATATTTTTTCTTACATAACAATTAAATTTTATATACACATATTGGGGTGTTGTGTCCCCTGTTCGCTATGCTCACCAAGCTCCCTGTCTCTGGGGTTAGGCAGGCCCAGCTCTCCCCACGGCCACCTGGGAGGGGCGGGCTGGGGCCGCAGCCATCCCAGGCCTTTGAGCCCTTCCCGTCCTGGCTGCAGCCAGCCTAAACCTCTTGACCACCCTCTGGCCACCGGAGGAGGGCCAGGGCAGCGCAGTCCACGCAGATCGCACTCTCTCGGCCCACTTCCACCGTCGGTTTCTCGGCGGCCGGAGGAAGGCCAGGGGCCGAGCCAGCCGTGGCAGTTAGGTCTCTCCCCCAGTGGCACACATCCAAACAAGTGCACATGGCATCAATATTGGTGCACAAGAGAAAACTCACTCCCATCATGGATGGAAAATCTTTCAGGGAACACTGGTGAAGACCTAATTTTTCAAAGGAGCTTCTGTCTTGCATTTCAGACAGGGATTGTGGCCTGCCCTATATGATTACATAGATAAAACTACTCAAAAATATGATCATGCTTTATATTGTCAGACAATATTTTGTAGTATAGATAAGATAGACCTAAGGCTTTTGAATGCCCCATGTCATTGTTGCCGGCAAGAGTAAGTCTCAGGTCCGACACTGGGTTCTCAAAGTACAAAAAATGCTACACAGGTATCTGTCAAACACAAGCAGTTTATTTCCTGACAGCTAACAGCTGCACCCCTTAACTAGAAGGGCAACATAACAAAGAAGCAGCATATCTTACGTCCCTTCCTGCTAGCCGGGGATCCCGAGTCAGCTGCGGACGAAGTGGGAGGTTGTCTCAGCTTCTGAGGCGCCAGTACCCAAAGCCCATCGGTGAGGTCCAAATTGCTGTGCTTTGGTGCAGCCTTAAATACAGTTCTCTTGCCTTGTTTTGCAGTTTGGAAATTTCCAGGGGTTAGTCATTACGTGCTGATGTAGGGCTCAGCTGTTAGTTATTGATCTGGTTCTAATCCAGTTCTACTTGTTCTTTGGCCTTGTTTACATGATCAGTATGTTAGGGTAAACAGAATTGTTTATGCGTTCTTGCCCTTTACCCGTATCTTATTCTTGTTCTTGCTATACTGGCAACAATGCTTATCTTAAATGGCGTGTGTTCCCAGAGACTTGCTTCTGGCTCATCAGATATAGGGGAAAGGGAAAGGGGGGAAGAATGCAGGCCTCACCACCCCTAAACTTGCACGTACAAAGTTCTTCTGCAATTAACCCCTACAGTCATATTTTTCAAGTTGAAGTTATACTTGGACTGTTTTAATTCCTGACTTAGCTGAAAGTATGTCCCTTTGTCTGAGACAAAATGTTTAATTCACAGTAAGAAGTACATTTAATATTACTTTTCAATGGTTTGTTTAAAATATTTTTCAGGTTGATAAAAACATCAGTGAGGAATCAAGCAGAAAAAATGTTAAGGTATAATTACTAAACATATCATAAAGTAGATTACAGTATTAAATCAAACCAATATATTGTGTCAATAGTATGTAAATCAATGACAATTTTGGGAAAGAAAGGAATACAGATTAGGTCATATATATAATGATCCAATGATCCTATATATATATATAATGATCCAATCTTATTTTTATTAATTATGTACATTTAGATACACCACATACTGGAAAATCCAATTGTGGTATGAATGTGTAGAGCCCTGCACGGATACATAATTTGTATCTGCATCCACATCTATGTCTGCATAAGTGAGCAGTGGATATGTCATTGACATCTGTGTATGTGTATACCCACAGATATAAAGCAGTTATTTTCAAATTTGTAGTGTTCTAGATACAAAATTTGTATCTACATCTGCATCCATATCTGCAAAAGTGAGCTGTGGACACCCATGGATATAAAGCGGACATCTGAGATTTGCAAGGTTCTATGAATGTGTTGATTTAATTGACATGTCATATATGAATACTTGGGGCCTAATTTTTGGATCTTTCCAATATGTGTTTAACGAGGAATCTATGGGGGAAGCAAAGGTGGCTGTGTGTCAGTTTTAAATTGTCCTGATTCCTATGGCTGTTTGGGGCTACTTGTAGCCAGTGGATAGCTAATGCTAGAGGGGACTCAGTCTCCCCAAAATCTCTCTCTGCCAGAAGGATCCCCTTCACTACTAGTATGATGGACTTAATTGGGTGCTAACTGGGTGAGCCCACCTAGGCCGACTCATGGATATGCCCCTGCTGAGCCACCCTGCCCCCAGAATATTTTCTGCAGCCCCCTAAGTCTGCTTTTGCCGTAAGTTAAAGAATCCTTTAACCAAATCTGGCTACAAGGGACCACTGGGCCAGAGATTATGACTTCTTCCATAAGAGCAGGAGTGGTCAAATACTGGCCCAGTGGCTGGATCTAATTTGCTAGGGTTAGCGCCTAGCAGGCCCCCATCACTATATTTACCTGCATGGCTGCAGGTACTGGCAATTGCAGCTCCTTTTGGCCATGGATTGTTGTCCCCAGTCAATGCGAGCTGTAGGAAGTGATGTCCCAGTCGGTGCTGATTCCCACTGCTCCTATTCGCCAGGAATCATGATCCATGGCCAACAGGAGCTGCGATTGCTGGTACCTGCGGCCGTGCAGGTAAATATAGCGGTGGTGGCCCGCCTGGGGCTAATCCTAAAGGACTGCTGCCATGTTATTGCCCACCCCTACATTAGAGGCATCAATGTAATTACTTGCATAAGTAAAGTTAGTAATAGGTGTCAGTATTGTGGAACTGAGCACTAAAATATTAACTGAGCAAATTTCATGGAAATAATATGAAATAAAAACAGATGTAAATTTCTATCATAATCCATTAATGAGCTAATTAAGGTAAGAAAAATAGCAAATCAGGGTCTGTGGTTTTTCTGGTTTTTCTGAGACTTCGCTAAAGTAAAGAGCCAAAAGACGCTCATATGCGTTGCGTAAGTAATTTTACTGACATCACTAGATCAGAACCCACTTATCTCACAAGAGTGGTATTATCAAATAGAGTGGTAATATCTGCATAGATCCAAACACATTTATAAATGCTAAACATTTTTATTAATTTTATTTTGCTTTCTGTACTCTGAAATATAAACTGACCCACTTCCTGGCGTAAAATGAAAATCATACAGCATATTCCAATTATACAAGGTGATGTCATGCAGAAGGAGAATTTTTTTTTTAACTACAGCCATGGACTCTGCTGGGACACTATCTGCTATGCATTTGCTACACAATTAACAGAATGACTGCAGTATCATGGAAATGAAGGCAGAGGCTGAGAAGTAGCAAATATTGCTGACTTAAATATAAAAACAAAGCAAAACACCTTGACTGGAGTTTCACACTAAATAATTTTGAGACAAGCACATAAAGGCAAAATATTTACTAATGATCAGGGAACAATTCCTTGATGTACCTTGACTGATCAATAACTGGACCTCTTACTGAGGCGATGTCTAGACTGTAGGCTTCTTTCGGGAGAAGCTTTTCCAGGAGAGATCTTCCAGAAAAACTTCTTTCGAAAGAGAGTGTCCACACAGAAAAAGCGATCTGCTTTTTCGAAAGATAATGTCCACATTGATTAGATGCTATCTTGCATTTAAATTGTGATTACTATGGACGGAGTGGCCACCAGGGCACCTATGCTTTTTACTGGAGGCCTCTTCTTTCGAAAAAAAACCCCTCTTCCCTGTCCACACATGCCTTTTTCTGAAAGAGCTCTTTCGGAAAAAGGCTTTTTCCTCATAGAAAGAGGTTTACCACTGTCAGAAAAACCCCTACATTCTTTCGACTTTCTGTTGAAAGAATTCAATTGCAGTGTGGACGTAAGTGTAATTTTTCTGGAAAAACGGCCATTTTTCCAGAAAAACTCTGCAGTGCAGACATACCCTGAGTCTGGGCCATCAAAGAAAGCAATTGGTAAAGAAAATGCTACTGAAAAAAATGGGGCTCCCAACAATGGAACATTTCCATTGTAGGGTAACTGTCTTCAGTTTCAGTTTAGAAAAAAATATTGTGGATATATTTGAAGAGATAGTCTCTCTCTCTTTCCCTCTCTCTCTCTCTCTCTTCTGAGAATATATCAGGAATGCAATAATTAAGAATTAATCATTTTTCCTTTTAGAATTATAGATACCCAGGTTTCAAGTTAAAACAGCTTACAGAACTACCAAGACACTTGGAAGCAGCAAAACTTTGGGATTTGGTTATAAAAGCTCAGAATTTCAAAGTATGTACACTTTACTCCAGCTTGCTAAATAGAAACTTCTAACATAAAGTATCAGCAAAGTTTTGTGGTTCATATCTTAAATAAGCGTATATTTTAAAATATTCATATTCAATTTTTTCTTTAAGTTTTTTAACTCATAAAAGATGCCAGATTGAGAAATATAGACAATGAAGTCCATTATTTATTTATCCACACAACAGGATCACCTCATGCAGTAGCAGTAAAAGCTTCCCCTCAAAGCTTTTTCTTGTGTTTCAAACTAATCTATTATTAGATTGGGGGGAAACTACATTAAAATAACATTAGGTTGCAAAATCAAACATTTGGAAGAAGCCCCAGATCTTCAAAGATATTTAGATATCTAACTCCCATTGAAATTAATCGGAGTTTGGCATCTCAGTACCTTTAGGGATGTGGACCAAACAGTCAAAATTAGGGTTGCCTATATAACCTAAATTCAGCCTCCTTCTATATATGCATTATGTCTTTAATTACATGATCTCATGGTATTTTTGCACAGAATCCATGCCTCATGTAGTGTGCAAGATGGACAGTGCACAGGGAATGAATCAGGCCTTTGTAGTGCATGAAGCCATTTTTTACAGGACTCCTGCTGTGAGGATCCATTGACCTGAAACCCAGGTCTGCAGGTTCCTCAGTGGCTGCCTTGTCCACAGCCAAAATACAGCCACATCTACACTTCGAGTTTGGTTGAAGTAAGCTGCATTAGGTTGATTTTATAATGAATGTGTCTACACCGCCACGCCTCTTCCGCCAACCTTAAGGGCTTTTAAATTCGACTGCTGTACTCAGCCTTGGTGAAAGGAGTAGTGATAAATTCAACCTTCCAAGGTCGAATTTGGGGTAGTACGCTCACAGCGCAGTTCAATTTGATGGCTTTGGCCTCCGAGATGTATCCCACAGTCAGGGCTGCCAGTAGGTGGCGTAAAGGGAGCAGTTGTCCTGGGCCCAGCAATTTAAAATAGTGCAAGGCTTCAAGCCACCACTGCAAAGGCAGCAATGTCATCTGGAGCGCTGGGCCCTTTAAATCTCCACTGGAATGCTGTGCAATTCTTTGAAGTTTGTGTCATAGCTACCCCTCGTGCCCTAGAATATGGGGGAAGGAGGAAGGTCTGGAAAGCCTTTCTCTCAGCTCCAAGGGATGGCTCATGGTGGAGAAAGCTGTCATTCTCACAGCTTTGATTACTACCCAGGGCAATTATAATAAACAATGTGTCCTTGTGCTTCCTCCTTCCTGATGTTATCAGAGGGTATGTCTACACTAGCCCCCTAGTTCGATCTAGGGAGGCTAATGAGGGCGGCCGAAATTGCAATCCCGTGCTTCATTAGCATGTTCCCGGCCGGTCGCCATTTTTAAAATTGACTAGCCCGAAGTAACTGCCCGCGTCTACACACGGCAGTGAAACGGGATTCCGAATTAAAGCCCTAAATTGAATTAGCTGTTAAACCTCATTCCAGGAGGAATAACAGCTAATTCGATTTAGGCTTTAATTTGAATCGCTTCACTGCCGCCTGTAGACGCGAGCAGTTACTCGGCTAGTCAATTTCTAAAATGGCGACCGGCCGGGAACATGCTAATGATGCGCGGGATATTTAAATCCCACGCTTCATTTGCAATTTCGGTCGCCCTCATTAGCCTCCCTAGATCGAACTAGGGGGCTAGTGTAGACATACCCAGAATCTTGTTATGTCCGCAACTCCTTTTCTATTCAGTGATGCTTGTGTTAACTGTGTAGCCTAAATAAAAATGCATGATTTCAAAGCAGTAGAATCTTTATGCACTGTGCCAACTGCATTTGGGGGGGGGGATGTTGTTTTACAAGGTCATATATGTACAACAAGGGACAACATAGTAATGAGCAACACACATAACTCTCACATCATTGTCTGGTCATTCATAAAACTGGTTTACAGAGCCTCTCTGATGTGCAGTGTTCTTTGATGTGCTCTTCTTATTTCCCTGGTGTATGGCTGCTTATAATTGGCCGCCAAGCGATCTGCCTCAACTCCCCACCACACCAGAAACTTTTCTCCCATACTTTCACAGATATTAGCAGCACATAGTAAGCAGCAACAACAATGGGAATGTTGCTTTCTCTGAGATCTAACTTAGTCAATAACTGCACTGCCCACCTGTAGTTGACCTGCTCCTTACTGCTGTCCAGGCTGCCTGTGTACAGCTTCATGAGTCATGGGAGCAAGGAGTAAGTTAGCTCTTCCAGGATATCATTTCAGTGTCACCAATGATAATTTTCCAGTCTGGGAAGAAAGTTCCATCTTGCAGCTTTCTGAAGAGATCGGAGTTCCTAAAGATGTGCGCGTCATACATCTTTCCACTTCATGTTGGTGTTGGTGAGACAGCCCTTATGATCCACCAATGCTTGCAACATCATTGAGAAGTACCCCTTGTGGTTTGTGTACTCTTTGGCAAGGTGGTCTGGTGTCAAGATAGGGATATGCATCTGTCTTTTACCCCCACCATAATCCCAACATGGCAAAGCCATTATGTCCTGCACATTTCCCAGAGTCACTATCCTTCCAATAAGTGGATATATTGTCTTGGCAACTTGATCACAGCAGCCCCCACTGTAGATTTACCTACTCTGAATTGATCTCTGACTGAGTGATAGCATTCTGGCATTGGAAGCTTCCACAGGGTTATTGCCACTCAGAGCTTGTCTCCAGTGTACTAGGGATCTGTGGTGCAGCAAATGATAGACTGGGTATCAATTTATCACATCTGCTTAGATGTGATAAGTTGATCTCTGTGTGTTCTCCCATCAAAACCTGGTACTCCACCAAAACAAGAAGAGTAGCTGGAGTTGATGGAAGAGCAGCCCGCACCAACCTTACCACATGCAATGGTAAATATGTTGACTTCAGCTATGCCGGGGGTTAGTGTAAACAAGACCTCACTTCTCAACTGTCAGCGTGCATCTCATTTTGGTATTGCTGTGTGTCACGGTGGAAGAAACAATTCACAAAGTTCAGTGAAAGTGGCCTTATGCATGCAAAATTTTTGCATCTACTGGTCCTTGTCCCATAGCTGCATAATTATGCGGTCCCTCCAGTCTGTGCTTGACTCATAGCAGCAGAATCAGTATTCCATTGTGTCAACATGTCTGACTGCTACCAGAATATGCCAATTGCTCCATTCAGTAGGTTCCTGCATATCTGTATGTGTGGTCTCCTCACTTTCTTTCTTGCACAGGTGGATGCTGAGTAGGCTCTGGACAAACCACAGGATAATGTGTGAGATGTTTGCAATGCCTGCCACAGCAGTGTGCAGCTGAGCGTATGTGATGGGGTGTATCTACCCTGCACTATTGAGTAGGGGTTGCAGGGGTATATACTCTGATAGAGGGACATTTGCTATGAACTGAGCCTACAGGCCGTGTTTGCCCTGGAAAAAGGGGGCAGTGACCCAGACTTTGGGGACTTCTGGACTGTCGAGGGGCATGGTCCATGATTGCCATGTTATGGTGTCTGTGTGGATAACCCGGTTAAAAAAAGGGTGCAAAATGATTGTTTACCATTGTTTTCAAGGAGGAAGGGAAAGGGGGGAGTAAGTGCATCGTGGGAAGTTGACATCAAGTACCTAGAACCACCCGTGGCAATGTTTTTGTCCAATCAGGCATTGAGAGCCTAACCCAAAATTCAAATGAGCAGCAGAAACTGTGGGATGGCTACCCACAGTGCATCACTGCGTGAGTCAATGTTAGCCATGGTAGTGGGCATACACTCTGTCAACTGAATGTGCTTAGTGAGGACATGCACGTTCAGCTTTGTTAAATTGGATTATAAATGTCAACTTCAATAAATTAAACCTAATTTCAAATAAAGACAATGTTGAAACATATATATGTATGTTAAATAAAGCCTGGCCATCAAGCCCAAAATTGGGGCTCAGCCCTCATCTGGCTGTAGCATCATAACACTCCTGCACCCCTGCACACACCAACCTTGAGTCCATCATACACCTGAACCCCCTGAGCCGCTCATATCCCCAGACTCCTGCACTCCCACATCCCCAGACACCCTGCCATAACACTCCTGCTCCTCCACACACTCCAACCTTGTGCCTTGAGTCCATCATACACCCCATTCTCCTAACCTGAACCCTTCATACATCCCAACCCGGACTCCTGCACCCCCACATCACTAGCCCCCTGCCGTAAGATTGACAGAAGACAGCCTGAATGCGTGCATGAAGTTGGATTTAACCAGTTACGATATAAACTTCAAAGAAATGTGCAAAAAGATGCAGCAGCAGAAATCCCATTAAATAAAGTCTGTGAGTACAATGTTTCATTTATGCTATTATTAATCATCATGTCAATTATCAATATTGTATATTTTCAGTCATGCAAATGGGCTTATACAGCTCTTTGTTGACTACCTGTTCTGAACTTTGATGTAGTTTGGCTCTTTGGTTTGAAAAGCTCGCCGACCCCTGTTGTAGACATCCCCTACAAGTCTGATGAAGCAGGGAACAGCAGCCTACGAGCCCTATGTGTTCAATCTCCACTGGATGTCTCACCCATTGATGTCCTGACTGGCAGAGCCTACTGCATTCTCTGTTTGCCCTATGGACAACATTGAGTGGCTGTCTGTGCACCCAGGTAGCTTTCCAGCTTCCTGCTGCACACTCCTCATACCTTGCCTCATTACTGGTTTCTGGCCCAGTCCTGCCCATGAAGCCAAGCCTTCCTTCTGGTTCCTGGTCCGCTGCTCTGATCCTAACTCCTTATCCTGCCTTGGTTCCTATTTTTCCACTCCACTACTGGCAGCTTACCCTGCCTCTGTTCTACTAACCTTACTTTGGCAGAGTCATTTAGCTCTGACATAGTGCAAACTCATTGACCTTGATTCCAATCTGATCATATGGTGTGACATTCTACTGCTACTTTTGGCCTTGGACCCTCTGAACTGAACTGAACTCAGATTATGTCCCTTATAACTCAGGCCCTGGCTTTGACCCACACCTTGCAGGTGAGTTCCCCATACCTAGCTCAAGTGAGAGGAAAGTAAGAGTGACCATACTGCAAAACACCATTCAAGCTACACAGAGTGATTGTATTATCAAAGTGATTCTGTGAGACGGTAATAAGTTGCTGTAATTCAAGTTCCGGCATCTTGTTGCATTACTAGCACAGCAGTACTCAAGCTTTAACACATACACACCACAATTCTCCAAGACACTATCTAGCTGAAATGTAAAGCATCACTTAATTTGAGCTAGAGGTTTGTTTGTGTTTGTGTACAGGAATCAGGTTAGGGAAAAACTCAAGTTACACCTTGAGCTAACAGTTCAGTGAAGACAAGCCCTTTGTTTCTTCTGAAGAGTGCACATGGATTCTCCTCTTGGTGCTCACGCACCCTATTTGTACAAATGAATATTTTGGCCAGTAGTGCCCAATAGGGCTATGCCTGCTGTATGTCGCACCTGCCACTCAAGAGCATAAAAGGTGGAACAATCCCTGCTATCCCTCAGTTCCTTTTTGCCTCCTGTGACAGCAAGAATGAACCCCTCCAGTGTCCACCTACTTCTCTGTGCTAATGCTAACTATTATTGTTAATTATTTAGTTCTTAGTGAATAGTTTTAGTTATTTTTTTGCAAGTTGGCACCAAAATCAGATTTTTTTTTTGGCGAGATATTCAACTTTTATCTTCCATGCAGTAGAGATGCTCAAACAATATGGAAAAAATCAAATTCGCAGTGTTCAAAATCTGCCCTTTATGTGAAACTTCAATGCCACTCACCTGCCTCTTTTGTTTAGTAGAGAATCAGCAACAATGTCCCAAGGGAAAGAAATCTAAGAGAAACAGTTAAGGGCAGCTAGAATTCTCAAAGGGACAACATTAAAGGCATAACCACAGACTATCCCAAATCAGAGGAAAGATGGGAAGAAATAAATATAGCTGCATCAGGAGCTCTTTAATTACCTGAAAATTAAAAAGGAATCATAAAAAGAGTGAAAACAAGGACCAATTGCTAAGATAAGTATAAAAGAAGAGCAGAAGCATGTAGGGACAAAATCAGAGAAGCATAGAATGAGTTACAACCAGAAAGGGACATAAAAGGCAATAAAAAGGTTATATAAAATCAGTAGAAGTAGGATGAAGGAAAGTGTAAATCCATTACTTAACAAGGAAGAAGGGATAGTAATCGACACAAATAGTGTGCAAGTGCTTACAAATATCTACAACATCTCTGACAGATATTTATCTAACATGTTCTTAAAAATTTCCAATGACAAGAACTACACAACCTTTCTTCGCTATTCTTACAGTTCGTTTTCCTAATATCTAACTTAAATCAACTAAAGTATGTCTACACTATAAAGTTAATTCGAAATAACAGCCGTTATTTCGAATTAACTTCAATAGCGACTACACATGCAAAATTTAATTCGAAATAGCAGAGCTCATATTTCGAATTTGGTAAACCTCATTCTACGAGGAGTAACACCAAATTCGAAATAGCTAATTGGACTAAGTGCTGTGTAGACACTTAATTTGAAATAGGGGGCCTCCAGCCCTCCCAGGGAGCCCTGGTGGCCACTCTGGGTCAAACCAGGAAAACTCCTCTCCTCTCCCCCAGCCCCGGGCCCTTAAAGGGGTAGAGTCTGGCCACTGGGCACGTGCGAGCCAGAGGCCTGCATGCAGACAGACAGCTCTGCACCCAGTGGCCAGACGATGAGCCGGGCAGCCAGCACCAGTCCAGTGTCCCCCGCCCAGTGCCCAGGAGCCAGCCAGGGGCCGTAGACGGCGCGCGCCCGCCTGGACTGGTGCAGAGATCATGGACCTCATTGAGGTGTGGGGGGAGGCCCCCAATGTCCATGATCTCCACACCAGTCAGAGGAATGCCGCCGTCTATGGCCACATAGCGGCCTCCATGGCCTGCAAGGGACACAGGCGCACCCAGGAGCAGGTGCACCTGAAAATAAAGGAGCTCAGGCAGCCATACGCCAGGGCCACCAGGGGCAGCACTGCAGCAGGTGCTGCCACCTGCCCCTACTTCCCAGCCCTCGACCGAATCCTAGGGAGTGGGGCGGTCCGCGCCAGTCCGGGGGGCAGCGAGCCGGGAGCTGAGGGCCCTGACCCGGGCGCAGCAGAGGGGCCACCACCAGCTGTCCCGGCACCGGAGTCGGCAGGGTTGTCTGGGAAGGCCATACCAGGTAAATGCCAGCACTGTCCCCTACCCAGGGGGAGGCGGGGAGGGAGACCAGGGACCGCACGTGTGGGCCATGCCTCCCACGGATCACGCAGCCACCTATGCACTATGCACGTGCGGGCATGTGTCGTGCCACCCTTGGGCAGGTGGCTCCAGCTGCGTGCCACACAGGGGCCGTGGCCTGATAGCCACACGTGTGTGTGAAGAGACCCAACACACTCCCGACCTCGGGGTGGGACACAGCAGGACGCCTTCCCTTTACACACCCCCTCTACACAGGGGCAGGGGACATCTCCTCCCCCCCCCCCCGCCCCGGCCGCACTATACACAGCACAGGAGCACGGATATCCCGATCATCCCCACTCCCGCGCAGAGCTGGACATCCCAACCATGGCCTCCGTGCAAGCACATCGGCTCTGACGGTGCAGGGCACGGTCGCCCTCACCTTGCAGGGGGGGCTGGGCATCATCCACTGTGTCCCCAGGGAGAACTGACCACTTCTCTTCTTTCTCTACAGCCACACCAGCTGCTCATGCAGGGCGCACCACACCGCCCAGGACATGCTCCCGTACCTGCGTCCTCAGCAGGAGCACCACCATGCGGCAGGGGTACCAAGAGCAGCACCTGCAGGCCTTGCGAGCCCAGACCCGGATCATGGAGCAGCGGGCTCAGGAAGAACGGGAGTTTCGGCGGGAGCTGCTTGCCCAGGGTCATGCCATCTGTCACCATCTGCAGGCCCTGGTGCAGAGAGTGCTGCCCCGTGCCGGTCCCGTGCCTGATGCCCCCCCAGCTACTGTTCCTCCTCCCACTCCTGCCCCCCCTCCCACCTCTTCCTCCTCAACCTCCACACCCTCCTCCTCAATCTCCACACACCCCCACCTCAACCTCCGCACCCTCCTCCCCATCCCCCCGGGGATGCTAAGGCCCCCTTCCCCCGCAGTGCTAGGAAGCAGTTGGCCCGGCGAGACCCCCACTCCTGAGTGATGAGCTTCCCCTCCCCCTTCTTCCCCTTGCTTCCCTTCCAGCTCCCTCCTCCAAGTTTTCCCCCTCCCCTCTCCTGCTGCCCTTCCCAATCTCCCCAGAGTTTCATCCCCCCCAGTTTTGTTAAATAAACAGAGTTTGTATTTTTGAGACAAAAGTGCATTTTATTTGACATCAGGAAGGGGGGGCTAGGGAAGGGTAAGTGGAAGGAAGAGGAGGAATGGGGCACAAGCCCCCAGTGGGGCACACCAGGAGACTGTTAGCGCCTCAGGGTGGAAGCTCTCCGCAGGGCCCCTGGATCCTGACAGCCCCTCAATGGTCCTCCCGGATGGCAGCCTGCAGACAGTGCAGCCAGGCTGCTGGCAACGTGTCCACGAGATGCAGCAGAGTCCCCAGGGGCAGGTCTGGTTCCATGTTGCAGAGTGCCGTGGTGTCCCGAGTGAGGGCAAGCAGAGCACTCCGAGACACAAATGCTTTGCTATCCCTCCTCTCCCCCTACCCCCGCTTTGCCCCGGGGCCTGGTGAGTCTGTTGGTGTTACTACCTAAACCTCACTAATATCTCTGCACAGGGGCCATGCACAGGTCATAATTTATGTCTGTTACCTAATGCAGAGGGGACTAAATGAAACCAATATATTAATTTGCTGTATTGATTTTGCTAACTGCATTCTTTTACTGTGAGGTATTGTTTTTAAATTACTATTGTGTTGAACTCATTTTTAGGATTCAAATGCAGAAGACACTACTTAAGACATCACTAATTTTATGTATCGCAGTTTTTGAGTGTCAAATTTGAGACACTTAGGACCTGAATTTCAGATGTGCTGGATATCTGTAACTCCCATCAAAGTCAATGCAAGCTGCAAATGCTTGGCACTTAAGAAAATCAGGCTTTCAGCGTATCTACTTGAAAATGCTTTATTCCACATAATGGATAATTTTGAAAGAAACTGCTTCTCTTCATCTTAAAGCTAAGCTTTTCCCTCAAAAGGGTTTTCCCAATGTTTGCTGAAGCTAAGACTTTTTTAAATTTTGTCATGAAGTGTACCACTTGCACTCTTAATCAATACATTAAACAGAAGGTTTGTTTCAACAGGGAGAAGTTTTTAAAGTTTGGAAAAAGTTGTTTCTCTCAGAAGCATCTATTGCTGTTTTACAAGATTGTTTTTGGTGGTGGTTTCTTCAAAAGTTTAAGGTATAAACATATAACACAAGTTACTCTTACATGTTTTCTAATCAAATGTACAAAATAAAGGTTTCTTGTGTTACAAAATCATCATCCATAGATTGAATAGATTCAATGGGAGCAGAAGTAGGCCCAGAATGAAATTGTTTAACTTTAACCTGATTGCCGAGGTTTTACTTTTAAAGATCCATTTAAATAGAAGCTTTATATTACTGAATACGAAAGTAAAACTTTACGCTAGCATTGACTGTTTACTTGAGCTTTGCTTACTTTATTTAATGATGCTAAGATTTATGCAAGAGTTTGTTCTGAAATACTTATACATAGGAACATAAAGCAAAAATGTCACTAATTTTATTACCTGGGACTATCAATATGTATATAAGTAACTGAATAGCCAAGGGAAAATATTCAGACAGTACATTACAGTGCTTGCGAACTACCGGTGACTCAGTACAGCACATCAGCCCAAAATTTAAGGAAGTGCTTAAATAATAAAGGCAATTATTAATAAGGAATAAATCCTTAATAAGGATAGATTTAACACATGCTTCAGTATAAGCAGGTGCTTAAGTGCTATGCCAAATCAAGAGCTTTTGCAATAAATTAAGAAAACTGTTAATTTAAGGGGGGGGGGAGAATACAGCAACATGTAAAATTACTTTGGGAATATGGATTACAATGTTTTTCATGATACTATCAGATTAAATACTATTGCTAAAGCCACAGTTCAACATGGTATTTATGTACATGTCTAACTATAAACATGTGAGTCATCCCGCTATCTGTAGTGGGATTACTCGCATATATGAGTACCCTGCTGAGTCAGGGCCTAAATTCTGAACAACATCATGTGAATTCATAACTTCCTTATTTTTTGTTGCTTTTTCTTTTTAAGCCTAACCGAGAAGATCAAGATCACTTGTTTGACAGAATTGCGGACAGTTTTGTTTCACTTTTCCTATGCATCCCCAGTGATACTAAAGATGCTTTTTTTCAGGTAAGGGTATGGTGACGTATGAGTTGCAATGATTAGTTATAGGAGTCTGACAAGTTTTAAGGTTCTTCATCCCTCTGGTACATGGTGTGGAAAATGCATTAATTGCATGGAAATTGGCATGTCAAAAGGAGAAAGCATACAGAAACAAGCTTCCTCACCCACATAGCCACAAACATTCCCTGGATGAGCAAAAGGAAGTAGAAGTTAGGGAGCAGCAGCTTGCCCCATGAAAATTTTCAAAGGCATAAGAGGCCAAAAAGTCAGATTTTAAAGGGATTTAGGCACCAAAATAGGTAAATAGATGCCTAATTCCCCCACATAGGTTCTGCTGACATTTTAAAGCTATAGCAGATGTGCCACATAATCCCTTTAGCTGACTAGGTACTTTGAGCACCTAAGTTTCTTCTAATAAGGATTTACAAAGCAATCTGAGTGCTGCTGTCAGCTAACAGGCTGTTCAGAGCAGTAGCTGAAGCCCTGAAGTAGGAAAGAGAATGCCTACCTCACCTGCTGGGCCTTATCCTGTAGGTGTTCTCTGAGCACACCAGTTACCTGTCAGGCACTGGATGCAAATCACTGATAAATGGGGGGAAGTGTATGTTTGTGGGGAAGGGGATAGAGCATAGCATCTGCACAAAAAACATCCAGGGCACAGGGACATATAAAACCAGAATGAGAGGTATCTAAAATGAGCATGGGAGAGAGAGAGAGAGAAAGAAAGAGAAAGAAAGCATTTTGGCAGGTAGAGAATGGGCTACCTAGGCAGTTGACCTGGCATAAATACCTAAGTACAAGAGAGGGTTTTTGCAACTGAGATCCTAGAAAGAGAGACATGCCTCTCTCTGGCCTGTCAGCCAGGCATGTAAAATCAGCTGCTTAGCTGCCTAAACCCTGCCTTCTCTGCCTTTCACTACTGGCTTCTGAAAATCTCTTTATTAGGTTCTTAACTCTCCCTATGTGTTGTATGAGCAGCCGTGGTGACAAACTCATTGCTGGGAATAACACTGGGTGGCAAGGCTCCTAGGAGTTAGGCTCAGAGTTGCAATGCCTAAGTCTCCTTTGTAAACCTAGCCTTGAAGTACTTTTTAAAATGTTATCTTATGTAACATACTCCTGCTGAAAAACACAATTCAGAATTCTATTAAATTACATATAAATTAATGCTGAAGACATAATTATCTACCTCTTAAGGTACACATTATCTACTGGACCTAACAAGAGGGATTGCAATCTTCCTTAGGATTAGTGGGTCAATCCTCATATAGGAGTTATGTGGATTATTTAAATAATTTAAGTGAGGTTCTCAGATACTGTGGTGATGATCACCAAAGAACATCCAATAAACTAGGATTGACTCTTGATTTTTCCTACAAGTAGTTCTCACGCGGTGGCACTTGGAACTCACTACAGTTTTGGGTTGCATTAAAGTTATTACAAGGCTATTTCGTCACAATTCACTCAGTACACAATTTTACAAACAATTTACTCTGACTAGATTTTTTCCTGCTGGGGGCCTTGTAGCCACAAAGTACTACAATTAACCATGAGAAAATAGTCATTAGGTCTAGAAAGGCCATGTGCAAGTCCATGAGGTGTTGTTTTGGTTGAGGTGCTGTTGCCTCCCACTCACATGAAGAAATTAGAAGTAGAGATAATTACAAGTATATTTGTATGGCATGTTTAGTATGCAACATATATTACAACATAGCTTGGACCAGATTCTAGATATGATATAGCATTTAAATTTCACACTGATATGTGGCAGCAGCTGTGTTTTTTTATGCAGCTTATGAAATTTAAAATAAACTAACTCATAGTTTTCAATTGTTGAAATGTTTGCATAGTATTTTCTTATGAAAATGTTATCTGAATAGATATTTTTAGCTTTATAAAAATGCTGACGGTGCAAAAGTTCATATGCAACTATTTGAACCTATGTAATCTAGATAGACAAAACAGAGCTGTATGAGTGGGGGAGGGGGGGAATAGAGAAAAAAAGAGAGGAGAGTGACAACTTCTAATGTTATGACAACATGCAGGCAATCTGAAATTAATACCTGGGTCAAACAATATGTGACTAATGAAATTTAATCCTAAAATAAATCTGCCAAAATTTTCCAAAATGCTTACTTTTCATTACATATAGTGATTACTTAAACCTTAAGCTATTTTTTATTCCCAATTCACTCTTCCATGCTTCATTTGAGCTCATAATGACTCATTCAGAGATTATAAATATAGTCTTTTGGAATCAGCATTTCACAATTCTTGTTCTTGCTAGCAACCTTGACTTGTACCATTTTTCACCAAGGTATTGATCATTATACCTGCTATTGTATTTGACACAGATATTTAATATTTCGTACAAATAATAAAGACAAACTATTTTTGAATGTGTTAGTTCAATGATTACAGTATGTAACATATGTTATGACATAGCTTGGACCAGATTCCAGATATGTTATAGCATTTACAGTTCAGACTGAATGCAAAATGTTGCTTTAATTTTGTTATGTAAACAGAATTATAACTATAGTGAATTTAGTACTAAAACTCATTTTGTAATTTTATAGTTATTATATTCAGTTTAATTCTTATTTTGGCAGGTATATCCTGATTGTTTGTCACAAGTCATATATGTTTCTTTTTGTGAAGCATTTCCAGAATCCAGTAAATCTTTTGATGATGCATTTAAAGATGGATTAGTAGATTTAATTTTTCAATGGGTATCAGGTACTGTTAGTTTAAATATATTTTTGAAATGTATATATTAAGAATTCCAGATTTCAATATATCTTTCCCTCATTCAGAACTTATTACTTTTACCTCCTACTAGTTTTATTAATTATTATTATTATATTAATTTAATTAATTAATTAAAATGAATAATTAATACTGACCTATTATTAGAAATACTATTGTCAAAGATGCTTTTCTGAGTCTGGAACATTAATATCTCAAATTCCAACTCTTGGTTAGAGGATTGAAAACAATTGGTGGTAGACTGGAAAACAAATGGAGGTAATTTGAGCTGATTGTTCATCATAATCTCTGAGGAACAAATGTTTTTACTTATTTAAGGAAACAATAAGCATGGAACTGAATGAGGATTTATTTAAGCCAATTATTTTGTAGCTGTAGGTATCTCAGTTCTCAAGGACGTCATTTGGATTTATGGAGCCCTATGCAGTATTATTCGACTGGAACCTCTATGCCCAACGGCAGTCCCAGGGGATGATGTATTTTTAGAGATATGATTTTATAATCTTCAGCAACACGCTAATGAAATATCTCTAAAGAAAATTTTAAATAAGGTCCTGTTGTGTTGACAGAAAATTCAGAAACTGACAGTGTATACCTGGGGTTGGCAAATGCCTGTTCAATGGTTTCATTGCCACCTGAATGGCTCTTTCATAGGTTCTATGTTCTGCTAATAGGTCTGGCAGGCTTTTTCACTTTTAAGTTAACAACAGCCTATAGTATATCAGGCTGGTCTGGGCACCGCCGAGAGGGTCAAACCAGGGTGAATTGCTTAAAACCAGGGCTACTTACAGCCCAAGACTAGGGTTCTCCTCTATCAGACACCAAGTGAGTCACACAGAGCACTTCAGTTGCTACTCTGGACAGCAAGAAGCCTCACCAGCAAAACCCCTTAGACACCCCAGCATTCCCTGTGCCACAATCAGACCCACACCATATACAGGTGAGAGGTTATATGTAGGGAATAATTCTGAACACTCTGGATGCAGGTGAAAACAAGCCAGAGGATTTATTACACACAGTTGGTGGAGTGCCAACCAGGGGTTAACCTGGTGAACACTGTTTAAGCAAAACATTACAGTAGATCATATAGGTGGCAGCTGGACGGAGGAGAAGCAATTTGATAGGGTCTGGTGGCAAGACGAAATGAGCACATAAGCCAATAAACTACGAAGGTTACACAGCATCTCCGCCCATTGCCAAACAAACCCCTTCTCTCTAATACAAACAGTTTTCTTAACAAGCTAAATAAGCCAACATCAACAAACAGACAATTAAATGGCAACTTTTGTCTAGTTAAATTATGATGCATCTGTGAAGGGGTTACTGGCACCTAGTGCTGATGTGATCCGTGAGTTTATGGGCCCATTATCTAGGATTAAAGCAAAACATATTAGCAAGATTGTGTTGGTATCAGTTGGTGCGGCCCCTTGGAATGTGGTTGCCAGGGTGACTGTGCCTTCCTAAGGTCCCTCTACTCAGGCTAACTGTCCGTGCTGTTAAGTTACAGGCCTGTCTCAAATTTAGAATTGAATAGGGGTTTTTAGTGAAATACCATGGACTGCCTCAGTTCCCTACATTATAAAACCAATCTCACCAACTCTGAACAGATTATCCCAGTCCCAAAGGACCAGCCACAGTCCCACGTAAATTTGTACCTTAGATCATACCCAAAAGAGCACACTGTGCCAATCCTTTAGAACAGTAGTTTCCAACCTTTTTACGCCCAAGATTACTTTTTAAATGTCAGAACAAGCCAAGATCTACCCCATCCTTCCCTCAAGGCCCCACCCCTTCCTTGAAGCCCCACCCTCTCTGTTCTCCTCTCCATCACTTGCTATCGCCAGCCCTTATACACTCTCAGGGTACGGCTACACTGTCGCTTTTTTTCGATTCTTCTGTACGAAGAGGTTTTTCCAACATTTGGCCTGTCTAGACTGGGCCAAATATCAGAAAAACCCCTTCTTTCGGAAGCCCCCTTATTCCTCGTGGAATGAGGAATACAGGGGTTGCTGAAAGAGCATGTTTGCTCTTCCGCTAAAAAAAGCAGAAGAACAAACGTGTCCCTGGACGTGGAAGAGTTTTTCTGGGATACTAAATCCTCTGGCTTGTTTTCACCTGCATCCAGAGTGTCCAGAATTATTCCCTACATATAACCTCTCACCTGTATACGGTGCGGGTCTGATTGTGGCACAGGGAATGCTGGGGTGTCTAAGGGGTTTTGCTGGTGAGGCTTCTTGCTGTCCAGAGTAGCAACTGTAGTGCTCTGTGTGACTGGCTTGGTGTCTGATAGAGGAGAACCCTAGTCTTGGGCTGTAAGTAGCCCTGGTTTTAAGCAATTCACCCTGGTTTGACCCTCTCGGCGGTGCCCAGACCAGCCTGATATACTATAGGCTGTTGTTAACTTAAAAGTGAAAAAGATGCATCTGACAAAGTGGGTCTTTGCCCACGAAAGCTTATGCTCCAATACATCTGTTAGTCTATAAGGTGCTACAGGACTCCTTGTCACTTTTTCTTGATTTTAGATTCTAAAGCCGTGGTCACCAACCAGTCGATCGCGAGGTGTTCAGAGCCCTCCTATTTCTTGCCCACCCCCAAGAAGCCCCACTACCTAACTCCAGTGAAAATGGAGGTAGCGCCAGCTTCCTGCGGGGTGGACTAAAGTCCCGCAGCTGCGTGCCTCTTCTGGGGATTCAGGAAGTGCGCTGGCTGCTCCCCTTCCCCCAAACAGCCTGCGCAGTACCTGAAAGGCCAGGTCTGTGGCTTACCAGGGATTTCCTTCCCTTGCGACGGGGGAGGGGGTAGGAGTCCCCAGAGGAGGTGCATGCAGTCTTCCCTCCTCTGCAGGGGGGAAGGAGTAGGAGTCCCTGGAGGAGGCGTTTGGGGACCTCCCTCCTCTGCGGGGTGGTAGGAGTCCCCGGAGGAGGCGTGTGCCGGGGACTCCCTGTTCCCTGCCCCAGCACCCACCGGCAGCCTGCTACCTGCCCCATCAGCCTGTCCCCTACCATCACCAGCAACCTGTCCCCTGCCACAGCACCCTGTTCCCTGCCCCAGCACCCACTGGCACCCTGTCCCCTACCCCCACTGGCACCCTGTTCCTGCCTCAGCACCCTGTCCCCTGCCCCCACTGGCACCCATCCCTGCCCCAGCACCCACTAGCACCCTTCCCCAGTACCATGTCCCCTGCTCCCACCAGCACAGTTGGGGCCACATTAGTGAGGCTTGGGGGGTTTTGGAGGAGTTTTTTTTTTTTTTGCATCTCACTTGTGTGGTCCCAACTGACTTTTCTTTGGGTCAGTGATCCCTGACTCAAAACAGTTTCCCTGCCCTTCTCATAAATAAAGACAATGCTGAAACTTTTTGTGTTTGACATAATATTTTACTTAAAAATGAAGCCTGGCCGACAAACCCACAATTGGGGCCAAGCCCCCATCTGTCTGCAGCATCATAACGCTCCTGTACCACCCCGACCCCAAATCTGAGCCTATCATCTATCATATACTGGAACCCCCTGTCCTGAGACTCTCACATCCCCAAACTCCTGCACCCCCACATCCTCAGTCTTCTGCCACAACACTTCTGCACCATACACACACCGCAAATCTGTGTCCTGAGCCCACCATACTCCCAACCTCCCTGCCGCTCATACACCCCAAACCAAACTCCTGCACCCTCACATTCACAAGCCTGTGGCTTGCTCAGCACCCCAACCCTACACCTGAGCCCAACACTCCCTAGCCTGGAGCATCTGGCGAAGTGGGTCTTTGCCCACAAAAGCTTATGCTCCAATATATCTGTTAGTCTATAAGGTGCTACAGGACTCCTTGTTGCTTTTGCAGATCCAGACTAACACGGCTACCCCTCTGATACTTAAAATCTAGAAGTTTATTAATTTAAAAAAGAAAGGTTGAGCATGAGATTGTTAAAGAGAATACATTACATACATCAGTCCCCAAGTTCTTGATGCAGGCTCCTAGCAGAGATGTTACAAAGTGCTAGCTTAGAAGTCTCTGATGTACATCCTATGTCAGGATGGATCAGCAAGAAGCCATGATGTACTGGTTGGTTTGCAGGTTCCCAGATGCATTCCTCAGGTGTTTACTGGCAACCTTGAGATTCTTTGTCTATGCACCATCGCTAATTAGCATAGCCATTTATTGGATAACCATTCCTCACAATAGGTGGTCAAAGTCTATTGCTCTCTCCCAGACAGAGAACATTTAAATACAAGTACAGAGCCCATATTCATAACTTTACACGCAAAAATCATAGAAATATATGCATAGCTTACATAGAATCAGCATAGCATAAGCTTTCATGTGACACCTCATGGCACACTTTGTACAGAATTTGGAGCAAACACACACCAGTGGGTGCAACAATGACCTGCCTGTTCATATTAAAATCCAATAATGTGACAGATCCTCTTCAGAGGCAGCAGAGCCACAGAACAGGGCTAGGAAGAGGCCAATGGGTAGACATTAAGACCCAGTGTTGCCCCAGATTTTTGGGTGCCATACACAGCTGCATATTCTGCAGATGGTAAGGACAACTCTATGAGTATCTTTCCCCTTGCACCTAGGCTATTTGGATTTGTGAAAGCTTGTTTAAAAGCTTTAGCTTTATTAATGTTACTTAATGTTTAATGGTAGTATAAAATTCCTCCTCATTATATAATTCTAGGTTTTGTGAGTGGGTATATTTTCTTGGATAATTCCAGCACTTAACCATTTAATTTAACACCTCTGACTTGGGGGCTGTTTATATATATATATATATATATATATACCTGTATAATATATAACATTTGCAGAATTAGCCATATACAATGATCCCCATGCATATGTATTAATATATCTTTATGGATGAGCTGCTGTGTGTGCAGTGAACCATGTTGTCACTTTCTCTATGATCCTATGTGAAGGGACTATTCAGGAAGAATCTGTGGTGAGCACAACAATGAAGCAAAAATGAAAAATCTTCCAGACTGATTATTGGAAAAGAATACAGGCAGAGACAGACAATGTGAATTATCTGTTTTGGAGGGAGCACAAGAACATCTTCCCCCTGAATTAATTGTAAATGTCCTATGAAAATACTTGGAACTGGAAAGCCTGGATGAATGCAATTTTTTTCCAGGAGAATTTTTTTATTTTCTATAAAGATTATTACAGGGACCAAGCTGTGTCTATTCTAATAGACCTTCTTTTGCAGCAGTATTTGATTTGAAATTTGTATTATTAATAAATGTATGATGGTCTATTACCAAGGTACATTAATAATCTATAGTTTTTATTGAACACAATACCTTGGAGGAAAGAGACTTTTTTTTAAAGGAAATCATGCTTTATCAATCAATTAAAATTCTTTGAGGGTGTCAGCAACCACATACCCAAGGATGAGTCAGTTGATGTAGTGAAGCTGGATTTAAAAAATCTTTGGCAAGCTCCCTCAGCAACAGCTCTTAAGCAAAGTAAGCAGTCGTGGGATAAGAAGGAAGGTACTCTCATGGATACTGATTAAAATATAGGAAATGAAGGTTAGGAATGCATGCTCAGGTTTCGCAATGAAGAAGGGAAATAGCAGGGTCTCCCAAGGATCCCTCTGAGACCTGTGCTGTGTAACATATTCATAAATAATTTGGAGAAGTGAACAGTGAGGGGACAGTGAAGTGACAGAGTTTTCAGATGAAAATAATTAAGTCCATAGCTGACTGTGAAGAGTTACAAAGGGTTCTCCTAACCTTGGTGTCTGGGTAACAAAATGGAGATGAAATTCAATGGTGATAAGTGCCCATTGGAAAAAATAATCCCAACTATACATATAAAATGATAAATTCTAAATTAACTGTTGCCACTCAAGAAAAAATCTTGGAGTCTTTATGATTAGTTCTCAGAAAATATCTGGTTAATGTGTAGTGGCAATCAAAAACTCTACTAAAATGTTAGAAACCCTTAGGAAAGGGATAAATAATAAAACAGAAAATATCATAATGCCTCTATAGAAAGCCCTAATATATCCATACCTTGAACACTGTGTGTATTTGTAGTCATCCCTTCTCAAAAAGATATATTAGAATTGGAATAAGTATAGAAAAGAACAACAGGTATTATTAGCTTCCATATGAGAAGAGATTAAAAAGACTGGAACTGCTCAGTTTGGAAAAGAGACGACTAAAGGGAGGATTTGATAGAGGTCTATAAAATCATGAATGGTGTTGGAGAAAATGAATAGTGAATGTTATTTACCCCTTTACCTAATACAACAATCTGAGGTCACCGAGTGAAATTAATAGGCAGCAGGTTTAAAACAAACATTAAAAAGTACGTCTTCACACTGCACCCAGTTAAATTGTAGAACTCATTGTCATGGGGTGTTGTGAAGACCAAATGTAAAACTGAATTCAAAAAAGAATTAGATAAGTTCATGGAAGATAGGTCCACCAATACCTATTAGCCTGGATGGGCAGGGACAAAACTCCATGTTCCAAGTGTCCCTAAAACTCCCAGAAGCTGGAACTGGATGACAGTCACAAATCTGTCTGTGGTAGGTTAGGAGTTATATGGGGAGTGCACATGCTTGAATGCAATTACTCCATTCCCAGCCCAGCGACTGCTGTGGGGCATCTTTTCAGTGAGCCAGCAACCTTCCAGCTAGGGACTTTCACCTAACATATCCCATACCTTAGTAATGCCCCCAGACAATCCATAGTCAGCAAAACAGGTTAAACTAAAGAAAAACTTATAATCAGCTTCCTCTAGGGTATGGAACTCTGGGAGTATCAGGGTACATTTACACAGCAGGGCTAAAGTCAAATTAAGTTATGCAACTCCCGCTACATCAATTGCGTACCTCAAGTCAAAATAGCTTATTTCAGCTTTTGGCACTGTCTACACAGCAGGAAATCGAAGGAAGAATACTCTTCCTTCAACTTCCCTTACTCCTTGTGAAACTAGGGTTACCATGAGTCAAAGTAAGAAGTCCTTCAGTTTTACATTATTTTGAAATAAAGGCTTGTAGTGTATATGCGCACTATTATTTTGGAATAACGTCAGTTATTCTGAAATAGCGCTGATGTGTAGAAGTACCCTCAGAGTCTACATCAGAGCTCATTGGGCTATAATGCCTCTGTTCTTTTCCCTTTCAACTCAGGGGCTCTGCATACTCCTTCCACAAGGACAGGGGCTCAGTAGGCATGCTGTCCTCTGTCCAGGGCTGGAGAAGCTGAACCATTTGTTCCTTTACAAGTGGAGTTAACTCCATTTTTAACTCCTTCTACAATCCTGGCATGATTTACAGTAGCAGCATGAGAGGATCAGTCCAGCCCAAAGCAGCTCCGTATCCCATCTATACTAGTCAGGGTTTATATACACTGTCACATGGGGAATATATTTTCCATAATTGCCCTGTTCTGTTCATTCCTTCAGAAGCATCTGGTTTTGGCCAGGATACTGGGAGAGTGCTAGATACTGACAGTATACTAGACATACCATGCCTCTGACCCACTATCATCCTTATATTCTTAAACTGAACTTCAGCTGGACTGTTCATTATATATCAAGTATCAGAGGGGGTAGCCGTGTTAGTCTGAATCTGCAAAAGCAACGAGGAGTCCTGTGGCACCTTATAGACTAACAGATTTATTGGAGCATAAGCTTTCATGGGTAAAGACCCACTTCATTATGTCATGCATCTGACAAAGTGGGTCTTTGCCCACGAAAGCTTATGCTCCAATAAATCTGTTAGTCTATAAGGTGCCACAGGACTCCTCATCATTATATATCAGATGCCAACTACTTTAGTGCTTATTTGTTTACATTTTAACCAATGTGGTCTTCACTAACCTGTGGATTGGTACTGTGTAATAAACATTGCACTGCTGGTAAACAGTAGAAATATATTTTTACATATCTGTAAAATGTCAAAAATGTTTTTTTCCAAATTTCCCCTTCTATTGAAAAGCATTGTTTTTCAGGCAAAAAATTATTTTGATATTACCAGGAGACAAGTGGAAAATTACTCAAAGAAAAGAATGCATTAAAAATCTCATTTTGGGAGGTTCTTCTTTCAACTTCCTGCTGTGTAGACAGTGCCAAAAGCCAAAATAAGCTATTTTGACTTGAGCTACGTCAGTTGCATAGCTTAAGTTGAGTACCTTGTTCTGACGCTAGCCCTGCTGTGTAGACATGCCCTAAGCTGCGCAGCAGCACAGCCCTGCAGCTGCTAAATAAGCCCCACCCAGTCAGGCAGCTCCATGTCCTGAACTCCTGACTGGGTGGGGCTGATTAAGCAGCTGCAAGGCTGTGCTGCCCCACAGCTTAGATCAGTGGTCCCCAACCTTTTGGGGCTGCCAGGCGCCCAGGGGCGGAGCCGCTCACGCGTTGCGCGTCCGGGGTGGGGCCGCGCATGTGCCGCATGCCCGGGGGTGGGGCTGCCCATGCACCATGCGCCCGGGGCTAGCACCGCGCATGTGCCGCGCGCCCGGGGCAGGAGCCGCCCATGCGCCACACTCCTGGGGCCAGCACTGCACATGTGCCGCGCGCCCGGGGCAGGGGCCGCCCATGTGCCGCGCGCCCGGGGCTGGCACCGCGCATGTGCCACGCGCCCAGGGACAGGGCTGGCCCAGATCATTTGGCGGGCGCACATAAATGCCTCGGCAGGCGCCATGGCACCTGCGGGCACCACGTTGAGGACCACTGGCTTAGATGAAACCTTTACTATGGGGTATATTTTTATTGTTTCTCTGGTCAAAAAGAAATCTAATTCCCAGTGAGAGCTGACACATTTCTCAATCTATTGTATACAGCCAAGCCCTAAGATACAATCGGATTTGCTCCAATCCCACAGACAGAGACAAACACCTACAGGAGCTATATAGAGCTTTCATAAAACTGAAATACCCACCCAGAGAAGTGAAAAAACAGCTCAACAGAGCCAAAAGAGTACCCAGACATGAACTACTTCAAGACAGGCCCAAAAGAGAAAACAACAAAATTCCACTTGCCATCAACTACAGTCCACAACTTAAACCCCTCCAACGCATTATCAATAATCTACAATCTATCCTGGAAAATGACCCCTCACTCTCAGAGTCCTTGAGGAAAAGGCCAATCCTCACCTAGAGATAACCCCCTAACCTCAAACAAATTCTTTCCGGTAACTACGCAACACACCTCCATCATAATCACCCAGGAACCCACCCCTGCAATCAGCCCCAGTGCCAACTTTGCCCACACATCTACACTAGCGATCTCATCACTAGACCCAACCACATCAGCCACCAAATCAGAGACTGATTTAACTGCACATCTACTAATGTGATAAGAACATAAGAACATAAGAACATAAGAACGGCCGTACCAGGTCAGACCAAAGGTCCATCTAGCCCAGTATCCTGTCTGCCGACAGTGGCCAGCACCAGGTGCCCCAGAGGGGGTGGACCGAAGACAATGATCAAGCGCTTTGTCTCCTGCCATCCTCTCCAGCCTCTGTCAAACAGAGGCCAAGGACACCATTTTATCCCCTGGCTAATAGCCTTTATGGACCTAACCTCCATGAAATTATCTAGCTTCTCTTTAAACTCTGTTATAGTCCTAGCCTTCACAGCCTCCTCTGGCAAGGAGTTCCACATGCTGACTACACGCTGTGTGAAGAAGAACTTTCTTTTATTAGTTTTAAACCTGCTACCCATTAATTTCATTTGGTGTCCTCTAGTTCTTCTATTTAGGAACTAATAAATAACTTTTCTTTATCGGCCCTCTCCACACCACTCATGATTTTATACACCTCTATCATATCCCCTCAGTCTCCTCTTTTCTAAACTGAAAAGTCCCAGTCGCTTTAACCTCTCCTCATATGGGACCCATTCCAAACCCCTAATCATTTTAGTTGCCCTTTCTGAACCCTTTCCAAGGCCAAAATATCTTTTTGAGGTGAGGAGACCACATCTGTACACAGTATTCAAGATGTGGGCGTACCATAGTTTTATACAGGGGCAGTAAGATATTCTGTGTCTTATTTTCTATCCCTTTCTTAATAATACCTAGCATCCTATTTGCCTTTTTGACCGCCACTGCACACTGTGTGGAAGTTTTCAGAGAACTGTCCACGATAACTCCAAGATCTCTTTCCTGATTTGTCGTAGCCAAATTAGCCCCCATCATACTGTACGCATAGTTGGGGTTATTTTTCCCGATGTGCATTACTTTACACTTATCCACATTAAATTTCATTTGCCATTTTGTTGCCCAATCACTCAGTTTGGTGAGATCTTCTTGGAGTCCCTTACAGTCTGCTTCTGTCTTGACTATCCTAAACAGTTTGGTATCATCCGCAAACTTTACCACCTCACTGCTTACCCCTTTCTCCAGATCATTTATGAATAAGTTGAACAGGATTGGTCCTAGGACTGACCCTTGGGGGACACCACTAGTTACCCTCTCCATTCTGAAAATTTACCATTTATTCCTACCCTTTGTTTCCTGTCTTTTAACCAGTTCTCAATCCAAGAAAGGACCTTCCTCTTATCCCATGGCCATGTAATTTACACAAGAGCCTTTGGTGAGGGACCTTGTCAAAGGCTTTCTGGAAATCTAAGTATACTATATCTACTGGATCCCCTTGTCCGCATGTTTGTTAACCCTTCAAAGAACTCTAATAGATTAGTAAGACAGGATTTCCCTTTACAGAAACCATGTTGACTTTTGTCCAACAAATTATGTTCTTCTACATGCTTCACAATTTTATTCTTTACTATTGTTTCGACTAATTTGCCAGGTACTGAAGTTAGACTTACCGGTCTGTAATTGCCAGGATCGCCTCTAGAGCCCTTTTTAAATATTGGTGTCACGTTGGCTACCTTCCAGTCATTAGGTACGGAAGCCGATTTAAGGGATAGGTTACAAACCACAGATAATAGTTCAGCAATTTCCCATTTGAGTTCTTTTAGAACCCTTGATGAATGCCATCCGGTCCCGGAGATTTGTTAACATTAAGTTTTTCTATTTGTTCCAAAACCTCCTCTAATGACACTTCAATCCGGGACAGTTCCTCAGATTCATTACCCACAAAGGACGGTGCAGATTTGGGAATCTCCCAACGCCCTCAGCCGTGAAGACTGAAGCAAAGAAATCATTTAGTTTCTCCGCAATGGCTTTATCGTCCTTGATTGCGCCTTTATAGTTCGATCGCCTAGGGGACCCACAGGTTTTTTAGCAGGCTTCCTGCTTCTAATGTACTTAAAAACATTTTGTTATTTCTTTTGAGTTTTTGGCTAGCTGTTCCTCAAAATCTTTTTTGCTTTTCTTATTACATTTTTACACTTGATTTGACAGTGTTTATGTTCCTTTCTATTTATCTCACTAGGATTGGACTTCCACTTCTTAAAAGATACCTTTTTGTCCTCACTGCTTCTTTTACATGGTGGTTAAGCCACGTGACTCTTTTTAGGTCTCTTGCTATGTTTTTTAATTTGGGGTATACATTTAAGTTGGGCCTCTATTATGGTGTCTTTAAAAAGTTTCCATGCAGCTTGCAGGGATTTGGCTCTAGTCTCTGTGCCTTTTAATTTCTGTTTAACTAACCTCCTCATTTTTGTGTAATTCCCCTTTTTGAAATTAAATGCCAGGGTGCTGGTCTGCTGAGGTGTTTTTCCCACCACAGGAATGTTGAATGTTATCATATTATGGTCACTATTCCCAAGCGGTCCTGTAACGGTTATTTCCTGGACCTGATCCTGCGCTCCACTCAGGACTAGATCGAGAATTGCCTCTCCCCTTGTGGGTGATCTATGCCAACAATGCCCCACTGCCATGTATATTGGCCAAACTGGACAGTCTCTGTGGGAAAGAATTAATGGACACAAATCAGATATCCAAAAAGACAATACACAAAAACCTGTTGGAGAACACTTTAATCTGCCTGGACATTCATTAATGGATCTCCAAGTCACTGTATTGTTTCAGACCAATTCCACAAGCCAAATACACAGGGAAAGATTGGAACTTAACTTCATTTACAAGTTGAATTCTTATGCAAATGGTATGAACAGGGACATCAGCTGGCTCGCACACTACCTTCCACATCCTAATGACTTAACCAACCAACCCAACAATGGAGGTGCTAATTGTTCTTATCAGCCTCTTGTAACTATTTGAACCATCTACTCACTGTCTCTCTCTCTTTTTTTTCTCCTTCTTCTTTCCCCTTCCTTTTTTCTCTTTTTTTCTTCTCTCCTCCTCCCCCTTCCCTTATTTATTCTTGCATCTGGACTTCTAACACTCCAGTCATCTGAAGAAGTGGGTTGCACCCATGAAAGCTCATGATACCATCTACATGTTTTGTTAGTCTTTAAGGTGCTACTAGTCTATTCGTTGTTTTTAAAGTTTTTCCTGTTACGGACTAACTCGGCTACCCCTCTGAAGCTTTTGAACAGCATACATGTTAGCCTGCTGGGTGATAATTATGCACCATAACTCCCAGATGGGACTTACATTGGGAGGAGCTGGTTAAACCCAAAGATCTATCCTGTGATAAGTAACTACTCTAAATAGATAGTGGGTGGAGTTATCCAGAATTCAGTCAGATCAAATACCAAAAGATAACTAGAAGACCACCGCTGGGGCTTAGATTCCATATATTTCTGGAAGTGCTGAAATCTTTTGGGTTAGAGACAGTAAAAAATTCAACTGGAAGGGAAATAGAAAGCCACCGAATAAAGCAAATTATACACTTCTACCAGGATAACTTGCAGTCTTAACAAAATACAAAACATTTACAATGAAAGAATGTCAAGAATGGGAACAACTACAAAATAAAGTTACTTTTCCTCTCATGAAATATATATTGAGATATCCATACACAAAATCAAGTGAAGAAAGAAGTTAATAAAAATAATAAATTAAGATAATGAAAGAAAATATATTGAATAGTAAAATGGATATTCAAGGTTCAAACCTGGAAGGAAATAAATAAATAAATAAATATTGTTTTTAAAAAAAATAGCACTACTCGAGTAAGTGAAAGCCTACCATGTGCCCCAACAAACTTGGTTTATATTAGCCATGTGTCACCAAATACATGAATTTTAAAGATGTTCATTTCAAAACTACTGAAGAAAAACTTACATCACTATTTCTAATTCCGCTGCAGATGGTAAAATGAATAAGCATTAGTTATGCAGTTAGAGCACAAGTGCTAAAGACCAAACTGCTTTGGCAAAACCATCTAAATATCTTTCATAAAACCATAATTAACAAAATATTGCTGACATAAATTAAGTCTCTGTTAATTACATAAAATAAATATTAATCTGCACAAAATACATTCTGGGTGTGTCTATACTACAGGATATGGTCGAATTAAGATATGCAACTTCAGCTACGTTAATTACATCAATGTACCTTAACTTGATTTTTGGCACTGTCCACACTGCAGGAAGTCGAAGGGAGAACACTCTCCCTTTGATTTTCCTTACTCCTCATGGAAGTAGGATATCAGCTTCAACCAGAGTTCCCCTCTCAGCTTGAATTAGCATGTCTTCACTAAACCCACTAAGTCAAACTCTGGAAGATCGACAGCAGCAGCTTCAATCCTCTCTGTAGTGTAGCCATGCCCTCTGTGAGCCTTATCTTGCAAGGATTCATGCCTGTGCTTAACTTTAAGCATGTGAGTATGCCTATGGAAGTTAGTGAGACTGTTTACTAGCTTAAAGTTAAGCACATCCATAAGTGTTTGCAGATTAGGGCCCTGAAAAGGAATCAAAAGTCTAAACTTCATATGAAGGATAACATGTTTGATATAGGATAGCTTTCAAAAGTAACACCAATACTCCTGTCTTTTTCTAAAGTTAACTTATGCTTTTCAGGTCTAAAGCCACAGAAATTTGCTTGGAAGAAATGGAATTTAGATTGCCTGAAGAAGCCCACAGTAAATAGTAGCAAGAAAGATAATATTATCAAAGCACCAGTTAAGGAGTCTGTCAAACCAAAAGTAGCCATGGAAGCTTGTAAGTATTTTTACATGGATTGCAGCATGACTATCCGAATGGAACATACAGTACTTTGCAAAGTCTAATATAATTGTCAGCAGAAATCATAATTCACACTTCCATTTTATTTTGTATTGTTATTCATATGAAAAAAACTAAAATAATTTGGAACATTTGGGTTAACTCATGTATATACCTTGCTGTTTTGCTGATATTTACATTTAGACAAATCTATAAAGAAAAAAATGAATGTGAATGTCAAATACTTAGAGCCCTACCATAAATTTATGGTCCATTATGGCCAATTTCACAGCCATAGGATTTGAAAACTGGTAAATTTCTCATTTTCAGCTATTTAAACCTAAAATTCATGGTATTGTAACCTTGGGGTCCCAACCAAAAAATGAGATGGGGGGAGACACAAACCTGTTGTAGGGAGGTCATGGGACTGCCACCCTCACTTCTGTTCTGCCTTCAGAGCCAGACTGTGGAGGCAGCAACCACAGAACTTTCTGCAGCCACAGGAGGGTCCAAGTGGGACTGATTTCCCCTGTGCTGCTGGGAGCTATGGGCTCCTCACCACTAGTCTTGGCCAGCTTGGGAGGGACAACACTTGCTCTTTCTCTGCATAGCTGCAAAAAGCACTGCACCCCCTGCCCCACACTCAGATGCAGGAACCTCAGGCTGCTGCCAAGTCCCAAACAGCGTCCTCCAGCAAGGGGAGGCACCCAGAGGTGGATCTGTCTGGTCTTTCCTCACCCCCAGCTATGCAAGAGATGGGTAAGTCCCGCCCCTCCACAGTCAGAGCTATGAAGCCCTCTTTGATGGGGCACTCAAGCAGCACAGGGAAGATACAATCCAACTCCACAATACTCTTCCAACTGCAGGAAACTCAGGCTGCTGCCTAGTCCCAGTCAGCATCCTGCAGCAACGGGAGATACCCTGAGGTGGATCTGCTCTGGTCACCCACTCTCACTGCTAAAGCAATTTGCAGGGGAGGGATAAGTCCTGTCCTTCCCCTGTCCAGTCAGAGCTAGGAAGCCTCCTTTGATGGAAGGCTCCAAGGAACAAGGGTACATCAGATTTCATGGAGAAGGGCTTATTTCATGGTCTGTGATACATTTTTCATGGCCATGAAATTGGTAGGGTCCTACAAATACTGAAAATAGATGCTGATGTGAGGGCCCCCATGTGGCCATTCTCCTGCTGTGCATAGATCCCTTTCCACACTTCATCCAGTGGTATATGAGTCTTCTTCTCATTCCTTCCTGATGCCTGGTTCCTATTTCCATCATTTTCCCTTCTGTTATCATCTCTCATCCTTGCTTCTAATAGGCCAGCCCTTTTACCACTCCGTCCCCTAATAGCAGTATGCCTTTCTTGATCTTTCCCATTCCTTAGCATCCTACCTCAAGCCTATTCTCTTGATGTCAGCATATCCCTCTTGTTCCATTTCATTTCTTGGCTCAAGTGCCTCTGTTATGGGTTGTCTCTGTTGTGTTAGAAGGTCTAAGTGTTGGCCTCCAGTCTTATAATTTATATTTCATTATAAATTGAAAATGTATTCCCTGAGCTGCCTCCTACGATCTTTAAACTGAAGAGTCTGAATCAATCCCATCTCAGCAGAGAAAGTAGGGCGAGCTGCTTTCCCATCTGCTTCCCATTAACTCCTCTGCAGTCTCAGCAGGCTTCTTGTGTGAACTCTAAACCAGCAGTTCCCAACTACTGGTCTGTGAACCCCTGCCTGCTGGGCCGTGGCACATTGCCAGGCCACGCCCTCAGCTTTTAATTAGCCCTGCCCACTGGGGGTTCCCCATAAGGGAATTCCCTTCCCACCCACTTCCCCACACAGTAGCAGGGTGAGGTGGGGTAGCTGTCAGCTGGGTGTGCTGCAACTGGAGCTAGGGCCTCGGTGACACTGTCCCTACTGGGGCAGCCTCACTGTGACCCCAGTTCCAGCTCCAATGGATGCTATGCAGCCCGGCTGGTGGGGCTGTGTGGAGAGCAGCTGCAGCGCTTGGCCAGGGCCAAGCACCACGTGGAAAGTGGCTGCCCCAGCTGCCGGGGCTGAGCACAATAGGAATTGAGGTAGGTTTCAACCTTTCTTGAGCTTATCAATGCAATGAGTTGTGAAACCCAGATAAAACGAATGGAGGATTTCACTCCCAATGTCTATTATTTCTATAATAGATGCAGCATCAAAATGGGCCATTTGAATATGTCATGATTGGAAGCATGATAATTTCATAGTTCTCCGTTCTGGGGAAGGGAGATTGAGTGTGATGGATAAAAAGTAACTAACTCATTATAATCCTCCCAAATTGGGATTTTGTTCAGCCTGTCGTTTATAATGTGACTGCAGTTGCTCATTCTCATCTTTTTGCCACCAACCCTGATGGTTTGGCACACATACCCCTCCTTGTGTAAGAGATTTACTCTGCAACTGAGAGACAGGCAAGTGCTTCACAGCAAGAAGCAACATGTTTACAGATCCATTCCTATATTATATTTTCACTGTTAGAGAGGTGAAGAGAAAAACACTGTTCTGGGAAAATACTCTTTATGGTAGAAAAAAATAATTAAATATTCTGGGTTCTTCAGGGGTATGAATTGTTTTCAAACTCCAACCTTGCAGATATAATATAAGAATTAACATTATTTTTATTATTTATTTCCAGTACTACCCTCAGTGAGATGATTAGGGCTGGGATTGACATTATTCTACCTAGCCCTGGTCTTTCCACGGATTTATCAATGTCTTTTGGATTTGAAACATATTTGTTTGGTTACATAGTTAATAAATGACTTTTTAAAGGGGACTCACTATGCACACACACACAAATCAGATATTTTTTATTAAGTTAAAAAAATCTGTAAAGGAGCTTATTAATAGAGATTTTTGTGGTCTTTATTTACATTAGAATTTCAGGTTTGGAGGACTCTAAGATGGCTGGAGAGCTAGTGGGATGACACCATACCTGTTAAGGGCTCCCTCTGAGAAACACTGTATTAGAAGAATTAGTAAATTAGCTGCAGGCATCCTTGTGATTTGTTAAAATAAGTAAAAAAAAGGAATAATGTTGCTCATTTAAGAAAAGGTTCTGCTCTTTGACTTGCTTGGTTTTTAGAGCTTCAGAGTGAGGGATTACCATATAGGGGCCTAGGTGGTATTGTTTATGATCAGTACCGTATGCTGACCAGTGGATTTCCTCTGGGCAGCCAAACTGGCTGGTCTGTGGAAGTCTACACTAGAGTTTTGTTGGAAAAACAGCTGTTTTTCCAACAAAACTTGAGTTATATCCACACTGCAATCACGTTCTTTCAAAAGTAAATCGAAAGAACAGAGGGGCTTTTCCGACAGTGGTACTCCTCTTTCTATGAGGAAGAAGCCTTTTTCCGAAAGAGCTCTTTTGGAAAAAGGCATGTGTGGACAGGGAGAAGGGTTTTCTTTCGAAAGAAGAGGCCTCTAGGAAATAACACAGGTGCCCTGGTGGACACTCCGTCCATACTAATCATAACTCTATAGTTCCTGTCTCCTGCCAGCTCTTAAAGCTGCAGGCACCCTGGACAAGCCTTGTGGCACGAAGCCGGCCAGAGAGCAGCACCCTGACTGTGTGGCTCTCCCTGCCACAGGCCTTGCCACCCATGGCGGAGCCACAAGCCCCCTGCGATCCCCCTGACCCTCACAGGGAGCAGCTCTAGGGGTCCCAGGAACTACCCAGGGGGACCAAGAGGTAGGCACCCTTCTGGTACAGATCTGAGATCCTGTCCCTCCTCGAGCTGTGGGGCAAAGGGGAGACATTGCAGGATCTCCGCTCCAAGCACCACAGTGCCGAGATCTTCAAGTGCATGGCCGAGTCCCCGGTGGAGTGTGGACACCCACCCTAGAACTTGGAACAGGTCCGGAGTAAGGTGAAAGAGTTCCGTCAGGGATATGTGAGGGCCAGAGAGCACAGCTCGTGCTCAGGGGCAGGACCCCATACCTGCCCCTATGTAGTGGGGTGGACTGGCCGCCCACTGTCCCAGAGGCAGAGGAACTCCTCCGGGAGCCATTTTGGGTGCAGCCTAGCCCCTCCTCATCACCTGACCAGAAGTCGGGGGCAGGGCTAGGCCTATAAGCAGCCAGGCTGAGGACTCAGTCTGGGCCCAGCTGCTGGAGGAGCCAAAGGCCTGCAGAGAGCTCCCTGCCTGGGAGGCCGAGACCTGGCTCAAGCCTCCAACTGCCTCCGACCCCGAGGCTTACACAGAACTCCCTGATGGGGAGGCAGAGACCTGGCTAGGGCCTCCGATAGGCCTACCCTCTGACCCAGAAGAACCAGAGGCCCGCCCAGTGCTCCCTGTTGGGGAGACTGGGGCATGGCCTGGGCCTCCGAGCACGGCTAACCCGAAGGACCTGCCCGAACCCCAAAGCCAGCCTGTATCCTGGGACTCTGAGGACCAGCCAGACCCAGAGAACCTGCCCAAACCCCAACACCAGCCAGTACCCCGGGACCCTGAGGACCAGCTAGAGCCACTGGACCTGCAAGCAGCTGAGGCCTGGATTGGGCCACCAGGACTCCTGTGGGACGACACTGCCGTTGACTCCCCCAGTGACCTGTTGGAGACTCAGGTACCTGCTGAGGGGCAGAAGGGAGGTGGCCCAGGGGATAGCATGGGCTGATAAAGGCCCTAGGCCAGCGCGTTGCAGGCTGGAGCTCCCGCCAAGCCAGCCACAGCTGCTTGGCTGCCTTTAGGGGCCTGGGCCAGGGCACAGAAGAGTGGGTGGACCTGCGCCCCCCCCCTCCCCCTGCCATCCACCTACTGGGTGGCAGTCTCCCCCTCACCACTACTGCAGGAGAACTGCCTGCCACCCTCCTGAACAAGGAGACCCCCAAATGTGTGTGTTTGTGCCCTCACAGAGGAGGCCACAGCCTCAGGGACAGTGTCTGCATGAATAACTGACTGCCTCCCCCTCTTTGTGGTCTCCACAGCCAGACCAATCAAGACTGAGGGACGAACCATGCCACCCATGTCAGCTACCACAGCCCGGGGAACCTGAAGGCGCACTAGGGTCCAGGAAGACCTCACACGCTAGCAAGTCAGCGAAGATCCGTGAGGAACGCTAAGTGGCGGAACCGTGCCTGGGACCAGCTCATGCAGTGGTGTGATAGCATGTGTGCCGTCATGAGAGAAATGTTAGCACATTCACTTGCTGTCGCTTCTCCTGCCTACCAGCCTCCTGCCCCCACTGCTATGCCCATTCCCCCTCCCCCTGCCCTCCATGCAATGCCTCTGCTCCTTCCCCAAGCAGTGCTCATGCCCCCTCCCCAAGTGATGCCTATGCCCCCTGCCTCCCTGCCATCTCTGACCCCGCTGCAGCCCCCTCTCCTGTCCACCTCCCTGTGGTCCCCGGACCCACCCAACCCCAACTCTGACAGGGTCCCCGCACCCATGATGGCACATCTAGCCACCCTCCCACACACTACTCTGAGCTCCCCTCCCCCTCCAGGTTATGAGCCTCCCTTCCCATGCCCACCTTTTTTTTTAATGAAAGATAAATACAGACTTCATTTTTTTGGAAACCAAACAGGTGTGTTTGTTGAGAGGTCAGGGAAGGGGTAAAGGGAGGGGATTGTGTTGGGAAAGGGATGGGGTGGCAAGCCAGAGGCCCCTGTTGGGGAGACCCTGGGGAGACTTACTGGGGTCCTTCAGAGAACCTCTCCCTCAGAGCCTCCCAGATGCACACCCCGTCCTGATGGGCCTGGCGGATGGCAGCTGTCCACAGCTGGTCGAAGGCTCCCCCCTTGCAGCTGGCGGCTGCCCCCCACCCCGGGAGGAAGGCCTCCCCCTTCCTCTCCACAATGTTGTAAAGCAGAGGTCCCCAACGCAGTGTCCGTGGGTGCCATGGCACCCGCCAGGGCATTTATGTGCGCCTGCCTAGTGACCAGGGCCGGCCCAAGCCATTCTTGCGCCCCCGGGTGCCCGGCAGCCCCAAAAGGTTGGGGACCACTGTTGTAGAGGACACAACATGCCGCAACCACCTCGGGGATGTTGTGCTCCCCCACGTCAAGGCGAGTGAGCAGGCACCTGAACTGGGCCTTGAGGCAGCCGAAGGCACACTCAACCTGGATCCTTAAATTGGTCCCCATTGGGGTCCAGGTGTCCAGTATAAGGCTTCATAAACCACATCATCAGGGGGTAAACCGCATCCCCTACGATGCACAATGGCATCTGCATGTCCCCAACTGCTAGTTCATGGCGGGGGGAGAATGTGCCTGCGTCCAGCTTCCCATACAGGCTAGCATTCCAAAACACGTGGGCATCATGTGCCCTGCCCAACCACCTGACAAAAATGTCCGTGAAGTGTCCACGGTGGTTAACCAAGGCCTGCAGCACCATGGAGTAGTAGCCCTTACGATTAATATACTGGGCTGCTCAATGCTCTGGTGCGCAGATTGGTATGTGGGTCCCATCTATGGCTCCAGCGCAGTTCGGGAACCCTAGTGCAGCAAATCTGGCCACAACTGGGTCCAGGTCTGCCAGGCGGATGACCTTCCGCAGCAGGATCGAGTTGATGGCCCTCAACCTGCAGAAGGAGACAAATAAACACACAAAGCAGAGAATGAGAGAGGGAGTGCCTGAGCCCTTGGGAGGTGCCCCGCCCAGCTCCTTTCCTCCTCGCCCCTCCCCCAAACACTCCAGGAGCCACCCCATATAAGACCATCCCCCTAGCAGCAGGGCTGTGTGAGGGCGGGATGGCACAACCCCCAGAGAAAGGGCTTCCCCCTCATTTCACCCCCCACAGCCCTCAACCCCCCTTTCCCGAGGGTCCTCCTTTTCCAGGGACTGCAGCCCGAGAGTGCCTTACCTCCATGAGAAGGGCCCCGACTGTAGACTTCCCCACGCCAAACTGGTTGCCCACTGACTGGTAGCTATCTGGGGTGGCGAGCTTCCAGATGACGATTGCGACCCACTTCTCCAGGGGATGGTGGGCCGCAGGTGGATGACACGTCTCCAGAGGGCAGGGGCGAGCCAGGTACATAGCTCCAAAAAAGGTGGCCTTCTGCATGTGCTGGTCGTCCCACTGCTCCATGACCAGCTGGTCCCACCAGTCCGAACTGGTGTCGAGCCTCCAGAAACGCCTCTCCACCGTGGATTGTAGTTCCCGCACTCAGTGAGAGAGTCCCAAGAATGAGCTCAGGGTCGAGTTCGTGCAGGACCAGGAAGGCAGATGGCACAAAGTGCTGCAGAAATTGCAGCATGGCCGTGAGGGACCATCACATGCCCAGGGGCAGCTGTGGCTCCATGACACCAAGAGAAAAGCTGTGGTGTCCAAAAAAGCAGGGCAACCACAGCAGGCACTGAGAGCTTTGCTGTCCCTCGAAGAGGTAGGCAAGCACACAGCAGAAGCAGAGAAACCGATGTCCAGGAGGGTCCCTTTAAGTGCGTGTCTGCAAGACTCCAGCACCAGCACTCGGAAGCAACTGGTAACCTAAAGCCCTGACTGAAGTGGGTCCGGGTGGCTTTATATGCGAGAGAGCGTCCAATCAGTCTGGTTTTTTTATGCACTTTTGGGTGTGGACGTGCTCTTTTGAAAGAAGTTCTTTCGGAAGATCTCTTCAGAAAAAAACTTCTTTCGACAGAAGCTTGCAGTCTAGTTGTAGCCTGGGTCTCCTTTTTCTTTGGGACTAGCCCAGGAAAATTTAAGGCATGAGCCATTGTGGTACTTTACATGTTTACTGTGAACTTTAAACTTGTGATGTAACATCCCAGAGTACCTCCCCGGGGGCCTTTCTAAGCAATTTGATGAATCACAATTCACATGCCCCAATAACACATGTGACGTTAAGTTTAATCTTTGGTCCTTTCTGGAGGCTTCCCTCTGGCAGGAAGATTTTTTTTCAATATCCATCCTAAACCACAAAGATATTATTTATTTTTAAAAATACAAGAGCATGGGAATGTTCCCTGTAAGGTGAGTGTTTGAGCGACCACCGAGGAGACTCAGATATGCGAGGAGTGGCTGCCCCTGTTGCTGGGGCCAAGCACTGTGTGATGGGTGGCTGCCCCTCTGACCTCGTTCTCCTCCCTCACTGTTTCGCGGGAGCCTCCAACTGGCCTCCAGCTGCTCCCAGCCAGTGAACGCACACATTATTATGCATTATTAAGTGCAGAGGAAAATATGAATGTGCTGAAGGTGTCAGCACTGTCAGACCTGTAAACTACTGCCTCTTTAATTGTGATGCAATTGAGGCCAAAGGTTTGGACTGGAGAATACTCTGTAACAAGTATTGGCAACTGTTTTATTGTTTTTTTAAAATGTGTGTGTGCAGCAGTTTTTCAATTTCTTATTAACCATAGAATCATAGAATCAAAGAACCATAGAGCTGGAAGAGACCTCAGAAGGTCATCAAGTCCAACCCCCTGCTCTAGGCAGGACCAATCCCAACTAAATCAACCCAGCCAGGGCTTGGTCAAGCCGAGACTTAAACACCTCCAGGGATGGAGATTCCACTACTTCCCTAGGTAACCCATTCCAGTGCTTCACTACCCTCCTAGTGAAATAGTTTTTCCTAATATCCAACCTGGACCTCTCCCACCACAACTTGAGACCATTGCTCCTTGTTCTGCCATCTGTCACTACTGAGAACAGCCTCTCTCCATCCTCTTTGGAACCTCCTTCAGGAAGTTGAAGGCTGCTATCAAATCCCCCCTCACTCTTCGCTTCTGCAGACTAAACAGACCCAACTCCCTCAGCCTCTCCTCATAAGTCATATGCTCCCGCCCCCTAATCATTTTGGTTGCCCTCCGCTGGACCCTCTCCAATGCGTCCACATCCTTTTTGTAGTGGGGGGCCCAGAACTGGACACAATACTCCAGATGTGGCCTCACCAGAGCCAAATAAAGGGGAATAATGACATCTCTGGATCTGCTGGCAATGCTCCTCTTAATGCAACCTGATATGCCATTAGCCTTCTTGGCTACAAGGGCACACTGTTGACTCATATCCAGCTTCTCATCCACTATAACCCCCAGGTCCTTTTCTGCAGAACTACTACTTAACTGGTTGGTCCCCAGCTTGTAACTGTGCTTGGGATTCTTCCGTCCCAAGCGCAGGACTCTACTTGTCCTTGTTGAACTTCATCAGATTTCTTTTGGCCCAATCCTCCAATTTGTCTAAGTCACTCTGGACCCTATCTCTGCCCTCAAGCGTATCTACCTCTCCCCCTAGCTTAGTGTCATCCGCAAACTTGCTGAGGGTGCAATCCATCCCCTCATCCAGGTCATTAATAAAGATATTGAACAAACCATCATGTCCCCCCTCCTTTGATTTGCCTCATATACCATGGGCTAAAGTTAAAATGACATGTATTGTGTGCATATAGATGCAATGTAAAAATAACATGTGACCTCTTAAAATAACTATAATAAATAAATTAATTAATTACTACAATGAATACACAAATATTTCAGTGCCAGTCCATCAACTTTTTTTGAATGAGTTTGACGGTCCATGGTATAAAAAAGGTTGGAAACCACTGCTCTAAACAGTAGTAATCTCGATATTGCAACTGCTCAGAAGCATCCCCAATGGGCACCTGCTATACTGCAGGGGAGAAATGATAGAATGGTTGTTACTATTCCATATCTTCTTCTTTTGGGAGCTGTCAGAGGACACGTTGACACAGCAGGGCTAAAGCCAAAATAAGCTATGCAACTTGAGCTACGTCAATTGCGTAGCTTAATTTGAAATAGCTTATTTCAGCTTTTGGCACTGTCTACACAGAAGGAAGTCCAAGAGGGAGCACTCTTCCTCCAACTTTCTTACTCCTCGTAAAATGAGGGTTACAGAAGTCAGAGTAAGAAGTCCTCCAAGCTTGATATTATTTCAACATTATGTCAAAATAACTGCTTGTTGTGTAGATACGGACTATGTTATTTTGGAATAATGTCAGTTATTCCAAAATAACGCTGCTATGTAGACATAGCCAGAGTCTCCATATAGGAAATAGTCTGGCTCTGTTTCAGTCTAAGGGAGACCTTCTCCTAGCCAAACACCAAGAACAAGAGAGGAGAAAAAGTTAAGAACCAACAACTTGTTCCATGTCCTTGATTCTCTGCTCCAGCCAATGAACTGTTCTCATCTATGGCAATTGAGAGGCTAGTTATATAAACAGACTCATGATGTCTAAACATGTTAGTGTGGTCTGTCACTCCCCAAAAGAAAGTATTCCCTAGCTTCAATGGTACACAAAGCCCATAATAACAGTAAAACTTAGCTCTTACATGGTGCTTTTTCATCTGTAGGTCTCTAATCTTTAGAAAAGAAGGTTAGTATCATTATGTCCATTTTGCAGATGGGGAAGTGAGATTCTGAGATACGAAGGTTGCACAGCAGATCAACTGCAGAGCCAGGAATAAAGTCAGAATTCCTGACTCCCAATCTGGCACCCTGTCTACTGTATCATGCTGACTTAGCAGCCAGTAGCCACATAGCCATTTTATTTTCTTATGTAACCCTTCTGCCAGGTAACGCCAGCAGCAGCCAGGGCTGGGTTCAGTATCTAGGGTTCCTCTCCTTCCATCCAACACAGAACTGGCTCAAGCCCCCACTCAATAACCTGGAAAATTCACACAACACCCCTGGGCACTTCTGAGAGGCAATGCTTCCCTACTCGCAAGCACAGTCTGAGTGTAGAAAAGAAACCTTTAATAAAAGGGGATGGAAGTAACGTGGCATTAATCTGGGAAAACACCACAGAGTTCATAACCAAAACCATGTGTAACAGTTTTACCCCAAGTAGGTTGAGCAGTGTCCTTTTCCTCTCAGGCTCTTAAGTCCAGCAATGTAAATGTCCCCTTCACATGTCCAACCCTTCTCTGCATCCCACTCACAGCTGCTGCTCTTGGTCAGGGCAGACACTGAGTTCAGAGCTGCATCCAAAGAGTTCACCTCCCACCCTGAGCGGGAAGGGCGGTAAGGAGGCATCTTACTCCACTGGTCACTCACCATCCACCTACTTGCAGCTCTTTGGCACTTTCCTGCTGGCCATTCATCTCACCTCACTGCCGCCGCCCTGCTGTCTGCTCATTACACCTCTCCGTCACTGCCCTGCTGGCTGCTCATTACACCTGGTCTCCATTGCACCTGCCGGCTGCTCATCATGCTGCTGCTGCTCTGCTGACCATTCATCACATCTTCTCTGGCTTGTGGTGGATTAGGCTCTGGGCCAAAACTAGTGATTTCAATTCTCAGTGATTTCAGCTCTTGGCCCAAAGCACAGTCCAGCCACAAGAAATTCCAGCATCCACTGGAGTAGATTTAAAAAATAAAAGAGACTCCTTCTGTCATTGAAACAGTGGGGAGAAATAGGTTGAACCAGTCTTGCAGCTCATACCTCGAGAGCATGCAGCCTGCTGACTCAGAGTTCTCCCTCCCCAGCTTAATCTCACAGGGTTCTGGAAGTGGAGCTTCTGTCCATCCAAGTTTATTTACATTGACGGTGTCTCCCCTTTGCGCCAAGTTAAACACAAACTTTCTTCTTTTGTATTCCCACAATAATTACAGACATTGCAACTAGAAGTAACACAATTTGTGACCCATCCCCAGCCAGGTTGATTACAATGTTCAAAACACTATTCCATCAGCTGAATATCTAACACATCTAAGCAAAGCAGAGACAAACTGTATTTACTTAAAACACGCCAGGGTTTTTCTCCCATTCCAGCTGGCTGCAATGGAGGCATTTATTCAGACCCTGTTTACACTTATAACTATGTAATGTCCAATGTAAAATTAAATTGATGTTACACTGGCTGTCTCTACACATTGTTCATATAAAAAAGGAGGCTTGGAGCACTTAACTTTTATTACAGAAAACATGCCTAGCCTGAATTATCTACATCTATACTATTATAAAAGGAGAGGTGTCCATCACGCTGTCTGTCACAGTGAACATTTGAGAAGACTTGAGAAGTTTCTAGGGGGAGGCAGGCCCCTAGCTCCACCTACAGCCCTGCCCCTTCACTGAGGCCCCGCTCCCACCAAAGGAAGGGGAGGAGGAGGAGCAGCGCACTGAGCATGTGCACATCTCCTTTCCACAGGGAGGGGAAGAGAGTGTGCACCCCTGAGCATCCCCAGAGCAGCGGGGAGGGAAGAGGCTGCTCTGCCCCAACCCCCACCCCACCCCCAGGAGCTGGGGGGAGGGAGGAGGCCCTGTGGCCCGAACTGGCCCAAGCCTTCCTGCCCCTGGGAACAGGCCACATGTACATCTACTGTCCCAACAGGACAGGTAATGCTAGTAATTTATAATACCAAAATAGATACAAAAAGAGACTAGTAATGGAGATTTTTTAACAGGATCGGTATATTGAAACATGTTTTTTTGGGATTCTTTTGTTAGGGTGGACAGGCTTGTACTATTGTTTGGAATAGAACTTAATGCAGACAGGTGTGTAGTCTGATTGTCAAAAATGCCTAAGCAGGTTAGGCACCCAATAGGAGTTATGCATATAACCTGCTGAGGTGCTACTAAAATCCCCCTAGGCACTTATTTATGTCTTTAGGCACCTTAAAAGCTTTGAAAATCTAACCCTCAATCAATTTTAGTGGGAGTAATGACTGCTCAATGCTGCTCAAGAGGCACTCAATACTTTTGCAGGGTCAAACCCTTTTCATCATTACTGGAAGAATATTCTAAGAATGACAGTAAAAATAACAAAATTTCATAGGTAAAGAAAGATTCTGATATCAGTATATCCTTCATTAGGGATAGGTCAAAAAGTACTGTAATTTTCAAGTATGAAGTATGTGCATCTCTGTTTTTAAAGTCCTGTTCTCATTCAGTCACCACTAAAGGAAAATATTTTATTTCTTTTTCTCATTGTGAAATGATTTCATCTTACTTCAGTTCTCTGTTCAGCTAAGGGCATTAAAACCCAGCCGTTACAAGTTTAGAGCTTCCTAAAAAATTTAAGTAAGAGGATTTCTTCATGAAAGAGATGTATGGTAGTGGGTTACATCTACCTTACAAACAAAATTGAAGAAAATCTCCCTTTTTAGGTCTGGAATGTGAGCAGTTATACAATTTCAGTATCTGGAATGCCTCAGGAATTATAAGCTAGATTGCACCAGCGAATGCATTATTACATTACTTATAAGACTGAGATTTCTTTATACTCCTTGAATATTTATGTAATTTTTTAAAAAATTAGAAAGTATAAAGATATAAAATAATTTGGCTTTACACTTTGTTTTTCAGAAGCATTATGAGGAATTTTAGTTATATGAATCATTAAAGTTAACCGAAGTCTCATGTTTAAAACCTTTTTTTTTTTGTTTGAAAAAATTTACTCTTTGGAGTTTCTGTTTTAAAGGGCAGGTTTGCACTAGAAATTACTATGTAAAATTAGCGGAGTGGGATTCCATGTTTATTGCCATAAAATTACATGCCATGCCAAGCTTCATCCTCCTCCTCTTCCTGGCTGAGTGACACGCATACACTGTCCAAGTATTGCATCATTAGGTGCACCACCACATACATGAGCATGACAGTGCTTTCGTGCCAACTGGGCTCCATGCTCATGCTGCTATGGCATCTGCATAGACTACCAGGGCACAAAAAGGCATGAGCACACTGCCTCCCGCTCATGTCACACATGGGGGGAGGGACTAGACGAGTGCATTCTGGGATTCTAGCGACATGAGCCCCTAACCACCCGCTGCAGAGTTTTGGACCCAGCGGACACCATGAACTTAGTCCAGAATGAAAAGCTTCCCATAGTGCCTCACTCTGAGTCGACGATAGACTCCCTAATGGGGACTCTCTACGTTGGACTATGTTCGATTCTTCCCCATGGTCAAGACGTAGACCTTCGACCTCACAAAATTGGGTGGTAAGAAATCAACCATATTAGATTCAATCTTATCTTGAGGTGTAGACATGCACCTACTGAATAGTGGGAAACAGTAGATGTGATTTGTCTTGATTTTAGTGAGTAAACTAGGGAAATATGATCTAGATTAAATTACCATTCAGTGGGTACACTGTTGGTTGAAAAACCATAATCAAAGAGTAATTTTAGTGGTTCACTGTTAACATGTTAATAAGGTATTTCGAAATAAGATAGAAATAAGCACAATCTGAGTAGCTCAAATTCCATATCTTATTACAAACTACAGTACAGTGTAGACGTAGCCTTGGTTAATGGAGCAGAGCATATGCTTTTAAAATGTGTGGATGACACCAAGCTGGAAGGGGTTGAAAGCATTTTTGAAAGGCAATACTGAAATTCACAATGACCTTGACAAATTGGAGAATTGCTCCGAAAACAACAAGATCAAATTCAATACAGACAATTGCAAAGTACACTTGGGAAGAAAAAATCAAATGCATGGTAACAAAATGGTGAATAACTAGTAAGGCATTAGTACTGGAGGAAAAGATCTGGGGCTACCGAGGATCACAAATTGAATATGGATCAAGAATGTGATACAATTGCAAAAAAGGCAAATTTAATTTTGGGATATATTAATAATGCTTGATGAGATGGCACCATTAACATAACATAACATAAGAATGACCGTACTGGGTCAGACCAAAGGTCCATCTAGCCCAGTAGCCTGTCTGCTGACAGTGGCCAGCACCAGGTGCCCCAGAGGGGGTGGATCGAAGACAATGATCAAGCGATTTGTCTCCTGCCATCCCTCTCCAGCCTCTGACAAACAGAGGCCAGGGACACCATTTCTATCCCCTGGCTAATAGCCTTTTATGGACCTAACCTCCATGAAATTATCTAGCTGCTCTTTAAACTCTGTTATAGTCCTAGCCTTCACAGCCTCCTTTGGCAAGGAGTTCCACAGGTTGACTACGCTCTGTGTGAAGAAGAACTTTCTTTTATTAGTTTTAAACCTGCTACCCATTAACTTCATTTGGTGTCCTCTAGTTCTTCTATTATGGGAACTAATACATAACTTTTCTTTATTCACCCTCTCCACACCACTCATGATTTTATATACCTCTATCATATCCCCCCTTAGTCTCCTCTTTTCTAAACTGAAAAGTCCCAGTTGCTTTAACCTCTCTTCATATGGGACCCGTTCCAAACCCCTAGTCATTTTAGTTGCCCTTTTCTGAACCCTTTCTAAGGCCAAAATATCTTTTTTGAGGTGAGGAGACCACATCTGTACACAGTATTCAAGATGTGGGCGTACCATAGTTTTATACAGGGGCAGTAAGATATTCTGTGTCTTATTTTCTATCCCTTTCTTAATAATTCCTAACATCCTGTTTGCCTTTTTGACCGCCGCTGCACACTGTGTGGAAGTTTTCAGAGCACTATCCACGATAACTCCAAGATCTCTTTCCTGATTTTTCGTAGCCAAATTAGCCCCCATCATACTGTACATATAGTTGGGGTTATTTTTTCCAGTGTGCATTACTTTACACTTATCCACATTAAATTTCATTTGCCATTTTGTTGCCCAATCACTCAGTTTGGTGAGATCTTTTTGAAGTTCTTCACAGTCTGCTTCTGTCTTGACTATCTTAAACAGTTTAGTATCATCCGCAAACTTTACTACCTCACCGCTTACCCCTTCTCCAGATCATTTCTGAATAAGTTGAACAGGATTGGTCCCAGGACTGACCCTTGGGGGACACCACTAGTTACCCCTCTCCATTCTGAAAATTTACCATTTATTCCTACCCTTTGTTTCCTGTCTTTTAACCAGTTCTCAATCCATGAAAGGACCTTCCCTCTTATCCCATGACAATGTAATTTACACAAGAGCCTTTGGTGAGGGACCTTGTCAAAGGCTTTCTGAAAATCTAAGTATACTATATCTACTGGATCCCCCTTGTCTGCATGTTTGTTAACCCCTTCAAAGAACTCTAATAGATTAGTAAGACATGATTTCCCTTTACAGAAACCATGTTAACTTTTGTCCAACAAATTATGGACAAAATTAAGGTCCCTCACCAAAGGCTCTTGTGTAAATTACATTGTCATGGGATAAGAGGGAAGGTCCTTTTATGGATTGAGAACTGGTTAAAAGTCAGGAAACAAAGGGTAGGAATAAATGGTAAATTTTCAGAATGAAGAGGGGTAACTAGTGGTGTCCCCCAAGGGTCAGTCTTGGGACCAATCCTATTCAACTTATTCATTGCCACCAGACATCTGTTTTTCTCTAAGATAAGTATTTGATTTAACTTTGCCATCCCTTCCTCTCCCTTATATATGGAGTTCCTGGTGCCATAGAAGTGCAGTGCAGTCTCTGGAGCAATTGTCTTGGATTTAGTTGTACACCAGATAGTAGTTTTGGAAGGTGTGTATGTAACACATGTAGCTCCTTAAGTAGTGTTGGGTGTTGGTAGTTAGCTTTGGTTCTCAGTGCTGTTCAGCAGCAAAGCACTGAACTACAGTTGGGTACATTTACTAGAACTGCACTTAATTAATATTGAAAAGATGCCAGGGAAGAGGAAATGGAAGAATAAATGGCAAGGGAAGAAGCTGGATTTGCAGAAGAGTTTGAAGTTGTATTCAGAAAACTGGGACTGATATGGGGATTGTCTTGAAAAATATTTCAAAAAGATTAAATTGGAAATATTTTAATACCAAAAGAAACCTGACAGTTATTCCGTCTTTCTTTCCTTTATGTTTCAATCCTTACATTTTTAGGGTCTTCTTTCTTTTGGTTTGGTCAGCTTATGTTGATTATCTCTGCCACTTTCTAACATCCAAGCCCATTTTTGAGGTTTAAAACTGACAAGAGGCATATTTTCTTATGAGATGGATTTTCAGGGTCAGATGCTTATATACTTGCACTTGTGCTGCTCTGATCTTTGAGCTTACACAAACTACCACTTTTCTCCCATTGTCTCTGACTTATGTCCTTCCTGTGATTCCCTGTTTTCACTCACATATGAGATTCCTTTCAGACAGCTTCTATTCTGCTGAGCTCTTTTGAAGCACTAAAACATCTCCAATGATCATAGCTCCACCTAGGGAGGCAACAGAACACTTGTCTACTGCAGAACCAATTCAATAGCATTAGAGGATACATTAGAGCAGTGGTTCTCAACTTGTTTCAGTCCACGGACCACCAGGCCAATCAAAAAATTTTCGTGGACCTCCTCCTGTTTGAGACATGATAAAAAAAGAGCAGACAACAAACATTTTGGTTTGAAATTTATTTCTTACTAACAGATTTTTGGTTCCTGCCCACGCCGTGCGACTTTGGACAATGTTCCTGTGGACCACCAAAAAAAGTCACCATGGACCACCAGTTGAGAACCACAGCATTAGAGGGTCTGCCAGAGTAATATGAATGATAGGTACAAATGGCACCTCATAAGTTTTGGCATCCTGGCAACCATCCTGGTTACCCAGCACTTTCTGTATGGCATGTTTGTGCACCACAATAGAGAACAAAGTTCTCAGGTGTTATCACTGACCCTTAATTAAAGTTGGTTACAAAATTCTATTTTATACTGTAGAATAAAAATACTAACTTAGGTGATTTTTTCTCGTAAATTTGTTTTGAGTAGTCAGATTTATTCTTTAATGGATGGTTTGATAGTTTTGGCTTTTATTTCTGAAATACAAATGAATTTAAAATAATGATGTATTGTGTCTTATGAAGCATGTGGACCTAGACAGAACTGAAAACTTCATGGGATGCTGTCTATGGATACATCTATATTACGGGCTAAAGTCAAGTTAAATTAAACAACTTCAGCTACATTAACTGTGTAGCTGAAGTCCAAGTACCTTAACTCGGCTTTAGGCACTGTCTATACAGTAGGAAGTCAAAGGAAGAACATTCTTCTTTCAACTTCCCTTACTCCTCATGCAGTGAGGGTTACAGAAGTCAGAGTAAGAAGTCCGTTATTTCAAAATTATTTTGAAAATTATTTTGAAATAACAGGCTTGCTGTGTAGATGCGCACGCTGTAATTTCAATACGCATGCAGTGTAGACATAGCCTATGTCAGGAGAATGATAGAAATAGTGCATAATCATATATCATAGCCTTTGGAACACATACAGTTCTATTCTTATAACGGAGAAGACAGGAAAGATTTTAAATTGCATGAGTACTAATAAATTGTTTAAAGTAAGTTGATTTAAAGTAACAAAGGATTGGATCTCTCTTGTGGGACAGAGCTAAGAGGAAGCAAATTGTGCAAGGATCATCTTGGGCAGTTTGTCTTTATTCATTCCATCTGAAGGGATGGGCCTTGTGTGTACCCCAGAGATAGCAGTAGATCAGGGATTGTCAATTTAAAGGTTGAGCGCCACTTCTGGCTAGATGCAGCCCACAATGGTAAATGGGTTGAGAAACACTGCTGAAGACACAAATCCTGAGGGATCTACAGAAACTCATATAACTCTACACTGGATCTGGAGCCTTGGTAACTCCCTTGGTAACTCCCTTCCTCTCCCCTTCTTTCCCCATGCACACAATCTTGTAGCATGTTAACCTTACAGAGCCACAAAACCAGAGAGATGCATTGGCCTCAGCTGTCCCCTGGAACTGCCCTTAAAGGTGGAACCCACAGGCAGGGATCCATGGGAGAATTAATGTGGCTCAGACTGTATTAATTTTCCCACATCATCTCTGTAGAACTGATGAGGGGACAGCATGCATCTACCAAGTTCTACCTACATCTAACACTAGTCCAATCACAAGGGGAAAAAGATATCCATGAAGATCCTGGGGGCACAGTTTGGTCCACAATAGTTAATTATTAGTGATTTAAAATCTTTAAAATTGTAACTGCAATTATAGTATTCACTTTAAAATCTAATTTTATTTTGTTAGAGAAGCAAATCTAACAACAGAATTTACAGTCTTCCTCTTATGGATCAGTATGTTTAAAAGAACTCATCAATTATTTAGGCACCTAAATGGCATGGCCAAATTTTCAAAAGCATATGTGTCTAATGGCTCTGATTGAGAACAGTGGTTGTGAGGATGGAGCCACATGCTATTTCATTCTACAGCAAACACACACTTAGATCCCTCTAAATCAAACAGATAGGCTAGTCCATGTGGAAAATTATGTTTCGCCTCTCCACATCAATAATAGTTAGCAATTTGTAATCCTGTTTGTATTCAGACATTTAACAAATATTGGGCTTAAGTAGTTCCCCACCACCAATAAAGGGGGTGATCAATGTGTGAATGATTCTCTGTGCAAGGATCAAAGGGAACATGATCTGGCTTGTTAATTACATTGTAACAATTATAATTTTTTTGTTTTATGTTGATCATCTTTCCTTATAAAATGGCTGTCTTCTTTGCAACATGAATGCAGATTACCAGCTTCTTCTGATGCTTGATCATATACAGGTAGTTCAAGGTGTCACAATGCCAGCCCAATAGGCAAGGCAAATGTCAAAAAGTGCAAATAAAAATTATCAATAAAGTTTAAGAAACATTGGACCTTACTGCTCTCAGTCTGAATGATCTAATCATAAGATCTTTCGAAACACCAACTCTGATTCTGGATTCAATTTTAAGCATGTTGGCATATGGTTGCATTTTAAATCCAGCTTCAGTAGAGTAGCTAAACACAAACAATGTTGGTGGGGTTTCATATTTTGCTTTCAAAACTTGAACTAACCTAGGTCAGGTCTACACTAGATACTATTGCCGATACAGTAATTTTGGTTAAGGATGTGATTTTAAAAATAAAAACAAAACCCTTTGAATAGCCGCCAGAGTGCCGCGCGGGTACTCCATGTGGCTCTAAGGGCTCGGGTGTGGGGTGTACTGCAATCCAGGCAGCACTGAGGGCTGGCTGCCTTCAGCCCCACCCCTTCTGCCCACAGGCTCAGAACCAGCCCCACCCCACACACACACACCTTGCCCGAGGGGCCCAGGATGTTGTTGGTCTCATTGGAAGAGAAGTACTCACATCATTAACTGGCAAATTTGTTGCCAGACTCAAGAGCAAGGGTAAGAATTAAAGTAGAGACACTGAACTATTCATATGGCAATGGTTATTCAACTATTGCTTTACATCTGTTAAATCTCTAGAGTCATGAGGTTTCATTTTTATTGGCTTGTCTTTCTGGATCATTTCCCCAGCTGGTATAAATTGGTGTAGCTCCATAGAACTCAGTGCTAATTTATACCAACTGAGGATGTATCCCAATATCTATCAGAGCTATAACCTTACTATATCTGCCGTAACTCTGGGAATGCTATCAAACTTAATTGGCAGGAGTATGTGGCAAAGGATTTTTTACATTTTTGGGTTGTTCCCCATGAGACTTCATTTGTAAGAATTGCTGCAGGCTGTCATTTTTGTCTGCCATCCAGTGCATGTTGGCAAGAGTGTTGTGTACTAGACTTTGTGTCTGGTCATAGAAAAAAACCAATGCAGCTCAGCCAGACCATTTTGTTATTCCTTTAGAATTAAAAGCATATGAAACAGATGCAGCTTAATAAGTTTTTTTATAAATAACATCAACTTAAATAACTTAGAATAATAAAGTTCAAATATAACTTAAAATAAAGTTTAATGCTGTAACAACAGAAAAAGCATGAATAACGGTGGAAAAACAATATTAAAAGCCATATGCCCTAACAGGAATTATACAAAAGATAGGTTATGTTACATAAAAAACCTTAATAAGTCTGAATTTTTACTTTGTCGTTATATAAAATGTTATTTTGTGGAAAGTGAGATGAAGTACATTTTTGTTTATTTCATATTCCTAATACTTTACATACATTATTTTGAAATATCTTTTAGAGCAGCATTAGGTATTTGTTCTTGTTAATACAATTGATATTTTGCAGTGGTGCAATCTTTATTTTCCAAACAAGCTTTTTTAAATCTAAATGTGACAGTAACAAACGTACAAGATTTTTTTTTCTAATCCTATTTTATGTATAGTTTATCAGTTTCTCTGGGAAGTATTTAAAATACTGCTCAATCTCCACATTTAATATTGACTTGATAATCTGACAAATCATTCCAGCAGCCTTAAAGTCCGACATATTTTACATAACGTTATCATCTGCTTTATTATTTTTATAGCAGCCATGTTTAATAAGCAGATAGGTTTTTTTAAATAAAATATTGTCAGATAATCAAGTCATGACTTTTAAGGGTAAATTAATTTAAGAAACTACCCAGTTACTATTACTAACATAATGATTGAACAACTCTTTACAACTTTTTACAACTTTTAGTTACTAAATTTGATTGTGTATATTTTCAAATCTTTTTAATGAAGTCTCTTTAAAATAAACATAAATGCGCAAGTCCAGCTTGTTCAGTTTTTCAGTAGTATTCCAGCCTCTCTTGATTACTTGTTCAGTCTCCTTAAAAATAATCTTCCTGCTGGAACTAGTTCTCTATAGATCATATATGATTAGGATATTGCAAAAGGAAGAAAGTGGGATGCTTTGTGTTCTTTCTTTGTTTTTTTACCTTTCATGGGAACACCTTTGCGATTTAATGTCACAAACATCTCTTTTCCTTTGTTTGTCCATTTTGCTGAAGCATAAGTATTATAATGGTTTTCTTCAATCAGTTCTATGAAGTTGCAGTCTTCATTGCATACTTTCTGTTAAGAATGAATGATAACATAAACATAGCATAAATTAACACTTTTATTCTTTAAATACATAAAGGAGGTGGGGAAGCTGGGGGGAAGAGCACATACCATATAATAAATACCATTTGTTATTAAACTAATACATTACTTAGGTCTCTTAAGTCTTAACTAACATGTTCTATATTTTAGCTTTGAATATCCTCCCTTAGCAGCTGAAATTTTTAACAAGAGGAAGATCCTTAGATTTTATAACCAAGCATAACAATCCACCATTACAGTTGGATAAAGATTCAATATATTTCTATTTGCTAACAATAATGTACACAAACTACACCGATGTTATGTAAAAATCAGCAGAAATGTTCAAAAGTATATATTTCCATAGTACAAGTTCTTTGCAGTATTTTCAGTACCTTTCCATAGAGCTTTCCAGACTTGTTCATTGCTAGAAAGTATTCACTTTCCACCCCTTTGATTGCCACTACTCCAACTGCCACTGTTCTTATTTCCAGAATACCTGCAAAGAAATAAATTGAGGTCTGTAAACTGTTCATTTGCTTTTTCAGTCACACCTAAGAGTATTGTTTCTCTTAATGATTCTATAATACTTCTGGGTTTATTTAAAATGTTAAACTGGTGAAAGTGGTTATTAAAATAAAAAGTTCATATAGTTACACATAGTGCAGACTAGATTGTGGTTTTCTCTTTAAAAAAATCTTCTGTATATGTATATTCACACACATACAACCAACTCTTCATATCAGTTTCTAGTGCTATGTTTTTCACTCATCATATTATTCTAAACTTTACTTGCATTTTTTTAAGAATCAGATGTTTTCTTAAAATTTCTCTGGTTCATGTTTCCAACAGAAATAAAGACAGATGTTTTAGCCAAGATTCACAGAATTTTTGTAAAGACCACATTTAAAAGATATGTGAGAATTTTACTGGTGTCACCTCCTTGAAGAAGCATAAACCTAAGAACTTGTAAATGATAGAAAACAGACCTCCCTGTCTTAAGGAAGATAAAGTACCTGCTTGACCTTGACAGGCTTTGAAAACTGACAGGAGCTGAAAAGATATCTGCATTTGAAGATAAATAATCAAAAGCTACTAACAAAACTTTTTTATTCAAATATCTTTAACCCAGAAAATTTGGAGTTGTCTTAATTTTGCGTTGAGTGGTAGATGCTATTAACATATACCCATAGTTACTAGTGTAACATAAAATACTCTTTGTTGAACTGAAAAATGGGATGCAGAGTACACTATGTAGTTTTCAAATTTAAGCGTTTTAATAGTTTAGATAATACATTAGTTTTAAGTTTGGACCATACATTTTTGGATGAGGCCCTCCTCAGATTGGAAGCTCCTCAGAATGGAAGCTCCCCTAGCTTCCTCTTGTGACTTTCTTTCTACAGGGGATCTTTTTTAGTTCAGCCAGTTCCATTCAGAATCCAGTACCTAACCCAAGTGTGTTAGGCAAGAGAAAAGAGGATTAAGGGTTTTTATCCAAATTAACCAACTTTCCTAAAGATTATTCTTGACTCATGGTACAGCATCCCCACTCTTAGGGTACATCTACACAGCAGCGTTATTTTGGAATAACTGACATTATTCTGAAATAACAGTCCGAATCTACACACAGCAGTTATTTCGACATCATGTCAAAATAATGTCCAGCGGGAGGACTCCTTACTTTGACTCCTGTAACCCTCATTTTATGAGAAGTAAGGGAATTCAGAGGAAGTGTGCTCTAACTCGGATTTACTGCAATGAAGATTTCAGTATTTTAGGTTTATTGTGCCAAAAGCTGAAATAAGCTATTTTGACTTAAGCTACGCAATTGACATAGCTCAAGTTGTGTAGCTTATTTCGGATTTAGCCCCGCTGTGTAGACGTACTCTAAGTGCGTATACATTAAGGGACCCTGCCTAGGACTAATTTTGCGGCTTCCCTGTAATGTGGACACGCTATTTCAAAATAGTTATTTTGGGAGGTATTATTTTGAAATAAGTTATTTCAAAATAATTTCCTAGTGTAGACATGCCCTTATACACTTCTGTGGCAGGATTGTGCAGTAGCCGTATTATCCATCATCACTACAGTAATTCAGGAGTGTTAATGTCATATTGTCCTTACCATAGTGTGAGGTTTTTCACTTGAAGAATGCAGATCTCCTTCCCAAACAAGACTTTTTAAATGTTATCTTTGTTTAAATGTATGTTTAAATAGCTAAATATATGCTCATTTTTTGTGAAATGTGGGGGAGCATGTGGGCTGTGGTTATGGTTTTTGGTTTGTTAGAATTTTATAATCTGGTTTCATCTGTTTATTATATATCCTTTTTACATCATCTTGCCCTTCTACTTTTCACTTTTTTCTTTTGCTTCTTTAATCTGTTGCCTCTTATCCACTCTGCTTCCACACCATTCTTAGCCAGTATCCTATCTTCCTTTTATTTATCCTCCCATCAGATCTAATGCCTCTTCCCTAATGCTTAGTTTATGGTTCTCTGTTCTTTTGTCTTTTCTCTGATACTTTCTTACTCCACTGTAGAATCTAACAAACTTCAAATAACATTTTCAACTTTTTAATAAGTTTTACTCTGCCTGCAATAAGCATTGAAAAAAGGATTTGAACCAAACAACTTCAAAGTGATGTTCATTAAAAATTGTATTACTTTCACCTTAAATATAATGGTTGTGAAACTCCAGTGGAGCATTCAGACCAGATGATCAAACTGCATCTGGCCTATCAAATATATGTTTGCTATTTCTCATCTATGTGGAAAGAAAATGAATTAAGTATTTATGAAGAATTGCAGAACAGAGTTTAACTGTGTCTGTCACTTGATCAGTGATGAGAATTGAGACATCCCTGAGTAAACTTCTATTTGTAGCTAAGCTATTGTACCTATTGAAAAGCATGGAGGTGAGTGAGCACAAGCCTGCCTGTGTCTGAAGGCCCTTCCCACAGCCCAAAGAGCTACTTAAGCTGGGATTCAGATAATTACAGGGGACAACTTATGAATAACAGAGTCAGGAGTGAGGGTCATGTGTACAAAATCAGGGATCCAGAGGTTGTGTCAGCGAGCAGCATATAATGGGAAATAATATTACTCTTAAAAGGGAAGATGCTAAAATCTGTAACCTAAGAAAATTATATTTAAACTTAGAATTTCTGAATTTATAATTTTAGCAATAATTTCTTTATTTAATGATGAAATCCACAATTATATTGATTTTTTTGACACATGCCAAGCTCATAGTTGTATGTTATAAGTCAGTCTTGAAGTAAATTTGGGTATGTCATCACCTTGCCTGGAATACAGAGAGAATAGTCAAAGAATCAAGAATCAGAATTATACCAAACAAATAATCATGTCATCTCTAAATCCCACTCTGAAATGTGTGTGCATGACTCCCACTGAAGTCACTAGCAGTTGCATTCAGGTATCTAAAGACAGAATTTACTTGGCATTACTTGTTTGGTTCCTGCATTACATATAGTTATTGGGGAAGCTAAGCCACCCTTTATACAGCCTACTTTTTATACAACCTACTTTGCCAGAATAGAGGAAGTTTGTTGAATAAAACCCTAGCTATCATAATTATACCCTAGGATGTGTACTTGATGGAAGTCCAGCAGGCAGATGCTGAGAATCAGCTGACCCAGCTAGACAGCATCTAGTGATTAGATCTGATTACAGGCTGCAGTGTACAAAAAGGAGCCTGCAACTAAAAGAGAGGTCAGAGGGCACTCTCCTGTGGCTACAACAGAAGGCTGTAAGAGGATGACCAGGCCCTTTCACTACAGAGGGCTAGAAGGCTCCCACAGTCTCAGTTGAGAAGAGGACTATAGCTTTTGTTGTTGTTTCATGTTTCCTTTTTCTAGATATTGCCTGTTCTAAGAGTATGTCTGTGCTGCAACTGGGAGCGTGTTTCCCAGTTTCAGTACACAGATGTGTATTAGCTCTGCTCAACCTAAAGATGCTAAAAGCAGCAGAGTAGCTGGAGGTGGCACAGGCAGGAGCTTGCACTAGATGTCTGAATACATAGCTAAGGTAGCTGGGCAGTTTTGTGTTCATCTGATTAGGTCAAGCTGTCGTATATGCTCCCCTGGTTATGCTGCTACTTTTAGCCCACCTAGACTGAGCAGAGCTAGCATTTGCCTGACAACTTGAGCTAAGAAGCTCTCTCCCAGCTGCAGTGTAGAGGTACCCTTGCACCTGGTCTCCACTTACCAACAGATCAATGCTGCAGAGATTGATCTCCCGGGCAGTTGATTTACCGGGTCTAGTAAGAACCCACTAAATTGACTGCTGATCACACTCCTGTCAACTCTGGTACTCTACCGGGTCACGAGGAGTAAGGGAAGTCAACAGGAAAGTGTCTCCCATCAATCCCCTGCAGTGGGGACACTGTGGCTATGTCTAGACTGCAGAGCTTTTCCAGGATGCCTCCCAGAAAAGCTCTGCTGGGTCCAAGAGACGCGTCTGCTTTTTCAGAACAGTTTTTTTAGAACCGCTTTTTCGGTGAGAGGAATACGGGATGTTCCAAAAGAGGAGTTTTTTCCAAAATTTGGCCCCATGTAGATGGGCCAAATTTCAGAAAAGCCTCTTTCGGAAAAAAAGCGGAAAAATATGCAAATTGCAGTTCGCAATTTGCATATCTTTTTTTCCAACTTCTCTCTGCAGTCTAGACATAGCCTCTGGAAATTCGAACAAAGGTACGTTGACTTCAGCTACGTTATTGACATAGCTGTAGTTGCATACCTTAGTTTGTCTTTGCCCACTAGTCTAGACCTAGCTTAAGTCAAACAATATTTGATACCACATAACAATCATCTGATGGATCCAGTGCTTGCCAGGGCTGAGCCCTGACACATCCAAGCTTGGCAGTCTTAACACCTCTGGGCCTGTTGCAACAGTTATGAATGTAAAAGTAAACTGCTTAAGCCCTGGCACATCTTTCATTAGAAATTAAGTACTGGCTGGATGATGGTGGTGGGTGTGTTTCATTGGTATTACAGGAATTACAGAATGAGAAAATAGACACCTGTGTGGGTTACAGTAGACTGAGTGCTTAATCCAACATAATCTATTCACAGAAAACTGTCCTATTCAGGAGAAAAACTAATGGTGGTGACTTTACTTTAAACACCTTCCACTTCCCCCTAAAACAAATACACACACATACTAGCAGTGATCAAAAACCAGATGTCACAAAAAATCTACTGCCAGCTAGACCATACTGCAGTGCTATGACATCAAATCTCTCTCTGTCGGGGGAGAACAGTGTCATGTAAAGAATAATTAAGGATAACCCAGAAAAAATATTTACAGACAATTTACCATTAGGATTTCAATTGCCCTTGCCCCATATTAAACAGTGGGAACTTTTGTTTATTTGATAAAGAAGATGAGTCCCCCTCCCTCACCTTTAATTGCAAGGTTGACTTTCCACCTGCTCATAGGAAAGGTGCCATTAGCCTTTTTGAAACCCTTCACCACTCCAAAGATTATTTGTTCCACATAAGAAGTAGGGAGCAGTCAGCCAGACCAAATCAGTAGAGGTTTTGCCCTCATCAACAAGTTCCCACAGGGGGACCCAGTCCTCTTTTACCTGGTGCAGGTGAGCACACCCAATCTCCCACTCATGTAAGTAGTTAAAATGCAGGTTTTACCATGATCTGTTGCAATCATTACAGTAGATCAGAGGTGGGGAACCTAAGGCTTCGGGGGCCAGCTTGCTTGGATCTGGCCCTCAAGGCACTGGGAAGCCTGCACTGATGCTCCAGCCCGTCCCCCCTTCCCCCATCACACAAAATCTACTAGCCTGGGCTCTGGTGTACAAGGGGAATGTGGGGATTATTCTTCTCAGTGAGGATTTGGGGGGGGGGGGGGTTTGCTTATCACTTGTGTGCAGCCCCCAACTGATTTTTTTCTGTGGATTAGTGACCTAAATCCAAAAAAGGTGCCCCACCCCTGCAGTAGATGCTTCTTTCTCAACGGGATAGGGAAACAGGTGCATTTTGTTTGTTTGTTTGTTTTTGCATTTCCTACAGCACATTAGGGGCCTATTAGGGTACGAAAGGGGCATTAGTCTATACTGTCACAGTCCATCATGTAAGCTTGTGACAAGGCTAATGTCTCACATATATGGCAAAAACTGTGGAATTATCTACACTGTATAATTTTTATCTGATGGTTAGTCCCAATATTTAAGAATAGAGTTGTGATCTATTTAAACCACATCCAGTGTCTTGCTGCCCTTCTGGCATAGCTGGACAATGCCTGCATGATTCAGTATGGCCCATCACCGGGTGAAACTGTGGTAGTCTCAAATATGTTAGATGCTTTAAGGTCCTGGACAGTAGCTTGAAAGACACAGGATAGCTCTGTAAAAATTAAATCTATCTTTTGAAAATCAAGAAGGATAGCAGTGCTATTCCAAATAAAATAAGCTGCTCATTGTTTTCTTGAAATCACATGATTTAAAATAATCTAAGATGTTTTTCACTTTGTCAACAATAGATCCTTAACACCTCCAGTCAGGAAACCATTCCTGTTCAGGAAAGTGTTTAGTCACGTGCTTAGTCCCATTGGTGTCAATAACCCATTTCAGTGATTTCTTACATAGGAAGAGATTAAAACATGTTCTTAAGTACTTTCCTGATGAGGAGCCCAAAAATGTAAGGCTTAGTTCTGTGTACAGAAACTACTGAATGAAATTTACAAAAGTGCACAGTATTGGCCTATGTTCCCAGTGAAATGAACGTGTGTTTTCCATTGACTTTAGTTGGAGCAGAGTCAGGCTCGTGCAGAACATTTTGATGTATATGTGCAATAGTAACAGTTTGTAGGTTTGAGTCCAGAATTCTTACGTTAGGAAAGAACTTAACAACTGTAGGCCATTACTTGAATTTCAAGTGATATTATTCCACGATAGTGGACGTGGATTTTATTTCATGGTTGATTTTACCATCTAATATTTTTGGATTATTTAAATTCAGTTTTTTAATTCAATTTAAAAGTTCTGAGCAAGGTTCAGTGTAATGATTTTTTAATTTATCTTTAATAAAAATATGCTTTGCTTTTCATAGCTTTTCATAGCTTACAGGCATTTCTAAACATTTCACAAGTTATATATTGCCAAGAAATACATGCATGAAAATTGTCTAATGATACCTATTGTTATATTATTAGATACTCTTAATAGGTATATAGTTCTATGACATTGTTTCAACTATTAGAGAAGAAATTATAAACAAAATATTGACACCTTTATATTTAATTTATTGATATTAATAATGTAAATATAATATGCACATACTTTGCATAACATGCCCATATGTTATGCTTATATACACCACATCCATATACTAATATGAACACAATGTATTCTGTAGTTAATAGAACATTGATATGCCACTATATATAACTCAGTTTATCAGGTTACGAATTTTAACAATGTTTTAAAAATATAATTAAGCCCCCCAAAACTTATGTAGCACATATATGCTTGGTAAATTTTGTCAGTGAGTCAATATGAATGTTTTCAATTTAACAATGAGGTTAAAATATGCCTCCCTGCATATGGCAATGATTTTAATACCTTGACAAAAATCACAAGCATAGCAAAATATTTTCACATGCAAGTAACTATCAGGATCATAAATTTAGCATCTGTCAAATTATTCCAGCCATGATGTAGTGGAGTTTTACTATGAATCTGAAATCTGAAGTATATGCAATAACTACATTTACTGTACGTATGTGTTTTTTATATTTTCATATGCTGAGAACATTTTCAATTAACCTTTCTGTTTAGTCTCCATCCAAAGATGAACATTTTTGGTAATTTTAAGTAAAATCCCGTCCACAGTTTGTGTGTTCTGTCCCTGGACAAGAAAACAAAGATCTTTCTCTCTATAAAATGTTGCCATGTTTCTTTTCAACATGGATAGCTCAAAAAAGTCTGAATTTTAAACTCAACATGGAAACATTCCTCATTGACTAAGGCCTGGTCTACACTAGGAGTTTAGGTTGAATTTAGCCACATATTTTCTAAACAATGAGTCCCCATTACCAAGCCCGTTCTGTTGACTTTAAGGGCCGCTGAAGAGGCAGGAGTTCCTAAAGATGCGCGCATTATGCACCTTTCCCGACAATCTCATGTTAATAGAGGTGGAATGGCCCTTTTGATCCACCAGTGCCTGCAGCACCATCGAGAAGTACACCTTGCAGTTTACATTCTGCCTGGCAAGGTGTTTGGGATCCAAGATGAGGATGTGCATTCTGTCTGTCATTCCACTGCAGTTAGGGAACCCCATCACAGCAAAGCTGTCCACTATGGTATGCACTTTTCCCAGAGTCACTACCATCTGTAGCAGAATTGTATTGATTGCTTTGGCTACTTGTATAACAACAGCCCCCACTCCGAATTGATTCCCAACTGACCTGTAGCTGTCTGGTGTTGCAAGCTTCTACAGGGCAATTGCCACATGCTTCTCCACAGTCAGTGTGGGTCTCATTCAGGTGTCCCTGTGCATCAGGGTAGGGGAAAGTCATTCAAAAGTTCCATGAAAGTGTCCTTCCACATTTGGAAGTTTTGCAGCCACAGCTGATCGTCCCATACCTGCAGCAATATGCAATCCCCCAAGTCTGTGCTTATCTCATGGCACCAGAACCAGTGTTCCACTATGTCCAGAGGATTGAATGCTGGCTGCATTTCCAATTCGCTCAAAGCAAGAGCTTGCCTATACAGTGTGCCCTTGGCCCCCCCATATATAGGAGATTCCTTCTTGTCCTCTTCCTGGTGGAGAGACATGTTTGCTCTCTCAAATTACTGCATCATTAGGCACACGAATGTAGACATTAACATTACAATGGTTTGATGCACATCGGGATACATGAGGGGGGCAATGCTCGCACTGCTATAAGATCTGTGTGGGTAACCCGAGCCAAAAAGGGTCAAATCTCAAGCAAGCAGGAAAGGAGAAGATGAGCACAATATGGGATGCTGATGATATGAACCCATAACTACCTGCTGCACAGGCTTCCCTTACTCCTCGCAACTGCCAGAAGTGCTGGCACCTGCCAGAGCCATCCTCAGCATTCTATTTAGCAGGTCTTAACTAGACCCACTAAATTGAATACCAGAAGAACAATCTCCGGTGGAGCAAGTGAAGATATGCCCTCTTTTTTTTTTCATCCTCGACCTGAGAAGCCTTTCCTGTTGAAGGTGATGTTAAAAAAAAATTTTCTGCAAAAAGTTTACATTTTGACAGATTGTCATTTTTTGTTAAAAATGTTTTGGCAAAATAGTCTAGGACCAGCAGTTCCCAACCGCCAGGCCATAGCCCGCTGCCAGGCTGTGGACCTCTAGCTGCTGGGCTGCAATGGCTCTGGGGGCTGGGGTACACTGCTCTTGCTGTGGCTGTTGGGACAGGCATTTCCTGGCCCGCCTCTCAGCCAACCAGCACCAGGCAGGGGTGGAGCCTCCTTCTGGGTGCAGAAGAGCATTTCCCTGCATGGTGGAAGGCTCCGCATGGCCCTCCTGCTGCACAGGGAAGCACTGTTCTGCAGCTGAGAGGAGACCCCACGCCATGTGCCCCTCCTGCTGCACAGGGAAGCACTCTTCTGCGGCCCGGAGGGAACCCCACCTCTGCCCAATGCTGGTTAGCTTAGAGTCGGGGCAGGACATGCCTCTCCCAACAGCTGGGGAGGAGGGGAGGCACTCGGTGGTGTACCCCAGCTCCGGTCCCTCAAGCCACCATGACGTGGGCAGTAGTGCAGGGGTAGGTGAGGGGGGCAGGCAATGGGGTTCCAGGGACAAGCTAGTGTTGGGGGCTCTAGAGGCTGAGCTAGTAGTGGGGGCTGTTCTGGAAGCAGGGCTAGCATTGGGGGGCTCTAGGGATGGGCCTAATATTGGAGGCTGGCACTTGGGGAGGCTCTGGGGAGGTTGGGTGCAGTGGAGCTCTGGAAACAGGAGGCTGGCACTGGGGGGTCTGGTGGTTGGGAGCTCTAAGTGATGTTGGGCTGGCACTGAGGTGTCTGGGATGGGGGGACTGGTACTGTGGGGCTATGAGGGCGGGAGGTTGGCACTGGGAGGGTTGGGTGCAGGGGACTCTGGAGTCAGTTGCTGGTGCTGGGGGATAGTGGAGGGATGGGAGGCTCTAGAGGATAGGGCTGGCACTGAGGGCTGTGGGGGCTGGGCTTTGGGCAGACCAGCAATGCTTTATTTGCATATTCATCATTTGCATAATATGCAAACACACAAATAAAATGTTACCGGTCCGCCAAAAGCTTGTGAATGGGCTTGCCAGTCCCCGGTATCAAAAAGGTTGGGAATCACTGGCCTAGACCATCCTGACCAACTCTAGTTAATAGTAATTCAGTAACTGGTGTTATACTACTGTATGTTTTCCTAAGGAAGCTAGGAGTATGTCTACACTACAGAGTTTTGTAAGAAAAACAGCTGTTTTTCCAACAAAACTTGAGGAATGTCCACACTGCAATTGCATTCTTCCACAAGAAAATTGAAAGAACAGAGAGGTTTTTCCAGCATTGGTAATCCCATTCTACGAGGAAAAAGCCTTTTTGCGAAAGAGCTCTTTTGCAAAAAGGCGTGTGTGGATGGGGAAGAGGGAGTTCTTTTGGAAGAAGAGGAAAGAGGAAAAAGCACAGGTGCCCTGGTGGCCATTCCATCCATAGCAATCACAGCTTACATGCGAGAGAGTGTCCATTCAGTCTGGACGCTCTCTTTTTGAAAAAGCAGATCACTTTTTCAACGCACTTTTGCAGTGTGGATGCTCTCTTTTGGAAGAAGATTTTTCGGACGATCTCTTCCAAAAAAAGCTTCTTCCAAAAGAAGCCTGTAGTCTAGACATAGAGACATCAGCCAACCAGATTTCTGAGTGAAATATTTCTTATTCTGTTTTTCTTATTTTCTCCTGCCCCTTTCTCTTTCTCTTTCTTTTTCTTTTTTTCTTCAGTAAGGATGATAGTATGAAATGGAAATGACCACATCTGAAATGGAAGGAAACCTTTAAAAAGCTAAATATGCTGAAATCCTGGGGACCAGATAACTTCCGTCCCATAATACTGAAAGTCTGGCACATGTGATTGCTGGTTTGGTAGCAAGTATTTTTCATAATGTATCTGCTTGGGGGTACAAAATTACTGGAGAATGGTTAACATTGTACCTATATCTAAGAAACTTAGAAAAAGTGATCCAAGCAATACTTGTTAGTCTGACTTTAGAAGTTGGCATGGCTTTAGAACAAATTGTAAAGGAAAGACTAAATTGAACTCATAGAGGTAAATAGTAAAGGACATATAATACAACATGGGTTTACCAAAGATAGAACCCTATTTCCTTCTTTGCGAAAATAACTGATTGCTTTCTATAAATACATTAGGAGGGGAGGTAAATACCAGGGGCGTGAAGTCCTATTTAAGCTAAAGGAAATGTTGGTGCAAGAACAAATGGTATAAATTGGCCATGAACAAATTCAAGCTGAAAATTAGAAGATAGTTTCTAACAATCAGAGAGGTGACATTGTGGAACTGTCCCTCAAGTTGTTTGCTGGGACATCTTCTAAGCTGTCTTCATTTTGGGTATGTCTACACTACAAAGTTAATTCAAAATAACAGCAGTTAACAGAATTAACTTTAATAGCACCTACACAGCCAAACCACTATTTCGAAATAAATTCGAAATAGTGGAGCCCTTATTTCAAATTTGGTAAACCTCATTCTACGAGGAGTAACACCAAATTGAATATTAATTCGACTAAGTGCTGTGTAGACACTTAATTGAAATAGGGGCCTCCAGCCCTTCCTTGGAGCCCTGGTGGCCACTCTAGGCACAACCAGGAAAACTTACTCTCTTCTCCCCCAGCCCTGGAGTCATTAAAGGGGTAGACCCTGGCCACAGTGCCTGTGCCAGCTCCAGTTTCACGAGGCATAAAGGATCTGCCGACGAAGGGTTCTGGGGCCGGCAGATCCCGTCTACACTACCGCACTGTGCCGACAATCAGCTGATCGGCACAGCGTGGCGGCCATTTTGATTTAAATGAAGCGGCGATTATTTAAATCACCGCTTCATTTCCCTTTGCCAAGTAAACTAATCTACATGGCTCCATCGATGGAGCCATGTAGTTTAGACGTACCCTATGTATGGTATATAATAGTCTGAACTCCTATGAGATGTAATACTTTGATCTAAAATTGGTTATTGAGTGTAGTGTCTGGGTAATAGGTGGTGCTGGTTGCCTGAAATATACAAAAGATGATCTGGTAGACCCTTTGACCTCAAACTCTTTCCAAAATTCAGAAAACTGCATTCATGACTTGACTGGATGAGGCGAGGCCATTGATAGCTTTTCTTCCAATGGCCATAAAAGCCTCAATTTCCTGAATTGTGGGCAGTGGGGAAGGCACAGGCCTTTTGCTCCTGAGTGGTTGGTATGATTAAGGTCAACAATAAAACAGCAATAATATGTGTCTTTGAGGCAGACAATATGAAGAACCATCAAACAATCTTGGTCAAGCAAACTCCTCACTGATGCTAAAGAGAATCACTATATCCATGCTAGTGTATATTTGATGACTAGTTTACCTTAGAAAGCTGAGACGAATCTCTGTTCATTTCAGGGTCCCTCTCAGTGCCGGATTTATGCACAAGCTAAGAAAGCTACAGTTTAGGGCCTCAAATTATGAGGAGTCTCTAACTACAAAAAGTTACTAGTTTGTAGTTTCATCCTTGCCTATGTACCAATATATATGCAAATACAAAACTTTATTATTTATATTTTCATTGTCCTTTCTAATACACATTTTTTTGGTAATGCTATGGGGCCCCTTACACTTGACATAAGTTAGGGCTTCAGTATATCTTAATCCAGCCCTGGTCCCTTGGCACAAATAAGCAGCAAATGTGAGCTTCTGCCTATCTGGGTTTTTAATGCTACATGTGAACTCCCATTGGCTGGTTTGCCTGAAGGAAGAGGTTCAATACAAGGAGATAATGAAGAAAAAGGAGCCATAGTGGCAACTCAAAATACCAAAGTTTATAGATTGTTTTAAACATTAATTGTGAAACTCTGGCTCCACTGAAATAAATGACAAAACTACCATTGAGTTCAATAGAACCAGAATTTTACTTTGAGTTGTGGACGCAAGGAATGCTTGCTCAGTAGGAGATGCAGGGCATTAATTGACTGAGCAGAGTTCTCTGCTTTACAGTTACAGGCAACTTTGAAATTATCAATCTGGCAAAAACCTGGAAACAGTCTAGTGTGGTATCTCAACTTTTTCAATAGCCAGTACCAGATGTTTCAGAGGAAGGTGCAAGAAATTGCACAGTAGGCAGATGTGGAAAAATCTGCCCACATAAAAGTCTCTTTTTCACACCTGATAGTTAAACTAGTCTCTAAGGCTTGAAGCATAGGGTTTTATAGCCCTTCCAAAAATTCTGCTAAATATTAGCTGTTAGTACTGTGGATCTTCTTGTTATCCAGATAAATGTCTAATTCTGCTTTGAATAATCTTGTTAAATTCTTGGCCTCAACAACATCCTATGGCCATGAGTTCTTCAGTCTAATTATGCACTGTGTAAAAATCTATTTCCTTCTATCAGTTTTGAATTTGCTGCCTTTCAGTTTAATTGGAAGACTCCTTGTATTATGACCCAATGCTCTTCCATACCATACATTATTCCATATACTTTCACCTGGTCTGGTTTTAAGTCTTGCATGTAGAATAGTAATAGAGATGTAGCCGTGTTAGTCTAGTTTAGCTGAAACAAAAAAACAGGACTATGTAGCACTTTAAAGACTAACAAGATGGTTTATTAGGTGATGAGCATTCGTGGGCCAGACCCACTTCCTCAGATCAAATTGTGGAAGAAAATAGGCATGACCATATATACCAAAGGGATACAATCAAAAAAAGTGAACACATATAAAAAGGACAAATCAAATTTCAGAACAGAGGAGGGATGGGGGTGGGGAGGTAAATGTCTGTGAGCTAATGATATTAGAGGTGATAATTGGTGATAATTACCCATTACAAAGATAGCTTCCCCAATTATCACCTCTAATATCATTAGCTCACAGACATTTACCTCCCCACCCCCATCCCTCCTCTGTTCTGAAATTTGATTTGTCCTTTTTTATATGTGTTCACTTTTTTTGATTGTATCCCTTTGGTATATATGGTCATGCCTATTTTCTTCCACAATTTGATCTGAGGAAGTGGGTCTGGCTCACAAAAGCTCATCACCTAATAAACCATCTTGTTAGTCTTTAAAGTACTACATAGTCCTGTTTTTTGGTTTTAAGTCTCTCTTTTCAAAGGAAACAATTCCAATTCTTTCCATTTCTCTCCATATGAAAGGATGAGAATCCACTAGGAGAGGAAGAAAAAGAGGAAACTTTCAAACTTGTTCATGTGTGGATTCAATACAAAGTTGTTCAGTTTGAGAAGTACAGAATTTAATTTGTTATTTTAGTGGCATTATTAGTGTCTTCAATTTGTTATATAATCATACTGAAACTGCTGAAGAAGAGGAGCAATAGTGACTAATCTTCAAATAAATCTGTGTGTCATCTATTTGAGAATGCAAATCAAAGCTGTGTCTTTGGATCACTTCTTACAAAGAAACCATGCTGAATAATAGGACTAAGAAAGGACAATGGAAGACACCAGAGGAAACTTGAAAGGGAATAGAATTAAAGTTAGCAAGAGGAAGAAATTACAAATGGACAAATAAAATTGAAAACATGAAAGTGTAATTTTCATAAAATAAAAATGAAATTACAAACAAGTCAGCATGGTTACATGGTCAGTGTTCCACATATAGTTTGAATGTTCTGCAGTACAAGAGTTGAGAATTTCCATCGGTATAAGACAGATTATTTACACTCTTAACTAATGCTGACAATTGTTGGCTACAGCCCATTGTGCCAATTTAGCAGGGGCAAATTAAACATCTGACCATGACCGAAAAGTACATCAGGATGTACTGTCTTAAGTTCAGAAAAATTGGGTTACAATAGCCTGTTTCAATGGGACTGGAACTATGCCAGTTCTAGGAAACAGCTTGCATAATAAATGGGATGAGCTCATGGGCATACTGATTTAGAACGTCAATGGGCCAAGATTCAAGAGTACAAATTTACATTCCTGACTCATTCCCTGATCTTGCTCTGTAGGACTGTATTACAGTCTGAAAACCTAGGTCAGACCATGGTTTTTCTTATAAATGTCCTCAGAACATAATGATCCATTTCAGAATAATCCAGACATTGAGACCCAACCGTTCTTATAATAGAATCTATGTTAAATAAATTAAAAATAAGCTATTATGGCTGTTCTTGATCAATGTGCATTCTTAATCTACATGGGTGGTGAGCAAAAGGCAACCACAATCTCTTGTCTTTCCATGTGTATGAGGCCAACAGTCAGAGCCAATGGAGAGAGAGGAAAACAATGAACAAATGAGACATTGTATTCAAGAGGTGAGGGAAAATAGTCACTATGAATTACCGAAAACACAGCAATAAAAGGAGTCAATCAGGTTAAAACAACTCTGCAAGACCAAAATGCCTACAAACCACAAAACAGATGCTGGCATTACTGTGAGAGTGCAGCTGTTCCCTGTGCAGAACATAGGTTTGTGTAATGAATGCGTTTTTTGCAGCTTGGAATCTTATATATAACTTCCCATCACAAATATGGAAGCATAAATGCACGTACCCATAACATTCCATTGACGCAGATCTGTGAAAGAAGTTTCTGGCATCCATGCTATAAACAACAGAAAGGTTGATGGAAACTATTTGTGTCTTACCTTCACTAGCCATGAGTTCAGTAAACTTCCTCTGCTTAAGAGGAGTGTTTCTTTGACCTTTGTCCTACCACATAAAAAACATTTTTCTACTCTGCAACCAGTTAAGTTTGCACTCTGCCTCATACTGTGCGATTGTTAGTCTCTATGCTTGCATCCTTACTCACAAATGTTCAGGATAAAAAAGGACCAGTCCCCAAGTGGAATATATAAATGTATGTGGAGACATGCACCAAATGGTCTTGCTTTGGGCAGGGGGCTGGACTCTATGCCTTCCTGAGGTCTCTTCCAGCCCTAGGATTCTATGATTCTATGAAAGGTAATCTTCAACATGATGATGACGTGTTTAACTACTAGCATTATTTCAAAATAACTTAGTCCGCATCTACACAGTAAGCAGTAATTTCGAAATAATGTTGAAATACTGTCAAGCTGGAGAACTTCTTACTCTGACTCCTGTAACCCTCATTGTACGAGGAGTAAGGGAAGTCAGAGGAAGAGTGCTCTATTTTGAAATAAGAGCTGTGTAGATGCACCCAATTTCGAAATAAGCTATGTCGAAATAAGCTACGCAATTGACATAGCTCAATTTGCGTAGCTTATTTTGAGTTAAGCCCTGCTGTGTGTTTCTTGGGCTATGTCTACACTGCACGCTTATTTCGAAATAACAGAGTGTGTGTCTACATAACAAGCCTGTTATTTCAAAATAATTTTGAAATAACGGTCTTCTTTACTCCGACTTCTATAACCCTCATTTCACAAGGAATAAGGGAAGTTGAAGGGAGAGTGTTCTTCTTAGATTTCCTGCTGTGTAGATAGCACCAAAAGTCGAGTTAAGGTACTTCGACTTCAGCTCCACAATTAACATAGCTGAAGTTGCATATCTTAACTCGACTTTAGCCCGCAGTGTAGACGTACCCTAAAGTGCCACAGGATTCCTTGTTTTTGCAGATACAGACTAACATGGCTGTCCCACTAAGGCATTTTGGCATGTTTTCCTGCACTACACAGGATTAATTCTTTTATTTCTCTAGGATTATCTCAGCACTTTTCTGCTTTGGAGGATGAGAATGTGATCCCAACTCTTCCCTGCTGTTTCTAAGAAAAATCAAGGAGCAATGGGAAAAGATTCTTACATATAGGTTTTGCACTATGGAAGCCCTGTGCATGTGGCTCCATTTCCAAACACTCCAGCGTTCTCTTGTGTTTTTGCAAGTAGCTCTCTTCTTTTAATGTCTCTGTGGATACACCTCACAAGTGTCATTGTTTCTATAGCCTTTGTTGCAGGAGGATTTTGGCAACAGAAACATTTTTCAGCAGAGCAGCTACTATGGATTTTTTCCCTCAGTTGTTACTCTATATTGTGTATGTTATGAGAAGACATGTGTAGGTTAAGAATGAAACTTGTATCACAATGACTTTGAGCCTGCCTATTCCCCTTTTAAAGCACATTTAAATCCTGGAAAGAAAGGGAGAGAAGTAGAGAAGGTCTGATTCCTCAGCAGTCAGACAAAGAATTTACCACAGGCTCTATTTCTTATGTATTGTAAGTACTTTCCCTTTAAAATTGATGTTTGTTAATTTTAATACCTCTGAAACATACTTTTAAAAAATTCTAAATGTTTCATAATAGCAGAATTTTCTTCCATCTCTTTCTTCCAAATATATTTGTTTTTTAACCTCTGCACATGATATATCACATTTGATCTATATACCAAAATCACCAATTATGAAACCAGAAAGTTTTCTGATTTTTATGAAGACAAGAACTGGCATTGACGAAAGCATTTGTGGGTAACTTCTCCATGAAACATCTAGGCTATGTCTACACAGCAGCATTATTTCAGAATAAATGACATTATTCTGAAATAACAAAGAGAGTGTCTACACTGCAGGCCATTATTTTGAAATAATGTTGAGCTGGAGGACTTCTTACTCCAACTCCTGTAACCCTCATTTCATGAGGAGTAAGGGAAGTAAAAGGAAGAGTGTTCTTCCTTCGACTTCCTGCTGTGTAGACAGTGCCAAAAGCCGAATTAAGCTATTTTGACTTCAGCTACACAATTGACGCAATTCTCAACAAAGAATCCAAATTGCTATGTAAAACTGACTGCTCTAATCATTATAGTGACAAGGTAGGTGAAGTATCTTTTATTGGACCAACTTCTGTTGATGAGAGAGACAAGTTTTTGAGCTTACCCAGAGATCTTTTTCAGATTTACCTCACCCACCTTATCTCTCTAATATCCTGAGATCAACATGACTACCACAATACTTCCCTAATCATTATTTACCACTTTACCAAATGTTGTGTCACTTGCAAAATTTCCCAGCCATAATTTTATATTTTTTTCAGATCATTGATAAAGATATTGAATATATAGAAAGAACTCTTTGCTACAGGACACCAGCAGAAACCCTCTGGATTATGGACTGTGATTATAATAGTTTAAAATAACTTGTTGAGGATTTATCCATTAGTCAATTCTTAATTTATTTAGTATGTGCTGTGTGATTTTGTATAGTATTATTTTAATCAGAATATTATACACTGCCAAGTCAAATGGCTTACAGAAGTCTAAATAAATGTCAACATACCTTTATCAGCTAAACTTAGAATCATAGAATTGGAAGGGACCTTGAGAGGTCATCAAGTCCAGTCTCCTGCACTCACGACAGGACCAAGCACCATCTAGATCATCCCTGATGTTTATCTAGCCTGCTCTTAAATATCTCTAATGATGGAGATTTCATAACCTCCGTAGGCAATTTATTCCCTAGGAAATTTTTCCTAATGTCCAACCTAAACCTCCCTAGTTGCAATTGTAATCTCATAAAAAATAAAAACTTGTTTGACAAAAATCTACTTTCCATTAAATCCTATTGTTTAGCATTAATTAAACTACTGTTCATATAAATTAATTACTTATTGCATTCCATGTCAGCCTTTCTGTGATTTTATCAGGATCAATTAGGTAAGCAGCCCATTTGACATATAGTGATAGTTTTGTTATCATAAGTATTTTTTCAAGTTCTATGTGCAGATGTTACATTAGTTTGGAAATTCATTTGAAAGCATTTGGCATATTTTCTGGTCTTGTGGTAAATTGAGTAATAGCTTTGTTAAGAATACATATTTTAAAAGAGCCATTGTGTTGTGGTAAGGATTATTCACTTCATAGTTCTGCTCCACAAATGTAAAAAAAATTAAAACAAGTTTATACAAGGGCCTCTTGGTTAAAGTAAACTAATTACATGCATTTTAATATGTTTGCTTACCTAATTAATTCCAAGTTAAATTTCTACATGGTTTGGGAACTGGCAGTCTCCCATGATAGCTAAAATCAATAAAGGTGCTTTTGCTGACATTCTCCAGATATACTCTTTTGGGGATTGGAGGCAATATGTTTTTAGTCAAGTGTCCTCAAGCTGTGGAACTCACTTTCTCTGATGCTTTCCCATAGCCCATATTTACTGTTATACAAAATAGAACGCAAAACTTCTCTTTGATTAAGCATATGATAAACTGTGGAAGATCATGGGTAATGGTGAGTTTAAATGTACAAGATGATTAATTTACTCTAAGAAATACATTGGACACAAACAATGGCAGAGTGAGGTTTCTAATACTTAAACAGTTTAATTACAATTTCTAGATGGAACAAGTTAATTACCAAGTGTTGCATTGGTGTGCAACAATTGATGGATACGATGGTTGTTAAATTTGAGCCACTTGAGACTAATCAAGGGTGACCAGATAGCTAATATGAAAAATCACGAGATGGGGTTGAGGGGTATTAGATGCCCATATAAAAAAGCCCCAAATATCAGGACTGTCCCTATAGTCTAATCAGAAAAAAACTACTTACTAGCTGTTTTGGAGGTAATACACAGAGGATAAGGATGAGATTAGAACATAATTTGTGAAGGAAATCAAGACTAAAATTGAAAACTGAGTTGGCTGAAAATAAGATAATGTGCAAATGAATATATTAATGGGAATCACAGGACAAAATTAGTTAAGTCCATTGAGCTGGAAATTCCTGGAAGATAGTTATCTGAGATACTGTCCTTTGGAACTTTAATTATATTGACTGGTACCCTATAAGGCTGCAGTTTGTTTTAGCTGTCCCACCAAGAGTGAAGCTCCCCAGAAATGTCTCTGGGACTGATTTTGAAACACATCCATCAAGCTGCTGAGCTCCTCTGAGAGTTGCTGAAAACTTCTCATTCGAGTCAATTGGAGTCAAAGGCTCTTGTTGCTTTTCAAAAGGCAATCAGGGTTAGGTTAGGATCAGGTCCTTGTAAGCAGTTGTTTTGTAATAAAAAAAGATTATAAATGTTACCAATAATTTAATTACTCCATCATTAAATTATATCTCATTTATATACCTCATAACTTGACCTTGTAAGTATCATGTAATGCATCACGCCAAGAGGCTTTTTATTCAGAACTGCTTTATTCAATTGCTAACAAACATCTTCCCATTTTTCAATTACATGAGTTCAATTCCTGCAACTTGTCAAATTTAAAATGACAAGACCTCTTTCAGAGTGCCAGTTGCTGAGTTCACTATGGACAACACATCTATATTAACCAAAAGATGAGGATAGTTTGATGGAGAAATTAAATGTTGACTAAGATAACTTGAACTCAGATATGTACTATATTTTCCAATTGGCTAAGGATGGTTTCTGCTGGCCAGGTCTATGAAGTAGATTTTTGCAGACTGAGAAAGAAGAACTTCGCATTCAGTTTCTCCTGTTACTGATGTCATCTAATCTGCATGTGCTTTCAGAGTCATATATGCTTACCTTTGTGACAAAGGTAAAGTTTTAATACTTTTCACTCCTCTTCACCCTATAGTGCCTATACTGCTATGAAAGAGTAACATGGATTCCATTTTTTATTCTGCATCATCAATAGACTTATTTAAAGTTCTGTTTTATTAAACCTGTACAGAACCATTTTGAAGGCTAAGTTGTACACGTGTCATCAAGGATAGAATTTGGCCCTTTGAGTATACATTACTGGGGCTGATGCATTAGGAAAAAAAGAGACTAGTCTGAGTTTCCAAACTAGTACTGTACTGTATTTAGAAAAAAAAAACTTTTTTTTTTCACTCAGAAGCTTACTAGATTCATTTGGAGATGAACACAGAATCCTACAATGCCATTTATACTGTTACTGTTAAGAATAATTTTAGGAAGTGTGTACCAGTTGGCCAGTACTCGTATAAAGCTTAATCCTCTCTCCTGTCATTGTTGAAGAGTGGGAATTTCTGTGAGACTGCTCTCATGAGTAAAGCTTTGAAGAATTTTTCCCTTTGTTGGTGAGGGAGAGATGCTTTAGAGCAGTGGTTCTTAACCTCTTTGGCACTGTTACCCCTTAAACTTAACCAATAAACCAAAATTAGCCTTCTTCCTTCCTTAAAGGGTGTGACGGGGCGCCTTTGCCCCCCACCAACAGGCGGCCCCCGGAAGCCCTTTGGGCCCACCGCACCGGCGCGACCCGGCCCTGCCCAGGCTGTTCAGACACCGGCCGGCCGGCGCCCCATGATGACGTCACGGGCGGCGCCGACCGGGAAACGGCGGAGGCTTGGGCCCTGCCGCAGAGAAGCAGCGGGGTGGAGAGGCAGGGGCCCGCACACGGCGGGGTCGGGCCTCGGGGAGCGTGTCCACGCCCAGCCCCAACCCCCGGCCCGCGGATTGGAGCCACGGTGGCGCCACCATGTTTAAAAGGGCGCCGGCCATGGGGGGGGGGGAGGCGGAGAGCAGCACGCCTAAGCCGGGGCCTGAGCTCAGGAGGCCTCCAGGCAGAGGGCGGAGAGGCGCAGACGACCCTCCCCCATCCAGTAGGCTCCGAAGAGGGGGGGACAGTACGTCCCATAGGGACGGGACGCGGGGGGAGCTGAGGACAGGGGGAAGGAAGTAGCCCAGGGCGGAACCCCGGAGTGGTTGGCGGGCTGACGAGTTACGGTGACGCACCCCGTCAGCCGGACAGGATCCCCCTAGATCCGAGTCCTTATGGCCCTGGGCTGGGACCCGTGAGAGTGGGCGGGCCCGGTTCCCCCTTCCCCTTCCCCCGCGAGGGGCGAACTTGCCACGAGGAAGGTTGGGACACGCAGTTACGCCGTGTCGACCGAGCGCCGCACACTCTGGGTGACGCGTCGGAGGCGTCACAAGATGGTGGAGAATGTGGGCACGTTGAGGGGTACCAAGAACCCGTAAAAGGGGGGGGTGCCCGTGAGAGAGCACGGAGGGAAGTAATTGGTGGGATATTTCCTCCGCCTTCATTTTGGTGGCGTTGGTGGGGTTTTTTTTTTGTTCCTTGGTAGGGGGAGGACCCCGAAACAGAGCCGGAGAATGGATCCGGGCCCAATTTATGGAATGGGTGAAGGAGACCCAAAGACAGACTCAGCAGCAACAGACCCTATTGATCCAGCAACTAGCTGCCCAGCACCAAGTGCAACAGAAGCAGCTAATCCAGGAAGTGGCTGAGCAGATGAAAGCCCAACAGGAGCAGTGGATCAAGCAGTACCAGGCCGCGCCAGCCACCCCGTCGGGCCAGGCAGAGCAAGAGGGCGAGGGGACGTCCGAGGGGGGCAAGTTGCCCCGCCTCGCAGTCCGGTTGACCAAGATGGGACCCGCCGATGATCCGGAAGCCTACCTGACCACCTTTGAACGGGTGGCCACCGCAGCCCGTTGGCCTGAGGCGCACTGGGCCACCTTATTAGCCCCGTATTTGACCGGCGCCGCCCAAATGGCCTACCGCAGCCTGAGTGACCGGGATGCCCTCCACTACTTCAAACTGAAGGAGGCCATCCTGGACCAGATGGGGATTACCCCGGAGACATATCGGCAGAAGTTTAGGGCGCAAACGTACGAGGTTGGAGTACGCCCCAGAGCGGTGGCCCAGAGGCTAAAGGAGGCCACCTGGCGGTGGCTCGACCCGGACCAACGTACGGGGCCCCAAGTGGCAGAACAGGTCGTGTTGGAACAATTCATCGATATTCTGCCCGGCAACGGCCAGCGCTGGGTGCGCCGGCACCACCCCTCGACATTGGATGAGGCGGTGGAGTTGATGAACGACTATGAAGCCGCAGAGGGGCCAGAAGGCCCCAGGAGGGGAAAAGGCCTCCACCCCCCTCGCCATGCCTGGCCTCTAGAAGAGGACCCCGAGGCAGAGGAAGTCCGGAAAAGGAGCCACGACGCCGGCCTCTGGCGCCGGCATGGTCCCTCCCACCCCGGGAGGCCCTGGTATGGCCGCCCGGCCTTCCGGCGATCCCCCTCAGGAGGTAGCCACGCGGCCCCCGGCCCGAGGGGCTTGCTTCAGGTGCGGACAGGAGGGCCATTTTATAAAGGACTGCCCCTACATGGACTGTTCTTATGCCCAGGCCCTGACTGGAGACGAAGCCGCACAGAAGGACGAGGAAGGTAAGATCCTGCAGCATGTGGGGATAGGGGGCAAGATGGTCCCCGCCCTAATAGACTCAGGCTGTAGTCAGACCATAATACGAGCGGACTTGATTCCCGCTGGAGGGCCCCGTGGTCTCCCCGTCTACGTGCAGTGTGTCCACGGAGACCTGCATCAATATGCCATGGCCTGGGTCCAGATCACGGATGGGGACCAGCAGAAATGGTGTTAGGTGCTGGTTGCCCCCAAGCTAGCCTACCCCGCGTTGCTAGGACGAGACTGGGCAGGATTCCGAAGGGCCCTGGGCAATTGGCGGGGCGAACAGGACCCAGGGGAAGCGGAAGGGATGCTGGGGGTACGCGGGAGGCCCACCGAAGACCCCGGGCCCGGACAGCTGCCAGTTTTAGGGCTCTTCGACGGTGACTTCCTCCAGGAGCAGCGAGAGGATCCCTCCTTGTGACATGCCTGGACAGCGGCTCGCGATCTGCAGGACGAGGAGACCCCGACGGCTGGAGGTTCGACAGGCTCCCACTTTGAGGTACACTCGGACCGGTTATACCGGGTTGACGGGGGTCGGGAGGAACAGGGGGAAGTCACACAACTATTAGTGCCGCGACGCTACCGGGTCCGGCTCATGGAGTTGGCACACGCAAACCCCTGGGCGGGACACCTCGGAACCGAAAAGACGGTACAGCGAATCATACAGCGGTTCTACTGGCCCGGGATTTACCGGGAGGTGCAGGAGTTCTGTGGGTCCTGTACAACCTGTCAGAAGGCAGGGCCCCGCGGTGTGCCAAAAGCCCCCCTGGTCCCCATCCCAGTGGTAGACGTGCCGTTCGCCAGGATAGCTATGGACATAGTAGGGCCGCTAGAAAGATCAAGGGCAGGATGCCGATACATCCTGGTCGTTTTAGACTACGCGACACGGTATCCGGAGGCCGTCCCCCTTCGGAACACCCATGCCGCGACATTGGCCGCCGAATTGGTAAAGATTTTTGCCCGCGTTGGGCTTCCCCAAGAGATCCTGACAGACCAGGGAACGAACTTTACCTCCCGGCTGATGGAGGAACTGTGTAGGTTGCTGCGAATTAATAGACTAAAGACGTCAGTGTACCACCCTCAGACGGATGGGTTAGTTGAGCGCTTTAACCGGACCTTAAAGGAGATGTTGTGCAAGTTTGTAGAACAGGAGCCGAGGGAGTGGGACACGCTATTACCCGCTCTATTATTTGCGGTGCGGGAGGTCCCGCAAAGCCTCCACTGGGTTTTCACCCTTTGAACTATTATATGGACGGCACCCGAGGGGGGTTCTGGACATTATAAAAGAAGGGTGGGAGGAGCAAGAGACTCGGGTAAAGGGCTCCGTGCAATACATATTGGAATTGAGGGAGAAGCTGCACTGTCTGGGGGTGTTTGCAAAAGACAATCTGGAGACCGCCCAGGCGACACAGGCCCGATATTACAATCGCGGCACGCGGCTGCGGGTCTTTGAACCAGGACAGCGAGTGTTAGTACTGCTCTTCACCCCAGGGTCAAAACTGCTAGCGCAATGGCAGGGGCCCTTTGAAGTGTTGAGACGGGTGGGACCCGTTGACTATGAACTAAGATTGTTGGGGAAACGAAAGGCCGCCAAGGTCTATCATGTTAACCTTCTAAAAGCCTGGAAGGAGCAGGAGAGTCTCCTGATGAGCCCCCTGCCGCCCGAGCCCGAGCTGGATCCGGGGAATAGGGAGGGGGGTCCTCCCGTGGTCTTCCAGGTAGGGAGTGAACTTGCCGAAGAACAGCGGGCCAACCTCCAAGCCCTGCTTCAGGGGTTCGTGGACGTATTGACGGAGGATCCAGGGCAAACCTCCCTCATATATCACCACATTGAAACGGAAACCCAGAAAAGGGTACGTGACCAGGTGCGCCCCGTGCCCTGCAGGATGTGGGACACTGTGCGGGAAGAGTTACAGAGGATGCTCCGGTGGGGAGTCGTAGAAGAGTCTTTTAGTGAATGGCGCAGCCCGATAGTGCTCGTCCCGAAACCTGACGGCACTATGCGGTTCTGTATTGACGTCCGCAAGGTCAACGCGCTATCGCGGTTCGACACCTACCCTATGCCCCGCATCGATGAATTGTTAGACCGGTTGGGGGGAGCCCTTTATTTGTCCACCTTGGACTTGACGCGGGGCTATTGGCAAATCCCCCTCTCTTCAACCTCCCGGGAAAAGACGGTCTTTTCGACACCCTTCGGGCTGTACCATTTCACCCAGATGCCTTTCGGACTACACGGGGCCGCGGCTACCTTTCAGCGGCTCATAGACCGCGTGCTGAGGGAGCAAGGCCGGTGGGCTGCCGCGTACATTGACGACATCGTGGTCTACAGTCAGACGTGGGAGGAACACCTCCACCACATTAAGGCCATCTTAGAGGCACTTCGAGACGCCGGGCTCATGGCGAACCCACGGAAGTGTCAGTTTGGCGAGAAAGAGGTGACTTATTTGGGGTACACCGTGGGCCGGGGGCAGTTGCGCCCCCTTCTGGGGAAGATAGAAGCACTGCAAAGTTACCAACCCCCCAAGGACCAAAAAGCAGGTCCGGCAGTTCTTAGGCTTGGCAGGATATTACCGTCGGTTCGTCCCTAACTTCACGGCAATAGCCGCCCCCCTAACGGATCTGATGCGCGCCGCGATGCCCCAAAAGGTACACTGGTTGCCCGAGTGCGAGCGGGCCTTCCAGACGTTAAAGAGGATGCTGAGCCAAGCCCCGGTTTTGTCGCAGCCTGATTTTAACCAACCCTTTACTGTTCAGACAGATGCGTCCGGGACGGGAATTGGAGCCGTCCTGTCACAGGGAGAAGGCGAGGAGGAGCACCCAATCGTTTATATCAACTGGAAACTATTCCCTCATGAACGGCGATACTTGACAATAGAGAAGGAAGCCCTAGCCGTAAAGTGGGCTATAGAAATGCTCAGATATTATCTATTAGGGGGTCGCTTCCGAGTGGTCACGGACCACGCTCCCCTCCGATGGCTGCAAACAATGAAGGATTCAAACACTAGGGTGATGCGATGGTACCTAACCCTGCAACCGTACGCCTTCGAGGTAGCCCACAGGGTGGGCACCCAACATCAGAATGCTGACTTCTTTTCGAGACGGTACGAAGGCAGCGAACTAGGGGAGGGAGGTGATTTGGAGGGGGGGGGTGTGACGGGGCGCCTTTGCCCCACACCGACAGGCAGCCCCAGAAGCCCTTTGGGCCCGCCGCACCGGCGCGACCCGGCCCTGCCTGGGCTGTTCAGACGCCGGCCGGCTGGCCGGCGCCCCATGATGACATCACGGGCGGCGCCGACCGGGAAACGGCGGAGGCTTGGGCCCTGCCGCGGAGAAGCGGCGGGGTGGAGAGGCGGGGGCCCGCGCACGGCGGGGGCAGGCCTCGGGGAGCGTGTCCCTAGATCCGAGTCCTTATGGCCCTGGGCTGGGACCTGTGAGAGTGGGCGGGCCCGGGTCCCCCTTCCCCCTCCCCCACGAGGGGGCGAACTTGCCACGAGGAAGGTCGGGACACGCAGTTACGCCGTGTCGACCGAGCACACACTCAGGGTAACGCGTCAGAGGCGTCACAAAGGGCAATAGACAAAACAATTAAAATTAATCATTTTTATTGTATTTTGTTTTCTCATACATTATGGCTGCGTCTAGACTGGCAAGTTTTTGCGCAAATACTTTTAACGGAAAAGTTTTTCCGTTAAAAGTATTTGCGCAAGAGAGCGTCTATACTGGCATGTGCCTTTGCGCAAAAGATTTGCTTTTGCACAAAAGCATCTGTGCCAGTGTAGACGCTTAAGAAGAAAGCTCCAATGGCCATTTTAGCCATTGGGCTTTCTTGCGCAAGAAATTAACGTGGCTGTCTACACTGGCCCTCTTGCGCAAGAATACTTGCACAAGAGGGCTTATCCCTGAGCGGGACATTACAAAGTCAGTGTTCTTGTGCAAATACTCACAGCCAGTGTAGACAGGCGGCAAGATTTTGCTCAAAAGCAACTGCTTTTGCGCAAAATCATGCCAGTCTAGACGCAGCCACTGTTGAACAAAATTGAACACCTATTTTAAACTTACTATATATTAGGTTTGTTATTCATAAAATGAAAACACATCATGAATAGCATTTCTCAGATGAGTTTCTCAGTTGAATTTCTTGGTGTGAAGTTTGATACTGCTTCTGCTTGACTAGCTTAGAGATACAAGCTAATGCACATCTCAAGTCATGACTAAGATCATATCTATTCCTTGCCTTGATTTTAATGTTGACCATTGTAGAAAAGCCAAACTCACAGTGATAAGTAGAGGCAAATGGGATGAGTAGTTTGAGAGCTCTGTCAGAGAGAATCGGGTATTTTAAACTAGCTTTTCACTAAAAAGTTGCCAGTCTGCCACTGGCATTGTGTGACGCTGGACAGTGCTTGTGCTACAATAAAAAGGATTAAAACACTTTATATACAGTATATACTGTATATATATATATAAAACCACCTTATAGTACCTCCTGATAGTCCGCCATATCTGATAATCCGGCACCACCTAGGTCCCAAAGGTTCCGGATTATCGGAAGTCTACTGTACATGGAAACATCACCAGCTTCAACCATACGTCGATAAAGCTGGAACATACTGAGGAAGCTAGCAATCTTGTGTTGAGCTGTGAGAAATTTACCATATTTCCTTGTAGTGAGAGGTTTAACTGACTAATTTTAGAATGAATATATGATCCATTATTTTCCCAAACAATTCTTGTTCTTTAGCAGATCTCGTTCTTAGTTGCTACACTCAATTTAATACTTTTCCACGCAATAACCAGTGAACTTCTGTATGATTACAGAAGTGCACAAAATTCAGCTCCAACTTCATCACATAATACTTTAAACATTCTGGAATTTGTGGCACTACCTGCAACAACTGCACAGAACACTTTGCTAAGATTTGGTGGAAGTGTCTTCTCAGCCAAAGCGTATCTATGGAGCATGCAGTGTGTCAATGTGGCATGAGGGGTGACCTGCTTTATGTGAGCCTTAAACCCAGAATGAATTCCCATCATCGATGGTGCTCCATCAGTGCACATACCAACTAATTTTGTCCGTTGTAACCCCTTATTGACAAAGAAATTCTTCAATGTTCTTCACACATCTTGTCCACGTGGAGCAGTGGTCAGCGATTCAGAGAATAGGAATTCCTCCTTCACAGAGTCACCTTTTATGTACTGAGAGAACACAAGTAAGTGTTCACAGGAGGCAACATCTGTTGATTCATCCAACTGAAGTGCAAAGTACGATCTCTGCAACTACTTGATCCAAAATGTTTTCAGTCATCTCAGAAATGCGTCCTTTTACAGTGCAGTTAAAAAGTGATACCTGATCCATCTTTTTTGCATGTTGCTTCCCAAGAGCAAGCCTCACTGTTTTAACCAGGCATGGTTTGATGAGATCATCTCCGATTGTATGAGGTTTTTTACATTCAGCAATTCAGAGAGCAATATGATAGGATGCTTCAAGAACAGCTTCATTTATCTTCACAAACTGACCAGTTAAATCCAAATGAGAGGATTTCCTCATCCGTTCCTTTTAAAAAAAATATTCAGTTTCTTTTCCTACAAACTCTTTATGCTGCTTTATGTGCGCACCCCCCTTCTCTGCAAGTAGGAGCCCAAACCGCCACCGGGAGCTGGTGTGAGCAGAACAGCACGTGCAGCAGGGGATGGGGGGCGTTCCTGGCACTGGAGAGGGAGGGGGCCGTGAGTAGGTAACAAGACATGATGACGTTGCTGCCATCAACTGAAATCCTAGAGCCCCACCTCCATGGGCTGCTCCATCGCAGGTGGTAGGAGGAACTGGCCAAGGGGAGTGGACCCAGGATTCCAGAACGATAGACGGTACCCCTAGAAGATGTACCACAGCCTGGCCTGACCTAGGGGAGAAGAGGGGGAAGGCCACATGACTGAGGGCAGAGGTGAGTGCTGGGACACAGAGTGATGTGATGATGTCACTCTGTTGTCCCATAGGAAATTTGTGTATATATATATATATATATATATATATATAATATTTCACTACCAAGGCTGAATAAAAAATGATCTTTCATTGGGTCTGCCAGTGGTTTTATAGGAGCTGAATGGTAAGAGGTAATCAGATCAAGTTGTGCTGCAATGCGCAATGTTACTGCACTGCATGACTCATACTACATCACCTTGGAAGGAACAATAATAAAATATTGTTGAATAAAGTAAATTAAACAATTTACTGATGTGATAGGTCAATTTAATAATAGAATTAATAAATATTTTTCTTTGATGATATTACTCTATTTATCAGAAGTGTGTGTAGCTGCTAACGAGCTCATTACCCCCTAAAATATGCCAAATTACCCCTTGAGTGGTAATTACTCCCAGGTTAAGAACCACTGCTTTAGAGAAAATACTCCCCTCTTTCCTATACTATATATAACCATTTTGGCTTCAATGTTGCATTGAAGATTTGCTAAATATGATATGTGATGCCATCTTATAAAAGAAAAGATCATTTTAGAACTATTTTGGACGTGTACCCCTTATGTATTAATATGGCCTATATTTGATTAGTTTTGATGACTATACCTAGTTTGCATTTTTGCTTTGTGCATATTGCTTGACTTTTAGGTAATTTTAGGTATTGTGCATAGATACAGATACTGTCTGTACTATCCCTAAAGTATGCATTGGTCTACCCATTTTCTAGTTAAAGAAACTGAAGCACACAGTGGGTAAGTAACTTCCCCAAAATCAAAGAGAATAATTTGTATCGTTACCAACTGATCCAGAACTTTTGACTCCCATGGGGCTACATCTACACTTTGTGCCTCTTCTGCAACAGGAAATGCAAATAGAGTGCTCATTTGCATATGTCGCACTCTCATTTGCATTTCATCCTCGAATCCCTTTTACACAAGAGGTTTTTGCGCAAAAAAGCACTGTGTAGATGGCTCCTTTTTGCACAAAAATCCCCTTTTGAGCAAGAGCCATTCTTCCTCAAAAAATGTCTATTGTCTATTGGATAGAATAGGAGACTGAGGCTATTGGATGGAATAGGAGACTGAGGCTATGTCTACACTATGAGCCTCTTCTGCAAGAGGAAATGCAAAAGGAGCGCTCATTTGCATATGTTGCGCTCTCATTTGTATTTCCTCAAAAAATGAGGAAGAACGGCTCCTGCTCCTGCGCAAAAGGGGGCAAAAGGGGACACAGCACTTTTTTGCGCAAAAACCTCTTTACTCCGAGGAGTAAATGCAAATGAGAGCGCGACATATGCAAATGAGTGCTCCATTTGCATTTCCTCTTGTGGAGAAGGCTCATAGTGTAGATGTATTCTCAGTCTCCTATTCTATCCAATAGACAACATTCCCTGAAGATGTAGGTCTGTTTGGAGCACTGACACTTCCAGCCTCAATCTTTTCGGTACTTAATTTGTTACCTAAACACCACTTGTGTGACACTTCTCATTTGACTATACTGAAAAGCCTATCTACTGTTCCAATTCAGAGAACTGTTTTGTGAATAACAAAATATGTTATCAGCCACTTTAAGAAAAATGTAACTTTTCTGAGGCCATGTCTACATTAGGAAACTATTTCAAAATTAGAAAATTTGACTTAATAACTCCTGATTTAACAAATTTGAACTAGCATGTCAACACTATGGGGAAACTAATGTGGCTGCGCTACCTCGGACTTAGAGCCCCAGGAAGCACTGGGGAGTAATTAGTTTCAATTACTCTGGGGAATAATTATTTTGAAATAGTGGCACCAGGGTGTCCACACTACCATTATTTCAAAATAACTATTTCAGAATTAGCGTTACTCCTGATGAAAAGCAGGAGTACAGATTTCTAATTCCATGGCCCATTATTTTGAAATAACAGGCTTGTTAGTGTTGATGCTACACTTATAAATTTGACCTTGGAGGGGTTATTTCCAAATAAAGTCCTAGTGTAGACCAGGGCTAAGCATTTGAGTGAATTAGTGAATTTCTATTTAAAATCATTAGGAATTCTTTACTTTCACTGGTCTCCATTGTACACTTCATATGATTATTTTCTTGGTCAAACTATTTTACAGTACCTTGGTAATTTTTCTTTTTGCTATAAACTACATTTCACTCCTATGAAACATTGCCCCTAAAGCTAAACATATGGTAATAATAAAAAACAATGTTGTTATTCAGGATTAATGTCCTTTCATAAATCCCATGTCTTATCCTGATTATGATATAGCATTGGGTGTGACATTGGTCTTTTGCATTAATTATAGTGTTAATAACCTAACTATCCTTAGAAAAAGAGGAAGACAGACTAAATTCAGAACCATACTTTATTGAAATAATTGTTACTAAATGATAAGCAAATTAATCTGTTTTAACAGCTTACAGCCAAACCTTGCACAACAAATATCATTTCTGAGTCTCAAACCAAGGATATCCCTAATTTTCTTTCTCTTCATTAATACTCACTGTCACAAGGAATCATTTATTTATTTATTTTATTTCAAAAGTAAGTTCACAGACCCAAGGGGAAAAAAGGCTATACCCTTAAATTCTAGCTTTTGATTTACTGGAAACAAAATGACTGCCTAAATGCATTCAACCATGAAGGTTAACTTTAGAAGAACAGGTTTCCCCTAGGATGTGTCTTAAGATTTAGATTTGAGAAAAAAATTCTTTTGAATTGATTTTTTCTGTTAATTTTGGGGGATTCAAAAGTAATTGAAAGACCCATTCTTTCAGTCAATCCCTTTTGATGGTACCTTGCTCTTTTTCCAATGCAACCTGGTCTACCTTCTTAAGAAGGATAAGACAAGACAGCACAAACAGTCATCTATCTGTTGCACTTGTCTGGTCATTGATTATGAAAACTCGTGATGTGTTCATGTTTTAGACCTTCAGATACTTCATCAGCCAGGGTCAGAATTTTTTATTTCTCGGTGGTATCGTACTCATTTTCCCCTTGGACTGAGGCTGTGAATTCTTGGCCATTGATTCCATGTTTACTTTAAAAGAACTTTTTAAAATAGTCTTGATAACTGACAAAGAAGAATTCTCCAGAGTGATATTTTTATTCTTCAGTTGAACAGCATCTATGAGTGGCAGAAATCCGTGTGCACTGAAGAGATGAGGGAAGGAAATCCGACTGTCTTTCAGACTAGTTTTTCCCAAGTCCCAAGCTGATGAGTAAGGGATACATTTATATTGTTCCAGTATTATCTTGTGAATTTTGGTCCAAGAAGGTGCAAGGTCATGGGGAAGTGGCCCATGGAATGGGAGCAGACAAGGGGAGAGAAGGAGGGCAGGACAAAACTGCCGCCAGAGTGTCCCTTGTACCATACTTTGCCACCAAGGAGAAATGTCTATAGATTGCAGCTTGCCCCTGAAGCAAAGTGCTAGACTTTGGGGCTGCAGTTGGCCACAGTGGCTAGTATACCGATTGAGGACTGCTGATACCTTTTAGGCACCATGGTCCAGAGAGCAACATGGATCCTGAGCCAGAGGACAGAGACAGTAGAGTGGAGCACAACAGTTGAGACACTGACCAGAAGGCAGCATACTCCCATGGACACAGCTATTTCCCGATGTGACCAGCAAGAAGTGCCGCATCAGTGAGTCAGCCTTGTTACAAACTCTATTTCTTCAGCCAATCTGAAACAATTTGCTTATTCAGGGAAGATCAAGACATTTTACTCAAAACCCAGTTTCCCTCCTCACTAACTCTGTATCATGTTCACTGAATCTGAGGAACTGTCCTGGATTGAAGTGTCATTCGAGGAGGTTTTGGAACAAATAGAAAAACTTAACGTTAACAAATCACTGGGACCGGATGGCATTCATCCAAGGGTTCTAAAAGAACTCAAATGGGAAATTGCAAAACTATTATCTGTGGTGTGTAACCTATCCTTTAAATCAGCTTCCGTACCTAAAGACTGGAAGATAGCTAACGTAACACCAACATTTAAAAAGGGCTCTAGAGGCGATCCTGCCAATTACAGACCGGTAAGTCTAACTTCAGTACCGGGCAAATTAGTCGAAACAATAGTAAAGAATAAAATTGTCAGGCATGTAGAAGAACATAATTTGTTGGACAAAAGTCAACATGGTTTCTGTAAAGGGAAATCATGTCTTATTAATCTATTAGAGTTCTTTGAAGGGGTTAACAAACATGCAGACAAGGGGGATCCAGTAGATATAGTATACTTAGATTTTCAGAAAGCCTTTGACAAGGTCCTCACCAAAGGCTCTTGTGTAAATTACATTGTCATGGGATAAGAGGAAGGTCCTTTCATGGATTGAGAACTGGTTAAAAGACAGGAAACAAAGGGTAGGAATAAATGGTAAATTTTCAGAATGGAGAGGGGTAACTAGTGGTGTCCCCCAAGGGTCAGTCCTGGGACCAATCCTGTTCAACTTATTCAGAAATGATCTGGAGAAGGGGTAAGCAATGAGGTGGTAAAGTTTGTGGATGATACTAAACTATTTAAGATAGTCAAGACAGAAGCAGACTGTGAAGAACTTCAAAAAGATCTCACCAAATTGAGTGATTGGGCAACAAAATGGGGCAAATGAAATTTAATGTGGCTAAGTGTAAAGTAATGCACATTGGAAAAAATAACCCCAACTATATGTACAGTATGATGGGAGCTAATTTGGCTATGGCAAATCAGGAAAGAGATCTTGGCGTTATCATGGATAGTTCTCTGAAAACTTCCACACAGTGTGCAGAGGCAGTCAAAAGGCAAATAGGATATTAGGAATTATTAAGAAAGGGATAGAAAATAAGACACAGAATATCTTACTGTCCCTGTATAAAACTATGGTACGCCCACATCTTGAATACTGTGTACAGGTGTGGTCTCCTCACCTCAAAAAATATATTTTGGCCGTGGAAAGGGTTCAGAAAAGGGCAACTAAAATGATTAGGGTTTTGGAACAGGTCCCATATGAAGAGAGGCTAAGGCGACTAGGACTTTTCAGTTTAGAAAAGAGGAGAGTGAGGGGGGATATGATAGAGGTATATAAAATCATGAGTGGTGTGGAGAGGGCCGATAAAGAAAAGTTATTTATTAGTTCCCATAATAGAAGAACTAGAGGACACCAAATGAAATTAATGGGTAGCAGGTTTAAAACTAATAAAAGAAAGTTCTTCTTCACACAGCGCATAGTCAACCTGTGGAACTCCTTGCCAGAGGAGGCTATGAAGGCTAGGACTATAGAGGTATGTCTACTAGCCCCTAGTTCGAACTAGAGAGGCTAATGTAGGCATTGAAGTTGCAAATGAAGCCCGGGATTTAAATATCCCGGGCTTTATTTGCATAGTTCCATCGATGTCGCCATTTTAAATTCACTAGTCAAGTAACTGCCTGCGGCTGTGAAACGGTAATTCAAACTAAGTCCTTAGTTCGATTAACTGTTACACTCCACATTCCATGAGGAGTAACAGTTAATTTGAACTAAGGACTTAGTTCGAATTACCGTTTCACTGCCGCGTGTAGCCGCGGGCAGTTACTTCGGACTAGTGGAATTTAAAAATGGCGACCGGATATTTTAATCCTGGGCTTCATTTGCACCTTCGAATGCCTACATTAGCCTCCCTAGTTTGAACTAGGGGGCTAGTGTAGACATACCCTAACAGAGTTTAAAGAGAAGCTAGATAATTTCATGGAGGTTAGGTCCATAAAAGGCTATTAGCCAGGGGATAGAAATGGTGTCCCTGGCCTCTGTTTGTCAGAGGCTGTAGATGGATGGCACGAGACAAATCACTTGATCATTGTCTTCGGTCCACCCCCTCTGGGGCACCTGGTGCTGGCCACTGTCGGCAGACAGGCTACTGGGCTAGATGGACCTTTGATCTGACCCAGTACGGCCGTTCTTATGTTCTTATGTTCACTGAAGTTCTTAAAAACTGTACAAAACTTGAAACCTCCTTGATATAAGACTATGTTGTTCTTTAATGCACAGACATTTTTTTCATCCTGTGAATAGGCCTTTATCTGATATTTTATTTACCTAGTTTTCTAAGTATTCAGCGTTTTCACTAGCAAGATTTGCCTTGTGGCTAACTCTGTCTAATACATACATTCAGATGGTCGCACTTTTTTTCAACCCTAGAGTTGAATAATTTTGTCAAATTTCTTCTTCATACCTATTCCCAGTTAAATATTTATAAGGATCTAAAGTTTCTTAGTATCAGAGCTTAGTCTTAAGAAATTTACTTAATCCGTCATTCAAGTTTATTGATGAATGTACATGATCTTTTAAAATGGTGTTCCTCTTATGTAAGGAAAGACACTAATGAAATTTAAGCCATAATTTAAAATATGCTAATTACTATATCATGGAAATTTGCTTTTTTTTTAAATCCATGTCTTTCATTTCTTACCAATACTTATTTCTCCATACCCACACTCTTCCCTCATGTGAGCCATAAATCACTTTTATGGAGAGACCAAGAAACTGTTGAAGTTCTTTGGCTCTGTTACATCACTGCCTGACAAAGTAGAATGTAACAGGATTAATGATTTCTTAGAATTCCACTTATGATACTCATTTCTGGAGTCTCGACTAGAAAAATTAAATATTTTTAGCTTTATTGTTTATTATTAGTATTGTCACTAGAAGTTCTAGTTATAGATCAGGGCCCCTTATACTAGGCTTTTGAACATAAACACAGAAAGACAGCCCCTTCCCTGAGAGCTTTTAGTCTGAATGCCTTTTGGGCCTGATTTCACAAGATTAGTCAGGTGGCACTTGGTGTTCAGCCCATTCTTTTTTATTCAGATTTCTGCCTGTGATACACATTTAGATAAATCCATCCTTCACACATTACAAATATACATATACCTCATCTTGTTACAAGGCTACATCTTTTTAGTTTCATGGACTGCACACCAATACGGGTTAGGATTCTGCCTTGCTTTTAATTAGGGTACACAGCTTTTTTCCTCCCATGGGCACTTTGCAGAATGGCCAGCTATTTCTGCTGACTAAACACAAATGGTGGCCCAGGTGAAAGCTCTTTCCCCTCACTTTGGGGCAGTTTTCACTCAGTGTGACTAAGCACTGAGCAGGCAACTGAATGCTCTGACAATTCAGAGGAATATACATGCACATTCCATTGCTATGCAGCCAAAGGCTGATGTCCTGAAGCTGGCTGAGAGCTAAACTGGAACTCTGGGCAGTTGAGGATGGTGTAATGTTTTTAATGTGTTTAATTTGAGAAAGCCATTCTCTTTCCCACCAGCATTCCATTGTATGCAAATTGACTGCAAGAGAAGTTAAAAAGATATCAAAATACAGACTGATTATAGAAAAACTACACATAAAAGCACATTGCAAACTGATCTCACCATAGTAAAACTAGAACATCCATTTAGTAATGGGGAGCCGCAACAGTGGTAGAGTTTTGATGCTGTTACTATTTAACATTGCAGAGAATTCCATTAGATGACAGAGACAGCTCTCCCACTAAAATCTCCTTTAACACAAAGATCTTTAAATATACTATCTCCCTCCCTGACAATCACCATCACTTGGTGTTTTCTTCTAGCCAAGACCTGGTGACCTAGTATCTTCCTCCAGCATCTTTGGTGGTTAAACTCCCTTCTTCTCCAGAATACTATATCCCTCACATCCTGACTAGAAGGTTTCGGTAGCTGGTGATTGGTTCTTTAAAGGATTTGGAAACACAGACGGAGGAATACTTCCTTTTAGGGTTAACCAAAGAATTTATTTCTGTTTACTTTTATAATTAATTTTTCATTTAAATCAATTCACTATCTTTAATTATTTTAAGACAGCGTAACATACAAATAAAGAATAGAAAAAACAGTACAAATAAAACAAGAACAATAACCCCTCCTACAGCTATACCCTCCAAAGTTACCTTTGAACAGTTTGTGGAGTTATCAGACATACCTATATAATACGTACATTATGATGGATAGAAGCATTGTTTAGATTCAGGAGATACTCTTTTCTTTCTGTCTTTCCTTTTGGATTTTTCGTTGCAACTTATGACCAGTGTTCCCCTTTCAGAGCTTATGAGCAGCAGCGAGATTCAGTGCCGGGGAGGAAGCCCTGGTTGATCAGACCTGGCTTTTTCAGATTCGCAGCCCTTCTGCTCCTGGTCTGTTCTGTTCAACCTTATATACCGTTTCGGTATTTTTCCTCTCACCTGGCTATGCTGATGTTATTTTTTTGCCCTTTCAAAACTTTCGTCTGCTTCTTATTTGGGGTTATCAGCACTTTGTTGCATTTGCTGTCTTTGTTATTTTACTTCCCTAAAAGAGGGGTTATTATTGGTCATCCAATCACATTTTGGTTTTTTGCTTATGTCTCCTGTATCTTGACAATGCTGCCTTCCTTTTACACTTTCAACTAAATTGGTGCTCATTTGACATTCAGGGTAGGCCTTAACACATCCTTTTCACAGAAGGGAACTAAGAAATAGTATCCCTCACACTATAGCACAGAATCACAAACTCCTGTTGTTCTATGCAGTCTTTTCCTGACTGGCTCAAAGACAGCACACAAAATCTAACCATCCTTTCTGATAAAATGAGTTACAATATCTTCTGCTAATTCTCCTGGCCACTTGGGTTTCAGAAAATCAGATCCAATAATGCAACTCTTACTGATAACAACCATACAATTCAGCTTAAAATTAAACATAAGTTACATGAAAAATTTCTTTAACATTTTCTTGTCATTCCCAGGGCAAGAAAATTGTGAAAGTTAAAAAGGTTCCAAAATAGATCCAAAAATCACAACCTTTTATGTAAACTTGAAGTGAAAGGTAGTTTTTTATAAAATATATACTGGTCCAAAATTTCTCCTAGATCTAGTCTTTCATTATGATTTATATACTATGCTTAATTGCCAACACCAGATGTTGAAAAAGTCATGAAAAAAGACCCTGAGAAATCATGTGATTGGCTGCAAAAATATTTTTGAAATAATAAATTTTGGGGACTTATTTGCCTTCTGGTTTAGATCTGTTAGGGTTTGTGTTTTCATAATTTTCTCTGAAATCACTATGACTAGACACTTACTTTTTAAATGAATCCGAGAGTCTAATTTAATCACCTGAATCAGGGTTTTAAGGAAAACCACCAAATAGCCCAAGAATTGGCAACAAATTATGAAAACAATAACAAGTAGTTAAATAAGAGTTTAAGGGATGGATGGATGGATGAATACTTCCACTATTTGGATGATTTTGTATTCAGGGGCCTTAGTATTTGGGAAGTATTTGTAGGCCCAAAATAATCTGCCCTCCTTGGTGGTAAGGAACAACAGCTGACCCACGTTGCCCTGGAACTATTTCTAATGGAACTTGCAAACCAGGCCTGCTTCCCAGTTTTGACTAATTTTCATAAATCAGGTGAGTAAAATAATATTATTTCATCTCCCTTCTCTTGCTACTCTCCTGGGACAAAAACAGCTACAACTGCACTGCAAACAACAATGGAAGATAATTTTCAGAGAAGCAGGCACTCTGCCTGGCTTTTCCATTGTTCCGTATGGGAACCAGACAAACACTTGCAGCTAAATTTTCTGCTGGGTAATTGCCAAGTTTCACACAGTACTCTCAAGTAGTGGTTTTTGTTTAAAAAAATATAGCGTGTGTTTATGCACATGTATGTGTTGCAGAGCAGAAGATGCAGCCCAAGGGAGGTGGGGACAAAGATGATTCTAAACCACAAGCTTTTCTCATGTATACTGTGTCCCCTCACTTCCTCTGAAGCTTTCAATAGCTGCAAATCATCATAGCTTAAAGTATGGACACTGTGCTCCCACCCTGACACACTCTCAGGCTCCTGGCACAATGTGTGCTTTGGTTAGTGAGGCCTGCACAGGGATAATTCTCCCCAGGCTGCTTGCATAGCTTTTAGGCTCCTTTGCACCAGTGCTGCAGTGTACAGAGGAGCCATAGCCAGAATCTCCTCTACTATGTTTTTAGTAGATTTTTATCCTAGCATTATTCTAAATTGTTGGCTCACATTACAAAAGAATAATTGTTCCCTTTGTTAATTAAAGTGTTCATAAAATGTGTCCCAGAAGGAACAAATTGACATTCCCATAGCTAGATATTGTAAAACCTGTGTTAAATATAGAGTGTTTTCTTATCAGTGACATTGTTTTCTCAGATATAGCTAGCAAGTTAGTTCTTTTAAAAATGAAAAAAAATAAAAAAGCCAATAAATTGGAGACATAAGAGCATAGCTGGCTACAGTATTAGGAACTTAAACTTACTCTCTAGAGCCTTTGGCACAGGAACAAAAGGAAGATTTCAGATCATTTCAAGGTTGGGATAGGAAAATCCCCATCTAAATAAGTTTGGATGGGTCTTGGAAGATATAGTTTCATTCATAAACACTACATTACATTCTTTAATATTCCCTGAGTCTCAATAATCTGTATAAAATATATAGCAAGCACTACTTACTTTATAATATATTTTAGCTATATTTTCAAACTCAAATCTGTGATTTGCCATGGGGGCAGCTTAAGCAAAACATCTCAACACATTAATTTCAGAATCTGTGAAGACACAGTCAGTATGTAATTCCTTGTAATGTATAAAAAAATTCAAGTGGCTTCTTGAAAAGTAATGCTACAGCCCCACACACACACACACTACCATCACCACCACCCAAGAGTGGTTGGTGATAGAAAACATCTGGTTCATTCTTTTCCCTATGAGGCATTCATTGGTCATATATTTATATAATCTGCTTCAGTCACTCAGATTGTTCTGGTTCTACTTATGACAAATCATTCAGATTTTAGCATAACCTGAATTAGAACAGCAGAAGAAGTTGGAAAAGACCAAGCAGATCATCTAGTCCATTTCCAATTAAACAAATGATGATGTTGTCTACAATAATTTACATGAATTGTCCGGCTTACTGTTCAAAATGTCTTTAGTTCCGTTTAGAGTGACTAGATGTCCCAATTTTATAGGCTCAGTCCCAATATTTGGAGCTTTTTTTATATATAGTCACCTATTAACTTTTCCAATTTTTTACATTTACAATCTGGTCACCCTATTCCTCTTGATCAACCTATCAACAATTGAAACTCCAAATGTTTTTCCTGATATTCAGTTTAATATTTCCTTGTCTTAATTTCAACTCATTACTTCTAGTTACACATCATTTTGCCCCTTAAAAACCCTTTTCTAGGATTAAATCCTTAACCCAATGAAATCAATGGGAATTTTGCAGTCTGCAAATCATATGTAATAGTTTATAGAACAAATTCTCTTCCCTGCTCAAATGCACAATCTCTCTTCATGTACAACTTCTGGGGACAGCATTTTACAGTCCATAAATTGTAATATTTACATTTCTACTGTTGATTATTTTAATATATGATACAGACCAGACATGGAACATATCTAACAAGGACACACACTATACAATGCTAAGTCTATTAACTTGGTGGTAATTCGGATAAATTCATCCCATACTATTTCTGCAGAACACGTGCCTCATTTATTGTAGAGATTGTATGGTGTGTGGTAAATGAGAATACATTAATTGAACATGAAAAATAAAAGGAAATATGGCTTTCAGTTGTATTCAGCATCCAGATTTTAAATCAAATTATCATGACATATCTGCATATCAGAGTTCAATAGTTCAACAAAATATATCATAATTTTAAATGGTTTGGGCAGCAAGGAGCAAGTACAGGTTGAACCTCTCTAGTCCTGCACTCTCTGGTCTAGCAACATCCATGGTCCAGCATGATTTTAGTTAGTCAGATGTCCACTTATCTTAGGTAAGGCCAAGTTTCCCGCAGTCCCATAAAGTTTGTTTACAGCCACCATTCCTGGCTCTCAGTGTTCTGTGCTGTTATTTAACTCTAAGTTACCCTTAAATGTCTTCTAAGAGCCCAGCAAGCAGTCGAAGTGTTGGCAATGCTGCTAGACAATATTGACCTCCCATGTTTTGGCAAATTCTCTGGTTCAGCCCCAGTCAAGTCCCAAGGGTGCCAGACTAGAAAGGTTCAACCTGTCATTTTTTGAGTGGTGTCATAGTATTTAGTTGTGCATTGACTACATAGTTTGGCAGCAGAACTGGACAAAACAGCATCAGCAACAAATGAGAGAAAAAACTTCAATCAGTCCTCAGAGAAAAAGGCTATCACACCTAAGGTATCATAGTAACTCTTGCCAGCTTTCTTCTATTTTATTTTTTGTTTTGTTTTGTTTTGTTTGTTTTTACACTTGTGTTTTTGTCTAATCATATTTTCAAGATTCAAAATCATATCTGCTTTTTCACTGATAGTTTCAAATGTTATCAGGGAAATTAAATTAACTGTTCCCCTTGTGAGACCCATACTACAGACATTTCTCGTCTAGCATAATATTACTCATCTGATTAGTCCCATTGAAATCACTGAGATTACTTTTGTTAGTAAAATTACAAACATGTGATTTCAAGATTATGATGTTAGAAATTCCACAAACCAACAAATTTTGTAATTTACATTTGTAAAAAGCATTAAATTCCAGTATGAGACTTAAAATTGTTACTGTAATTCTATTAGTTCCTATTTGTGTAGACACTGATTGTTTTCCAAGTATATTATGACCGTAATATAGATGTTGGCCCTCAAGCATTAATTCCAATAGCAAGTAAGGCTGCCCATCACCTCACAGGAAACACTTAGCATCTTGCAAAATCTGTGCTTTTAAAAGTAATAATGCAAATGCATTCCCTGAAGAGCATTTTCAAGTACTCCTTTATTTGTACTTGAAAAGTCAGTAGAGTCTTTCACTTTTTTATGAAAGATGTAATAAAATATTCCCTTATACTCTGACATTTCTGAAAGTATTTAACCTTTCAATCAATCAACTGCATGGATTTTTTTTAGAGGTCTGGGAGAGAAGAGATATGTCAGTGGGAGCTTTGAATGCATAAGAAATGTAGGATTGGGCATTTCTTGTGTTGTTTGATTACCCTCAGGCTCCTGACCTTGAGTTTGAAACCAAGATACTAAAGAGCTGGTTTGTGCATACCTAAACTTTCTTCCCATTGTTTTCATTTCTTCAGAAATAATCAAAAAAGTTTTTCTAGTTCATGATTTATTTTGCATATTTATGTACAGGTATTTGGACACACACGACAGAATTTTGTGGGGCTATTTTTACCTGGGCTATACAGATGATCTTTTGCTTCTAGGCACATTTAGTAGATGACCTTTTGGGATAGGTCTCAATCCCATGAAGAGATTTCTTAAATCTCATGGGATACGTCTACACTTGCTCCCTAGTTCGAACTAGGGATGCAGATGTAGGCGACTGAAATTGCTAATGAAGCGGGGATTTAAATATCCCGCACTTCATTAGCATGATCTCACCGGTGCGTTACTCCGCTCAACAGCTGTTTCGAAAGTGAAAGTGCGCGCCGGGACGCGTTAGTTCGAACCAAACCCCTTGGTTTGAACTAAAGTTACTCCTCATTTTTTAAATTAGGAGTAACATTAAATGATATTTAAATGATATTTAAATTTAAATGATATTTAAATCCCCGCTTCATTAGCAATTTTGGTTGCCTACATTTGCCTCCCTAGTTTGAACTAGGGAGCAAGTGTAAACGTACCCGAAGAGTGTATCTAGATGGTGGCGCTATTTTGGGATACTTCTAGTATCCCGAAATAGTGTTTTCCACATCTTGACAGCATGCCCGTTATTTCAAAATAGCTTTTGAAATAACGGGCATACTATTCCAACGTCCCTGTAATCCTCTTTCCACAAGGATTAAGGGACGTTTCAGAATAATAGTTTATTTTGAAATTTACAGCACCAAATTATGAAATAAGCTATTTGTAACTCAAATTGCGTAGCTTATTTTGAGCTTAGGGTGCATTGTAGGCGCACCCATAGTAAACACCCTGGATCCAGTTCGTCTCCTTCTCTTTCACAAAGGGAGTTAATAAGATGCTACTAACTCCATATGAAACCAAAGGAAGTTGCTTGTATCTGATAGGTAGGGAGAAGGACACCAGAAGGATAGGCTACACATTTTACTGATGTGATCACAACTAAGACTGAAAATTTGTTACAGTGAATTTTGAAAAAAACAGGAATTAGTCATAGTAAAAATGTCAAAAGTCATGGAATAATTGTAAAAAAAAAGTTAAACTTATGATTTATATTAAATTATTTATGTGAGCTCAGGACATTTAAAATTACATTAAGTTCAGCTATAAAGTTTTTGTTTGCTTGAGTGTTCAATCACATTTCTCCTTCTTTCATTTTTAATCTAATCTCATAAACCTGCTCATTACCTGATTGTTTCATTAGCAAAAAGTGAAGATCAGCATACACTCACCTGTTATAAATAAGTGAAGTTGTATTTATTTCAATGACACTATTATGATTCACCCCAGCTGGGGATCTAGCCCTGAATGTGTAAGTGAAAAGGTAACTCTGACATATGTTCGTCCACTCATATTGCAACAACTGCTCTTAGCTAACATGATGAATGGCCAGCCAAAAGGAGGGAGAAGTCAGAGAACAGCTGCTTTTTGTAGAATGCTCCCATTGAAAAGTAGCATGACATTTTTTATTAAATTACACATGAATTAATTTCTGAGCACATAAGCATCAACTTCAGCAGACCTGATGACACATGTTTCCAGCTGTCTGGAGCTTTCCATGCTTCTCCTGAAGCTTCAGAATTTCTTGCTATTGTTGCTTTCACTGCCAAGAGCTGGAACAGAGTGAAAGCTGCCATCACATGGTGCCATCACAAACAGATACATCAGCCCCTATGACCACCAAGTGTGAAGCAGATTGCCAGAGCTGCACTCTCTCTCTGTAGCTTCCTTGCCGGTACTCTGTACATTTACCCTGTCCTTGAAGAACTGTTGTTGGAGGAGAGTATATCTTGCTAATATAGTTCCCTTAGAAACTTATTTAATATAAATGTTTCTTTAGCCCATTGACCAGTCATCCCCCAGATAAACACACTTGTTTTTCAACAAAAAAGGCTTTTTTATTTGCTCTGCAGGGATGAGAGGGACGGGAGGGCAGGGGAAGGGAGGGGTGCAGGAGGAAAGGCACACAGAGGGAATGCAGGGGCCCCTTGTGGAGAGGCATGGGGGAGAGTCTCACAACTGGACTTGGCTGAATGTCTCCCTCAAGGCCTCTCTGATGAGCACAGTCCCTTGATATGCTCACTTAATGGTACTGGTGTCCAGCTTCTCATATGCCCTGGCCATCTATTCAGCCTCTGCCTCCCACCCTGGCAGGAAAGTCTCCCCCTTGCAGGCCACCACCATGAAGGGGATGTTGTGCTTGCTGAGGTCCAAATGGGTGAGGAGACTCCTGAACCTCCTCTTTAGGCGGCCGAAGGCACACTCCATGACTATGTGGGACCTGCTCAGCCTGGCATTGAGGTGCTCCTTTGTGGGGTCCAGGCTGCCCGTGTAGGGCTTCATGAGCCAGGGGAGCAAGGAGTAGACTGCATTGCCCAGAATGCAGATGGGCATGTCCACTTCCCTGATTCTGTTGCTGTGGTTGGGGAAAAGAGTACCAACGTGCAACTTTCAGAACAGGCATAAGTTCCAGAAGATGCGGGCATTGTGCGCCTTCCCCGGCCATCCAATATTGATATTGGTGAAGCATCCCTTGTGATCCATAAGTGCCTGCAACACCATGGAGAAATACCCCACCTGTTGATGTACTTCGAGGCACAGAGGTCGGTGGCCAGAATGGGGATATGCATGCCGTCTATGGCCTCCCTACAGTTGGGGAAGCCCATGGCAGCAAAACCATCAACAATGCTGTTCACATTGCCCAGAGTGATGACTCTCTGTAGCAGCACGTGGTCGATGACCTTGACTACCTGTAGGAGCACGGCCTCAACTGTGGATTTCCCCATGCCGAACTGGTTCCCTATGGAACGGTAGCTGTTGGGTGTGATGAGCTTCCACAAGGCGATGGCAGCGTGCTTCTGCATGGGGATGGTGGATCTCAGTCAAGTGTCCTGTCACCTGAAGGTAGGGTTCAGAGCTCCAGGAAGGTAGCTGCAGGACAATGCAGTCCCACCAGTCTGAACTGGGCTCCCTCTGCCTGAAGTGGCATTCTACGGTGTTCAAGGGATCGAGGAGCATTTGCAGTAGCAGGAGTGCTAGGACCTGGGTGATGAAGGCCTCTGGTCCAGGCTGGTCATCATCTTGCTGGAGTAGCATGTGGGCGCAACACTAAGCCCGTAAGCCTAGTACTGCTTTGCAACAGCTCCGACTCCATCTTGTGAGTGCTGTGGTGTCTGCAAGGGCAACCAGACCACACTGTGTCCATTTTGTGTCCCACAAGGGGGGAGGCAGTTGAGGAGTGGGATGTGAGATGTGGCCGTAGAGAGGAGCCCATGAAAGCACGCATCACAGCTTGCTTGACCAAGCAACCAGAGGAAGTGTCCGCCCTTCTGGTGCCCTCCCCAGAGTGCTTCCAGGGGCTCTAAGTCTGAGGCAGGGTCCAATCAATGTGGACGCGCTATTTTGAAATAATTCTGACTAATTTTGATGCTCCCCCATAGTGGGGACACGCTATTTCAATTTTGTTATTTCAGGAGTTATTATTTCAATTTTACTTATTTCAACATTATTTCCTAGAGTAGACATGCCTTATGTTAAAGAGCCCTTTCATACATGCTATTTTCTCCCCATGAAGGTACTTAGTCACTGTAATCAAGGTGATGATGAACATGGAGAAAAAAATCTATAAAAGCAATAGCTGGAAGCTTTGGTGTAGTAAGGACTGCAGATTATGGCTTTAGGTGTTGAGTTAAAAACTAAATGGTAATATCTTATGCTTTCAGTTTCCCTATCACCTTCCTTTTTCTATCTTGTCCCCCCGACCACCTTGCCAAGGAGTACATAAATCACAAGGGGTACTTCTTCATGATGCTACAGGCCATTTGCTGAGCTAGAGCAGAGCACCTAGACAGAGAGTTTGAGCAGTGACACTAGCGCGATAAGGAGAGCACAGCAAGGGGCAGTGCAAATCAGAGAGGACTTAAAGGAAAGTTTTATGAATGTCCAGTTTTGAGACTCATGCATGTTGCTCTCAACAAATTGCCCCTGCATTCCCTGTGTTTGCCTTTAACACCCCACCTCATCCCTGCAGTTCAAGCAATAAAGAGACAATTGTTTAAAGAACATGATTTTTTATTTGTGGAAAACAGCAGGGAAAGGAAAGAAGTGGGAACCCAAAGCAGGGCGGGTGTCTCAGGAACAAGAGTGGGACTGCCTTCTGCCTCCCAAGGCCCTGGAGGGTAAGGCTGCCCTTGAGTTTCCCCTCACTTCATGTCCTGGGGACACGGTGCCCCTGGGGAACCTGGGAGTAGAAGCAACAAGACTGGGGGAGGAGGAACTGGGGTTCTCATTGGGGTGGATAGGATTCTAGGAGGAGGCTCTCTCCAGACATTAAGCCAGGCACTCCTTCACAGCGGTCAGGGAAGCAAATATGGTTTGCTGTCTTGCCTACTGTTCCCTCGTGGCTTTTGCCTCCTGACATTCTGCAATCCGGTCCAGTACTCTGCCTGCATCTCCTCCACAAGGGAGTTCATGCAGTCCATCTACTTCCAGAATATGTCCTTTCTTGTCTGCTTTAATCTGCGGATCTGAGCCAGACAGGCAGATGCTATAAGAGGGGGAGTACACAGCTGTTGTCCCAGCTGAAATGAAAAGTTACAAGGGCACATATTACAGCAGATACATTATGGTAAGCCTAACCCCAATCTGTTAGCCTACACCAAAGGTCTCTGTAAAGACAATGGAGATGTGTTCTATGCGAGGCCAAATGTTTGCTTTAAAGCATGCACTTTACAGCTGGTGCACAGAGTTCTTGGGGGAGCATCAGAATGCACTCGGGTCGGAGGCAGGCAGGCATGGTAAAGGGCCAGGCAGGGCAGGAGCCTGCAGGTGGAGGTAAGGGAGAGGGTGTCTTCCCACTGTGTCCAGCACACGCCTGGTCTGACACACGTGGCCGCCTCAGAACACTGCTTCTTTTCCAGCCTGCAGTAGGGGTGGGAGATTTGTGTCCAGCACATGCGGCTTCACAGGGAGAGAGCTAATAGGTTCCACTCTTCCTTCATCCAGGTTGTTATGAGAGATATCAGTCTTCTCTGAATCACACTGAGTGATTGGGAGTGGATGCTGAGTGAATGTGACCAGAAACCTGGGCCTTATGCTGCAATGCACATGGTTCAATGATACCAGACCACTTACTAGTGGCTTGGCATGGGAAGGTACCCTACCATTGAGGATGGATTAAGACTGGCCTCCCCAAAAACCGTGTGAGAGGGATCAAAGACTTCCTATCTAAGAGCTTCATGGAGATGTACAGGCAAGGCTCTCACTCCATCTGCAGACACATTAACAAGCTGTTCTGCACTGTTCCTCCCCTCCCCCCCACACTGTGTAGACACAGAGCACACAGCACATTACACCCATCGCCTTAACCTGCTTGTAGTAAGAAAAAGTTTGTGAACTCACCAGAAGTGCCCTCCCTGGGGTCAGTGCTCGACTGAGAGATATCCTGGGAGGAGGGGACTGGTCCAGCATCATGAAAACCTCTTGGCTCTTGTCAATCACTGGCTGGCCAGTTTTCTATTCCTCTTTCTCCCTCCCCTCCAACCCCACCACCATCCTCTCCTTCACACTGACGCCAGGTGTGTCTTGGCTGGATTCCAAGGTCATGCTGGGGAAGCTGGCTGCCCTCCCCCCAAATCACATCCATCTGCTCATAGTAGCAGTATATGTGTGAGATTCTGCACCAAACTGTCCGCTCATCTCCTTCACCTTCTGGTAGGACTGCCTCAGCTCCTTGATTTTGACCCAGCACTGCTGGGTGTCCCTGGAATAACCTTTAGTCTCCAGGCAACTTGCGATCTTGCGATAAATGTCCACGTTCTTCTTGCTGGTTCGGAGTTGAGAGTGAATGGATTCATCTCCTCATGTCTCGATGAGGTCCAAGATCTCCTGAATACTTCACGCTGGTGCTTTTCTGTGCCTCTGGGAACTGGAGCCCATGGGAGCAGAAGTATAAAAAGTCATTGCAGTGTTACTAGAATTGATGGAAGTCATGTCCACCTGTGGCATGGTGTGCTGCTTGCTCTGTGACATCATCTCACAATGATGGCCACACAGGAAATGCAATTCAAATTTTCCCATTTTTTTTTCTACTCACCTGGGCTATGTCTACACAGCAGTGGTATTTCAGAATAACTGTTATTCTGAAACAACGTAGTCCACGTCTACATACAAGCAGTTATTTTGACATAATGTTGAAATAATTTCCAACTGGAGGACTTCTTACTCCGACTCCTGTAACCCTCATTGTACGAGGAGCAAAGGAAGTCAGAGGAAAAGTCCTCTAACTCAGACTTCCTACAGTGCAGACAGCACCAAAAAGCTGAAATAAGATATTTTGACTTAAGCTACACAATTGACGTAGTTCAAGTTGCGTAGCTTATTTTGGATTTAGCCCTGCTGTGTTGACATGTCCCTGGAGAGCTGTATAGGTGCAAGTTCTGGCCAGAGCAGTCAGAACAGGGAACTAAGGGAGGGCTCCCAGAGGCCAATAGCCTTGACTTCAGCCATGCTGCATCTACACTACTGTAAATTCAACCATGCCAGGTTGGGAATAGCGTTACTTCTCATGAAAAGCAGGAGTACTGGAATCAAAATCAGCAGCCCTTAAAGTTGATGCGACAGGCTTGCTAGTGTAGCTGCATCACTTAGAAAATCGACCATATACAGCTAAATTCAATACAAAGTCTTAGTGTAGACCAGGCCCCAATGTGTAGCAGGATAGTGAAGGGAGGCAAACAGAGGGAAGAAAAGGGGGGTTGTACAACTCCCACAGTGGATTTTGATATATTCCAGTATTCACACGTGAGTTGCAAATGTTTCATTGCAGAAACACTTTTACATAAATATAGTTGGATTTCTGCCTTCAATAATCTCTGACTCAAAAATGTTATATATAACCTCTAACATTTGTGTGTAATTTTGCATGGCTGTAAATTTAAATACAGAAATTCAGACTTGTATACATAAACTGTATTTGCATCTAAAGTAAATTTTTGGCTCATAACGAGAAAATCTGAGGAAGTGGGTCTGGCCCACGAAAGCTCATCACCTAATAAACCATCTTGTTAGTCTTTAAAGTGCTGCATAGTCCTGTCTTTTGTTTCAGCTAGACCAGACTAACACGGCTACATCTCTATTACTATTCTCTTTAGGCATGAGTGAGCTTCTACTAATATGAATCTTTCAATTTCTGAGCCATCATTTTCTTGGTGAAGATGAGTTCTCAGGATTAGAGAGGTTTTGCAATAGTTCGTAACTTAACTCCACAACTGGGTAATATAACATTACTTTAAAATTAAACAATGTTGAGTAGTATAGATACTCTGGCTCATTATAGTTGTATCAATAGGCCATTTTTAATATGAAGATTTAGAATCAAAATCTTGAACATTAATCTGAAATAAGAGAAGGTTCTGTACTTCTGGACCAGCTACTTCATTGGCATTATTATATCTTTGTACAACTAATAAAAATCTTTATGGTTGTTCAAATATGATGAATGCTAAAAATGTAACATTTTATGTATGGAATTTGCTTCTTCTTCTACATAAAGCAGAGAAATAAATACATTTATGGATGCTGCAGGTGTACCATTCATATTTATTTTGTTTTGCATCAAGAATAGTCATGAAGTAAAGATATTTTCTGCTGGGAAACAGGTCAAAGTAAACCTGACTTCATATTGTATACAGTACATATTAAACACTACATCCTAAACAGAGTATTCCTCAACATATTTTTGCACTCAGATAAGCAGATGATGGGTGTTGTAAAAATACTTGGTACAGAAGATCAGATAGACACAGCCAGTGCAAATAGGTATATGTTAACACAAGAGACATTATATTTAATAGGCTAACTATGAATATAGTAAATTATATATTCCCATAAACTACTGATGACTCATATTTAATAAGCTGTAAAGGGACAATGAGTGAGTTAGTAAGTCAACAATAACTACAGGATTTAAATAATATATCAACATCTGATATTTTGTTTAGCTGATATGGAAAGTTCTACATAAAAAGATATACTTTAAAAATTAACAGCTTTATGTATTGTAATATTGTATCATATCATCTTTGACCCAAGAAAACTACAACATCAGAGCTATTTTTAAGGGGAAAAGAATTATTTATGTTCATTATTTATTTCTTGGATTGGTTCCTGTAGTTTCCTCGAATTACAGACGCAACTGTGCTGTTTGCTTACTCTCATTCTTTTCATATTCTAACACTATTTCATAAAATTTAACATTTTAAAAATACATTCCTTATTTTCCTTCCCCTCTTATTTATACACCTGGGCTGCCTGCTGTTTCCATTTCTACTGATAGGCCTTTGGTATTAGCAATTGAGGGCAGAGGATCAAGCCTTCTTTTGAGAGATGAATCCAGCACTATGGGCAGGTAAAGCCCTGCAGGCTATCCTTAAAGGGTTTAGAACCATATTTTAAATTATTACCACTAATCATCATCTTTGGTAGCCTTCCCCACACACATACATATTTTTAACTTAATCTAAAGTCAGAATGAAATTAATTTTAAGATGTACTTAATTCTTTTCTGAATTTCTCTTATCTTTCAGGTAAATGTTGAAACCATATGTTGACTTTCCTCAAATCCTACCTTAAAATCTTGGTAGAAAACAGTCTCTTTTCTACTAAAACTATCTGTTAGCTCTTAGTGCATAAAAATTTTAAAATGCACCCACACTTGATATGTTACACAAACATTAGTCTGAATGTTTATCTAGTCACTTAGTCTAAATGGGTGTAATGTTGCATAACTTAATTTACATGACTGAAATGCTGAGAATAAAGAAGTTACAAATTACTTTGGATCCACTATAAATCCCATTGCAATTAGATTGTTATCTAACACATGGATTAGCAGAATACATATTTAGGCCTGGTCTACAGTAGGAGTTTAGACCGAATTTAGCTGTATAAGGTTGAATTTCTAAACAATGCATCCACACTACCAAGTCTGTCATGTCAACTTTAAGGGCCACTGAAGTTGCTATTGATTACTCCTATTTTCATGAGGAGCAATGCTGTTCCCAACTTTGGATGGTCGTGTTTACAATAGTGCAGACGCAGAGTTGGCGAAAGTCAAGGCTGGCCTCCAGGATGCCATACCACAGTTCCCTGCTCTGACGGCTCTGGCTAGAACTTTCGCCTCCAGGTGAACAGAAAAAGCCCTGGGAAAATTTGAATTTCATGTGGACAGCGTTGCAAGCACATCTCAGAGCGAGCAACACACCACAGCACAGATGGACATGACTTCAACCAATTCATATACTTCAATCACTTTGAATACTTCTGCTCCCATGAACTTCAGTTCCCAGGGGCGCAGATGAGCACCAGTGTGAAGTGTCCAGGAGATCTTATACTCACTGAGGCACAGGGACAGACATTTACATGACTGTAAGCCACCTGGTGGCTAAAGGCTATTCTAGGGACATCTAGCAGTGTAGAGTCAAAATCAAGGAGGTGAAGCAGTCCTACCAAAAGGCAAAGGAGGTGAGCAGACAGACTGGTGCAGGGCCTCACACACATGCTGCTGCTACGAGCAGCTGGATGTGATTGGGGGAGGGGATTGACCAGCTTCCCCAGTGTGACTGTGGAGTCTGACCAAGACACTCCTCGCATTGGCGTGGAGGTCAATGAGGTGGTGGAGGATGAGGAAAAAGAGGAGAATGGACAGATGGTGAGCGAGAGAGACACAATCTGTTCATGATACTGGAGCCAGTCCCCTCTTCCCAGGATGTCTCCCAGCTGTGCACCAACCCCATGGAGGGCACTTCTGGTGAGGTCATAATTTTTTTCTTACTACAAGCAGGTTAAGGCAATTGGGTGTGATGTGGGGCACTCTCTGTGCCTACACAGTGCAGGTAGCCCAAAAAGGCTTATTTAATGTGTCTGCAAATGGAGCAGGAGTCTTGCCTGCACATCTCCATGAAGCCCTCAGATAGGAACTCTTTGATCCTTCTCTCAAGGTTTTTGGGGAGGCCAGCATTATTCCATCCTCCATGTTAGGGCAATTTCCCACGCCAAGCCACCAGTAAGTGGCCTGGAATCACTGAACCGCAAAGCATTGCAGAATAAGGCCCAGGTTTATGGACACATTCAGTTAGCATCTGCTCTCCATCACTCTGCATGATTCGGAGAAGACTGATATCTCTCATGACAACCAGGATGAAGGAGGAGTGGAACCTGTTAGCACTCTCCCCAGGAAACCATGTGTTTGGGACACACTCCCCTCCACCCCACCCCCAGTGGGTGGGAAAAGTAGCACTCTCCCCAGCAGGCCACACACACACCTTTTGTCTATGCACTTTTGCTTTGTGGACGCTCAGTTTTGAAAGAAGTTTTTTTGGAAGATCTCTTCCGAAAATGCTTCTTTCAAAAGAAGCTTGCAGTTTAGATGTACTCTATAGAGAAGTAGCCAAAAAAAAATGATGGTATGTCAGCTTCAATCAAGTAGTCTGTGCATCAGTGTATTAATTTGGACATTCAGATGTCTGTGCTTTAATTCCAGAATGTAATTGCAATATCAATATGTTTACTAGATGAATGAATTGGCCAATCTGGACTAGTGTTGTAGCAATCATATATTTTGATGTAAATCTTGAGAAATAAATTCATTTTTTTCCTTTCTCAAATGCCTACATATAGTATTTCATATTTTAACATTTGAAGCTGAGAAGAGTATCAATATATTGTATGACAGACTAAGAAGAAACCTGCTAACAGTTTCAGGTATTGTGAGTCTTTTTATGCCCTTCTAACATAGTAGTTGTTTTGAAGTTCTCTCCTTGGATCTGATGCTGTTTACGGAAGGGAAGGAAATGACTGGCTCATTGCCTAAGACACAGTAGGCAGGTTTATACACAATTTTTGTAATTATATTTGTGGCTTTTGCCAAAAAATTAATGTTGAATATAAAAATATTATTATTAGTTAGTAAATGTCAGCAAGATGTATCAAATACAATGCAAACTTGTACTGACTGATCATAATTTACTAAAGTAAACAAAAGCCAAATTGTGTGAAGACAGATGTAGATACTTTGTAGAATAAAAGTTGGAAAATTATTATTTACTAGGAAAAATAATATAGAGAGACAATCATTCATTACAAATCACTGAAAATGGAGTCAAATTTATTAAATTTTATCTACAGCTTTTTGGTTTCAGTTCTCAAGGTGTCTTCTAGATCATTTAATTACATGGCACAATTTTAGAAATACACTAACGCTGTAAGTGCAGCAGCCATTATATGGTATGTTTGGCAATAGCTTGGATATATTAGGCATTAAAACCTGTTTTCTTTTTTTTCTTTTCTTTTTTGTTTTTTGTTATTTTGATGGGGAGGGTGCTACTCGATAGAAGAAATGTTGGCCATGATTACGCTTTTCAGGATTCTTAACTTCTATTAGAACAGCTATTAGAAAAATGTAAAAGGCTTCATGTAAAGAAGTGCCTCTGGATGGGCCAGAAGGCCTTGGGCCAGCCAGTCAAGTTGAGCTGTTCAGTTAGCTGTACCCTGCTACACCAATGCAGGGTGTGGGACTTAAAAGGAGGGGGGAAAGAAGTTTTAGAGGCATGCATGCTACCAGACTTATGAAAGGAATTAGCATGTGTTTGTATTCTGTAGCTAGCAAAGAGATGGGAGAGGACATAAAGAGTCAAAGAGGAGAAAAAGCTCTAAGGATTAACAATTTAGGTAGAAGCTACCCTCCAGAGGAGCAAGTTGTGACAGGCAGTGCTCTGTAAGAAGAGTGGGAAAAGGCCTCTCTAGAGCCTCAGTAGCAGTGAACTGCCTGCAAAAGGTTTCTTGAAACTTTAGCAACTGAGCCTGGGTGGGGCACAATCCCCTGAGAAGATCAGTGTGAAGTGAGAAACCAGGCTTATACTAGGAATTGGCTAAACCCTTACTTTCTGGAGGTATCTGGTAAGAGAACAGAACTGATCTGGATGGTTGGGTTGATTGGAGCACAGGTGCTGCAAGACAGCCAGTGAGATAGGCTATTGCTGTGGGAAGTCTACTTATAAAGAAGGGGACAGAAGCTGATCTAGAGGGTTGCAGGGTTTTTTTATTCTGATGATTTTGGACTTTTTGATCCTGGAAGGAATTGACTAATTTAAAGTGGCTTAGCTGAAGTTGTTGTGAGAAGCTGACAGAACACCGTAATGCTGGGCCTTGCTGCAAAAAGGCACTCCAAGAGGGTGAGTCTTGTAACATTTCAAGTCTCACAGCTTTTGTAACCTCCTAGTTTGGAAGTGGCTCTATGAAGTTACCCAAAGCTTGGATTTTTTTGATTGTGAATCATAAATTATTTGTATTCAAGGGACCCAATTACTTATACAGCTGGTCCCCGAGTTACGAACGAGTTACAGACCAAACACTTGGCCATAACTCAAAGTGTTCGTAACTCGGATCCCATTTAGTTACATGGCAACCGCACTGTTCATTAGCGCGGATCGCGTTCGTAACTCGGGGACTGCATTTACGACCGCTTTGGTCGTAAGTGTGGATGGTCGTAAGTGGAGGTGGTTGTAAGTCGGAGACCGGCTGTAGATACACTTGACCAGTTACCAAAGGTACTTTCAGTGGTCAGTAAAGTAAGCATCTGGAGGTCTCCAAAAGTGAAATTCACTACAGTTTTGAAGTCCAAGCAATCAAACATGGTTCTGCTTCATTATCATATTCCCCAACTGCCAACTGTGAAGATCTCACCTGCAGCACTGATGACAGAAGCTATGTTTCTAAAATGCTACTCTCTAACACTAGTGGTAGCCCCTGTATATGATGCCTACATGTGGAGGGTCTTGCATTTGACTTTTTCAACAAATAGAATTTTGCCTTTGCTCATAAGGTGGCCCTAAGAATCAATCCACTGGGCTATAAAGCATAGTGAATGGATAATATATTATTATTTATCAAACATTATTTGGTAAACATTATTTATCAAAGTACATGTGGCTGCTGCCTTTAAAAACTCACCAATAAACCATAGAGATTCAACTACTCAAAAACTGCCTGGAGTAAGTTTTCTCTAGCGTGCTGTGTGCCAGTTACTGGGTGGTTCTGTGAACAGTGCAGGCAACTATAGGGAGAGAACAATCATGGGGTTGGAGTCACCTCTGCTCTGCAAGTTACAAGACAATACTATCAGCATCCTGTTCACTCTGGAGAGTTTTATTTTTGCTCTAATGCTCCTTCAAACTTCCTTTTGGAAGACGTAGCTCTTGTTTCCACCAGGTCTTTGTGGCAAACGCTGCAGCAGGAATGGATTGAATTCATGCCTCCTTTGGCTATCCTGCCTTCCTCTTCTTCTTGGTCAAAAAAACCGTGATATTGGCTATCTTATCTGCCTATGGATCAGCTAATATGCTTGCATATTGGCTTATTCTTTTGGATGCCAATGTAAAACAAACACTTAACCTAGTATGTGAGATATGACCTCTGAGTTTATAGGTCATGTGAAGGACACACAATCTCATAGATGCACTAGTTTTAAAGATTATTGTAACTCAGCAATTGGGGAGATATTTTCAAAAATGGTGCTGATTCTGTCACACTCTTGATATCCACTTAACATCCCATATTTTCCCATTAATAATTGTGCCCATAAGAAGGCAATTTAGGGTCTGATGAGGCTATTTCCAGGAGCAGCTGTTAGCTTTACAAGTAGTAGAGATGCACCATTGAATTTGGCACGTACAGCATTTGAAAATATGTGCCCAAGATTTGAAATCTAGATAATAAATTGCATAGGTTCACTTATAAAAGATTCCTAGCAATAATGGTGATAGTACAGATTTACACACAGACATCACTGTACACAGACACAAATGTAATTTATATTTGAATGTCAAATTTTAGAATCTGAAATCAATGTAGTATTCCAGGGGTGCTCAGACTCTATTGCAGCATGACTCCCTTTTGACAACAAATATTACTACATGATCCTGAGACCCACTGCCCCAGGCAGGGACTGGGGAGGCAAAGCCCAAGCCCAAGGACTCTAACCCCAGGCAGAGGGCCTATTACCTAGCCCTGCTACCCAGGGTTTAAGCCCTGGGACTTCAGCATTGGGCTGTGGGGCTTGGGTTTCAGTTTGGCTCTGGGCCACAGCAACTCTAAGGCAGTCCTGTGACCCCATTAACATGGGATGTGATCCACTTTGGATTCCAGAACCACAGGTTGAGAACCACTGCACTGTTCTAACATTGTTAGATCACTAGTGCAAACTCAATTCTCATTAGATGTAGTTTTTGAGAATACTGCCTTGTAGTTAGAAATGTGTCACACATGCAGTTTCAAAGCATCAGGAGTAAAATGACTGAAACCAAGTTTAATCAGCTTCTTTTCAAAGACTACAGCACCTCCTTGTGTCTGTCAATGCATTTAAAAGCAAGCTAGATATGGAAGTAAAGTGAGGTATAATTATTCAAAATTCTATGAAAAAGTAAGTAAAAGTTCTTGTAGCAATGCAAGGGAATTTTTGTTATTAAAAACTTTACTAGTGTGAGTTAAACTGATGAGGGTAGGATAGTTAATTATTGCTGCCTCTGAAGCAGATATTTTTGTGGTTGCAGGGATTATGAAAGTGGACACCATCCTTGCTTACATTTATGGCTATAGATTGATTTATTAACATGAATTTTTTTGGATCATATTCTGTTAAAAAGAAATCAGTATGTTTTTGTTAAACTGAATCTCTGGATCACTTTCACATGTCAGCCTATTATTTCCAGGTTAAAGTGTCAAATTTCCAATATAGGATTATGTATAGCTAGCCATTCCCATATTTTCTGAAAAGCATAGCAGAGCTACTAAATCCAGTAAAAATGCTCATGTTTCTAAGCTAATTTTAATGTTTGTAGGGTGATCTGAAAATCCAGATGCTTTCCCACTTCCTACTTTCAAAGCAAATGCCAGTTACTGCAAATTAAATCCAATCCTATAACCTTATCTACATTGGTGAAAAATAGGAGCCATATTTCCCCTCCAGCAGTATCAGTCTTGAAGCTGTCATGTAAACAGAACTCAATCATGTTTACTACCTTTTCTCTAGCCCAATTCAGCCTGTACGAGCATAGTTTATGCTACAGTTGCTGTTATTCCTACTGCACCTGCACCAGTGGGTACTAACATTGAATTATATATCCTATTATAACTAGTTGAAATACAGTAAAACTCCAATAGTCCGGCATCCAATTGTACGGCACTCCTGATAGTCCGGCATCAAAATGGCAAGAGCCTAGTGAGTGAGCTTCGCCAAAAAACAAGTCACAAGGCAGCAGCGGCTGAACCAAGCAAAAAGGGTAAAAAAGGCTAAAACATTACAGTATACTGTATACAGTATGTACAATAAAAAGGGTTAAAACCACTTTATATACAGTATATACTGTATACAGTATATATATAACCAGTTTTTTAGTACCTCCTGATAGTCCAGCATATCCGATAATCCGGCACCACCTAGGTCCCAAAAGTTCCGGATTATCAGAAGCCTACTGTACAAGCTATGTTTACACAGACAGAAAATGATAATTTATAGAAATAGCCACAAGAAAAGGTGAGATGCTCAGATACTGTCATATGTCTGTCTTATCATGTTGATCAGTAAACTATATACAATATACTGAAAATGATTATTAGCAAATATTTGCTAATACCATGTTATTATTTACTATAATTTTATGACACTTTAAAATATTATTCCTCAGGAAAAAAGGTCCAGGATCCTCATAGGGAGAAAAATGACATAACTCCATTGATTTTAATGAGGCTAGGCAGACATACTCTAGCTAAGCATCTGGAGGGTTATACTTAGAATACCTTAGTGTTCTATTGACTAAATCCTGTGAATATTAGGTTAATTTACTAAGCAGTACATGGGATTTATGTGAACTAATCCCTTAATTAATTCAACTTCACCTTATCCTTTGTTTCACAAGCTAAATTCATAACAGGTCAATAAGGCATATTGATTGCATCAGTATTTTTATTGCCTCTGTATTATGCGTGCGGTTGTCAGCCACATCTGTGAATATCCATTTCCAGCTTTTCAACACCAATTGTTACACAAAACTTTTTCCATGCATCCAAATGATGTAATGTGTTATGAAACTTGTAATCTGACAATATAGCAGCTATGATTGTTAACCTCTCTTGTGCTCTTGCTGTATGAGTCTTGACGTTTCAATGTTAACATTTAATTTTTTCTAATTTACTGTACCATAATCAGTTCATGTGACACTTCCATCAGTTCATATTCAGAAGTCAAAATGAACAATAAAGTCATCAGGTAATATAGACAACTGAAGTTCAGCTGCCAAATATAGTCATAGATAGTCAATTATACAGGAAAACAATGTGCCATTCAAGGAAAGTAAAGTTCTTTATTTGCCTAACATGAGGAAAGTGTCCTTTAATACATCACTTTATGATTCACCTTGAAGCATGGAGCAATAGAAGTACATACTGAATGGTGTCTGAGATATTCCAGATCTCCAAGATTTAAAATAAATAAATCACACAATCCAATTTGCTGGGTACTCAAAGACCCAACAAATCTAAAAATGTTACTTTCAAAAATTTAAACAACACAGCTGGTTTGAAATGGCAAACAAGATCCCATGTCTTCCAACAAAGACTATATTAGGAATTGAACTGACTATCAAAGTAATTTCTCTACAGCAATCTGAAAAATATTTCATGCATTGAGATACCAATTGAAACTCTACATTCCTCTCTCCAGGCAATAAACTATGCCTCACTTTAAGCTGTTTCCAGCTTCTAATTCAACATAATGATGCCTTATATCATTTCAATAAAGAAGTAATTATTACATATAACATTTATTGCAATACTACTTTTATTAACACTTTTATAGGACTTTTCATCCACTAATCCCAAAGCTCTTTAAAGGGGAAAGCAAATATCCCCATTTTGCAGATGGAGAAACAGAAATAAAATGATATGCCCAAGGTTACTGAACAAGTAAGTTGCAAAAACTGGAATAGATGTCAGGTTTCCTGAAACCCAGTGCAGTGCTATTATACCACATGTGCTCACAAAATGGAAAAATATCATTTAAATCCATGTATTTTCCTAGGAAAGACCAGTCCTGTGTGGTACTGTGAGATGTTGAACCAAGATAACAGATTGAAAAATATGGGTAGGATAAGAGGAGGCAAAGTAATTTTATCCTTTTAAAAAATATATCTATATTCTTCAACTGCAGCTGAAACTACAGTGAGGTGTCATTAAAAACCCATCACTTGCCAGGGAGTTCAGTATTAAGTACCGAAAGATTCAGTTATTCGGTCAACATATCCCTTGCTCCTTATGTGGTTATGTAAAATGAGAACAAAAAGAATGTAAGCGCTACCATTCTTTAATGGTAATATGCTACGCACACTTTGAACAGGTGCTAAGGACCATGCCATACATAAAATCCTGAAGATTCATGCCCTAAAAAATTCACAGGTTATGGCACAGATTTTTCAGGCCATCTGAAGAGCATGCAGCTCAAGTGTCTTTAAGGGACCTTTACAATTCCTGGGACTGCTAAGTACCAGTTTGGTCCCAGAACAAGTAAGAGCAGCAAGAAGACTGCTATGACTTGCATCAGCTGTCAGTGAATCCCAGGGAAAAATATGATGCAGGGGAACTCCAGGCATCTCCTGTTTTCTACTGGCTATGCCCCCCATTTGCTGTCTGTGAGAGGGAGGAGGCACGGGCAGGTAAAGGGATTTCTTTAGGCAAGAGAAATAGTCAAGTGGCCAGATCTACTGGCTTTAGGACTGCTCATGGCTACAGAAGTACTTGAGAGAGAAAATTTGTGTCTATGTGACAGAGGTCCCAAATATTGCTATATATATATGAAACTATATGGAGAGATTAAGAAGACTTGGACTTTTCAGGTTGGAAAAGAGACGACTAACCGGGAATATGATCATACAATCATAGAACTGGAAGTAACGTCAAGAGGTCACCAAGTCCAGTCCCCTGTACTCCTGGCAGGACCAAACACCATCTAGACCATCCCTGGCAGGTGTTTGTCTAACCTGTTTATAAAGGGCTATATGAGAGAGCTATAAAATCATGTCTGGTGTTGAGAAAATAAATAAGGAAAGGTTATTTACACCTTCATATAACACAAGAATTAGGAGTCATCAAATGAAATTAATAGGCAGCAGATTAGCACATAGTCAACCTGTGGAACTCCCTACAAGAAGGTGTTGTGAAGGCCAGGACTAACAGAGTTTAAAAAAAAAAAACTAGATAAATTCATGGAGGATAGATCCAACAATGGCAAGTAGCCAGGATGGCAGAGATAGTTTCCTTAGCTCAGGGGTGGGCAGTAATTTTCACAAGGGGCTACTTAATGAATTTTAGTACATGGTCGCAGGCCAGCTCCACCTCCTGGAAGGGGCAGGGTCTGGGAGAAGGGGTGGGGCTGGGAACTAGCTTCCTCCCAGAGTTGTCTGGGGCCAGAGGTTTTTAATTAAAAACACCACAAAGGGCTCGTGGCTCCTGGTCCCACTGCTATTGCATTGCATGACAGCCATCTAGGGTTGTCGTAGCTATTTAAAGGGCTCACTGCTCTGGCCCCTGCTGAGGGAGCACCACGACCGGGAGCCATGAGCCATTTAAATAGGATCCTGCTGCCTGAGCTGCTGCCTGGAAATTCAGTGGCGCTGGCACTAAGATATAAATAGAATCATAGAATACTAGGACTGGAAGGGACCTCGAGAGGTCACCGAGACCAGTCCCCTGCCCTCATGGCAGGACCAAATACTGACTAGACCATTCCTCATAGACATTTATCTAACCTACTCTTAAATATCTCCAGAGATGGAGATTCCACAACTTCCCTGGGCAATTTATTCCAGTGTTTGACCACCCTGACAGTTAGGAACTTTTTCCTAATGTCCAACCTAAACCTCCCTAGCTGCAGTTTAAGCCCATTGCTTCTTGTTCTATCCTCAGAGGCGAAGATGAACAAGTTTTCTCCCTCCTCCTCATGACACCCTTTTAGATACCTGATAATTGCTATCATGTCCCCCCTCAATCTTTTCTTTTCTAAACTAAACAAACCCAATTCTTTCAGCCTTCCTTTATAGGTCATGTTCTCTAGACCTTTAATCATTCTTGTTGCTCTTCTCTGGACCCTCTCCAATTTCTCCACATCTTTCTTGAAATGTGGTGCCCAGAACTGGACACAATACTCCAGCTGAGGCCTAACCAGAGCAGAGTAGAGCGGAAGAATGACTTCTCATGTCTTGTTCACAACACACCTGTTAATGCATCCCAGAATCATGTTTGCTTTTTTTGCAACAGTGTCACACTGTTGACTCATATTTAGCTTGTGGTCCACTATAACCCCTAGATCCCTTTCTGCCATACTCCTTCCTAGACAGTCGCTTCCCATTCTGTATGTGTGAAACGGATTGTTCCTTCTTAAGTGGAGCACTTTGCATTTGTCTTTATTAAACTTCATCCTGTTTACCTCAGACCATTTCTCCAATTTGTCCAGATCATTTTGAATTATGACCCTATCCTCCAGAGCAGTCGCAACTCCTCCCAGCTTGGTATCATCTGCAAACTTAATAAGCGTACTTTCTATGCCAATATCTAAATCGTTGATGAAGATATTGAACAGAACCGGTCCCAAAACAGACCTCTATGGAACCCCACCTGTTATACCTTTCCAGCAGGATTGAGAACCATTAATAACTACTCTCTGAGTACGGTTATCCAGCCAGTTATGCACCCACCTTATAGTACCCCATCTAAGTTGTATTTGCCTAGTTTATTGATAAGAATATCATGCAAGACCATATCAAATGCCTTACTAAAGTCTAGGTATACCACATCCACCGCTTCTCCCTTATCCACAAGACTCGTTATCCTATCAAAGAAAGCTATCAGATTGGTTTGACATGATTTGTTCTTTACAATCCATGCTGGCTGTTCCCTGTCACCTTACTACCTTCCAAGTGTTTGCAGATGATTTCCTTAATTACTTGCTCCACTATCTTCCCTGGCACAGAAGTTAAACTAACTGGTCTGAAGTTTCCTGGGTTGTTCTTGTTTCCCTTTTTATAGATGGGCACTATATTTGCTCTTTTCCAGTCTTCTGGAATCTCTCCTGTCTCCCGTGATTTTCCAAAGATGATAGCTAGAGGCTCAGATACCTCCTCTATCAGCTCCTTGAGTATTCTAGGATGCATTTCATCAGGCCCTGGTGACTTGCAGGCATCTAACTTTTCTAGATGATTTTTAACTTGTTCTTTTTTTTATTTTATCTTCTAAACCTACCCCCTTCCCACTAGCATTCACTATGTTAGGCATTCCTTCAGACTTCTTGGTGAAGACCGAAACAAAGAAGTCATTAAGCATCTCTGCCATTTCCAAGTTTCCTGTTACTGTTTCACTCTCCTCACTGAGCAGTGGGCCTACCCTGTCCTTGGTCTTCCTCTTGCTTCTAATGTATTTATAAAAAGTCTTCTTGTTTCCCTTTATTCCTGTAGCTAGTTTGAGCTCATTTTGTGCCTTTGCCTTTTTAATCTTGCCCCTGCATTCCTGTGTTGTTTGCCTATATTCATCCTTTGTAATTTGTCCTAGTTTCCATTTTTTATATGACTCCTTTTTTATTTTTAGATCATGCAAGATCTCGTGGTTAAGCCATCTCCCTTATTTTTTACCCCTTTTAGCCTAACCCAGAGACTCTCAACACTTCCATCTCCTATGTCCATCTCCACCTCCATCCAAGTGTGTACATTTTTAATATATAAGGCAATATCTCCTCCCTTTTTTCCCTGTCTATCCTTCCTGAGCAAGCTGTACCCTTCCATACCAACATTCCAATCATGTGTATTATCCCACCAAGTTTCTGTGATGCCAACAATATCATAGTTGTATTTATTTATTAGCACTTCCCGTTCTTCCTGCTTATTACCCATACTTCTCGCATTTGTATATAGGCATCTAAGATACTGATTTGATCTTGCCTCCCAGTTTTGCCCTGACCCTCCTTTACAAATCCATGTTTCTAGAAAGAGGCTAGAAGTTGTCCATGGGCTAGGTGAAAGTGTTAGGCAGGCCGGATCCAGCCCACGGGCCGCATCTTGACCAGCCCTGCCCTAGCCTCTGTTGGTCAGGGCTGGGAATGAGTGGTGAGATAGATTGCTTGATATGTGTTCTGTTCATTCCCTCTGGGGAACCTGGCACTGGCCACTGTCGGAAGTCAGGATATTGGGCTACATGGGTCTTTGGTCTGACCCAGTATGGCCGTTCTTATGTTCTTAAATATTTCTGTGATATAATAAACTACAAGGGTGGCAGAGTTCAAGTCTGAGGCAAACTCAAACTGGAGTTTATAATGCTTTGAGCCCTGGATCTCTGTTAAACCTACAACTGCAAAACCTCAACTGCAATATGCACTCATGTATTTTAAATATATATGATTTTTTCCATTAAATCAGGTATATATACCCATTGGGAACTGTGAATTTTATCCATAGCTATTTAAATGAATGATAAATCTTCCCCATGTTTAGAATTCAAAATGAATTCTCACAAACCTTTATACTATGTATAAACTTAATTAAATCAAATGCATATCCACATAAAATCATCATATGATCTAACATGAAATATTTAAAGTAAAAAAAAATTCCTTAAACAATTAAAAGGGTCTATTTTAAAAGGTATTTTAAAATTTTACCTCTGTTTTCTTTCAAAAAGGAAAAATTGGAGGATACATAGAAAAGAGTGAACTTTTACCACAGATCGTGGCTGGGCTGTGGTTTTAATCTAAATAAATCAGCGTCTGCTTAAATAGGACACTTTTAAAGGGTAGGTTATTCAGGCAAACTGAAGAATAGGAGAAAAATATTCTTCAAAACAGATCCCTTCCATTTTTCCTATACCTTCACTAGAGCTAGTCAAAACTTTTCAAAGAAAAAAATGTATTTATAAAAATGTCCGTCAAAAATAATTTTTATGAAAAACTGGCATTGTGAAAGGTGTGGATTTTTTCACTTTTTTGGCAAAAAAAATGTGTTGTGCTTTTTTTCTTTGGAAAATGTTATCAAGGATTATCAAAAATGTCATCAATATTTTTTAATATACTAACAAAATTCTTGGGAAAAGAAAATTATTGCCATTTTGATAGCCTTACTATTAATGTATTCTATACGTATTTTTAAATTCAGGACTTATTTTAAAAAGTGAAAATTTGGGTCAATTTTAATACTTCAAAAATGAAAATATCAAAATTTTGAAATTAGTTTGCAAAATTGGGTTTTTGTTTTTGACCTGTTCTAACTTTTTCATATGAAAGGCTACTGATCTTATAGGAAAACTCTAGGTTGTTTACTTAAGTTCCAGAGTCATACAACCATGTAAAAATAAAGATTTTGTTTACCACGCTAACAACAATAACATTTAATTCAAAGTGCTTTTTTAAAACTTTTTTTATAGGTAGACTGGTTATAAATTCTCCCAAAACGATGACCTACAGATACAATCTCTTCCACTTTCAAGTATGTTTTTAGGTGACACAAGATATAATAGAGGGCCAAACTCTTAACTTCTTACTCAAAACTGTTTAACTCAATATAACTTCTAGTGTAAATAAACATTTGCCAGTGGGAACAGGTGGTTCAAAATCTGACCTAAATTAAGGACACAATTACCTGGTAATCATGATGTTTTCTGGTTGTTGTTTCTTTAGATACATTCCAGTCTTACACTTCAGATTATAATCTCTGCTTTTTCTATACTAAATTTAGGATATGTCTACAGAGCAGCAGGAGATATTACAAGATGGTTCAGCCTTGTGTGTCTTTTGTATCATATTTGCTAGAATCCAATTAACATGATTTTCCATTCTTGGCATTGCCTACCACATCCAGTTTATACAGTTTTATTCAATTGTAAAAATGAGTAGTCAGGTGACCTCTTGGAGACTTAACAAAAATATATATAGTATCATTAACTTTTGTGGGCAAAATCCACTTCTTCAGTTGAGCTGGACTTACGAAAGCTCATGATCCTATGTATATATTTGTTAATCTCTAAGATGCCACTGGGACTACTCATTGTTTTTAAAGTTAAAAATTAACACAGTTAACCTTCTGAGAATTTTATTCTATTGTGCACAATGAAATGTTGACTTCTTGTGCATGTGTGTATACCAGTGTTTCTTACACTTTTTAAGACCGAGGAACACCAAACAATATATATTTTTTTATGAGGAATACCAAGGATTTTTTGTTGGGGGGGGGGGAGGGGAAAGAGGCTGGGGAAAAGTTATTGAGCAAAAAAATTTAAAAAGTTGCCTGTCCCTTTAAGGGCAGCCATTTTGAACTCTGTTGTTCTCCACGGCACACCTCCTACTGCCTAGTGGCACACCAGTGTACCACGGAACACAGTTTAAGAAACACTGGTGTATTCAGTATGTAGCAGTTTGGTCCCCTTCTAGATTAAATCCACCACACTGAAAATTAACAAATTTAAAGTTGGACTAAGGCTAGTGTTTAGGGTTTGATTAATTATGCTGAAACTGTGTGGAATGTTGTTACAAGATTTTGATCAAAACAGTAGAAGTCTCACAAGGCCAAGTGTTTGTGTGACATTTGTGCCATATTGTGCTAAGATCTCACTAGTGCCTCATTTCTTGTAGGAATTTTGGACTTATCCAAAGAAGAGTGGGGTTGGGGGAGAAGCTACTTCCTAGTCTGAGAGGCAGTTTGATACTGGAAATTCATATTTAAAAATTCTCATGTTTTTTTAAATGGTTACAATTCGATTAGAATGAAGCTTCAAGACCAATACAATATGTAAATTCCCAGACCGTCATGTAGTCCTGATTGTAAAACCTTTCCGATTGTCAAAACATGCTATTTTTTACCTCCATTTTGCATAAAATCCAATCTGCAAGACTTTCATAATTAGAAATGAAATGATGAGAAGATCAAGCTGCACTTGCTTGGTTTCATTCTATTACTGACATAGGAATACCTCCTCAGTCTATATTTCATGTGCCAGTGTAAGTCTCAAATGAACTAAGAAATGTTTGACTGTTGACTAGGGAGAAGCAAACTTAGGCAAAATACAATAAATGGGTGTTTTGAAAGCAAAAAGTAAGAAATATTCTGAAGGGACAAGGCTTCTGCCTCACATCTTCTCTTTATTGTTTTAGTGTTATAGTTAGAGGCTCTTCGCTCTTACTCTGCACTTTGTGGCTGAAGTGTGGGGTTATTTCTGTCAGATGCTGATTTCCTTTGCCTAGTGGTGGGGTATGCTATCTTATGATTGACCAAATTTACTCTATAGTTTTCAGCTGTATGGCCAACGCACGGGGCTCTGCCAACAGATGTAGAGATGTTTGAAACAGAGGGTCTTGTTTTAAATAAAATCTGACCGATTGACAATATTTCAATAGCTATTCATTTTTAAAGATTTATTTGAAGTTCTCCTTACTAAAGTGTGTGTGCCATAAACATTCTTCTTATGTCTAAGAGGGTCATTATTGATCTATCACAAGATTCAACAGTTGTCTTTGCTAACACAGAAGACATGAAGATTAGGTTAGATTTTGGGGTGCATGCTATTTCTTAGACTTAACCAAGCTGACTAAATTATTACAATAACTATTTGTAACAATTTAACTTTGAATTAAGAGAAATGATTTTGAGATTAATGTTAAATATTTGCTTCAATATGTTATCATGTAACAACAATCCACTAATGCAATGAACTGTACACCAATTTCTGCTTGATGAATGTGTTTTCTATGTTTGCTATGATTTTTATAGGGTTCCATTAATGTCAATCTTGAAAGATTTCTAGTTGTGAGGAAGTTTACTTTGCCTGTGGTCCATGTTATACAATGTATGGTATGTGAATAAACTGGTGATTTCAATCTGCATGACTGTCAATCTTATCATTTTTCATTAACACTTAAATATTACAATGAGATTTCCCTACTTGAATCTGAATCTCATGTTTCCGATAGTGAACCAGCAGATAAGGGAGTGTTAGGTTCTTCTTTTACATCTGTTTCTTTATGACAGGATTTATCTTAGATTCTTTCCTACTTTCAAGATACAGGAAACCACAGTGTTTTTACAACAGCATTTCCATTTCTTATGGAAGACAATTATGGTTTTCTCTTTCAAAAGTAGAAAATCCAGGAAATATCTTTGCATTGTTCTAAGATTATACAGTGCCAGCATATCATAGCTGGCAGTGTAGAACACAAAGACATTTCTCAGAGCAGCAACTGAATCATTAACAGTCACAGAAGGTAAAGTGGTTGACTCCTTTGGGGTACCATCATCCGGAGAAAATTAATAGTCTGGTTTACCACTTCCCACACTGAGAATTGCGAACAAGTGAGTCACTAAAAAGAGATGAGTGAAGTTGACACACATGGATTTGTCCATTTAGGTAATAGATATAATTTTAAAGACAAGTTTGATACAAATAACACTTGTCAGGGGGAAAGCAAATTAGTTCAATCTCTTTCTTATCTGAACTCAGACTGAAAATGTGGTTTAGTATATGGCCATAAGCACATCTTCAGAAAGTTTTCTTTCATGTTCATTTGCATTGAAGGTATTCCCCTCTCCCCCCCCCAAAAAAAATTCCCAAACTGTAGGCATCTGAATTAAATAAAGAATAAATAGAGTTCATTTGTTATGATTTGTATTTATTTGCTAATACACAGGAAGTTCTCTGATGATATTACCCTGTTATCAGTGTTAAATTGATTTTTTCCCTATAACCTCTATCTATGCCTTGTTTTCTCAATCCTGCTTATCCAACAAAAAACACTAAAATAATCATTTCCTAATACATGCAGTAAACGAAGTTCTGCAAGCAGATTAAATTTAATATATTGGGAGACCTCCCTCATATCTCTACATAAAATTATTTGTGGCAAAGACATCTCTTTAAATCACACCTGATTTAGTAAATAAAGTATTGAAGATTTTGTATTGTAAAAAAAATTTTAAAAAAAACCTTTGAGGCAAATATACTACATGTTAGTAAAAACCTAGATACTAATAATTAAATCCTAAAATAAACAATTATTAAAATCATAAGTATGCAGCAAGAACAGGGAATCACAAATTTTGAGTCTTTATTTGAATTTGAGATAATGTTAAAATTACAATGTTTAATTAATTGGTTAAAGAGCATGGTATCATGAAAACTAAATTTGCATAATTATTTGAGAGTATGTGGAGCTTTAAATTCATCTACAGAGACAGTATACACGTAATAAGCAGATAAATATAACTGAGCATGTACTAGTGTTGCCAAAAAATCAAAAGTCTATTTTTATATATGAATGATTAGGATGAAGTGCTAGCCCGATTAAAATCAATGAGGCAAGGATTTCTCTTGTAGAATATAGTCCTTTGGTCTTTACTCTGGCAGTGTCCCAGTGGAAGTCAATGAAAGGTTGTAAAAACTAACTAAAAAAATCTCTTGGATTTGGCCCATAGCCAATAAATTGATGTTTTACATTTTTCAAACCATATGAATATGTAAAATGTGATAGATTGTGAGGGAAAGGAGATTAATATAAAACTAATTTTAAAAGAAACAGTAACATTTCTGAAGAAAAATCTTTGAGTTATGTAAGATACCCAATGCTAGTTACAATCATGAAGTAAAGATGATGCGGACAAGCCAAACATAGTACTTGAAAAGAATGAGAATTTGGGAGGGAAAATAAATTTTCAACTGAAAATGACCAATCATATTACAAGCTCTTTCACTTTGTTTTTCTTTTGGCTATTATATAATGCTTCCTAATTTATATGGCAAGTAACCCAACAACATTTTCAAATATCACTGGTCAGAGATTTGTTGTTTAAGATGTCTATAAACGCTGTTCACTGGAAAAACAGATGCCTCTGACACCTTAAAGGAATAATTATTTTGTACTTTTTCTCATTTTAAGCACTAAAATACATAGTTCTCTGTATTTTTATTTTGTTCTGAATTAAATAAATCACGCACCAATTTTTTTGAAGTAGTTGTGATATTTGCCTAAATTTGCAATACCGTATATAAATTGTCAAATTGGTAAGAACAGCACATGCAAAATATGAAAATTATTTTAAATATTGATATAGGTGAATCAGGATTACTATAAAAAACCGTTAGCTCATGTTAAAAGCATAGTTAGTAAAATTTTACATGTCCACCCTCTCTGGGAGGGTGAACTTTTTTAGAAGTGAGAGAAGAGAATATTTTGTCATTATTATAGTAATAATGTGCTGTAAAAGCTATAATAAATTTTGTTCCTAGCCGGCAAATTGTCCAACTGGTTTTGCAAGACAATTTTAATAATTCTTTCCATTAAATGTTCTAATATTGAATATATATTTATTGCTAAATCACACATACTGAGCTTGTAGATCATTTGCGTCCTACATAAATGTGGTTTAATGTTTTATAAGTACTTTATGAGCATAGAGTTTGTGGTTATATTTTTGCAGATGTACAACCTTAATTCACTTGTTAAAATACGCTCTCTGTTTGCTAATAGCTACCAGCTGTAACTAATACATTGGTAGATCTACAACATACTGGTAACGTATTATTTAAAGTGACGCATTTCAAAATCAATACCAAATGTCCTGCTGCATGATTAATTGGAAAACATGTCTAATAGAATGGTCACTGTACTTTACAAAATTATTGTGAAAGCATCATAAATGAAGGGATAAAAAGCCACATTTTAAAATCTTTCAATACAAATTTCAAAAACAGAGACATTACTTACTGTAGTTGTTGTTTGCTTCTCGTGTCCCTTTTATTTTGCCTTGTTTATCAATCCTCATGTACCACTGTGTTCGACAGAAAAGTCTTCTTACTCTTACATCCCCTCCTTCCATATAATCATAGCTTCTGGTATGTCGTTCCGGGCTGGAACAGTTCACATTTGTAGCCATTTGCTCTGGAGTCATGTCATTGCAAGCTAAAGATATAGTGCCCACTAGAAAGATAATGTAAAAATATGATCTGTAGAGCAAAGTTGGCAGGATCCATGTCAGTATCCATTTGTGCATTATAGTGCAGTGTTCTGGGTGTTCATGAACAACATAATGAAAATTAAATCTCAAGTAGATCGTTGCTTCTAGGTCATTGACCTGCCTTCTGTCTTTACAGCGAGTTGTAGATTGATTTAATTGAGATTGCTTCCTCTTCCAGAATTCTGATCCTTATTCCTTAATAGTTACTGATGTTGAAACAGGATAGCTCCTTAAATATCTTTTCAGTCAGGATATCCTTTAAAGAAACAGGTTATAATAACCTTGGCTGTCATGACCTTCTGTACTACTTGATTTTGCTGCTTGCACTGAAAGTAAAAGATCTATGAGAAAAGTGTCATGGATAAATTTTTATGGTCAATTGTTACACGTGTGCAACTGTAATATATGCTGCATGACTACTGTAGCGTAGCAAAAAAAACTTTTTAGCTTTATGTAGTGACACTGTTAACATCTTTAAAAACATACACAAGCCCACATACAAGACATATCTACTATGAGATCTTGATAGCAGCACTCATTTGAACTATGTACAGTTCTCTCTTTGTACTTCAGTAATAAGGCTTTCAAAAAGAAAACTATTGATTTAGCTGAGCTCCTGAACTCAGTAGACTGCTGTTGCATCTCTTACATTTGATTACTTCATGCCTATACGTTTGCAGTTAGCCACATTCTTCCTAGAGAACTGCCCGCACTTCTCTAGTTTAAATGTAAAGACAGACCAAATATTCATGGGACTCTATTTTTATACATTATACATAATTCAGTTACTTGTAGATTTTTAAAGAAAATGTCAAGAAGGTTTATTCTAACATACATCAATCAAGAAAATTGAAAAAGTCATTAGTTGTTACAATGCCTTGAGCATACTTTTAAAGGATAGATAACTTACTTGTTCCTGATGATAACAGCTGGGTATACAAGTATTCCATTTCTGTTGTCTGCCTTTTGCAACATGAGACTCTCTGCCGTAGCTACAAACTTTCTCAGCTCAGAAAGTCTTCAGCAGAATTATAATTGTTTCCATAAATCAACACGCAAGAGTGGTGGTGTGTGTATGTGCTTGTGCGTGCGCGTGTATGTGTGTTGAGCCTGTTGTTCAGTCCTTTTCGATAAATACCTTTGCTGACCTCACTTGGAAGCAATTAGAATTTAACCAGTCAGCTGTCAGTTGAATGCATGAACAAAAATAAAAGAAGACTTATGTTGTGTAGTGTCCAATGGTCATCAGAGGGAGCTATAAACATACTTTATGCTTTAAATCTCCAAGTATGTACCTACTTTCCAGAAACAGATTTCTGTGATCACTGGGTAACATTTATTTTCATGTCAGTTAAAATGTTTCTTTTCTTTGATTTAGTTCAGTATTCCCTTAAATGCACACACGCATTTCTCCTCCAAATCGTTTATACAATTTAATGGCTACATACTTTTCTTACAGTCCTTCCCTTTAGATATCTGAAATACTTGGATGCATTATTTAGTGAAAGTGGTAGGCATGGTGTCTATTATGGGTTGTGTATCATGTTTTTGTATTGTAGACTTGTAAATAAGGAACAACTGCATACAAAATCCAGAAGGTTCCTATTTCAATGGCTGTTGTGGACAAAGTACAATGTATGTTCTAAATCTAGCATTCAGTCTAGACCTTTTTCATCACCTGGAGAAAAATGTAATAATGATATTCCACATTTTCCCCCAATGAGTACTTACTAGAAATTGCAGCATAAGATTTAAAAGCTGCAGTGGTACAGATGTTATCCATATTAGCAAACTATTAGCACACATTAGCATGCATCTGCAGGCTTAAGTTTTGGGGAGGCAAATATAACAGCTACCTATTATCATGCTGTTTCTACATATTTGTTTTCTACTTTTGGCATGAGTCTGCTGTCCAAAATCTCTGCTCCATGTCATCCTTAAAATCTTGTTGTGATTTTGGTGAAATCCAGCAATTACAAAACATGTTGAAACTCTGGTATTCATTAAGCATAGCAATGCCTCTTAATCTTGTTTGATTCTATTCTTTATCTTACAGGACATCTCTGCAAGATTTTAGTAAACAGGAATGGAAAAATCTTATAATGCACTGTCCTAAACAGCAAATTGCTTTACCTGTATTTGTAGATTTCTGAAAATAGCATTTTAATCGTAACATAGCCATGTGTACCCTGATCCACAACTTTCTCAGGAGAGGTGGGGAATAATTTAGTGTATTGGAATTCTTAAACTTGATTGAAAACTTGAGCTAGTTAATAGCCATTAAGAACAGTAAGAGAGAATGTATGCCACCTAGTGGTGAGGAGGGTATAATGATTCATGACTTTGGAGTGTTCCAAATTACTCACCGGTGGGAGAAATCAGAGGACCCTATGTCACCCTGCTTGCCCTCCCATCTTCCCAAACCACATGCAAATTCAGAGGATATGAGTAACTTCCCTTCACAAAGTTCTGATGCTTCAGCTCTTCTCAGAGCTCCCTTGGAGCACTCCCTATGTGCTCACTTGAAATCAATGAGATTTACTCAAAGTAGAAGTATGAGAGTAAGACCCCAGGAATTCTATTTTATTATCATTATTACCTGAAAGAAAAATTATTTACATGAAAATACTTCCATACTAATGAAGGAAAATTATTTTTTAACTCTCTTATAGTATTTTTATAATTGTTACAAATATACATTTTTAACATGAGGAGAAAAGGAGACTCATGCAGGAACATGAGAGCCACACCACACTCCAGCCCAGAAAGGACAGCAACAAAGAGGACCAAACATCTAAGTGACAAATTGACTCTAGTTTTGAACAATTAATAATCATGCAGTAATTTCATTTATGGATTAATGCACCATAACAGCAGTTATTTATTGAGGGAGAAAGTATAAAAGGTACAAAATGTCTTCTGTCACCTAAGATTTCTGACTAGTTAGTCCCTAATAACATGTGAAACCCATTCAAAATCATTGTGGATCTGAAATTCTTTTTTACACCCACAGGCCAGGTCCTGAAATTAAGATGATCAAAAGTCTAATTGATGCTACTATATGCTGTCCACAAATGCCCATTCTCATGTTTTGATTCCCTCAGGAGAGACCCAGTAGCATGCACCCATCCTGGCCTACAATCCCTGGAACATAAATGGTTCCACTCAACACTTTGTTAGGTGGCTTTTAGTACAGTTCACCTTTCAAGGGCCCCGGGGAGTGCCATCCCCGGCATGTATAGATTGAAAGAATTTGTCCCTGTTGCAGTGATAGAAGAGTCTTATAATAAGTTCCTTCCAAATGGTTCTTCTGGTATCTGGAATTTTGGTGGTTAGGACAGGAAGTGGGGAAGCTGCTCTTGTGATATATTGATTGTGCTAATTTCTATAGTTTATTTTGTAGTGACAACTAGGCACTTCCAATAGTGAATCAATCACAACTTTTGAAAAGTAAGATTATGAATATAAGAAAATCAGTCAGTAAAAAATCAGTCAGTAAAGCACTGAATAAAATGGGGCTAGGTTTTCAGCTACTATACGCTGACATACTTCTATTGAAGTCAATGGAGATATGCTGATATACATCTGCTGAGGACTTGACCACAAGATCTCTAATAGTGGGCCATGAGAAATTACCAAGAAAAGTGAATTCTGAAGATGGAGCACTCAGATGAGAGACCCCTGCTGTCTGTGGTGGAGCTTTTAAATTTAGGGACTAAGAGAGAGAACCACTCAGCCATCTTTACTGCCATGCAAAGGTGCAAAGTTGAGAATGTCTCGAATAACCATTCTAGTCTTTAAAGATCTCCATTGATATCTGAAGTGGCAAGCCAGAAGTGAAAGGAAACAAATATAGAGACTTTAACACAGGTATTATTTGTCATGCCAGCTTGCCCCACAAAGGGGGCACGTTCTGCTTGATCTGAAGTGTCTAGGTAGACTGCAAGAATAGCCCTATACTATAGCCTATTGCAAGGCTGAACCCTTGAAAATGATGCAAATAGTGCCTCCTCCAAATCATTTAGGCATTTTCACTTGCCAATAAGCCTCATCCAAGCTATGTGTAACTACTTTGTCTACCTCCAGAGCCCCTTCTCTGTCACACAGTGGAGTCTGATTTCAGTGAAAAGAAAATGTAGAGCTGAGTTCTACTGGCTATGTTGATGAAATCTCAATCCAAAGCATCTCACAATCTACTCTGGTTTAATACCAAACAGTCGGGGTACACAATCCTATAGGACTCTAGTATAGGGCTATTGGAGAAAATAAGCAATCTTACAAAGGAACAATGAATTCACTACTTTCCCATCTCCCTCAAGATTCACTGGACATGTCAACATTACTTAATAACACTGAGTAAAATCAAAAGCTACAGACAAATCTGATAAATCAGCATAGCCACTGATCCCTGGTCCATTGCTAAAAAGAACTTACCAGCCATTTATACCAATACATTATACCTAGACTTTAGTAAAGCTTTTGATACAGTCTTCCATGACCTCCTTATAAAAAATAGGGAAATACAACCTAGATGGTGCTATTATAAGGTGGATGCATAACTGATTCAATAACCACTCTCAGAAATATTTATCAATGGTTCACAGTCATGCTGGAAGGGCATAACAAGTGGAGTACCACAAGGATCAGTTTGGGGGCTGGTTTTGTTCAATATCTTCAACAATTTAGATAATGGCATAGAGAGTACGCTTATAAAATTTGCAGATGGCATGAAGCTGGGAGGGGTTGGTTGTAAGTGCTTTGGAGGATAGGGTTATATTCAAAATGATCTGGACAAACTAGAAAAATGGCCTTAGATAAATCGGATGAAGTCCAATAAGGTGTACAAATGCAAAGTACTCCACTTAGGGAGGAACAGTTTCACCCATACAAAAAGGGAAGTGACTGTCTAGGAAAGAATACTGCAGAAGTGGATCTAGGGGTCATAGTGGATCACAAGCTAAATATGAGTCAACAGTGTGACACTGTTGCAATAAAAAGAACATGATTCTGGGATGCATTAACAAGAATGCTGTAAGAAAAACATGATAAGTGATTCTTTTGCTCTGCTCTGTGCTGATTAGGCCTCAACTAGAGTATTGTGTTCCATTCTAGGTGACACATTTCAGGAAAGATGTGGATAAATTGGAGAAGGTCCAGAGAAGAGCAACAAAAATGACTAAAAGTCTAGAAAACATAACCTGTGAGGGAAAACTGAAAGAATTGGGCTTGTTTAGTTTGGAAAAGAGAAGACTGAGAGGAGACATGATAGCAGTTTTCAAGTATCTAAAATGGTGTCACAAGGAGGAGGAAGAAAAATTGTTCCCCTTGACCTCATAGGACAAGAAGCAATGGGCTTAAATTGAATCAAGGGAGGTTTAGGTTGGACATTAGGAAAAACTTCCTAGCTGTCAGGATGGTTAAGCATTGGAATAAAATATCTATGGAGGCATAAAGGATCTGCTAACAAAGGGTTCTGGGGTCGGCAGATCCCCGTCTAGACTGCCGCGCTGTGCTGACAAACAGCTGATCGGCACAGTGCAGCAGCCATTTTGATTTAAATGAAGTGGCGATTATTTAAATCGCCGCTTCATTTCCCTTTGTTGTCCTGCCTCATCAACGGAGCCATGTACTCTAGACACACCCAAAGAGTAAATCTGTGCATTCAAGTAATTAGGGATAAAATTTTATCTGTATTTTCCTTCACATTTAAAAAATTCCACATGAATTTTGCTATTAGTTCTTTGCTGGACAAAAACAATCTGTAGCATTTAAAACCTTTTTTTTCTTTTAGGGATTTTAAATTTATTTGTGCTTTCTCTGGCATATACTTTTATATAAACCCATAGAATACCTGAGGTTTCATTTTGAGAAACTCATGCTCTAGGCATAGGCTACCTGCAGCTTTCTGCATGTATCCCTTCCAGCTCTGTAAAGTAAATCATTTGATACAGGTGTATGTTCTTTAGTGATAGTTCTTCAGCTCAGATCTTTGATGCTTTCCATTTAATATAATTAAAAAGCAACTGAAATAAGCCACCAGCTATAAATATAACCAGTGAATCAGAAGTTATTTTAATATGGCTGGTGGCCACAACCTCCACCTCTTTTCCTCCTCGCTTTGCCCACAAATAACAACCTTTTCAAAATGAAGCTGCAGCTTTAAATAAATGCCTTCTATACAATGAAACTTAAGACCTTACCAAAAAGCAAGCCCAACTGTATTGTTATCTGATGAAAGGACATCAGCTTGACCTGGTTGAGCAAATCACCCTTATTACTTTTCCATAATCCCTCTGTAAGCCTTCTGCCCTTACAACAACCTAGATGCCAACACCTTCAGTGTAAGTAGGTAGAAAGTCACAACAATGTAAATTCTGGAGATCAAAAGCAACTGCTGTATTTGCCAGTTATGACAGTTGAATATATGTCTATCAAACAGCAGACACCCAAATACAGTAGACTTCCGATAATCCGGAACCTATGGGATTTAGGTGGTGCCGGATTATCAGATATGCCGGACTATCAGGAGGTACTATAAGCAGGTTATATATATACTGTATACATTATATACTGTATATAAAGTGTTCTTAACCCTTTTATTGTACATACTGTATACAGTATACTGTAATGTTTTAGTTTTTAAGCCTTTTTACCCTTTTTGCTCAGTTCAGCTGCTGCCGCTGTTACCTTGTGACTCATTTTTGGCCGAAGCTCACTCACTAGGCTCTTGCCATTTTGATGCCGGACTATCAGGAGTGCCGGACTATTGGAGTTTTACTGTAGTATAGTAGCAGCCAGACACTAGCTTCTGTTAGCTAGGAAAGGGCAACTTTTTTGTTCAGATGCACAGTTAGTCATAGTGACCCATACCTTCTTAGTCTCCAGGATGGGCTACTATAGTACGTTTCACTGGGTTTGACTGTGAAGGCGCTATAGTCATTTCCATTGATCCAATACGCAGTGGCCTGCCTACTAGGAAACATTAACTAGTGAGAGCACAGAACATTGGTCCTCTGCACTCTGATGGCTTTCTATCTTGTTCCTGATGTGCTTTGGTATTGCTGTTGCTAATCTTCAGAGCCTGTGATGGGATGGAACCTGTTTTCCTTGGAGATCAGCACGCTTTCTATGGCAACAGTTGAAACTAGTTAGGGTTCCCTGGCTGATAGAAACCAGGGTAAAATTCTCAGGATGCAGGAGTTGTGCAGTCTCAGTATTAGGTCTCAGCTGCTAAACTCCCTATTATCACAAATCAGGATTTAGGATGCAATAAAAAAATCTATTTGCTCTTTATCCTTTCCTTGATAATGACAGCTGCAGAACATCTGGCAACATCTCTCAAGATAAAGTATAAGGAACCCTCTATAAACAATAGAAAGGGGGGAACATGCAACTTCTGCATGGAATTGTTGCTATTTAAATTTTCAGCCTAGATACTATGGTGTTGAGTGGATTAAAATACATTGACATAAGGTAAGACTCCTTTCAGCCTCTCCCTGCATGATTGTTGAGAGAAGTTGTTGCATCATTTGTTGAAATCATAATTTTATAGGTGTGGCAATCTTGGATACAACTGTGTACTGAAAGAGTGGAATCCCAGGGATTAGCATTTTTGGAGATGGATGGTTTCCTCTGAGTGAAGCCTACATAATGCCCAGAATTACAAAAGCTCTTCATTACCAGTACTGGCAATCCTCACTGGAGTTCCATTCCCTTGGTATAGTGTCACGACACACAGAGTAGGGCTATCAAAAATTTAAGATTATATCAGCCATATATTGTAGCACCTTTTGGAGAAGGTGGAGAGACTAGAAGGCTGGAAGTGATATTCTATAGTCCACAAAAGACAACAATTTAGCCTCATTATATAGCAGCTGGTTTAGTTCCACCAGTTTTGAGAAGTATACAGAGTTTACCCAAACAGCCTTCTATATTCAAATTTTACTTTGAACAGAGAACTTAGAGGTAAATCATACTACTTTCAATGAACTTAAATAGTTTATATTTTTTTTTTGGTTTTGATGTGTAGTATACTTTAATTTTAATTTTAGAAAACATCTTTATTAAAACTGACATTGTGCAAGACTTCATTGCAAACATTTCCTAGAGCTTTGTTGAAACGTTTTATTTAAAGAACAAAAAAGTAGTTCCAGATATTTTGTAATGATTAAAATATAGCGTTAGCCAGTAATAATGTGAAAAAGCTTGTCAAGAGAAACTTATGTTTCTCTCTGAATAGAGCTAGGCACACATTTAAATACCACTATTATCAACAGCCACATATGCAGTTGTATTGTTTGTGATTTTATATGTCCAATCAAACTAGCATTTTGTAACTCTCTGTGATGATCCATGTACTGAGTACTGAATTGCATGATGTTTCCTTCAATTTACTCTATTAGTTAAGCAATAAATGGGTATTAGTAGCCTTTTAACACAGAAAATAATTCTTTACCAAAGTTTAAAGCAAGAAAAAAGACCTGTTGCCATGATGATAAAATGCCCATCTTTAGTCTATCTGCTAGACTTCTAATCTTAGACAACTATTTTGTGTTCCTTCTAATTGGGACCTGTCTGAATTCTTCAGAGAGCAGACATGATAGCCTGCTTTTCGCTGGATTAAGACTGTTGCTCTGAAGATCAATTTCTTCTACTAATACTACCCAAATGAGTAATTAAAGAAAGTTTCATTGAAACTGCACAATTATCCTCCTTTTCAAATAATTTCTTATATTCCTAATTAAAACGTGGTCACAGTGAAGAGTTTCACAATGCAAATTATATTGTATCCTCTTTAATTTACAACTTGACTATATTAAAGCTCAGATATCTGTACACTTATAGTAACTATCAGTTGGCATCTAGTCAGATAAAATAATATAAGCATTTTGCCATACTGACAGAAATATAATATTAAGATACATAAATTCAGTTTCACAAGCTCATACATGCCTAAAATTAAGGGAAAATATTCTATTAGGTTTTATTAAAAAATGACAACCATAACATGAATATTTTGCTAGTCAAAATATAATGGCAAGTGAATCTCCAGTATTTTAAGGTACACCTGCCAATATACAAACTCTCAAAGCATCCCGTATTAACCTCTTTGAATCTAATACATTGAATCCTTTTGTCACCTCCATCATTTAACTAGGGAAACAAAACTTTAGCAATGGTGTGGTGGAGCTGTGTGGTAAGGGGAGAAAAAACATGGAATGTTTTTACCTCCTGTGTTGCTTGACATCAGCACCTCCATATGATGTTATTACAGCCAATGGACAAATTAAATCTATCTTTTTCCCTGCTCCTGTTGGTATGTGGAATAACTTCTCTTTAAAGGGTGCGTCTAGACTACTGGGTTTTTTTGGAAAAATGGCCGGTTTTTTTGAGAAATTCACCTGTGTCCACACTGCAATCGCGTTCTTTTGAAAGAAAATCGAAAATGCAGGTGTTTTCCCGACATTGGTAAACCTCAATTTATGAGGAATAATAGGTTTTCTTAAAGAGGTCTTCCAGAAAAAGGCGTGTGTGGATTCGGAAGAGGCAGTTCTTTCAAAAAGAGGCCTCCAGGAAAAAGCACAGGTGCCCTGGTGGACACTCCGTCCACACTAGTCACAGCTCTAGAGTTCCTTTCTCTAGCCAGGTCTTAAAGCTGCAGGCACCCGGGGCAAGCCTTGTGGCAGGAAGCCAGCCTCAGAGCAGCACCCTGACTGCACAGCTCTCCCTGCCACAGCAAGAACCAACCATGGCACAGCCACAAGCCCCCCAATCTCTCCTTGGCCCTTCCAGGGAGCCGCCCCAAGGGTCCCAGGACCCACACCAAACACTGGGTGCCATCCTGGTCAGGGGCTAAGATCCGGGCCCTCCTGGAGCTCTGGGGCAAGGAGGAGTCCCTCCGGGAACTCCAGTCGCACCACAGAAATGCGGACATTTATGGCTGGATGGCCGAGGCTCTCGCCCAGAGAGGACACCACCCGTGCACCCTTGACCAAGTAAGGAGCAAGGTCAAGGAGCTGCGGCAAGGCTATGCGTGGGCCAGGGAGCACATCTCCTGCTCCAGGCAGGACCCCATTCCTGCCCCTATTACACAGAACTCCACCAGATTCTGTCCAGTCCCCACGCATACTGATGGACTCAGGGTTGGAGACACCCGTGGTCACCCAGCCAGAGCTCCTGGAGGAAGAGCACGATGACCAACAGCAGCTCCAGGACGAGGAGGACAACGACGGTGTCATCACCCTCAGCCTTGAGCTGGTACCCCCAGGCCCTGGACATCTCCCAGGCATCATCTGACTCCGGGAAGGGAACATCAGATGAGTGCTGTCAGGTTGGCATACACACAGGGTGGGGGAGGTGGGAGCACAGGGGATGGAGTGCGCGCGTCGCTCAACATGCTCGGCCTGGACAGTGTGCAGCTGGCTGTGCATGTGCAAGCACATGAAGCAGCAATGTGCAATACGTGGTCTCAGGAGCCAGTCCCAGAGTGTACACAGGCTGGTGCTCATAGCCTGGGGGGAGACCCCACACACGTCTGACTCCTGGGAAGGATGTCCTCCCCCCACCAGGCACTGCCGGAAGCAGACTGGGCACAAGGGTGCATGCATGACCCCACATAGACCAACAAGTGTCGCACATAGCAAATGGCCATTCGTGCACGCGCGAGGCACCACCTGCTCCCGCAGACAGTGCTGCCAGGTGTGGGTGTGTGTGTGTGGGCCCCAGGGAGGGCCAGCCCGCTCCAGGCCTCTCTCCTTCACATGGGATCCCACTCTGGCCGGACACTTCCATGGCCTCCTTGTCCAGAGGGTGGGGGGGAAGCGGGCAGGATGGTCCCCTGGCCACCTCGGGGCCACTGTGCTGTGCAGGCCTCTTGGGACATCACCATCCCCTGTTCCAAGGACAGTTGCTTGCTGCTAATAGAGGAGGGGACAACCTCAGGGACAGTTTCTGCAGGGATGACTGACCACCTCTCCCTCTTGTCTTCCGCAACTAGACAAGCTGTTGCTGAGGGGCAAGCCACACCAGCAAATGGCACAATTGCATGTGGGACCAGCTTGTGCGGCAGGGCAAAAACATGTGTGCCACCATCCAGGAGGTTGTGGCATACCCAGGTCCCGTCCCCGTTCCCACTTTCCCTGCCCCTGCTCCCCCCATTCCTGCCCCTCTGCCATCCTGACCATGTAGCCCCCCCCTCCTGCTCAGCCCCCTGTTGTCCCAGGCCCCACCCAACCCAGAGTCTGTCGAGGTCCCCAGACCCAAGGCAGCACTTGCAGGCGCTCCACATGATACACCCTGCCCTGAGTCTCCCACTTTGTTCTCAGCCCCCCTCCAGGTTCTGAGCCCCCCTCTGCCCTAGTTACTTTAATTTTAAAGAACTAAATACAAAGTTTATTTTGAAATCAAAACTGGTGTCTTTATTAATTGTCCAGGGAATGGGGGAAGAGAAGGGTTGTGTTGGGAAAGGTATTGGGGGGCAAGGCACAAGCCCCCATTGGGGAGGCCCTGGGGAGAGTTACTGGGCTCCTTCAGAGAACCTCTCCCTCAGGGCCTCCCGGATGTGCACCCTGGTGGGACTGGCAGATGGCAGCTGTCCGAGGCTGTGCAAACTGCCTCCCCTCGCCACCGGCCTGTGTCTCCCACCCCAGGAGGAAGGCCTCCCCTTTGCTCTCCACCAGGTTGCAGAGAACGCAACACACAGAGACAAGCTTGGGGATGTTGCACTTCCCCACGTTGAGGCATGTCAGCAGGCACCTGAACTAGGCCTTGAGGCACCGGAAAGCGCATTCCACCTGCATGCGAGCCCGGATCAGGTGCACGTTAAATTGTTCCCTGCTTGGGTCCAGGTGGCCAGTGTAGGGCTTCATGAGCCACGGCATCAGTGGGTAGGCTGTGTTGCCCACAATGCAAGTCAGCATCTGCACATCCCCAACTGCAAAGTCCCACTGGGGGAAGAATGTTCCAGCCTGCGGTAGAGGCTAGAGTTCCTAAATATGCAGACATCATGTGCCCGGCCCGACCACCCTACAGAAATGTCTGAAAACTGTCCCTGGTGGTCGACCAGGGCCTGCAGCACCATAGAGAAGTAGCCCTTCCAGTTAATAAACTAGGACACTTGATGGTGTGGTGTGTGGATCGGGATGTGTGTCCCATTGATCGCTCCTCCACAGTTCGAGATTCCAAGGGCAGCAAATCTGGCCACGATGTGGTCCAGGTCTCCGAGGTGGATGATCCTGTGCAGCAGCATGGAGTTGATGGCCCTCACCACCTGCAGAAGAAACACACAAAACAGAGAATGAGAGGGGGTGTCTGAGCCCTTGGGAGGTGCCTGCCTCCTCCCCCCCCAAATACCCCAGGAGCCACCCCCCATGAGGCCGCCCCCCCAGCAGCAGGGCTGTGTGAGGGCGGGATGGCACAACCCCCCCCCCCTCGGGGCTGGGCCTTGCCTCCCACTCCACTCCACCCCCCCCCACTCCCATTGCCCTTTCCCGAGGGTCTCCCTTTTCCAGCCCCCAACCCCCGCAAGGACTGTACCCTGAGAGTGCCTTTCCTCCATAACCCCACACCAAACTGGTGTCGCACCGAGTGGTAGCTGTCGGGTGGTGAGCTTCCACATGGCAATTGTGACCCTCTTCTCCAGGGGGATGGCAGGTTGCAGGTGAGTGTCCTGTTGTTGGAGGGCAGGGGCGAGCCAGGCATGCAGCTCCAGGAAGGTGGCCTTCCACATGCGGAAGTTTTGGAGCCACTGCTGGTTGTCCCACCGCTCAATCATGAGGCAGTCCCACCAGTCGGAACTGGTTCCAGCCTCCAAAATCATCTCTCAACCATGGGGTACGAGGGCAAGGGCATTGCTCCCGCATCCAGGCAGCGGTTCTCAATGCTGAGCTCTGAGTCGAGCTGGGGCAGGACCGTCATGATGGTCTGCTGAAAGTGCTGCAGAAGCTGCAGCATGGCAGTGTGGGGCCATCACCTGCCCAGGGGCAGCTCTGGCTCCATGGCAAAAAGAGAAAAAAAATGCTATGGTGTCCAAGAAAGCTGGGCAACCAAAGCACACACTGCAAAAGTTTTGCTGTCCCTCAGAGAGGTAGGCAAGCAAGCAGCAGAAGCTGAGAAACGGCTGTCCAGGGGTGTCCCTTTAAGCACACGTCTCAGATAGCCTTAGGTAACAGCACCCGGAAGTAACGGTTGACCTAACGCCCTGACAGAAGTGGTTCTGGGTGACCTTTTATGTGAGAAAGCATCCAGTGAGTGTGGACGCTCTTTTGAAAAAGCAGATCGTTTTCTCGATCCGCTTTTGAAGTGTGGACGCTCTCTTTCAAAAGAAGATTTTTCGGAAGATCTCTTTCGAAAGAAGCTAGCGGTCTAGACGTACCCTTTGAGTACAAACATCCATTTTCCTTTCAGATTCTTCCTCAATCCCAGTTTCTTTCCCCTAATAACCTCTTTTCCTGAGTTGTCTACACCTTTTTTCATGCCCTACCTCAATATTATAGCTGGTGCTGCTAGCACAATCTACTATTAAGATTGCCTGACACTTCCCATTATAATACCTTGTTTATAGTTGATTATAACTTTGCAAAACTCTAACCACTGGGCTGTAATTATCATTGCTGGATGTGTGCCTCAAGATTTTTTTTAAACTTTAGCCAAAATGGTTCAGGTGTATCTGAGAATGAGGCTACTAGAAAATATGATGTTTGGGTCAATATTAAATTCTAGTGTCTTTTTCTTTGAAAAGCTCTAGTTTCACCACTGGAACAGGGATTTGAAATTTGTCTGGGAGGTGGACGTTTGTGCCCTGATTTCAACCTTAATCATGTTCTTTTAACACTGTTTTTTGTGTGTAATAATATGTTATATAATATCAGAATGTACAACCAATGGCCCCATAGTTCAACAGTACTATGGCAGTTTATACCAGCTGAGGATCTAGTTTTCTCTCTCTGTATATAGAGAGCCATGCATAGGAAATTATAAAAAGGACATGACTCAGCTATGTGAATATTTTGGCATTCAGTTTCTAAATAGGTTGCCCTTGTGTTTTTAGTTCAGTAAAGATATACATACCAAACAGTCATGCTCCTGATGAGCAGAGAACTCAATACTAATGATGGCTGTAAAAGCAAATATGTATAATTCACTTTGGACTAACAACTCTTTAAAAGTCTGAATATGTGGTAGAATGTTAACCTGTTCAATTTAAGTGGTGAAATCCTGGCTACAGGAGGACCAAGATTTCATCCAAGGTTTAACATTGATGCCTTTTTTATGATCTGTTGTTCACAATTGCCACAAGTCTAGTTTAACTAGAATGTCTTGTCAGTGGCATGCTGTTATTGGTATAGGCCTGGCGTTAAAGCAGATAGGATTAATGAGCACAAATGAGTAAAAAATATTATGAAGTGATACTGGAGATTATAGAAATGCTTAGTATTTGCTACTACATATTTTATATTTGACTTTTACAAAGTAGCTGCAGAAAGACCTTTTCTAAACCTCTTCAACTAGTTGCATGGCATACAATTACATACTTGTAAAACAATACAAAGTGCGTATGTGTGGAGGGGGAAATATCCCTTATGCCTCCTGCAAGGAGGTTTACAGGAGCTGTCGAAACAGGCTTTCTTTCTCGACAGACCCCCCTCTAGACTGCCGCTTTTTGCCGACAAAGTGCTGAGTTGGCAAAATATGGTGGCCATTTTTATGAAAATTAGGCATGGGATATTTAAATCCTTCCCTCATTTGCAATGTCAACCTGCCTAATATGCATCCCTCTGCCAACAGAGGGATGCAGTCTAGACATACCCCTTGTGTGCTGGGCATCAGTTTTGCATTGGTTTCCACTAATTTCATATAGATTTTTTTTTAAGGCCAGAAAAAACGATTAGGCAGTCTAGTGTGGTATTAGGAAAGGATGTGGAGTGGCAAAGATGCAAAAATGTACTGTTTAGTTTCAAAATGTTGGGGTCTGAGCTTTTGGATAAATAGGAATAAATGTTCCAGGAGCAAATACTAATATTAACGGGTCAAATAGATATATTCCCAGAGTGCCTTTTGCATGTAGAGCCACTGTGGTAAAATGAAAATCTGCCACAGCTGCACTGCTTTAGTTGAGATAATTGGGTTTAAGCAGAGTGAGGTATTTACTAATTCAAACAGATTGGATCCTTTAATATGTACATCAGACAGAAAATTTTCAGTTAGTTCCTATCCTAGCCAAACAGCATCCCTCCCATCTCTGGTTGTGACACATACACTACTGTTGCCAAGATTTGAACCTGGATCTCATCTGTCCATACACAGATGCACTGCCATAGGATTTTAAAGAAACCATGTTGCTTATGTGTCAGAAGGGGGATTCCTTCCTCTATGGCATCAGCCAGAATGAGTTTTGCCAGAATGAGTTTTGCTAGAATCAGACTTTTAATCTTTTCTTAAATAGACCAAGATTGAGCTGGTCTACCTCCTGACCTTTCCTGCAATTGAAACAGTCACATTACTAAATTAAAGCACTTCCATGCTTTTTAGGATAGTTATGCCCAACCGTTTTTCAAGTTGACTGTGAAAATGGAGCATTAATTCTGCCTGAAATCTATTCCACCTACATGAAATCCAAATATTTGAGCTTTGTGCAGGTAGAGTGCAAAGTGGTGGGATGTGAAATCCACATCCCCACTCCAGGGCCAGTGGCAATGACCCTGGCATCTCCCTGCTGCTATGATTCCTGGCTATGTGTTTAAGTAGAGTGAAACAACTTACTATGGGCTGGAATAGTGGTAGCTGCCCCACTATACCAGCCGTGTTTACTACTGGATCTGTGTAAAGATTGGTTTGAGGCCCTTACTTAGCTTGTACATGTTCCACCCCTATTGTGGTCTCCTGTTGGGCTATATGGTGACAGGGTGTAGATCCTTTCTCCAGTGAGTAAGATGTCTCTATGTGTCCTTGCTGCCAGCAGACCTCATCCGTGCAACCCCTATGATGCAGGGACTTAAATGGTGCAGAAGACCTCTGATGGATAGGAGGAGTGCTGGCCAGCACCCAGTGACTAAAGGGTTAAACTCAGGTAGCTAGCAGAGGGCATTGGCAGAAAGCCAGAAAAAACAATGGGGAAGACTTGACATTTGAATTGTATCTAGATACCTGCTGTTTCTCTCTGTGTGAGTTTAAGCCAGGAGTTGGGAGACAGAGAATGATTTAAACCCAGGCAGGACTACCATGCCTCCAAGGAATTCGGGACATGACAGTGGACTGAACCATGAAGGGATCATGAGTAAATAAGGGAGAAAATGTGTATTTAGTCATATTCAGGGTATTTTTCTTTGTTTTTATTGTTTGGTTAAACTTCACTATGTGAATCTATGCTTTTCCTTCCCCACTCATGATATTTAAGCTACAGCCCAAAGAGTTATGGCTCTTGGTGTTTTGATCTGTTCTTTTCTTAGTTGCTCTATAACACCTAGCAATCAAGTATGCTTTATTGAGATATCTTTTTGTTTCTTGTTAATAACATAATCTTTTTAAGGCAATGATTTGATTCTTGTGTCCTGGAAGGTAACAGAAGGTCTATGTGTCTGCCTAGCCTGGGAGGTCAGCTATCAGATACAGATCAGTTGGGGCAAAAGAGCTTGGGGTATCCCTGAGGAAGGAATTAAAGTGTTCCTTCCTGTTTTTTCAGGATTAAATCACTTGATGGTGACAGCCCTTTTTTTTTTTTTTTTTCCCCTCCCCCCCCAGAGCCTGTGAGCCTGGGGAGGAGGTGTGTGGCTTTGTTTTTATTTTTATTTTTATTTTTATTTTTGTCTTTTCTTTTCTTTTCTTTTGGTAAGCAGAGCCTATATAGAGGCAAGGTATTTAAGGTCTTTTGTGGGCCCTCACCTTCTGCACTCGGAGTGCCAGAGTGGAGAACAACCCTGACAGTTTCACCTTGGTCCTTTACACAATGGATAAATTTCTACACAGAATACATAGTACTTTCCATACCTGAACAAAAAGCGTAAGGAAAACACACTTGTTTAAAATTGAGTATCACAGAAACTGTTTTATACTGCAACTTCTCTTTGCATGACCACAACCTAAATTACAAAGACAATAGATAGTTGTACGAAAAAGTGAAATTTTACACTTTATTCTTATTGTCCGTCATCTAAACTGAAAACAGAAAATAGCATTCCTAGCTGGCAGTGAAATTGACAAAGGGCCTCAAATTTCTGAGAATGTGAGCATCACTGGACTGGGCAGCAAGAAAAAGGATGTATAAGGATACTCAGCCTTTTCTTACATCTGCTGGTTTTTCTGGTGTTTTTGGCTTTCCCTCCCTCATAAGCAGGATACTTTTAAAGAGCTCTCATGGGGTCCCTTGTTTCTTTCATGCTAGTTGTGTTGGAGATAATGAGTCCTTTGGTGTTTGTTTTATGTAAGTGAAGCAAATTAAACAGTTTGATAATGATACACAGATAACAAAGATAACAGCTAGCAGAAAGATTAGAAGCAGGAAAGTTGGATTGTTGAGACTAACAGTCTGATCCATAAGTCTCTTGCTCGTTGGCCATTTCTTTGATCAACTTTGGCCTATCCAACCAAACCTTTACATGGATTAGAACATATAACCCACAGAGAGTTGACATTGTATGAGATGCCAGGCTGACCTATTCAGTAAACATGTGTCCAACTAAGTTTTTGTTCTTCTTGTGAATATCTACATTCCCACTTCAACAAAAGTATTTGTGTGCAAATGCAAGTATTCATCAGACACTATTAATCTTTTATTCAGTTTTTGATAGTTAGTAATGTACTGAGTTAAAAGTTTATTTAGTCACGGAACAGAAATAATATCAATTTTTCATTACCACTAACCATAAAAGGGCCCTCTGACAGGAGGGCAAAGGGGCCATTACCACAGGGCCCAGTGATTCAAAATGGCCAAGGGCTCCCAGCTGCAGCCAGTGCTACTGCAGCAGTGGTGGTGGCTAGAGCCCCAGGTACTTAAAATTGCTGCTGGAGCAGCTAAGGACTGCCGGAGAGACTCGGTACAGTGTGTTCTGGGCGGTGCTGAGGGCTGGCGGGCCCCATCCCTTCCGGGAGCATGGATCTGCCCACTCACCTTCTCCAAGGGCCTGGCAATAATCCTGTTGGTCCTCCTGACCATAAGTAACTAACAAGCATAGTAAATAGTTCACAAACAACCAATAGGCTGACACTTGGTCTTCCAAGCTACTTATTGTATACTTATATCCATAGAAACCAGAACTGATTTACAAATGACTCATAAAATAGCTAAATTAATTAAATTTCTTAATAATAAATAATTTAACCAGCTCATGTACTATAGGTATCATGTTGAAATACAACATGCTATGTGCAAAACGTGGCATGTTGTTGACATGACACATCCAGATTTTTAAAAATGGACACAGTTGACTGACAAACCACAGAATAAAATAATTAAGCTTTTCAGAGAAGTTATTAAAACATTATTTAACAATGTTGACAGGCAGTTTTTTCATGCTTTTAACCACATTTTTAGTAAAATTCACTTTTTGAAAATCATGCCTTTTTTATGGCATTGTTAGCAGTGAACTATACATTGGCTGACTCTAGAATGTTTGCTACAAGTAGCTGCTTCTGGACTCTAAAATGATTTTGATTGCAAAGCTGATTGAGCTTAGCTTATATTTTGTTAATATTAATATTTCTTAATATTGTGCTGCTGATATATGATTCTGCTCCTGAGTTTGCCGTCTTTAAATGGGCTCCTCATTGCCCCAAATCCTTGTCTATCCTTCTCTCCTTTTAACCCAGCAGTCCACCTTGTCCCCAGTCTTTTGCTTCCTCTCAGCTAAGAGTTAGCATGAACAAGAGCCAGCTTTCCAAGAGCTAAAGTTCCTCCAGGAAAGTTTGGAAGAGGAGAGAGCTCTTAGAACTTTTACAACATTGGCAGCCATCACATGGGGTATCTCCAATGCATTTATAACATTGGCAGCCATCACACGAGTTTCTCCAATGGCTTGAGAGTGAAGAACCTACCAGTAATTCGCCATCTGATAGATCCTCTATAGAGATTAAATTTATTCCTCCACACGCTCTGCTTAACCACTTTTGGCTTCAGTATCCTTGTATGTAATCACTATGGCCTTCTTGATAGCCATTAATTCAGCTTCAATGACAGGATATCCTTTGGCATCTAACATCTCTGCTGTAGAAAAAATACTGGGTATTCCTGTACTTAAACACTCTCATAAAACATAAGCATAAGGGAGCTGAATTAAAGTTATATGGACAATCTTAATTCTGTCATTTCTTAACTTTGAAGTGTTTTACTTTACAACCATAACATTTTTAATGTATTTTTTCTGTGTAACTGATTATATAGCAGAATGTTCAATGTATGCGATTTGGAGTGTGAGATAGAAGGGAAGTGGAGAGACTGTATTATTGGGTGAAGTTGTATCCTAGAAAACACTCGACACTTGAAATAATCTGGTCCATTTTTGATGCCTCAGACATCTGTAACAAGAAATATTTAGCAATATCCAGAGAAGGGTTGACTGCATCAGTAGCAAGGAAATTGCCCCACCTGCCCATCAGTGCGGTGGTAGAATTTTAGCAAAGAGCTTTTAGGATCCCTCCAGCATGAGGATGTCTGTGAAACAGTTGTATTTTACATTTGCATCTAGGACTCAGTTTTAAAAAAAAATATGCTCCTTGTGTGAAAATAATGGAATTTTGATCTAGTGCCAATATTTTAAGATGAGCTCCCACAAATACTCCACTCATCTTGTGTTAAATTGTGAGTATGAAGGATACATTTCCATAGAGTAGAAAGTGGGGAGGGACCAGGGAGTGTATTAATTTGTTCTCATTTAAAACAAATGTCCTCCTAAGCATAACCAAGAAGGGAGGTTGGCAAACAAATGCATACTAAAATGCACTTGCTGGAAGTGTTTATCCTTTGTTTCTGAAACTTATGCCGAGTACACTGAGAACATTGCACAAGTGTTCATAATAAGGGAACGGGAAGGATTCATAATAGAGGAGCAGCAATTGCCTCCCACAAGAACATTTTTTTGAAAGTACCTGATGTTTTGGCACAGTCTTGCCAGCAGCAAAGCATTGTTCCTTAGAAATATTATGTAAGTGCCCTAGGATAAGTCCTGTCAGCTATATATAGTGTGCTATTTCAAGTCAAATTACACAGTCCTGACTGGATGGCTTGTTCTTTGACTATTGGAACAGCTTCTAGTGTGGGCTGTATGGCTGACCTGCCCTAAGGTACGGCTACACTGGAGGGGAGGGGGTTGGAAAAGGTATGCAAATAGCGCTCACATTTGCATACCTTCTTCCAGTTTTTTCCCCCAGAAAAGGCTTTTCCACCATTTGGCCCCGTCTACATGGGGCCAAATATCGGAAAAAAACCCTCTTTTGAAAGCCCCCTTCTTCCTCATAAAATGAGGTATGTAAATGTGAGTGCTATTTGCATACCTCTTCCAAAACCCCTCCTTCCCCTCCCCCTCCCCAGTGTAGCCATACCCCTAAACAGGCCTGCAATAATAGCCACAAAAACCAGAGCTTAGCAGGAAAATTGATCTGTGCTTTGCTCCCTGCTTACTATAGTCGTCGAACAAATAAAGAATAGATCAGTACTTCCAACTTAGTCTGATGTGCCACTGGGTTGAATTTCTCCCACCCCTCATCCTCAAAGGAAGCAGAGAAGGAAAGTCCTCACTTTGACTGTAGATGTGGAGGAAAAGAATGCCAGGCATCCGCCAGTGCACAGGTCTGGAATAGGAAAAACCAGAATGGTGCAAATAGTCTCTGGCACAGGGGACTGTTGGGTATTGGGTTGTCATAGACCTAGATCTTGTTATAGTAACTGAGTTAGGTCATTAGGGGTTAATCCAGCTGGTTTTGGCTGGTTCTAGCTAGTTCTGTGTTATGGAATAAATTGGAACTTGCAACTTCTGCAGCTCTCTGTTATATTATTTGGACTTACAGAGTTTAGGAAGAAATTGCTTGAAACACAAAGTGGCAATGAGGATGGGATACCTGTGCTGCCTCCAGCAACAGAAGAAGTAGAAGTCAATGTAAGAAAACAAAACTTTTTGCTGTTTTGGAAAGTGGGGGTGAGAACTGACTGCTACACTGACAGTGCAAACTGAAACTAAAACCAGTGAATCCCAGAGGCAGGAAGGAAAAAAAGAGAAAAAAAAGGAGGTGCAGCATCATGGCTACACTCACGGGGCCACTGGGACCTTTTGAGGAGCTTTGGCATGTATATATTGAGCATTTTGAGCTTTTTGTTATTGCAAATGACATTGAGGAAGAAAAGAAGGTGCCAATATTCTTAAGTGTTGTAGGGACTAAGACCTACTCTCTGCTATGCAGTCTGTTAAGCCAGAGATCAAATCTTACAGTGACATTGTGGAAATCCTGGGGTCACATTATACTCCAAAACCACTGAAAGATATAGGATCCATAAAAGAGACCAAAAGGAGAGCGAAACAGTTGTCCAAGCTGCAGCAAATTTGAAAAAGCTTGCGGAACACTGAATTTAAGGAGATGTTAAATGATGCCATATATGACAGGTTAGTGTGTGGCCTGCATAATGAAGCGATACAGAAGTGCCTATTATCAGAGGCCCATCTCATCCTACAGAAAGCCATTGATATTGCGGTCTCCATGGAACTGGCCACGTAGGTGGCGCAATACCTCAGTACACCCCCTAGGGTGCATAAAGTATCCCAAGAACCTACCCACAAAACAGTGGGGAGCCAAGAATGTTACCGTTGTGGTAAGCTGGGTCACCATGCATAAGAATGCTGGTATAAGGACCTAGTGTGTCAACAGTGTGGCAAAAAGGGACACATTGAGCGTGCCTGCAAACAAAAAAAAGAGGTCTGCGGTCTGGAGGACAAAAGAAAAACCTGCATACCATTGAGCAGACTCAGGATCATCAAGGTAACACTCGGTCTGAAAAAGAAATGCCACTCTACATTTTGTCTTTGTAGTAGGCTAAATTCGGAGGTCCTAGCACATTTTGATCCATCCTTAGCTTTTCAGTTGGCCTACAATGCCTCCCCATATGGGTTGGGAGTGGTCTTGTCACACATTATACCTTTGGGAGAAGAGAGACCAATTGCTTTTGCTTTACACACCTTAAGCAAGGCAGAAACTAACAATGTGCAAATCGAGCATGAAGCACTGGGAAACTTTTTCGGGATTCGACAATGTAATCAATACCTATTTGGATGGAAGTTTACACTTCTTACTCACCATCAACCTCTGACTACAACTTTTGGTCCACACACAGGCATACCCTCATTGGCTGCTAGTCGTATGCAATGATGGGCATTGTGGCTTTCTGGACACACATATGAGATAAGGTATCAGAAATACACTCTGCATTGCAATGCAGATAGTCTCTCAAGGCTGCCTTTACCAGTCAAACATCAAGATAGTTACCAGAAGGAAATAATCTACTTTTGAACAAGTAGAGAACATGCCTGTCACTGCTACGCAAGTTAAGAGAGCAACTCATGTTCACCCAGTACTGTCTCAAGTGATAAGACTTAGTGATGCATGGAACATCTCTACAGGACTCTCAGGTCTCATCTGATCTTGTTCCTCATATGCCCAGGAGGACAGAATTATTGATCCATTCTAGGAGCTTGTTGTGGGGAGTGTGTTGTTATTTCAATGCTACCGAGATCACAGATGTTAGAATAGCTACATTCAGGATTGGTGTGTTTGAAAGAAATAGCACAAAATTATTTTTGATGGCCTGGCTTGGACTGTGCCATTGAAGAGAAGGCAAGAGCTTGTATTTCATGCCAGGTGTGAGGAATGAACTTCAGTTGGCACCTCTACACCCATGGGACTGGCCTGAAAAACCATGGCAACACATTCATGTTGATTTTGATGGCCCATTTGAAGGAAGCATGTTCTTGGTGGTAGTAGATGTCCATTCCAAATGTCCAGAAGTCTCTATAATGGTGTCCACTACTACTGAGATTACTATCCAAAAACTGTGTGGATTCTTTAGTTATTTTGGTCTGCTAGAACAACTTGTGAGTAACAACTGTCCGCAGTTCATCTCTCAAGAGTTTGGAAATTTTATGAAAGCAAATGGGATACATCACTTCAGTACCGTATCACGCATCCACCAATGGGTTAGCTGAAAGGTTTGTGCAGACATTGAAATGAGCTTTGAAATCAGCTAGAGGACATTCACTCACTCATTCAAAAGCATCTGGATACCTTGGGTGTGTCTAAACTACATGGCTCCATCGACGGAGCCATGTAGATTATGCAGGACGGCAAAGGGAAATGAAGCAGCGATTTAAATAATCGCCACTTCATTTAAATCAAAATGACCGCTGCGTTGTGCCGATCAGCTGATTGTCGGCACAGCGCGGCAGTCTAGATGGGGAGCTGCCAACCCCAGAACCCTTTGTCGGTAGATCCTTTATGCCTCGTGAAATGAGGCTTACAGGATCTGCCGACGAAGGGTTCTGGGGTCGGCAGATCCCTGTCTAGACTGCCGCTCTGTGCCAACAATCAGTTGATCAGCACAGCACGGTGGCCATTTTGATTTAAATGAAGCGGTGATTATTTAAATCGCTGCTTCATTTCCCTTTTTCGACTAAACTAATGTACATGGCTCCGTTAATGGAGCCATGTAGTTTAGACGTACCCCTTCTTACTGTCCTACAGAAACACACCTCATGATACTACCAAAGAGTCCCCAGCCTTTCTGATGATGGACTGTCAGCTGCGCACTTGCTTTTGTTCTGCTGAAACCTTCTGAACCACGACAAATTGTGCAACGTCAACAGCACAGTCAAATCATCAGGCGTGCATCCCAAGCAAAAGACCGAACCTTTAGTCCTGGACAGACAGTTTTGGCTCGAAACTATACTTCGGAAGCTAAATGGGTCCCTGACACTGTCATCGCTCAAACAGGGCCTGTTTCCTATAATGTCTGGACTGCAGAGGATCTCATCTGGCAGCGGCATGTAGATCAGTTGCAACCAGACTATGCCTGCCCCCAGGACACATCTCCCGTTGAGTTGCCCAACCTCACCACTACCAGTGAGCTACTGAGTCAACAGTCACCTGTTCCTGACTCTCCTCCTCCATCACCACCTGTGGCGAACACAAACCTCCTCTCTGAGCAGGCTGATATGACAGTCTCACCTGTTCACACCTCAAGCTCCGAGCCCATTGTCAGGCCCACACCCATAATACCTTGAGATGCAAGAAGACCAGATGTCCACTGTAATCCACCTTTGAGAAAGAAGTCTTCCTCAAATGCTGGATCTTTAGTTAAGATTAACCTATGGTTACAGGGCAAAATAATCGCCGGGGTTAGCCAGGAACTGAGGCAGTCTACCCTCATTCCTTAGTTTAGTGCTTGTTTTATCAAAGGGACATTCTTATTCCTCCCCCTTTAATATGTTGTGTATTTGGTTGTTGTAGATACAGATCTTGTTGTTGTTGTTATAGCAACTGAGTCAGGTCATTAGGAATTAGCCCAGCTGGTGTTGGCTGGTTCTAGCTAGTTCTATGTTATGGAATAAATTTGAAACTTGCAACTGCTGCAGCTTTCTATGTTTCAAGTGATTTCTTCCTAAACTCTGTAACTCCAAATGATAAAACAAGAATGATCTCCCATGCCTTCAGAGGCCCCCATGTCTTGAATTGGGAATGCCTGGCCTCTCTGAGAACTGGAGAGGAAAAAATGGCTGGTCTACTCCACAGCCTCAATGCTATTAATGCTCCTTATTCTAAGATATAAGATTTCAGACTTCTGACTAAATCATTTTCTTATTTAAACAGAATTGGACAGAGGATAGGACTCCCTCTCAGTTTTTCTTCTGACCGTTAAGGAGCTAAAATAGGTAATTTTGCTGAAGTCTTCAAACTGCAATGGTACTCCCTTAAAAGGTTGAAATCTGGGTCTGAAGTATGGGCTCGTTCCTTTAGCCAGCTTTGTCTCTCCTTATGCCTAAAGGTTTTTTATGTGATCCTAAAACCACTTTTTTGTTATTGATGCTGTCTAGATGCACAGTTTTAACTTAATGTTGCCTTTCCATATAATAAAAAATGTGCCGGAAAATCGAGGTGGTCCAAGGATTGCTAACTATATATGGGGGAAAGGAGATCTTTTGTGAGGCAAATTTCTACTCTCTTCCCCATCCCCCACAAGATTCTCTCTCACTCAGTTTCTTTCCAGTTTTGAAAAACACCCTCAGGGCATCCTTTTTATTTGAATTGATTTTCTAGTTGTTTATCTTTTTCAATCTGGTCATGAAAGGCACATCTGGTTCCTATTTTAATCAGTAATCCTGTGGGAGCAACATCATATTATAGAGAGCTAACAATGCTAAAATAATAATCCATAATGATGCAACTTCTGGTAATATAAAACTGTTTTATCCTCTGTTTGTGTAACTGTGTTAATGATGTAGGCCAACTGATTTCTTTGTAGATAAAACTAAGGCTCTTAATAGTGGAGATATTTGGATATTAGCTGACATCTATGTGAGTGAACTCTTCAGACAGTCAAAAATTCCTGCATTTTTATAGAGTGTGTGAATATTTTAGTTCTTATGGAAAGTGCCAGGCTGATAGTCCTGGAGAATGAAACCCTCTTTTCATAGGCAGAACGGGTACATCAAGCCACCACCAGTGGCTTCCTAGCCATTATGCCTTACTGATGGTAATTCAGCCTTCAAGTGGGTTCATTGTTGGGCATATTTAGTAAGACTGCTCAAAACGATGCTGATTACTGGTGGTTTTGTTTGTCAGGAGGCTACCTGTTCTGAGAAGCTGGAATGAAACCTGCTGATTTTACCTAGGCTGCCAAACTGTATGAGTAATGTTCATTTGCCACCTGCCTCTGAAGCCATAACATAAGAGAGAAGCATTATTAATCTCCTAAATAATCCAGGAATATCTGCTTTTTAGAAATTAAGTAACACTGAAGTATATATGCTCTGATATTTTCATATAGTATGAGAAAGCTACAGCCTCTGTTCAACAGAAAAGCAGACACTGGGTAAATTTATATCTCTAGGGTGAAATGAAAATGTGAACCCATATGTAAATTATGCATTGTTACTCCAGTACTCTAAAATATACTGTCTTCCCAGCTCTCTCGATCCTGGGATCCCACAATATTCCAGTGCTGTCTGAAAATGCTCTTTTTTCTAGGAATTTTGGGAGTTGGGGAGAATTTATTGAAAGGGTTTTATTTAGGAAGATCAGATTACAGAGTACTGCATCTAAACCTTGAGTTCACCCTCCAAAATATTTCTTAGAGCTGACGCATTTCTTAAAGCTGCTTCTGCTCTGACTAGTTCAGCAAAGTCTCACTGAAGCAGCATGTGCCTATTTTTAAATTACATGTCAAATACTATAACAATACTACAGAATTAGGGAAGATTTTCTTGAAAGTCTTAGGGTGTGTCTAGACTACAGGGTTTTGTCGACAAAAGTGGACTTTTGTCGACAAAACTATACCTGCGTCTACACTGCCGCTGAGTTCTGTTGACATAACGTCGACAGAACTCGGCAGTTTTGTCGACGGCGGTAAACCTCATTCTACGAGGAATAACGCCTTTTGTCGACAGAGTTCTGTCGACGGAAGGCGTTATTGCATCTACACTGTCTTTTGCGTCTACACTGTCATGTCGACAAAGCGGCTTGCTTTGTCGACAGAACTGGATGTAGTCTAGATGCTCTTTGTTGACAGAAGCTTTGTCGACAGTATCTGTCGACAAAGCCTTTGTCGACAAAAGCCTGTAGTCTAGACGTACCCTTAGTTTTATAAGTTAAACAATTATTCTGAAGACTAACGTTGAGAAATTCCACGTTAACGACATCCATTTTCTCAAAACTTTCTCATAGATTCATAGACTTTAAGGTCAGAAGGGACCATTATGATCATCTAGTCTGACCCCCTGCACAATGCAGGCCACAGAATCTCACCCACCCTCTCCTAGAATAATCCTCTCATCTATATCTCAGCTATTGAAGCCTTCAAATAGTTTGAAGACCCCAAGATGCAGAGAATCCTCCAGCTGTGATCTGTACCCCATGCTACAGAGGAAGGCGAAAAACCTCCAGGGCCTCTGTCAATCTACCCTGGAGGAAAATTCCTTCCCGACCCCAAATATGGTGATCAGCTAAACCCTGAGCATGTGGGCAAGACTCACCAGCCAGACACCCAGAAAGTTCTCTATAGTAACTCCTATCATCCCTCCATTGACCTATTTACCACTGATAATGAATGGTCACTTAGTTACCAAGATCATGTTATCTCATCAAACCATCCCCTTCATAAACCCATCTAGTTTAATCTTGAAGCCAGATAGATCTTTTGCCCCACTACTTCCCTTGGAAGGCCGTTCCAGAACCTCACTCCTCTAATGGTTAGAAACCTTCATCTAATCTCAAGTCTAAACTTCCTACTAGCCAGCTTATATCCATTTGTTCTTGTGTCCACATTGGTATTAAGCTTAAATAATTCCTCTCCCTCCTGGTATTTATCCCTCTAATATATTTAAAGAGTGCAATCATGTCCCCTCAGCCTTCTTTTGGTTAAGGTAAACAAGCCAAGCTCCTTGAGTCTCCTTTCATAAGACAGGTTTTCCATTCCTCGGATCATCCTAGTGGCCCTTCTTTGTACCTGTTCTAGTTTGAATTCATCTTTCTTAAACATGGGAGACCAGAACTGCACACAGTATTCCAAATGAGGTCTCACCAATGCCTTGTATAATGGCACTAACACCTCCTTATCCCTACTGGAAATACCTCGCCTAATACATCCCAAGACTGTATTAGCCTTTTTCACGGCCATGTCACAATGGCGGCTCATAGTCATCCTATAATCAACGAGGACTCAGAGGTCCTTCTCCTCCTCTGTTACTTCCAACTGATGTGTCCCCAGCTTATAACTAAAATTCTTGTTATTAATCCCTAAATGCATAACCTTACACTTCTCACTATTAAATTTCATCCTATTGCTATTACTCCAATTTACAAGGTCATCCAGATCTTCCTGTATGATATCCCGATCCTTTTCTGAATTGGCAATACCTCCCAACTTTGTGTCATCCACAAATTTTATCAGGACACTTCCACTTTTGGTGCCAAGGTCAGCAATAAAAAGATTAAATAAAATTGGCCCCAAAACTGATCCCTGAGGAACTCCGCTAGTAACCTTCCTCCAACCTGACAGTTCACCTTTCAATATGACCCGCTGTAGTCTTCCCTTTAACCAGTTGCTTATCCACCTCTCAACTTTCATATTAATCCCTATTTTTTCCAATTTAACCAATAATTCCCCATGTGGTACTGTATCAAATGCCTTACTAAAGTCGAGGTAGATTAGATCCACTGCATTTCCTTTATCTAAAAATCTGTTACTTTCTCAAAAAGGAGATCAGGTTGGTTTGGCACGATCTACCTTTTGTAAAACCATGTTGTAATTTGTCCCAATTGCCATTAGCCTCAATGTCTCTAACTACTTTCTCCTTCAAAATTTTTTCCAAGATCTTGCATACTACAGATGTCAAACTAACAGGCCTATTGTTACCCGGGTCGCTTTTTTTTCCTTTTTTAAAAATAGGAACTATATTAGCAATTCTCCAGTCAAATGGTACAACCCCTGAGTTTAGAGATTTATTAAAAAATTTTGCTAATGGACTTGCAATTTCATGTGCCAATTCCTTTAATATTCTTGGATGAAGATTATCTGGGCCCCCCAATTTACTCCCATTAAACTGTTCAAGTTTGGCTTTTACCTCGGATATGGTAATATCTACCTCCATATCCTTAGTCCCATTTGTTATGTTACCATTATCCCTAAGCTCTTCATTAGCCTCATTAAAGACTGAAGCAAAGTATTTGTTTAGATATTGGGCCATTCCTAGATTATCCTTAACCTCCACTCCATCCTTAGTAATTAGCGGTCCTACTTCTTTTTTTGTTTTTTTCCTATTTATATGGCTATAAAACCTTTTACTATTGGTTTTAATTCCCTTTGCAAGGTCCAACTCTACCTGACTCTTAGCCTCTCTCACTTTGTCCCTACATGCTCTAACCTCAATAAGGTAGCTTTCTTTACTGAACCCTCCCATCTTCCACTCCTTATATGCTTTCTGCTTTTCTTAATCACCTCTCTGAGATGCTTGCTCATCCAGCTTGGTCTAACACACCTGCCTATAATTTTTTTCCCTTTTCTTGGGATACAGGCTTCTGACAGCTTCTGCAACTTTAACTTAAAATAATCCCAGGCCTCCTCTACCTCAAGATCCATAATTTCTTTAGTCCAATCAACTTCCCTAACTAATTTCCTTAATTTATTAAAGTTAGCCCTTTTGAAATCAAAAACCTTAGTCTCAGATTTATTTTTGTTTATCCTTCCATTTAATTTGAACTGTATTAGCTCATGATCACTCGAGCCAAGATTGTCCCCTACAACCATTTCATCTATGAGGTCCTCGCTACTCACCAAAACCAAATCTAAAATAGCATCCCCCCTTGTTGGTTCAGCAACTACTTGATGAAGGAATTCATCAGCTATCACATCTAGGAAAATCTGAGCCCTATTATTATTACTAACACTTGTTCTCCAGTCTATATCTGGAAAGTTGAAATCTCCCATGATTACGCAGTTTCCATGAGTATTTACTTCATTAAAAACATTAAAGAGGTCTCTATCCATATCCAAATTGGATTCTGGTGTTCTATAACACACCCCAAGCACTCAAACCCATTTTCAGGAAAAGCCAGTGCCTATATAGCATCGGATGGGAAGCTTTTTTCCAAATTCAGTATTTAAGCAGGAGTGGTTTATTTTAAAGCACTGTAAGTACAAGTAACTTTAATGGAGGACATCTAAGATTTGCATGCTTAATAAGGAGGTTTTGGGGAGGCACACAGAGAGGCAGGTAAGTTTGTAATTTTATGAAGTTCTGCACTTCGTCTATTATCAGTGGAAAATAATGTGACTGGAAATATGAAAACAAGCAACAAACGGGTAGTGTCTATTATTTAGTGTTCATACATTATCTTAATTTTATTGGGGGAGCAAAAGAGGTCATTCTGAATCTCTCTGTTGAATACTGCAATTATAACAATTAAATAAGGGCCAACAAACCTCCCAATAAAATACTGAACCGTAGAGAGGAACCAAATATTTAAAAGTGCTGCACCCAAGCTTCTGCCTTTAAGGACTTGGGTTATAGCTGTATTTCAGAGAAGAAACAGTGATATCCAGTGGCAGTTTATATTAGATCAAAAATACTTCACTGCTTGAAGTTTTTTTTTAAACAGGACTGGGGAAAGCACTAGAGAATAGACTAAGTGATTTAGATTAAATAGATTTTTTTTCCCATGCTTAACATCTAGCATCCTGAGGAGTAATTGTCTAAAACAATTAATTGTGAGTATTGTCAATTACCTATCTGCAGGATGGTCTCATCAAAGGATCATAAAGTGCTCTCTTTTTTTGGCATGAGCAGGAATTCTTGACAGTACCCCGGCTTAAGTTATCTAGTAGAATAGTAGCCCAATGTTCTGGCCAAATTCCAATAGTTTCCATCAGATGATCTGTTCTTCACTTCACATAATAAATTGCCCTGTGTTGCTTACGCACTTTTAAATGGATGCTGCATTCTTCATAGAAGTGATTGCATTTCAGTGGTGGGTGAACTGAACGATTATATGCTACATGCAAATAATTTTGGAATCTTTATGGTTTTCTCAAAATACAATATTTCACTGCCAGATACAAATAACATAAAGAAATGTCTAATTCAAAACAATTACTTTGAATTGCATATTTTAACATGGAAAGCCTAAAATTGGTTTCTGTGAAACATTAACGTACCAAACTGAAATTTGTTTTCCTGTTGCTCCAGTGATATTTCAACTGTATTTTATTAACTATTTTAGCATGTATTACAGGAAAAGGTGGGGAGACTTTTTTCCCCTTTGTCTCTAGCATCTTTAGATTTCCTTTCTAGACAATTCAGAGCTGCTGGTCCTGGGATGTTTTTCCTATCATAGGTGGTACAGCTACTATAATTATGCCTAGAACCCAAACCTAATTGCCTTTGATGTTTAGCTTAGCTGTCTGCCCTTGTGGTCTATTTTTAAGTATTCTTCTGGGACTTTCATAGTATGTGTCACATTTTTACTTCCACAGTAGCTATGGTAGTTTAGTATGATTGTTTTCAGAGTACTTTGCCAATCTTGCATGAGTGCTAAAAGACACTCAACAGTATGAAAATCTATGTATTCCAGAACTTTGCTATAATCTCAAAAAAAAAATTTCTTGGATCTACTGGTTATAAAAATACCCTTAATATTTTCCTGAAAAGTGTATAGCCCTAGTCCAGTCTGCCCAAGAGCTACATATGAACAGATCTGATTTTGAAGAACTAGTAATATTTTACATTTATATAGGACCTTTCATTTTAGGATAACAAAGGGGAAATTGAGATACCAAAGTTAAGTGATTTGCCCATGGTGGGACAATAGCAGATTTGGCATAAAACTAAAACAAATTTCCTCACTCATCATATATTTTAATAAACCTTACATTCATGTGGGATATACATCTACATAGTCTTTTTGGCTGTGTCTAGACTACATCCCTTTTTCGGTAAAGGGATGTAAATTAGGCACATCGATATTACAAATGAAGCCGGGATTTAAATATCCCGCACTTCATTTACATAATAGCGGCTGCCGCTTTTTTTCAAAACGGGGCTTTTCATTTCGAAAAATGAGGTTTACAGGATCTTTCGAAAAAGGGTTTTATTTTTGAAAGATTCCCGTCTAAACTGCCGTGTTGTTGTTTTTTTAAAGCCCCATTTTGAAAAAAAGCAGCAGCCACCATTATGCAAATGAAGTGCGGGATATTTAAATCCCGGCTTCATTTGCAATATCGATGTGCCTAATTTATATCTGTTTACTGAAAAAGGGATGTAGTCTAGACACAGCTTCAGTGATAAAGACTTGTATTGCAGTAAGATTCTCCCTTGTCCTTGCTCTTTACCAAAGGATTTATTACACACTTATGCTGTTGTGATATATTTATGGTGTTAAATATTTATTGCATATAAATTGGTTAAGACAGTGTTATATTATTCCCTAGTGTGGAATGAAGGCCCAATAATTGAGTAGGAATAACACAGCTTTTCTGGCATTTGGCAGATATTTTTCAGTGGCCAAATCCATTGCTCATCCAGTTGGAACTCTCCAGCAGTCCACTACTGCTTGGACTCCAACAACAGAACAGATGTTCTCTGGCCAGGCCTTGTTACAAAATTTCTTTTCCTAACAGAGATCATTAGCTTCATCATTCTATTTGAATGACAATGGCATTCTAGTCTTCTAATGTGTGTGGAAGGTGGTTCAATTTCAGCTTGGCTGGAAAAATGGAAAAACTGTTGGCTCTCAAATTGTTTCAGTGAGTGTGGAGAGGCAACTTGGAGCTTTTACTGAATAACAGAGTAAATAAGATCCATGGTGGATGGGAAGAGATCTTTGGCATGCGTTTACCATATCCAAGCACTATGTCAGGGGAAGCACTTGCGGAACCAGACTAATTTGGTCTGGCCAAGTGTTTCTGAATATGTCAAAAGGATACAATTCCTGTAGTTCTCTTCTGCTAAATAAACCCCAGTATATTTGGAACATACCACTTCAAAGTTGATTAAACATACATAAATTCCCTTTTTACAGTAATGCTTCCTTTTAAAAATAGTTAAAATTAGGTCTCGGGACGAGAATAAACTATTTTCCAAGACTATGGCAATTAGGTAAAGAATTCTGCAATAATAAATTTAGGAATTTGTTTTTGTTGTCTTTACACTGCAAAGGAAAAAAATTAAGAAATGTTATTAAACTCTTGACAAAAGTGAAATGTGAATGTTGCATCCTTTATAAAGTATGGTTCCCCATTCATTTAAACAGGGAAACCTATTTACAACTTAATGGCATAATATGGCTATTAGTATTTTGTTTGATATAGTCGTATATCAGATTTTATTCCACTTAGTTGTTACAAGAAAGGAGATATTAGCTCATATTGTACCATCAGTTTTTAGGCACAAGTTTCAACTAACTACTTCTGCTAAAAATCCAGTGATGCAATATGACCCATTGTATGTAGCATACACTGTTATATGATAAGAATAGTAAGAACAGCTCTTGATGAACAAAATGAAAACAGCTAAATTAACTATATAATTAGATGCCCTTCCCAAATCAATAGGAAATTCATACATCTGAACTTTTCATAGAGAAGCAAGCTATTAGCAATTAGTCCTTTCAATTTACAATGGTTGTAGACTGAACACACTTTTGAATTAGGAAATGATTTCAAAGTGCATTTTTTAAATAATTAAGTATGCTTATTTTCATACTTAGGGTATCCATTGTCATCGAAGTAAACATAAGGCTACTATGACTCTAAAGATTTATAAGAATTATTCTAGAATATATTGCAGAAAATTAGACAACTTTTAGAAGGAATATTTTTGTTGGAGTTCTCACACTAATGAAAATGTAAAGGCATTTGTTTCCTTTCCAGATCACACTCTATTGTTTTTATCAACAGATTAAACAACAGAATTGGTGCATGGTTAATCAGATTCCTTGACAGGATAAAATATTCAGAACCCTCATGTGGCTATGTCATTGTTATTGGCAATGGAAGGAACATTGATACAAAGCACAAGTTTTGAATGTATATTTATAAACAAAAATGAAATTTTAAATTAAATACTTGAAGTTATTTTCAAATTACATGAAAATAGCTAATATGCACATGAATTTGGAGCACTTTAGCTTCCCACTGCCACATATACTCACTGCATATCTGCACTTGTAAAATCTTCCTGCTACTACTAAGATATAGTTGTGTGCACATTAACTTGTCTATTTTATTAGGAGGCAGGTTTTTACCTGCTTGGAGCACAGCAATAACCAGATTGTTTGGTAGCATTGTGCTTTACTGGTAAAGAGCAGATTCTAGTAATGTTGTCTTGCTACCATTATATTAATTTTATATTAGGATGTTTTGTGAATTTAAGCTATTGATCCTATGTGTTGTTGACTCTGTGGCCTAATAGTTTAGATTATGAGCAAACTTCAAAGGACTGAAATCTCACTTGAATACTTCATTTTAGCTGTGAATTTTATATTTACTAAGAGTCATCTTAGCATACTTTTTATACAGTCTCGGGGAGTAGCCATGTTAGTCTGTAACTTTAAAAACGAGTAGTCCTTATGGCATTCTTAGACCAACAAAAATATAGAATCATGAGCTTTCGTGGGTAAAACCCATTTCATCAGATGAATTGCGGTGGAAATAACAGAAATCAAGATATATAACAGCAGAACAGGAACCTGTCAATTGTAGTATCCGTGTTAATGAGGCTAATTAAGTGGGCTGGATGTGTTCCATTTTAACTTTTGATGTGAAAATGAGGATTTTAAAGGCAGAAGAAATTGGCTTTGTAATGCACCAACCTGTTAATGTCTTTATTCAAGCCCAGGATAATATGTCAAAATTGTAGATGAATTCCAGTTCCGTAGACTTTCTCTGTAATTGGTTAGTGAAATTACTCTGTATAAGAATGGCTACTTTTAAATCCATGATTGAGTGACCAGGCAGGTTAAAATGTTCCCCTACAGATGTATTTGTGTTACCATTTCTGATGTCTGATTTGTGTCCATTTAGCCTCTGTTGTAGAAACTGTCTGGTTTGTCCACTATATATGGCGGAGTGGCATTACTGGCACTTGATGGCATATATCCTATTAGAAGATGCGCAGTTGTATGAGCCCTTGATGTTGTGGCTTATGTAATTAGGTCCTGTCATGGTGTCACTTGTACAGATATGTGGACAGAGTTGGCAATAGGGTTTGTTGCAGGGTAAGTTCCTAGGTGAGTGTATCTGAGGTGTGATGTGTGGCTGCTGGAAAAGATTTACTTCAGCTTAGGGGGTTGTCTATAGGTGAGGAATGGCCTGTCTCCCAAGGCCTGTGAGAGAGAGGGATTGTTTTCCAGGGGATGTTGTAGACTGTCAATGATGAAGCCAACTACTTCAAGACAGATCCAGCAAGGAAAATAACAGAACGCCAGTGGACATCACCTACAGCTCCCAGCTTAAACTCCTCCAGCGCATCATTGACAGTAGTGCTCCCCCCGCCAATTCATACGAGAACATTGCTGGCTGTTCCCCTTCAGCAAGAAGCCAGGGGAGAGTGCACAATTGTGTGCATTCCTCACTGTGGCTGGGGAGCACAGTGGGCAGTTGAACCTATGCCTGCTCCTGCCGAGGGACATGCACACTCCCCGAGCTATGTTTGCTGCAGCAGCCATGAAGAGGTGCGTCTCACTTGGCTCCAAGCTGCTGTGGTTACAGCAGGCTGCAGTAATCCTGTCTCCTCCAGGCAGCCTGCATACAGAACCCCCCAACCCCACCACAGAACAATAATTTAAATGAAGCATTTTAATTTTATTTAAAAAAAAAATTATTTCAGGACCTGAGCAACACCAGGTAAATCTTCTAGTACTGAAATAAATGTTAAATACACATCTTTTGCCTCTGTGCAGAAACACAATTTTAGAGTATTACTAATACTCCCTTTTCCATGGTAGGTACTGTGTAATGAACTGACGTTGCATGTTTAGCTCTGTTAATATTTTTTTTCCTAGTGAAAGTACAATAAATCCAAACAGACAAAATGAATGGGTGAGTGCCTGTGTCTTCCAATTACCATCCATCCAAGTAGCCAAAACCTAAAGGAGTTGCCTGAGAAGAAGTTCCTTTGTAGATGTAGGAAGCAAGAACTTCCAAACATGCAGTGAGAGAGAGTAAGGGAGGGGAGGTTGACCTAACTCACCCCCCGCTTCCCTTCACAAACACACACAGCAGGAAGAGAAGTCAGGACCTATGATGAAATGGTACCAGTATTACCTCTGTGATACATGAAAGGATTACATGTCAGGTAGCACAAGAGTTGCAGACTTTCTTCAGGAGCAACTGGAAACAATGCAGTTCAGGGGAGAAAGAGTTACACAAAAGCTAGCAAAAAAATCTTGTCACTTTTCATGTTTTAATTTTGCCAAACACCCTTTTTCACATTGTCTTGTGAAAATGAAAGCCAAGACAATTCTGTCTGTTGATTTGAAACAGTTAATTTTGAAACAAAATGTTGAAATGATTAATTTTTACCTTTTTTGACATTTTTATTATCACACTGAAGAAATCCCTCCCTCCCTCCTTCACATAACACGAACTACAATGCATTATTTAGCTTCCTCCAACAATAAAATAATGTTTATTTTGGAACCCGTGGTTTCTTCTACAGAAAAGGGACCACGAATTGAAGTTAGTGAAGAGAACTGTGCTAGATGTGCAGGAGAGGGATTGAGTCAGGAATTGCACTAAACGTCTTATAACACAGATACTGTACAGCTTTTTCTTGAAGGAGTGAAGCAGAGCCATAGCTTACAAGAATAGCTAAGAGGTGTACTGTACCACTAAAATCCATTCCAGGCAGATTTTATACCCCTAGGTGCCCTGCTCCCTGGGATACAATAGCAGGCCAGGACTAAAGCCTGGTCTACACTGGGAGTTTAGACCAAATTTAACTGCATAAGGTCAGATTTCTAAACAATGCCACGCCACACCACGCGCCTGTCTTATTGACCTTCAGGGCCCCTGATTTCATGAGGAGAAACACTATTCCTGAGCTTGCTTGGTCAACTTTACCTAGTGTAGATGCAGCATTGGCAAAAGTCAAGGTTCTTGGCCTCCAGGAGGCAACCACTGCACTGCTCTGACTACTCTGGCCAGAACTTGCACCTCTACTGCTTTCCAGGGGAACAGGAAAAGCCCCTGGAAAGTTTGAATTTCATTTCCTTTGTAGCCAACATTGTGAGCACACGTCACAATGTGGGCAGCACACCTCAGCAGCACACGTGGCCATGACTTCCATGACTTCCAATTCTTCAAGTCCCATAAGCTCCAGCTCCCAGGAAGAGTGCCAGCATGGTGAGTGAAGGAGATCTTGGACCTCACTGAGGTATGGGAAAAGGAATCCATTTCTTTCAAGATCCAAACCAGAAAAAGGAATGCAAATATCTAAGCAAAGATTGCAAAGGCAATGGGGCGAAAGGATACTCCAGAGACACCCAGCAGTGCAGAGTTAAAATTAAGGAGCTGAGGCAGTCCTTCCACAAAACAAAGAAGGCTTAGGCACAGTTGGATAGCCACCCACAGTGCATCACTCTCAAGTTGACAACACTCCCCCTAGTAGAGACGTGTTACTTCAAACCACATTGAATACTTCTCCGGGGACATGGACCTTTGACTTTGCAAAATCAGGTGGCAAGAAATCAACCATAATATTCAATCTCATCTTGTAGTGTAGATGTGGCCTAAATTAAGCCTAAGATCTTGGAGCCTCTGATAGGTGATCCTGACTGGTTTGGCCCCATGGCTATCAAGTGCCAGAACTTCAGCTGCTCCTCTTCCCACTGCTGCACATCTCTGGCCCTTTGCCTTGGAGCTGTTCCCCTAGGAGCCTCCTGCTTGCTGTGCAGGGTAGGGGAGGGAGAGGAGGGCCCCCTTCTCCCATCTTATATCCTATCTCCACAGAGCAGGGTGGGGGCACAACAGGACTAGGGATAGAGCAAGTTTGCTGGCTGCTTTTAGGAGTGGTGCAGAGCTGGGGCAAGGTGAGCCTGCCTTAGCCCCAGTGCACCATCACCCAGGAGCCAGCTGAGGTAAGCAGTGCCCAACTGAGGTCCACATCCTGAACCCCTACCCAAGTCATGAACTGATTCCTATACCTCAAGCTCCTGCCCTAGCCCTGAGCCCCCATGCATCCAAACACCTTCCCAGAGCCTGCACCTAGAAACCCCTCCTGCAACCTAACTGCCTGCCCTAAGCTCAGCACCCCTCTCACACTCCAAATCCCTTAACTGAAGACCAGAACTTGTACCCCAACCCTCTGCCCCAGCCTGGTGAAAGTGAGTGAGGATGGGGAGGGAGGGAGGATGGAATGAGCAGGGGTGGGGCCTCAGAGAGAGACAGGGCAAGGAGCACGAAGGAGGCGAGGCCAGGGTATTTGGGTTTGAGGTAGATCTTGGATTGCATTTCAATTCAAAAAGTGATCTTGTGCTTAAAAAGGTTGGAGACCACTGCACTAGAGTGTTTATGGAATTGTTAATGGTATGTGGAGCCTCTTAACCCTAGGTTACCAGTTTAAGGTCAACCCAAGGCACAGTAAATACCATATGATTGTTTTTTAATGGTCTAGCTGAAAGAGATTGCTGGCCTTAGTCCATTTCCTGGCAGACAGATGTCCAGTTTACAAAACTACAATCACAGTTACCTGCCTCTTGGTGGTCTTAGCAGAGAAGTGAAGAACTGGATGGACACCCGGTCTCATGTGGACTTGTCAATGCCCCATTCACCTCACTGAATGAAGTACTATAGTCAAAGTGACATCCTTCACAAGAAATAAATTAACTTTATATTTTAAAGAAATGGCATTTGAATGTTTATTAATATACTGGGTAAAATAATTTTATCGTTTCATTAAGATTTTTAGTCTTACATTCAGCACTGTGCATTTTCATTTGTAAAATAAATATATAAAATGTAAAGGATTTAATAAACCATAGAGAATACATTTTTACACTTAAAAGACATCCATTCAATATGAGAAACTGTAGAATATATTATAATTACTCTCAGTCTTGGTCTTGGCTTTTCCACTGATAGCATTTCATTGTTGAGAAGAGCAATAAACTAAACATGTATGAGAAATTTAGGAGAGCAATTAATACTATATGCAATTAATTTCATGAGAAAAGCAAGGCCCCTCTTTTATAATACACTCACAAGGGGCCCATCAACATAAAATCTTAAAGGAAATTTATTCTTATTTTTAGTCCAAGTTCCTTTCTGCATACTGCTCCCATTGTATTAAACATCTGGTAAAGGCATTTTCTAGCGCTAATATTTTATAATTTATAACATGGCTAGCCTGGAGACTAGGAGGAAAAAATTCTGTTCTCTCTATGGTGGGCTATTCCTGCTACTACAGAGCTAGTGAAGCTTTTAATCACAATAGCCATAGATAGATAAGCTGTGTTGTATGAACGAGCATTTCCAAGATGGCAAGAGCTTTGCTAGTTACCTTTCTCACCTGGATTTTCAAATGACATGTTTTTATTCACATTGCAAATACACAGAAGCACAAGTAATATCCTTTATTTAAAAAACAGCTAAAATGAGTTTCCCAATTTGGTTTTCCAATCCAGCAAACATAGCAGCATGTCTAACTTTACTCAGTCCCACTGAGTTCAGTTAGATTACTCACACGGTAAATTTACACACCAGCTTAAAAATTTGCAGGACTGCACCATAAAAACGTAATAAGGATGCTTGTAGTTTTTCATTTCCAAAGTCTGTGTTTTTACAAAAATAATGCTCAATTGTTATATTTATGAAGAAACATTTCACTCTCTCCTATGTACTCAGATTGCTATAAAGTTGGCCTTCCAACAGGGGTGTATTAAGGGGGCAATTGCCCTGAGGCCCGGCAACTATGACCGGCCTGGGCCTCTGGCTGCCTCTAAGGCAGCAGCAGCAGTGCATGGAGTAAATTGTCGGCAGAGGGCTGGGGGGACAGCACAGCACCATCTGGGTGGTGCTGAGGTTGGCAGCCCTAGCCCCATCCCTTCTACCAGAGGCCCTGCCCCTTCCAGGAGTACAGGGCTGGGACCCTCCCTTACCTTGCCCAGGGGCCCAACATATGGCTGTTGGCTGCTCTGCTATACAGCATAATAAAAGCAAATTAAGATATAGTAATTATAAATCATTCTCTGAACATTCACGCAGATAAAAGCAAAAGCATTCCAAAAAGAGTGGATGCAAGGGAAAGGTAATGAACAAACCAAATGTGTTAATTTTTAACAACACCTTGAGAGGGGAAATTGCTTTGGTATTTACATGAGGCAAGAAGTTACATAAAACAGATTTCTGAAAAGCAAAGTTCCACAGCTGTGCCCAACTGCCTACTGATTTAAGACAATAATGGAACCTCTAAAAATGGATAGTATGGTATGCCAAGTGTAATGAGTCTCAGGGTAATAGAACTAGGTCTTCAAAACAGCAGCAAACTAGGATGCTTGGTCACCCAAGGCTTTCCTGAAAGGTGTGTAGTCTACTCATTTCTCATTAAAATCAATGGGAATTGAGGGCTCTCAAGAATTCAGAGGAGCACTTCTTAGTGCCTTGTGGGTCCCTGGAAAAGGCTGCAGAGCAAGCTGTAGAGCATGTTTTATGTATTCTGCTTCATCACAGTCAGTCCTCACTGTATCATCTGCTTCTTAAATTATGGTTTAATTCCTTTAAGCGTCAGTTTTATTGTTTTGGAGAACAGAAAAACTTGGCTGGAGTATGATATTGAGTCAAATTTTTGCTTACGCTTTAGAAAACTTACAGGCACATGAGCAATAAAAATGTATACAAGTTTCTTCCCATTTCAACCATGAACTCCTCATTAGCTGTTGGCTGTCCATTCAGAATTAACTCAAACCACAACCTTAGCTCCCTTCCCTTTCTAGAACTCTTACCCCCTCAAGCCTGGGAGAATAGATAGGCTTTGTAGTGTCAAGGAGGTTAACAGACTCAGGTTTTGTTGAACTGAGATGGAAAGCAATTAGATGTTTAAAGATCAATCCCTGCTCTAAGAAAGAGCTATTTAATCTAGAGTAATTTTAGATTTAAACTACAGAAACAATTAGCAGAATTTCCCTAACTAGTTATTTGCATGTACATCTGAATGCACAAATTGTCCCATAAAAAGCTGAGCCACAGGATTTAAAATCAGTAGCTGTTTTCTTCCAATACAGTTGCTATTGTCAGTTATATACTTAATTATTACCAGGCTAAAAGTAAGCTACATCACACTGGGGAAAAGAAGGGAAATATCAGCTAGTAGGCTTATTTAGAGCTCTGATCAAAATCAGCTAATAGACTAATTTAGGGCTCCTTATCACTAGCAAATTTTTCTTGGGTTTATTAAAATCTTTAGCCAGCTAATAATAGAGAATACCAGTAATAGAATCATTACATTATAGATATAAACTAGAATAATTGTAATTCCAATTTCTAACCTAGAGTGAATTGCTCCAGAACATATGTACCCTACCCTTTTTTATGGAACCATTGCTACGCCATTTAGAAGTAACCTTTCAAGTCTTGTTTCTTTTTGTGTCACTGTAAAAGTTACTAGACTAAATTAGCAATCAAAAAGTTAGGCCTTTTCTATTAATTTCCCTCAAAATTTATTGTGTAGATCTAATTATTATGATATTGACTTCCTAAGTGAAGTCACAACACAGTATTGTATCTTCTAATATGTAAATCCTATTCTATAGCCCTTTGTAGAAAAGCTATATAATCTTTATGCATTCATCTTCCATGTGATCTATCTGAACACACATGCTGCCTGTGTGGAATTTCTATGAGTGTACTTGATATCTCCAAACGATGCAGTCATTTTGTTTCTTCTTGTAAAAGGAAAAAAATGTTACCAGCAGGGAAAATAGTGAAATTTTTTTATCTTTTTTTTTTAAATTCACAATTATAAATAAAACCATATTTTCAATTTTTCTTTTTATATGGCTTTGGTTACACATTGTAACCTTTGAATATTTTGTGTTATGTAGTAACTTTTAATACAGGATAACTTTCTATATATTAAACCCCGACCTAAAATTCACAAAATTAAAATTTACAATTCACTTAATCTATACGTACGTATTGCAGCGAATAGAGAGTTTGAACTTCCATGTCCTCTGTGTGCTCAGCTCCCACTAAAATGGGAGTTGCACATGAAGGAGGCTTGCAGGATCAAGCCCACAGAGTAGTTCACAAGACTACCCAGTGACAGGAGTTGCATGAAATATTTATCCCCTGGAATCAATTGAGGACATGTTTTCGCATTTAGCACTGAATTATCTTGCTTTAGATGACACAGCTGCTTTTGAGGAGACGTTAAACAGATCCTTAAAATGTTTGGTAATTAAACAGTAATATGTAATTTCTCAGATGAGGGATGCTAACTAATGGTTCTGGTCAAATTCCTATTCAAGTAATTACAGTACGGCCTACATTGGCCATATGCTTTTATTTGGGAAATCTTCAACTTTCTGTTTTAAACCATTATGAAGCATTACTGTGCACATGAAACTTCTGCTGCTCTGTTCATACATACATATGTTTAAGCACTAAAATATTCCTAAAACCCCTTTGATTTTTATGCGGTTGGTGATATTTATTAGTTGTAAAGCACTTGAAATCTGTGTGCTATGAAGACATTGTAGTTCTGATTGTAGTGCTGTACGTACAGATAACATGATGAGAATGGAAGTCAGAATTGTGGATTCTAGTTCCAGCGCTGTCTTTTTATTTAAAATGTCTAACCAAGTCTCAATTCTGGCCCACATTATGAAGAGGGAAGGAAAACTGGCAGACCTCTGAGAGGAGGCTGCAGTATTAGGAATATGCTGCTTCTGTGGCATCAAGTCTTTTGGATGTTGCAGACACTCTTCCATCAAGATACAGACCTACAGCTGAGGAGAGAGGCTGAAGAGAAGACATATGGGTCATACCACACTGTGCATCACTACTGTGTCTGCACAACCCCTCCAACTGCACAAGTATTCCAGTTAATCCACAAAGTATAAACTTTGGTTGATCCAATTTTTTTTTTCAAAATTTCTCAGTCTGTGGGAACAAAGTTGGGTCCATCTCTACATAGGTTCCCATGGAGAGATACCTAACTATGCCCTTTTTAAGCCGATGACACCAAACCCTCTCCTTGTGTCTCTTTCTCTATATATCACGGGTTTATATGACTATTTCTCTAAGTTGGCCTTTTGTAGATATGAAATATTTTCACCAAATTCCTCTGAAAATTTATTGTAGCAAATGTGATATTGTTTCCAGCTGTTCCAATCCAGAACTGATATTAAACACTGGAAGATAGAGTAAAGGGTCTGGTTGTCTCTTATCAGTCTGAAGCTAACTCATGGGAATTAATAATATTCAGAATGCATGTCAGATTGGAGCTGGAAAAACTAGAGTCAGAGATCTCAACCAGCAGCAGATGTTAAAGCAGAACACTGATCCAATTATTACCTAGCACTACAAAAACTGGAAAATATTCCTGAGGCCAACAGAGACAGTCTTTCTTTCTGGGTGGCCTGTTCATTTTGTCTCTGACTGATCTCCATTTCAGAGCATGATCCAGGAGGAGGGTCTTTGGGTCACAAGAGCCCATTAAAAATTCAGCTACCCAGGGATGATACCATTCTGTGTTGACATAATATAAAAAATGCATAGAAGGGGACAACCAGACTCATTAACATTCTCCTTAGTGACACATCCTAAGAGGATAACACACAGCTGTTTCAGCATGTTTCCATGTCATTGTCTTCCTTTCATGTGGATTGACATTTCTGTTGATGTGAAATAATGACCATGGAAGAAAAGGAAACCCAGTTCCCATCACTCACTCACCAGGAGGAGCTGATCCTTAGCACTGGATGCTAAGCACAGACTTTACGTAATGCTTCAAATCCTCATATTACATATGGGATGAAAGTATTTCAATTATATTACTTATGGGATGAAAGTATTTCCATGAGGGCAAACAGCTGTAGGCTACTTACAGGTTTACAGAAGTAATGAGTGCATTTTACTCTTACCCAAGACAGCTATAAATTATGCTGCATATATTTTCAGTGTTTTTTTGAGGGCATCCTACAATGCAGAACTTTTTGGTATGCCACACCTACTCTTCCTAAAGTCATGGCACTTTTAACAGTTTGTTCAACACATTGGACAGCATCTCACCAGTGACTATTCTTTTGAAGGCACAAACTGCTGCCATGATGAAAACCCATAAAGCATGCCTTTAAAAAAATCTGCCAGACAGCTCTCATTACATTAGGCTGTAAAAGCAACAGAATGCTCTAATTGCTGGAAAGGAGAGAGAGAGGGAGGGAGGGAGGGAGACGGGTACTACTGCTGAAATTGAAATACTTTTTGACTAAAAAAAATCTGTTCTAGAAGAAAATTCCTTTAATTATGGTGCATATTTCTATGTTAAACTTGGTGGAGGTCTATAAAGAAGTGCAAACAAAAGATCTATGTGTAGTAAAAATTATAGAGATTAGATTACAGTGTGTGCTCAGACAACAACACTCATCAGATCTTCCATCACTACATAGGATCAGTTTTCTTGACTCGTGTTCAGAACTGGAAGATCTTATCTTTATAGAATCACAAACTACTAGAACTGGAAGGGACCTTGAGAGATCATCAAGTCCAGTCACCTGCCCTCACAGCAGGACCAAGCACCATCTGATCAGTGTTTCTGAAAGTGTTCCACAGAATCACTCTCAAACACATTAACTGGCCGCCCGGGTTTGTTTATTTACCTGCACTGCGGCCACGGAGCCTCATGGCTCCCATTGTCTGCAAAGGACAAAACTGAGCCAATGGGAGCTGCGAGGCTGTGTAGCCACGGTGCCGCTAAATAAACAAACCAGGGCGGCCAGTTAATGTGTTTCTGAGAGTGATTCCACGGAACACTTTCAGAAACACTGATCTAGATCATCCCTTATAGATGTCTATCTAACCTGCTCTTCAGTAGCTCAATTGATGGAGATTCCACAACCTCTCTACGCAATTTATTCCAGTGTTTAACCATCCTGACACTTGGGAAGTTTTTCCTAATGTCTAACCTAAACCTCCCTTGCTGCAATTTAATTCATTAGGGGTTTTGGTCCCTTTTGGGTGCTGTGTTCCTGGGTGCTGTCAAGTCTTATAGTTTAACTGGAATAGCTCAGCTGCCTTAAAATCTCTAACTATCTCCTAATCTCAGCATGCAAACAGCAATCTCAGGATGTTGTCCTCAGGGGACTCATTCAATATTTATCCATTCATTTTGGAAGTGCAATGGACAAAATAAATAATATGAGGCTGAAAAGAAATATTTGAATCATGTGATGTGGTGGCCTTCCTCCAAGTGTTCTGACAAAATCTTGTGGGACTCTACCCACTTCTCCATCAGTTCTACTGTGATCCTTTCATTTGAGTATCTAAGAGGACTGTCTGGAAGATGGCTTGTTTCCTTAATTTATAGGAGAATTCCTTTTCAAAGCTCATTGTGAGCTTAGTTCTGCGTGACTTGTACCAGCATATTACTTCCTTGGACAATGAAAGTAGCCAGTAAGAAACAAATGATCTGTCAATAAAAATTTTTAAAAACACCACCAAAGAGAATGGCCCTTCTCTCAACAGGACCAGCAGAAGCAGCTGTGGAAAGAATATCACCAATATAACAGCAAGAACTGGTTATGGTTTGACAGTTTGCATTGTATGAAGATGTCCTTACATAAGTAAAGTCAACTTCTGGCACTCCCTGCCAGAGGATGTTGTCAAGACCAACACTTTAAGAGGGTTCAGAAAAGAACTAGATACATTCATGGAGGATAGTTCCATCAATGGCTATTATCCAGGGTGAATAGGAATGATGTCCCTAACCTCTGTCTGTCAGAGGCTGGGAATGAGTCACGGGGAGGGATCACTTGATGATTACCTGTTCTGTTCATTCCCTCTGGGGCACCTGGCACTGGCCACTGTTAGAAGACAGGATACTGAGCTAGATGGGCCTTTGGTCTGACCCAGTATGGCCATTCTTATGTTCTTATGATATTGCAATTTCTACTCTTCAACTGATATTTTCAAATAGAATTCTTCATGAATTGAATACTATGCAAATCCCACAGGCAGATGTTTGCCACACCGTAAGATGATGTCTCTTTTGATATAATTGATATAGTACATGTATCTGCAATTTCTTCTTTAACTTTGCTAGACAAAATTATGAATATTACAAGATTTGGGTTTTTAAAATAAATTAGATGCAAAAATAGCATACTGAGTAAAGGAGTGTATAGCAAGGAAGATGTGCATGTGAGCCCTGGAAAACAAATTTGCTGCTCCGCTGTCCTGGGCCATTTTATTGGCTTTTTTGCCCTGCCCCTCTCCCCGGCCCCCCAGGACGGTTAGGACTAAGGGCGGGGGAGAGGGGCAGAACCTAGAATGAATCTCAACTGTCACCTAGGATTCCACCCAAATGTGAGAGATTTTTTTGAGCTGCAATGGCTGTAAGAACTCTGTGTGGAGGTGTGCTGGTCTGAAAGAAAGATATGTATTACAAGATTATGCCTCTCCTGTGTATTCAGTGACCTTTCCCCCTCAGTTACTAAAAGGAACAATGAGTGAAATAACTGATCTTCTTCTATCTTGCATTAGTTACTAAGCATATGTTTAACTCCTTGCTCAGGAAAAAAATACTGTGCAAAGTAAAATGAATGTCTCAACAAAAGTAGTATTAGGAATCCAAGAATCAGTGTGAGAACCTGAGAATATTTTACCCAGAAAGCTAGAAGTGTTTCTTATGCAATGATTTGGGAATACTCTATTGGCAGGACGAAAGAAGATTGATTTGTGCCAGGAAATGTCTAGGAAAACCCCCCATCTGGTCCTAAAATTCATTATTATACATGAATCTTTACCAGTCCAGAAAGAGAGATTATGTGTTGTAAGAGGGACTTTGATGGCTGCTAACACTGTAATTGAGAACTATCCAGATTGCTTTTCGTTTCTCACAAAGAGAAGTCAAGGCTTCTCTAGTGTAGTGCAGCAGATGTCGTGGGTGGGATTTAAATCCATTCTTTTGCCTTTCGTGGCTTTGTGGTCCTTTATTTCTACTTGCTATTAACATGGTCAGTTAATAGCAAGATCTTCCATACACAAATGGCTAGGGATATGAGTATCCTTGAGATTGCATCCCTCCCTGTTATATATTGCCACATTTGAGATTAGCTGAAATACTTGCACTGATGGGTCTAGACTTGAACTCCAATCTCCTTCCCTTATCTAGCCAGAGCCCAAGTTTAACATGGGCATGCTGCAAAAGCCATCTATTTTCTCAAGTTATTGAGAAGGGGAGTGGATTGGAGGGTGCAGCGGGTTATCTTCATGAACTATCCTCTTGTTTTTAAGAACATAATTACATAAGAATGGCCATACTGGGTCAGACCAAAGGTCCATCTAGCCCAGTATCCTGTCTTCCGACACAATGCCAGATGCCCCAGAGGGACTGAACAGAACAGGTAATCATCAAGTGATCCCTCTCCTGTCATCCATTTCCAGCCCCTGACAAACAGAGGCTAGGGGCACCATTCCTACCCATTCTGGCTAATAAGTATTGATGGACGTAAGCTTCATGAATTTATCTAGTTCTTTTTTGATCCCTGTTAAAGTCCTGGTTTTCATAACATCCCCTAGCAAAGAATTTCACAGGTTGACTGTGTGCTGCATGCAGAAAAAACTTTCTTTTGTTTGTTTTAAACCTGCTACCTATTAATTTCATTTGGTGACCCCTAGTTCTTATGTTATGGGAACAAATAAATAACTTTTCCCTATTCACTTTCTCCATACCTGTCATGATTTTATAGACCTCTATCATAACCCCCCTTAATCCCCTCTTTTCTAAAATGAAAAATCCCAATCTTTTTAATCTCTCTTCATATGGCACCTGTTCCAAACCCTAATAATTTTTGTTGCGCTTTTCTGAACCTTTCTCAATGCCAACATATCTTTTTTGAGATGAGGCGACCACATCTGTACGCAGTATTTAAGATGTGGGCATACCATGGATTTATATAGAAGCAATAAGATATTCTCTATCTTATTCTCTATCCCTTTTTTAATGATTCTTAATATTGTTTTCTGCCACTGCTCATTTAGTGGATATTTTCAGAGAACTATCCACAATGACTCAAAGATCTCTCTCTTGAGTGGTTATAACTAAATTTGTCCCCATCATTTTGTATGTGTAGTTGGGATTATTTTTTCCAATGTGCATTACTTTGCATTTATCAACATTAAAATTCATTTGCAATTATGTTGGCTCAATCACCTAGTTTTGTGAGATCCTTTTGAAGCTCTTCACAGTCTTCTTTGTTTTCAACTATCTTGAGCAGTTTAGTATCATCTGCAAATTTTGCCACCTCACTGTTTACCCCTTTCTCCAGACCATTTATAAACAGGTTAAATAGTATTGGTCCCAGGACACAGCCTTGGGGGCACCACTAGTTCCTCTCTCCAGTCTGAAAACTGACCATTTATTCCCTCCATTTGTTTCCTGTCAGTTATCAATCCATGAGAGGACCTTCCCTTTTATCCCATGACAACTTACTTTACTTAAGAGCCTTGGTGTCAAAGGCTTTCTGGAAATCTTTGTACATTATATCCACTGGATCCCCCTTGTCCACATGCTTGTTGACCCCCTCAAAGAACTCTAGTAGATTAGAGTTTTGCTTTACAGAATCCACGTTGGCTTTTCCCCAACAATTTATGTTCATCTATATGTCTGACAATTCTATTCTTAACTACAGTTTCAACTAATTTGCTCGGTACTGATATTAGACTTACCGGTCTCTAATTGCCAGGATCGCCTCTAGAGCACTTTTTAAATATTGGCATCACATTAGCTATCTTCCAATCATTAGGTACAGAAGCTGATTTAAACAATAGGTTACAAACCACAGTTAATAGTTCTGCAATTTCACATTTGAGTTCTTTCAGAACTCTTGGGTGAATGCCATCTGCTACCGGTGACTTGTTGCTGTTAAGTTTATCAATTGGTTCCAAAACCTCCTCTGGCAATCTGGGACAATTCCTTAGATTTGTCACCTAAAAAGAATGGCTCAGGTTTGGGAATCTCTCTAACATCCTTAGCAATGAAGACTGAAGCAAAGAATTCATTTAGTTTCTCCCAATTACTTCATCGTCTTTGAGTGCTCTTTTAGCATCTTAATCGTCCAGTGGCCCACTGGTTATTTAGCAGGCTTCTTGCTTCTGCTGTACTTAAAAAACATTTTACTATTACTTTTTGAGTTTTTAGCTAGCTGTTCTTCAAACTCCTTTTTGGCTTTCCTTATTATATTTTTACATTTAATTTGACAGACTTTATGCTCCTTTCTATTTTCCTCACTAGGATTTAACTTCCACTTTTTAAACTATGCCTTTTATCTCTCGCTGGTGAGAATTAATTTATGGCATGGTCACTGAGGGTATTAAAGCTCCTAATTCGGACTACCGTTACTCCTCCTGCAATGAGGAGTAACGGAAGTCCGAATTAGGGGCTTTAGTTCGAACTAGCTAGCCCGTGCCATGTGTAGCTGCGGGCAGGGAGTTTGAACTACTGGGCATTTAAAAATGGTGGCGCTCGGGAACATGCAAATAAAGCCCGGGATATTTTAATCCCGGGCTTCATTTGCAAGTTCGAATGACTACATTAGCCACCCTAGTTCGAACTAGGGTGGCTAGTGTAGACATACCCTTAGAGTTTTGGATTAGTACCTACAGGCTTTTATACATTCAAAAATAAGCATATATGTTCTTTATGCTTCCTCTTTAATCTTTTTCAGTTACCTCTGAGATGCTTGTAGCACCACGTTAATGACAGAGATTCTCAAAAATGGATGATTTCTGACCTCTTCTCTTTTTGTTCATTCTTAAATTTCTGGCCACCTTTCTGATAGCTCCTCTTGGATGTGTAGCCAATTTGCATTTTAACCTCTTCAGTACTGAATTTACCTTTCCTCCTCACCCCTCTCTTGTGCCACCAGCTTGGATTTCCATTGATAACTCTGCTATCCTTCTAAGCTACCAGGTAGGTAGTCATGGTGAAGTCTGTCTTTTGTGGGGTACTAATTTGTTGCTTGTTTCTTTTTGATTTATACCTCTATTCTGAAATGTGACTAGTTAGAAACTGTATCTTAACAGATCTGTTTTCTTTCTGTGTTCAGAGTCAGATCTGTTTATTTTAGTGCCCAGAAAAGATTTTACTAATGCCAAGCTCTTGGAATGCAAACAGCTCTGGGGGAGCAAATTGGATGATTTGGTGACCAATGCATAATCAGCAGAGATTTATTATCCAAATTCCATTAGTAGGGGCCTGTATCACCCCCATTGTTTCAAATGATGTATTTACATGTATGGAAATGTTTTTATATATAGTGTGGAAAAGGTGTAACTCTGAGCCTAAACTGAAGACATTGGTGTCTATATAGGGCACACTGAGAGAAGCATATAAAATCTTATTGGTCATTACTTACACTGCTGGCATTGGAAGTAGTAATTTGGTTTTGGTTTTGGTTCCCCCCCCCCCCCTCCAAAAAAAAAAAAACTTATGGGAAGCAGATGTATTTATACAAGAAAAATGAAAGGGCTCTAAAGTGGCTTTAGAATCTTTTTTAAAAAATTGTTTAGGAAATTTGCTGATATTTATGATTTTCTTTCTAGACTCTTATTTGAGGTCTAACACTTTACTCTTACTCTTATTGCCTGTACCTTCTTAGGAATTTCCTCCTATAGGTTTTCTACCACTGTTAAAGAGAAAATTACTACAATTTGTTTTTCTAATATTTTCTAAACTGAAAACCTACTTTTCATATCTACATCTTTCAATATATAAACCCCTGCATTTTCAAAGATTTGCCTCTTGTTTAGTGATCTGGTAGGATTTTAATGTACTGATATTGAAGCTACCGTGGCAAAATTTAATTTTCTTTTTTCCTATAGAAGATCATCTTAAATAATTCACTGTTTTGCTCTTTCCTGTTTGTTTATCATAGATCATTGTGCCTCACTATAGCCTTTGCTGTTGATTATCTTACCACATTGTGCAGTTGACTTATGAAGTTGTACAGTATTTTTCTTTTAAATGATATAAGGGACCTTGGCCAGTCTAAACAGATTTAGGATATTATTCCATCATGAATTCTCAACATTCCATTTTCAGCTTCTAGTAAAATGCTGTGTTTTAACTTCTCTTACTTCTCACTCAGTTGTTCACTATTCTTCTCTCCACAGTTTAACCATATAGTCAATGCTTTCTCATCATAGAACAAACCTCCTGCAAGAGCACTATGATTATTTTAATGGAATTAAATATATGCTTTAATGGTCTTCAAGACACTTGGCATCTGACTCTACAGTATGAAATGTCTTTGCTACGGTGGTGTGGTCAATTTATATGTATCACATATTAACTTTCATTTTCAAATTTGTATTTAGTCAGGACAAAGAACCCCTAGTATTCAAAAATGAACTTCTTCAAAAAGGGTGTTTGATTAGATTCACAATGGGGAGGGGATGAGGGTAAAATGTTAAAGAAAACCTTATGGTGTGGCTCCTAATTAATTCTTATGTGAAAACTCTGTGCATCTAATTTAATTGACTTGCCTTTTAAGTTCAAAGGGATTTCTTTCTTTTAAAAATGTTTGAAAATACTTTGAAAGTAACAGACATACAATCAAGCAGGAAGTAGTTAAATATTATATATCTGCAGAAAAGAAACTAATCACAAGTTGTAACTTTAACATACAACTGTACTTGTGTATTGATGTCTGGACTAAAATGTTTTTCATGCGGTAAACCTAGGTATGAAAACTTAACACCTACATTCTCAAGACACCAAAGCTCTTGCAAAAACATCTTAGTCTCATCAGCATTCACACCTGCCAGTTTAACACCACTGAGATAGCAATGTTGGAACCTCTGGTTTCAAAGGACTGTTGGTGTCTCAAGTAGCATGTCATTAACCCTTCACAGGGCAGGTCCAGGTTACTTAACAATGAAATTCTGGTTTCATTTAAGTCAATGGCAGAACTCCCACTGATCAAGAGGACTGGGATTTCCTCTATTATACTTAAGGTGTTCAATCCGACAGTCCTTATCCAAGCAAAACACCAGGGGCAAGTCTACACAGCAGGGCTAAAGTCGGAATAAGCTACGCAACTTCAAGCTATGCAATTGACGTAGCTAAGTCGAAATAGCTTAACTCGGCTTTTGGTGCTGTCTACATAGCAGGAAGTCGAAGGAAGAACACTCTTCCTTTGACTTCCCTTACTCCTTGTGAAATGAGATTTACCATGAGTTGGAGTAAAAAGTCCTCCAGCTCGACATTGTCAAAATAAAGGCTTGTAGCATAGATGCTCTCTTTGTTATTTAGAATAATATCAGTAATTCCGAAATAATGCTGCTGTGTAGACATACCCTAGCTGACTTTAGTGGCAGTTTGGCATATGTAAGGTTTTTATTATCCAGATCTATGAGGAAGACAAACAAGAGGGGTGGGAAAAGTTTGAAATAATTGTTATAATCTATAAAACTGTTAATGGCAGCATTAAAATTTGCTATATTTCAGAAGATTCAAAATCAACATTACACGATTCAAAATTCCTTTAAAACCAGATAATAGATATTATACTTATACTCTTCACTATTTTGACAAGAATGTTCTAATCTTATATGTACTTATCAGTAAATGTAATTACATGGCAGACCAAAAACTTATATTCATGTCTAATAAATAGGGTTGGAAGGATTAGATTTATATCTGCACATGTCACTAAATGTCAATTTCAACACACACACACAAACTGAAGAAAACATTTTGCATTGATGATAGTTTACATATACAGATAGGCAGAGAAAATGCTTCTTGAGAAAATATTAGAGTTTGATTTAGTGATATTTGTATATTTTTGACATACCTGCTTCCTCCCTTTCTTCCTCCCATCCCCCTGGTACTATACATTCAAAATGTGGGATAATGCAACAAAATCAAATAGTTAGTGATAATCTCCACACACTGTCTGCATTAAATGCAGCAAATGTTTATCGTGTTTGTCTTTGTTTTATCATAAAACATTTTGCAAAGAATCCATATAATATATATGAAAAGTTGCAACTTACTATTGTATGTCTCGGTTGTTTTTCTTCTTGGTTTTTCCACTTTCCTCTTCCTTCACTCTGCTTCTATCCTCCTTATTAGGAAATGCAAAGTCCTCAGGAATAAGGATAATCAAATAAGAGAGAGTCTGCATGACCCTACTCTGCAGAATGACTTGAAAAAGTACAGCTCTACTCTGAAAAGTGACTGTAAAGATGGCATGGTGGGGGGAGGGGTGTCTATAATTATTATCTTCTAATGACTTCCAGATCAACTTTGCTCAGTTTGCAAGTAAACTTTTTCTAACTGCTTCCTCTGCAAACTCAACTTGATCTAAAAATCAAGCTGTGCTAATGTTCCTGCTGCTTCATGAACCAGTAATAAAAGGACCTGTTGGCTAAATTCTGTCCTCAATTGCATCTGTCAGCCCCTTTGTCATCAAATGGTCTGCAATAAGAATTTAATTAACAATTTTGTTGATAAGCATGTCAGAATTAGACTTCGTCTACACATGGAATTATTCCTGATTAACGCCATGTGTACACATTTTTTTTATTCTGGAATAAGAGTGCCTCATTCCTGTGTAACAGGGCTCCCTGACTCCTTGGGTAGCTGGCTCCAAAAGCTGTAGGAGTCAGGGAGCCAGCTGGCCCAGAAGTCTGGAAGCCCTGGTGTCCCTGGCCCTGGGTCAGTCCATATGGCATGACAAACTAGATACTAGGCTTCCAGCACTGCTGGCAACTAAGTCCTCAGGGTTTAAGAGCTGGGAAGCCCTGGAAACCAGCTGGCCTGATTGTCTGTAAATCCTGGAGATCCTGGCCACGTGGGCTACATCTATATTGCAGTACTATTTCAGGATACCGGATGCTATTCTGCATCTTTTGAGGGCACCTGCTGTTTTGAAATATAATGGGCTCGCTATTCTGACTTCCCTGTAAACCTCATTCCACGAGGAGTAAGGGATGTTTTGGGATAGCAATTTATTTCGAAATAAGTGCTGTTTAGGAAGCACCAAATTTCAAAATAAGCTATTTCTAAATAACATCAAAATAAGATACGCAATTTGCGTAGCTCAAATTGCGTATCTTATTTCAACCTGTGGTGCCGTGTAGACGCATCCTTGCACAGACCCCAAAGCTAGGAGTCCTGGGGTCTCAATTCCCAAACAGTCCTAAAGCTAGGCTGCTAAGGAGCTGGGCAGGCAGGTTTCCATTATGTACCTGTGAGCTAAATTTTTAAACCTGCCTGGCAGATTCTTTTGGAAGATTAGTCCAAACTGGCAGGTTTCTGGCAGTGGGGGTGGGGGGGGGAGGGACGACACTTGCTTTTAATGAATCAGCTTTTTTTCTTCAGAAAATTGCTGAGAAGCTCTATTGCTTATCCAGGCTGAATTCATCCATAATCCCCATTTAGAAGCCACTAGATGACAGTCCACTAACATTTGAACATGCAATATTCATCAAATAACCCAATCATCTTCCATGTCCTTCACGTACATGGCGTCTGGAAAAAGAAAAAGAAAAAAGGGGGAAAGCCTAGTGAGAAGAGTCTAAGAGCCCTTTTTTAGCGAAGAGTAGTAATGGCCTACTGCAGTGTCTGGACTATTTTTGAAAAGGTTGCTATAGAACTGTAGCTCTCTTTTGCTGTGGAAGTTAATGGGCCAGAAAGAAGCATGAGGGGTTTTACTAAAGGAGTAAGCTTTAACCTGAGTTTGATTTTGACTGTGCCTGTCAGCATTTTTTAAGTAGAGAAGTGTGACAAGACAGCTAAGGGCTTAAAGGGTCTAGATTTAAACCCCTTTTTATATTGGTTTAATTTTGTACAGCTGTTCATTATTTGTATGATAGTAGCACCTAAGAGTCCTTGTCATGGACTAGAACAGCCAGGCACTGTACAAAGAACAAAAACCAAACATTCCCTGCCCCCAAAGAGCTTACAATCTAAGTATAAAACAAGAGACAACAGATGGATACAGGCAGATGGCAGAGCAGAGGTGAGAGTAAGCTGGTGCAGCTCTCCAGCAAGCACCTAGCCAGCTAGGGAACTTAGCTGCAGGGGAAGGGGAGGGGCGCTCCCAGACTGGCTCCCTAGGCTTCTTACAGGCTGACACGCTAGAAGCAGGCAGTCTGTCTGGCAGGTTGGAGGGGTTGGCTGGGAGGGGTGTGCATCTGGGACTGCCCCAACCCAGAGCCCCCACCTTCCCCCTGCCATTTCAGGGTGGGGCTGCAGCCACACTTACCCCATCGCTGACTGGGTTTTTCCTCTCTCTCTCTCTCTCTCTCTCTCTCTTTTTGTTGACTAGGGACCAAGAGCAAAGCTCACACACAGCCTGCTCTCGCTCCTGGCTGCCAATGGGAGGGCAGAGGAGGAGGGACACAGGCTGTGCTCTTTGCCTCGCTCCCTTGTTAGCAAAAAGGGGAAAAACACTCAGCAACTGGGTGAGTATGGCTGCAGTTCCCTAAATGTTGCCCTTCCACACATACACTTACCCAGCCCTCTGCCCTGAGCCGCTGCCTCATGCACCCCAACCTTGATACCTGCATCTGTAACCCACACACCTAGGCTGCATCTAGACTGGCATGATTTTCCGCAAATGCTTTTAATGGAAAAGTTTTTCCGTTAAAAGCATCCGTGCCAATCTAGATGCTGTTTTTCATAAGAAAGCCCCGATCGCCATTTTTGCCATCGGGGCTTTTTTGCGCAAAACAGTCCTCCCCTGTCTACACTGGCCCTCTTGCACAAATACATTTGCGCAAGAGGGCTTATCCCTGAGCGGGAGAGTCATAGTATTTGCGCAAGAACACTGACAATCTTACAATAGATCGTCAGTGTTCTTGCGCAAATTCAAGCGGCCAGTGTAGATAGCTGGCAAGTTTTTCCGCAAAAGCAACTGCTTTTGCGGAAAAACTTGCCAGTCTAGACGCAGTCATCGTGTGCCATCCCCATCCCAAACTCCTGCACCTCCAGCGCCCCAACCCCCTGCCCTTAGCCCCTTCTTCATACACCCCAACCTTGACTCCTGCATCCCCCACACACGAACCCTCTGCCCTGAGCCCTCACACTCCACCCCACACTTACATTTCTTACAGGTACTATTGTATGGTCAATCCTGCTTCCCGGCCTTAGCATCTGCAACTGGGGAGGGGAGGTTGATAGGACAGTACACGTAAGAAATGTAAGTTACTTTCACTCCTGTGGCAGAGTATAAGGAAATAATGGGGCAATATTAGTCAGCATGATAGGCTGTGTCTCATCACACTAGTGGCCCACCAGTAGTTGGAGTTTTTTGTAGGCATCATGGAAAAGGAGAGTTTTGAGTAGAATTCTGAAGGATGATAATGCATTAGTTATGCAAATGTTTAGGGAGGCGCTTTACCCAAGCTTAAGGGAAAAGCATGAAAATGCTTTTGAAAATTTAACAGTTGGGTCATGGAAGCTGGCAGAATGGCTCAGTCAGGCAGGAGATGATGTTTTATTAGTGAATGAAAGATGGTAGGTAGAGTGGTAATAAACTGTAAAGGGCTTGAAAGAGTTTGATGTGATAGAATGGAAAGCAAGTGGAGGGCTGAAAAGACGGGAATGGAATGGTTAAAGTGATGGACTAAGAGCAGGCCACTATTGTATTGGTCAAGACCAGAGGAAAGAATGTTGCTATAGCTGAGATATGAGATGAGGAGAGCATGAATAAGAACATTTTAGCTACATGGATGAATAGGAAAGGCCATATTTTACAGCCATTATGCAGAAAGATTGTAGATTTTAAATATAGCCTGGATGTGAGGACCTAAAGAAAGGTCTGAGTCAAAGATGACACTCAGGCTATGTCTACACTGCAGGCTTTTTGCACAAGAACTGCTGCTCTTGTGTAAAAACTTGCAGAGCGTCTACACTGCATGTGTGTTCTTGCGCAAGTACATTTACAGTAAAACATCAGAAGAGAGGGCTTCTTGCGCAAGAGTTATTCCTCTCCCCACGAAGATTAAGCCCTCTTGCGCAAGAGCTCTTGCCATCAGAGCTTTCTTGCCCAAGAGAGCGTCCACACTGCCATGGACACTTGCGCAAAAGCACATGGCAGTATGGACACGCTCTTGCACAAGACCCTTTGCACAGGAACTCTTGTGCAAAACAGTTCTTGCACAAGAAGCCTGCAGTGTAGACGTAGCCTCAGGTTACTGACCTGAGTGATGGGCAGCATGATGAGATTGTTCACAGTGATCAAGAAAGGAGGCATTGGGAAAAGTTGAAGGAGGGGATGTAAGAGCGCTGTTTTAGCCATGGCAAGCTTGGAATGATGACTAGACATTCACAAAGGGATTTCAAATAGGCCAGGTTTTTAGTTTGGAAAAAAAGGGGACAGGTCTGAAGGAGAGAGGTAGATCTTGTGAGTTCTTAGCATTGTCATAGTGAATTTGAGTTTGTGGATGAGATTACCCAGAGATAAGTTGTAGAGGGAAAAGAGAAATGGACCAAAAACAAAGCTCTGCGTCTCCCCCACAGAAAGCTGGAAGGGGATGCGGAGAGTAGTCTGAAGGAAAAATTAGAAAGGCAGGAAAAGAAACCAGGAGAGGATAGTCTGGTGTTGAAGGTAGCAGGCTTATCAAGAAAAACAAGAATGGAGTACTGGTCCTGAACTTTGGTTAGGAAGAGGTCATTAGAGATTTTTGGCAATAGAAGGTTCAGTGTAATACAAGGTGTGGAAGCCAAATTGAAGAGGATCTAAGATGAAATAGAGGTGAGGAGCTTCAGACAGCAATTGTAACTGAATGGTCAATGAGTTTAAAGGTGAGAAGGGTATGGGAGTAACTAAAACATGTGAAATATTGTGAGGAGAGTAAGAAGGAGAAGGGGAGGGCCTGAAACTGGGTGGGTATGTCTAGACTACAGGGTTTTTTCGAAAAAAGTGGCCTTTTTTCGAAAAAACTTCCCCTGCATCTAGACTGCTGCCGCATTCTTTCAAAAGTAAATTGAAAGAATGCGGCAGTTTTTTTGACTGTGGAAAACCTTGTTTTACGAGGAAGAACACTTTTTTCGAAAGTTCTCTTTCAAAGAAAGGCGCTATGTAATGCAAACTGTGCTTTTTCGAAAGAGAGCATCCAGACTGCCTGGGTGTGTCTTGTTTCTTTCTTTCATTTAATTAATTAGCACATACTACGGTATCTGTCATTTCCTCAGTTTTCATGTCTATTCTCTTTTACTGTGTACTTTTCCTTAACTGTTTTCTTCTCTCTTCTATTTAGTAAAATGTGTCTGTTAAATCTGTTTGTTTTCCTTACTTTCCATTTCCCACTCTTCCTCTTCAATGTGCTTGCTGTTTTAGCCTTTTTCTCCATTCTTCCTCCATTTCCTTCTGTACAACTTTATCCTTCCTCAAACATCTGGCTGTATTTTACGTTTTTAAAAATGTCTTCCTACCTTAATTGCATTAGCTCATATATGTTAATGTAGAAAGTCTAGTGTAACCTGCTAAAATCCAAAAACCTCCAGTGGATTTTTGGATAAATGTTAGAGGATTTTGAGTCAATGAGTGTTGAAATTATGTAAACATTGAATGTACCTCTTGATTCAATAATGGTTTGAGAAGGACCATATCTTGAAGTGCTGTACAGAAAATCCTATCGTCCATTAAACAAAATGCTGTCCAGATTTTGGGGCTTATGTGACTGGGCATATATACATAGGCATCCTTTCTAAGCCAATGTCATTGTTTTTCATTTTAAAAGTCACTAGTTATAATTAGTCAAAATAATAAAAAAAAATTAAGATAAGAAACTTAAAAAATATGCACTCTATTACAGTTGGTACAATCTTTTATGATCAGCATAATTTTGGAACAGTAATATTTCCGTATAAACATAAATGTGCACCAGAAAATACTATTTCCAGATGAGTTAGAAAATGATAGGTCTATTTTCAAGAGTGTGGTAAAAGTTCTAGAATAGCTATCTTTTCAGGCAAACCTTTTTGTTTAGAGCTTTTGTCTTCAAGCAAATCTCTTCAAGCATTTAATCTTGAAGAGGCTATTTCATGTTGGCTTTCATTCAGTTTCTGTCACAGCATTTCTTTTTCTGCGGTCCATCATCTCTTCTGTGAGCTGGGATGCTGTCAAGATCAGAAAGACTTTTCCTAAATAAAGTTCTTCATATTGCGGTTGTTCTAACTGAGAGACATTATTTCTTATTACAGACTGCTTTGTATTTCTTTAAGGCAAATGAGGCATTCTAGTAGTTGGTTATAATTTGTTTTCTTCAGTGGATTTCCTGTCATGTACAAATGTACTTTTCTTCATCCTTGGTCCTTTTGTTTTCCTCGCCTGTATGCCTCTGTATTTTGCCTTCACTTACCCAGCCGAAAGGTAGCTGATTCTCAGTGGATGCCTGACTAAAGCAAATCTTCTACTGTTTAACTTAATTTGGTTTTACCATCATATTCAGGATCACAAAGTCACAAGAGAATTTTTTTTCTTCTAGACTAGAGTTATCTTGATTATACTGTACTTCCAATCTATTGGGTTATTTAAGACTGATCAAAACTCCAGTGCATCATTCTGACAATTTCATTTAGTTCTGTTTTCAGACGTTCTTCATGTTTTCTGTGTTGCAATTTCTTTGTAAATTATTTCTGCTCACAAAAAAGGCTTTATGAAGTGTGAGGTTCATACACACAATACATCTGTGCACAAGCATATTATGGGTATGTCTACACTAGCCCCCTAGATTGATCTAGGGAGGCTAATGAGGGCGACCAGAATTGCAAATCAAGCCCGGGATTTAAATATCCTGCGCTTGATTTGCATGTTCCCGGCCGGTCACCATTTTAGAAATTGACAAGCCCGAAGTAACTGCCCGCGTCTACACGCAGCAATGAAATGGGATTCCGGAATAAAGCCCTAAATCGAATTAGGTGGTAAACCTCATGCCACGAAGAATACCACCTAATTTGATTTAGGGCTTTATTCCGGAAGCTCATTTCACTGCCGCGTGTAGATGCGGGCAGTTACTCCGGACTAGTCAATTTCTAAATTGGCGACCGGCCGGGAACATACAAATCAAGCGCAGGATATTTAAATCCCGGGCTTGATTTGCAATTCCGGTCACCCTCATTAGCCTCCCTAGATCGATCTAGGTGTAGACGTACCCTATGTGAGTAGAGATACCAACTTTCTAATTGTACAAAACTGAACCCCCTTGCCCTGCCTTATGCCCTGCCCCTTCTCTGAGGCCTCACTTCTCATTTGGTCCATTCCCCCTCTCTCTGCTATCTCTCCCCGTCCCTCACTGGGCTGGGATAGGGAGGGCATAGGGTTCATGAGGGGGGTGAGTGTTCTGGCTGGGGGCCGGCTCTGGGCTGGGGCAGGTGTTGGGGTCCAGGGGCTCAGGGCTCTAGTAGGGGGTGTGGGCTATGGGAGAGCCAGAAATGAGGGGCTGAAGGAATGGGAGAGGACTCCCAGGTTGGAGCAGGGAGTTGGGTTGTGCAGAGGAGTGAGGGCTCTGGCTGAGGGGTGTGGGTTCTGAGATGAGGATGGGAGGTGTGGGATAGCCGGAGAAGACTCAAGGCTGAGATGGAAGTAAGGTACAGAGGGGGTGAGGGATGTGGGCTCCAGGAGGTAGTTTTGGTGTGGGAGGGGAATCTGGGCTGGGGAAGGGATTTGGAGTGCAGGGTCCCAGCGATACTTCCCATGGCTCCCAGTAAGTAGCTGCCATGTCCCATCAGCCCCTAAGTGCAGAGAGACTCTGTCCATGTACTCTGCTGCTCTTATGCGTGTAGGCACCACCCCCACAGCTCCTTAGTGGTCATGGTTCCCAGCCAATGGGAGCTGTGGAACCAGCAGTGACAGCTCCACCACTCACATTGGCCTGGAATCATGACCAATGGGAGCTGTGGGAGTGGCACCTACAGGCACAAGAGCAGTAGCACATACAGCAGAGCCTTCCTGTGCATAGAGTCTGCAAGGACCTGGCAGCCACTTCTGGGCGCCACATGGTGCCAAGGCAGGTAGGCAGCCTGCTTTAGCTCCAAGCCCCCAATATACAGCTGACCAAAATTTTAACAGCCCAGTTAGCAGTGCTGATCAGAGCTGCCAGGGTCCTTTTTTGACTAGGGTTTCCAGTCAAAAATTGGATACGTGGCAACGTATGTCAGTGTAACATACCTCCGCAGTGCCAGATGCAATGCCTACATAAAAGTCCTTCAGCTCATTTTCTGCTCCAGAGTATTCAAAATTGAATACATTCATACCAAAACTCTGCTGCTCCACATTTTTCCTCCTCAGCCCAACTCTTTGGGCTAGCAGGGGTATGAAGAAGGCGGGAGATGGGACCTCAAAGACTTGGGATATTTATTATTCCACAGCTCCAACTCATTGGATGTTGGGACCAGTAGTCCTACTCCTCTTTCATTTCCATGGGTCATAATCACCGCCCCCCCCTTCCCATGTGGAAAAAAATCTCTAAGGAATCTGAATGGTTGGAAGGTTAAGTTACAAGTTTAGTGCTGCAGCACATAAAAGTCTTTGAAATAGGTAGTGGAAAGGATCCATGTTCCAATAATGGTAGTAGTGTAAATGCTTTTAATAAATATGGCCTAATCTGCCAGGTTACCTATTGTGTATTTACAATAATATAGATTAATATTTCATGATACAGAAACCAGATTAAACATCTTTGGTGGTACAACCTTTCACCAAGTGATATTTTATCTGCAGTGAAACTTCTTTGCATGACATTTTGCCAAGAACATTTTGTCTGGAACATATATCCCACAGTCGTTTAAATGGAATTTTGACTTGGGAATTTTAAATCGAAGGTCTGGTGTGTATCCTAGTGGAATTAAACATCACCCACAAAACCTATGACACACATGTGATGTCCCACCACAATATCTCTGTATGCAACCAAAAGTCTATAACAGGTCAAGATGGCATGGACCCAACAGTCTGTGTCAGAGATGGTGAAACAACATTGCAAGAAGATTGCATAGTTTTAAAGTAGTTACTTTTTGGGGGGAAGCAAAAATGAAACAGCATTAAAAAGTGTGCTTTGTATTTGTATGTTAGCAGTGAGATTTCATGTGGGCCTTGATTCTGAAGATCTAACCAAAGATACAAAAAATATGTACATTTCACCAGCTGAAGAAATAAAGGAAGACAGCAAATATAAAATGGATTTCCCAAAAGAGCCAGAAACTATAAAAGAGGTTTGCTTTATACTGATTATGAAATTATACACAATATGTAGTTTGTATTTCCATTCATTGCTTTTCTGAAAAACATTTCCCTTTTACTCTTCCTGTGCCTTCTCTCGCAAAGGATTTAGGTCATGATGATCTTCCCTCTGGAATCAATTTTCATAGCCAAGTCCAATTCCCAGTGCCAAAACTAAAGTAAACAGGTTTTGCAGTGGTCAGAGTTGGAGAACAGAATCCTCCCTGTGCTGCTGCTGCTACATTGCACCACTTGCATTAAGTAGGGGAATTTTCCACTTGGTCTACTTTGTGGATACACTGCAATACCCACAAAACCCTCCAACACACTCAGCGGATGCCCTCTCTCACCTCCCAGTGCAGTGTATATAATTCTTTGATTTTGCTCCATCCTGTACACTGCACACCCCCACAGCTTCCACTGTCTTTGGGACCTTCCACCCAAATGAAGAGACTGAGGGCAGGATTTTCCTTTACAAACTTAATGTAACAGTACTAGATTTGCCCCGTGGCTTATGTAACTTTTCCTGGCAGTGGGGAATAAGGACATAGTCTCGTTAGATAAGACATTTGCCTGAATCACTCAAATAGACAAATAAAGGGTAATTGGGATCTCAGAATTGTTTGGAGATGTTTCATGACTTCAAAATAAGGACGTATAAAATGCCTTTGCTCAAAATTTTCATTAAATGAAATGAGACCCTCTAACCCCATATTTAGAAAACTACATGAATGGGCTGATTTTCAGGAGTGTTGAGCATCAACAATCCCAACTGAAGTCAGCAGAAGAAGAACAATTCTGAAATTTAGACTATTTGATCAGGACATTTTACCGGCCTAACTTTATGTACCCAAGTTCAAATATGTTGGTGGCTAATATTTTTTATCAATATATAATTCTAAGGCCACAATCACCATAATATCTCTGAGTTTGCAATACAGGTGTTTAATAGTAACATTTAGTACCAATGAGACAGCAGTTCTTGACCCCTCCCCCTCACTAATTGATCCTGAGTATTGAGCCAAGATCATTCCAGATGCCATTATTAGATTACTGCCTTCAGAAAGATGAGTCCTGCATCCTGATTCAGCCTGATCTTTGGGAGTAATGAATTCCACAGTCAGCTCCCTCCCCTTGAAAACATGCTGCCTACAGACTATACAGGTTTGAACCTTGGATGCCTCAGCTGTGACATCCCTGTTGATTGAAGCAGTTGTGAGGTGAAATGGAGCAAGAAGTGTTTTTTTCACATAATCAGGTTTTAACTAATTCAGCACTGCAAGGAAGAGAACCAGTTTAAAAGTAGCGTAAGCAACATGTGTCATGTTGTCTATGTATATCACAGGAAAATAAGGTTAACTAAAGGAGATGCTTATTTAAAAATCAAGAGGCAGTTATAGACTTAAACTATAATGCTTTAAATGTTTTTTAAAGTTATTAAATCAATAACAAACTATTTAACATGTAGTTAAAATGTGAACTATCAATAGCCACTGAGTTTATCAGGCAGTATTATTTAAATTCTGTCTTACCAGGTCAGATCCCAAAATAATTAATATATAAAAATCTCTTTTCCCATTTGCTCACACTCTCTAAACTGAACATTCTTATCTACCCCAGTCTCAAGATATTTCAGAGAAAAATTTAACCTCTTCCAGGGTGTCATTCAAGTGGCCAGCTTCTATTCCATTATCAACTCGAACTGCCTGCCTTAGAGTAGGATCAGAGGAGACTGAATTGCTAAAGGTCACCGTCAACAGCCACATTTGTACCCATCTGAAGCATCAAACAATGTGAGCTGGACATGACAGACAAGCCTAAGAAGTTAAGTGCAACCCCACATTTTTCTGCAACACTGCTTTGCCACACACAGCTTCCTTCCTCCTTTCCACAAAGGAGCTTGCTGGCCTGAATTTCTGTCTCTGGAAAACAAAATGCTGTAACTCTTAGTATGACCACTTAGGAGCAAGTTAACTTTTTTTTTTTTTAAGTTTTCAGTTTAATCACAGAACATTTTTAGTATCATAATGATGAAAATCATAATAAATTCAAGCTCCTCTTTGATGGGACAAACATCCTTTTTTTATATTTATAGCTAAAGTAGAAACTTATAAACATAAGCTTAGATTTTATTGGGTGACCTGATACCCTAGGGGTGCATCAAAATGCTATCAAGTGCAGCTGATACAATTGATATCACCAAAAAAGTAGAGGCTGTCATGCTCTTATGTAGTTCTGTGCCGATTGGGGGGGGAAGGGGACATTTCTTACTGCTCCTTTCTCTGCAAGAAAAAGATGGTTGTGAAAAATCAATTTACCTATGAAACATCTGGCATATTGCTTCATAAATATACACAGTGCATAAATGGATCAGATCAAATTGGTCAAATCCAGAGTAACTTCAATGAAATAAAGATGTGCTAGATTTGTGCTGAGGTAACAGATTGGAATCTGGCCAACCTTTTGTCTGGGTAATTAATATGTTCACTCTCTCTCACAAGACAACTTCAAGTAAAACAGTAAATAAAACAACAGAAATTACTTTTCCATAAAAGAGCTCCCATGAGAGGTATAGTTGATGCATGAAAACACTATTTTTAGGATTAAATGTGATCTTACACTCTGAATATCAGCCTCTTAATCATAAGGGTTTGATTGTGGGAAATGAGATGTGCCTAGAATGGTTTGCTTCTCAGAAAACCAGATAGAAAAGAGGCAGAATCACCAGGCAGGTCAAAGGGGCTGGCTGAGGGTGTGGGCCTGCCTCCTCCTGGACTGCCCCAACCATGAGACTCCCACTCTTCTAGATGCTGCTTAGGTAGGGTGAGGAGGCTGAAGCTCCTCCCCATCCGCAGTTCATACAGGAACATTGCTGGCTGTTTCCCTTCATCAGGGAACAAGTGAAAAGTGCACAGTTTGCTGCATTCCTCCCTCTGGCTTGGGACTGTAGGGGGCAGACAAACCTGGACTAGCCCCAGCCGGGGAACATGTATCCCTCCCCCCAGCTGTGCTCACTGGAGCTGCAGATGCTATAGAGAGGTGCTTTTCACCTGGCCCCAAGCTGCAGTGGTGAGAGAGGCCGGGGCTAGATCTCTCTCCCCGGGGCAGTCTGCATACTGAACCCCTTATCCCCAGCCCCACTCCAGAGCAGTGATTTAAATTAAGCATGGACATTTTCATTTTATTAAAAAAAAATTAAGGACCCAAGCAATGCCGGGTAAATCTTCTCGTTTAAAATAAAAAGCCTGACTTTTCACCAGTGTAAGCTCTTGAACTGATGTTCCTATATATGGCTGCATTTTTAAAAACACATGATTTAAAAATTGAATGTGAAAAATAATGTTGCTATTGACATAGAATTTCAGAGGAAGAATGGAGGGAAAGGAAAACATGAACATATTACAATTGTAACAAATAATATTTCAGTTCTTGTCATGTCTTGGAAAATAACTACTATATTTTCCTACTCACTACTATACCAGATTTGTAATTTTTTGCATAGCTTTATATTTGGCATACTAAATCAAAGGGACACTTTCAAATTGAATTTGGCACAAAATTAAATAAATTTCCCACAATTAAAAGAAATCCCAGAGAAAACAGATGTTTCAAAAAAATATCTCTACAGTGTCAGAAACCATTACATTGCAGCACTGAGAACCTAAAAGTGAAAGTGATTATAAACAAAAGCAAAACAAGCTTCATTCTCTAGGCTGAGAGAAACACTGAATAATTATATCAAGTAAATCGGATTTTAACATTTTTCACTTTTATTTACAGTATTATTAGTAATGTGTAACAAAAAAAGGTATGTGTGTTTACATAGAGGATCAAATCCTTAGCTGGTGTAATTCATCATAGTTCTAGAGAAATCATGCTGAATTACACCAGCTGTTGATCTGGCCCCGGATTCCACAAAAATATATTTTACTTTAATCCCTTTCAAATATAGTAATATTAGGTGTAATTTGTAACAATCGGTAAACATTGCACTTTTTTTGTCTGAGTTTATTTTTAATCAGGAGCTGTAATTAACTGTTAAAAATGTAAAACCATGTTCATCTGTCATTTCATGTTGCTGTCATGTCCCACTGCCCATGTTTATTCTACTTCTAATTCTTTTTGTCCATCTCTCTTCCTCTCCATTTATGAAGTTCCTCCCCTTCATAGTACATAAGTATCTTTGCTCTACATTAGCATTAACACTAGCTAGATTGTGATAAGCATGCATGTTATGCAATATGATTTGAAATGAAGTTCAATAATCACTTACACCACAAGAGAATCATTTAACACAAATAATGGTTTAAACGTAATATTACAAAAATATTGCATTGACATAAAATAGCATTAAAATGAGCTGGAGTTTACTGGCGGTTGTTCATATGTCTCAGGGGAAATTTCCCCACAAAGGACTTGATCTTGCTGTGATTGAGGTCTGTGGGAGTTTTACTATTTTAAGTAGATCTGATACAATCTCCTATAATACTGACAAGAAACACAGTGCATTCCCATGTTTCTTCACAGATCACCCCCCAGTTTTCTACAGAAACAATGGTCATTGATTATCCCTGTTTTGCAATATGTAGCATATTAATTAGCTTTTTTATAATTATTTTTCTCATTTACCATCAGAGATATTTGGTAATATGTATATCCACAATTCCATGGTGTTATATTTACTATATTTGCAAGAAAATTAATTCAATAATTATATGCTTAGCTGACCTTTATCCACTCTGCACAGTCCTGTTATATTGGCTCAGGTCCCGACTTCCAGCGTGTACTCTTCAGAATTGGTGCTCCAAGTCCTCTGGTCTCACATTATCTTAAGATGCATGAAATCACTGATGGTGTCTCAAGCTCTTTGACTTACAAGATGAATCGCACTGAAATTTGCAAGCTACCATATCCTTTTTTGCTGTAATCTGAGCTGTGTTTTTATAAAGCATTCTTCTAAGCTTTTAACTAAAATGGTTTTATATAGCCAAAGAAAAGAAAAGTGAAGACTGCATTTCTAAAGTCTACCCATGCATTTTGTTTTCTTTTTCCATTATGTTCAAGATAGTTGGACAGTTTTCTGTTCTCTAGACTGAAACAGACCACTGTAATGCAAAGTATCTAATCAAGTGGTTAGAGCAAAACAGAAAAAAATAGCAGATATATAACATGAAGATGGAATATCATTGGTTCCCTAATCCTAATCCCTAATCCCTTAACATAACATAGTATATATAATGCCTACATGAAACTTCACGATAACTTTATCAGAAATTTTGTCTTTTAAATCCATATAGCAGAGATAAGTTTGAACCAGAAACATAAATCTAAAACTTCCCAAATTTTAGGGAAATTCTTATCTGAATTCAAGTTTTACAGCTCAACCTATTTTTGTTGAGTTTGAACCAGAACCCTAAATGCAAAAACCTCAGGTAAAGATCTGAAGCAGGATATGAACTGTGTGATCCAGATACATCTCTGGGATAGGCTTGCCTAAACCTTGGGAGATTGCATCTATTGTGTTGTGATAGAGTCAGCAATGTACCTTCCACTTGTGTTTTCATTTTAAACTAATGGGTTTGAGAACTAATGGTCATATTAATTCATTTTGTTCTTTCTTACTTGTATAATTGTTTCCAGTTAGTCTGTTTTTGGTAGATTTAATGATTCCCCATAAAGATTAACACTTGAGTTCCCTCAAGCATTTTCTCATGTTCTCATAGTTGTGGTCTCCAGTGTACATGAGAACCAGTTTTGTGTAATTTTTGGTGGTGCCCAGAACAGGTCCAAGTATGGACTGGGGCAGCCACCCCAGGCCCTGTGCTTCAGAGGAATGTGTGTGTGTGTGGTGGGGGGGAGGTTTGCAGAGGAGGGGCCTTTCTGTGAAATCTGGTTGTAAGGGTTTTAGGCTAAAAGTATTGCAAAGTTGTTCTTCAGAATGTGAGCAGAGTTCCCCAAAAATGAGTTGTCTGCCTCACATATGGATGTGCTGAATGCAGAAATTTTCTGCTATTTTCTACCCTCGAGTGCACCCACGTTGGGCAGCCATCATTTGTCCCTTATTATGGAAAGATTAAATGGGCAAATGAACCACCAGAAGTGGTTAATACATGAGCTTTTGTAGCAACTTTCATTGTCATAAGTAATTTATATGATTGTGGTTTTTTAAAAAAAGATCAGATTTTCTTCCTAGAGCGTATGAATTGTGAATTCATGAATCACTGAAAGTGACATTGTTTTATTACAATAACTGGAGACACTATATTGCCCACATCGAAGTCATCCCAAATAAACAAAATGTTGATGCTTTTCATAACTTAATAGCATAAAAGCATCTATTCATTTCACAGCTAAAACAGAAGATGGATGGTCTTTCATGCTTTAAATGATGATTATGAGACAGCTAATGACGGCACGTTAAGAAAAATCTAGAGAAAAGCTAAAACAGACAAATATCTACATTCACTGTACCACTCAGATCCTGACATAGCATGGAACTTCATAAAATAATTCAAATGCATAATTTTGGCTGCAGACTTAGAGCATCTTTAGAGAAGAATGGTTATGCTCGTTGTCATTAATGGTGCATGATTCAGAGCCATAATTTACAAGAAAAACTCCTTATCTCCAGATATAAGAACTAAAGACGGCCTTTACAGAATATACATAGCAAATAAAAGGGGAGATGACTTCCCAACCATAAAATCAGAGTTCAAAATATCATCCTTCTCATTAACTACTTCCTACATATAGAAATGCAGAATACAAAAGTCTATTCTGAAACATTAAAATTATGAAAACTACTCTGGTAGTTAGCACTTGCAAATATAAATAAAAACATCAGGCAACAAGTAGTGTACTAATTTTATTTATTAAATACATTTTCTCAGCAGTATAGGTGGTTTTGTATCTCAGTAGTAGAGCCCACCACTGAATTTCAAACTTTGTACTGCTAAACCCCATAATATTGCTTGAGAGAGCTCACAAACTCACTGGCACTTTGTTAATGATGGAATAAAAAAAATATGTGTACAATGTGCTTAGCTACCATCAAGCTTCATAACTCAGAACACTACAGAAAGTTAATGTTTCTTTCACAAGATCCTTCTGTCATCAACTACAGTAGTTCTCGCTGTGGCTTTCTTGTATGTAGGCAGCTGAAGGAGGAAGAACTGAAAGAGGGTCTGGGAAGAATGAATTGAGTGAGACTGCTCGTTTAACTTAATGCTAACAAATAAATTTTACAGATATCACAACTTATTACATCGTTCTGTGATGAAAATCTACTAATAAACGAGCTAATATCAAATAAAGGACACAGGTTATAGAATCCATCTAATAAAGAGAAGCTTACATGGTTGTGCTAATTGACTATACAATAGCTTGTTTCTTGCAAACTTGTATAAGAAATTGCGGTGACAGAAGAACAAAATATTGTGAGATCTTCCATAACAGAACACAAGGGGCGGGTAAGCAATTATTTAAGACTATTTTGTGAATCTCTCTGAAGAAATGTGAGTTCCACAAAGTTGTGGTGCCTAGAAAATCACAGGATCAACACTGCAGTCCCCAAAGTCTGAGTTAGGGACCTATGCTTTTTATATTTTGAATAGATGCCTTAAAATGTGAGCCACAAATTCAGCAGGGTAGGTCAGGAGCTGCGTCGGTTATGCAATGGGAGATGCTGACCAGAGGACTGTATGCTAAGCCCTGCCCCTTTCACAGAGACAGGCACCTAAGTCTGGGTTGCAGGAAGACACCCATCTCACTTGTGATCCACCAGTTATGGGGAAGGCAGATGTTCATCTGCTTAAGTCACAGGTCAGTTTGAAACAAAACAGCTAGGGGACATGAAGGCCCTCTGTTGTAACCTTCAGGCTTGTTGACAGGGTATGCCAGAGCTTCCTTGGTTCATGTCACCCTCCCCCCCCCCCTTCCTGATGAGAAGGCATTTGAATAGGGATGTGTCATGGCTCAGATGAGTGTCCTAACCATTAAGCTATGAAATACTCTAATGTGGCATGTCCTCAATTTCTGCTATTGAAATTGCTCCAGGTCATTCACATAATAATGAAGTATTAATATGGCCAGTGAAAGAAATGTAATGTGTGTATAGTCTACTGGTTAGGGCCCCCACTTCAGAGGTAGCAGTTCCCTTTCTAAATCCTTTTTTCCTTATGAAGAGGAAGAGACACTCAAAACAAGCAGGAGGTCCTCTGCATCACAGGTGAATACCCTTTTCACTTGGCTAACAGTTTTAAGGGAGGGTCCCCTGCCCACTCAAGCCATTTGGCATAAACTTGCCTAAGGGGCCTGATATGGTAGGTGGCCTCTCAGCATACCTACTGGTCCAGTCCCCTGCACACAACTTAGGTGGCCAAACAGCTATCTTCCCCCATTTGTGAATTCCTTAGGACCTTACCCAGACGTCAGATGCCTGGATACCTAGAGCGAAGCTGCACTGTGTACACTCCAGAGGCAAACACTTCAGTAATGAGTGAATTTAGGCACTGCAGGGTTTGGAAGTAGTTGAATGGCAATTTTATGTTTCACATTGGTGCCTAAAAAAAAAAAGGGACTTAGGTGCCTATCAAGACGTTGTAGATGCCTAATTACCTTTATAGAGTGCCCCTGTAGTCTCTCCATCAAGCCCAGCTAGTGCCCACAGTTACATGTACTTGATGGTCAAAAATCAAAGAAGACAGCTGACAGACTGCAGAGAATGAGCATGCATATCTGATTTTCACCCAGCAGCAAGAGATTATCAACATTCAACCAGTGAGCTCAATGAAGTGTCTTTGCTACATAAAATCCAAAAAATAAATTGACTGGGATCAAGGAAATCTGAAGACTCTGAATACTGAAACAGGGCAATAATGGAAAAATTTGTCAGCTTCCAGATTCTTTCACTTTATTTGGAGCAAGGTTGTACAAACCGCTTCTTTTAAGGAAGGTGGCATCAAGATGCTTGGAAGGAAGTACAGCAAAACAGCTTCAACAGTGGCCCATCACCTTGAGTTAGCCTTCTTGAGTCACAGATCTTCAGGTGTATCTGTTTACCTCCACCAAGAAAGAAAGCTCTGCTCAGGACATCAGTCCACTGACTTTCACTCTGTCAGCTGGGCTTGGAAGAAGAAGGAACTAAAGAAAAGGGTTTTGAAAACTCATCATCTGTTCTGCTGTTGATATAGTTGATTTCCTCCATAAAAAATTATTCAGGAATTTATTTGAAAATACCCTCAGGGTTCAGGCTTTCACCATAAATGACTTTAAAAAGCAATGTAATTGTATTTTTCTTGGTCTTCAGCCCCCCTCTGATTAAGTTCCTTGAGGTCATAGTTAATATCTGGCTTCAATCACATATATGGCTCTACTATATAGCCTTAATTTAATTTTAAAGAAGTTCTGTAAATCCTTACTAGATTCCCTTGATTCAGGTATATTTTATTTCCTATTTTTAGTGTGGTTATTAACTCATAATGGAAGTAAGGGAGTTGAGATTACATTGTGTTGAATTTCAGAAAGACTGGTAGCCTGTACAGCTTCTATTTTCTCTCAAAATGGCACCTAACTTGGCTGTGAAGAAGACAGCTGTTTGGGTACCAATGTGTGTCAAATATAGGCAAATCTACTATTGTATTGAATAAACAACAAGAAGTCCTGTGGCACCTTATAGACTAACTGATTTATTGGAGCATAAGCTTTCGTGGGCAAAGACCCACTTGGTCAGAAGGTGGTCAGTCATTTCAGCCTCACTTGATAATATTTTTACTCTCATATTGCACATTTTTATCAGTAGAAATGTTGGCTTCATATGCCATGAACTTGGCATTAATCCTCTTCTTAAGTGCCTTAATTACATGTAGGACTTTGTACGATCATATTTTTTCATGTGACTTGACAATTGACATTTTCCCCAGTGAATTGCACTGCAAGGGACTGAATGCCAGGGACTAGAGATGAAATCCTGGCTCCACTGAAGGCAATGGCAAAACTCCCATTGACATCAATGAGGCCAGGATTTCACCCCAAATGAGAGAATGTACATCTGCTGATTTTACTGTTAAAGCATTGGAGCAGACCTCAGGAATCTTTCCAATGGCTTGGACTGGAGCTTTCTTTTTTCCTTCTGTCTTGGCATTTTCCTGTACTTATGAGCCACTGAAGTAAAACCAAGGAACAAATCTCTGCAGAAGCAGCAAGTTTAACAAAAGCTATCAATCAGTTTGGAGTGACTCAGTGATTCAGAGCATTAGGGCCAGATTCATGCTGAGTAATAGTCCCACTGAAATAAATGGGACTGAGAAGATGTAAGGTAGAATTCAGTATGAGTAGGGGTGGCAGAATAGGTGACTATAAATAAGGAGCTCATCATGGGATGTACCGATGCCAGTGGCAAGATCAAGCCCTACAACAGGGGTTCTCAAATTGGGGGGGTTACAACCCCTCGGGGTTGCCAGGTTATTATGTGGGGGTTGCACGTACATGCATCCCAGCCAGCTGGCAAGTCTGCGGTGATGTCTGCACTAGTAAGTCTGCTATGAAAAGTGATATTAACAAACTTACAAATATCACTTTAAAATAGTGGTCAGTATAAAAAAGGTGAACATAAAAATGACCACACTGGGTGAGACCAAAGGTCCATCTAGCCCAGTATCCAGTCTTTCAACAGTGGCCAATAGCAGAAGCCCCAGAGGGAATTAATAGAACAGGTGATCATCAAGTGATCCACCTGCGTCACCCGTTCCCAGCCCTGACAGAGGGTAGGCTCACCATCCCTGCCGATCCTCTTTTAATGCATATGAGGAGTCACACTTAGTGGCTTGCTGTGTAAAGGGGGGGTTACCAATACAAAAAGTTTGAGAACCGCTGCCCTGCAACATGGAGGAGAGCACTCCTTCTACCAGCACATTAGCAGCTGCCATCTTTTTGCTGTGAATCAGGTTGATTGACAGAGGTGAAGTCCAAGGATAAACTGAAGGTTATGAGGATTTCCTTGCATTCTTATGAACAGGCCTTCTCCGATGTAATTTCAGTTTTTCCCTTTGTTAAGTAACAGTTTAAAATCCACGCAGAAGTCCACAGAAAAATCAATCAGACGATCATCTACAAGTGCAGGTTTCATGGAACATGAAGATCATTGCCTGAAAATTGTTCTTTGACATGAGTCCAGAAGTAGAGGGCACAAATTAAGGGGTTAGCTCCCAAGGCAGGATTAATCTTTTGTCTTTGTGTTACTGGTAATAGAATGGCAAAAAGAGAATAGCTAAAACAAAACAGCTGAAAATACAGGATTGTGACAGGGCTGCCTCTGTCGGCCTGACAACCTCAAGTGCCCAGAATAGCCATTGGATTAGTTGAGTGTAATTATGTCACAGAGCACAATTTCCAATTAAAATATTTGGCATTTTTTTTAATATTGTGCCATCCTACCATTAACCAGTCCTGTAACTGTCTTCAAATAAGCTTTTAGTGTGTAATAGAACATTCCACATGCTTAGTTTACAGTGTGAATAATGCTAAATTATAACAGTTTGCTGTTGTGGATTCTTATTTCTTGATAGGAACCCTTTCTAAAGTTCAGTTCATATAATTGTTTGATGATGCATATATTTCATATGTGTAAACTAAATGATATTTTAGTACCAGACATAACAGTTTCAGTTTGATTCATTATTGTAGTATTTCTTTTTTTAGAGGAACACATCTAAATTGAATGTTGTTGTGGGGGTAGTTTTTTTGATTTTGTCCTTAATGGAGATTGCCTATCTCCTAGATCTGGAAGGGACCTTGAAGGGTCATTGAGTCCAGTCCCCTGCCTTCACAGCAGGACCAAGTACCATCCCTGACAAATTTTTGCCCCAAATTGCCTCTGCAAGGATTGAACTCACAATGCTGGGTTTAGCAGGCCAATGCTCAAACCACTGAGCTACCCCTTCCCCCCACATTGTCCTTCTGTAAATTTGCTTGGGATATAGCATACCAATTAATTTCCCAAAATGTCTGAAAATAGAAATCTTTTCACTTGACTGAAATGGTAGCACACCAGTTGCTCCAACTTATCAAGAACTTATTAAAGAGACACGAAGGCTCAGAAGAGAATTCCAGAAGGATTATACTGTGTAAGTTTAAAGCAGTTTTTAAGATAAATGAAGGCATTAGAGTGATACCAATCTGGATAATAACTCTCTTTTTTTCAGATGGTATGTAAATAATTACTATCTATTAGATTGACATATATACTACATGTCAGAAATACAGACTTGACTACCTCCTCCCCAAATTGAAGTAAATGGCAAAACTTCCCTTCATTCCAAAGGGGAGCAAGAGCAGGCCCCACATACACAAGATATGAAACCAGTTAATACTGTGCCCGGAGAAGTTCTTGTCACTAGGACTAAGATAATACGGCATGTTAATATGGCACCAGGCAATGCTGCTGCAGTTAAGTTTGGCAGTATCTTTACTATAAATCCTTTCTGGAAAGGTTTAGATCTCCTCCATTGCACAGTAGGATTAAACTCACTATGCCCCTGAATGTTACAAGATAAAATCCATTCATTGTGTTACATCAATAACCACAACACACACTACTAGGTTGCGTTACTATCGCACAAGTTCTTTGCTATTTTTTAAATAATATATGTATATTGACTGAATTCTTTTAACTAAAAAAGGGCACAAAATGTTTTGCATGTTGAGTAAGAAAAAGCTGATTTTAAGAAAACCCGATTATGGAAAGACTTCCTTGTTTTAAACATGGTTGCTGCACATGCACGAGTCTGACCTGTACTAGGAAACTCTCATCAACACTCAGGTTTTCTTCATGCTTTGTGGGTAGTGGCTGCTTTACTAGATGTATGTACAGCACTTTGGGGATGTTTAGTTTTACTACTATTGTTTTGCAGAGATTTCTTCACAGGTAAGACAACAGCATATACCTATAACATGAATAACTTTTCCCCTTGTTGTCACTCTCTTCACTGCCCTACATTTCAATAATATAAAAGCTCCATGTTTTCTTATAACCTCAAAACCTCAACTCAGCCTCAGTTTTTATTTCTACCATTAATGCTCACATAGTTTGTTTCTGTTATGTTTCTTTAATCACTAGAGAAGTTTTAAAATACCAACCATAGTTTCTTCAACTTCCCTTTTAAAATAACAAAAGTTAAAAATTCCTTTTTCTCATATTTTCAGTGACTGCATACAATGCTTGAGTACATTTCTTATATGTGTAATTCTAGTACCTTGGAATTCTCATATAAATCAGTTTAATACAAGTTTAATTATTCTATGTGCTCAATTTTGGTTTTGCAGGTTTCAGAACAAGTGTAGAGAAGACATTTCAAAAATAGAACAGCAGAGAAAAAAAATTAACCAGAAGTTTAGAAGGTTTGCTTTAACCATTTTATAACATTTTAGGGGTTTCCCTATGAAGTATTTGGTTTAATCTATAACAAGGGAGATTTAGATTAGATATTAGGAAAACTTTTCTGTGAGGCTGGTTAAGATCTACAAAAGGCTTACAAGGAAGGCGGTGGAATCTTTGTCATTGTTGTTTTTTAAGAATAGAGTGCACAAACACCTGTCAAAGTTTGTCTACATTTACTTGGTGCTCCCCCATTCCCCACCCCCTCCGGTGCATGGGGACTTGACTTGATAACTTCACAAGGTCCCTTCCAGCCCCATATATCTATGATTCTGTAATTACTTCATCCATAAATATATCTGTTAAACTTCCTGAAAGCTCAAACGTGCAACTTATTGCAGGCATGAAAACTTATCTCCATATATTTGGGGACATTCAGAAACTACAAAAAATGTCATGCCCAACTTAAACAAAAACGTTGCTGATGCAAAAAATCCTTTATTCTGTTCTTAGACTAACAGAGAGCACTTCTAAGAACCCCTCTGAACTAAGGCTGAACGCAGCTAAGTTAATGCATGAACTGGTATGTAACTATAATAATACAATAATAAAAGCAGTCTCTCCAGTCTCCTTCCAAATTTCAAAAATATGGTCCAGATTTTCTGATGACATGGGCATACATAATGCACACCTAAGTCATTAGAAAAGTAGGCCTGTGGATAGTACAGTGCATACTATGCTGTGATAGCTGTTATATACTTATAAAAGGAAAATACATAAAATCTGATTTTCACCAAATAAATGAGATCAAAGAAAAGTAATTTAGAAAATAAATGTCAAATTATTCTTTCTTAAAGTGCTATAAGCTTATCTCATCATTTCTAGAAGATCACTGCCTGCCATGTTTGCAGGTCTAGCTGAAAATATGCACATTTGCTACACATTAATAGCATATAACCCATATGTAAGCTCATATAAGCAGTCATAGAGGACTAGTTAAAGCTTAGAACCTTTCTGAGGAATTCTGTGCTCTCTATTCTTGTCCACACCGCTCATTGATTTCACTCCCCCTCTCAACTCTTTTATACATCTCCCCACAATCTCATCATTCTATTCCTCTTCTCCAACTACCCTGACTAGACCTTTGTCTGTTTTCCTCTGAAAACTGTGAGATCATTTCCCTGATCGCAGTGTTATCTATTTCACATCTTTCTGTTTCTGACTTGCCAACAGTATAACTTCCTACTTTTAATGTTACCCTTACATGTTCCCGGTGAGCCTCCTGAGCAGATCTGGGAGTCTGTGTTGGCCACCTGGATCAAATCTTGCACACCACTTTCACTGGATCAGAAGCATCCCAGAACTCCCTCTTCAACATGTAGTTGAAGGTAGTACATACTGCATCTCTTCTGAGCAATCTGTATTTGGATGCACATCTCTTTACAGTCAAACTTGCATAGCTGTAGAGATATATACAGGGACAAATCTTTCCTGGCCCTTCAACGTTGCATAGGTTCTGGCACCAGAAAACATCTGAGGTTCCACTACACTGGGCAGCAACCAAGAATGTTGCATACTATGAAGCAGAGTTTCCTAGTGGCTCCTTCCTCACCACTGAATGGCCCGAGTAGACTAGGCTGGAGCCACTAATCATTTCTTCTGGGGGAGGGAGGAGAGGGAGCATAATAGCAGAGATACATTATCATTACTATTGCAGCTCTGAGGCTGCCAGCAGTATCTGCAAGGCCTGCTCTCATTTCCTCCCTTTCCCCCTGGGAGGCCAACCCTCCACCAAGCCCATTTAGTTTGGTTTGGCACTGGTGAGAGAATCTTTTCCTTAATAAGCAGTCAAAGGATAACAGAAATTAAGTTCTACCTGTGGTCAGTGGGTCACTTGCAACCAATTGTAGCTTTTTCATATGTGAGCCAAATTTCTGCAGTCACATACAATTTAATTTTGCTGTTGTTGTTGTTCATGAGTTGTCTGAGCACCATAAATGCTGAATGGATATTTTGGTAGTTGAAGAAAAATATTTTTTTTCATGATGCACAACTCAAAAATGGTTGAACATATTTTTTAAACCAAAAAAATGTTGTCATTGAGCTAAGATCAAGCTAGGGGAACTTTAACCCAGAAATAAATTTTTTGAGAAAGATCAGGAGTAGAAGAGAGGAATCAAATTCAAATAGCTCTGTCTGCCTTTATGATAGCTATGATGTCACTCAATCTGGCCAAAAACCTAGGAAGCCTGTCACTCAGCTTCCTTAGAATTTGGAAAGAGTTGGCAGTTGTCTCAAATGTTGTAAAAAATACACTGCTAACTGTGATCCAAACAACAGCAACAATGAGCTCAGACTGCTTAACACAATGGGGACCCAGTCCTTAACTAAGCACCACAGGTGCTACTCTAATATTACATTGCAAAAATATACCAGATATTTTCTTCTCTGAGAATCCTAGAAATGTTTCAGTGTTCAGCAAAACATTTGCAAATCCCTTAACAATTTAGTTTGTTTCTTTGTTTTCCACAGGAATTCAAACATGGGATAAGACAGCATTCAACAGTGGAAGAAGTGAGTAAGCCCCAACTGTAAAGCAGGTCTGAAATTAGGGGTTGAATATTACCTCATTTGGGTTTATAAAGTGACATAACTCTCTACTCAACTTGCACTTACCTTTATGTGGGGGGGAGGGGGAAGAAAAACACTTGCTTAAGAAAAGTATTCCTCTTTATTTGAATTGTCTTCTTTATTCAGTTTTTTTCAAATGGATACGTTTTAGTAAAACAACATTTACATTGTATAATCCAGAGAGAAAAAAGTATTTAGGCTGCTTTTTATTGGAAGAATATTTTTAATATGGAAAAATACATTATAAAACTTAAGAAACCTCTTTTAATTGTTTCTTTAGAAATGTATCTTGATAATAACAACTGCTCATTATAATACAGAACAGAAAAGGGATTAATTTACTGTGGCATAGGAAGTCTGCCAATTCCTAAATGCCCTACATAGTTTCTTTGAAACTTTTACATTCTCTATGCCTCAAGAAAAACCAAAGCTCCACCTCCAGGTTTGGTAGCAAACAGACTATTCTTCTCCAAAGCTAACCTTTGGGCATTGCTTTTGTAATAAGCTTCTTTTACATTTGTTAGGAAGGTACTCAGCTTGTCAGAAGGCACCATTGAAACAGTACAGCCACCCCATCCTGCTCCAGTCAGGCGTGACCCGATGGCCCCAAACTGCCTGCAATAATAATAATAATAACAATAAAAAAATTGAGTGCAGTATATCAAAGGAGATCATTTGTCATACATAAACTGCCTACAGAGCACAGTGAATGTGGGATGCATTTATTTCTCATTTTCAAAACTATATGGCACACTTGGTCTTATGAGACATTTGAACTGTATTTGCATTAAACGTTTTGGACAAAAATATGTTGGCAATTTAAATTCTGCAGTATAGTTATTTCCAGCAGTTGCAAAAATGAGACGCTCTGACAATGCTTAAAGATTTTGAAATAACTTGAGGTGAAGAAAGCAGTAGGAAGTCATTAGTTAGCAGTAGTTTTAAAACATCAGAAGTTATGACAGGAGGATATGACAAAAAATGAAGTAATGTTCATGCACTAATTGCATAGGTCCTGTTCATATAAGGCATTTTCAAATTTAGAAGAGTCAGCACACTATACATGTCTGTTGCTCCAGTAGAGACATAACATTTTCTGAAGATGCAGGACTTTTGCAAGACTAGTCACAGTGCTAGTAAAGAAAAAGGAATACTGCAAATCTCAAGAAAAGGCAAACTAAAAAGTCCCATCACTAGAGACATGCAAATCCACGGATATCCACTTCAGATCCATGGGTATCTGCATCCGTGGAAGTTAATGCAGATATCCGCAGCTCATTTTTGTAGATATGGATGTGGATACAAATTTTGTATCTGTGCAGAGCTCTACCCATCACTCAACCATCAGGTCTGCTTTAAAAACAATCTGACTTGGTTACACTGGCTTGATTTGAGTGGGTTTACAACAGTGCAGCTGAAAAAAAAAATCTGATCCTAACTGTGCACTTTCTGTCCTTCCATACCAACTACCTCTCTAGTTTGTATTTTCATACTATTAATAATTGTTTTCTATTATTCCATTTGTTGTTTTCAAGTTCTCCATACCAACATAGACAGATATCCACATTGACATCTGTGGATTCAGATACCCACAGATATAAAGCAGATATCTGCAAATTTGCAAGGTTCTAGATACAGGTTGAAAATCAGTGTTAAATATTTCAAGGCGCTGGAATACTACTTGCTTAGGAACTAACAGAGAAAGGCATCTTAAATGACCAGGCTTAAGTGCTTTTCTGAATCCAGCACCTACTCTATGTGTGTGTTTAATGGAAGGACACTATCCTACATATTGACTCAATGATCTGTTCATTCTTGATTTCCAGGCTTTTTTTATTATTATTTTTGCAGTGTTATAATTCTTTTTGTATGTTGCTCTTTTTCTCTGCTGTTTTTATTCTCTGATCCACAGAAGCAACCTCGTAAATCAAGCAGGATCCAATCCAACTTCCAGTGAAATCAATGGAAAGATTGCCATTGTCTTCAGCGGTTCAATCTACCTCTTTAAAAAGCAGTTAAATCAACTGCTCAAATTCAGTTGGGAGGCAATCTAGTTTTTAAGTGTTTGTATTGCAGATACAGCGTTGGCATTTTATTGTGAAATTCCATTTAAATATCTTCAGATTTATTCTGAATCATCTGATTAAATAATTCTCTGTTGTTACATTTTATAATTGCTGTTATACTTAATCATTTTAAAATGCAACAAAATATAATTTAAAAAGAAACAAGCTATGTGTTAGAGCTGAAGCTACTGTGCTTCAAAATAATGCGGCCAGCATTTTCAAACATAGATGCTAAGATTAGGCACCTAGCTCCATCTCTAGGTAACTCAGAATTTGTCTGATGTTTAGAGGTGTTGTGCATTCCTCAGTATCACTGGAAATTGTTGGTGCTCAGCACCTCTGAAATTCGGGCTACCGATTTAGTTGCCTAAAGATGAATTTAGATGCTTAATGTTAAGCACCCAAGTTTGAAAATTGGTCCCATATGCACCCTACATAACAGAATATAAATGAGGACCTGCAAGAACAAACTGTTTATTCAAACTGAAGTTAAAATCAGGAAATTAAGGTGACGAAAAAATGCTCTGCGGTCAGCCTATTAGACGCATTCTCATTTGGAACTGTCCAAAGTTGAGTGTGTGCGCAAAGATCAAAATAATCAGCAAAGATGTGGTTTGGAGTGTGTGGCTATGCTAGTCAAGACACAGCCATAGGTGTTGACCCTAGGATTATGGGGGTATGGTAGCACCCCCCACTTGAAGTGTTTTTCGTTATATACAGGGTTTACAGTTGGTTCTATGGCTCACAGCACCCCTCACTATAAAAACTGTTTCAGCACTCCTGGATACAGCATCTATTGAATTTTCCAATCACATTGAAATCACTGCAGGTTTGACCAACCACAAATGCTGTGCAATATACAAAATAATATAATAGCATTGCCAAACCTCAAGTGCTCAAAAATCATGAGAATGACTTAAAAATCATGAGTCTAAAACTATTTTTTTCTTGTCTTCTGGTTTTTGAGTCTAGACTGTCCTCAAGTCACATCTTCACACTTTTTTCTGTAACCATGTGGGCAACAATCTTTTCTTTAAAACAAGCAAGGCTAACACCACATAATTGAATAGAACATGTAACACCAAGAAACAGAAATTAGGTAGTAGCAAGAAAATTATCCAGAGTGGTTTATGGGCTCAAGATTTTCAAAAATTCCACAGGGATTTAGGAGCCCAAGTCCAGTTGATCTTCAATGGGACTTGAGCCCCTAAATCTCTTAAGAGTTTTTGAAAATCTCTCTCTGTTTTATTTGCCCTGCTTTAAACAACTAACAAGAAAAACAGCTATTAACAACATGAGCAGGTTACAGAAAGTACAAGTCTACTCTCTTTGCATAAAAAGTTGACCAACTAGTGGCTAAATTTTTCAGCACTCCAAACCACAGCCAATAGGAATCTTTTTTTTTTTTTCTTGGCAGGGAGTATATTGTAAAACATAAAGAGTTAGGCAAAACAGAAAACATCTGGATATGCAGATTATTCTCTATGGCTTAAACCATGTGAGGAGGCAATGATATGGAATGTATTTTGGAAAGGTTTTTAAAGTTACATGGCAGCTGTATTTCACTGTAAGTAAAGACAATTTAATTTATGCAGTTGCTGGTCCATGAAACTAAATATGTTAGCCAAAATTGTCAGGAGTGACTAGAGATCTTTAAATGCCTCAGATTTTGAGTAACCAATTTAAAACAGCTTAAAGGGACCTTACAGAGGGCAGATACTCAGCACTTTCTGAAAATTTGGCCCCTTCAAGATGTAACAAGTTTAGCACCTAAAAAGTGTGGCACCCAAAATCACTGGTTCATTTTAAAAATGTTGGCCGTAAAATTCTGTATCCTCCAACTTTAATAATCAACTGTACGTAACAATATAGCCACAAAATCAGGGGTGGGCAATAATTTTTAATGGGGGGGCCACTCCAAGATTTTGATAAGTGGTCAAGGACTGCACTTCTATGGGGCGGTACAGGGTCGGGGATGGAGGTTGGGTGCAGAAAGAAAATTGAGGTAGGGGACTAGGGTTCAAGAGAAGGTGTGGGGTCTGAGAGGGAGTTTGGGTGAAGGAGGGGGTTGTGATCTGGGGCAGGGGCTTGGAGTGCACAGGAGGGGGTATGGTTGCAGGAAAGGATTCTGGCCTGGGAGAGAGGTGTAAGAGGGGGTTCACGGTCTTCAAGGGAGTTGTTACTTGGAAGAAGTAGGGAGAGAGATACAGAGGGTTTGAGTGGTAATCTGTGGCAGGAGAGGGTGGTGGCCTGGGGCAGATAGTTGGGGGGAAGAGAAGGGCTGGGGTGCCAGAGGCAGGCTTTGGCTGGGAGGTACTTACCTAGGTGGCTCCCAGCCAGTAGCCCTGCAGGAACCTGAGGCAGGCTCTCTGCCTGACTGTTGCAGCATCAGACTGGTCAAAATGGTGGAGCTCCATATGGCTCCACTCCAGGCGGGGAGTGGAGAGACTTTGCGCACTGACCTTATCCAAAATTTCTCAGCTCCTATTGGCTGGAAACTGGCCAATGGGAGCTGAGAGATTTTGCTGGAGAGTGGAAGCAACACATGAAGCCTCCCACCTCCTTCCCCAGAATCCAGAGCATAGAGCAGCTGTTCAAAGTGGTGTGAGTTGCTCTGTGCCTAAGGATCCCAGCGAGGGGGCAGCAGGCTGGAAATGGCCCCCGGGCCACATCTTGTCCACCCCTGCGCAAAATTCTCCTCATCATTAAGAAAAGTTATCCAGAAAAAACTGAAATACATTCATGTTTCTTATGGGTGGACTGAATGGCGAACAAATAACTAACTTGTCCCATACATAGTTTCAAAAATAATTTCATATTGTGCTAAAGCCTGGTTCATTGCTCAGTTATTCTTGCTACATTCTGCATGTTTTCATTTAATTGCATGTTGGTCATTTTGAAAGAAATCTGATGAACCTGGGACAGTGACCATGTTTTTCTTTCACTATTACTCTTTGGTCCATCTAATTCAGATGTTTCCATTAACTTTAATTTGATACAATCCTAACTACATGTGTGCATTGAATCTTATCCTTGTGTTTGAATTCTATGCTACAGAACATTTTTCCTTGCATAGCGCTGTCCATCCAGTTGTGAATGTAACTAAAAATGACAAGACCTTTATTTTTTCTACTTTTTCTTTTGAGTTCTGCAAACAGCAGTGTCTGCCTGTACCTTGCACAGGGCCAAGACTCTACATTGAGAGATCTTTCATTGGCACTAGTCCATTCAAAAGATATTCAATATTTAACCACTTTACTGCTGCCTAGTATATCAGTTGTGTTGCTTTGCATTGAGAAAAATGTACTTTTAGTATTAACAAATGCTAGTTCGTGATGTTCCATAGAGATTTCAAGGCAACATTATATCAAAGAATGCATTAACAGTCCTGAAGCTACAGCCTCGTCAGCAGTGAAATGGTTAAGGAATATGCAAGGAGAAATACATCTAAAAGTAACAACTGAGAAGAGATTTTAAGAAAACTGATCATGAACTCTTCTAAAACCTAACAAACGTAGTAGCCAGTTTTATTTACTGTGAAATTTTTTGATGACGAGTCAGTCCAGAACTAGATTCCATCATGAAACCATAAAGTGTAACTTTCATCTGACAAGCATTACTCAGATGTCAGCAGGAAAACATTTGACTACATAACGTCTCTTTAGGAGATTAATTTGGTGATAAGAGACAAGAATATTTTTCTTTCATTTTAAAACTAGAATAGCTAATGATGTCATGTTTTCCCATCTATTCAAACCATATTGTCAAAGAGAGTTCTTCGTTCATTGCTGTCAAAACTTACAGGCAGATGTCCACCAGCTGATCGAGTTCAGGACAGCTGCATTCATACATGTCCCTGCAGCTGATATGACTTTGGTTCATTAATTCTCCCAGCAGCTGGATTGCACTGGCAGGTGCCTCACTGCATATCTTTTGAAATTCCAGCACTCTGGCAGCTTCGCTATACACATGCTTAGATCGCTGGTATAATTTAAAGGTGGTAACTAAAATAAAGTGAAAATATTGTATTATTAAATATTCTATTAACCACCATTATTTTAACAGGTACCTAACTGAAAAGGAAAAAAATTGAAACTTACAAAATGTACATTTATTTCTGTATTTTTAACTTCTGAGATCGCTTCTCAGTCAAAAGATATTTTTGCTATAATCAACGCTTCATTTTAAAAACTCTGTTTTGATACTGTTTTCAGACTAAAGTGTTTATTATCATTTTAGTTTTGATGCTTTTATGTATGGTCTAGAAAGAATATCCCCAAAAAATTACAAGGTGGATGAAGCAATAGACAACTCTTCATGCAAACAGTGTACAAGGTGCTTTTACACCACATAATAAAGATTAAAGTTGTAACCAAAGGAAAAACTCAGTTGTGGGTTTTGAAAGACTGATACCCAATAGAGTCCAAGGTTGGAGTTGAGGTGACCTCTCATAATCCTTATATAGGGTTGCCAGGTGTCCGGTTTTGAACCGGACAGTCCAGTATTTGAGCTTTCTGTTCGGGAAACAAATCTGAGAAAATATAAATGTCCAGTATTTTCTAAATAAGATGTAATATAGATTGTGGTGTAATGCCAAAAGTGTCCAGTATTTTTGTTGAAACCATCTGGTAACCCTATCCTTATAGATTGTAAGTAGGAACATTTATTTTTTTCATATGTCTTATCTGTAATGCTTTCACCATAGGAATACAAGTGCTTGCTTAGAGCAGTGTAGTAATTTATAACTGGTGGACATTACATTGTTCATTGCTTCTGGAGAGAAAGCAAAGCACAGCTGCTGGCCTGTTAGGAAGTCAGGCTTGCTGGGAACCTCACAGTGTAGGAAGGGAACTATGGGGCCATTCAGGGAGTAGAGAGATGTGACTTTCTACCCAAAAGAGGTCATGGCTGAAAAGCCAGGAATCTCCTTCTGTATTAGAGAGTCTGAAATTGTCAGATCCATCTCCAAAGTAAAGGGGAAATTTTCCCAGTTGGCACTTTATTCATTGTACTGTGAGTTATGAATGCTCTTAGCTGTGTCTCTGGGGAAAAAAACCTGTTTTCAAGAACTCAGACCCTCTCTAAGGAAGAAGTCTCATAAAAGCACTAAAAATCAAAGTGCACAAAGTTCTCTTTATTGTATAGGAGACTATCCAGATCTAGGTGTATCCTGGCACTGTCAAGTCATCTTGGATCATGAAGGATCAATGTATCTAGCTCATTTCTAAGGCATTCAGATCCACTGATGGATGTTAAATCTTAGTCTGTCTTTTTGGCACGGGAGGAATGTTCAAAGCCAGGGTCTTCACCAGTTCCATTAGGGAAATCAATTTAGAGGCCGACTCAAACTTAGAATGAAGAAAGGTCTCTCAGGATGGGTTCTTAGATCCAGGCAATCTGCAGATTCACCTCCAATACAGCAGAACTCCCTGGCTCATGCCTCTAGATCTACCTCCAAATCTGAGACTGTGAGGGTGATAAATGTCTTCAGACAGTGTTTTCCCTGTGTTAAAACCAGGCATAATGTAGTGGTATTCCACACTTAGCTGGATAACATGTCCTGTCACTACCTGTAACATCAGCAGTATCTATCTAATTCCCTTATTTGGAATAAAAAATCAGCCGTCATAAATTAGAATTTCAATGTACAGTTGCTGGAAATGTAGTTCTGAGCCAGATGATAGCAAATGGGCACAAATGATGTGATAGGTGGAACAAAACTTTTTCCATTAGAACCATAGAATCCCAGGGCCGGAAGAGACCTCAGGAGGTCATCGAGTCTAGCCCCATGCCCAAAGCAGGACCAACCCAAGTAAATCATCCCAGCCTCGGCTTTGTCAAGTGGGGACTTAAAAACTTCTAGGGATGGAGATTCCACCACCTCCCTAGGGAACCCACCCTCCCAATTAAACAGTTTTTTCTCATATCCAACCTAGACCTCCCACGTTGTAACTTGAGACCATTGCTCTGCCATCTGTCACTACTGAGAACAGCCTCTCTTCATCCTCTTTGGAACCTCCCTTCAGGAAGCTGAAGGCTGCTATCAAATCCCCTCTCACTCTTCTCTTCTGCAGACTCAATAAATGCAAATCCCTCAGCCTCTCCTTGTAGGTCATGTGCTCCAGCCCCCTAATCATTTTTGTTGCCCTCCGCTAGACCCTCTCCAATGCATCCACATTCTTTCTATACTGGGGGGCCCAGAACTGGACACAATACTCCATATGTGGCCTCACCAGTGCCAAATAAAGGGCAATAATCACTTCTCTAGATCTGCTGGAAATGCTCCTCCTAATGCACCCTAATATGCCATTAGCCTTCTTGGCTACAAGGGCACACTGTTGACTCATATCCAGCTTCTCATCCACTGTAATCCCCAAGTCCTTTTCTGCTGACGTACTATTTAGCCAGTCGGTCCCCCACCTGTAACAATGCTTGGGATTCTTCCATCCCAAGTGCAGAACTCTGCACTTTGTACTTGTTGATCCTCATCAGATTTCTTTTGGCCCAATCCTCCAATATGTCTAGGTCACTCTGGACCTTATCCCTACCCTCCAACATATCTACCTCTCCCCCTAATTTAGTGTCATCTGCAAACTTGCTGAGGGTGCAATCCATCCCCTCATCCAGGTCATTAATAAAGATGCTGAACAAAACCAGCTCTAGAACCAATCCTTGGGGCACTCCCCTTGAAACCAACCAGCAACCAGACATCGAGCCGTTGATCACTACCCGTTGGGCCCGACAATCTAGCCAGCTTTCTATCCATTTTACAGTCCGTTTATCCAATTCATACTTCCTTAACTTGCTGGCAAGAATATTGTGGGAGACAGTATCAAAAGCTTTGCTAAAGTCAAGGTATATCACTTCCACTGACTTCCCCCATGTCCCCAGAGCCAGTTACCTCATCATAGAAGCTAATCAGATTGGTCAGGCATGACTTGCCTTTGGTGAATCCATGTTCACCATGTTAACTATTCCTGATCACTTTCCCCTATTGCAAGTGCTCCAAAATGGATTCCTTGAGGATCCCCTCCATGATTTTTCTGGGGACTGAGGTAAGGCTGACTGGTATGTAGTTCCCTGGATTGTCCTTCTTCCCTTTTTTAAAGATGGGCACTACATTTGCCTTTTTCCAATCATCCGGGATCTCTCTCGATCTCCATGAATTTTCAAAGATAATGGCCAAAGGCTCTGCAATGACATTTGCCAACTCCCTCAGTACCCTCAGATGCATTAAATCCGGCCCCATGGATTTGTGTATGTTTAGCTTTTCTAAATAGTTCTTAACCTGTTCTTTCTCCACCGAGCGCTGCCCACCTCCTTCCCATACTTTGTTATCTAGTGCAGTAGGTTGGGAGCCGACCTTGTCTGTGAAGACAGGGGCAAAAAACGCATTGAGTACTTCAGCTTTTTCCCACATCATCTGTCACTAGGTTACCTCCCTCATCCAGTAAGGGTCCCACACCTTCTCTGGTAACCCTCTTATTGCTAACATGCCTGTAGAGACCTTTCTTGTTACCCTTCACATCCCTTGCTAGATGCAATTCCAATTACGCTTTCACCTTCCTGATTATTCCCCTGCATTCTCGAGCAATATATTTATACTCCCCTCCCTAGTTATCTGTCCAAGTTTCCATTTCCTATAAGTTTCCTTTTTGTGTTTAAGCGCGCCAAGGATTTCCCTGGTAAGCCAATCTGGTCGCCTACCATATTTGCTTTTTTTACTGTGCATTGGGATCATTGGTGATAATATTCCTTTGTTTAATATATAACTCAAATGCTACCCACTAAAGGTGAATTGAACTTGTCTGCCTTCTGTATACAAAATGTTTTTAGACTAGGATTAAAACAAAACAAAAAATGGAACGACTCAGATGCCCCTTGGAAGCTGAATCTCAGTGAAATGTCACTGAGCAATGGAGGATGCTTAAACAACCATTTCTGATTTACTTGATGCATTCAGAGCTGTGCTTTGCCATATATGTGTCCATCATTTTTGTTGCTTCTGTAGCTGTTTGCAATGTGTGTTGCAGAACTGTGCCTGAGTGTTCAGGACTGCCAGGGAAAGGCTGCTGGGCACAGAATCCCGAGCATTCCTTTTGTGATGATTTCTCTTTAAATATTCTTTTCTTATGAAACTCTTGTTTTACAGCACGGGGATTTCTAAATGTGCATTCGTTTAGAGCATATCTGAAGTTGCGTGAGAGATTGCCATAGCTCACACTCTCTTGTAAATCACCATTGAACAGTAGTAACCCAAAAAATGAACTGAAAACATGTCTGGTTTCAATTGTAAGGTAAAAGTCTTGCCAAAGGCTGCATTTGATTCAGAGACCACCCTTTGGTAAAGCAATGCTTTACTGGCCAGATTACCTTAAAACACTCTGTGGTTGTGTTATGATCATCATGTTATGTATTGGCAACTAGAATGGGTCTTCTAAATGCTGGCTGCTAGTCAGAAAATCTGAAACTATGTCCTTGACAGCATTCTCTCATGTCATGAAGACTCCACAAACTTGACATTTGGTTTGACTATAATCTAATGTTATCCTTTTAAGCAATTATTACATTCAAAATGACAGAAACTGGTTTTGTGTTGTTGTTTTAGACTCCCTTGCAAACATGACTCTTTGCCAAGTGAATATCAGTGAAGAAATGATATCATTAAATGAAAGGGTTCTGGTTTTTACAGTATGGAGATATAACTATAAACCTAGGGAAAACCACAAGTGCCATAGATATGACAGAGCATATCAGCATTCCAATTAAAAAAATTAAGCACTTAATGAAATCTTTTTAAAGTGTTTATCTCCTACCACCCCCAAATCTGATGCTCTATTCAAGAATTAATAATATTTGGGCTTCCAACCATCTCTGTATTCAATGGGCACTACCTCTGATTCTGAAACTGAGGACATACATAAATCCAGACATATGCTGCAAGTAATGGAGAAAGCTCTTCCATATTAGGGCTATCTGGATACTTGCTGCCATGCAGTCAAATATATCAACAGTAAAACTATGTTTCTAACATCTAGATCTGTGTCTGAATTGGAGGCTATCAGCCTTAAGATAACAACAGTTACCAGTACACAAAGAGAAGATCTGTATTTACAGTCCAAACAGCCAAGAAAGCCTAGAGGTGTGCCGGAGATGACTAGCCCAAAATCATTTACTATGTAAAAAAAACACAACACGTATTTGGCAGGTGACCTTGTATTTTACAAATAAAACAGAATGATCACTGAAGCCTCAACCTGCTCTAGCCAAAGTGGCAAAGGTATAAAACTTTCAGATGCACAAAACAAATCTTCTATCTGAACTAAGAATAGAGTTGTTTTAAAGAGTTATTACAGAGCCATTAAGGCCAAATCCTGCAGTCTCTACACAAGAGCTAGACTCCCACTGAAGTCAACAGCAGTTTTGTCTGGGTAAGGACTGAGGGCTGCAGCATTCTCTCTCCTATTGGGTTCAGAAGAATGGAAAGGAGCAGCAATTAGGACAATTAAAACTGCACAGCTGGCCCATGCCAATTAACTCAGGCTTATGAGGTCCAGACATTTGGGCTCAGGCTGCAGCCCAAGCTCTGTGACCTTCTCAGCTCACAGGATCCTACAGCCCAGGCTCCAGCCCAAGCTCAAACATCTAAACTGCAATTAAACAGCCCCACAAGCCTGAGTGGGTCCTGCAGCCTCATGGGCTCTGTGCCCCTAGCCTCCAACTCTGCTGCAAAGGGCTTGCCCTTAAATGACTTCTTCAGCACCATCCCTATTCAAATGAGTCCAAAATATTCATTGCCTACCAACTGCCCTTAGAGGAAACAGTGGAATTTTCCAATGCACCAAGACAGTTTGGGCCATAGCAACAAAATATTAGGACTTAAACTGCCATTAATAAAACCTTGTCTGACATCCACATAAAACTCTTTTAAAAAACAAACAGCAATAGGCCAGAGATTATTAGTCTCAAACAAATGTGGGTTAGTTAAATACAGCAGAGAACTGTGCCACAGTTTGTTTTTGTAGATGGTTTTTAAATAATTGAACTTTGTGGCTTCCAGTAAGTTGTATTATTTGTTATTACGTCACCTTCAGCGGACTCCTTTCTTTGGGGTTTCCTGTACAATTTAACCTTCAGCTATAGACCAATCTCTACTAGGCTATACATTTTGTCAGGTCTCGTTAGCATCTGCTTAAGTTGCATTTCACTGTGTATTAATGAACAAAACATGGCTCAGCTATGAAAATGTAGTGGGGCTGCAAGAAATATAGTGGAAGAATTCACCACCCAAAATCATACAGGGAAAGATTTTACCACTTTTACAAATGTGGCATAAACCTTTTTCCATAAGACGTCCTATTGTTTTCAGTGCAACTATTGGCAGAGAAAGATTCTACTGCATTTGTGTGACCGAATCTGGCCCTTAATTTAATATAAGGAAATGTTTCCACAGGTTGTTATATTTCATCTAGGCCAGATGATGATTCCCCATCCCCTTACTAATAATGCTGGGCAGGTTCCCACATAAAGCAACCCCGTCATTGTGACTACTCCTATGTGCAACTGCTCATCGATGTGAGTAAACTGATCACAATTTGCTCCTCTTAAAACAGAGCAATTGGATGCTCCTTCCCTGAATACAACCACCAAGTCAAGAGACATTTTAGAGATTATGGCACCTACTGCTTTAATGATGACTCTTTTTACCACAACAATGCCTCTAAAAGTGCTTTTTGTTGCTAAAGTAGCCCACTCCATTTTATTTTAGTCTAGTCTTCCTTATAAGCTACATGTGCTCTCTACTATCCTGCTCTATGGGTGCATGCTCTTTGCAACAAAACTCCGGCTACTGCCTGATAAAGAGAGCATATGTGGCAATACATTTAAAAGTCAATTTCCAAAAATGTGCCAAAAAAAATTATAATCAGTTCTTGCACTGAGCTCACCACTCTTTTGGACTACTTCACAGCATGAGTGAAAGACTATACAACCCCACTCATTCCAGTTGCATTGTGGTTTGAGGCTTATTTTTCAGTAGCAATATTTTTCCCAAATTTAGTTTTCTAAGCAGGGGTTAACCAGCCAAACCCACAGACTAAACAGATGCTGTTAGCTCCCATGGTGATTCTATTCCCAGGTTTAAAATGTCATAATTAGATTACTGTTTTATGTGTAAAAAGGAAAAATTGGTTTAAGAATATCCCATTTAAAAGGGAGAAACATATTATGGCAAAAAGATGACATTATTTTATAGAAAAATATCCTGCTGCGGTGAGATTTATAAATACACAACCTTCCCACCACCACTGGAGCTTAACTACTTTATGAAGTAATGAAACTATAGTGTACTGCACTTTAGAAAGTGAATAATAAATACTATTTGTTCTGGAGAGGGTCCCGGGGCACAAAGTATAGATCTAGATACAACATTCTCCTAAATTTGGGGTTTCAGAACCAGGATTTTTATTTGGGCTATACAGCAGCTGTGAATGGTGAGTAGGTTTAAAGGTGGCACTAAGCAATTTCAAGTGGGGTGATGTAGTACAGATACTCAAGAGAAGAATCCTCAGTTGATTGGTCAGTGTAGCAGGAATCCTTAGTTGATTGGTCAAGATGGATTTTCACGGTCCTTGTGGTGCCAAACAGTGCAAAGAAGCCGGAACAGAAGCCAGGATCTGGCTCAACAGCTACCAACAAAGTTCGAATATGGTGCTTAGTTGTACAATGCTACATGGTGTTGGTTTGGTCCCACCTCTGATTTGCCCACTAGTTAAGGAACGTGTGCTGTAGGCCTAAAAAATTCAGCTACTGACAGGCTTATGTACATCATTGCAAATGCAACTGTAACTATTTTATAGGTCTTGTTACAGAGTGCAGAGAGTTTGGTTAAGAAGTTGGCTAAGAAGCCTCACTAAAATGACAATGAGAGGTCCAATTGGAGAGAATGGGAATGTATAATATGAATAGAAGGAAAGAGGTGGACCTGACTGAAATGTATCTGATAACAGACAATACTGTATAGTGAGAAGTGTGTGTGCATTATTCCTTTCTGATTGCCTAAAAGCAAATAGCTCAGCTGGAATCTGTAGCATCCCTCTTCTGTGCTGTAACCCCTGGCTTCCTCGAGTGTGATGAAGATGTAGGTGAAGCTGAGAGTCACAAATGCAACATTTTATTTCCCCTCTCCTAACCCATAAGAATCTGCAAAAGTTCTTATACAGGATGCCATGTGAGCTCAGGGCACACTACTAACAGCCCTAGCCTGGGGGTGGGGGCAGAAGTGGAAACTGTCACAAATTTATGCTCTGCTACAAAGGAAAAATCAGCATCTAGCAAATAATTTAACATATTCTCTCCAACATTTTTGCTTTTGTTTGCTGTATTTTTCACAGAATTGTAATGACAAAGCCTGGTTTATTTATCAGTATTTTCTTCTTTCACGTCAAGAAAGTATGTTCTGTCATTAGGAGACAGTGTAAAATACAGCAAACAAAAACAAGAAGATTTTTGCTGAAGAAGCTGTAGTTTTCCAAAACCAACATGAAGTGTAATTTGTTTGGTGCATAACAAAAACAAACAGTGGATTTGATTTCTTCGCTCTGGGTCTGTCTTATTTCTTTCTGTGTCTACTTTTACAGGAATCTGTTGTTTAGTTTTATCTTGTACAAATGCAAACAGACTTCTGCACAAGCCATTTTAATTGGCTTTATCAAACAAGATCATGGTCACGCAAATTTTAAGAGATTTTGTTTGGTGAACATCTGCAAACACTAGACAGAGCTACAGTATAACATTTCCTTGGACTTTCTTCTATTGCTTTTATGTCAAAATTTTTCATCCAGACTGGTTTTTTTTAGTCAAAATAACAATCCATATAAACAGTTCAACTCTACTGAGCTTTAAATGTTAGCTTTTAAAACCAGAGATATGCAAAATAGTCATATTTGTGAGTTACTATGCATATAATGTTTCATATTGGGGGACCAGAGGAGGGGATAATATAGGAAACTAAGAGCCCTAGTGATTTCCCATGAAAAGGGAAGTGTGGGGGATAAGAGAGGTTATTCATACCCTGCAATATCTAAGAGCACATAGTTCATGTTATATTTGTGTTAGAGAGCTACACACTTAAGTATACTCTGTATATAATGCACACAAGTATTGTACAACATTCCGCAGAGGTGTGGGGCCAGATCCAGGTCTCTGAATACATACTGGCACCTCTCCAGTATTGCAACGGGGCAGACAGCTGTCCTAACTGCATAGCTTAGGATTTTCCTTATGTCAGGAGCATTTCGGGATAGCATAAAACTGGAACAGCTGACTCTGCACCACCTGCTCCCTCCTCCCTCTATATGGGGTGCTCCAGGACAAGCCAGGGTAAGAAGGAGGCCAAGGGAGGCATTCTGGCCTCCCCTCAGTGACCTGTGAGGGAGGCCAGACATGCTGGGAGGAGTAGAGAAAAGGAGCAGGAAGGCAGGAAGGGAAAGGGTTGAAATAGTCACAGGAGAGTGTTCAGGAAGGCTTGGCTCTTGGTGTTCTGTGACAGGCACATTACATTCTGTGCCTTTTACTCATACCTTTGAAGAAGACATTTACCTTAGGGATGTTACATATCGGTTAATTAAATAGACAAGGAGCCACCTGCCACTCCGCACTGCTACCACTCCTGCAGCTCTGCATTTAAAGCGTATTAGGAGCCAGACGGGCACGCAGCCCAGTTCAGGTCCGGCCCGCACCAGGTCTGGGAGCTCAGACCCCTTCCCCCCCCCCCCCCCGAGACCAGCAGGGTCTAAACTAGCTCCCCTTGTGGAATGGCTGCCTGTCCTTCTGTGCTGCTGCCTCTGATGAAGGGGTAGGAGCCCCTATGTAGGGGGGGGTCTGAGCTCCCGGACCCAGTGCGAGCCATAACTGAGCCAGGCTGCCTGCCCACTAGGATCCTAATACACTTTAAATGCAGAGTTATAACGGGGTTAAGTCCCAGCATGAGCCAGGACTGAGCTGGGCTGTCTGCCCAGCTCTTAATACACTTTCTCAAAGTGGTCCACGAAACCACTTTGAGAAAACTGCTAACTGGCCACACTGGTGTGTTTATTTACCAGCACCATGGCCACAGAGCGTCGTGGCTCCTATGGGCTCCGGTTTGCCATTTGCAGCCAAGGGGAGCAGCAAGAAGTGGAATGGGCCGGGCGGCTTCTTCCTACAGCTCCCCTTGGCTGCAAATGGCAAACCAGAGCCAATGGGAGCCGCGAGGCTCCGTGGTTGCGGCACCAGTAAATAAACACACCGGCGTGGCCAGTTAGCAGCTTTCTCAAAATGGTTTCGTGGACCTCTTTGAGAAACACTGCCCTAATGGGAACAAATAGAACTGATATGATATAAGCCCCTTCACCCTAGAAACCTCCCCACAGGTTCCTGCTGATGAACTCTTTTGGCAAGATGTCCAGGTCCTTTATGTATTATAGACATTTTACATAACACGAGCTTTTTAAAATAAAAACCACCATCTGATGTACACTCACCATCTTGCGTGTTTTGACTGAGGATCTGAGTGCGGAGCTCCTCAAGGCTAATTCCCAGGCATGTACAAATTTCCTCTGTGCTGTAAGGCTCAGGGTGAAATACCTCCTCGACAATGGTCAGCATTTCCTTCAGGCTAACTCCTAGCTTGGCCTGCACATCTTGGAGCTTCAGCATTGTTTTCCATTCTAGGCCTTTTGACTTAGCGAGAAGCTTACCACAGCAAAAACAAACAGTGACACACATCGTAGTTTGAAATTGACATGAAATATTTCATAAAGCAAACAGACCTTAGAGAATGGATTTTTTCAGGAAAAGCCATCAAGCCATTTATCCTTACACAGCAAATAGACAATATGTTTACACACAGATCTAGTACCAGAACAGGAAGATTTCTGTCAATAACAGCCCCCCAAAATTTAAGCATTTCTTTTCTTAAAACATTAGCCTAAATCTCTTACTGATATTACATACATCCAGTCAAATCAATGATCTCTTGTTTTCTACAAGCTATCCCCTCCAACTATTATTCATTTTATAAAACCAATTTTAGACATTTGTTCATACACATTCCCCAGCACAATTCTAGAAAGTCACAGGAGGACTTGCTGTTATCTGTCTTTGATCGAATAGTGACAACTCAGCCTGATTGGTGGTATTTAATAAACCCAAATTTCTGAGGTTGTTGTGATAATACTTTCTTCTAAGCGTGCTGGAGAGCTGAATTTCATGGTAAGGTTGGTGCTGGACCCCTAATTGCAAGCTTGATGACTTTCTAGTGTATATTATTTTTATAATTGCAGCATTCTACAGGTTGAACCTCTCCAGTCTGGCACCCTTGACCGTGCCAAACCAGATACTTTGCCAGACCATTGGAGGTCAATATTGTCTGGCAGCTTCCACTGCTTACTGGGCTTTTTGAAGACATTTAGTGGTAAATTAGAGCTAAATAACAGCACAGAATACTGAGAGCCAGGACTGTTGGCTGTAAACAAACTTTAAGGGATAGCGGAAAACATGCCCACGCCCATGATTAGTGGACATTGGCTAACTAACATTATGCTGGACCAGAAAGTGCCAGACTAGAGAGGTTCAACCTGTATTCTCATTCATTTTAAAAGGGAGTCTCAACCTTAACACTACAAGGAAGATTTTTCTGGAGACATTTATACAGGCGTGTTATATTAAATTGAGACTGTGTTCTGCACTCAAGTGTGCTGATTTGAGTGGGGCGAGGATTTCCTCTTTTTCTTTTCAAAAAACACTGGTCTGAAGTTAAAATTGTTTGAAAGCATAAAGGCCTCAATACCGCAGATCATCTCTTTTCAGGAAAGCACTTCCGTGGAACTAACTTTCAGGTTAGTGGGACTTAAGTACATGCTGAAAGTTAAGTATTTGCTTTGTGTAATTGGGGGCTATACTGGGACTTTTCCAAGAACTGGTGGATTCTTTTTCACACAGATTTCTGCAGTCAGTTAGAATCATAGAATCATAGAATACTAGGACTGGAAGGGACCTCGAGAGGTCATTGAGCCCAGTCCCCTGCTCTCATGGCAGGACCAAATGCTGTCTAGACCATCCCTGATAGACATTTATCTAAACTACTCTTAAATATCTGCAGAGATGGGGATTCCACAACCTCCCTGGGCAATTTATTCCAGTGTTGGACTACCCTGACAGTTAGGAACTTTTTCCTAATGTCCAACCTAAACCTCCCTTGCTATAGTTTAAGCCCATTGCTTCTTGTTCTATCCCCAGAGGCCAAGATGAACAAGTTTTCTCCCTCCTCCTTATGACACCCCTTTAGATACCTGAAAACTGCTATCATGTCCCTTCTCAATCTTCTCTTTTCTAAACTAAACAAACCCAATTCTTTCAGCCTTTCTTCATAGGTCATGTTCTCTAGACCTTTAATCATTCTTGTTGCTCTTCTCTGGACCCTCTCCAATTTCTCCACATCTTTCCTGAAATGTGGTGCCCAGAACTGGGCACAATACTCCAACTGAGGCCTAACCAGCGCAGAGTAGAGCGGAAGAATGACTTCTCGTGTCTTGCTCACAACACACCTGTTAATGTTAGAGCAAGACACTGGTGGTTTTCTTTCCTTTGTCATGTTGGGAGCTGAACATGTGAGCCTGTTCAGGAGAAGGTGGACTGATGTAGGAGGTAGCTTAGGAGAGAATCAAAGGCCTGACAAGGCAGACACTAAGGCTACGTCTACATTGTGCTCTCTTGCGCAAGAACATATGGAAATGAGGCGCGGCAATGAATATCATCGTGCTTCATTTGCATACTTAATGAGCCGTCATTTTGCGCAAGGGGCTTTTGTGCAAGAAGGAGCAGTCTATACTGCTCCTTCTTGCGCAAAAACACCCTCTCTTGTGCAAGAGCTGTTCTGCCTGAAAATAAGCAGCAGAACGGCTCTTGTGCAAAATGGTGGCTCATTAAGTATGCAAATGAGGCAGGGTGATATTCATCGCCGCCGTGCCTCATTTGCATATGTTCTTGTGCAAGACTGGGCAGTGTAGATGTAGCCTTTAGAGTCTCACTGAGGAGATCCCAGGCACAAGGGCTGGAAGGACTAGTGACCTGAGCCTGGCCTGATGATCCGATGTGAAGTTGTGGGACTGCTGAGTTACCCTTATATTACCAGTGGAAAAGGATGAGGCTAAACATGATCCAGCTGGAAGTCCCACTCACAAGATGAATGGATGATCAGCAGAAATATGGAGAGAAAAACCCTACAGTACTACACACAGCCATATGGCACAATGTCAGCTGATGAGTCACCGTCACCATGAATAATATTTCCTTCACATATTTAACTTTAAACTTTCATAGCTTTAATAGTTGCCTGTAAAAGTGATTTGAGCTTCAGCTTAACGGTGCTGAAGAGATGCAAAGGTATAAGCAGAAAAACCAGCAAAATGCTTTCTATTATCTGAATAAATTATTCACTGTGTTATTAGTAATTATGCTACTGGTGCATTGCTGCATCCTTCCCAATTCCTTGAAGAGAAGCTACCTTTGGGATGAGCTTATTATTTAGATATTCTCCAGACTAAACATACTGAACAGAAACTGATCACTGAAAAACATTTAGCACCTGGTATCTTTGTGATCATTCAAACTTATGACAATGAAGTTTCTGACCTTTTAAAAAAACCCACCTAATTAACTCAAAATACCACAGACACCAGACCCAGAAAAGAAATAGGGAAAATCCATCTGTAGAATTTACAAGAATACTGACCCCATACCTGGGTGTTTCCTGGCAGTTACACATCAGATGGAGTAAAGACCTAAGGTATCCTCAAGCTACTTCTTAACTACCGATATACACCCTCTTTTTCTGGACATTATTGCTCAATATTAGTGTCTTATTAGAACACTATAAATGTATGGCCATCTGTCATGTTCTCCAGCCCCCTAATCATTTTTGTTGCCTTCTGCTGGACTTTCTCCAATGTATGCACATTCTTTCTGTAATGGGGGGCCCAGAATTGGATGCAATACTCCAGATGTGGCCTCACCAGTGCCAAATAAAGGGGAATAATCACTTCTCTAGATCTGCTGGCATTGCTCCTCCTAATGCACCCTAATATGCTGTTAGCCTTCTTGGCTACAAGGACACACTGTTGACTCATATCTAGCTTCTCATCCACTGTAATTCCCAGGTCCTTTTTTTGCTTAGCCAGTTGGTCGCCAGGCTGTAGCAGTACTTGGGATTCTTCCATTCCAAGTTCAGGACTCTGCACTTGACCTTGTTGAACATCAGAAGATTTCTTTTGGGCCAATCCTCCAATTTGTCTAGGTCACTCTGGACCCTCTCTCTACCCTCCAACATATCTACCTCTCCCCCTAGCTTAGTGTCATCTGAGAACTTGCTGAGGGAGAAATCCATCCCCTCATCCAAGTCATTAATAAAGATGCTGAACAAAATTGGCCCTACAACCAACCCGTGGGGTAAGTGTTTACAACATTATTGATAGTTGCTCTACATTCAGGTTTGTCCATGGTTCTGTCTTCAAAGCGATCAATATTTACATCACATAAGTAGAGATTCTCCTTAAGAGTTTCTTTGAAGTGTCTAGAATAGCTGCTCTTTCTGCTCTTTCCAAGTTTCATCTAACCAAAGAGGATTCTTTTTCAGGAGTCTGACATCAACCACTCCAATAACATGACCTATTCATATCTAAGCTAAGTACATGTGAATATAAGTAAACAAATTATATCCCAGTAAATTATGGGAGAAATATACACAATGATTCACAGTGAATATTGGTGTACTTAGCCTTAAATAACAATAATACTATCCTAGTGCTTCATAGTGCCCTCTGAGGGTCCTTTACTACTTTATTGATTAAACTTTATAGCTCCCATTAAGGTAGACAGATAAACAGACATTATTAACACCATTTTACAGGTGAAGAGAATAACCTGAAGCACTGTTTCTCAAAGTGGGCCTCAGGCCCATTTTGGGAAAGCCACTGGGCATGGGCCCACTAGCAGCTTTCCCAAAGCAGGCACATGACCCACTTTGAGAAACACTGACCTGACCCACAGTACAAAGAAGCAAAGACCTACATTTTTTGCTAATGCTGGGTATCCATCCTGTGACACCTATGGTGGAATTTTCAGAGGCAGGAATTCTGGACCAAAGTTTCTTCCCCAACAAAACTCCTGCCCAGAATAAAGAAACAAAATGGAGTCTCCCAGAGAGCAGTTTCTAAGCATAACAGCTGCTGGGAAGTGGGGGAGATCCAGGCAGGCCCGGATTATGAGGGGGGCTAGCCGGGCAGCTGCCCAGGGCGCCAACCTATGGGGGGTCACCTGATGGTAGCTGTAAGGGGCGCCACACGCCCGGGGCCAGGGGCCATGCGGCACCCCTTAGACCTGCCATCAGGCAGCGCGTGGCGCCCCTTAGAACTGCAATCGGGCGCCACGCCAGGGACTACAGTGAGGAGCACAGTATAAAAACCTGAATAAAAGGAAAAAGAATGGATGAGTGTTGAAGAAAGGAGAAGGAAAGGCAGCAGGTATTTAGAGAGGTAATCAAGTATTCATTATATCCTGCACCAATCAAAGCACTTAGGAATATGTTATGCTAGTGTCTCCCCATGCATATAAATGTCTGCAATGGAAAGAGTAAGGGAAATGAGATTAGAGCTACAAGAATGAAAGACAAATACTACCACCGAGACACCCATCAATAAGAACAATCTACAAAGTTGTGCTGTGAGGCCTCAGCTGATGTTTCATAGATCCGTTAACTTATTAGTTCTGCTGTGTTCATAGTACCTAAAAGACAACCCTGCTTCCTCTCTGCCCACCTTCACCCTCCTATGACCTGTTTCTAAAGGAAACAGGTTTTCTCTGTCTCAACAATTGTTTTATTATGCATGCAACTATCCATCTGGGCAACATGTGCTTAAAAGTGGGCAGATGTAAATTGTTACTTTCCTTTAAATTGTACATCTGTGTAAAGTATTTTTTCGCAGATTGTGTCATCTCTAACAGGTGGCATAACATCCATCTTTCCCTTCATTCTTTTGCAGTTTGCAACCCAGAACAACTAAGCAAAGCAATTTTAAAAACTGGTACAATTCACCTACCTTGCTTTATGAAACAATACTTAAGGCCTTACAAATGGTCTTTTAAAAAATAGGATATATGAATATTCCTGAGCTTTAATTTGAATTAGCTTCCAAAAGAAACAAGGACTACCCAAATTAGCTGAGTTATTTAATTGTCATTCCAGCCAAAAGCTATTCATAGAGAGGTACTGATCCTGACTGCACTAAAGTCCATGACAATCCATAGCAAAGAAACTGGCCATGACCACTGACATTATTTATCACTGCTGTCTTAAATACATAAAAAATGGTACTTTCCAAACTACACCCTCAGTTTAGCTTCTGTTATCAGCCAATACAGGAAGCTTAAAATGTTTCACTGATCATTAGATTCTCTTCTAGAAGGAGATGTGAAGAGCGATGATATGGTATGCTTTCACATCGGTTCAGTGGGTTCTTTTCCTCTTTCAGCATTAACTGATACAATGCTGGATATTCTTCTCCATATAAATGTCCTTGACATAAAGTGGCAATGAATCCCACCGTGTAATTATGTAAACTCTCAGCTGAATTCTCTGAGAGACATTTTACTCACAGCAGTATAAATTGGGAGTATGTCATCTGAGTCAGCCAGGCTACTCCACATTTATGCCAGTGTAATAGTCCCCTTTATTTTTATAACTGACTGAATCCAAACCTCAAATCTGAATACTCCCAAACTCTGGCATTTTCCAATTCAGGTCCAAATTCAAACTTTCCCCAGGCTTGGAGTGTTCAGAGTCAACCTATTTTAGAGAGAGGTTCAAGCTGTGAATTGGCATCCCAGTCCACAGCCAAATCTGCAGTTTTGGTTCAGGCCTATTTTTAAAGTTAATGCAAGTATCTATTTCTAATCAACACTTCCAATAGCATTTTAATGTTTCTACATTGTATCTTTGATTATTGCCATCTGCTTACTCAATAACTGTGCACCTATTACTGAACATACATAACTACCATGCAAATACTTTTGTTTTTCTCCACTGCCTTTTCATTATCAGGATTTCATTAGAAGCCCTCTACTCATATTAACTAAACATACTTTTGTTGAAAAGGAATTAACTTGTTCTCTCCATCCATGGCTAATAATAATAATAATAATAATAATAAAAATAATAAACTCAATACTGCTAAACCACAGACCCTAAAACAGTACTAGGGTCTGATCCCAGATGCCTCACACTTCCATTGAACTCCGTGGGAGTTTGCCTTGCAACAGGGTAGAGGGGTCAGGCCCTGAGAAGATAAAAATGCCAGTTAAAGCAGCACCTGACCTGGTGTTAAAGTAAAGCCAAGACTGGTCAGGGGTGGAGGAAAGCACATACTTGGATGAAGGTTTCATTAGAGTTTGACAAAAGCCATACAGTACCTTTGTAGCCAGACGACACTCCATCACCCTAATATTGTAATGAGAAGTTGCTGCTTTATTCATTTCAACACAACTGTTGGCAATAACAAAAGCTGCTCCACTTGGAAGTCTCACATCAGTTGCCCTCAGAGGACTGAACTCTATCAGCTTGGCCTAGTAAAAGAAAAATGAATGGTCAATTTTAATTTACTAGCAATGGAGTTAGCTCAATAAATCAAATGCATTTGCCTTTGCAAATTTTTTTCTCTCAAGAACCCACAGACGGTTAATTAAGGAAATTGACATGAAACAGTAAGAAAAGCTATTTAGCCGCAACGGTCAAGTTACAAGAAAATCTTAAGCCTCTTCCTGGGAGCTGGAATTTATGGCTTTTCCATTAAAAGTCCTTGTGTTTTCTGTTTCACAGAAGCTATCTGCAGGCAATTCTTTTCAAAATAACTTCCTTTTAAAAGGAAGATGGCAGTAGGGTTTGGGAAACTGAAATCCTGCTGGAGAGGGCATGGTGGAACCAAAGCATAGGACTATGGCAGTAAGAACTGAACCCTATATGTGAGAGCTGGGACCAAACAAAGCCTTACATTTGAACACCCTACATCCTGCATTCTGGGGTGTTCAAAGTCTTGATCCAGGCCCATCCCCAATAACTACAGTGAGCTACTATTCAATAAAACATCCAGAATGCTCTACCTGAGGGAGCCTGTCATGCAAATCAACTGGCTAGAAATAATGGGCAACCACCTTGTTTTAATACAACAAATTCAGGATCCACTCCAGTGGTGTTTTGTGTGGGAGAGGTTTTTGCACCTGCATGGACCCCATCAGAATCATCACGGTTCCACAAAGGCACAGCAATCTGCCAAGCATTGCAGGATCACGATGTTATTGTGCAAAATGACATTCCTACAAACTAGATGGTTTCACACACTTTTGTTGCTTCTGTAGGCTGAGCTCATTGCATACACCAGGGACTTCTTACCTCCCCCCATTACAGCCCAGAAGGTCCCTAAGAGCCACCCTCTCATCACCCCTCTAGTTCAGGGACTTCCTGCAATACTCCACAGTCCACAATGCCAGGGCTGTGTTGTGTATTCCAATACCCTCTGCCTCCATACTGGGATACCCCAGTCACACCCTTATGCCTGGAGTTGTGTGCACTCCATTCTACTCTTCCATCATGCCAGGGATTCTATGTCCTCTCCCCTGCCTCCATTTGCCTTGTGACTGTTTCTGTTTTAGCCTACCAGGGCTTCAAAACCCCATTCATATAGGATTCAGGGGCTAGTGCTTACAGACTGGGAGGGTAGGGGCACTAATGACAAAAGGAGCATGGGACTAGGTATTTTGAAATTTTGGAATTGAATACTTTTGAGCCCATTGCCTCACAGACAAAAACAGAGAAATGCCATTGAGTAGCGTGTAGGACCTTACTACACTCAGCCAATTACTGCCTCACTTTCCCCAGTAATAGAACTGGAATAAAATACTTCCTGGCCTCATAGGCTTGTGGTGAGGTCTGTTATGGATACAGCATGTTGTGCCCTTTGGGTGAATGACTAGGCTATAAATTTCAATAACTAAATCATTCAGGCTGTGATGTCATGAAGAGATGAGATGCATGCCTAGCTTTTACTTTTCACTGGGTAGGTTGTATATTACATGCTATGTCAGGGATCTGCTCAGAGCAGACGGCAGCTCTGCAGAGCAGGGACCCATTACTGGGTTTGGCACTCTTTGCTTACTGCATGGTTCCATGAATAGCACTAAACAGGTGGCCACATGCCAATCTGCTTCCAAGCCAAAACTTAAAAACCAACAAATAGTCTTGCAGCACCTTTGAAACTAACAAAAAAATGTAGATGGTATCATGAGCTTTCGGGGGCACAGCCCACTTCCTCAGATGAATTCATGTGTTTCTCATGTTTAAGAGAGATATGTTCTACAACCTAATCAAACACTGGCATTTTAAGAAATCAAAGTCTGTTAAATATTTTTTAATTCCCCATTGTGTATATGAGCAAATCTGGAAGCTTTACTAGAACTGGTCTGTCACTAGACATTCCAATAAAGAATTCTTGTGATAACTAGCATAGGGAATACTAGAGATTCAGATTTCATAATGCAGGAATTACTCCAGGCATCAGCTAACCAATGTAGAGTCTATTACTCCTCTTTCCTATCTCTTCCTTTCCCAGATAGCCTTTCTATTCTCTCTCCATCTATTTTCATCTCATCTTCTTAGTCTGACCTGGTTCTCGTGTGCTGAACAGCGGCATTTCTAATACAATGAGGCTCATATATACTCTCGCATCTTCATTAGTGCATAATCAGTGCCTGTGCTGTTTTGCTCAGCTACTTCCATTCATGTATCTTTAATTTGTACTGTTATGATGTGTTATTAGCTTATTGCTAAAAGAGTCACGTACAGTTCCTTCTTCTGCAAGGAATGATATTGACTGGTCCATGCCTCCTCCCTCTGTGCCGATGTAGCGTTCACTCTTGGTGCAAATTTCTGCAAGTTCCACCTAAGCAAAAATGAGAAGTAAAGCTTGAGCCAAGATAAAGGATACTGCACATGCATTGCTTACATTTTGAACTAATGACACACTGCAAGGACAGTGAGATACCTCTGAGATCACCCTCCTCACACATTCCTTACCACTACACTAAGCTTTGGTTGTCATATAAGAGTCTTTCTCCCTTTTGCTCTGAACCATACCAGAATCTCCCTGACTCCTCCCAGTCCCTTTCACCCGGCCGAATTCCACATCTGTGTTTGAGACTGTGCCGCAATACTGACAGCCTATAAAGTACATTCCCTGGTCACTTACATAATCCATACAATTCACTTAGCTACTTGCAATGCATCAGTTTCATAATTAGAAGTTACTGATTGAATTGAACTCATGAGATTTATGACTCTGCACTAACAAGACACTCACACACTTTTCCAATGAGGGACCTGTTCATGTAGGCAAAACACCCAATAATATCAATGGGACTTTAACTTTAGTAAAGAGTGCATCATCAGGTCCCCACAATGAATCATCTAGGGTCTGGCTCTGACATTTGTACCCTCAGATGGCCTTATTCTGCAAGTCGCACCACTACCATCTTGAGGCACCATTCCTTCTGGGCACTGCCCTATGTGCAGGCCATATGGCAATGCCACAATCTAGCCCTTTGGGATGTATGATCATCTCATTTTACAAACCAAAAACAAATAGTTTGAGGGTCAAATTCTGCCTTTGACGGTGTGAATGTGGTTCTGACTGCCAGCAATGCACTGTGCGTGCATCTGCGCACAGATATCGGCCCAAAGGATTTTGTTCAGAAGTGTAGTGGTTCCATGACTGCTCAGGGGCCTGCTAATGTCCTTAGCTGTTATGTTCTTAAAGAATATATATACATAAATATGGGACCTCGCCCTTGTGACGGCGTGTCAGGGGGTTCCCGACCCTGCACCCCCATCCGCAGCCAAATGTGACACTCAGCCGGCCAGCAGAGTAGAAGGTTTATTGGTTCACAGAGACGCAGCGTAGCATAGGACCAATGTTATCACAGGAGCCAGGGCAGACAGAATTTTTCCTCTTGGGAGGGGAAGGAGTTCCCGGGCCCTTCACCCCTTTTCCTGCTCTCAGCCTCCTCATTCCTCCTAGCCCCACCAAGACTGACCCACACTCACAGCCACTGCTCCCCGGCCTCAGGCCACCCCGCCCCCTCCTTTGTCCTGCTTTCAAGGTGTTATCTCCTGTCACCTGGGCCTCAGGACATGAGAGACTAAACATACTTCCTCAGTGAGTCACACCCCACCTCCCTCTCCTCATGCAGCTAGTGCTGCAGGGCCTGGGGAAACTGAGGCGCGCGCGCACACACACACACACACACACACACACACACACACAGCATCACTACAGAGCAGCACAGGACAGTAGGATCACATATTAACCCATAAGACAAATGGTGAATGCAACAACAGAGTGAACACAGGATTACAAAAGTAGACAGCACCCCCACTACGTCACAGCCCTCCAAAGTACCAGTCCATCAGTGGTGCAGCTCCATTCTCTATGGAACATACTGTCTAGTCTGCGTTCCACTCTCTGAGTTGACATCCTAATCTCTACTTTCTCTAATTTGTAAATCCCAGACGGTTTCTGTGAGGCTTCATCAATGTCTTAGCATGTTTTGGCACCTGGAAATGAAATGGTACTTTAGAAGGGGAGAGTAGGAATGTTATCATTGCTGTAATAGACATTAAAGCCAGCCCCTGAGGAGTCTTGGGGAATGCTCTAGGAATACTTTATAACAACAAGTAAAGGGTAATGCTTGTATGGCTGTGTGCTATCACATGCCAGTCCCAGCTCATTCCCTCAAGCACAGGGTAGCCAGCATCATACATACAACAGGGAAGAAAGGAAAAGGAAAAAAGATGGTAGCAAAGAAGCAGCATGCTCTTCAAACCAGGAGCAAAGTCAGATTCAGATCCCCCACCAGAGAAGTGAAACAAGATAACCACCAGGGTAGCAACATTAACCAGCAGAGCAGCGACATTAACCAGCGATGCCACACCACTGTAAAAGGTAGCAGATAAAGGCAGTAAATCACATGGGGGGAGGGAAGTGTGCCTGCCTGCTCAATTTACATAAAGCCATTGGAAATAGACAAAGTTGTAAAACGTGTGCTCAGAGCTACACAATCAGAGGTGGGTTGCAAATGCTCTAAAGGCTGATTTACTTGGCCCACACGTGCTACTTATGTAAGAAGCTCCATAAACTTCAGGTTGATAAGGAGCTGTCAAAAACCCATTACCAAACTTACTCTAAAGCTGAGCAGATAGGAGCAAACATCAAGGAAAGTTCAGATTGTCATCAGAGCGCCATATTGGTGCCAGAGTGTAAACAGACCCACTTACATAAATCTAAAGACAAAGGGATCTGCTTTCCCATGGATGCACCAGATCTTATGGGGGTAATTGCCTTCACCAAGGTCTATATTCTCCCACCCACACCCCACAAACTATAACTAATTTGTGAATGAAACCTTACTATGCAACAGTCCACCCCACATTAATGATGCCCTTTTCCCTCTTAAAATAAGCAATGACATATTTGCATAGTGAAAAAGACCCCCTGGCATACACGTGCACACACACAAAATGGAGCTTGTAGGTGCTCTCTCTTCTCTGCAGCAGGAACCATGTGTATTCTCAAACATCCTTCTGCTCCCCATCACCAAGATGAGCCACACAGCTATACTGCCCTGTGATACGGCGCTTGCCCTGCACTGGCCCTTTAAGGGCAAAAGCCCAGCCCTGAGTGAGGGCTGAGAACGAAGCCCCAGATGAGGCAGTTCTGCTAATGAGGGCCCAGCTGGAGGCTATATAAAGAAGGTCTCCAAAATAGAGAGGGGGAATTGACTGCTGTTTTGGAGAAGGAGTGGTAGGGACCTAACTGCTAGGGAAGTAGCAGGCTTCCTGGAGGTAGAGCAGGGCTGGGAAAGCTCTGGCCAAACAAGCTCCCAGATTGTAAGACCTGAAGCAAGGCCCAAGGCTACTAGGGCTGTAGAGAGGCAGCCATGGTAGGCAGGGGCAGTAGGTCCACACCCCTTTGCTAGTGATGAGCAGCCATTACAGACTGCAGTTTGCCCCTGAGGCAGAGGCTAGATGAAGACTGGCAGAGGGTCACTGAGGCAAGTTGGGTACAAGGGAACTGGGTGTTCCATGAGAGGAGAATGGGGTACCCTGGGGAAGGAAGGGCCCTGGAGTGCAAGCAGGATAAACACCAACCCCTGGAAGGGGGGCTCAGACACTGGAGTGGGCACGGCCGGAGGGCAGTGTCCTGAAGATGAAGCTGTGGTCAAAGAGAAACCTGTGGAGACACCAGCTAGAGGGAGGTGTCCAGAGAGTCAACAAGCTAACTCCCGGAACTGCTGGCCCATGACATGCCTCCTCCATAGTGGTCCTGCCTCACTTGTTTTGCTGCTACTTGAGGCATTCTGGTCTGGGGTCCAGGCAATGCATCAGCAGGGCAGCAGTGGAAAACTCTCCAGCTTAGATGCACACAACCATCCCATCTGAAAATCTGGTGTACGTGTAAGATCTGCTTGTGCCCTGAAATATCCAGGTCCAGATTTACACACATGTTTCTAATAACCGAGCCTAAAATTCAGCTATTGAGGTACCTGTACTGTATATGGCATGGCAGACAGAGAAATGATTGTTTCAGCGGCAGATTTTGGGAGGAAGCATAGCAAAACTCAGACTAAGCAATTCTCCCTTGGCTTTGTCTGAATTCAAGCCATATTGCCTTCTACATAGATCCTCTACAGCTCAACTTTGTGAGCCTAGGGTTGTTTACACTTTAAAAAAGGGTGGGGAAGGGGGTCTTGTAGTTGTGGAATGTTAACAATTAGCACACTGCCACCACCATCCCTTCATATGTTTTAGTGATCCATGCTTCATTAAGTGCTGGTCCTTGTTTGGCCCCAGCCTGTCAGCTGTCCAGCTGCATGTGCTGGGCATACAACATTGCTGGAGCCTTGAGCAGCTACTACTTTTTTTTTTAATTATAGCTCAGCAAGGATTGGCAGGACCACCAAGGAGGACCTGGCAGGAGCTGAAGAACCCTCTCCAAAAGACAGCCTAAAGCATCCCTAAAAAACTTGTTTTCTAATTTAAACAGGTTCATGCCTACACAGACTGGCCTTCTCCTAGTAGTAACAGAGGGCTGGGACTGTAGCGGGTGAAGTAGTCAGTTGTACAAAGAAGCAGGTTTTACTCATTATTGATGCAACCAGCCAAAAACATTTGCTTTTTGGTAAAACTAGCAATAAGACAAAATTCAGGGAAGTGTTACTGTAATCTTGGAAGCTGATGTGAAGGTCTGAAGGATGTGGAGTCACAGACAGCCATGGCGTGCAGAGGTTTTATATTTAGAAAAGGATGGTCTTGTGACTAAAACAATAAGTTTAGAGCCTAGGTCTCCAGACTCCCTCTCCAGCTCTATATTTGACTTCTTGTGTGATCCAAAGTGCGAACACTACCTCGTGTGTCAGAATGCATTACCATTTGTGAAGTGCTTTCAGATCCTCAGATGGGGAATGCTCTAGAAATGCAAACTATTATTATTATTATAAAACAGACAGGATGGGGAAATTAGGATCTCAGAGATAAGAGGGCTTCTAAAAAACAATTCTGCAGAAAAAAAATGCCGAAAGTGTGTGTCAAAGAAAATTTTACTCATTCATTTAGTGCCATTTAGATTTGGCCAGCCACTCCTGGCATCTTGGCAGAAGCTGAGGGCCTAGACAGCCACCTAGTTTGTTTATAGCTTGAGCAGCTGCTGGCCCATCCATTTCTCACTCCAATGGGTTCACCACTTCTCAGCCAAACCACAAAACATGAATGGTTCCCATACATTCAAGACCCATAACTGTAACATAATTTGGGGGATGGGAATTGTGCTATCTGCTAAATGGCATTTTTGTCTCACGTTACATCTTCAAAGAACTTTACACGTTAACTAATCAATTCTCACATCATTCCTGTAAGGCAGGTATTAGTCCCAATTTACAGACAAGGAAACTGAGGCACAGATGTTTAAGTGACTTGTCACATAAAACAGTCCCAGAAGTGGAATTAGAACATGAACATTTCTGATTGCCACTAGAACTGTGCTTGTTCTTCCCAGTAATGCTGTCGTAGGTTTTGTCTACATTTAACAATTTAGAGTGCAGACGCGGCAGTGCTTTAAACTGAAAGGCTGTGTCTAGACTGGCAAGTTTTTGCGCAAAAGCGACTGCTTTTGCGCAAAAACTTGCCAGCTGTCTACACTGGCGGCAATTTGCAAGAAGAACACTGACGATCTAATGTATGATCGTCCAGTGTTCTTCAAATACAAGGACTCTCCCGCCGGCAAAAATGCTTTTTGCGCAAGAGGCCAGTGTAGACAACTCAGAATTGTTTGCAAAAAGCCCCAATGGTGAAAATGGCGATTGTCAGATTGGCACCGATGCTTTTGCGCAAAGCACTTTTGCGCAAAAGCATCCGTGCTAATCTAGACGTCTTCCGCAAATGCTTTTAACGGAAAAACTTTTCTGTTAAAAGCATTTGCGGAAAATCATGCCAGTCTAGACGTAGCCAAAGTGTGGCCACAGCATGCGTAAACCACCTCAGTGAGGGGAGTAGCTAACAGCATGGGGAGCGCGGCTCCCAGCTCTGTAGCCTGGTTCACACTGGCCTTTTACAGCACTTTAACATCGAGGCACAATACCAGGAAAACTGTTTTTAAGTCCCATAAGCAGTAATGGCTTCATATAATAGGTGAATCTGAACTTTCCCTGCTTTATTCTTTTGAAACCCACACATTCTAAAAACCCTCCAATTTCCCGAGGACTGACCCCAAAAATGGGAGAATTCTAACCACGCTACCCTGCTCAGCTGTGGCTGTGTGTGGTAATATTGATACAACACCTGAATCCATTTGCAGGGTCTGATGTACTGAAAGAGCAAAGTGGAGAAGGAAGGAAGGAAATGTGCCTTATTCCTGTGAGTGGCTATGTTAGTAAAGACCTTTGACAGAATGCATTTTCCTTAGACAACCCTAAAGGTGGTTTCACTGTATCTATCATTTTTATTTCTCGTGGCCTCAGATGACTCTCATCAGTTGTGATACTCTGCATAGGTGCAAAATAACTCACCAAGAAGAATAGCTCAAAATAAACTAGTGGCCTCTTACTGTAATCATTTAGAGGTGAGCCCTGCAGTCCTTGCTCAGGTGACAGCTGAAGAGTCAGAAGCTCTTGCAGGATCATGGAAAGGAAATATAGGTGCCACTGCCTTGAACTGTGATGTGAGCAATGGCATCTGTCACCATTCAGCTCCAATAGCCAAAATGTTCCTGCATATACAACAGCCCTCCGATACTACATCTGCAGTAATGACTGCAATAATGGCCCATCTCATGAGAAAGGAGAGACATTTGTGTAGGACTGGAGTGTACATTCATTTTTATTTTGTCTGTGGTTCATCCCTTACGCCTTTTGGTACCTTCATGTCACCTGATCTTGACCCTAAAGCAGGCCTAGATAAGCTCCTTGGATTTCTTTCTTCCTCTTATTCTTTTCCACCTCTCCTCGCCTACCTGCCACCATCATATGTCGGCTCCTCTCCTCCTCCTGCCTTCAGAGGCTGAGCATATCATGCTCAGAAAATGAGTAAGCTCCACCACCAATCTGGAAAGCAGGAGCCTGAAATAGCACAGCTCTCCAACTACAGCCTCAAAGACAAATACAATCAGGGCGTTAGAATCTCTTGGCAAGTTCACATGCCAGATTGGCAGGGCTTGACACGGGGGATGTTTAGCATCAGGGAGTTATACAAAATACTACATTTAGCTTTTTGTTGTTTATGCAATAAAAACAAAATATAACAACATTTAATCAGAATGTGTCTAATAGAGCAAAAACAACATTATCAAGAACAGAATCACAGCACACAATTAATTCTGTAACTTAATGTTGCACAAGAGAAGTCCTATAATTTAGAAATATGAAAGAAATACAATTTTTTAAGCAAGCTGCTGCTTCTCAAGCACTTTAAAACTAAAGCTCTGGTTTTGCTGATACCAGTAGTTAAAGAATTTGGAAAAAAACTAAAGCAGGGCACACCTACCTACCTCTTAGACTATTCTGTTTCTTCCTCCCTCCTCATTTTAAATTCTGATCAGTATCCTTTGCCAGGAGGCAATGCTTACTCATTTGTAGGTTGGATAACTTGTTCACATGTGCAGACCAGGACTAGCCTTTGATCTGAAGGAGAGTTTCAAAAAAAAACCACTCTGTTTTTTGTTTGAAACAGTTTAAAGTTCTTTCTGATAAGGAGTAAGTCAAATCTTGGGTTACAAAGAAAGAAATGTCTACCACTTAAAAATTGTTTCATCTTTAATCCATAGTATTTCCTACCCAATATAGGCAGTTTGAAGAAGTCTACCCTAAGAAACCATGTCAACAGACACACAGTTTAGTCTAACAAAGTAAGGGGTCAGTTGAACTATTTGCTGTTATATTTAGGTGGAAAGATTTTAAAAAAATATATGAGTGCTGCTCAATAAACTGTTTTCATGGAAAACTGGGTTTTTGAGTAAATGAAATTTTTCACTAAAAGTGTCTGCTTTCCACAGAAAGTCTTGTTGAAAAACTAAACATACTTCTTTTGTTGAATTTTCAGCTAAAATCTTTGTTTTTCATTTCTTCAGTGAAAAGTTGAAATTTTCAACTGGGAGTAAAGGGGAGAACTTTTCTCACAAGTTCCATTCACAACTCAACTCTGTAAGTTTTGTTTCCTCTTTTGCTTTTCATAAACTCATCTTTTTAAAGTATGACAATTTGTTACATCCTTACCTCCTAATTCTTTGGGAGATTACAAATCACTAAATTAGGGTACGTCTAGACTACATGCCTCCGTCGACGGAGGCATGTAGATTAGACAGATCGGCATAGGGAAATGAAGCGCGATTTAAATAATCGCGGCTTCATTTAAATTAAATGGCTGCCCGCTCTGCGATCAGCTGTTTGTCGGCAGATCGGGACAGTCTGGGCGCGCGCGATCGACAAAGGAAGCCTTTGTCGATCGCGCAGGTAAACCTGATTTCACGAGGCATACCTGCGCGATCGACGCGGCGGCGCTGGCCCAGACTGTCCCGATCTGCCGACAAACAGCTGATCGGCAGAGCAGGGCAGCCATTTAAATTTAAATGAAGCTGCGATTATTTAAATCGCGGCTTCATTTCCCTATGCCCATCTGTCTAATCTACATGCCTCCGTCGACGGAGGCATGTAGTCTAGACGTACCCTTAGTTTCCTTAATCTTCATTGGATCCATTTGGTGATAGTGACAACAGACAATGAATTATAATGGAAACAGAAGATCATCAACTTTATATGACTTTTCCACAAATATTCAGATGACCACTGAGCCCTGGTCTAGACTAGGACTTTATTTGTAAATAACCCCCACAAGTTTGAATTTACAAGCAGTGCGTCCACACTACCAAGCCCACTATTTCAAAATAATGGGCCACGGAATTCAAACTCCGTACTCCTGCTTTTCACAAGGAGTAACGCTAATTCTGAAATAATAATTTCAAAATATTAGTGTGGATGCTCCAGTGAGACTAATTCGAATTTTACTGGCCTCCTGCAACTCCCCAGAGTGCTTTCCTGGGCTTTAAGTCTGAGGTTGCGCGTCCACATTAATGAGGACATGCTAGTTTGATTTTATTAAATCAGGAGTTCTCAAGTCGAATTTAGTCATTTTGAAATAGTTTCCTAGTGTAGACATGGCCTAAGGAAGTATGTGAGTGAGAAGTCCAGATAAGGAAGATTCAACTGTAATAGTTCACCTACTCAAACAGAGGTTAAGATCCAAATGCTCTGATTTTCACCCTTTGCATTGGTTGGGACAGGATGTAAATCAGGATAAAATGTGGCCCTTTGCATCCAAATGGGCTAGTCTATCATTTTTAATGTATTACATACTAGTTACCACTCCCTTTCAGTCTCAAATAAGCCTTTACAGAATTAAACTCATGCAAGATTAAGCCCCTTAAAAGAGTAGGACAATTAGTGAGTGGGAGACAGGCAAATATTTGTTAGTAAAACAAAATTAGTGTTTCTTGATTTGGTTTGGGTTTTTTTGGAAAAGCACACACTTTGTTATCCCAAAACTTGATATATACAAATCTAGAATGACTGACAACAAAATGAACTGACTTTATCTACAGAATGATGGTATAAAATTACATTCACTTGAGTTATTTTATGTAAGACATTTTGAGCAAGGTCAGTATATCAGGTTTTGTACATAAAAGAGTGCAGAAAAAAGTGACGCTGTAACATTTCAGCTCTATAACAAAAAGTCACGTTTCCTTTCTGTTTGAAAGGTAATTATTCATGAAGGGAACCTCTGTTATTAATAGCCGTAACAGCATGGTACAACCTTTAAACATTTTCACTATCAGTTCTCCGAGAGCTCTTTTCATCATATAACTTTTGGTAAATTAAGGTACCTATGTGTATGCATGATAAAAAAAAATCACAGAATCACAATATGCAAAAATCCTATTATTCCACCTCATCTATCCCTCAGACAATGAAAGAATGTTTCCTAATTTATATTTACCAATTTTCCAATTTCATTTTACATGCCATAAGCAATATGGCTTTCAGCATTTTTTTTTTTTTTTTTTTGCACAATAAAATATGGAAGATTTAGCATCTCATGTAAAATCCATTGCAGATTTTTCATTACTTCAATGGGGTTTCGATCAGGTCCTCAACTCATAGTACTAAAAACTATATAGCTGCAGGTATACCTGATTATTTGATATTTATAGCAGCATATAAAAGGAGCATGACATGGTCATTATTCTACTACATCACTAAAGACATAGTTTAAGCTGACATAAATAGTCTTTCAATCTCAGACTTAGTATATAATGTAATAGCATCTGGGGAGAAAAGGACTGATTTTAAATATATTGTGTATAAAATAACCTAAAACGTAGAAAATACTAATACATAGAAACTAATGAAAGTTACCATCTGCTTACAGTCTGCATGCTAAATTCCAATTACCTGAATTTCACATATGTTTTGCAAGGTAATTATACTTATTTTAATCAGAAGCAGGAAAATATTTTTCAGATATTATCTGAATGTCATCACAAGCACCGTAATTGTAACCTGACGTTGTCTGTCCTTTAACATACTTAAATGGTGGATTTCCAGTCTGGTTCATGAGAGATTATGGCCTTTGATTACCACACAAGCTGCTCCAAGAGCTCTGCTTCCACTTGATTTGAATAAACACAGTCAAACCTAACAACTCCTTACTAGCTCTGGAATTTTTTTCCTATGGGCCTGGAAGTTTTGATAGTACTTCATAACAACAACATCTTAAAATATAAAGTTTACATGTGTATTTATAGATAAGCTCAATCACCTTAAACAGATACTTTTAAAAGGGAAAGGAAATGGAAAAGCTCAGAATAATGTTATAAAAGAATCTAAACCATAACCATTGCACCTATCATTCTACAACTTCCAGTCAATTTATAGCTGTTCATCATCACAAACACTTTCGTAAGTTATCCCATTTTACAGGTGGGGAAATGTAGGCCAACGGGGAGTGATTAAAGTCTCAATTCTGAAAACCTTCTGCACTGCACAGGGGTTTCAGAAGCACGATGGGATCTTCAAAAGAGTAATGTTGGCCTAACTCTTCTTCCATTGAAGGCAATGGAAGTTGGACTATTGACTTTGGTGGGAGCAGAAAAAGCTAATGCTGAATGCTTTTGAAAATTCTGCTGTTAAATTTTGAGGGTGAAAACAATCCAGAGTGTGAATGGTCAGCACAAAGCCACCAACATGCTATCACTAACTTTAGGGGTGATACTGGAGACCTACAGTGGTATATGTACACTGCAGAAATGTTTCAATTTTGTTTACACTGATCTGTGTGGTAGTCCTGTGGGCAATGTACTTATGCTTACTTTTATGTGTTCTAAAGCCTCCAAAGTTTTTCACTCCATTAAATATGACATGATGAGCTGTGCGGAAGAAGACCAAGATCCTTGGAGTGCATATTCCCAGAAACCTTCACCTCGCTGTTATTTTACTCTAGATGTGACTGGCTTTTATAAACTTGGGGTATTGTTTGTTTCCTTACTTCTCTAATTTGAACTCCTGCTGGCCTGTTTGTGACCAAAGACTCAAAGCTATTCTATCATTTTTAAGCACTGTGAGACCTGCACAGATGGGAATTTTGCACATGCTGAGCCTGTGTGCTTTTCTTTTTTTATAAACCATTAAGCTAGTCATTTACCATGCACAATGTAAAGCAATCGCAACACTTAATTTGGTTTCCCTAACTTCCATTTCATATTTCTCTCTCCTCTATATTAAGGTCATTGCCATGACAGAGAACCTTTGCTTTCTGAGCATTTGTCCACTCCTGCTGCTTACCACATAAGGTTTTCTGTGAAATTACAATTAATTACTGTGAAAATTATCATAAAGTGTCATACTTCAAAATTCTGATTGTCTTCATATATAAAATAAATCCTTAACGAATGCTAGCAATGCCAGCTCAAACCCCCAGGCTGTGTCTAGACTGGCAAGTTTTTCCGCAAAAGCAGCCGCTTTTGCGGAAAAACTTGCCAGCTGTCTACACTGGCCGCTTGAATTTTCGCAAGAGCACTGACTTTGTAATGTACAAAATCAGTGCTTCTTGCGCAAATACAATGACGCTCCCGTTCGGGCAAAAGCCCTCTTGCGCAAATGCTTTTGTGCAAGAGGGCCAGTGTAGACAACCCAGAATTGTTTTGCAAAAAGCCCCGATGGCTAAAATGGCGATCGGGCTTTCTTAAGAAAGCGCTAGATTGGCACGGACGCTTTTCCAAAAGCGCTTTGCGCAAAGCGCCCATGCCAATCTAGACGCTCTTTCGCAAATGCTTTTAACGGAAAAACTTTTCCATTAAAAGCATTTGCGGAAAATCATGCCAGTCTAGACGTAGCCCCAGTGTTTTCCATTCTAAAACACCATTTAATTATCTGAAACACTGGATCCAAGATTAAAATAATGCACTTAAAATAAATACACTTCATGCTATGTGTGTTATTAACTTGAGCTACAAGAATGAAATTCTAATGTGCAAAGCTTTTTTCCTATGTGTCTTTTCCCAATATGCTGCATTGCAAAAGAGGGGAACACAATGGTCTTCACAAACCAGCTCACCTTTTCCCATCCTTATTTCTAATGGTGACACATTTTCAAAAGTGACTCATAATTTAAAGCGCTTCCATTCATTCTTTACTAAGTACAATTCACATGAAATAAGATCTTTGCTTAAATATTCACATAGCACATGAACTACATTTTTGGAAGTGGCTTTACAAATTTGCACCCAACTACTACAGTAAGAAAATAACTGCACATCCAACTACCTCATTTGTGTGACCAAGTGCAGGTTTCATGCATTCCATTGTATAAATCCAATCCTGGAGCCTTTTGGAATTCAAGGCTGATATCTCATTTTATGTAATTTATTTGAGCCTAATCCAATGCAAGTCAGTGGGGATCTTTCTATTAACATCATGGAATTGATTTAGGCCCCCTAATTAATAAATATAAACATATTGCATTAGGCCTGCTCCCACTGGCAAAGCTCCCACGGATTTCAATGACGTCATGCTGAGTAGATTTGGGCCTCTTATCAAACCTCCATCAAACCTCTGTAAATGCTCTTTCTAAGAAGGTATCCAAATGTTGTTCAGGCTCAGCCCCTCAGTGTTTCTCTTGTTTACACTACACTATATATGTTTTTTCTTAGTTTACATAGGTGATAAACATTTATTTAGCCGTCCAACTCTAAGCAATGGAAAAAATGCAGAGGTGGCCTAACAAACCTGAGTACAGTAAGACCTCAGATTTGCAGCACAACACCAGAGTCAGTTCACTCAAATAAATCTAATTATTGAGATGTACTAGCTAATCTACTGTGTTCACAAATTCTTAGCAGAAAACATGATGGTAGGACAATTAAAAACATCACTCTGCTTCCACTGCTGACAAGACTTTTCTCATGTTGAAAAGCTGTGTTAAAGAGTCTCTGTATTCCTAATAACCTAAAGATTATTTTAAAATCAAATGATATAACTGAGCATTAGCATTCTTTGTGTTATTCTAGTGTAGTGTTGGACTAGAAGTTTGCTATAGAAGAGATTAATTCTTTTTAAACATGTAATTTTAATTTTTTTATCTTAGAAGTTGAATATTTGTGTACTGCAACTAGTTAACTTTGCATAGCTGGTTGAATTGACTTGGACTGGTATTTTGCCTAAACCAAAGGTGGGCAAAAGGGCCTCCGCAGCCTGGATCTGGCCTGCCAAGCGGGTTGATCCGGCCTGCGGAGGCTCTGACGCTCCCCCACCCCCAGGCCAATTAAGGTCAGGGGCGGGGGAAGCGCACAAAGTTTCCTCTGCCCTGCCATGGGCACGTAGCACTTTGAAGTGCTGCGCGCTCCTGGCAGGGCGACAGGAGACTTTACGTGCTCCCCGGCCCCCAAACTCTGATTGGCATGGGGCCGGGAGGAGCGTGCAAAGTTTCCCCGGCCCCACCCCTGCCCTGCGAGGCACGCGCAGCACTTCAAAGTGCCGTGTGCTCCTCGCAGGGTGGGAGGAGGCTTCACACGCTACCCCGCCCCAGGCCACTCAGAGCTTGGGGGCCGGGTAGCGCACAAAGTTTCCTCTGCCCTGCCCCTGCCCTGCAAGGAGCACGTGGCACTTAGAAAAGTGCCGTGTGCTCCTAGCAGGACGGAGGAAACTTTGTGAGCTTCCCCAGCCCCCAGGCTCTAATTGGCCTTGGGGTGGGGGAGCGTGCAAAGCCTCTTTCTGTCCTGCCAGTGGCATGGATGCTTAGTGGGAAGGGGGGGCAAAGGGACTCACCCCCCCCCGACCAATCATGGACTGTGGGTAGGGAAGCCCAGAAGCATTCTGGCCCCGCCCCTTCCATTTTAGGCCTCACCCCTTCCAGGGCAGCCCAGGGCCACTTCAAAAATTTTTTGGATCCTGGCCAAAAATTATTGTCCACCCCTGACCTAAACTATTCTGTGTGATTTTTTTAAATAATTCTAAGCAAACTAAAACAATGCCCTTTTTTCACACAATGATTAGTGTCAGCATTTTTTTCTGAGCTAACTTGTAATCACTACCAAAAAAAAAGCTATTTTTGAAAGCTAGTACTAAAACCCAATTATGACTGCACAGCACTTCCATTTTGTACTCTAGTTCTTTTCTTTATCTTACAGAAACAAAGCCTCATGCTAAGGGAGAGTATCATAAGATCACTTTAATTTCCAGTTACTTTTACTTTCAGTCCACTATTTAAAACTCTCAATACCAGGAAAGAGAGAACTATAAATCAAAGTATCTTCATAAAAATAGTTTTGCATCAAGAAAACAGATAACTGTTCCATTCAGCAAAAGGTCAAAATTCCAGAACTTTGGCCACAGAACTCCTACTATACAGCCAAATCTTATGCTGAAGCCAAAAGTTTCTGTACTCTGCTTCAGCAAAGCATGTGTTTTAAGGCTTAGCAACACCCATCAAATGGGGCAAAAAGTCAACCTTTTCTTGTAACCTTACCAAGATAGTCCACACTGATGACAAGACACTGCAACTTAAATTATCTGCAGTTGTCATTTCTGTTACAGGTAATGCTTTGAGGAAGGGGGTCGGTATGGCAACTTTCACTGAGGCATTTTGTGTAAGAGTTACTGATTACTTCAGGATTGTTAATTACATTAACAATGTCTTCTTTGGGGGATTTTTTCCCTCCAAAAAATGAAATACATAAATAGAGAGATCCTGAAAAGTTCAGGTCTGGGAAGTGTTGAGATTCTGGAACACACTCCTCTGAAAAATCCCCTGGCACAGGGAAGCTCCCAGCTGGTGCACAGCTGGTATTACTGGCCCCTACAACACCCACCACTTGGTCCATGTGCAGGGTGGACTATAGGGCAGGAAGGGGAGGGGCCACAACATATTTTATACTGAGCTGGTAAACAGTTCATTAGGTCTGAGATGCCAAGAGTGCTCTACTTTGTGCTAGGGCTCAGAGTTCCCCAGATCAAACATAAACGTGGTGCAGCAGAGAATCTAGGCCAATGGAGTTATAAAAAACTTTCTGTGCTAGGTGCAAAATCTTGCCTTTAGTGCCAGACTTCTTGTTTTCTACCATGCTATAAACCTCTTAAGCTGTGCTAGAGGAGAGCATTGCTGCCATGGACCTCATCAGTGCTATCACCCACAACCATACATTTTGCACTTGGCTGACCTCTTCACAACAGGTTTAGCATGATGCAGAACTAAACTCCAAGGCCATGTGTGAGTTTACATGAACATCCAGGCAAAGACACATACTGTAACTTATTTTTTCTTAACAGAGATGTAACAGCATTATTTAGCACACAGCATGCCTGTTCTTGGTGGACAAGTTACCAATTTCTACTAATAAAGTTCAGGTTTTTTTATTTCTGTCAGATGTATGGATCGTTTCTGAGACTCATTTCCTGGTATGGAATGTGAATACACTAGTTACAATGACTAGGCAACAGGCACAAATGTAAATAATATTTTTTACTTTAGGAAAAGAAAAGATGTAAGATTCTAGATTCTACCCAGACATTTCTACCAGACTGAACTTTATTGCTCCATGTGGTATCTTCAAGCGCCAGGACCACTGCAGAAGTGTTTTGACACATGGATGAAAGTCTACTAACAGTTTTAGTAGTAACAATTTGTGTATACTAGGTTTGTTTTTGAGGAAAAATATTTGTTTAAAAATTGAGGACTAAATTTTGCATGTGGACTGTACATGGGTTCATTTCAAAACAGGGGGAAGAGTGTGATGGAAGATTTCGATTCCTATTTTGCCTTAACTATAACCCATTAAGAAACTGCTCCACAGGCTTTCAACTGATGCTTTGCTACTCGAGCCATGGAAAGTCATTCAGGGAGGGAGTATAAGGGTCAAAGGGTGTGATCCACATGTTTTAGAACATATATGCTCAATCCTGGCTTGCAGAGATTACATCTGGTCCATGGATGGCCATGTGTGAGACTTGAGTTGGCCAAAATACAGGCTTACAATAATTCTCTTTCTGCAGCTTTAATGTATGCCTGTTTCCTTGCCAAATGTAAAGCCTGCCAAAATTTGGCCAAAGATGTTTCCTCACTTGTGCAATATTTTAAGTTTATATCCAACAGTTCTTTGTAAAAACAATTGCATTGTGTCTTTAAAGTTTATAGATGTTAATATTTAAAGTTGCATTTTACAGTTTATACTCTTGGGTTTTACAGTAAATTACCTTTGAAAGGGTCTTTCCATTCGCGGTAAGTGTCACAAGTCCCGCACAGCATACCAAGGCACTGGAACTAGACAGACCAGAACTTGGTGGGATGGTTCCATCTAACAGACAATTCATTCCAGTTGGGCTATTAAGACTGAAATGTTCCTAACAATGAAAAAATAAACAATCTGAGTATCAAGTACAGACCGCCTTAGACTTTCAATTATCCCATGGATTTCTGTTGTTGAACTAATGTGTTGTTTGCTGTCACCATGAAGGGTGGTCCTTAAAAACTGAGACTAAACTTCAGATGAGAAGTGCGTAAATATAAGATTTTAAGACCATTTCACATTTTTGGTTATATCTTGATAGCCCCTCTTCACTTAAAAATATTATTTTAGACCTGATAATTTGCATGCTTAATCTGAAAACAACAGAGAATTTCTGAGGTCTTTCAGACAAGCTGAAACTGTTCTACAGCTCACCTATCACTAATATTTCTGAATTGAAAGGGAAAATAGCCAATTATAATTTTCACTAAATTATAAGAGGGGCTAAAAGCACAAAACTGTGGATTTCCATTGCTACTGCTACCTCTAGACACTCTTCAGTTGTGACTCATGCCCTGTGATGTCAAATTAGTCCCCAAATTCAGGGACTCCTAATATAAGATACTTCCAGAGAAAGCATTCTGCAACTTGCAGAAGATCCCAGCAAAACTGAAATTTAAGAGACATTTGGCCATGTGGTAGTTTTGCATGCAGCCCAAACAGGGACAGTGAGTAGGAAAGCAAATTCCCTGATTCAAACATACATAAAAAATAGAATCAGAGAAATGTAGAGCTGGAAGGGTTCTTGAGAAGTCATCAAATCCAGCTCCCTGCATGGTGGCAGGATCAAGTAAACCTAGACTATCCCTGGCAGACATTTTCCAACTTGTTTCAAAACCCTCCAATGATGAGGATTCCACAAACACCTGTGGAAGCCTATTCCAGAGCTTAACTAGCCTTCCAGATAGAAAGTTTTTCCTAATATCTAATCCAAATGTCCTTTGCTGCAGATTAAGATCATTAATTCTTGTTCTCCCTTCAGCGGATATAGAGAACAATTGATCCCTGTCCACTTTACAATAGCCCTTAACATATTTGGAGATTTTATTATCCCATTCCTACACACACACACTCCCCCCTTCTTTTCTCAAGACTAAATATGCCCAGTTTTTTTAACTGTTCCTCATAGGTCAGTTTTTCTAAACCTTGAATTACTTTTGTTGCTCTCTTCTGGATTCCTGCCAATCTAATCATATCTTTCCTATAGTGAGGTATTGGGAACAGGACACAGGATGCCTCACTGGTGCTGAATGGGCAGGACAGTTACCTCCCATGTCTTACACCCCACTTACACTCTGATTAGTACACCTCATATGAAAGCAGATTTTTTGCAGCTGTTGACACATACTCAGTTTGTGATCCACTATAACTCCAGGATCCTTTTCAGCAGCATTACCACCTAGCTGGCTATTCCTCACATTGTAGTTCTGCATTTGATTTTTTTTTTCTTCCTAAGGACAGTACATTGCACTCATCTCAGTTGAATTTCATCTTATTGAACTCAGATCAATTATCCAATTTGTCAAAGTCACTTTGAATTCTAATCCCTGTCCTCCAAAGTGCTTGCAATCCCTCCCAGCTCTGTGTTAGCTGCAAATTTTATAAGAATTCCAATCAAGTATCTAAGTCAATAATGAAAAAATTGAACAGTGCCAGATCCTGGACTGACCCCTGCAGAGCCCCACCCACTACATATGCTTTCCTCATTTGACAGAGAACCATTGTGCATCCACCTGATAGCAATTCCTTCTATACCCCATTTCCCTACTTTGCTTATGAGAATGTCATGTGGGACTGTGTCAAAAGCGTCACTAAAATAAAAATATATCACATCCACTGCTTCCTCATATCCACTATGCCAGTAACCCTAGCCAAAAAAAGAAATCAGTTTGGTTTGACGTGATTTGTTCTTGACAAATCCATTCAGGTATTCCTTATAACCCTCTTCATTGTTTAATAATTTGTTCTCGTATCTTTCCAGGAATTGAAGTTAGACTGGCAGATATGTAATTCTTTGTTCCCTTTTTAAGACAGGTACTAATTTTGCCCTTCCCCAATCTTCTTGGACCTCATCTGTCCTCTGGGACTTTTTAAAGATACTTCCTAACTGTTCCAAGATTGCTTCATCTAGTTCCTTAAGTACCCCAGGATAAATTTCTTCAGGCCCTACCAACTTGAATACATCTAATTTACCTAAATATTCTTTAATCTATTCTTTCCTTGGTTTGGATTGCATTCCTACCGCTTGTGGTTAATATTAATTTTATTGGTATGAAACTGTATTAGCAGGTAGGGGGGAAAGAAGTGTATATTTTAACCATATATACAATATTATGAAGTCACTTGGTAGAAAGCCTATACATTAATTATATATGCAAACAGTAAAGAATAGTAGGCAATGTGATATGAGAAATATTTATTCAATGAGAGATGACCTTTCCTAACTCTAAATTCACCAGCTTATGTGAGGCCATTATGCTTTTTAATGACTATCATACTACTTATAGAAAAGGTACAACATCAGAAATTTCAGTGTGGCTCAAAAGGTGACTCTCAAAGGATAAACATCATATATAAATATTTAATTCATCAATCCCAAAAGTCTGTATGTAGAATGTATTCTGTTCTTACTTTTTTAAATGTTTTAGTTCTCTTCCTTCATAACAATTTTTATATACTCTCTAGTTCACTTTGGTTCAAACTAAACAACAAACTGTACCAACCAAAATATCGCCCACATAAATGGTATTAATACTTATATGTATTTGTGCCAATGCAAATTTATGTAACCATTGCAATGACCAGAAAATGCCACTATTTCTCAGAAAAAAAGTTGCCCTCCTTTCCTCAAAAAAAAAAATAAATCTGTAACTGCTCTTGAAATAAAGCTAACTGTAGGCAATAAGGGCAGAGTTCATAAAGCATATAAGAAAACAGATCTTGTTGAATGTGTTCTTTCATTACTACAAATCATCTAAAAATTCCCTTTCCAGAAATACAAATTATTAATTGAAATGTTACTGCTGCCAATGCCCTTTCATGCACAGCATCAGACAAGCTTGTTTAAAAAAACCCACTTGAGTAATATATTTAACCGGAAACTGATCCACGGGATTGTCTTCAATGTGAATCAGACTTGCAAACTTATCACGCAATGTTTAAATAAAAAACTTACTCCAGTTTCAGAAATGAAAATGGACTTTGCCAAGTTCTGCAATAGTTCTATCCCAAAAGGATAACATGTTCAATTTCATATAAACAGATTATCCACAGGGACCTTCTTAGGACTTGCATTTGAATGTTTCTTAAGAGTCTGTAGCATTTATGCTTATTTTCTGCCAGCATTAGAGTATACAAACCTGCTTTGCATATTAACCATCAAGTTTAAAAATTGTTTTTAATACCTAACTCTCAGAAACAGACCCCAAAATATGTAAGGTCACGTAGGTCATGTTTTTCTAAGCCATATTACTGTAAGGAAAGCTAGCTTAAATTTGCAAAGTAAATACAAATTAAGTGAATATTTTACGCGTGGGGTAATTCAGAGATTGAAAATGTTCACATTACTACAAATATGAGTCACCAATTGGGGCTTGAAACATACAGGACAGTAACATAGGAATTTTAGATCATAATGAGAACAGTTTGTTACTATGACTATATAGTGCAACACATTTTAAAGGTGCTAAATGAACTACAGAATTAAACATTCACCATTCTGTTAAAGTTTCAGACAGAAGTAGATGGACTCACAGCACATTTTTATTCCTAGCCTAATAAAGAGCTAATGTTTCATTCTGAATCAAGTATGATTTTTAAAAGGCATAGTTAAGATAAAAAGGTGCTACTTTCAAAAGCACCTAAGTGAGTCAAGAGTACAATGACTTTCAGTGGTACTTAGCTTTTAAGTGATTGTGAGCTTTTCAAAAACTCACCCAAAAACATACACTGTAAAGCCTGTAAAGCTATATAGTTCATTATTGCAATTGAAACTTTTTAAAAACAAATTTAGTTGGTTTGTTTTATTCAGTTTGTTTTGAGGGTTGGAGGTATTCACATTTCCTTGTGCCTAGCATGTGCAATAGAACCAGTTTCACTATTTGATTCTCATGCACTCAGGGGACAGGGGGGAAGTCTGTGTGTCTTTCTATACTCCTAGGAATTATGTACATTTTAAAATAGTCTTCACTGGGGGACAGAGAAAAGGAAAAATATTATTTTAGGTTCTCTATTTCCAACCCTCAAGCTCCTTTTTAAAATAAACCTTAAGCATGTGGCTCTGTTCAGCAATGTATCTAATTTTAAAGTAGAAAAATGTGCACTGAAATAGTCAATGAGTCTGATCATGACACCAATAAATTAGTACACTGCTCTGGATATAATGTATATAATACATCTGAAGTAGGTTTTGTGTCCTGTAAATATTCTCAAACAAGCAAAACAAAAATATTTTACAAATGTTAATATAAATATTAAAAGTACTTATAATTAACAGGATACAAAAGACAGCTACAAATTATGGTGAAAATTAAGGTTTATGAGTAAAAGGTGCCCAATTAAATATATATTTTATAAATATATGATATAATATACACACATCATACTTTAACCTTAAAATGTAGTACATATAATAAATACTGTATGTGTTAAATGGTTTGGTTTACCTGAACTCCTTTCAACCCACAGAGAAAGTAGTTGTGCCACACAGGTTTGGTTTTGTTAACATGAATGTTATTCACACTAGTACTAAAATCCCTGCAAAAACAGACATAACACAGAGTTTATAAAACTGTCAGTGTTTATTTCCGTGGCTTACTGCTGCCATCTGCTGATGATACAGCAACATTTAAATTCTGTGCTGAACATTTTTTATGCAATATGTATTACATTCTTTTCCTTTGGCTCTTCTTCCACCTCATTTATCAACTGTGCAAAAAAGCTATGGTTAATGGAGACATTGTTAATACAGGAAATTTGGGCCAAAAACTAGGCTTTGTAAAAACAAAGTATGAAACTAAACATCAAAAATGTTTTCATGCCTTTTTAAAAACATTCCAGTGGGTGTGGCTGTTTAAAATCAAATAAATTGCAACATTTGTGTCCCAAATATTGCAAAGCTTGCATCCCAAATATCGCAACTTTGTGCTATGTATGACCAGAAAAGGAAACTAATTAGTGTATTTTTTGGCAATGCTGAGAAAACACATCCTAAATATTACAATAAAAATCCATTTTTTTTCTTTTTAATAGTCTAAGTTATCAGTGATGCAGTAGGCATAAACAATTGTATTTTTAAAATATGATTTGTAACAAAAAAGCATCCTTTTGAAAATATCTATATGTGTATCAAGACTTTCATAATTTAAATAGTGCCAAGTAAATTATAACCAAGGCCCTTAGTAAAATGAAGCTAAATTTTGCAGCAGTGATCCTGAATTCTGCAGCAGCTTCATCTCCATTAAAGATGAAAATTTTTAATGAACTAAATACAAATATGAGACATAAAATCAACACAGAGCCCCTGAATTATATATTTTGCTATTAAATTCAATGTCGTTACACTGTCCCCATACTTTTGGTCTTCAGTGTGCTGCAAATTTTTGTGCATACAGTGCCTAATGGCATCTCCAAAGATGTCTCAGGAAAGCCAGAGGTTTTGGAGAACAGTTAGGATATGTCTACACTACAGCTAGGAGCAAACCTCCCAGACGCGCGGTAGCTAGGTTTATGCTAACTACCAGCTAGGGTAGTGCTAGGGACATAAGCTAGGGACTTGTGCTAGGGACATGAGCCTGAATGCTCAAAATAGCAATATGGACACTGTGACTCTCAGGCTGGAGATTGGGCATTCAAGCCTAGAAGTCTGGGGTGAGGGGTGGGGGGGGGGCGGGTTCAGAGTCCAAGCCACAACATCCACACTCCAGAGCAATTTCTGCAGCTACAGAAATATTGAATACACAGGTCTTTGATTATATTCTTGGATTTTGCTAAATAAGATAAAGATTAAAGCAACATCGGAAATAACTGTGTCAAAAGTCTCTACTGAATCAATTTAAAATTAATCAGTAATGCAGAAGGAGGTTGACACAGGTGTACTGATCCAATTAACACTGTCTGCATCAAGAAGGAAAAGGGTACCATTTAGTGTATAAAATAAAGTGTAGCTGTACTGGCAGGACTAGAAAACATTTATCTAAAGGGCCCGTGTTTCCTTGTGAGGACTGAGTTTCAAATCATAGTAGGTTCCTCTTCATTCTCCTATTAGAAGAAAGACAGATTTTGCCATTTCTATACTGGAACAGATGCCCCTTATACTGCAAACCCATTTGTATTCTCTGCATCATGTTTTAATTTCTCCTTTTTACAAGTCACTACTTTAAACCATTCTCTTTCTAACAGTCCTTTCCACCTCAGAGAATTGTTAAATTAGACAAGTGTCAATTTTCAACTAGAGATGTAAAATCCCATTTAATTAGCCACCTGGTTAAGTTTAATCAGTCAACTGATTAACCAGTTAAACATTAAGTTTGACCAGTTAACTGATTAAACAGAGGGCGGGAATGCTCCAGCCCAGCACCCCCCACAGGACAGGAGTGGAACCATACCACGGGCAGGGGCTGCTCCAGACCAGCTGCTTCTAGTCAAGTGCTGAGCTGCCAGTTCCCAGCCCCTGCGGGCTGGGAGTCACTGCCATCCCCCACCCATCCCAAGTTGCTACTTCTAGCCACGTGCAAGGAGAAACAAAGAAACAAAACAAAACAAAACAAAAAAGCAAACCCCTCACTGATGTGGCCCCTGACTGAGAAGGAGAAAGACACTGCCCACGTTCCCCTTGCACACCAGAGCTTAGGGGGGCTCAGGCTAGTAGATTTTATGTGCTCCAGCACCAAGGAGGGATGGCAGGGAGCACTAGTGCGGGCTCCCCAATGCTGGGGGGAACCCCAAGCCTAGGGGGCTGGAACCAGACAAGCTGGGGGCCAAATCCAGCCCCTGGGCCTTATGTTCCAAGCATCAAAACCAGATCTAGTCTTTCCTAGTAACTGTTTTTTCTACTACAAGCTAGGGTTCCACTCAGGGAAGCATCCTTATTCAGAAGCAAACTTATTTAAGCACTTGCTTAAGGGCTGTTGTGAATTAGGATGGACTTAGAATCATAGAATCCTACGGCTGGAAGAGACCTCAAGAGTCATCGAGTCCAGCCCCCTGCCCAAAGTAGGACCAATCCTAACTAAATCATGCCAGCCAGGACTTTGTCCAGGGATGGAGATTCCACCAGCTCCTTAAGTAACCCATTCCAGTGCTTCCCCACCCTCCCAATGAAACAGTTTTTCCTAATATCCAACCTAGACCTCCCACACTGTAACTTGAGACCATTGCTCCTTGTTCTGCCATCTGGTCATTATGGAGAACAGCCTCTTTCCATCCTCTCTGGAACCTCCCTTCAGGAAGTTGAAGGCTGCTATCAAATCCCCCCTCACTCTTCTCTTCTGCAGACTCAATAAGCGCAAATCCCTCAGCCTCTCCTCGTAGGCCATGTGCTCCAGCCCCCTAATCATTTTTGTTGCCCTCCGCTGGATCCTCTCCAATGCGTCCACATCCTTTCTATACTTCGGGGCCCAGAACTGGATGCAATACTCCATATGTGGCCTCACCAGTGCCGAATAAAAGGGATTAATCACTTCTCTAGATCTGCTGGAAATCCTCCTCCTAATGCACCCTAATATGCCATTAGCCTTCTTGGTTACAAGGGCACACTGTAGACTCATGTCCAGCTTCTCATCCACTGTAATCCACATGTGCTTTTCTGCTGATGTACTACTTAGCCAGTCAGTCCCCAGCCTGTAACAATGCTTGGGATTCTTCCATCCCAAGTGCAGGACTCTGCACTTCTCCCTGTTGAACCTCATCAGATTTCTTTTGGCCCAAACCTCCAATTTCTTTAGGCCACTCTGGACCCTATCCCTACCCTCCAACATATCTACCTCTCCCTAGCTTAGTATCATTCATAAACTTCCTGAGGGTGCAATCCATCCCCTCATCCAGGTCATTAATAAAGATGTTGAACAAAAGCAGCCCTAGAAGCGATCCTTGTGGCACTCCCATTGAAACCAACCAGCAACCAGACATCGAGCCGTTGATCACTATCCGTTGGGCCTGACAGTCTGGCCAGGTTTCTATCCATCTTACAGTCCATTTATCCAATCCATACTTCCATAACTTGCTGGCAAGAACATTGTGGGAGACCATATCAAAAGCTTTGCTAAAGTTAAGGTATATCACATCCACTGACTTCCCCATGTCCCCACAGCCAGTTACCTCATCATAGAAGCTAATCAGATTGGTCAGGCATGACTTGCCTTTGGTGAATCCATGTTGACTATTCCTGATCACTTTTCCCTCTTCCAAGTGCTTCAAAATCGATTCCTTGAGGATCCCCTCTATGATTTTTCTGGCGACTGAGGTAAGGCTGACTGGTCTGTAGTTCCCTGGATTGTCCTTCTTCCCTTTCTTAAAGATGGGCACTACATTTGCTTTTTCCAGTCATCCAGGACCTCTCCCGATCTCCACAAATTTTCAAAGATAATGGCCAAAGGCTCTGCAATGACATTTGCCAACTCCCTCAGTACCCTCAGATGCATTAAATCCAGACCCATAGATTTGTGTATGTCTAGCTTTTCTAAATAGTTCTTAACCTGTTCTTTCTCCGCTGAGAGCTGCCCACCTCCTTCCCATACTGTGATGCCTACTGCAGTAGATTGCAGTAGACTTAAACATATAGGTAAGTGTTTTCCTAAATCAGAGCCTTGGAAAAGCAAAAGCCTTAAAATAAATAATTATCATCCCTCAATTATGCTTAATAAATAAAAATACATTTTAAAGCTTTTTCTCTGTTTGTAAACCTTAGTCAGGATTTCTTCTCCATTACTTTTGAGACAATCCACTGAAGTGAGATGCTCATCAAGGCTGACCTGAATTTATTGCTACTACTATCCCAAACTACTCAATATTTGCATACTGTAATTCCAATAGCAGCTTCTCAAATGTAATCTTGTTTTATGCTGTGGAGGTCAGATGTTATCCAAGATAACTCTCAGAATGTTTTACTGCTCCTCCTTCAATTTAAAATTACAAAAGTTCTAAATCTAAATACAACACCGCCTTCCCCCCTTTATTCCTGCACTAAATACTGTGGCTAAATGACTTTTTACCCTGGTTTTTAATGCACCTGGAAGTGAGCCCATTTTGCACCTGTTCTGTGCAGAGGGCACATGCCTTATTCATAAGGCATTATTTATAAATATGAGTCAGATTTATACCACATAGTTGGGCCCAAATGATGCTGTCTGTGCAGCAGAGACCCAGCACATCAAGGACAAAGGTATTGAGACGGTGAGGAAAAACTAACGTTGAATTTTTTCAAACACTAGAAGCTAAACTGGGGCTTTCAAGTGACAATCTGCATTGCAGTGGCATCTGTAGAAGGGCTGTGCAGCAGCAGTAATTCCCAGAGGCATTTTGGTTAACCCAGAAAACATTTTCCAAATGCTAGAAAGGAGCAGGTACTCTGTTAACTTTTTCTAGACTACAAAGTGTGCTTCCTAAACTGGCCTAGGCCTGGTCTCCACAGTTTTGGCACTGGTGTAAATATATCCATTAGAAGTCTGATTTGTGGTTTTTGTTTTTTTAATTCAAAACTGTTGTGGATACAACTACTATTGGGGTCTCAATTATTATTTATCTTCTATATATTTGAGAGAGTTTGTCTGTGAGTCTGTCTGTCTGTTCAGGGATTCCTCCTAAACGGTAAGAATTAGGACCACTAAATTTAGTACGCAGCTTTCTTTTATCATACAGTGTGCAGCGGCGGTCAAAAAGGCAAATAGGATGCTAGGTATTATTAAGAAAGGGATAGAAAATAAGACACAGAATATCTTACTGCCCCTGTATAAAACTATAGTACGCCCACATCTTGAATACTGTGTACAGATGTGGTCTCCTCACCCCAAAAAAGATATTTTGGCCTTGGAAAGGGTTCAGAAAAGGGCAACTAAAATGATTAGGGGTTTGGAACGGATCCCATATGAGGAGAGGTTAAAGAGACTGGGACTTTTCAGTTTAGAAAAGAGGAGACTGAGGGGGGATATGATAGAGGTGTATAAAATCATGAGTGCTGTGGAGAGGGCCGATAAAGAAAAGTTATTTATTAGTTCCCTAAATAGAAGAACTAGAGGACACCAAATGAAATTAATGGGTAGCAGGTTTAAAACTAATAAAAGAAAGTTCTTCTTCACACAGCGTGTAGTCAGCATGTGGAACTCCTTGCCAGAGGAGGCTGTGAAGGCTAGGACTATAATAGAGTTTAAAGAGAAGCTAGATAATTTCATGGAGGTTAGGTCCATAAAAGGCTATTAGCCAGGGATAAAATGGTGTCCTTGGCCTCTGTTTGACAGAGGCTGGAGAGGGATGGCAGGAGACAAATCGCTTGATCATTGTCTTCGGTCCACCCCCTCTGGGGCACCTGGTGCTGGCCACTGTCGGCAGACAGGATACTGGGCTAGATGGACCTTTGGTCTGACCCGGTATGGCCGTTCTTATGTTATGTTCATAACTTAAAGCAAGATCAGGGTTTGGTTGTGCCAAGAAAATGAGATGTGTCTGGAATGGGATCGCGTCTCAGAAACGAAAGAAAAAAGAGAGAGACTCACCAGGCAGGTATAAGGGTTTGACTGAGGATGCGCCCCTTCCCCATCCAGGTCTGCTCCAGCCCTGAGCCTCCCACCCCCCAACCACCCTTTAGGGTGGGGGGGGGCTGAAGCTCCCCCGATCCATATGGGAACATTGCTGGCTGTTCCCCTTCATCACAGAGCAAGAGGAAAGTGCACAGTTTGCTGCATTCCTCTCTCTGACTGGGGGATGCAAGTGGCAGATGAACCTGAACCTACCCCAGCCAGGGGACATGCACCTCTCCCCCTGCTGTGCCCAATGGAGCTGCAACAGACATGGAAAAGCGCTTCCCACCTGACCACAAGCTACTGCAGTGACAGAGGGCTGGGATAGTCCTGCATAGCGCATACTGAACCCCTTATCCCCCGAGCAATGATTTAAATGAAGCATGTACATTTTCATGTTATTTTCCAAAAAACAAAAATGAATTGTGTTAAGGACACGAGCAACGCTGGGTAAATCTTCTAATAACAAGATAAAGAAATGGTGCCTTACACAGGCACAGCTCATTCTCCTTCCCATACAGGAACACCATTATTGGTATAAAAACACCTTGATAGTGACATAATGACAAAGGGAAATTTGTACCCCTTGAGCTAGACCTGCACTGTTAAAGCAGCACAACTTCTCCGTGCAGGCACGCCCTTAGTCTCCTGGCTTGCGTGAAATAGAGGCAGGAGCTCTGTTCTCTCTTTAGAGAGTCTACTCCCAACAGTGGTGCCAGACTTTCACAGTCATTGCTGGCATTGTACTTGGTCACTGCATTCTAGTCTGGAAGCTAGGCCTACATCTAGCCAAGGCTACAGTTTCAGCTCTCATGCTTAAAATTCATTAATTTTATTTTTTTTTCATTTGTGTCTTCAAGTACAACATTAACTGACTTAAATCTTTATAGTACTTTGGACGGGTTAACATTAAAAGTAATATCAGAGCTTGCCACATGATATACAATCTGCTACGATTTCAAGCTCAACTATACACAACTATACCATATACTAGCCAATTAGCCCGTCATAAGATGGGATTTTAAGGTCTTCTCTCCTGAGCTCTCTCGCTCCATCTCTCTCTCTCTCTCTCTCTCTCCTCCTACTGCCTCCCCTCCTCTCTCTCAGCTCTCCTCCGCCTCCTGCCTCTCTCTCCGTCTCTTTCTTTCTCTTCTCCCCCTCCTGCCTCTCACTCTCCCTTTCTCTTCTCCTCCTCCTGCCTCTCTCTCCCCTCCGTCTCTCCCTGCCCCCCTTCCCCTTCCCTCCCGCCATGGTGCTCGGATGAGTGCTGCCTGCTCAGCCGGGCTGCCGCGAGGAAGGGGGGCAGGGCGGGGATGTACACGGCCAGGGGGCAGGGCCGCGTACGTCAGCGCCCCGCCCCCCTTCCCCTCCCGCCACGGGGGAGCCCAAACGGCCCCTTGTGCTGCTGGCTCCCCCGGTGGCCCGGCTGACGGGCGCAGCACTCAGTTGAGCGCCACAGTGGGAGGGGAAGGGGGCGGTGACGTACATGGCCCCGCCCCCTGGCCGCCCGGCCCCCTTCCCCTCCCGCCATGGCAGCTGGGCTGAGTGCTGCGCCCCTCAGCCAGGCCCCGGCAGGGGAGAGGAAGGGGGGGCGGTGACGTACACGGCCCCGCCCCTGGCCGCACGCCACCGCCCGCCTCTCTCCCGCAGCAGCCCGGCTGAGCGCACAACACTCAGCCCAGCCGCCACGGAGGGAGGGGAAGGTGGGCGGGGCAGTGACGTATACGGCCAGGGGGCGTGGCCGCGTACGTCAGCTTTACAGACTCACAGACACTGGGCTACTATATATATGAGTGGGAGCTTGAAAAAGAAGGCAGCATTAAAGTATTTGTAGATAGTTAACACCAAGATGGGAAGGGTGGTTAATTCAGGTGGCACACGGAGTTTAAGACGATCTTCACTACACAAAAGCTTGATGCTGTCGTGATCTACAAAGTCCTGCTAAATCAAATTCGGAGGGCACCCCCATCAGTGCCAGAACTCCCGCTCCTCACAACAAGTAAAGAAAGTTGCCTCCCACTGTGGAGACCATGTGGCAGCTTGGATTAAGGTACACTGAGTCCAGCTATGTAATGAATGTAGCCAGAGTTGTGTATCTTAATTTTACCTTACCGCGAGGTGAAGACCTGACCTAAGTAGAAGTAATGGGATGGTATTAAGACAGAAAATTCAGGCTGAAATCAGGAAAATCTTCCAGTTTAAGATCTATCAGACTGTGAAAGTTTCCCAGAGGAAGAGGTGAAAAAACCCTACTGCTCATGACTTTTGAAAACAACAAAATAGCTCAGATATTTGAACAACAGAAAAGAAAATGTTTCTTTGGAGTGAGGAGAAACATGCCATTGCTGGGTTCCCTTAAATTTGTTTTCTGTATAATCATAGGGCTGGAAGAGACCTCAGAAGGTCATCAAGTCCAGCCCCTGCCCAAAGCAGGACCAATCCCAACTAAATCAACCCAGCCAGGGCTTTGTCAAGCCAAGACTTAAAAACCTCTAGGGATGGAGATTCCACCACCTCCCTAGGTAACCCATTCCAGTACTTCACCACCCACCTAGTGAAACAGTTTCTCCTAATATCCAACCTAGACCTCCCCCTAATTCCTAATTCATACCACACAAAAATCAGGGATTACAATCACTGTGTGTAATTTGTTGTTGTCTGTGACAGGAAGGAGGTCTGAAGTCCATTTATCTCCAAAATGAACATCTATCAGATTTTCTTTATACCTTTTATTCTTTATATGACAAAGCAAAACATTACAAATTATGTGGTTACATTTTGTGGCTGTTGGGATAAAGAAAAATTATAACTTCTTGGAGTGCACAATGCTAATTTTTGAAATTGCCTCAAATAGGAACTGCAAGACAATTTGGCTTTTTATTTGCTATGTGTCACAAAGGCACAAATCATTGCCACACTTGATGCAAAGTAGCCCCGTGGCACCTTAAAGACTAACAAAAATATATAGTGTCATGAGCTTTTGTGGATGAAGTGGGTCTTATCCACAAAAGCTCATCATATTATACATTATGCTAGTCTCTAAGGCCATGTCTACACTACAGATAAGATCGAAGCAGCTGCAGTTGATCTTCTGGGGTTCGAATTAGTGGATCTACTGAAGACACACTAATTCAAACTGAGAAGGTGCTCCCATTGATGCCGGTAGTCCTGCTTCTTTGAGGAGTAAGGGAAGTAGAAGGGAGAGTGTGCTTCCTTCAACTTCCCGCAGCGTGGACTAGGGATGTTAAGAGGCAGGTATTTAAGTAATCGAGTAGTCGATAGAATTTGTATTGACTATTCGATTAGTTGATAGGCAGTCCAGCTCAGTTCCGGCTTGCACTTGGTGCAGGGCCAAATCCTGCTGTGGCTCTGCAATTTAAAATGCAGTAGGAGCCGGGGGAGGCGGGGGGGCTGCCCAGCTCCTACTAACTTTTAAATTGCAGAGCTGCAGCAGGGTTTGGTCCTGCACCTGGCACAATCCAGGACTCAGCTGGGCTGCCTTCCCAGCCGGCAGCATCTGCTGTCTGCAATTGGGTCACAGTGGACAGGAGCTGCTGCCACAAAGCAGCCCCCTTGTATGGGGTGGGTCCCAAATCCCCACTGGGACCCCCCACGGACAAGAGCTGCTTTTTGGCAGCAGCCCCTTCCCCCCCCCCCGCCTCTGGTAGAGGCAGCAGTGGGGACAGGCAGCACCATGGAGACGGTGCTGGGGGCAGGGCCGACCCACAATATTTTGGCACCTGAGGCGGGGAGCTCAAATGACACCCCCATGCCCCCTCACTTGGGCCAAAACTTTGAAAGGTCTCTTGTGCCCTCCTTCCTCCAGCACAGCACTCCACCATCTCTGTGCATCTAGAGCAGAGAGAATACATATGCACCAGCAGCAGACACAATTTTGTACACTCTGGGTCTTAGTGGCGCTCCCCCACAGTCTGGCACCTGAGGCGGCCGCCTCAGTTCGCCTCATGGTAGGGCCGGCCCTGGCTGGGGGCAACCAGCTTTTAAGCCAACTCTCCCCAGCACTGGCTCCTGCTTCTCCCCAACCCTTTGCTGCCTCTGATACAGAGGTAGCAAGGGGAAGGGGGGGAATGTGAGTAGCTGACTTGACTACCCGATAAGCATAGTCTTATCAGGTAGTTGACTAGTCGACTACTCCCTTACATCACTAGTGTGGACAGTGCAAAAATTCGAGTTAAGATACTTTGACTTAAGCTATGCAATTAACATAGCTGAAGTTGTGTATCTTAATTAAAACTTATCCCCTAGTGCAGACTCGGTCAAAGGTGCCACAGGACTACTCGTTTTTAAAGTAACAGACTAACATGGCTACCCCGCTGAGACTTTTTGATGCAATATAGTTTAAATAAAAAGGGGGAAACCTATTTATAAAATGAACAATAATCCACAAGGATTTGGAGTTTTACAGTTACTCTGAAAATTATAACAATACTGAAATAATTTCTTGGGGCTCTTTTGAGCAATTTGAGTTGTTTCCGCTGCAGTGGTTTTTGAATTTCTGAAGCTTACTAATTACAGAGCTAAATTATTATTCAGCAGATTCTCAGTCTGGGCCTGATCCTGCTAGATACTGAAGGTCTCTAACAAGTTGATTGACTTCCCCAACTGACTGAAGTCTATGGTACCTTGCAGGAGCACAGCCACTATTCCTCTCTCCATTCTCTTGCTACTGACTGTGGTTAGAAGTGGGAAAATTGAAGAACACCTGTTTCACATAAACACTGCATTAGAATACTGTCCCTCACAACCGTTCAGGTGAGGTAGGGCCCTCTTCAGTCAAGCAGGAGGAAGCAGACTTTCCCCCTCATTGCTAAGGTAAAGTTTATGATTTTTACTTGCAGGTTGCCTTTAAAACTCAAACTGAAGGAAGCACAGTGCACTGGAAAGTGATGTCCATGTATATAATAGAAGGACTAACAATGTCTATGCAGCATTTTGGAACAAGTGAGAGTGAGGTTCCCAGATGGAGTTTACAGAGTTGCGAGACTCACTCCCCAATTACTCCAAAATGCAGCCTGAACTCCAGTCCAAGCCACACGTTCAAAACACTGTCTACATGGTTATTTTTATAGCAGTATCATGAACCTTGTTAGACTATGTCTTTTGACACTAGCTGAGAAGCTCACTCTTGCTTGCTCCAAAATGTTGTGTAGACATACCCAATGTGGACAGAAACACTACAGTGACTTCATTCTAATAGCCAATGTGACACCAATTTTCAAAAAGAGCTCTAGAGGCAATCCTGGCAATTACAGACTGGTAAATCTAACTTCAGTACCAGGCAAATTGATTGAAACTATAATAAAGAATAGAATTGTCAGACACATAGATAAACACAATGGCTGCATCTAGACTGGCAAGATTTTGCGCAAATACTTTTAACGGAAAAGTTTTTCCGTTAAAAGTATTTGCGCAAGAGAGCGTCTATACTGGCATGTGCCTTTGCGCAAAAGATTTGCTTTTGCACAAAAGGATCCGTGCCAGTGTAGAAGCTCTCTTGCGCAAGAAAGCTCCGATGGCCATTTTAGCCATCGGGCTTTCTTTCGCAAGAAATTAACGTGGCTGTCTACACTGGCCCTCTTGCGCAAGAATACTTGCGCAAGAATACTTGCGCAAGAGGGCTTATCTCTGAGCGGGAGCGTCAGAGTATTTGCGCAGGAACCACTGATTTTGTACATTACAAAGTCAGTGTTCTTGCACAAATACTGCAGCCAGTGTAGACAGGTGGCAAGATTTTGCGCAAAAGCGGCCGCTGCGCAAAATCATGCCAGTCTACACGCAGCCAATTTGTTGGGGAAAAGTCAACATGGTTTCTATAAAGGGAAATCATGTTTCGCTAATCTACTAGAATTCTTTGAGGGGGGTCAAGCATGTGGGAAAGGGTGATCCACTGGATATAGTGTAATTAGATTTTCAGAAAGCCTTTGACAAGGTCCCTCACCAAAGGCTCTTAAGCAAAGTAAGCTGTCATGGGATAAGAGGAAAGATCCTCTCATGGATTGATAATTGGTTAAAAGATGGGAAACAAAGAGCAGGAAAAATGGTCAGTTTTCAGAATGGAGAGCGATAACTAGTGATGTCCTGCAGGGGTCTGTACTGGCACCAATCCTATTCAGATAGGTTAAAAAAAGATACAGCAACTCAAAGGCAACTGTTGCTATCATAATGCTTAAAAGTGTTGAAAAATATGTTACTTCTTGCTTATAACCAGGCTGACCACAGTGAAGCAGAGATACTGTCTGTTGTATGCAGAAAGCTTTCCTTCTGAGTCAAAAGTGGCCAAAACAGCGACAAAAATATATTGATTGTGTATGCCATTTTAATTCAAGAACTATAATTCTAGATTTGGCACTAATTGTACTTGTCTTAATAAGGGGCTATTTAGATTTTTATTTGCTGTTCCAAGCTCTGGCTCAAATACCAGTCCAGTCAAAGTGCTTACATTTTCTGTCACTGCTTCATTCGGCATCTATCAAAATAGCTTTTCCCCTGCAAATATATCCTACTCACTAATGTGGCCCAGGAAATCATGTAGCATCTGAATTTAAGGAGAGTGAATTTAAGAGAGTAATCAACTTAGACAACAGGTCTATTTTAATTCTGGAATTGCCGCCTCCTCAACAGGGAAAACTGCAATGAAAAGGTTTCTGAATTGTGTAGGCCAAAGGGAGAGAAGTGCTATGCTGGGGAAACTCAATCAGAGAGAGGGAGGAGAGAAGCAGTAAACCTCACTCTCTCCGAAAGTATACACAGCATAAGAAGCACCAGTGACATTACATCTGATTAGATTCTGTACCACAGAGAAAACTGTTATAGTATCACCTTGGCTATACCATTTTATACAATTCATCTCTCTAAGTACAGTGTTTCTTAAACTGTGTTCTGGGGCACACTGGTGTTCTGCGAGGCAGTTGGAGGTGTGCTGCGGAGAACAACAGAGTTCAAAATGGCTGCACTTAAAGGGGCAGGCGACCTTTATTTTTGCTCAATAACTCCCCTTCCCCCACCACCACCTTTTTTTTTTCTCAACAAAAAATCCTTGGTGTTCCTCATTTTAAAAAATTATTGTTTGGTGTTCCTCGGTCTTAAAAAGTTTAAAAAACACTGCTCTAAGTATATCATCTCATGCTGTGAGTCTATCAGATTTCATAAGTTAAGCAGGGTCAGGTTGGGCTGGAAGCGAACACTTCAAGGAGCTCCTGGTTTCTAAAGGAAGTATTGTTGGTGCTTCAGTATGTGGCACTCTGCTCTTTGAGGATTTGTCTGTACACAAATGTAGCTCTTCTGAAGACACTCATACGTTGGTTTAAACTTCGCTTATACGACTTTAGCCTGTAGCTGTGTTGCAATTAGATGATGAATGCACTATAAATTAACATAAGACATAAGTAAATAAATACTTACGAGTACAAAGGGTTTGTATTGGCTAGTTGGACAACCTCAGTTTTTACAGGTTCAACAGCTATAAGTATGTCTTGCTCTATAGCCATAGGGAGCACAGCATATCCACAATAGTCTATATGTTCTCCTAGAAAACAACAACAAAATAACAGAAAATGAACAGCATTTTGGAATGATCCTTTAAGAACAATTTACTAGATGTTCCATAAACCCACAATTGTGAAAGACATACTGATTGAAAATTACCTGGATTACAAAAAAGTGAAGGCAGCTATAAAAAAATGAAACCTGTGCAAGAAAAGCTAAGGTGATGATATTAATGAATATAAATCAGAAGCTAAGAATCGTAGACAACAGATATGGGAAGCAAAGGACCACAAGGAGAAATCTAGGGCTAGGAGTGTTAAGAACAATAAGAGGTTTTTAAGTATATTGGGAACAAAAAGAATCCTGACAATAGTATTAGTCCATTACTAGATGGAAATGGTAGAATTATTAATAATATAGAAAAGGCAGAAGTGTTCAATAAATAATCCTGTATTGTATTTGGGAAAGTCAAAGATAATGTAGTATCCTCATCAGATGATGATATTCTTTCCATTCCACTAGTATCTCATGAGTATGTTAAACAGCAGCTACTAAAGTTAGATTTTTTTAAATCATTAAATCTGAATAAAAGAGCTGGCTGAGGAACTTAACGAACCATTAATGTTGATTTTCAATAAGTCTTGAAACACTGGGAGAGTTTCAGAAGACTGGAAGAAAAGAAAGCTAGTGTTGTCCCATCACCCACTCCTCCCACCCCACCCCACAATGGAGATTCTGCGGCAACTCAGACTAAGATACATTGACTCCAGCTACGGTATTCACGTAGCTAGAATTGTATGCCTTAGGTCAGCATTGCCCGGTAGTGCAGAACTGCCTTATGAATCAACAGACTCACATTAATCTGGGTAAGATAATGGAGCATCTGATACAGGACTCATTTAAGAATTAAAGGAGGTTTAATTAATGCCAATCAACATGGATTTATGGAAAACACATCCTGTCAAATTAACTTGATATCTTTGTTTTCTGAGATTACAAGTTTGATAAACATATGTAACAGACTTCTGCACAATATTTGAATTGTACCGCATGGTATTTTGATGAAAAAGTAGACTAATATAAAATTAATATGGCACTATTGACCAGATTAAAATCTGGCTAAGTGGTAGATCTCAAAATATAATTGTCTATGGAGAATCATTGTCAAGCAGGTGTATTTCTTGACCCTACACCATTTGACTTTTTTTATCAGTGACCAGGAAGAAAACATAAAATCATCACTGATAATGTTTGCCAAATGATACAAAAATTGGGGGAGTGGTTTTTATGGGGCACCTCCCCCACAATGGGCTCTCAAGGGTTAACAGAGTCCTAGAGAGGATGCACAGGAGGCAGCCAATCAGAGTAGGGCTTAGAGGAGCAGCTGATCAGGGCCAGGCTGGCCCACATAAGAAGAGCAGAACAGAGCAGTTTCAGTCACTTTCTGGAGCTTGAGAAGGGAGGAGGACTGGCTGCCTTGCAGGTAGAGGGCAACAAGCACCCTAGACATAGCAGTGCTACATGCAGAGACCCACAGAGCTAAAGGCAGCTCCTGGCAGGCTGCAGGGATCTGCAGGCTGAGACCCTGAGGCATGCACAAGAGGGTGCTGGGGCTGTGGGGAAGTGGATGAAGGAGATCTACAGGGGAGCTGGATGAGACACAGCAAGTGGCAGCCTAGGCTGTGATCAGAGTAGTGGGCAGGCCCACGTACCCCCTGCCCACGTTCACCACTGAGGAAGTGGTTGGACTGAGGGACTGTGGTATTGTCCTGAGAAGGGAGGAACATAGAATATGGAGGGCTATGTCATGAAGAGGATGCTGTGGTCGCGTGGGGTGACATGGGTCTCTGGAGCAGAAGTGATGCTGGCTAGACATCACTGGAAGAGGGGACACTGGCATACAGAGCTAATCTTCAGGACAGCCGGCAGGAGGAGCCGCAGTGGAGAGCTGCATCCTGTCATAATGATAAATAATGAAAAGGACAGGTTACTAATACAGAGTGATCTGGTTTGCTTAGTAAACTTGGCACAAGCAAATATGTGTTTTAATTCAGCAAAACATAAATGTGTGCATCTGGACACAAAGAAAGTAGGCCATCCTTATAGTATGGGGGACTTCATCCTGGGAAGCAGTAATTCTGAAAAAAAAATTGGAGGTTATGGTGGATAATCTTTTGAACATCAGCTCCCAGTGCAATGCTATAGCCAAAAGAAATAATGCAGTTTTGGAATGCGTAAACAGGGGAATCTCAGATCAGCGTAGAGAAGTTATTTTATCTCTGGCACTGGTGCAACTGCTGCTGAAATATTATGTCCAGCCCTGATGTCCACAATTCAAGTAGGATGTTCATCAAGTGGAGAGGATTCAGAGAACAGCCACAAGAATGATTAAAAACCAACTTTATAATGATAGACAGACCAGAGTAAGTCTATCTAGCTGAACAGAGAGAAGATTAAGAGGTGACTTGATGTCAGTCTATAATTACCTAAATGTGGAACAAATAATCTTCAATCTAGCAGAGAAAGGTAGAACTTGACCCAATGGCTGAAACTGAAGCTAGACACATTCCGAGTGAAAATAAGGGGAACATTTTTAACAGTGAGAGTAATTTACCAATGGAACAATTTATCAAGGAGCATGGTGAAATACAGGCAATTTTGAAATCAAGATTGGATTTTTTTAAAGATATGTTTAAGGAATTATTTTGGGGAAGATCTAGGGGCTTGTATAATATAGAAGTTCCGACCCGATGATCTCAGAGACCCCTTCAGGCTTTGGAATCTATGAATCAGCAGCAGAAGAAACACCCTGGATACAAATGGCTAGTGTAGGAATGCAGAACTGCTTCATGTCTGAGGCAATTTTTGCCAGCCATTTCAGAAAATACACTTTACAGCTTTTATTGTTAAAATCCCAACTGATAGACTATTCTGCACTTTTTAAATTTTATACTAATGCACCAAAGCTTTAAATTTCTATAACGTTTTAGAAACTTCATTTCTTTCTAAACCTTTAGGTTCCTTAACAAAATTACAAGGTAGACTGTGATCTGGCAGTTAGAATAGAAAATCTATTTGTGCTTGATGTGTAATTGGTAAAATTAGTAAGACATGCAAGTTAAATTATTTCCCTTTCACCTGTGGTTGGTATATAGCAAAGAAAAATGAATACATAATTCCCCTTCCTGCAATGAATTCTGCTCATGTCAATGATTCATCATCCACTGGATAAGGCTTAAGCAGGAATTTATTTTTCATCCCATATCTGGACATTTTCCAGGAAAATAATAATATTGAATCATCATTATAAGAACTGTTCATAAGATACAAAATAGCATTAAATAAAGAAATTAGAGATAGCAAGTACCTTTTCCCTTAGGAATAATTTTCAGGCAACATCTGTTCTCCACTTTAAATGTCTTACATGACAGATGTTAACAGAACAATAAGATAAAAATTTTAATTGACTGCACAGTGGGCTAATTACATTTTTTAATATGCATGAAATGGGTGTACAAATTCCACACTGGACCCAAAGAGCATAGGCATCAGTATAAGAGGCAGGGGAAGACAATGCCTTCCCAAACCGTCAGCCCAGCCCCAAATATACTCTCCAGCTCCCACCTACCTTCAGTGCATCTCCCCCCAGTCTCCTGGGGCTGGCTGGGCTTCAGCCCTGCCAAGACTGAAGCTGTGCTGGCAGCCCTCCCAAAGCTGGGGAGGTTTTGGGCCAGGCACTGCCCATGCTCTGGGGTGAGGAAGACCGCCCACCAAGTGCATTCCAGGGCCAGGGGTAACGGGGCTGTGCGCCTGCCCTCCTCATGCTCCAGGGAAGACCAGGCCAGGAAAGGCTGGGGCCACCTGCTGCCTGCTTTCCCTCTCCCCCATGTTCCTGCTGGGGCTGGGGAGGACTGGAGCTGCATGCTGCCTGCTCTCCCCTCTATCCTGTGCTCCTGGGCTGGGTGGGAGGGCTGGGGCCACTCACCATCCACTGGTGGAGGGGTGGCCTGCCCCTACAGTGGGGGGGGGGGGGAGGCTTGGCTCCTAGGGGAACTTAGGTGGCAGGGGTGGGGCTTTAAACAAAAGGGGCAAGGCTGTGGGGCTTGCCTCCCCCAGCCCTGGGCTCACCCACCACCCATGCCAAAAAGGTTAAAGAACAGTTCTGATCTCAGATACCCCGGTCCCCTCGAGACCTGCAGAGCATGCTGCAGCGGGAAATGAAGCTTAAAAAGGAGGAACAACACAACTCAGTCAATGAGAAGTTGGGGAGAAAGACAGACCTAACCTGAGGGCTCCTGGACAAGAATACTGAAAAAGCCTCCGTATGGGACTGCACACTGAGCCCAGCTGGGTCTGAAGGTCTAGTTGTCTTTTCTTTTATTATGTTATATTGGCACCTTAGAGGAGCAGTGGAAGGTGGGGAGAGGCCCTGTTCTTTGCCCCACCAAGGGCAGGGCTGGGGCTAGGCAGCCCTCAGTGCTGCCCGGAGTGCGCCATGCAGTGCTCCAGCAACAATTTAATGGGCCCAGAGCTCTGGGCCCTTTTGTATCACTGGGCCCCAGGGTAGTTGCCCCTTTTGTCCCACTCCATCAGCAGGCCTGTGGAGGAGAGAGAGATGGTAGGAAATGATCCAGAGAGAGTCATTCTGAGGGCACTCCAGGATGCTGGACACTGCTGAATCTCATAGGGCTCTGAGTGGGAGCCAGCGGCATAGGTGTTAGAACTAGGGATGTAGCAGCTTGAAGTAGTTTCTATTATAGGATTTACAGTTTCATTCTCTCAGCATCCGCACTATACAAATTCTTCCAGCATCTCTGGCCAGTAGAGTTGCAGGTAAGGCATAAGCTACATTCTACTCTCACTCCCCCTCTGATAACATGGCAAGGATACTGCAACCAGAGGGAAAGCTAATCCCATCCTCAGTTGAGGAGCTGAACAGAAAGGCCTTCCTGCTGAGAGGTGATACTGGGTGCATGGCCTGCTAGACCTCCGAGAACTCTATTACAATGTATTTTCCATGATCTGCAGCAAAAATCCTTTCACAGAGAAAGCTGACTGACTGGCTGAGTCATCATATTCTAATTACACAGGGAACTGAACTCTAGAAAGGGCATGATCATAAAATAAAAATGGGTGTCTCCAGAATGAATCCACATTTTAAAAAAATACATATGAAATAACCATATTTATTCAAGCCAAGTTACTATTCTAACCTCCATGGGCTCCAACTATGAGGAATTTCTACAGAATGAGGGAAGGAAAACTATGTCAGAACACTTCCAGCTCTCATCAAAATGTAGCACTCTGTGCCAGGATATATCACCATGTCTGAAGATTTAAACTGTGGTGGTGAGAAAAGATGTAGATTGATTTCATTATACCCGCGTTTCTCAAACTGTGGGTCCCGACCCCCCAAGGGGGTCGTGAGCAACTTAGAGTGGGGGTCACAGTATCACAAAGTTTGAGAACCCCTGCATTATACCATTTTACCATCTTCAACTGTAGCGCCACCAGTCCAGACTTGTGTGAGACTGAGCTGCAGAAACAAAGGCTATGTCTATACTACTAGATAATTTTTAAATAAGTTATTTTGAAATAACAACTCACAGAATAATTATTTTGAAATAAGTTTATTCCTCTCACAAGCAGGAGTTATTATTTCAAAATAACAAGCCCATTATTTCAAAATAACGGGCTGGATAGTGTGGATGCTTGCCTTTGTTATTTCGAAATAAAGGGAGACATACCCTAAGGTAGGGAAACGAGCCCTAAACTTGACCAGGAAAGACATTTTTAGGCACCAATTCAGAAAAGTATTTTTGTCCTCAAGTCCATCCCTATTCAAGATGGCACTTAAAATATAAAATTAAGCACATCTTAAATAAAGATGTTATCCTGAATAGTGACCTTAATGTGAAATACAGGTTGTACTATACGAAGTTAAAAGCTAATGAAGTAATACTTTCTCCTTCCCATATATGACTTAATGTCAAGCACAGGCACCTCTTGACCAAAAATAAATATATCATAATCATTAGGTTGTATATTTGGAATTTGCCATAAATTTAAAGAGAACAATATTCTCCTTTTACCTATCAAGTTGACTCTCCCTGGTGCACGGGCATAAAACTTGGGAGCCGATCCAAATTTAGAAATAAACATCTTCTTCAGCTTCAGCAATCTGAAAGGCAGGTTGGAATCCATTAGAAGGAATACAATGGAAAACCTAGATTAACATATACATACTGAATTCAGCCTTTGATGTAAACTGGCACCACCTCCAATGAAGTCAGTGAAGTTGGGCTCACTTACAGCAACAGCTAATCATCATATAACATTGATTTGTAATAACAGAAGGAACGGAATACTTGAATGTACTAAGTAGGAAGAACATTCTTGCTTTAAAATGCAAGTAACTGAAAACACAATCGGAAGTGCAAACATTTGTAGCACTAGCAAGCCAGATGCCAGATCTTCTCAAGGTTTAGGCTTCAGACAAAAACTGACAAATCTAAGGCTGGAAACCAGTCTGTTTCACTTGGGTGTTAGTATGATTAAGATAAGTATTGAAATTATAATAACCTGTTTAGTGTTAAGACTATGAAATGCTTGTAAGTTGCTGCATGTGTTGATCTCATTTATAATATCTTTATCAAATGCTATATTTAAGGTTTGCTTTATAACTGTAAAAACTGTTTGACCATGTCAGAAGGGATCATCTTCTGCTCATCCAGGTGGCAACCAATACCAAATGGGTCATTGTGGAATACTACCATATGAAGATTGTTTATTGCTCCTTCACACCCATTAAGAAGCTTCATGAAAAAGGGCTTGAACTCTGGAAGAAGGAAATAAAAATAGCCGACACAAAATTTTTAAATCTTTTTGGCTTGTTTGGAATCTCACAGAGCCAGAGCTACAAAACAGAAGCAAAAACGAGTCCAATGGCACCTTAAAGACTCGGTGCCACCCAACTCCCTGTTCTTGCTGAAATAGATTAACCCAGCTACCTCTCTGACAACAGAATAGGAGAGATCCTCAGGATCAACTTGGAATAGTCCTAAAAGACATTCTGATATGACATATTAGCTAGGATAACAACAGGCTTATTGGTTAATCTTGTTGACTACACACATCCCCTCCCCCCTTTTGCTGCCTCGGTATCAGAGGCAGCAAAGGGGGGAAGCAGGAACTGGTGCTGGGGGGAGCCAGCTAAAAAGCTGATTCCCCCCAGCACCGGCTCTATGGTGCCGCTTCCCTCCTTCCCACTGCTGCCTCTAAAGAGGCCGAGGCAGCAAAGGGGAGAGCCAGCTTAAAAGCTGATTCCCCCCAGCACCGGCTCTATAGAGGCAGCAGGGGGGTCAGGGGAAGCTGCTGCAAAACAGCTTCTGTCCAGGCAGGCCCAAGATTCCCATGGACAGAGGCTGCTACATATCCCACAGAGCAGCCTCTGTCCGCAGCAAGCCTGGGCCTGCCATGGCCAGCCCAGGCCACAGCGGACAGAGGCTGCTTCACGGCAGCCTCCCCTGCTCCCTCGCCACCCCCTTTGGCAGCAGCCTCTGTCTTCAGGGAGCTCGGACCTCTACTGACAGAGGCTGCTGCTACCCCATGCTGCTGCCTTTGTATCAGAGGCAGCAGCGTGGGATGGCAGGCACCCGGTCTGTGTGGGGCACTGGTTTTTAAACTGGCTCCCCTCGTGGACCAGCTCCCGCCTCTCACCCCATTCTGCTTCCTCTGATCATAGAAGCAAGCGCTGCCACTTGAGCTAATTCCCCACTGATACAGAGGCAGCAGGGTGGGATGGCAGGGGGCTCCCATGAGTGGGTCTGGAGCGCATAGCTACTGGCCCCACCCCAGGGACTATCAAATAGTCATATAACCAATAAGAATTCATGCAGTTACACAACTATTCAATTGCCCGATATCTAACATCCTTAATATTAATACAACTCTCACCTCTTTAAGCCACAGAACGTAACTAGTTTGTGTACAAACAACAAGGAGTCCGGTGGCACTTTAAAGACTAACAAATTTATTAGGATATTAGGGCATAAGCTTTCATGAGCTACAACTCATTTCCTCAGATGATGAAGAGAAAAAAGCTTGTGTATATATGCTTGCCTACTTTAGCCTTGTAATAAATGCCTTGTTTCTTTTTTTCTTGTTAATAAATCTTTAGTTAATTTATTACTAGATTGGCTACAAGCTTTCTCTTTGGTGAGGCACAAGATGACCTGGGGTAAGTGACTGGTCTCTCAGGACTAGAAGCAATCTGAATCTTTTGTGCTCTTTGGTGTATATAACCACCACCTAACACTAAGGGCATGTCTACACCACAAAATTAAGTTGACTTAAGTTAGGTCTACCTATAGCCACCACAATAATTACATTGGCCATAGTTGCCAACTCTGTGGGTGGTGCAAATTAGGGGCACTTAGCACCCAGCTGCAAGAAGACCCACTCACCTCAGGGCCTCCCAGCCCTCGGTGGCCCTGCCAATCAACTCCTTCACCTCCCTTCCAGAACTTCCTGCTGCCACAATCAGCTGTTTGGGGACAGAAGTCTCACAGCGGTAGCCATGTTATTCTGTAACTTTAAAAATGAGTAGTCCTGTGGCACCTTAGGGTATGTCTAGACTGCATCCCTCTGTCGGCAGAGGGATGCAGATTAGGCAGGTTGACATTGCAAATGAGGCAGGGATTTAAATATCCCATGCCTAATTTGCATAAAAATCAGCAGCGTTTTGCCGACTCAGCACTTTGTCGGCAAAGCAGCAGTCTAGAGGGGATCTGTCGAGAAGAAAGCCTTTTCAACAGATCCCTTATGCCTCCTGCAAGGAAGTTTACAGGATCTGTTGAAAAAGGCTTTATTTCTCGATAGATCCCCCTCTAGACTGCTGCTTTTAGCCGATAAAGTGCTGAGTCGGCAAAACGCGGCGGCCATTTTTATGCCTAATAGGCTCGGGATATTTAAATCCCTGCCTCATTTGCAATGTCGACCTGCCTAATCTGCATCCCTCTGCCGACAGAGGGATGCAGTCTAGACATACCCTTAGAGACTAACGAAGGTATAGGATCATGAGCTTTCTTGGGTAAAATCCACATCATTAGATGAGTTAGAGTGAGTTTGTTAGTCTCTAAGGTGCCACAGGACTACTCATTGGATGGAACTGAGAAGGAAGAGGCAAGTCCAGGCAAAGCAGGAGTGGGAAGAAGTGGGGGAGAGGTGGAGGCATGAGGGAAGAGGTTGGGTGGAGGAAGAGCCTGGAGTGTATTGGGATAGGGACAGGAAAAGGCTGAGGTGTGGAGGCTTGGGGAAGCGGACAGGTGGGGGCCAAGGGCAGAGTGCGGGACTGAGCACCTCTGGAACCTGGAGAAAGCTGGTGCCTATCAAATTGGATGTCCCTCCTTCCACCAGCACTGCTCATCCCCACCAACTCGGGCTGTCAAAGGCAGCAACAGGTGATGTAAGCAATTCAGAGTCTACACAGACACTACGTCACCCTAACTACATTCACCTAAGTGCTGCACCTCGCTTGGAGGGGAACTTATTGGGTAGGCATAGCAGGTTGGTTACGTTTGCGGGAGGACATTGTAGTGTAGAAGCTTACAGAGCTCTCTTACATTGATGTAACTCTTGTTATGGCAAAATAGACTGGAATGCCAAAGGGAACTGTCTGGGTATGTCTACACAGCAGGGCTAAATCCGAAATAAGCACTGCAATTTGAGCTACGTCAATTGCATAGCTTAAGTTGAAATAGCTTATTTCAGCTTTTGGCACTGTCTACACAGCAGGAAGTCAGAGAAAGAACACTCTTCCTCTGACTTTCCTTACTCCTCATAAAATGAGGGTTACAGGAGTCGGAGTAAGAAGTTCTCCAGCTGGACATTATTATGACATTATGTTGAAATACTGGAAATAACTGCTTGTGTGTAGACACAGACTATATTATTCCGGAATAACGTTAATTATTCCAAAATAGTGTTGCTGTGTAGACGTACCCTCTGTGACTTCAGGGTAAAACTGTTATAATGTTTTAGGAGTTCACATTTATTAGTGGATTGGTGAAATCCAATTATTGAACACACACCCATTTTGGGATCTCTGCCCAACTTCTTGACAGTGCCCTGAGCTTGACACTCAGTCATGCACCACTCCAGACAGTATAACCCCGACATTTTCAAAAGCTAGTGCATTAGTGTTTGGATCCCCAATTTAAAATCCCAAAAGGAATGTGATTTTTTTCCAGGAGCTAGGTGTTCTGCCCTTCTGAAAATCAGGGTGCTTTAATGTGCTAATATGATGCTTCAAAAACTGCTAATTCAATGTATTTTGTAATGCCCTTCCTAAGAACAAATGCAATATCATGATCTGTAAGTATTTCAATCTTTAGCCCACGGGTGGGGAACCTAAGACGTGGGGACCAGATGTGGTCCCCAGCTTGCCTAGCTCCCTGAGGCTCAGGGATCCCCCCAGCATTGGGGAACCCATGCTGGTGCTCCAATCACCTCCCCCCATCTCCTGTTCCTCCGTGAGGGTGAAGCACACAAAATTTACTAGCCTGGGCACTCCAAGGCTCTGGTGTGCGAGGGGAATGTGGAGAATGTCTTTCTCCTTCTCAGTTGGGGTCATGTCAGTGAGGGGTTTTTTTCTCTTTTTTTTTTTCTTCTCATTTGTGTGATTGATTTTTCTGTGGGTCAGCAGCCTTCTACCCAAAAAAGGTTCCCCACCCCTGCTTTAGCCCTAGCCTGGAACTTGAATCTTAGTCAATACAAAGAGAGAGCATGGGTATCAATGGGGGGGGGAGATGTTATAGGACTTCACTGTAGTTTGCATCGCTTTGTAAACTTGTAGCATTGTCTTTATCCATATTCTAAATATTTTAACAAATCAAGAATTCTCTAGTAGGGTTGCCAGGTGTCTGATTTTGAACCGGATAGTCCAGTATTTCAGCTTTCTGTTCGGGAAACAAATTGAGAAAATATAAATGTCCGGTATTTTCTAAATAAGATGTAATATAGATTGTGATGTAATGTCAAGTGTGTCCAGTATTTTTGTTGAAACAATCTGGCAACCCTATTCTCTAGTCATAAAGAAAGAATTCTGTAGTCTTTTGCAAAGGAATTTCAGGAACCAACTACAGAGAGAGATTGTGGAACTGGCCTTCATATGCAAATCTGACTCTATCTCTCATGGCTTGAACTAAGACATGAACTGGGATGGGCCATATATTCAACACCCAAATGACATCAAAAGCTAAGTATGGGACACTTACAGCCTACTCAGCCTCATTAGCACTGGCACTACTATTGACAGTTTTTTTCTCTCCCTCTCTCCCTTCTTTTTCTGTTATAAATTTGGAGGTTCCCCCTCTTTTTTCTCCACTCATCTGAGGAAGTGGGTTTTCCCCACGAAAGCTCTGGTTCCCCACAAAAGCTCCGTGACACACAATTTATTAACACACACACGTTAAAATCCTCTTAAAATCAGGAATAAGGGATCTTCCGGAAAAGGCTTTATTTTCCGCAAGAGCCACGTCTAGACTGGCGCTTTTTTCTGTCAAAGCCCCGAGCCGGAAAAAAGCGGCAGCCATGTTCATGCAAATGCCGCGGGGAAAATTTAAATCCCCGCGGCATTTGCAATTCCGACTTGTCTCATTAGCATCCCTTTTCCGGAAAAAGGTGCCAGTGTAGACACAGCCCATGAGTACTACTGAATTGCTCTACAGAGGGGAAGAATTTTTTGAGCGTGGCCACACAGGCGCACACCTTAGCAGGAAGTATGCTCTAAGGCAAGGCTACTCAACACGCAGCCTGTGGGCTGCATGCCGCCCACAGCCAGTTTGTTTGCAGCACGCCTGCAGTTTGGGTTTACGCGGGGGCTCAACACATGGCTCACAGGTGGAATCCTTTGAACATGGCCTCCACTGGGAACACACTCCACAACGGTGATTCAATTTAATGGTCTTCTGTTGATAAGTGTTTTAGTAGTTAAATTCCTGGACTGTCATTGCCCATTAAAAGTGCTGTCATATGAGTGGAAATCAGGTAAATATTGCATTTTATTAATATCAGCAGAACTGACTTAAATGGGGCTCGCGTGTTGTGTAGTCATGCCTTAATCTTTGTATTCACGCATCAGTGTGAAAGAAGCCATTTGCATATATATTTACATGTATATGCAACCGCACTTAAGTTGCGGCATGTGCTGTGAGTATCTTTGTAGCCCCCGGGGCTTCCAAAGTTGAGTAGCCCTGCTCTAAGGTGCTACAGGACTGCTCATTTTCTTAAAGTTACAGTCTAACAGAGTTACCCCTTTGAGATATCTAGTCATAAAGCTGTACAGGACACCATCCATTGTGTGAATTATTTATTAGACTTTTCCACACTTTAATCTACTTTATCTGTTTATAAATGAAAACACATGAATTACCATGCTAAATTAGACAGTGGTTAATCTGATGAAATATTCTGTCTTGAAAATGCCCAGTGCCAGATACTTGGGAGGAATATACAAGGAACCCACTGGTAGACAATAAGTCCAGAGGGAAAGATTCTTCCTCTCTCTTTCTCAATTGGTGGTTCGCTCATGCCTTGAAGCATGAGAGTTTATATAGCTTCTTTAAAAGAAAAATATACCCTACTAGAAGATTTACCCGCTGTTGCTCGGGTCCTTAACACAATTTTTTTTGGAAAATAAAATGAAAAAGTTAATGCTTCATTTGAATTATTGCTCTGGTGTGGGGTTTGGGATGAAGGGTTCAATATGTAGGATGCCCCAGGGAGAGAGGATTACACCACCCTACTCTCAAAGGAACAGCTTGGGGGCAGGTGAGAAGCACCTCTCCTGTGGCTGCTGCAGCTCCAGCAGGCACAGCTAGGGGAGGGGCGCATGTCCAGCTGGGGCAGGTCCAGATTCATCTACCCCCTGCATTCCCTAGCCAGAGTGAGGAATGCAGCCGCCACTTTTTCGAAACGGAGTTTTTGCGAAAAAAAATGGCAGTCTAGACGTGGATCTGTCGAAAATAAAGCCTTTTTCAACAGATCCTGTAAACCTCATTTTTTGAGGAATACAGGATCTGTCGAAAAAGGCTTTATTTTCGACAGATCCACGTCTAGACTGCCATTTTTTCTCGAAAAAACTGTTTAGAAAAAAGCGGCGGCCATGTTTATGCTAATGAGGCACGGGATATTTAAATCCCTACTTCATTAGCAATTTTGATGTGCTTGATTTGCATCCCTCTGTCGACAGAGGGATGCAGTCTAGACGTAGCCCCTAAGTCCTTGTGCAGACAGTGCTAGGTCAGCAGAAGAATTTTTCTGCCTCTCAGGTACTTAGGTCAGTGTTTCCCAATTGGTGCTCCGCGGAACCCTGGGGTTCCGCGGAGCAAAACAAGGGGTTCCGCGAGGAGCCGGCACTCCCCGGCCCCCTCTGAAAAAGAGAGAGAGAGAGCCGGCTAGCCAGCAGAGGCATGGGCGGTGAGTTGTGTGGGCTCGTGGTACCCATGCTCCAGCAATATTTGGAGCTGGAGCTGGAGTGGGTCCCGACCCTCCCCGCACGTCCTCCCACCCCGGCCCCAGAGCGTCTCTCCCCCCTTCCCGTCTCCGGACCCGTCCCTGCCGTGCGCAACCTTCTATGAGCTCCCCCTTGCTGGCTGCTGCTGCCCTGCGCAGCGCGCTCAAACCAGTGGGTGGGGAGACGCCCGGATGTGACGTAACGTCACGGCCCGGGATTTTAAACTTGCTGGGCGCTGTGTTGCGCCGCATGGCTGAGTTGCGGGTTCGGAGTCCAGGGACAGAGCACAGACTCCGGCCCCACAAAGTGGAAGGCAGAAGGTACGGGAGAGGGAGAGGGAGGGAAGGGAAGGGGCTTGTGCAGAGGGAAAGGGGAAGGGCTGGGAGAGGAAGGTGCTTGTGCGGAGGCGGAGGGGAAGGCACCAAAGGGACAGGGGTGGAGGAGAGACAAATGGCAGGGGGCCAAGTGCAGACAATGAGGAAAAGGGCGGGAGGGGAGAGGTGTCAGTGGGAGGGGGACAGGGTGATGCTGGGAGGGGAGAGGGGAAGGGCATTGGGGGCTAGAGGGGTGAGGGGAGGTGCTGGGAGAGGGCTTGAAAGAAGGGGTGGGCATGAGGAAGGCTGGGATGGAGCAAGTCATGTGAGAGGTCACAGGGGCATTAGGGGAATGGGGGCAGAGGGTGGTGAGGGGTGGGCATCAGGGAAAAATGGAGCAAAGGGGGCAGGAGAAGTGAAGGAAGGGAGAGGCACCAGGAGGGTGCAGGGCTAAGGGAAGGTGCAGGTGCCAGGGGATTCTGGGGGTGAAGCAGAAGGGCAGACACCTGCAGTGGAGGGACCACCATCAGAGGAGAGATGCAGGGCAGGTTTGTAGAGGGAGGTGTTAGGAGAGGGGATGAGGAGGGTAGCTCACATGATCAGAGTGGGGCTACTGGAGAAGTGGGCACAGGGAGGAGAGAAGGGCTGGTGGAGGGGGCAGGTTGCAGGAGGGCTGAGGACAGTGATAAGAGCAGGAGTCAGGACAGCAGAGGAGGGTGAGGAGTGGGGGCAACAGGCACCAGGGAGCTGATGGAGCAAGGAGGAGGAGACATGGCAGCAGAGGGAAAAGGAGAGGTTTAAAAATATTTATTAATAACTTGGGTGGCACATCCAAACAAGCCACATGAACTCAATACTGGTGAACAACACAAAATTCATTTTGCTCATGTGAGGAAACTCTTAGGCTATGTCTACACTGGTTGTTTCTTGCGCAAGAACACATCCACACTGCCATTTGCGAGCTCTGCTTTTGCACAAGAGCATCTATGGCAGTGTGGACACTCTCTTGCCCAAGAAAGTGCCGATGGCCATTTTAGCCATAGGGCTTTCTTGCTCAAGAAATTCATGTTGCCTAGCTACACTGGCCTCTTGCACAAGAATAATTGCTCAAAAGGGCTTATTCCTGAGCGGGAGCATCGTAGTTCTTGCGGAAGAAGCCCTGATTTCATACATGAGAACGTTAGTGTACTTGCGCAAGAACACACGGCCAGTGTAGACAGGCAGCAAATTTTTGCGCAAGAGCGGCCGCTTTGGCGCAAGATCGTGCCAATGTAAACACAGCCAAGGGGAGGAAGGAAGGCAGGGGCAGGGAATCAGCACTGGCTCAGCATGTCTACATGGTTTGGGGGAAGGTGCAGGGAAATTGAGCTCAGCTGGGTTGCAGAGTGGGGAGGTCTGGGGAGCTGGGCTGGGCTGTGGGGTGGGGTGTGTGTGTGTGTAGCTCAGAGCTCAGTTTGGCTGCAGGAGGAGGGAGGTGCCGGGAACTGGGGCTAGACTCAAGGGAGAGGGGGGGGCAGGGAATCAGCTCTTGGCTCAGCAGTTTTGTGGGACTTGGAGGAGGTGCAGGGAAACAGGGCTCAGCTGTGCTGTGGGGGAGGCATGCAGGGAACCAGTGCAGGGCTCAGCTGGGCTGAGGTGGATGGGGGAGGGCATACAGAACAGATGGGCAGCTCAGCTGGGCTGTGAGGGGCTGCAGGAACTGGTGCTGCACTCCCTTGGATTGTGAGGATGGTTTTGGGGAAGTGCAGGGAACCAGCAGGGTGTGGGCAGCTTAGTTCGGTTGCAGGGGATAGAGGTGCAAAGAAGCCTAGTGGGGAAGGGGGGGAACCCCTGAAATGACCTCCTGGTCCAAAAATTCCTCATCTGGGACCAGTCAGGTCTAGAGGGTGCCAGATCAGGAGGTCCAACTCCTACCCAAGTCCTCCTCGCACCCTCCCTCGTAGCCAGACACCCTACATCCAGCCTGCTTCTGCACCCTACCTACCACCCAGACCTTGTCCCCTTCCGCCCCCCAGCTCCCTCCCAGATCCTGCACCCCATCCCTATCCCGCTCCTTGGCAGCCCTGCCATCCACCCTAGCACCGCCCTGGCCCCAGCACCTTGCCTCACACACCCCAGGACTCAGCACCACCCTGGCCCTGGCCCTGGCCCCAGCACCCTGCCATCCACGCTAGCACCCAGCAGCATCCTGTTCCTTGTCTCAGCACCCTGCCAGTCACCCTAGTGCCCAGCAGGACCATGTTCCTGACCCCAGCACCCTGCCACCTGCCTGCCCCCAGCACCTTGCCCCAGCACCCTGCCACCTGAGCCAGCATCCTTCCTCCCAGCAGCACCCTCTCCCCAGCCCCAGCACCCACTAGCACTCTGTCCCCTACCCCCACCAGCACATTTGGGACCACATTAGTGAGGCTTGGGGTTTTTGGAGGAGCTTTTTTTGTTTGTTTTTTTGCATCTCACTTATGTGGCCCCAACTGACTTTTCTGTGGGTCAGTGACCTTTGACTCAAAACAGGTTCCTCACCCCTCTCATATATAAAGACAATGCTAAAACCTTTTGAGTTTGACATAATATTTTATTTAAAAATGAAGCCAGGCCAACAAGCCCCCAGTTGGGACCAAACCCCCATTTCACTGCAGCATCATAACACTCCTGCACCACCTGACCCCAAATCTGAGCCTATCATACAGGTGAACCCCCTGTCCTGAGCCTCTTACATCCCCAAACTCCTGCATCCCCACATCCTCAGTCTTCTGCCACAACATTCCTCCACCATCCACACATCACAAATCTGTGTCCTGAGCCCATCATACTCACAACCTTCTTGCCCTGAGTCCCTCACATATCCAGCCCAAACTCCTGCACCCTCACATCCACAAGCCCTGGCTTGCTCAGCACCACAACCTTCCACCTGAGCCCAACACTCCCCAGCCTAGAGCCCCCACCCCGAGCCAACAGCCCCTGCTCCTGCATCCAAATTCCCTCCCAGAGCTTGTACTTCTCACCCCTTCCCACACCCAAATCCCTCATTCCCACCCCACACCTCACTCTCACTACGTTGAGACAGGTATAAGGGCTGGGGATAGCAAGTGATGGAGAGGAGGGGAACAGAGCGGATGAGGCCTCACGGAAGGGAGATGGGGGGAGTCTCGGGGAAGGAATGTGATTTTCATGAATTGATGGGTCCCTCTCTCCTCCCCGGCCCCCCCCCTTTTTTTTTTTTTTTTTGCTTGACGAACCTAGGGGTTCCTTGAAATTCTGAAAAGCTGAAAAGGGTTCCTCAGCCAAATAAAATTGGGAAACACTGATTTAGGTGGATTACCTATGCCAAAGGAAGAATCCTTCCCACTGGCACATTAGTGTCTACATTGAAGCACTAAAGCTACTATAGCATTTTAAGAATAGACATACCTTACACAAGAATAATGAACTGTTTGCATCTATTTGTAAACTTTGGCCAAAACATGGGTGCTTACATTTATGTATCTGAATCAGATCTGATTTTTCAGAGTCACTGATCAACACAATTCCCATTTGCTTCAGCTGTGCACAGGCAAATTTGAAAATGACATTTAGGTGTGAATTAAAATTAAGCCAAATGTCCTGTAATCTGATTGGAGGAGGAACAATTTGGAACAGCTCTTCTCTTAATGCTAACATAAATACAGAGGTTTACTGGACTCGATGCATTCTGCACAATGAGATTTAGCTTTCCCAATAACACTGCCCACCAGAGCAGACCTTAGACAGAGGGGCATGGAGTTGTTCCCTCTCCTTGGAAGGAGGTGTGGGGTAAATTTGCACTGCCTTTTGGGTTGGCTTCACAATGTTCAGAATTCATAGGATGTCAGGGTTGGGGCTTGGAGGGCAGAAAGAGGTAAAGATCAAGGACATACAGGGTTGCCCCCTCTCCCTCCAGTGACAGTCCCACTGCCATAGTGGAAGAGGGGACTGGGGGAAAGCTGCACTGATTGTGATTTTCTTTCTCCCTCCTGTACTCTGATATCTAGCAGGGCCAGGGGGAAGAAGCTGGACTGAGCCAGTCTCTCCCTAAGGGATGATGGATTGCATATATTCTCCTTTTCCATCCAGCTATCAGCGAGTTGGGAAAGAAGACTTTCCTCAGAATCAGGGTGGGCAGGGCTTTGGCGGTAGCTCGCCAAGTGGTTGCTTGTGCCTCCAGGCAGAGCTGCTGGAACAGTTTTTACAGCGGGGGTGCAGAGAGCCACTGTGCCAAACCGCGAGCTCTCTGTACACGATGGAAACCGCTTCGGGCCGCTCTCGCCGCAGTCCCCGCGCCTCGGCCTACAGGCGGGCCACCCTTAGGTTCTGGGGACAAATGCTTCAGGGTGCAGCGCGGTGGAGCGGGCGCCCATCAGCCGCACGTGCCGTCCCTGCAGGCCAGGAGAGCCCGGACCCGGCATGTGGGGCTGCTACGGCGCCCTCCGCACCGGCCAAGCCACTGCCCTGCCAAGCCGCCTCGCAGACCCGGAGAGGCTGCAAACGGGCCCGGCTCCAGGCCAGACCCACCCACCTGGGCTGCTCCGCCAGCTGGACTGAGAGGATGGCGGGGGGCGTCCGAGGCCATCCTCGGCCTCGCGGGGCGGCAGCGGCGGGGGTCGTAGGCTGCTGCTATCACGGGACAAGGAAACGTCTCCCTTCCTTCCGGGTTGCGCGGGAGCGGACGGGAGCCCTGCCTCCTGCCCGCCCAGGTCCGGGTGCTCTGGGCAGGGCTTGTGCCAAGCTAGCGGGAAAGCCGCTGCCCAGCCACCTGGCAGGGTTCGGGATGGGTGGCCCCCTCCCCTCCCCAGCCTCCTGGCTCGATGTTTGACGTTGATACGGCAAGAGGAGCGGAGGCGTTTTTATGTCTGTACAAATGATGCGTAAGCGAGAGCCAAAGCAAATCAACTCCCAAGAAGGGGGTCTCCCTCTCTCTCTCTCAGCCAGCCAGGACTGACAACTGAGCTCTGTGCCTTAAAAATATACAGTGTAATAGAAGAAAAAGGATAGAATGACCCTATGTCCTCTAAACAAGGGCCACCAACAAGGTCAGTCCCTGATCTCTCCCCGGCAACAAGCCCATTCAGTGTAAACACAACATAAATATTCACAGCCGGGGAGCAAAATGCCTTATCCTGAAAAAGAGGTTTTTTCCCCCTGAGGGTTTTTGTTGTTTGTGGGTGTCTCTATAGTATGCTGGATTCCCACCCCACATACACACTTTCCTATGGCTCCCTATTATCAATCAGAATAGTGACTGATTTGTTTTGCCACATCTCCCACCAGGCTGACCTATCTGTATCTGGCCCTCTCCTGTGGGAAACTCCACCTGAGGTTCCAGATCTATTTAAGTGCATCCAATTCACATAGTCCTTCATTCCATAACATCAGTTGTGCCTTACCACCTGTTTTATCCAAAGGTACAACACTGGTTATAAAACTACTTTGTAACTTAAGGCATATGATTACTCCCATGTGACCAAATAGGTGCCTTGGATCTTCCATAAGGCCATGAACTTTTTCTTTGGCTTGCTACCATCCTGATATCAGGTGGCGCAATGCCAGCTAGTAAGAAAAGGCAATTCTGTGGTGTTGGCTTTAGACATCCTGTTATTCCTCAACACCTGTCACTTAGATCCTGTATGATCATTCCCACAATGAGAGTGCATACTCTGCTATGGAAGAGCACAAGGTGATAGCAGTGGTTGGCAAAGTAGCTGGATTGGCTCCCCACTTTCAGATGACCACTTTGAAGATGCTGTTATGGGCACTAACTTTCTCTTTCATCTTTTTTACATGCGCTTTGAAGGAAAGTGTCCAGTCCCATGTCATCTCCAGGTAGACAGGGTTCAGGTGATTAGCCAGTGGAATTCCATCCCAGGTGATGTTTAATGTCCTCTTGGCTTATTGACAGGACAGGTAAAAGGCCATCACCATTGTCTTGGTTGGGTTAACATAAGGCTGGTTCTTATTGTAATAAGTTGAGAGATTGCTCAGCACACCTGTCACTCTAGTCTTGACAGTGGCAAAGTCCTTCTTCTGTGACATGATGCGTAGATCACAACATATATATATCTCCTTGTATTGCTCTGTATGGGCTGGTCAGTGTACTAGCATATATATCAAAGAGGATTGGAGCTAACACACTCCTCCATGGGAGGCCATTTCATTGTTGTCTCCAGTGGCTTATATTTTTGCACAACTCTTCGTAAAAATATCTGTTCTCCAGAAGAGATTGGAGGAGCTGCGCTTGGTGGTAGTCATGTGTCATATCATAGACTTTGGCAAGCAAGTTTTGGTGGTTGACTATATTGTATGTCACTACTAGGTCAATGAACACAGTGCCTGTAATCATCCTCTTTCAAATCCATCTTCTATATGTTGGTTAATATTTAATATTTGTCCAGTGCAGGATTTTCCTGGTCTAAATCTGGCTTGTTGTGGTGTTAGATGGTGTTCAATATAAGTCTCAGAGGAGTAGCCTGTAACTTCAAAAATAATGAGTAGTCCTGTGGAACCTTAGAGACTAACTCACTTCTTCAGATGAGCTCACTCAAGCTCATCTGAAGAAATGGGTTTTGTCCACAAAAGCTCATGATATTATATATATTTTTGTTAGTCTCTAAGGTGCCATGGGACTACTCGTTCAATCTGATGTGAGAGGAGATTGAGACAGCAGTGTAGGTAAAGTTTATAGAGGTGGCAGCATAAATACAAAATTTGTATCTACATCCAGTCCATGATCCTCAAAAATGGTGTGCGGATATCTGTGGATGTAGGTAGCCATGGATATAAAGTGGGTATCTGCAGATTTGCAGAGCTCTAGGCATAGAACTGATATTGGCTGGGTCAGATACATCCTTCCATGGCTTTAATGAGCTATTACATGGGCTCATCACCATAATTTAGGTATTCTAATTCACAAGAAATTATTAAAAAGGTGTTAATACCCATAATTTGGTTGCAGAACCAAAATGTTTTATATAATCCACACATATGACTTTGAGTCCAACTGCTTTGTCATTCTTTAAGCGATTTACTCTGTCATTGAGTTAATCTATTGTGTATGGTGCTCTGGAATGAAATTCTTCCAAATCAGTTTGCTATTTAATATTTTAGGCTGCTTGTTCAGAGCTTTCCCACTGAGCAGAAATTGGTGTGCTATCTGACTGGCTGTGATGTTGCTCTACTTTCTTTGGAACACTTTAAATGGTCAACCATGATTTCCTACTTGTGTGGGTCATGTCTATTATTTCAATCAATTATTTCCATTTCTGTTGCCTTTCTTCTTGAAGCTTATTGGTCAGGGCTGTCCTTGCTGTAATAGGGTCTTCTCTGACAGGATTTCTTTTTAACATTTTTGGACATTTTTTATATTTGGCTGCTAGCACAAGCATAAATCCTGGTATGTGCTCAGTTCTACATTCTAAAGATATCTTAGAGGTATTGCACAGTGCTTTCACAAAGAGGTTGTAATTATCTGAGATTCAGTTTATGAGAGTCAATATTTTTCAAGGTCACTGTTGCACTGATAACAGTTTTTCCAATATTGCATAAGAAGAACCACACTCTCAAGTAGCCTTGTTCCAAACCATATAAAACTTTAAAGGTCAAGATAAACATATTACATTCAATCTAGAAGGAGACAATGCAACTTACAGAACACTGGTTTTATGAGTCCTCTTATGATCTTAATAAGTGGGTAGTCACATTCTGCACCAATTTAAGTGGTTTAAGCTGTAGCCTCAAGCAAAGTGCATTACAATAATCTAGTCTCAACAGACAAAGGACATAGATAAGTGTAGCAAGATTGACATCAAACAAAAAAATCTCATTCTTTTTATCATGTGCAAATGGAAAAAAATGTTCTCTTGGCCTCATCTGCAGCTTGTGCCTTAACCAGCGAGGAAGGACATGTACAATGAAAAGGTGGTAGCCTGAACAGCTGCCAGAACCTTTAGAAACTCAGTAAGCTGCTGTTTCTTAAAGTCCAACAGACAGAACCCTACATTTGTCTTCAAGAGAGTGCTTTGTGTCCTTGCATGCAGATGCTATGTCCAAATCAAAGATACTTTATCTGTGAAGTAACAGAAAGGTTGTTACTTAATATTGAGCAAAACATAAAACTAAAGACAGTCTTGCTTGCTGGGAAAGAGCAGGAAGTAGACAGCAGATTATATGTACCAAATCAAATCCATTTGGCCATCTGGGAATTATTTGGTTGCAGGAGGAGAGAATTCAAGGCCACCTTCTCCATGTGGACTCAGGTCCTTGACACTTGAATTAACTAGAAATACAAGGTTCCGTGAATACCATTGTGCAGTTCTGAGTCTGTCAAATAGAGGTCAGCAATATACATACACCAATCAGCACATTATAATAATATTAACCTTTAATTTCTAGGCAGATTGTCAAGAATGAGCTGAACCATACATCAAAATAAACCGGCAACATCCCAGATTAAATTCCAGAGCAGGAACAGGTTTCTTAAAACACCCCCAAACAACACAAAACTAAGGAACACATGCCAACTGAAATAACATAAATAACTAAGAGAAAATAAACTAGTTTTGAACACCAATTAATGCCACAAATCCTTCTTTATAAAATAAGAGAGAAAAAATTCCAGCACAGTAGGCTCTGAACATATGAGATTTGGAACATATGGAAATATGACCACAGAGCTGTTGATCAAGAGGTGTAAATTGTGTAAACAAGAGCATATATGAAAGGGAATGGGGTTATTATAGAGAAATGCACATTACATGTATACCAAGCAATTTCTCGTCTTCTCACTATTATGTATTAGCATAGCACTTGTCTTTTATCTTAAAGGACAGCCTTTGTTTGCTTTCTAATGTTCTTCACCTCATATTAAGTCAATATATCATCCTGTATTTCATAATAATAATTCAAAAGATCATACACTTTACATTGTGATAAAAGTGTGATTTAGTATTTTGTTTGACTTTGTACTGCAACTTATCAAATACATTTTGAGATCTTTTCCCTCTTGATTCACACGAAGAGGAAATAGACTCTACTTAGTAAAACTACTGGTATTGCTTGGTGGCTGTGTGGAAACAGTTGCTGCTTTCAAACCACCTGTCCAGCTGGTAGTTGTATGGTGCTGCCTGGATCCATCACACACCACCTCATACACACTTGCCATTATAAAAAATAATAACAATAAAGAATGACAGATTAGGTTTTAGGGACGTAAAGTACTAGTCGACTAGTCAACTATCCGATAAGCAAGTGCTTATCGGATAGTTGACAGTGTAGTCTACTAGTTGCTCCCAACCCCCCTTGCTGCATGTATCAGAGAGAGGCAGCAAGGGAGGGAAGAGAAGTGGGGAGTACTTGAAAGTGGCAGCTGCCCATTTGAGTGCTGCGGGGAGCCCAGCATCAGGCTCCTCGTGGCATTTCAAAGCAGAAGTGCCACGTGGTGCCAGGGATCTGTGTGGCGCTGTTGCTTTGAAATGCTGGGTGGAGCCCAGGACCAGCAGCTGACCCCTGGCTCCACATGGTGTGCCAGCTTTGAAATGTACAAGAGTCTCCAGCGGGAGCCCAGAGTCAGTGGGACTTCCCGCTAGCCCTGGGCTCCACATGGCATTCCAACTTTGTAATGCACAAGAGCCCCCACTGGGGCTCTTGTACATTTCAAAGGCAGAATGTAGAAGTGCTTATCAACTAGTGCTTATCGACTAATGGAATTACTCGACTACCAAATTAATTGCTACTTAACATCCCTATTAGGTTTTAGTATATAGTGTAGAGGGGAAAGAAAATGCACTAGCAACATGTCTGCTGCCCTGTATCAGTAGAAGAAAGTTATATGGTGGAGGGAGAGAAGCACAATTGCATCAGAAGAGGCCTAGAGATGGTGACAGGGAGAATAAGGAAAAGAAGAGATCCTCCAAGAGATAGGACCAAGGGAAAGGAAGTGATAATACATGCTTCTGTTTGTGGTTTTATCTGATTTTCAAGCAGAGAGAATTAAGGGGTTGCTATGCATTAAGAGTGAAAGAATAAAAAGACAGACCCAAACCATTTATTTGAAATAAACCTCATTTTTAAACGAATGCCATGAATTTCTTCCTGTACCTTTCAATCTGATATTAGCATTGACATTCTCATTAAGAATGTTAACTATCGACTAATCGACTAGGCTCTTGCGCTAGAAGGAGCTGTTTACACTGCCCCTTCTTATGCAAGACAAAACCTCTTGCGCATTGCCGCTACGCCGATTATTTTCAGGAATAACGACATTGCACAAGAGGGTTTTTCTTCCGCAAGAAGGGGCAGTGTAGACAGCTCCTTCTGGCGCAACAGCCTCTTCTGCAAAAATGGCGGCTCATTAGGTATGCAAATGAGGCTCAGCGATATTCCATGCTTAGCCTCATTTGCATATTTCTCGTGCAAGAAGCCGTGAGTGTAGACATAGCCCTAGTGTGGTTACTGAGCAATGCAAGTGGTACCTACACCACAGCAACAATTAAGACCAAGAGACCTCTACAGCATAGGCTAGGAGCCAGCTGGCTTTTAGCTCAGAGAGTAGAGGCTCCTATACTCTGCTACAGAGATCCCAGGTTCAAATCCCCCTAGTGGTGGTTATACATGCAGCCTGGAGCCAGCCCAGCTGGCCCCGAGCTACATGGCACGTTCAAAGCAGAAGTACTGCCTATTCTTCCCCCCTCCTTGCTGCCTCTATCTGATTGACAAATCTGATTCCCCCTCTCCTTGCTGCCTCTGATTGACAAATCTGATAGAGACTGCAAGGGCAGGAGGGAAAGTGACTAGAGGACTGTCTGATAAGCATTTGCTGTCCTTCACATCCCTAGTCTGGCCCCAGGCTTCAAGCGGCGCTACTGCTTTGAAGTATGCCCTCTTCACCACTCTTGCTGCCTCTATCAGATAGGAGTTGGGGAAGCAACTTGTCAACTATCCAATAAGCATTTGCTTAACGGATAGTCAACTTGTCGACTAGTCCTTCACATCCCTAATTCTCGTGCCCTCTATCCAAAATGAGTCAGCCTATCAGTGGTGTTAAACACATAGGCTACATCTACACTGCCCTCTCTTGCGCAAGAAAATATGCAAAGCGGTGCAAAGCGGTGAATATTGCCACACCTCATTTGCATAATTAATGAGCAGCCGCTTTTTGCTCAAAAACCCCCACTTGGGCAAGAGCCGTTCTTCCAGAAAAAAAAGCAGCAGAATGGCTCTTGTGCAAGAGGGTGTTTTTGCGCAAAAAGGAGCCATGTAGACATAGCCATATTGCCTGGGAAGTGCTTTGGGAAGGATCCTTTAGAATGGAAGGCCCTGTGTAAAGGAAATAGGGGGATTGATACATTTTGTGAAACTTCCTTTTTTGAGCTTACACCCAAAGAATGCTTAGATATTACATAAATTCCCCCAAACAAACTAGATTGGTGCATGAGCTCATTTTTTAAGTTTTTTTTTTTTTTAAACCTTTCGAAGAGCCCAGTTCCTTTGGAAGGTTTAAGACTTATGATTTTTTTTTAAATTTACTGAAAAATTTTTGCTTAAATTCAGTGTAAAGAACTCAGAGCCTAGGAAGGTTACAAAAAGAAGGCAAAGCAAAATAAAACCCTCTTCCTATTGAATAATCAATTAATATGCATAAGACATTTTGAATAAGAGATTTTGAAATGCGCAGTAGCTTGAAATCCCAGTCTGGGGTAGTTGATTTGCCTCATCAGTGTGCAGCGGGTAATTTAGAGCACAGGAACTCTGGGCCCCATTCTGTTCTCATCACAGTGTAAATTGGGAGCACCTCCAATGGAATCACTGGCATGACATCGCCATAAAAGTAGTACAGCTGACCCCCCACGTTATGTGCATCTCATGGTCCACATTCATGCCCGTTTAGCACAGCGCCCCCTTCACCCCTCTGGAGAAACAGCGCTCCCCTAGAGGGGCCCCAATGACGCGCTCCGGTGACGCAACGTGGGGAGAAGTACTGTCATTAAGGGCTACACTTAGGACCATGAGGGGGGGCAGCCCTCTTCTTCAGGTCCTTCTCCGTGGAGTGGGGGGAGAGTCTGCCCCATGGGCCTACCCCTCTACCAGAAGCAAAGCTGTCCCGAAGGGCCTAGTACCCTACGACTTTACAGCGGGGCGGTGGAAGGAAGAGACTGCTATCCCTATGGGTCCTGCTGATTTTTAGGGGGAAGCAACGCTGTCCCTGCGGGCTTTAAGGGTGCCCGGGGACGGCGGGGGTAGCGGTGCCGATAGGGCCCGGTGGTATGTAGAGAGCTACTCCCCATCAGACTGTGCTAGTTAGGGAGAATTTAGGGGCACTGAGCATGCTCCCGCGCGGCCCTGGTTGCTAAGGGCCCAGCCGCTGTTGGTGGGGGAGCGGCTGAAGCTCGGTGCATCCGCTATTCGGCTCCGTGTCTCCACAGGCGGGGCCAGCGGGGGAGGACGGAATTTCGGTTCCTAGCTGAGCGGAGTCACATTGGGCAGGAGCCGCGGTGGCTTGTGGGAAAAGAGGGCTGGCTCCGGTCTCTCCTCCTTCCCCCTGGCCCCCTCCTTCCCTTCCCCCTGCCGTCCTCCGGCCAAGATGTCTGACATGGAGGATGATTTCATGTGCGATGATGAAGAGGACTATGACTTGGTGAGGTCTGGGAGGGGGGCGAGTGGAAGCTGGGGTGAGGGGGTTCCCTGGCGCGGCCCCCCCCTCTGTGTAGCTCTGCCTCAGCCCCTCTCAGAGGCTGCCTTCCCGGGGGGCAGTGACAGGACGAGTTTGGCTCCCCATTCCCTCTGGGAGCCAGGGGAGGCAGAAAATGGCTTGAGGGATCAGGACTGGCATTGATTTTTGGACCAGGCCTCGCTAGTATTTATGCCTCCTCCTCCCTACCGCCGAGAAACGCGCCACTTGAGCCCTAGGAACTTATTTAGGCCCCAGAATGGCCCCTTCAGGCCCAACAAGTCAGGGCCCTGTTCATTTCAGCTAGGGTCAGGGGTAGGGGCGGGGGGTTGCAATTCTCACACGAAGTAAAGGGATACATGTACCCAGCCTGGGAGGAGGTTTGGGGATGAGGCTTGTAATCATGTTCTAAGGTCAGACTAAGGCTGGGAGGAAGGGTATAGCAGGAGGAGCTGGGAATACACATCTGCCTGCTACATAAATCACTTCAGTTGTATACCAATAATGTATTTATTTTTAACTTCCTTGCTGCCTAGGTAGAACTGGGGTTTGCTTTTGTAGTTTGCATGGTTTTGTTGTCTGTGTTTTGGTAGTGTGTTTTGTCCTTATATTCTCAAGTGATGCAATAAAATATTTGTATTTTAAAATAGCAACTGATTTGCCTTGGGGGATTCTGCGTTTTGTAGGGCTACTAAGCTTCATAGTGGTCCTCTTGATATTGTGACATGCAAATGTCTCTTGTGAGGAGTAAAACATGTCTAAGAGGGAAGACTTGGCTATATTGAGAAATAATATTTGGATCAAAAATATGTTTGCTGTGTCATCTAATCAGTCTTAATTCAGTGTTTCTAAATTCTGGGTAAAATAACATTGACGTCTTTTGTTTAGAAAGTCAAGTAGTCAATAGACTCTTAGAGAGTCAATACATTTCTGTATTCCAAAAATTGTTCTGGGATGTGTATATCTCTTATTATAAACTGGAACTGCATATCATATACTGTTTAATTTTGTAAATAAACTCCTAAAATATCAACTTTTGAGAAGAATTTCTATGTAGTAAATCTTGTAGTGTTCCTTGGTATATAGAGCAAGTTCTTAAATTTAACATTTGTTCACTATCCCATCTTATCACTTTTCCTTTGGAGTTGCCATAGGTACATGGTTGACTTTTAAAATACAGACAAATTTTGCAGTCAAATATAATGCTTCTATTTTGAATTGAGATGGAGTGGTTGGCCTATACACATTGTATTTCTAGCCTTTCACTGACCACATAAATATTAATACAAACTATTTAAAAACATGTTTTTAAATGAAATCAAGTGTAATTATATGAATTGTAAAATGGAAATTGTTCTTACAGAAATATAAAAAAAAATACTGTGGGTCAATTTGTCCCTTCATCAGCTGACAGCTATTTTTCATAAACAAGTTTATCAAAACAGATTGTAATTTTAGAAACATAAGAACAAGCATACTGAGTTAGACCAAAAGTTCATCTAGCCTAAAATCCTGTCTTCCGATAGTACCATATGCTTCAGAGGGAAAGAACAGAACAGGTAATCGCCCAGTGATTCATATATCTTCATATTCCATAATAAAATACCAAATCAATTCTGTGTGTCTATTGAATGGTATACAGTTGTATTTTTGACAGTTTAAAAATGATTGGAAAATTGTATTTAAGTGCAGTGTTTCAAATGTAGGCATGGTCTAAGTCAATACAACTCCACTGGTTGCAGGTGAATTTTACCTTTTTTATGCTAAGTTTAAATTGTATGCTTTATCAGCTGTCTGTGTGCTGGGAGAAATAAATGCTGCTTCTTGCTTCTGTATGAAATATGGTATTAATCACAGGAGGAAGTTTCTTAATTCTCTTTGTCATGGCTGACTACAAATATTCACAGAATTTACTTTCAAAAGGACATTTTCAGTATCAGATACCTAAACAACCTTTATTAGATTTTTCCTTTAAAACAAATCTTGGAAGATTCAAGTTTTATTGGTATATATTGATGTTGCCATACATGCACAAATTGACAACCTATTTTGATCAATAATAATTGAAATTTACTTATAGGCAAAAATAAGAAAAATGCTGCTTGAGAACTTATTAGACTCAAAATTCAGTTATTCAAACTTCTGAATTGGACTTATTACAAATGGACTAATGAGCAAGTAATAAGAACAGGTATTATTTGTTGATTTAAGCACATTTATTTTATGTATTTTGACATGATGTTGATAATGTTTTAGTTATAAAGCTTTAACATTTTGAACCTCAACATCTACTGTGATTAAAAGTTTGGCTTCTCCCCATAATTCTGTGAAAATTTGTCAATAAAAATCTTTTTAAAAGTTTAAAAATGAGCATTGATATTATCTATCAAAATTATTAAAAAAAATAAAAATTGATTTCTGTCTCGCCTACTTAAAACACACTGAAATTAAATATTGTTTTAACTAACTATAGGGTACACTTGTGTTAGTATAGTTCTCTTTTTTTTTAATTTAAAATTAATGCATCCCAGAGCACATCACTATCTGAATTATAGTATAAAGAGTGGAAAGATTTGTAGATGCAATTTTGGCTTATAGATGAAAGGACAGTGTTTAAATCAAGTATAAACATTATTCCAGTTAAATTAATTTATTGCATGCTTGGGATGGCTAGCCTGGATGGGATCATGGAATGCAAGAATGTTTTTAAATGTTTTGCTAGCCAGTGTGTAGATAGAGGCTATATTAGAAACAAGTTAAATGTACTTTTTCTAAACATGGGACTTCATTTTCCCACTATGCTGGTGTAAAACAGGAGAAAATCTGTTGACATTAAACTGGCCTAAGAGGAGAATTGGGCCCATAGTTCCCAAACTCGAATTAAAGACTAATATAGAAGGAGGTTTTGAAGAGTGGAAGTAGGACAAACGATTCACACAATTGAGTTCCTAGAAGTAAAAGGGTAACTCTGAACTATGGAGAGTATTTTAGGACAGAATTGGGCAGAGATTGCAACAGCAGTCAGTTTGAGTGCAGATCTATGCTTAACACGCTGTAGTGCTTCGGTGAAAACGCTATGCTGATGGAAGAGCTTCTTCCACTTCGATGAGAGGTGGTAGCTGTGTTGATGGTAGAATCTCCCCTGTCAACATAGTGCTGTCTACAGCAGGGGTTAGGTTGGTATAACTGGATTTTTCAGACCCCTGAGTGACCTAGTGTAGCCCTGACCTGAGTGAGTGTAGAAATTATAGGTTACTAAGTCAGAGAAGTAAAGTGCAATGAGTCTAGCTTGTTTCAGGTGCAAATGATCTTAATAGACCTTGTAACAAAGTAGAACAACTACACTCCTCTTAACCAATTTTGACCTTCCACGTATATACTGAAATCACTTCATCTGTTGTGTATTCAAATAGTGTGCACTTTCCTAGAACTAGGGATGTAAAAGAGTAGTCGACTATGTGATAAGCCTAGGCTTATTGGGTAGTCAAGTTGACTACTCACATTTCTTCCCCTTCCCCCATATATCAGAGGCAGCAAGGTGGGGCGGAAGGGAGCAGGAGCCGGTACTGGGGGAAGCCACCTTAAAAGCCGGTTCCCTCCAGCACTGTCTTTGTAGTGCGGGAGGTAGGGGAGACAAGGGATCAATCATAGAATCATAGAATACTAGGACTGGAAGGGACCTCGAGAGGTCATCGAGTCCAGTCCCCTGCCTTCATGGCAGGACCAAATACTGTCTAGACCATCTCTGATAGACATTTATCTAACCTACTCTTAAATATCTCAGATGTAATAGTGTAGTCAGTTAATCAATAAGCAAAAGCTCATAGGTAAATGCTATAGACTACATACATTTCCCCCCCCACCCTCCGTTCTTGCCAGAAATTTTTTTAGCAGGCTGGCCAGCAGCCTGGCTCAGTTCTGGCTTGCGCCGGGTCCAGAGCCTACCCCCACTGCAGCTCTGCATTTAAAGTGTATTAAAGTGCCTCTGATGCAGAGGCGGCAGGGGGCTCCTTGGGAGTGGGGCCAGAGCACGTTGACTGCCAACCTAACCCCCAGGGACTATAGAATAGTCAAGTAACCGATAAGAATTCATGAGGTTAATTGACTATTCAGTTAACCAATGTCTAACATCCCTAGGATGGATTGGGAAGGCAGAGGCGCAGTGGGGAATCCAGCGCAAGCAGGGACTGAAGTGGTCCCTGCTGCGCCTCTGCCTTTGAACTGTCAGCTCTTGCTACATTTCAAAGGCAGAGAGAGGCACAGCAGTTGGAATCAGGCATGAGCTGGGACTGCTTCAGTCCCTGGTCATGCTGGGTTCCCCGCGGCACCTCTAACCATCCCTAGGACGGACAGGGAGGTAAATATCTGTTAACTGAATAGTCGACTAACCACCCGCAGCTCTTGCTACATTTCAGAGGCAGAGGCACAGCAGGGATAGCAAGCACCCTCTTCCCCCCCCCCTTTTCCACTAATCGAGGAGTCGATGGAAATTCCATTAACTACTCGATTAGCTGATTAATCGAAATTTAACATCCCTAACTAGAACTGGAATATGTATATTCCAAAGTCTCTTCTTCTTCCAAATTTCCTATCTCAGATTTTATATCAAGCTGGTGATATTATGATGGACCTTATTGTGATAAACAGCTAAGAGGTTATCATTTTATAATAAAATCAGCTATTTCTGTTTAACTTTTCATTGTCTTTTATGGTCAAACTTTCTGTATATAAATGTCCAATGACATTAATAGATGTAGCTATAAACTGTTTGAAAGTCTTTATACAGGCAGTCCCCGGGTTACATGGATCCGACTTACATCGGATCCCTACTTACAAACGGGGTGAGGCAACCCCGCACTAGCTGCTTCCTCCCAGCAGACCAGGGAGACGCGCTAGCACCCTCCCCCAGCAGACCAGGAGACGCGGAGCGGCTTTTTCTCAGCAGACACCTCAGCTTGAGAATAAAGGACTAACGGAACTGAGGTGTGGGAGAATAAAACTGAGCTCTGGAGAAATGTTTGGCTAGAGTTTCCCCTACAATATGTACCAGTTCCGACTTACATACAAATTCAACTTAAGAACAAACCTACAGTCCCTATCTTGTACGTAACCCGGGGACTGCCTGTATCTACAAAGAATTTTAGTTCTATTTATGGAAGAATAAACCTAGATTTGGAATTTACTAATAATCAAAACTGTCACAAAATGTCGTGATGTGTATTGTCCCATTTTTATGACTCAATAAGTGAGACCATGGTTTCTTGTCTCTGACAGGAATTGCAATTTAATACTCTCCATAAAGTCTGCCTTGATGCTGTTTAGTTCCTTATTGAAATTAATCAGTGGTCTCCATCCACTTCCTAGTAAACAGTTGCCTATGTTGGGGGAGGAGGGAAGAATCACAATTGTCCTCCTTGTTAGCAGTTGGTTTAGAATAGACATGGAGACTGAACTTTACCTTGTCCTGGAATTATCTTTCTGTGCACAATGACAGCACCTTGTGGGGAAGCTTGAATTGGTAGTACGTGTAACACATCCTTGGGGGCTTGTTTTGTAATAAACCTAGAATGCTGTAGTTAGGTGATATTATCTGGAATCCTAAATACATTTTTTATAATTAGTAGGGAGGCAGGATAGCCAAACCTGTTTGCTGGGCAACTAGAGTATTGTGTGTTAAAGGTTTATTTTGTATGATACATTCTTTTATTTGAATGTTGGAGAGAAACAAATACTAAAGGAAAGAGACAGAGAAGTAGCTGTGTTAGTCTGTATCATGAGCTTTCATGGGCAAAACCCACTTCAGATGACGACTCGAGATTATCTCACCTGAAGAAGTTGGTTTTGCCCACGAAAGCTCATGATTCTCTATATCTATCTATCTATCTATCGAATGTGTGTGTGTATGTATGTGTGTTTTTAGTCTCTAAGATGCCGCAGGACTACTTTTTTCTTTAAAAACAACTTTTAAAAAACGAGAGTTCATTGGGAAACAGATTAGTATACCTTTGCCTTTTTCCTGGAATATTCCATGGATCCAACAAGACCTAGAACCGTTTCCTGACATTGTTTCACACCAGCTTGTTCCTGAGTAGTGACATAAGGTATCCACTTTGTATGTTCTGCCTGAAATATATGAGAGAGAGAGAGAGAGAGAGAGAGATATGATTAATTTGTTAGTATGCTTCTAAGCAGGGCACAGTCTTTTAATAAAGGTGCCTTCTGCTGTCTGGAATATAGGTGTCCAAATATCTAGGACATCATAGTTATTCATGTATGGAATCTAATGGATTAAAAACCTTTTGTTCTTTTAATTTATTGCTGTCTAGGGCAGGGGTGGGCAATAATTTTTTGCTGGGAGCCACTTTAAAATGTTTTGAAGTGGCCCTGGGCTGCACCAGAAGGGGCAGGGCCAGGATGCTTCGAGGCTTTCCCACCCACAGACCATAATTGGTCTGGGGTTGGGGGAGCCCCTTTGTCCCCCCCTTCCCACTAAGCGCCCATGCCCCTGGCAGTGGGAAGAGACTTCCCGTGCTCCCCCACCCTCAGGCCTATCACGGCCTGGGGCCGGGAGAACACACAAAGCCTCATCCCACCCTGCCAGGAGCACACGGCACTTTTAAGTGCTGCGCGCTCCTCGCAGGGCGGGGTCAGGGTGGAGGAAACTTCACGCGCTCCTTCAGGCCCTGATTGGCCTGGGGGCAGGGGAGCATAGTAAAAAGGTTCAATTAGTGAAATGAGTACACAAAACAGATTTTGATGGTAGTACTAGAGAGAGAATTTCCTCCTAAAAATGAACTTTTCTGCAAAATACAGGTAAGTGTTGCATATGGTAAGGTTCATACAGCAAATAACTACATTGGGTATGAAAAGCACTTGACACTCTATACAGTTAGAGATATTTGGTACAGTCTGGTGTACACACAATGACACTGTATCAAATGGAGTGAATAAAAACTTAATTGAATGTGGTACTCCTCAAACATCTGAATCCAAGACCAAAATTGTAAGCCCTACACCAGGAGTGGGCAAAAGGGCCTCCGTGGGCTGAATCCAGCCCACCACGTGGGTTGATCCAGCCTGCAGAGGCCCTGCTGCTCCCCTACCCACAGGCCAATCAGGGCCTGGGGCCGGGAGAACACACGAAGCCTCATCCCACCCTGCCAGGAGCACTTCTAAGTGCCGTGTGCTCCTTGCAGGATGGGGGTAGGGCGGAGGAAACGTTGTACGCTCCTCCTGCTCCCAAGCCAAACAAGGCTTGGGGCCGGGGGCGTGCGCAAAGTCTCCTCCTGCCCTGCTAGGAGCCTGTGGTACGTCAAAGAGCTGCGTGCTCTTGGCAGGGTAGAGTAAACTTTGTGCACTTTCCCTTTCCCCCAGGCCTTAATTGGCCTGCAGGTGGGGGAGCAGCAGGGCCTCTGCAGGCTGGATCAACCCTCTTAGCAAGCCAGATTCAGCCCGCAGAGGCCCTTTTGCCCGCTCCTGGTGTAGGGCTTACAATTTTGGTCTTGGATTCAGATGTTTGAGGAGTACCACATTCAATTAAGTTTTTATTCACTCCATTTGATACAGGGTATGTCTACACAGCAAAGTTATTTCGAAATAACAGCCCTTATTTCGAAATAACTTTCCTAGCGTCTACACAGCCAAACCGCTATTTTGAAATAAATTCGAAATCACGGAGCGCTTATTTCGAATTTGGTAAACCTCATTCTATGAGGAATAACGCCAAATTGAATAGCTATTTCAAATAAGTGCTGTGTAGACACTTATTTCGAAATAGGGGGCCTCCAGCCTTCCCAGGGTGCCCTGGTGGCCACTCCAGCCTCAACCAAGAACACTCCACTCCCTCTCTCCCCTCCGGCCCCCCCAGAGCCCTTAAAGGGGTAGACTCTGGCCACAGTGCCTGTGCCAGCTCCAAGCCTGCCAGCCCAGAGTCAGCAGTCACTAGTCACTGCCCCTGACCCAGTGGCCCCAAAACATGAGCCAGCAAGCCACTGGCAGCCAGCCCTCCACCACTCCCCAGGAGCAGTCTGCCAGCTCCCAGGAGCCTGCCAGGGCTGGAGAAGGCAGGCGCCTTCCTGGTCCAGGGGTGGAGATCATGGATCTTATTCAGGTTTGGGGGGGGATGCCCCCAACATCCATGATCTCCGCACTAGACGGAGGAACGCGGCCGTCTATGGCAGGATAGCTGCCAGCTTGGCCACCAAAGGCCACATGCGAACCCAGGAGCAGGTTTGCATGACAATCAAGTTGGCCCCGCGAGACCTCCAGCCCTGAGCTTCCCCTCCCCCTTCTTCCCCTTGCTTCCCCCTTCCAGCTCCCTCCTCCCAGGTTTCCCCCTCCCCTCTCCCACCCTCTCCTTTCCCCAGTCTCACCAGAGTTTCATTCCCTCCCCCCCAGTTTTGTTAAATAAAGAGAGTTTGTGTTCATGAAAATACATGTATTTTATTTGACATCAGGAAGGGGGGTTAGGGAGGGGTAAGTGGAAGGACGTGAGGGAGGAATGAGTCACAGGCCCCCTGTGGGGCAGACCAGGGAGCTTCTTAGTGCTCCTCAGGGTGGAAGCTCTACCGACAGCCCCTCGATGGACCTCCCAGATGGCAGCGTGCAGAAAGTGCAGCCAGGCTCACAGCAGCGTGTCCAAGAGAAGCACCAGAGTGCCCAGGGGCAGCTCTGGCTCCATGTTACAGAGTGCTGTGGTGTCCCGAGTGAGGGCAACCAGAGCACGCAGAGACAAAATGCTTTGCTGTCTCTCATCGAGGTAGACCAGCAAGCAGGGAAACCTGAGAACTGACTGTTCAGGGGGGTTCCTTTAAGCACAGACCTCAGATAGCCTCAGGCAGCAGCCCCACACAGTAAGTCCTGACCTGGTGACCTGCCGGAACAGGTTCTGGCCAGCCTTAAATGTGATTCAGAGTCCACTCAGTGTGGATGTGCTATTTCGAAATAGCAAAACGCTATTTCGAAATGCATTTTGTGTCTAGACGCATTATTTCGACATACCCATAGTGTCATTGTGTGTACACCAGACTGTACCAAATACCTCTAACTGTATAGTGTGTCAAGTGCTTTTCATACCCAATGTAGTTATTTGCTGTATGAACCTTACCATATGCAACACTCTACCTGTATTTTGCAGAAAAGTTCATTTTTAGGAGGAAATTCTTTCTCTAGTACTACCATCAAAATCTGTTTTATGTACTCAGTTCACTAATTGAACCTTTTTACCACTGACCTAATAAGGCAGTCTTTCTTGCCACATGATCAGATAGTGTGTTTAAGTTGTGTGTCTTGTAATGAAACTTATTTTTCATCAAATCCAATGAAAACAAACATAAAAACTCTGACTTTGGGGGCAAAATGCTTAAAGGAAAGATTGCCATGCTGCCCAGAAAGAAAAAGTTAACAAGAATTTGAAATGGTTATAATGAGTCTATACTGAGCCTTGCAATGAAATCATACACAGGTTGAAACTCTGTAATCCAGAATTCTCTCATCTGACACCATTCCTGATCCGGCATCATCAGTGACTCTGTGAATGCTCATGGGCTGACGCACCAATGGGGGAAAAAACCTATACTAAGCTTCTCTCTCCACCCATGTGCTATCAGGCCCATGCTTATCAACTCTTCCTCTGCTCTCCCAGAGCTTTTGGAGTACCTCAAACATGATCTGTGGTGTTCAAGCTCAGGGGAGGGATGGAGAAGGGAAGGACCATCTACGGGGCTACACTCGGGGGAAGAGGCAGGACAATTGTGGATCCCCACGGGGTGAAGGCGGGCACTCCAGATGACAGCAGAGGGGCCAACATCGACCTCCTCTGGTCTAGTAAGTTCCCTGATATAGGCTGGTCAGGTGCCAAGGGTGCTGGACAAAGGAGTTTGAATCTGTAGAGATTTTTAAAACAAATCTTTATAGGGATTATAAAAAAAATCTTGAAATCTAATCTATTTAAAAAATTGAGTTTTAAAATAGGTTCAGGTGTAACTCATGCTACTGAGTCTCCCTGCTAATTGTGATGATAAAACCAAAACAGATTTCAGTGTTTTATGCAGTGAAACAAGATGCTATAAATGCACAAAATAGACAAATGATTTCTTCTCATATTTCAGTTTAATAAACCTAGTTACAGTAAACTTCTGATAATCTGGCACCTTTAGGACCCAGGGGGTGCCGGATTATCAGCTATGCCAGACTATCAGAAGGGGGGGCTATGAGGGGTCTGGAGTGGGGTGGAGGGGATGCCACCCCAGACGCCTCATAGCCCCCCCTTCCGATAGTCCGGCTCTGCCCCAGGCATCCCTGATTCAGCCGCTGCTGGTCAGTTTCAGCAGCGGCTGAATCGGAGACGCCTGCGGCAGAGGAGATGGGGTGCTGCCGGGTTGGTCCCGCAGCCCCGAGGGGCAGCGTTACGGGACCAACCCGGCAGCACCCCAGCTGCTCTGCCCCCGGTTTCCCCGATTCAGCTGCTGGTCAGTTTCAGCAGCGGCTGAATCAGGGAAGCCGGGCGCAGAGCAGCTCCAATTGTCCGGCTGCCCCAGCACTTCCGGGTTCCTGATAGTGCCGGACCATCAGGAGTGCTGGAGCATTGGATGCCGGACTAATGGAGTTTTACTGTACTATGTAATAAATACTTAAGTACGTGTGTGTGTATGAAAGTTAACATTGTTCTTTTAATTCAGTTTTACTATGTTTGCACTTCTAATAGGCTGTTGTGGCCATGCCTAATTTTGCCATATGACATGATTCAGCTTTATAACAGCCTTCATGTAATTTGGATTTTAAAATGACTAACGGTTAGCAAATGCTTTTTAGCGTTACACTCTATTTGAGTTTGCTTCAATCTTGACTCTCACTGCCCATTGCTCATACTGTGTGAGTCATAGCTGTTTTCATAGGAAACTCTGGGTCTACATTATGTTGTGTGATATTTTACTTCTCAAGTGAAGGAGATGATTGGTGTCGGGGTGATAGAAGAAATTCCACTTGGAGAAGATTATTTATAATCAATGTGTATGTAGTAAGCAGCTAATATACCTACAGTCTACTTAAGCCATTGTCCTTTCCTGTTCAGCACATATAAAATTAGCCAGGCTTATAGGGCAGTGCTGAAGAAAACACTGTGTCTTGCAATATCGAGGTACATAAGTGTTAAGGGATAAGTATATTAAGAAATGAAGTTTTGTGTGTGGGGGGGTTGTTTTTGTTTTTCTCCAGCATTTTGGAAGTGTCACACACTTGGTTTCTAATGACCCATCATCGTTTGGGAGAGCCTAATGTGGCTCCATGTGAATCCAAACACTGGAGTAGTACAGATACCCTGGAAGGTTACAAGGGGCCCGTACAGACAATGTACAGCCTTGTATGCCTCAGAACAAAGTCCTTTGTTGCTATTTATGTGCCAGTATCCATCTGAAATTTCATGGAAGGTGAGCAAGTCTTCAAGTACAGAGATCTGCCAGCTTTTTACACCCAGCTAGGGAAGCCACAAGTCCAAATAGGTCAAGAGTTGGCCTAGGTATGAAGGAGGTTGCCAGAGGATGCGGTGAAGGCTAGAACTTTAACAGGGTTCAAAACAGAGCTAGATAGATTCATGGAGGTTAAGTCCATCAATGGCTATTAGCCAGAATGGGTAGGAATGGTATCCCTAGCCTCTGTTTCTCTGGAGGCGGATGACAGGGGAGGGATCACGTGAGGATTACGTGTTGTGATCCCTCCTTCTGGGGCATATGGTATTGGCTACTGTCAGCAGACAGGATAGTGGGCTAGATGGACCTTTTGTCTGACCCAGTATGGCCGTTCTTATGAGGTGTACCATGGCTTTGGGATTTCTTTTCCATAGGGTGGGCAATTAAAAAAAAAAAAAAAAAGGGCAGCCTGAAGGGTTGGTCCCTGGCAGGCCGCCACCACTGTTTATCTGTGCCTCCACAGTTTTCGAAGGATCGCAGTTCTGGTTGGCCGTGAATCACCATTCACAGCCAATACAAGCCACAGGAAGTGGTGCGGACTGGGAGGCCACTTCCTGCCGCTCATATTGGCTACAAATGGCAATACATGGCCAATAAGAGTGGCAATCCTCCAATACCTGCAGAGGCACAGGCAAACATGGAAGTGGGGGCCCACCAGGGACTAACCCTATGGACCGGATCCAGCCTGCGGGTCTGAATTTGCCTACCCTGCTGTACACGGTGGCCCAAGATTTGGAAAGAAATGGTCACATCCTTTTTGTTTTAGGATGTCTTTATATAGATTCAGAAAGGCAGCTTCATAAGCATGAATCAGTGCTGTGGCATCTTTGTAAACATAGGAGCTATATTTCATTTGAAAATGAATACCTAAATTCTACTGAAACTGATGGGTAAATGTCCTATTAGCCAGGAAAGTTTTCTACTTTGTGTTGGCAAGTAGTTTGAGTGGATTTGCCAAGTCCTCTTAATAGGAAACAATAGATATTTTAAATGTCACCTCTTCCCAGGATTTAGTCTGCATTATTGCTATGATTTTAAACAGATGTATTTCATTTAGAACATTGCATCAAATGTAGTTGTAAAGTCATGCACTCCTAAATTAGGAAGTGCCAGAATTAAGACAGCTCTTTGACCTTAATTTGGTCCCTTTGTGCATTTGTATTATAATAGTTTTTAATTACATGATCACATACTATTATTTTTCACAGAAACCTGCCTCCTTCAGAGCTCAGAATAGACAGTTCTCACTGAATGGGTATCTATTCAGTATTTTATTTTATTTTTTTATTCTCATTCGTTATGCTTTATTTACTGCACACCCTGCTCTGAATAGAGAATTACTCATTTTTTATGACACTTATTACTATAGTGCTTTGTGAACCTTAATGAAAGTATATTCACAACATCCCAGTGAGGTAAAATGGTATTATGCCTATTTTACAAAAGAAAAACTAAGGTATTCAGAAATTGTCTGACTTCAGGTGCCCAATTTAAATGTCTATCAGCTGGAGTTCATCTACCATTCAGGTTTTTTCCCCCTCAGAGTATTTAGCGTCTTATAGCACTTTATATGTTAATAGTAGAGATGTCGAGAACATCATGTGTAGATGTGTCTTGCACAGGATATAGCTAGATGAATTCACTTGTTTTGAATTTACCTCTGGACATGAAACTGTATATCAGTATTTTCATGTACAAAAATACTTTTTAGAGGAGGAAAAAGTTCGTTCTCATCTCTTTCCTATATCAAAGTCCCTATACAAATATGCTCTTCTGGCACAATGTAACCAGCACATAAATGTAAAGCCTGTCTTTGCCCCCAGAGAAAGGTCCATCTCCCACAATGTGACTATGGAATTAACTCTCCCAAGAACTAAGAATCATCACAACCCTTATCATTTTCTGCTAAACAATTAAGGCATATATCTTTGATCTTGCCTTTAATAAACACACAGCAATGGGTGTATTTATATTAAAAATAATTTTAAAACTCTGCCAAAACAAGACACTTTTCCTTTTGGGAACAAATATGTGACAGATGTGTTGTCAAGTTGCTCAGATACTAAGGTGATGAGTGCTGTATTAAAGCCTAGATAGAATAGAAAATATGTACTAATGTCAGTAAAACAGTTTGTCCAGTATCTGTGATATATCTTTGGTTACTTGATCGTTCCTCTCTTTTTTTTTTTTTTATAGTAATATACTGTTTTAGTTTTCCATAATATTTACATATGCTTTCAAATAATGGATCTGGAGGTCTCAGGAATAAGTAAGGGTTGCTTATATTAAAATCCAACCTAGGTCAGCAAGGAGTAGAAATTGTGATGGTCTACATGTAGTGAATGGAGCATCTTGGAATAAGTTGGTCACTGTGTCCACATCACAAAATTCATTATTTTTGTTCATACCAAAAAACCAGTGTGTCTCCACTACTAGTCACATTTGGGCACTGTGGGACACTTCCCAGAGTCTAAGAACATTGACTTTCACGCTGCTGCATCTGCACTACCTTAAATTCGACCATGCAAGGTCGAATTTACCATTACTCCTCTTGCCCTTAAGGACAGCGGAACAGGTTTGGTGGTGTGGATTCACTGTTTTAAAAAAAAAAACCCAACAACCTAACATGGCTAAGTTTGACCTAAACTTGTAGTGTAGAACAGGCCTAGGTCAAGTGCCTTCATTGTAACTGTATGGAATGAAGAGCGATAGAGAGTTCCTCAGGCAGGAACATCCAAACATTTAGGATGTGTCAATGGCAATACCTTATAATTGATCTAAAAATAGTGACATTCATTTTCCAATGCTGTCAAACTAATAGTATCCCAAAAGCAATAAAATTCACTGAGTGAGAAGAAACAACAAACAGCTATTTGCTATTGAACACTTCCCTATGATACATTTCAATGGCTCCATTAGGAGAAAGATTTATTTTAATTAGAAATTACCTGAAATGTAGTAAGACTTAGGATTTATTCAGTGCTCTATATAAACATTGGGCATGAAAGTAGTCCTGAGAGACAGTGGGGTGTTATTTCTCCCATTTTACAGTGGGGAAACTGAGCTAGAGAGAAACATTGATTTGTCCATGGAGTCACTGGTAGAGCTGGGATTAGAATTTAAAAATACCTAGCTCCTAGTCCATAGACTGTTGCTTCCAAAAGTACATCAGTTTAGTCCTAATTCCCTTTTATTGGGGATCATCTTAGTTCATCATTACAAAGTAGGCTTTTTGGTCAATGTATTCCTGCAATAATTTTACTCCATCAGTGAGAGTACTAGTGTGGACAAGGTTTCCAGTGGCCTCTGGCATTTTAAGCACTAGGTTGTCCAAACTTTCTGAAAGCACAGGTCTGCATCATATAATGTAATGGCTACTAATACAGTGCTTACTCTCCCACTTATTCTATCCCAAGTGAACTGAAGTGGGAAAATTTAGAAAATTAAGTGTTCTGTAGTCAAGGTGCAAGGATCTAATGTTGCACCAATGCACCCAATAAAGTCAACAAGCAAAAATCCTTCTTTCCTATTCATGTTGTAATACATACTGTATGCAGGTCCTACCTCTCTCTGGGTACTTGTGAAGCATGTTTTCTGAACCCCTAAGCTTCACAACTCAGAAGACGTTAATATTTTATGTAAATGTTAGTGCACTACATATGTGTGTGACACACACAGGCTATGTCTCCCTAAAAAGGAAAGTATTTTGTTTGTGTCAGGTGATGGTTGAAACAATCACCCAAACCTATCTTTAATAACTGTTGTGGTGACTGTAAGCTTTAGTAGCTTATATGTGGCTGCTTTTAATGTTTATCCCCTATTTAAAAGCTTAATTGTAAGTGTTCTGAAGTCCCAATTTTTAAAAGAGGTATACACTGAAAGAGTTTGAGTTTCTAAGAGAGAGCTGAATATAGACATATCAAAGACATATAGTCTTTTACCTGGTTTTCCCTTCTTTCTCTCTCCTTTCTTTTGAAGACTTTATTAACACTGGCAATATGTTAGTGAACAAAAGAATGAACATGGGTGAAGGAAACAAGGTAGTAGTAGTGAGGGAAGAGAAGTCCTACATTTTTGCAAATGAAAAAAAAAAGTGGATAAAAATAGTATTGTTTTTATCACTGCAGTGTACTGGTGACTGTGTCATTAGGGTTTTAAACAGAGTTTCAAGAAGTTTATCCTCAACATTTGACCTCTGTGTTGGGAAAGGTTGATTCCGATTTTAAAATAAATCTAAATGCTTGTATAGTATTTTAAATCCGCTATTTCTTCTTGAATTTTTAACTGTCACAAGAGCATTGTGCTAGTGCATAAGTGGAAGGTAGCATATTGTCATAAGTAAAAGCTGAATAGTATGTACAAAGTAAGCAAACAGCATAAAGATAGAAAAATTCTATGTCTTCTGGTACCCATTATGGGTGATTCCTTAGATTAAATTGTTCTGAGTCCAGATTCCTTACTTTCTACCTTTCAGCTAGGGATATTAGCAAGTAGTCAACTATACTTATTGGGTAGTTGAGTGGAGTACTCAACTACTTGTCTCTCTCCCCCCCCCCCGCCCCCCCCCCCCGCCTTATAGCAAGAGGTTGGGGACAGGAGACAGTGCTAGAGGGAGCCAGCTTAAAAGGTAGAGGCAGCGGGGGGTGGCGATAGGGGAGGTCCTGTCCGCGGGGGGTCCCTGTTTGCCAGGGGCTGCTGGATTTGGCTGGTCCGGGACGCTGCACTTGGTGGCTCTTACTATATTGAAAATGCAGAGCCACAGCACAGGTGGCTCCCAGTCCTGGCTCAGTCCCTGCTCAAGCCAGCTCCAGGAGCTAGTCCCACTGCGGCTCTGCAGAGCAGTCCATATCGCCTAATCATGTAGTCGATACAAATTGTATCGACTACATGATTAGCCAGATAACCGCAATTTAACATCCTTATTTTCAACAACACTTGCACACTCCCAATTATTTTCTGCTTCTCAGCAAAGAAACAGCTGGGGTCGTCATCATGATTAATGTTTTCCTCCATGTGCTGGCATGATTTTTTCATGATGTGGAAAGGATAGGAATGTGTCCTTTTTACAAACCTCTTGTATCTTCAAAGACCCAGGGCTCAGCAATGGAAGCACCCCCTAGTGTGTCGACTATCTGATAAGCATTTGCTTTTTGGATAGTCGGATGGTAGACTAGTCATTCACATACCTACTCTACTCTGCACTGATTATCCCTGACCGACCTTTCCTCCCTTTTTTTCTATCTGAAGCTTGGAATGTTGGAATGTCTGAAAAAATAACCATTACAAATAGAGTGACTAGTATTTCTGATAAAGATTGAAACATTTCACTAACATACACTTCTCTGAACACAACTTGCCACTTTCCCTGTTACCCAAAGGCAAATGCAGATCTCTCCAAACATTTTGAACGTGGTGAGCTTTAGAGGTGGGGAGGGGGAAGGAAGGTTGTGCATAGGGACATAAGGAAGTACAGTCCTAGCTTGTGCAGCAGGTGTATATGGAAACAATTCTATTAACCCTCCCACTTGTCCACAGGCTACCATAACTCAGGCTGATATTTCCCTACTGAAAGTTAAAAGGCAAACCTGGGCTCTGCTTCTGGATAAAAGCAGAGGCACCTTGCTCCTTATGCAGCCCAACTCTGTGCCACCTTGGTACCAGCAGCACAGATTGAGGAATGAGAGAGTGTCGTACCATGGGTGTGGTAAAATGGCAGCCCTGCCATGCAATCTCTGTGGAAAAAATTAAGTACCTCGGAAAAAGCTTCAACAGCATCCCCCTGAAAGATTCTATTGATATCTCTGCATGCATCAATATCCTGTTTGGACATAACTCTGAGCAAGGCAGGGCGTAGCCATTTCACAGAAACACAGCCACCAAACGTGTTCCTTCCCCTCCCTTGAATTAGAGCAACTTAACCTGCACCTCTTCCCTTGCTTCATGTTCCATGTCCAGCTGCTGCTGAGATTCAACATGAGGCTAAGTTCTTGAGTAGTTCCTAGCTGCCTGCTGTACCAGCTGACCGTGTAGTGAGCCTCTCCTCCTTGTCTGCTGCTACCTCTTCGTTAAGAGCTGCTTTCTCTGGGTTAAGTCCTGTTTCTGCTGACTCTGTGCCATGGAAGGAATCCACATGATTAGTGGATGTGGGGTCCTTTCCCAGGATTGCATCCAGTTCTTTATGAAAATGGCATGTCTTGTGTGCAGCACCAGACCAGCTGTACTGGTCTACTTCACTCTACTGTACGACTGCTACAGTTCCTTTATCTAGGCTCTGCATTTCAGCGTGTCTCGTTCATACCCTTTCTTGCACATGGCTCAAGATGTGGTCAGATGTATTCCAGTTCCTGTAGGTCACTCACAGTTGTGATTGGATTCATTCTTCGTCATACACACTAATAAGAGCCTGCTCCACGCATGAGAGCATCTTGAGAGAGAACCACCCCCTGATTGTCTGAGAAGACACCATGAGGAACACTCCACAGCTGAGCCAGCCAGCAGGAAATGGATTTTAAAGTTCCCAGGGCTTACAGGGAGAGTAACGTGTTTTTGTTTGCCTTGCTGCAGAGCAGCAGAATTCAAAGCGCTGGCGAGAGTGCCTAATCGGGATTGTGGGAAACATTCTGGGGTTCAATAAACTCGAAAAAAATCATCCTGTACTACACACTGCATGATGGTCAACGATAAAGGAAGGAGGAGGGACAAAAGTCCCTTGTGGAAGTAATTGTGTTTTGTGGCTGAAACTGTGTGTTTTTTGCAATTTTTGTTACATTGCAATGTGAATGCTTTCCAGGTTTTGTTGCCAAAAAGGAATGTTTGGTGACAAAACTTACCAGTGTAGACATGCCCTAATAGCACCTTCTAGAAGAATTGTAATTTGCCTTGGTATTCTTGGCCAGAGTTTCTAACCACCTTCTCTTCCTTCTCCTACCCCCACGACCATTGCACTGCAAATCAGTGTGCTAATAGGTTTATTCTTTTCATCCCAGAGGTGGTTGAATTCTAGTGATGCTCTAGTGAGATGACATAATTAACCTAGACCAAAATTATTATTTTTTATGGTTCATTTGAATTGAGAGATCTACGTTTGGTGAAAATATATTGATTTACCATCATATAGATCAGTTTTTATTGATAATGTTTTGTGTTCTCCTTTTTCCCCACCTCTAAACTGTAGGAATACTCTGAAGATAGTAATTCTGAGCCAAATGTGGATCTGGAAAATCAGTACTATAATTCCAAAGCATTAAAGGAGGATGATCCCAAAGCAGCATTGAGCAGTTTTCAGAAGGTTTTTAGTTTTATGTTTTCCCTTATATTTGTTTGTTGATGTTATAAGGCACAATTATATTTGATCTACTATGAAAATATTTTAATTGTATTTAAATCGTTGGTGTATTTTTGATATTGAAAATGCATTAATAATTCACACTGATGTTACCACGTGAGTTTGTTTTCAGGAATGTTGAAAGAAACTCTTTGTAGTAGTACTGTACTAGTGCAGATGTTAGTAAGTTTTTATCAAATTTCTTGACTCCCAGGCTGTTTACTAACTTATAAGTACCATACAGAGAAAAAATATTGTTCACTTTAGTGGCATAACTGTTTTTTTTTAATTTATTGCAAAACTGTTAATCCTTGCAAAACAGTTTATTTTAAATACATTTTTATTTAACTTGTTGATCTGCTATAGAGACCATATCCAGTTTTCTTTTATTAATTGAAAAATAGTTTTCTTTAAATCTTACATCATGCATTACTATTGGTTACAAGTTTGAGTAAAAGGCTTCAGGTGTGTAATTGCCAACTGACTGAATATCTGTAGAAGAGTGGTTATTCACTTGAATTATAAATTCTGAATATGCATACCGTCATCAGAATGTGGTGGGTTAAAGATTTATCAATAAAGGAAAGAACATTAGGTCTTTTGGGTTTCGTTATCTGTTATATATTTGAAAGAGTTTGTGCATCTGTCTGTCCATCTGTGTGTCCGTTCAAGAACTCCTCCTAAACGGTAAGAGTTAGGGTCACCAAATTTGGTATGCAGTTTCCTCTTATCATAAATTAAAGCAAGGTTGGAGTTTGTTTGCAGGCACATCCCATTGCAGGCACAATGTGATTGTTTCTCACCAAACGAAAAGGGAGGGCTATGATCAGGGACAGGTATACTTCAGAATGACCCTGGGAGGGAAGGGGGGCGGCAAGCAAGCCACAAATAGCTGCAGAGCAGCACGGTCCCTGATGTCCTGGCTGATCCAGGGAAGAAATCCCCGCTGTCCTGACAGCCCACAGAACTGCAGCGTAACCAATGGCCAACCAGCGCAGTTCCTGCCACCCCAGTCTACCCCAGGAGAGCAGCCCCTGGCTGGGCAGTGCAGCCCCCACCACCTGTGGAGCAGCTGCCCCACCACCCTGCCTACAGCCACTGCCTTTTCTTGCCTACCTTCAGTCGATGCCACCCCTGCCCTGAGCTGCCTATTCTCTGTCTTGAGTCCTACATCCTCCCCTTCTTTCCCTGTGCTGCCTTGCACCTCTACCCTCTGCCTGGAGCTCCCCATCCTCTGCCCTGACTCCAGCACCCTGAACCCCCCACCCTGAGCCACCCATCCACTGCCCTGAAGGACCCGAGCAATGTCTGGTAAAACTTCTATCTAGTCAAGTATATATTTTAGAGAGTTTGTCTGATCAAGAACTCCTCCCAAACAGTAAGAGCTAGGGCCACTGAATTCGGTATACAGCTTCCTTTTATCATAATTTAAAGCAACATAAGGGTTTTGTTGTGCTAGGGGAACAGGATGTGCCTGCAATGGGATTGTCTCTCTTCTGTTTGGTTTTATGAGACGCAATCACCAACTCAAGTACAGATCTCAAAATTGACATAACTGAGTGAATGCTGAAAGAGACTGAATCAAGATGAGCCAGAAAAATAGGATTGCTTCTCAATAAACCTTACAGAAAAGAGACAAATTGACAAATTTGAAGTGGTTCTCTATTTGGGCACAGCTAAATCAATGCTTAGGGTTTGAAAACTAGAAAACCAAATTGACTAGAGCCCTTTTTTGTTAAACTTGTATCATTCACCATATTTTATGGGGATGAAGAAAAAATACACTTGATGAAATTCCTATTTTAAAAAATTTAATAAAAATATTTAACAGACCATTTTTACAACTCCTTTTTAAAAAAATTCAAAATAAAAATTAATTTCATAAAATAACACTATTTTTGAAAAAATATAAGCATTTAAACAAATCATGTAACTTTCATTTTATTTAAAAAAACCTTAATTGAGTTACAGACCCAGGCAACGCCAGGTACATATGCTAGTGGTGTATAAAGAGTCTCCAGAGAGATCTGTTTAGTTGGTGTTTTTTTTAAATTATTATTGGGGTTGTGGGAATACTTCTTTGTAACACTCAATATTCAGGTCTTGTCTAACCTGGAAGACTTGTAAATGACTGATGAACTCATGAAATGATTGCATCACACAGTGAAGAATGAAATTTTGAGCAGTTGAGAGAGGAAGGGATTTTTAGTTAGATTTTTTGAAAGCACTGTTTTCTTGTGTTTCTGTTTAATTTCAGTGACTGTAACAAAATCTTTTGATAAAAATCCCTTACTCTGCCCCACCAATTCAGATGTTAACAACACTATGTAGTCTGAGATCCCCGGCAAGTCCCCTAACATAATCAGGGATGATCAGAATTGATGTTACTTTCTGAGGTAGAAAACAAGCAGGAAAAAACTTTAATGCCTCTTTTTAAAAATTAATGAAAGTTTAAAAAGAGACTAGCTTTTATTTTTAATCTTTGCTTGTCAGCTTTTTGAACATTAGGTTATTGAAGATGAATTATCTTTCTATTTCAGGTTTTGGAGCTTGAAGGTGAAAAAGGAGAATGGGGATTCAAAGCACTGAAACAGATGATTAAAATAAACTTCAAATTGGTAGGAGTTGCAGCTATCATTTTAGGAAGTGCTAAATTGATTTAATATTGGATTGATTTACAGTTGTTAACTTCTTGTCCTCTCCTTATTTTTATCTCCAAAATTACATTTGTAAGGCTACTAAATAACATATTATTTCTCTAATAATGTCCACATAAGCAGTCATTATAGTTGCAACAGGGAACTTATATGATCATGATTAACATTAATCTCATGGTTAAGAAGTTTGAAATCTAATCCTACCTTTCCCTATGCAACATCCCACGTTTCTGGGATAATTTGCTTGTGTGGGTAAATGCAGCTATAATGTATATTGGCACCTTTTAAATTACCTTGATGAGCTTGCCTTACGCTGATCAAACTCAGGTTTTTTTCCCCTGGAAAGCTGTGTGTAATGATATCCCAGATTACAACCTGGAACCGGTGTTCCACTGTGCCCTCTTAACTCTTCAGGCTTGACTATCTCTCACAATGCTTTGCTAATGACAAGCAGAAAACCCTGTAGGTGTTAACACTCAGTACAACAGCATGTGGAGCCCCACACCCAATTAGGTTGTATTAATGCTCCCTGAGCACTCATGAATCACACCGAGAAAGGCACCAGCAACTCTCTCCAGCCTTGCACCCCTGGAATATACTGTCTTGCCGTGGTTAGAAACCTAACTAATGTGAGTTTTACCCATTTTTGCCCCTCCATTGATGCAGAAGGGATATACATGAGCTGAGATTTTCCAAGCACTTCAACCAAAACACACTGTTTAGGTAAAATATAAAACAGATTTATTAACTATAGAATGAGAGATTTTAAGTGGTAGTCACAAAGGGTCAGAGATGGTTACCAAAGAAAATAAAAGGTAAGCACATGATCTCAAACCTTATTAAACTGAGTATTTGGATCAAGAAGTTTTTCTCACCCCTCTGGATGTTGCAGGTATGTTACAGTTCTTCATACACAGGCTTTCCCTTTAAGCCTGGGACCAGTAGCCTCAGTTCAAGTCTTTGCCTTCCCAGCATTCTTGTTGCTTCCACCATAGGTGGGGGAGGAGAAAGGTAAAAGCATGATGCCACTGGACCCCTATTTAATATCCTCAGTTCATGTGCCTGGAAAACACTAACCCAGACATGCCCTGGTGGATTTTGCTGAGTCACAGAGCTGAGCAATCCCCTATTGTATGATGCTTGTGCAGCCCTCTTTCAGCATATTAAATCCCTTGTTTACAACTCCCTTACTGATCAATGATCATTTAACACCTTTTGTGAGCAGTTCTCCTTCTTGTTACTGGAGAACTAGCACTGAGCAACTCTAAGGCTTTATCTACGCTACCTGGTGGATCGATGCTATAGCGAGGGATCCACTGGCTATCAATTTATCAAGTCTGCTGTAGACGTGATAAATCTATTTCCGAGCATGGTCCTGTTGATGCCGGTAGCTCACCAAGATGAGAAGTGTAGCTGGTGTCGTCAGGAGAGCAGCCCCAGCCTATCTTATCACACATAAGACGCTGCAGTGAGTATGTCGACTCAGCTATGCTATTTGCATAGCTGAAGTAGGTTCGTGCCGCGTAATGTAGAAAAGGCCTCAAACTCACACCTAGGGCTTTTGATTAATTGCAGTTGTTTCCCCCCTGCCCGTGATTAACTCAAAAATAATTGTGATTAATTGCAGTTTTAACCACTGTTATACAATAGAAAACCAGTTGAAATTTATTAAATATTTTTGGATGTTTTTTACATTTACAAATCTGTTGATTTCAATTACAACACAGAATACAAAGTGTTCACTTTATTTCTTATTACAAATATTTGCACTGTAGAAATTACAAATAGTATTTTTCAACTCACATAATACAAGTACCGTAGTGCAATTTATCGTGAAAATGCAACTTACAAAAGTAGATATTTTGGTACATAACAGCACTCAAAAAACAATGTAAAACTTATCCTAGAAGTCCACTCAGTGCTACTACTTGTTCAGCCAGTCGCTCAGGCAAACAAGTTGATTTACATTTGCAGTGTCACTTGAAAGTGAGAACAGGCATTCACATGACACTTTTTTGTAGCTGGCATTGCAAGGTATTTAATATTCATACGTCTCTCTTCATGCTTTGACCGTCATTCCAGAGGACATGCTTCCATGCTGATGATGCTTATTAGAAGTGTTAATTACATTTGTGACTGTACTCCTTGGGGGAGACTTGTATGTTTCCTGCTTTGTTTTACCCACATTCTGCCATACATTTCATGTTACAGCAGTCTCTGATAATGACCCAGCATATGTTCATTTTAAGAACATTTTCACTGAAGATTTGACAAAAAACAAGGAAGGTACTAATGTGAGATTTTTAAAGATAGCTGCAGCACTTAGCCCAAGCGTTAAGAATCTGAACTGCCTTCCAAAAATCTGAGGGACGAAATGGAGATTATGATTTCAGAAGTCTTAAAAGAGCAATACCCTGATGTGGAAAGTACAGAACCGAAACCACCAAAAAATAAAATAAAATTTCTGGTGGTGGCATCTGACTCAGATGATGAAAATGAACATGCATTGGTCCATATTGCTTTGGATCATTATCGAACAGACCCCTTGTCAGCATGGACGCTATTCCCTGGAATGATAGTTGAAGTATGAAGTAACATGAATCTTTAGCGCATCTGGCATATAAATATCTTGCGACACTGGCTAAAATAATGCCATATGAACACCTGTTCTCGCTTTTAGGTGACACAGTAAACAAGAAGCTGGCAGGGTTATCTATTGCAAATCTAAACAAACTTCTTCGAGCCAGTTGGCTAAACAAGAAGTAGGACTGATTGGAATTTGGTTTATTTTTGACTGCAAGGGGGTTTTGTACATAATTCTACATTGATAAGTTCATCTCTAACTATAAAAAGATTGTGCTATAGTACTTGTATTGGGTGAATTGAAAAATACTATTTTGTTTGTCATTTTTAAAGTGCAAATATTTGAAATAAAAATAAAGTGAACACTATACTCTTGTATCCTCTATAGTAAATTGAAATCAATATACAGTAGACGTCCGATAATCCGGAACCTATGGGACCTAGGTGGTGCCGGATTATCAAATATGCCAGACTATCAGAAGGTACTATAAGATGGTTATATATATACTGTATACATTATATACTGTATATAAAGTGTTCTTAACCCTTTTTATTGTACATACTGTATACAGTATACTGTAATGTTTTAGTTTTTAAGCCTTTTTACCCTTTTTGCTCAGTTCAGCTGCTGCCGCTGTTACCTTGTGACTCATTTTTTGCCGAAGCTCACTCACTAGGCTCTTGCCATTTTGATGCCGGACTATCAGGAGTGCCGGACTATTGGATGCCGGACTATTGGAGTTTTACTGTATTTGGATATGTAGAAAACATCCAAAATAATTAAATAAATGGTATTTTATTATTGTTTAACAATGCGATTAATCATCTGACAGTTGTAAAGTTTTTGAAGTTTCTGTGCATATTTATAGATGTTGATATCTAGTAGCAACATTCAGTATACAGTTTTTCATGATTATGAATTAAATATGTTTTTTTAACAGACTAACTTTCCTGAAATGATGAACAGATATAAACAGCTATTGACCTATATACGGAGTGCAGTTACAAGGAATTACTCTGAAAAATCCATCAATTCTATTCTTGATTATATCTCTACTTCCAAACAGGTTAGATTACCATTCCTCTAATGTTGGTGATCCTCCCCCTGTCCATTTTTTGTATGGACTTTCTGCCTTTGCAAAACCTAATTCTTGATAATTGAAGAACAATTATAATATTACATTTGTTACAGTATACAAATGTACAGTATACAGTTTCCCACAATTAATTGATCATTACATGTTAAAACATATGTTCTCTTTTAACTTTAATGTCATCTACACAAAATTAAAGCAGGCTAGAAACTACTTAGTGTCTCTTACTTGGGCTTTCTTTACAGCTAAATGTCACAAATAACTTGTTTTTCAATAAAGTGACTACCATCATCAAGAAGTTCTCACATATTTATAATGAAATAACTCTTTATATTCGTTAATTTTCCATTTGGTTATGGTAAGAAATGTGTCTACCTTTCAAACTAAGCAGACTGGGTACATAGGACTAAATCCATGGCCAACCTCTATTCTTTTTTGTGCTACTGGAGCAGCATAAAGAAAAAAAGAAAGCTCCCCTGCACTGTTATCTGGAGATTCCCAGCATGTGGAGAATCACCAGCGCTCTGAGTTGATTTTTATGCCTTCCTCCCTTCCAGCGATGCATGGGGGAGGGACAGGTAAAGTCACCGGAGTGTAAACGTTTTTTGGCAGTCCCGAGGATGGCTAGCTTTAAGACTGTACCTAATTGGCAGTAAACTATCTGTTGTAAATTGAGCCTAGAATTAGGACTGGAGAGAATCAGGGACTCATACCTGCAACCTGAAAGCCACTAGGCCCTTATCCCAACTGCATCCAGTAGATAACCTGGCCTGTAAGGGTACAGAGACTTTCGTTCTCAATTTTCTAGGTAGCGTTTTTCTTAATCAGGTTATTAAACACTCTGCAATTTGTGGTGTTACAGTTTGTTTCCATACAAGAATATGTTCTGGTCTACTCTGAGCAGAACAGTCAGCAATTTTTTGTTCTCATTTCATGCAGTGTTTGAATAGGAGGGAGAAAATATCTTTTGTTGATTTCCTTCCCTCCTATCTTTTTACTCTCATTGGTCTCTCTCTTTCATTTTCCAGTAAGAGTAATGCTATCTTTTCTATTAGTATTTTTCTTATATACTTCCATAACTCTGATTTTTATTACCTGCTTAAGATGGATAAGAAGCTTTGGTTCTTCACTAATGTAGTAAAAAATTGCTGGTTTTAAAACCTTGTACATCTTAATGAAAAAAAAAAAAAAGCTTACATTTGGGAGCTTCTGAATGACTTTGTCAGTTCCAAACTTCAGTCAAATCTTCTATTTTATGGTAACATTGTTGATTATATATTATGCTTAAATTTTGTCACTTAAGTTGCAATTTCAATTATTTATAAGCAATTGTTCAATAAGATACAGATTTCTGTATCTTATTTGTATTGAAGTTCAAACATGCACTTTTAGTTTGCTCAGACTGACTTTATTAACAGGTACAAATTTGCTGTTTACAATTATAGAATTCTGATTTTTTATGCCAGATGGATTTGCTTCAGGAATTTTATGAAACAACACTTGAAGCTCTGAAAGATGCTAAGAATGATAGATTGTGGTTTAAGACAAACACGAAGGTAAAATACATAAATAGTTTTATTTTTTGCTTGTTAAAACTTTCTTAAGTTGCAAGTCTTAATGTTATAAATTCCAAAAGCCTTATTGTCCTAATGGCTTTAATTCTTTAATCACAGCTTGGCAAATTATATTTAGAACGAGAAGAATATGGAAAATTACAAAAGATTTTGCGCCAATTGCATCAGTCATGCCAGGTACGGTACAATAGATATTTTTACAAAATACATTACTACCTCAAAACTGCTTGTAAAATGATTCACTAATTTCACATCCAGCTTTTAGATGAAAAAGGCATTTTATTGAGCTTTGTAAATAGAAAACAAACCTAGTACTTATTTTAATTCCTTATCTGTTTAGTAACTTGAAATAAAAATGATAGAATAGGGAATTGCTGGTAAAAGGACAACGTTTTTTATAACCAACAGACAGTAATTGCATTAGTTACATTTCACTTCTGTGTGGGAATGAGAAGCATTTGTGAATTATTATTCCTTCTAATGTAGCATTCAAGGAAACTGGGAGGAAAACTACATTTAAAATAATGGAGAAACAAAAATTCTAAATGAAGATTAACCATAGGTAAAAAGTATGGCCTTTACTTCTCTATGAAAAAAATATATTAAGCCATGTGCATTGGCCAAATCTGTGCCCAGCTTTGCTTATCCTCTCCCATCTTTATTCTGAACAAAGATGATGCACAACTAGAAATCTGGCCCATTATTAGCAATACTATGATCATGAATACATTACTATTCAATTGCAGTGGTTGCATGACTTGAACACTTGTATATTGAAAAGAATCCATAGAAGTTATGAAATTTACAGAAGGCCAAATCTTGAAGTTCTTACTCAAGCAAAACTCATAGTGAAGCCAGTGTTTTTACCCAAGTTGAAAACTTTGAAACTTGGTTCATGCTAGCTTCCTTGTACATCATGTTTTTAACTTCACTGGCTCTATTTAAGTTACCACATTTGGAAACTCCTTTATTTCTGTTAGTAGATTTATGAAAATATTGCGTTGCATACTTTTTCATTAGTATAATGGTGACATCAACTTTCTTTCAAGATTCACAGTTTTCATTATTTACCCTTTCATAGACTGATGATGGAGAAGATGATTTAAAAAAAGGGCACCCAGCTATTGGAAATCTATGCGTTGGAAATTCAAATGTATACAGCACAGAAAAATAACAAAAAACTTAAAGCACTATATGAACAGTCATTGCACATTAAGTCTGCCATTCCTCATCCACTGATCATGGGCGTCATCAGAGGTAAGGTTTTTTTTTATATTCTTTCAGATTCCGTTGTTCAGATCAGTGTCACTTATATTAAAAAAAAATCTTACTTTTTAAATGTTGTTTCAACTGAAAATAGAATGCAGAAAACATTCCAAATATCTGCTCTTATTGAATTGCATTGACAACTAAAAAGCATTAAGATTCACTGGAAGTACCTATTTATTGGCCAGTAAAGATTGGGTGAGTTGTATTGAGGGCGTGTATCGTGTGAAAGCACCTGTCACCAGGATATGGCTATCACTTGTCTCCTCTGCTGGCAGGAAACCTGCCAATTAGAACAGTAAAAGAAAACAAACAGTATTACTCATTAGACTTCCTAAATAGTTTTTCTTAAAATGTGTTGAATAGCTTCCATAAATAGATGATGTTGCTATGTATTTTCTTTGTAATTTGCCATTGGGATAAATTTCAACTGAGTAAATGTATTAATAGTATCCTTTTAACATAAAGGTTGTAAAAGTATAGTTTCCCTTATAGTCACTATGTGATTTTAGGCAGGGCTGAATTTACTCTTCTGGGGTCCTAGGGCTATTAGATTTTGCAGGGTCTCCTAGGCTCTGGGAGGGGGCCAAAAAATGAGAGGTTTGTAGTGTGGGAGGGGGCCATAGGTTGAGGTGAGGGTGGGTGGGTAAGGACTCCGACTGGGGGTGCCAGCTCTGGGGTGGGGCTGGGGATGAGGTGTTTGGGTTGCAGGAGGGGGGCTCGGGCAGGAGATTGGGGTGCAGAGTCTGGGAGGCAGTTAGAGTGCGGGATGATATCAGGGCTGGGAGAAGGGGTTGGGGTGTGGGGCACTTATCAGGGGCAAGGCCAGATAATGTACAGGAGCTTTAGTGCACACAGCTCAGAGCTCTGAGTTTAAGGAGGTCTCGCAAAAAGATCTAAACATTTGGCAGCCTGGAGCTTTCTTTTTTTGGGGGGGCCCTTAACCCAGGGCCCTGGACTGCAGCCTCTAAAACTTCTTTCTTAATCCAGTCATGATTTTAGGAATGGTTCTTTTTAATAGTATTGGAAAACCAAAAAAGAAGCAGCAGCCATATATTTATGTGCTAATGTTTTTTCTCAGCAATTTTAATGAATTTAAAAAAAAAGCCTGAATATTGTTTGAGGAATCGGTGTAGACATAGCATGGTACATTTAGGAGAATCATTCTGATAAATGGCTGCAAGCACACAGTTTCAGTCTCCTTTCATCTTTGTTTTCTTTTCAGAATGTGGAGGCAAAATGCACTTAAGGGAAGGAGAATTTGAAAAGGCACACACTGACTTTTTTGAAGCATTCAAAAATTATGATGAATCAGGGAGCCCTAGAAGAACCACTTGCTTAAAATATTTGGTCCTAGCAAACATGCTGATGAAGTCTGGAATAAATCCATTTGACTCTCAGGAGGTATGCTTCTCAATGTGCACAAGTTGCCTTAACTTAGCTTTTTTGCTACCTAAATGTACTTATTATGGTTTCTGTTCTGTATAGGCTAAACCATACAAAAATGATCCAGAGATTCTAGCAATGACAAATTTAGTAAGGTAAGATATTTTATTTTTCCTGAAGAGCAAAGCTTCCAACCATGAAACAGAGATTCTTTTTGTTTTGTTGAGAATAATTACAAACATTTTTTTCAGTGTTCCAGTTTTGGATTTTTCTGTATTTCTGTTGTTCAAAGCTTTCTGTGTAGTGAGTTATATCAGTGGTACTCAGACTGAAGACCATGAGGCTTCAAGTGGCTCCTCAATGTGTCTCTCACTGTGCTTTATGGCACGTGATATTAAAACACTGTGATTTAATTATTTACCACTCAGGATGCTTTTACTATGTTTGTTATGCTTAAAGAAGCACACGAGATGTTTTTTCAGAGGGGTAAGGCAACACGCCGCATTTATTGATAATATAACAAAGTAGCAAATGCACACACCCCTCCCTCCACACACACACCCCGCTGATGACATAGTTACCGGTCTGTTGCTCGGCCCAACCTATTGGCCAGATAGGTTGGGTGCGAGGAAGGAGACAGATTCTTGTCAGTCCGGACTGATGCTCCACTTGGCAGGACGGGAACCTGAAGAACCATACAAGACACCCCATCCTTTACAGGATTTTCCTTCCATGCAAGTCTATGCATTTTGCCTTGTCAGGTCTTAATCAGTCACTCAGCATCACAATCAATCTTCCTACAATATATGCTTATCAGGAAGAAGTTGTTCTCACAGTTATTTGATATCCATATGCTGATGACCCTTCGGGGGCATTGTCTTTCCAGTGAAAGTTATCATCAGTTTCCTATCAAGGGGTGCTTGCCACTAACTTCAGGGTTTGTCAATCTGTCCCAGTAGTCTGCGTCTTCAGTGTTCTTTCACTTAGTTGATAATTATTTGGAGCTTCTGAGTCTCCAGCTCCTCCTCTGGCCCTTTGAGCATGCAGTGGCCTTCTCTCTTATTTCTCCTAAAACAGTCTCTCTCATTCACACAAACAATACATTTACACAATTGCAGTGTGGAACAGAAGGGTACTTCTAGTCACTTTAACAAAGTTACAAAGTCTTTCAACATTAAACTTCTTTCTATCTACTACAAGGCCTTACCTAATATTAACATGACTATGCATTACAATATTCCATTCCTTCACTTTAACATCAGAACATGCTAATATCAAACAGAGCTGGAGCTAAGTTAACAAAGCTGCCTGGCCTGTCTGAGACCCACATCTTGTGTTTAAGTTGAATCTAAACCTTTTGCTATAACATACATTCATTATAACTAACTAACTTTTTAGTTACAAAATTCCAGGACTACATGTTGTTATCCAATTATTGCTGATAAAATAATACTTGGTCAGTCATTATGGGTGCATGTGTGTATTTGTACAATACATATAAAACTAAATATTTCCCTGAATATATAGTACCATAGTAAATGAAATAATTAATTCACACTACTGTGGCTGTTTTGGGTAATGGTGATTGCTAAATTGGCTCCTGAACTGCTGGGGTCTGAATATCACTGATCTATACAAAACTCTTCACAGTACCAGTTTAAAAAGACCCCACTAAGAACATATACTTTTTTGTTTTACATCTAAAACAGTGTATCATGCTGCATTCTTATCTGGTGTCATTGCATGTTGTTGTTTTTTCCCTAAAAATATCCAAATATTCTTCCAAATATCCTAATTCTGAATCATGAGATTTTATTTGCAAGACTGGAGAACTGATTTTAAAAGATGTTCTCAGAGATCATGTTCATTTGCTGGCTTTCTATCTAAATAACTTCCAATGATTTACTGTGATTATGTAGTGAACATTTTATTGAACTCTGTATTCAGAAGCAATAATTATTTTTGTAATTATTATAATTCTATTTAATTGCATTGTATATAAAAGCTGCAAATTTTGTTCTTTCCGTTCTGTGAGCTGATCCTTTGGTCTTATAGTTCACCATCATATTAAAAAGTAACTTTCATGTTTTTTTCCTTCAGGAAATAGCAGGAGTGTTCTTTTCGTAGAAGTTCAATATGTTGCATGATAATAACAGCCAAGATATTGTTAGTCCTGGAAGAGAGAGTATTTAAAATTGTTTTTTACAATTGCATTTGTCATTGGTGTTAGAAGGCATTCAGAATTTCCAGGCTGGCCAATGCTGATTGTGCAAATTCAAGTTTAGTCATTTAGAATCAGATTTTTCAGAATTGCTGACCACCTGCAAATCCAGTGGCTGCTGAGAATGCTCAGTATTTCTGAAAATTAGGCCCATTAAGCTTTCTTTGAAGGTTGATGTGGTATGTTATATTAGTAGAATGATTTGCGGCAGTGATAGGCAGTATTTTCACACATCAGGGCATGTGTGCCAGAAATAATTTTATGGTGGGGTTTTTGGAATAGAGCTTTCAAGTATCAAATCCTGTGGGCATGTGCATTCCTAAACATTTGAAGATCCAAAATGCTACATGACTTTTTTACAGAGAATGTGCTCAGCAGCATTTAGTCCCTACATTACTGAGACCATCAGTTTACGTAGATTGTATTGAAACACTTCCATGCTGTTCTGTGAAACCAACCAGTTCTTGTCCACTATAAGCAGCTTCTGTCTTGATAAAAAAGAAGTAATCTGTGTTCAGTTATCTTTTGCAGTCAAAGGATGTGGAATTTCTCTGCTCAAATTTTGTAATATATAGTTAATATTGTGGGCCAAATCTTGTTCAGAAACAACTACTGTTCGCTGCTATCAGCTGCTCAAAAAGAATCCAACATGCCTTCTGATACCAAAGAGGCATATGCATTATTGACCTAATAATGAATAAAGGATTTGGCACTTTGTGGAGGGATTGCTTCAGGGAATTTAAATTCCGTATACATGCTTTTTACTTTAGATTCATGCTTTCATGTAAATTTGAGACAGAAGGTACCCCCATGTGGCTTTAGTAAATCCGCTTTCATTCACACTACCCGATTTATATCCTATATCTTCACATCTGAGGGTATTTGTCTCTCAAAAATATGAAAGCAAGTAAAAAATATAGCACAAATTACAAAGCCTCAGCAGATAACATCAATTTTTTTTAAGTTACAATGATTTTCTTAATTTCTACTACAATTAGAAACTAAATATGCATTTAGATTTTTGGGTGGAACTGAAATATTTTGTACATTGTAAAACAACTTTGCTTCTGGGATACCCTTTGAAATTTTGTACATATTTTAAATGCCATTTAATTATTAAATGTGTTTCATATTGAGTTTATTAACTACTACAGACATTTTGCTTCTGCACTATTTATCATCTCCTCTGCATCGATCCTCAGTGAATTCTTAATGCTGAGGCTATACATCATAATTTTGTCACAGACTTTGATGTGTGTAAACACAAAGATGACTTGGCTCTATGTTCAGTGAGAGAGAATATCCACACTATGAAGGAGAAAGTCATTTCTAAAACACAAACATTCACAAACACAATTAATAGCAATTGAATGCATATACTGACTGATAAATTGCTGATTCCTCTTGGCATTTAAACGTGAGGTTCCAATAAGGTGCATCAGGACCGATCCATATTAACATAAAAAAAAATGGAGTAACTTTGAGTTTATTTTTAGTATTTTTCATAAATTAACTTTTGAAAATACAAATCCTTCAAGAACAATTTTATTGTTGCAAAAGGGCATACATTCACATTAAACTTCAGTGAACACTAACAAAATATGCAGTAGAAAAAATGAGGAAGCTACATTGTTATCTTCAGATGCACATTTTCAACACCATTTTTTCTTACGCGTCCTTTAATTATCAGAAAGATTATGGTTGTAATTCTTTGCTACTGAATTACTATGTGGTAACTGGAAATCTTATCCTGATTTGAGACTTACTTTTTTTTTTTAACTTGATAAAATGGTGATTCACTCTCCTCTCTTGTTCAAGTGCCTATCAGAATAATGACATCACTGAATTTGAGAAGATTCTGAAAACAAATCACAGCAACATCATGGACGATCCCTTCATAAGGGAGCACATTGAAGGTATGGTCACAGGAGGAGGTTGCCACACTTTAGGGCAACTGCACCTACATTTCCCCTCAGTGGGCATCCACTTTTAGGCTTCCTGCTCCTTAATTTTTGCTTTTTTGGGTGGAGACCTGTCTCTCTCTCTCTCTCTCTCTCTCTCTCTCTCTCTCTGCAAACCAGGGTATTTCTAGGTTGCACATTCCTTGCCTTCATTGTGTTCTTCCCAGCATGGGCATGTTGCCCAAAGGCACCTTTTTGCATTCTCTTCAGAAATGTTTGTTAGGTGTGATTGCAACAGTACCACACAATTATTTCTGTGCATGCCTATTTTTATTGTTAATGTAAAAAGTAATTCAGAACCTACATCCATGCTAATAAGCTTACCCAGATGTTACTCTAACATGGATTATCTCAGGAACCACTCTTCAGCTCCTTCTTTGCTTACCTAAATGGATTCAGCGTGTGGTTACAATTCATTACAGCTCCAGTTCTGAACCATCACACTCCTATAACACATTTACTCCACACTGTACATGATTCAGGGGTCTTTTGATTTGGAGTTTCTAGGAGCAGGTAATTAGTTGACAATGTGTTTTCCTCCCCTGACAATAGCTTGAAAAGGGAGGATTCAAAGTAAATCATTTGTGTCCTTTGAAGTTCCTAATACCTTCCAGAGATTGCTATAGTCGATCTTCTGTAGAAGATGGATACATTGAGTTCCACAGTAACACATACATGATTGCATTTTTAATACAATGGACCCAAAATATGTTAAACTTAATCAGAGTTTAACTTAATTCAATAACCATAAGTCAGGGTATTGTCAGACTGTCACAGTTGTAACCCTGTTTTTTCCCATACTTGGTAAGATATATTTCCTCTGCATAGGAAGAATAATAAAAAATAAATGCTTCTTACAAGTTGCTATTGCTGTGAACAGTGCAATTAGTGTTTAAAAGCTCTATCCTGTTCCCTTTGAAGTCAGTGTAAATGAGATTCTTTTGCTGCGTAACTGTGAAACTTATCTAGAGCAACTACTGTGCTGGTAAAAGGAGCACATTTGCAACCAGATTTATGAATAAGAACAGTAGCAAACCTAGAGCCTCATCCATAGCTGTTTGAAGTAATGGAAAAATTACAGCTGACTTCAGTCAGCTTTGGACGAGGCTCTACAGAGGAAAATCATGTGCAGTTAACAGCTTATGTGGGCAATCTGAACATGACTAAAACTATTATTTGTAAAAGATATATAATTGCTTGGATGTTATTGGGTCACATCCTATGCTGTAGCTAAACTGTGCAGAATGTGAAGGTGTCTTAAAACTCAATCTCTGTGCTTCTTAGCGGTGCTCTGTGCAGGTCATCCATCCTTTCCCCTGTGTTGTATTGTGAGAGCATAATTGAGGGACCCCTCAGCCATCTCCCCTTTTTCTCAAATAATATTTTTTATTGCTACACCAGAAACAGGGAGACTATGTGGTGATAGAACCTCTATTAGCTTTTTATCACGGAAGTATCATCCTTCCTGGACCAGTTAGTTGGCTTTATAGCCAAATGAGACTAATAGTGCAGTGAAATGTTACTACAGGCATTTAAGGATCTCACCTGTTACACCATTAATTGTCACTAATTAAAATAAAAAGTATTGTGATGAATTCCTATACAGTGTTAAAGTTTGGGTTTCACCCAATTCTTGTGAGAGATTTGATAAGCATACAAACAGTAAAACAATGAGCTAAACTGCAAAGGAAAGCAGAACAAGTTTAAAAGATACTAGTGAATAGCAAACTTCTTTTGTGACCTTCCATACATTTTTATTAACAGCTTGTGCATGCATATTTTTAGTTTATTAAATTTGCATTTTTTCACACTTTCTTCTTAGATAAATGTTCTTAGCTACTACACAGACTCTTTATGTTACAACTCTGCCTCAACTCCTTGTTTTGTTAGGCTACTAAATCCTGATTCTTCAAACAAATTTTGGTGGGGTTATTCCTGCGCTTAAAATCACGCGCATATGTATATTTGCAGGATTAGTCCCTTCATCTTTTCACATTTTGGTGAAAGACAATTAGGCTACATCTAGACTGCAAGCCTCTTTCGAAAAAGAGCATCTAGACTACAACCAGTACTTTCAAAAAAGCATAGTTTGCATTACATAGCGCCTTTTTTTGAAAGAGCACTTTCGAAAAAAGGCGTTCTTCCTCATAAAACGAGGTTGAAAAAACTGCCGCATTCTTTCGATTTACTGTCAACAGAATGCGGCAGCAGTCTAAACGCAGGGGAAGTTTTTTCGAAAAAAGGCCACTTTTTTCGAAAAAATCTTGTAGTCTAGACACACCCTTACTTCTGCAATAGGGATGTGAACAGGTAACAGGTTATCCGGTGACATGGTAAGCATCAGCCAGTTAACCAGTACCCAGCAGCAGCCATGGCCTCGCTGGGGCTGGAGGAACCGAGAGAGGCACCCTGTGGAGCTGAGAGCCTGCAGGGCCAGCAGCCCGGATGAAGTGGCCCCCACCCACGGGATCCCACTTAATCGGTTAACCAGTTAAATGGGATTTTACAACTCTATTCTGCAGTAAGATGAGATGGTAAAGATACTATGCAGTAGAGTGTACCATTTATCCAGTATCTTAGAATACTTTTAAAATAGTTTGTAGCTATTTTGAAAACGGTTTAAACTTGAAAACACAGGTTTTAGCATTAAAAGCATCAGTACGCCTACTAATACCTAGGCTGAGCTACAGATTGTGAAACAAGTAGGGAAGAAAGTTGGCTTATTTTTATAGTGTGGCAGTACTTATTGCCTATAGGATCATAGCAATCGAGATGGAAAAGACCTATTAGATATAAATATGGAACTATATTGCACATTTGATTATTTGAATATGTAACCATTGTTCTTACAATATGTATTTGTTTTTCTTCTCTTTACAGAGCTTTTGAGAAACATCAGAACACAAGTGCTTATAAAATTAATTAAGCCTTATACAAGAATACATATTCCTTTTATTTCTAAGGTACTTATCAGAGGAGATTTGTATTTGCTTAAATGAATGAGAATTATGAATCCGCTGCCAAACAAATACAGCAAGTCCCTAAATGGAACATCTGAAAAGATAGTGTGGCCCTCTCAAAAGCAGTTAATAGAATCCTGACATTTTCAGCATAAAGAGCCACTTGCTTAGACGGAATTCTAAAAAATTGTAAAGTGCATAATTCCTCTTGGACAACTGTAATAAATATGAACTAGCATGCACAAACTGGAAAATTTTATAGCTGTTTTAAAACCCTTCTACTCTTCTTGTCTAGCAGTTACTACTAAAAGTGATGTCAGAGATATTAAACTGACAACAGGTAGAATAACAAATTCATAGATTAAAAAGCCCGAAAGGACTATTATGATTATCTAGTCTGAATTTGCATAACAAAATTGAAGTGAATTTCCATCTGTTGTGAGGGTGAAATGTATCTTTATGACCTCAGGTAATGTTTGATTAAATTGATGGCAAGCTAAAATGTATGAGGTACTGAGGAAGAGTTAAGCATAGGTTTTCTAATTTAAGCACAAATTTTAAGGATGATAAAATTGTCTTTTAATTAGAGATGTTAAAATGGTTTGTTTGTTTTTCATTAAATGCATAACTGCTGAAATTTTCAGCGTTTACACGCAGGAGGAAGGCGGCTCCTATGGAACCACCTGTCATTCCCCTCACTACACTACTTCCTCTATATCACAGGCAGCAGTGCAGGGAGGCAGGTGGGAGCCAGTGCTTACGAGGAACCAGCTTTTAAGCAGCAGCATGAGGGGTGGGGAAAGCGGCTCCTCCTCCGTTTAAGCTGGCTTCCCATGAGCACCTCTGATACAGAGACAACAGCATGCAGGGGGAGGGAATGTCTGTAACCGTGAAAGCTAACTGATGAGCTCAAGCTCATTGGTTAACCATTTAAACATGTATGCTGTCACATCCCTATTTTTAATATAGTTACTTACAGTAAGCTGTGTACATTTTTTTAAAGATGCCATTTGCATAGAATTCATTACACTTAGGGCACAAGATAGGCCCGGCGCTCCATGACTACTTACATTTTTGGCTTTCTGAAGCACTGCTAGTGAACGTGTGCATTGGTGCTGCGTTTTCCTTTTTCCCAGGGTGCCCCACCCCTTTAGGTCTTGTCCTTGCTCTACCTTCTTCCCCAACTCACTGCCTGCTCACTGCTTTCCCTCCAGCCACCAATCAACTGTTTGGTGGCACCTCCAGTTAGGTGAGTGGTGGATGCTTAGGACCCAATTTTGGGCTGAAGCACCCATGGAGTCAGCACCTATGAACACGCCTTTTTCATTCCAACTTATTAGCTCAGAGTGGTCGATCTGGGGCTCACAACTGCATGTGGCTCGTTTACAGATAAAGCTCAGCTTGCAGCCTACCCCCATTTTCCCTGGTTTGCCCATCAGATAGGGGGCAGCACTTGGGGCTAATACCCTACTGTGAGACAGGGGAGCTAGGGGTTTCTGCCAGAGATGACTGGTGCCTTTTGAAAGTTTGGGTGGGGGGCATTTCTAGCTTCATTCCCCCGAACAGTTTTAGTCACTCTACTCCCAGGCATTTCCTCCTTTATGCAGCTCCCAGATGTTAACTCTGCATGGATAGGCAGCAGCAAAAGCAGTGGCTCTCCCTACAGTCCCATTTGTTTGCCACTGCCTCTCTCAATGGCTGTAGCTTCCAGATTGTCATGCAGGAAGGGGATCCAGTGGCACCATGAGATTGAACAGGGCCAGCACATCCTAGCAAAAGTCAGGGGAGCACATGTGCCCAAGTGCATGGCTTCAAGGCTTCAACCCTGCAGGGCTTGCCTGCCAGGACTCAGGATTTCAGCCCTGTGGGGTGTGCTTGGCAGGGCTTGGGGCTTCAGCTGCACTTGGTGCACCTACCAGGGCTGGGGGCTCTGAGCCCAGAAGGTGCACTTCAGCTCTTGAACGTCTGAAGATTGTCCTATGAGATTTAGAGTGTTAGTAATTTTGGCTACCTATATATTAGACCTCCTGTAATCTTCTAATCAATTACTTTGACTGCAGTCAGTGAAAGAGTTCTCTGCGGGAGTTGCTAACTGAAGTATGTGAAAAATAACATAAAAGATTAAATGTTGTTTGCAAAATAGAATGGCAACATAACAAGAGTTTTCTGTCTTAGGAGTTAAACATAGATGTAGCCGACGTGGAGAGCTTGCTTGTGCAGTGCATATTGGATAAGTATGTACTTTCCTCCTATTTCTGAGTATTGAATGTCTTAAAAGTATAATGTAGAAGGAACAGCAAATGGTGTATGCATGTTTCCCCTAAAAATGGCATTTGATTCTACAGTTATGTAAGATAATGTGTTAGCAACATAAGTCACATGGAAGATTTTTTAAGTAGCTTGAATGGCATGATTTTACATTACTTTTGCATTTTATAATAGCGTATCATTGAATCACTATGCCAAATTATGGAAGTTATATATTACTTACTAGTGTTTAAATCAGAGGTCTCAAACTCATGGTCCAGGGGCTGTGTGTGGCCTGAGCAGTTCCGCAGTCTGGCCCGCACATGGCTGCTAGCATGAGAGTCCCTGCAGCCTGGAAGGGCTATCCATACCCTTCCCCCAAGTACAGCTCCTGCTCTGCCCCTGCCTGCCCTGCCTCTTCCTGTCCGCTGCTCTGCCTCCTTCCCCCATTGCACCCCTTCTCTCAAGCTCCCTCCCATGAGGGACGCTTTACCAGGGCTCCTGGTGCAGGCTGGCAGCAGGGGTCGGGTCCCCCTGTACTCATTGCAGTGCCAGGATCAGGGTGAAAGTAACTTAAACATTACCTGTAAGAAATGTATTTCCCTCCTGAGGGTTGGTGGCTGGGTGCGTGAGATATCTGTAAGAGATGTAAGTATGGGGCAGCATGTAGGGGACTCAGGGCAGGGGATTGAATGTTTGGGGGAGTGTGGAGGGACAAGGGCACCCATTAGGGAAGGCAGGGTGTTGGTGAGGTAGCTCAGGGCAGAGGGCCTGTGTGGGGACTGCAGGAATCGGGGCAGGGGGCTGGTGGCATGGAGGGGACGCAGGGAAGGAGGTTGAATGTATGGGGGAGTGCAGAGAGGCAAGGGCATCCTTTAGGGAGGAGAGGGCGGGCGGAAGGCTTCTCACCCTGATTCCCACTGACATTGTTTGTTACTTGCAAGAGGGAAGTGACCCTGGGTCGGTCAGTCACTCTTCCCCCTCACCAGCCAGAAGGAAGAAGAATGCAGGGTCACTGTGTGCTGTCCTTCCCCTCCCTGACAGGAAGGGGAACAGCAAGCCACAAATAGCATTCAGTAGCCTTCCCTATAGGGCACCCTGGAAGGGGTTCAGAGCTCATCCCCAGCCTCCTCCTTTCACCTGCCTGTTGCTTAGTGCAGCAGCCTGCAGGAGAGCCCTGGGAGTGTGCCTCATCTCCTCTTGCAGCAGAGCACCCTAGTCTGCTCTTGCTAGAGCAGTGCACTTCTTTACTTTCACCTCTGATATCTGGTGACTGTACATTCCCCCAAGTATCTCTGAGCCAAGTGCATTGCATGCACATTAGTTCTAGTGTCTCTCTCTGTGTTTGACAAGGGAAGTGGGTCTGCAGTTTAACTTCTTACCATAATAATTTCCCACAGGGCAATGCGTTGTGCAGATGTTACATTCTTAGACCAGTCAAGCTCTCAAATAAATACTAATGTCTATGTTTTGCGCTAGTTGAGTGTGTTTTAGTTGTAAATCACTTACTTCCAATTTTTATTGTGCTTTACAAATGTATCTAAGTATGTTTTTTTTGTATCTTTCTAGCACTATTCATGGCCGAATTGATCAAGTCAACCAGCTTCTTGAACTGGATCATCAGAAGAGGGGTGGTGCACGGTATACTGCATTAGATAAATGGACCAACCAACTAAATTCTCTCAACCAGGCTGTAGTCAGCAAGCTGGCTTAACAGAAAACATGCTTTTACAAAACGTACTTAAAGCAACAGTGCAGTGATATAAACCTTAAAAGAACTTGGAATGGCAAAACTACTGTCGGTTGATGTGCCCTGAAATTATTGGAGTTATGGCAGAAGTGCTTTTTTGATCAGCTGGTTTGTGTTTTGCTGCTGCATTTATCCCAAGAAAAACAGCTTTAATCTCCAGAAGAAAACCAAAATGCTACGGGATTTATGCTGTATTGACATCTCGCCCTAAACCTACAACATGATAGTAATTTGTCAAGGGCAACTAATGACCAGAGAGAAGATTTTTGTCATGATTTTAAATACACTGACACGTTACTGTTGGTTAAATTTAAACATGTTTTACCTGCAGAAATTCTCTCACAGAAATAACCTGCAATAACTTGAAATGCATACCCTTTTGAACACTTCCTTTTCTCGTGTATAAATTGAAATGTTTGCTGCATTTTGCAAAATGTCAATTCTCCAAAAAATGTGTCCGTATATTTCTGTACCTCAGCGTAGTAAAGGTTTAGAGGAAACCCCGTAATTATAGTGGCATACTGTCACTTAGGTTTCAAGCAGCAAAATAAACAGTGCAGTTCAGAAATTGTACAGTTTGTTTCTTGATGTGTTTTCATTACATTTTGTTTTTTAGAAAAGTAGGTAAGTGAGTATTCCTCACGTCAGTTACTGAGAACATTTTGGAGATTAAATCTTAACCTTGGCGCATGCTTTCAGTTTATTTCTTACCATATTTATGTACAAATATTATAGAGATGAAGAAATGATATCTAGCAGTCTTACTAATTTTAAGGCTTTATTTTGAGAGGTACCAGGATCTTGCAAATCCATTGGTAATCCAATGGTGGTAAGGGTCTCTGCAGTTCTCAATATCAGGCCCTCATTTCGATCTCAATATTTCAAATAAATGTTTGGCAGGAAATAGCTTGGGGAAAATTCAAACCACTATCACTGACTTTAAGTTTGTGCCTTGTTAAACTAGATTTATATTCTGACATGGTTCAGAACTGTAATACATTATGTAAGTAGAACATCAAAATGTGGGTGTAATAGTGAGATTTCTGCAGTGTGGATAGAGAATAGGACTTTGTGCAGCTATAGGGGGAGATACGGAGTTTATCCCCTCTTTCTGACTGGTTACAGTGCAATCCTTTCACAGTCACTATTCAAGCCCTGACAGAGAGCACAGCAAACTTCTCCCTTCAGGAGTTCTGGGATACTGGATACGTGTAACTGGGGTGTCCTCCAATGAGTCCACTGAAATGGCTCTCTCTGTGGCAGCCTGTTTAGTGCCAGAGCAGAACCCCTCCAGCAGACCCATAGGGCAGGGGACTTGGAAGCTTTTCTGTGTGACCACTTTGTCCACACTTCCACTCACTCTATTCAAGGCAGATGCGTGGTTTAAATGGCACAAAGGGCAGTGCCAGGCACACTCCTCACAGAGTGAATATTTTCTTAAAGCAATAAACACAAGAAGATATTTAAGAATAAAAGTCAAACAATTTAAACTCTCTTCACATACAAGTGAGAGTAACAAGTAGCAAATGTGGTCTCACTTTCTTTGAGAGGAGAGGCAGGGGAATGAGATACCAGCTAGTAAATCAAATGTTGTGGGACAGCTTGTGAATGATGAGAGTTGAAAGAAAAAAGATCTGGAAATCTAGCACCTAAAATTTAACCTCATGTTTCTTGAGTAACAAGGCCTCTTACTGAACTACTGGATGTTTTAAAGGCTATAGGAAAAAATGTTTATTTTTGTGTGTGTAAATATAAAGTATTTTATTATATATCAGATATTTTGGAATGCAATTCTCTAGCCAGTCTTATTGAAAGAAGTTAATGTTACGAACTACATTGAGATAGTTTATCTAAATTTAACAGAAGGAAATGAAATCACAAGTCTGGGGCATAAGAGAAATTGAAGGTGCATTCTTATATTCTATTGACGTGAATACCCTTTGTTACCTTCAACAGATGCCTGAATTACATACAGAAAATGTATTAAGCAAAGCACCTATATTATCTACAGATTGAAAAGCTAATTGTGCTCTTCAATGAAACAAAAAATGAAATGGTTCTTAGTTACCTGTTTTTTGGAAGATTATAGTATTGGTAAAAATAGTACTCTGTGCCTAACCTGAGCAAACAGAGCATTCAGACAGGACACTGCAAAGGATGTGGGGGACCGATTTGGTGTATTTTCCCTAATACCTAGTAGGGAAGCACAGCTGTACTAATAACTCTCTAAAGTAAATGAGACCTAAATATAGATTTTATAAAGAAATTCTAATAGTACTCAGTATACCAAGAAGAAGCTTTCCAAATCACTGTAAATAAATCACAGCTGTGCCTTTTTACTTAACTTTTTGTCATCCCATCATTAGTGTTTCAAATATCTTGTCTGTTCAAATTAAAATTTTTCCCCATTAAAAATTACCCAAATCAATTAAATGGCTTATCATTTATAGTAAAGCTAAAACTCTTGAGTTTAAATAGTTGGCTTTGTATGTGAGTTGCTAGCAAATGAAGACTTAATTTAACACAACAAAAAGTTGCAGGTAGCTAGTCTCTCAGATTAGGGTAGGTACTTCTGACCTTTATCACCATATTATCTGAGCACTTCACAGTTGTGAATTGATTTTTACTTTCACAACATCCTTGCAACATATTAACCCCTTTTTACAGGTGAAGAACTGAGAGTCAGGGTAGATTAAAAATTTGCTCAAGATGACATAGCAAGCATAGAGCTGTGCCCAGCAATTGTCCCAGTCCAGTGCCCTGTCCACTTGACAACCCTTCTCAGTCTCACAGTACATTTTATTTAAAACTATGTGAAAGAGTATTTACATAGCATGCAAAGAACAATTCTTGTTCTATAGTGTCCAGTGTGATTTGTAATAAATGCAAGGGAAAGTATAAGAAACAAAATCCAATTCACAATTTTTTGTAAATAACATGGGTCTGAATCTTGACATGGACGTTTCCTTCCCTGATACTTTTTTAACTAATAGATATTTTAATCTACCCAGTCTACACTTGAGTATTCATTATTACAGTAAAACATAAATATAAATGGAAGTTGGTCTTTATAGCAGGCAGAGTCCTTTTTTACATTCTTTGAAAAATATCTTCAGGTAACATTAGCAGATGCATTATTCTCATTAGACAGTAAGTTTCTGTATAATACTATGATATGTGACATTGAGTTCTTTACATTTAAAAATCCCCCTCTAAAAATCAGTTATTGGAACTACGTAAGTAGGAATCTCTGCCGGATGGTAGATGTTTGTAGGATGGGTGCTGCACTTAAAATCAAAATAATGTGTAATACTTCAGTGAATTTATACATCTGTGTCTGGCCAATAAATACACCACTTGCCAAGCCCTTGGTTCCATATCTGCAGTCCAATGTCTTCCCTATGGATAGTCATTCCTCCTTCAGGGGTCTCTTTCCCATAACAAGGTGGGATGCTGAGCCCTTCTGTCATAGGTTCTCTTCCCTGCCATTTCCCTCCCTCCCACAGCTTGGGAGAGTGGAAACAATTGAGTCCTCCTCCCCCTTCTCTAAAAGAAAGGAAGCATTAACCAGAGGCCAACAGTGCTTAAATAATTGCGTGTACGCGTGTTTGGTGTGTGTTTGTTTGGGTTTTTTTGTTGGTTGTTGTTATGTGGTTTTTGGTGTGTGTGTGTGTGTGTGTGTGTGTGGTGTTTGTTTGTTTTGTTTTTTGTAATTTACAGAGCCTTCACAAAACCTAGGTATGTCTGTTCGGTGGAGGCCTTTAGTAATTCTCAGGAAGGAAGATAGAATGCAGTAACTCCTGCTTCCACAGTACTCTTTTTGCTCCCAATGATGTTCACTTTACCAATCTTTATTAATGAAACTGGAGTTAAGGACTGGGCTCCAAATCGGTGCATTTTTGAGTAAAATCAGAATCCAGCTGTATTACAATAAATAATATATGTTATGTAATAGCTGCATCCTCTTGAAATAAGGAGGGTATTCTGTTTATCTAGTTTAATCATGTATATGTGCCCCTCAGCACAGATTTTTTTTTTTTTTTTTTTTTTTTTAAGCCAGCTGGAATAGCATTTAGGAATATAGGTTCAACAAGAAGGAAGGTGACCATTTTAAGCAAAATCAAAACAGAAGTAAGGCTGAATCTCCCAGCTGGTACATTTCAGAATAGTAAAAGATGCCTGTAATTCAAGAGTCCATTATCAAAAATATATGGTTCTCTCAACTAACTGGAAATGTTACTTCACTGTAAAATGCTAGGATCCTATTTGAATATATTTTTCAATTTAATTTTTCTGTTGCTGACATAGTTTACACAAGAAGCAATCCTACTGTTTGTGTTAAGTGACAGTAACATGACATCTTTCTGGTATTTACCCCAAAATATTTTTCTCCCTCACAGGCTAGAGCAATTGTTTAACATTTCAGAAGTGCTGTGCTAAGTTATTTTATATTAAAAAAATTCAAATTACAATTCAAAAGTTTATTTTTGGAAATTCGGTTAACTTTAGCTGTTCATTTGATTTGCAAAAACAGTAAAATGTTGATGCTGTATTTCTGAAGAATAGACCCAAGAAATTCTTACATCAGGGAATTAGACAACATTTAGCTTTATTATAATATAATATAATTAATATAATATAATATTTTAACAATATTATCTAGGAGGGAACATATGATTGAGGCATGAGGAATTTTTTACCCACTTATATCCCTCAAAATCAATGGAAGAATAGTCTGCAAAGTGCACCTGTATCACAATTTCATATTTGAGGATAAATCTTGCTCTTCATGGCTGCAAGCTCGTAAAGCAGGCATAATGGTGCGTTGTTGACTATACAGTACAGGCATTTCAGGGCAGAATCACTCATGCTTGGCTGATCCTATCCTGTAGGGACTTCCTGCTGCTTGTTGCATGATCAGTGTAACTGCTGCCAGCTAGCTCTTGATTCTGGCAGTTTGCATGTTTGCCAGTTTTGTAGGTGAGCCATACCTGTTTTCCAGCTTGCTTGCCACCTTCCAGGTACCAGCAGTATTTTGAGCAGGGTTTCACCTGCTACTTTGCAGATGTGGCAATAAATTGAATAAACTTTTAAAAACTAAGTTAAATTGGCACCTATGTTAAAATGCTGTCGGAGGCCAGGCCTAACCATTGTTGTTTCCAAACTGTAATTTTGGGTATTTTTCTCGTGCCATGTTAGCGGAAGAAAAATGCAGCATTTAATTGTGCCTGAAATATCAGATTTGAGAGACATTTTTTAAATTGGACAATTAGAACTATATTTTCAAAAATTGCTGCTGAATTTGCACCCACAGTTATTTGCATATTACGCGTGAATAGCTGGATTTTTTTTCCCTCTGACATGCATCCTTTAATATGTTTTGGTCCCACTACACAAGCAAAAACCGAACTATACTGTAACCAAGCGCTCTGGCATAGATGTAATAATTGTGGGGTAGAGGTCTAACACAGTTCATGTGAATGACTATGCATCTTTCTCTCCTTTTTAGTGAAAACAGAGGTTTAAGTAATCTTATGCAAGATTTGAGTTACTTTGCCTCTACCCCTTCAACATCTCAGGTCATCCACAGTGCCCCCTTTGCATTATGTATATTTGTTTATATAGATCCAACTTTTTAAAAGTACAGCTGGACTTAGATCTGAAGACTTCTTATTGCTAGTTACTATGAATAATGGCCCTTTTAAGTGTGACCTTTATGTTGGTATGTGTTTTGGGAACACAAAAATAATTTTACAATGAACAGTTATATTATCATAATGATTCATTATTTTAAAAAATCCAGCAAATATCTTAAGAAAATGTCCTAACACATACTCTGTGGCCAGCTTTATTTTGGGTGGGATTCTCAAAGAACTAAGTTGCATTCCACTCTATAGTTCTGATGTCCATTACAAAGAAGGCAATTGTCTCAGTTGTTCTCAGTGGCATTCTTCACTGAGTTTTCTGCCAGTTAGGCAAGTTCTTCCACATTACTGGGGAGATAGGAGGTGACTAAATTTAAAATAAGTCAACTTAACTTGGCAGAAATAAGCAAAAGAAATACAATTATGGGGAGGAATGTAAACTTTGTTTTGCAAAGATGCATAGCTGTACTTTGAGTTAGAATTAATTTGTGGAAAAAATGAAATATATTACAGGTTATCTGTATGTTTATATCTCATGCCCATCTGTTTGTTACTAATTAAACTTGTTCAACTACATCAGCTGGATACTGTTAATATAATCTGCATAATACCATAGTCATTAAGAGAACAAACTTCATTGCATGGAAACATCCGTTAACATGTCTGAATCATAACCTTCATTAAATTGGGTAAATTCATTTTTGTGTCTCCCTTTTGTAAAATAAACTTTAAAAGTATTGTAAAAACTGCCCTTTTCAGGCCACAAACACTGTACTGAGGACCTTTATTATGTGGGTATCCTTATTGCACATTACACTGAAAAACATTGTGATGGGGGAGGTGGTCAAAGAAGAACCTTTACAGAGCTCATTGAAAGTGCTGTTGGGACAGGAGGCACAAAGGCTGCAGGTGCTGCGTGGAAAGGGTTTCTATGAGGACTGGAAGGGCCAACCCCTCTATTGCTCATTTGACTTTAGTGGAGCCAGGATTTTACCCCATTGTGGTTAATAGTTCACTCTTCTGTCTGTTTCCCCCCAATCACTATAGGCACTATGGTCTTGTTGGCTACCAACCCTGACAAGATTTAAGGTGTGGAGTCTAAGATAATGCTGCCTTAATTTAGGCAGTTCTCAGATATTTGCGGCCCCCTTAATGATTACATACAGCAATCATATTGATTTTTGGTATTATTTATTATTACAAATACACCTAAAAGATCCCCTTTAGGGCCCCTGGTGTTGTAATAGACACTCAGCCCCTTAAAGGCTCAAAATTTTGATTAATGATCAGATGCAAAAGGGACAGGGTTGAGGGAGGATGAGGCAACAAGGTTTCAGGCATGTTTTCATGTAGACTACTTGTACATGCAAGGAAGCCAGCTACTGACCAGGATGAATTGATTAAAATCGAGTTTCCTACTAATGCTTCTTCACATATTTCTTAAACAATGGTGCAAATCTGATCATGAAAACATGTTAATTTAAAAACTGAGTACAGCATTTTACAATATCTAAGGGTTTACTTTCTATATTTTTTTAGGTAACTTGATTTGATTAATTTGTGAAGTAGTACATACTACTTATTACCTGTGTCAAGCTGCAGATGCAGCAGCAGTACGTTAGAAATGGTAAAAACTAAATCACATACAATAGCACTTATATTTTATTAAATTAAATCTTAAATGTTACATAAATGTTTCATATTTGCAATTGCAGCTGTCTACTGGCTGATGACTGTCCTTAATAGAATTTGAAAATAAAAAAGTTTAACTCCAACAGAAAAGTCCTCACAACATTAAATGTACAGTGTCCTTATAACTTATACAACTAGCTCTCTTATGATATTTCGTTCTTACATGTAGGCCCTGCGTCATCTGCTTGCACTTGGCATGTTTTCCTTTTTCATCCAGGGAACAAATTTATTCAAAATATTCCCAGATAGGATCTATCTTATGCCCAGAACCCATGACCGTTTTTTCTGTGGCAAAAGTGTGAGGGAATATAGGAAGCTGTGTGCATGCTGAATAATGTCTTCCCTTTTTTTCTTTCCAGTCCACTCCACTGTTCCTTTGTATGCTACCTCCATCCTTTCCTATATATTGTCTTAAGACAATATCTTAACTAACTCCTCTGTCATTCTTGGCCCAGGTCCACCACCATGTTAGTACAGGATAAAACAATCCTATAGAGCCTGTGTCTTTCTTTGCACGTTACTTTAGTCTGCTGAGAAACTGAAAGCCCAGAACTTTCAAGAAGCAAGAGCTGGCAATTAGGCTGGACAGACTAGAAGTATAGTATGTTTGTGATGAGACTTATTTATAACTTATTTTTAAATGAGAAATTTGGTATTTTATTTTTTTTAAATAAATCCAATTTATATAAAAAGTTTGATTTAAAAAAAATCACTGATTTTATCTACCCTGCTATTGAATTATTTTCAACTTACAGTTCAATAGATATCTATGAAGAAATGAGACTTAGGTCTGTCTGATCTTGCTGGTTCTTATGCCCAAATGAAATCTACTGAACTTAGTCATAGTCTATATAGTTGTAAATGTCTACCCTAGACAACCAATTTACAAGATAAGAGCTTAACATATAATGTGATAGTCCATATACAAAACACCATAAATTGTGTATTCCTTTTTAAAGGTAAAATGTTAGAAATAGATGAGAAAATTGCTGTGTTATGCCTGGAAAGATAGTGCATCTGTTCAGTGAGTCCAAGCTATGGAACACTTGTTTATAACAGTACAGATTGGTATGTAACAGGTGGAATTTAAACGAAGAATGAAATTACTAAAGTAAAAAATGTGTATCTGGGAAGCTTTAGCAAAATAGTTTTGTAAAACTTTGTTTAACCTAATGTTGAAATTATGATGGAGACTTGCTGATTGTTAATTAAATATACCATTCATTTCTCATGTGCACGTCTCACCGATTCAAATCTGCTTGTTTTTTATTAACAAATGTGTAAATGCACTTTCTAGGAATACTCAAGGATCTGTTCCAGTAAATCTTAACATACTTAACTTTTTCTTTTAGGTAGGTATTTGATCTCTCATCACTCAATTTTTTTCCCCATCAGCATGCTTTAGCTGGGAGTATTGACATTTTGCTACAAGTTTAAGTGGTAATTAACCACACTATACTTGTTTTCTTTTTCTACCCTAATTCCTTTTCTTACAAAAATGTTAGGTGAATTGAATGCTCATATTAAGCAGTTTTTTGAAAGTGAACTTTTATAGTTCCATCTCAGTCACACTCACCAAGTTATTGTTAGTCCCTAATCCTGCAAAGATTTATGCACATGCGTACCGTTATGCCCTGTGAGTAGGCCGATGTTTACTCCATCTACACTACTTGTATTATTTTCAGCACTTGGTCGGGGGAACCTCTTACTGGCAATCATTATCTACAATGTGGCAAGATACTAGAGTGGACTGGGCTCAGTAATCAGGTGACTTGGTGCAAGTAGGGATGTAAGTGACTAGTTGACTATCTGATAAGCATATGCTTATCGGGTAGTCAAGTAATGACTCAACTAGTCACTTCCCCCCCTTACTGCCACTATCAAAGAGAGGCAGCAAAGGTGGGAGGGAGCAGGAGCCGGTGTAGGGAGGGGAGCCAGCTTAAAAGCTGGTTTTCCGCAGCACCGTCTGGGGAGGCAGAGGAGGAGCGGGGGGACCAGATGTGATCACTGATTCCCAGCTCGTGCCTGGTCCCAGATGCTGTGCCTCTGCTTTTTAAATGTAGTAAGACTGCCAACTGTCCTGGCTCGGTCCCCCTACTGCATCTCTTAATACATTCAAAACCATGCTGCAGCCCTGCAGTTTCCTTCTTATCAAAATATCGACTACTTGATTATAACTACTTAGCCGATTATATGCAATCTAACATCCGTAGATGGAAGACTCTTCTAGTATCTTATTTTTGTATTAGACCAAAAAATCTCAAGTATTTGGGTCTTCAGAGCACAATGCAAGACCCATCACTTTTCAATAACAATTTGCCTTATGGATGCTTCAGTGACCAGTGGAGAGGAGTCCTGTGCTCTGTAGTTGCCAACACCATATAAGAAAGCTGCCACAGTCACTTATACAGAATTCTTAGGCTTTCTTTGCTGAATCTGCCTTCTGACAATACAATGCAAAACTTTTTGCTTCAGCATGTTTTTTTCAAACAGCTTTACAAATATTAAAACGAGGGGCAGGAGAATAGGATTGATTTTAAGGGCAAAGGAAATAAAGTTTCTTCACACACACACAGCCTCTCTAGGAATCATAGTGGGGGAGAGGCAGAAGCAGCACTGCTGATGGATAAGTTATCCATTAGTAGCTACACATAAACCTTTGTAAATGGCTGCAAGTTGCACTTTCTTGGGATTTTAGCTTTTTTGAGTCTGCATAACATCTCTGCTGGTCAGTCCCCTGGACTTTCCTAGCTCTACCTAAACCCTGCCTGCATGTGGTCCTTTTCTTTTGCAATTTACCCAGCCACACACAACTCCCATAGACAAGCTTATGTGCACCTCCTGGAATATACCACAAAGTTCCATAATCTTTTTCACACTCCTCCATTACATGCAGTACATTTAAAAAAAAAAAAAAAAGCCAAGCAGCTACTAAAAAATTGTCATTTTCACACATCACTGTTCTAAAATCCTTGTACTATCCCTTCTCTCCTTATGGGTATCAGTGTGCTTTGAATAGGATATGCCTCCATTGGAGTTGCTATAGATACTAAGACAACTTCCTATACCAAAAGCTGGTGAAGAAGAGAGTTTGCTATAGAGAGGATGATCACTTTGCAGGCCTGCCGGTGGTAAAATCTGTGTCTCCATATATTACTGAGTTAATGAGATAAAATGGAAAATTAAAAAGTCAACATAATATAATCCACTGATACCAGCTAGCTCATATAAGCTTATGAATGTCACACAGTGTTGTCTCCCCCACTGTTGAATTGATTTGATTAGCTCAAGTGGTAAAGTCTTGTGCTGTCAGTGCTGAAGCACAAGAGTTCAAACCCTCTTGTTAAGGCAATCAGGAACAGTTACAATAACATTTGTAGCTCTAGCTTGCTTCTTCATGTGATTTGAACTATACTGTCAGTTCCCACTTACTAATTTTTTTGAGGGGTGTTTGGTTTTGGCATGATATAAAAGCTAAAACTGCCCTTCTTTGGGCCTGTACCTCTATAAACCACACTATTCTTTCAAGAAATGTAAAGATTTGGATCCAATCCTATAAACACAAAGCTACACTAATGCTTAAGGGTTTGCAGGATCAGGACTTCTGTGCCTCCAAATAACCATAGAAGTAACTTTCACCACTTAGGTCAGCATTTCAATGAGTTAAACAATCAAACAATCCTCAGAGCCTCCTGCTGAGTAAATAACGTACAGAGCTGAGAGATGAGTGGTGGGGCCCTGGCTCCCAGTCCTGTGCTCTGACCATTAGACTCCCTCTGACTCCAGCAGGGGTAGTCCAGCAAAGACACTTGGCCAACGCGTAGTGCACGGCTTGAGTCCACTCGGCTTCCGTCCCACACAATGCCGCCGGGCTGCAGACTCCTCACTTCCCCGCCCATCACTGGCGCAGCCGGGAGCTGGTTTCCGTGTCAGCCGTCGAGGCTCCAGCGTACGCAGAAGCTACTCAGCGAGCCGGCCGGGAAGGGGGGCGCCATGGAGGAAGAGGATTTGGCTCTCCTCCGCTGACGCACCCTATCCCTAGAGCTGTCTCCGCTCGGCCGACCGCCCCCACCCCTTCCGGTTCTTTACAGGTGGCAGCGTCCGACGGCCACTGGACCGTACTGGAGTTCCGGGGATGTGAGTGCGCATGCGCAAAGCGTTGGCGCATGCTCAGTAGCAGCAAGGTAGCTGAGCCTGACGTTCCGCTGCTTCTCCCCAGCCCAGCTGGAGGAGCCATGGACAAAGCCGACAAGGTACGGGCAGGACGGGGGCGGCGAGCTCGCGCACTGTAAACAACGGGGGTGGGCGCGTGGGCCGGGCGCGTGGGCCGAGGGGTGCCAGGGTCGCGGAGCTCGCGGGCGGCTGGGGGTAACAGGGATTTGCGGCCGCTGGGAGACCGAGCTGTAAGCCGGAGGAAGGGGGGATTGGGTCTGCTCAGCTGGGGGGGGGGGGCACTGGGTGCAGCTCTCAGGCCTGCACTCCAGGCCGCTGGGCAGGGAGGTGAGGGGGCTCCTGGGCGTTCGGCAGAAGAGCGGTGCCAGCCTGTGTGTTTGTGTGTATGGGCCTGGAGGGGCGGGTTGCTGTAAAAGCTGTTTTCGCTCCACACGTCAACAATCGCAGCCTGGAGTTCAGTCTTGAGAAGTTCCCTAGAAAACCGGAGCGGGCCAAGGCGGGGTAGGGAATGGCTTTTATTGGCCCAGCGGCTGTTGACGGAAAAGAAAACTTGATCTTTTCGTGTCTGTCTGTGGGGGTGCGTTTCACTCGTTAACAAGGATGACAACACAGGCCTTAACCCTTCCCCAACCATCTTTCCTTCTGTTGGGCCGGGAAGCTGGAGAGAGTCTCATGAAGAGTGTGTGCTTGAGGGCAGGGGATTGTGTTAAAATAGCAACTAAAATACCCTAGGTGAGATCCTGTTGCTTTGTACCCACGTCTCTTAAGTTTATGCAAGTTGATTTTGTTTTTCATATTTATAATGTTGTGTCACTCCCTTCAGCTCTTTTCCCTGTCATGTTTCAAATTGCTGGGACAATTGGAATAACTAAGATTTCATTTGAAGTATGTAAAATCATCAGGAGAGGCATTTTAAAACCTCTCCAAAACTATCAGATGTGTCATTTACCTAGTGTGTGAAACCTGCAGAGTTGTTTGTTTCTGGGATCGATTTAAGTCTCTGTTTGGGGCACAATCTAGCTTTTTCTATCCCTAGTTTGAAGCATCTTATTAAAGGTAGCACCTGAAACAAGTCCTTTTCTCCTCCCTTTTTATTTTTTTCTAATTCATTAACAGGAAGGTCATAGACTAATCAATTTACCTTATTTTAGGCTCTTGTTGTGACAGGAATGAAAGACCTTTTTAAAATTCACTCAATCACAATTTTGTAATGTTTTATTGATGTGAACACAGCAAAATCCGTCATCTATACTAACTAGAATAAAATTAACTTCTCATCTCATGGGAATTGTTAATGTGATTTATAGCAAAGCAGATGGGTTGCATCATGTTATATGTATCATATTAGGGAAGTAAAAAGGTATTGTCAGTGTCAATATTAAAATTAATCTCTTCAGATAAAAATCTTTCTGGAAGAAAAAGGACAGCCAATCACATATCTTGTATTAATTTGCATTGTCTGCACTAACAAAATAACTACAAAATAGAAAGTGTCATCTATGGATTCCTCTGAGCTCCCAACTAGCTATGTTTGTATGGCTCCATCACTATAATATATGAGCTCCTCTCTACTGTGGTTAAATAATTTGAATTAACACTATAGAGAGAAACATGTTACATAAACTTATTCTAAGCCCCTTATTCTACTCTGGGATTTGTTTTGATTTCTGTAATGAGTGTTGGAATTGTTTGGTCAGCACTAGAAATTAAGTGTGTTCAAGTGCAGTTAAATGGTAAGTGTGGATAATGTCTGTTGTCAACCATGGATTATTTTCCCATTGTAGACAAGGTCACACTTAAGTTTTCTGCATGTTTTCTGCTTAAGAAAGTGGTGGTATAGAATGAGGAGAAGAGAAACAATTTGGGTTTTTATAAAATGCTGTTGTTTTCAAAGTAAAAAATTAGGATGTGTTTATTTAATTAGAATTATGCTTAAGGCATTGGACTCTATTAGCATAGTTAGGAAATCAAGTGGAGTTGCAAAATGTCAGTCATGAAAATGCCCTAATTCATTTGTTGCTTAAAACAGCCTGTTGCTTGACTGCTTGAACAAAGTGCAAAGAGAGGGGTGCCAACAAATAGTTATGTTTTTATCATAGTTCTGAGTGCTTATTGCCCTGGTAATTTGGATGAAGTTGTTTTGTATTGTCCAGTTTGCCCAGTTTTATTTCTCTCTTTTGAGAAAACATGTCTATTGTGGAAAAAGAAAAGTCAGCCTAGATTCTAAGTTACACACTATTTCTTTTCTTAAACTTGAAGTGATCCAAGTATAATAGAAAGCTGGCCTTGTCAGAAGAATGTTTTGTTAGGAATCTTATTTTCATATGATTGAACTATAACCAGAACATGGTCTTCAGTATATTAAGAGAGAGTCAGGATTGGTTTGCAACAAAATATATATATATATATATATATATATATGTCCCTAAGTCTTCTAGTGGCTATTAGACAGATTTATTCTTGACCAATGGGAAAAGACTCACTTATATAATGCTTTGCCCTAATACCTCATAGCACTTTTATAAATATTAAACTTCATGTTAGGGGTGGGTAGACATGAGGCATATGAAAGTTCAGTGATGTCACCAAGGTCATATTCTAAGTCAGTAACATAGCTTGGAAAAGAAACTAGAAGTCCTGATTTCTGATTCCTTCCTCTAACTGCTGGGTTATGTTACCTTTCCCAATGTAAATGCCCCTTTGATTCAGATTTTATTTTTTAAAATTTCTCAGGAATTTATCAGTGTTGGTTACAGAAATTAAGAATTAAGTGAAAATCAGTGCATTTTCTGAATCACACCAGAGTTAATGTTGAGAGAGAGAATCATAGAATACTAGAACTGGAAGGGACCTCGAGAGGTCATCAACTTCAGTCCCCTGCCCTCACGGCAGGACCAAGCACTGTCTAGACCAGCCCTTATACATGTCTCTCTAACCTGCTCTTAAATATCTCGAGAGATGGAGATTCCACAACTTCTCTAGGCAATTTATGCAAGTGTTTAACCACCCTGACTGTTGGGAAGTTTTTCCTAATGTCCAACCTAAACCTCCCTTGCAGCAGTTTAAGCCCATTGCTTCTTGTCCTATCCTCAGAGCCCAAGGAGAACAATTTTTCTCCCTCCTCCTTGTAAAACCCTTCTAGATCCTTGAAAACCGCTATCATGTCCTCTCTGTCTTTTCCTTTCCAAACTAAATAAGCCCAGTTTTTTCAGTCTTCCCTCATAGCTCATGTTCTCTAAACCTTTAATCATTTTTGTTGCTCTTCCCTGGACCTTCTCCAATTTCTCCACATTTCAAGAAAGATGTGGTGCCCAGAATTGGACACAATACTCCAATTGACGCCTGATCAGTGTAGAGTAGAGCAGAAGAATTAATTCTCGTGTCTTGCTCACAATACTCCTGTTAATGCATCCCAGAATCATGTTTCCTTTTTTTGCAACAGCGTCACACCGTTGGCTCATATTTAGTTTGTGGTCCACTGTGACCCCTAGATTCCTTTCTGCAGTTCTCCTTCCTAAACAGTTGCTTCCAATCATAGGCGTGCACACGGGGTGTGCCGGATGTGCCCAGGCACACCCTCATGTTTCAAAGGGGGCATGAGTGAAGGAGCGCCACTTCGGTGCTCTGGGGAACGGATGCCGCGCTGGGTTTGCCACGCATGCACGGCCAAAACCGGCGGGTCTTAGGACCCCACGGAAAGAGGCGGCAGGGACGCAGCAAGGTCACCCGGCCGCCCCATCAAGCGAGGTGAGTTTAAACCCCGGGCGGGAAGGCGGGGGGTGCCCCGGGCAGGGGATTAGGTGCAGCGCAGCTGGCCTCGGGCAGGGGGTGGTCGGGGGTAGCGCTGCTGGCCTCAGGGAGGGAGGAAGGGAGAGGGTCGGGGGCAGCGCGGCTGGCCTCGGAGCCGGGGTCAGGGCGGGGGCAGCGCGGCTGGCCTCGGAGCCGGGGTCAGGGCGGGGGCAGTGTGGCTGGCCCTGGGGAGGGAGGGGGGCCGGTGCCGGGGTCGGGGGCAGTGCGGCTGGCCCCATCCCCTCCCAGAGCTGCTTCCCATCCCCTCTCCCTCCCCAGCCCCCGCTTCCCCTGGCCCCGCTCTTCCCCCGGCCAGTCCCTGCCCCCAGCCAGTCCCTCTTCCTCCCCACACCCAAGATCAAGTGTGTCCAGTTTTTGGGGAGGGTCTATCTACCTGGCAACCCTTCGAGTCGGACCCGGTGCAGGCACCAAGTGATGGGGACTGCCGGAACTTTGGGAACCAGAGACTGCGGGGTGGGAGTTTCTGGCCCAAAAGGGGGCTGAGAAACCTAAGAAAGACAGAGTAGGGGGAGCACCAGAAGGGTGACAGTCAGGGTGATCCTAGAACTCTGTTACAGACCAGCTAGCGGCTGCTGGAAGAGGAGGGAAAAAGGGGGGGGAAGGGTCAGAGAGGAAGGGGCATGTGCTGAGGGGAGGGAGGCAGGTCAGGAGAAGAAAGGGGAAGGCACCAAGGGACAGGGTGTAGGAGAGAGACAAATGCCAGGGGCCACGTGGAGACAATGAGGAAAAGGGCAGGAGGGGAGGTGTCAGTGGGGACAGGAGAGGGGAAGGGCTTTGGGGGTTAGAGAGGAGATGGGGAGGTGCTGGGAGAAGGCTTAAAAGAAGGGGTGGGTATGAGGAAGGCGGGGATGGAGCAAGGCATGTGTGAGGGCACAGGGGCATGAGGGGAACGGGGGGCAGAGGGTGGTGAGGGGGTGGGCATCAGGGAAAAAGAAGGCAAAGGGGGCAGGAGCAGTGAGGGAAGGGGAAGGCACCAGGAGGGTGCAGGGGTAAGGGAAGGTGCAGGTGCCAGGGGATTCTGGGGGGTGAAGCAGAAGGGCAGACACCTGCAGGGGAGGGACCAGCACCAGAGGAGAGAGGCAGAGCAGATGTGTAGAGGGAGGTGTTAGGAGAGGGGATGAGGAGGGGTAGCTCACATGATCAGAGTGGGGCTACTGGAGGAGTGGGCATAGCGGGGGAGAGAGAGGCTGGTGGAGGGGGGCAGGTCTCAGGAAGGCTGAGGGCAGTGAGAAGGGCAGGAGTCAGGGGTGGGTGAGGGGTTGGGGGGGCAGCAGGCACCAGGGGAGCTGATGGAGCAAGCGGAGGAGACAGAGCAGCAGAGGGGAAAGGTAGAGGTTCATAAGATATTTATTAATAACTTGGGTGCCACAGTGGCGCATCCAAACAAGCCACAAACTCGGTACTGGTGCACAACACAGAATTTATTGTGCTCATGGGAGGAAACTCTTAGACGGAACACTTCCCCCCAGCCTCTCCACCCCCTGAGTTAATGTCACACACATTGGGTTAATGCAATTGCAGGATAGTTGCATGAGGGGGGGTTGGTGGGGGCCAAACTAATCCCTATTGGTAAGAGGATGGTGGGAAAAGTCCATGGGGGAGGGGGGGTCACATGACACCTTTTATTTCTGGTCATGTGTCCATATTGCCCCGAAACTGTTACCTCCAGAGGCGTGGCTAATGGGGGTCAAAGAGTACATTTAAAAAAAATTCTTTGGGTGCACACCCCCTAATGAAATGTGCTGTGCACGCCTATGCTTCCCATTCTGTATGTGTGAAACTGATTGTTCCTTCCTAAGTGGAGTATTTTGCATTTGTTGTTCTTAATCTTCATCCTATTTACCTCAGACCATTTCTCCAGTTTGTCCAGATTATTTTGAATTTTGATTCTATCCTCTAAAGCAGTTGCAACCCCTCCCAGCTTGGTATCATCTGCAAACTTAATAAGCGTACTCTCATACCAATATCTAGTTCATTGATGAAGATACTGAACAGAATCGGACCCAAAACAGACACCTGCAGAACCCCACTCATTACACTCTTCCAGCATGATTATGCACCCACCTTATAGTAGCCAGACAGTTATACATCCACTTTATAGTGGCCCCATCTAAGTCGTATTTGTCTAGATGGGATGACAGGAAAAAAAGCAACAGAGAAAAGTAAGAGTGTTAAAATATAAAGCATTTGAATATTGTGATTTATTTAGTAAACTGTAGATTAATAAATCTCAGCGGGGTTGCCATGTAAGTCTGTAACTTTAAAAACAGTGCCTAGTCCTGTGGTACCTTACAGAAAATGACTAACATTATTTGTTAAAGGTGCCACACAGTATTCTTTCTACGATTTTCCGTTTGTGAGCGGAGTGAGTTTTGTCTTGTGTGCCAACAATGGGGTTGTGTGCTTTTTCAAATGTGTGGCACCCACCCATTGGAGAATTCCCCTGCCAAAGGAGCAGCTCTGTGCTACCCCTTTCTTGCAGCTCTGGGCAAGGGCACATGAAGGCTTGAAGCTGAGGGCATGGGTGGCGTGGATGTACCTTTGGTGCTTTGGCGATGGGGAGAAAGCCCATAGTTTGACCTGAGATTAGGCACTCGTATCAGATAACCTTTTCCCCCTTGCGCTGGCAGTCTCATGCCTCTTTGCCCACATTAAATGAATAAGGCATCCCAAACCTTCTGTGATGCTTTTTGAGGCACAATGTTTGTATGTTATAGACAGGGAAACTGAGGCACGGAGTAGTTAGTATATTGCCAGAAATCACGCAGGAAGTATTCAGCAGAGCTGGGCACAGATAAAAGCAAACTGCAATAGTCCTACCTTCTCTCCTCCAGTTCACTATACACAGTACCTCCTACACTTCAAGGCTGCAATGAAAGATAGGGTACAGCTTTTAGCTCCAGACTTGCTTATGGCATGGATTCTTGAGCAGTGATCCATTCATCCATCATATACAGCAAGAAATCTTACCATCCAAGATCTGTTCTCCACTCTGATCATTTTTTTTGGGGGGGAGGGGAGACCTTTCCTTTGTCTGTATTAATAATGGGAATGAAGAATCCCTTCAACCCCAACCCCCAGCAGCAGCAACCCTCCTGTCCTCCCGCTCGCGGCCCCAAGCCCCGCCGGCAGCAACCTGCCCTCCCACGGCTCCAACCCCCACCCCTAGCGGCAGCAACCTGCCCTCCCGTGGCTTCAACCGCCACCCCTAGCGGCAGCAACCCTCCCGTGGCCCCAAACCCTGGCGGCAGCCGCCCGCCCCACGGTTCCTCTGGCGGCAGCCGCCCACCCCGCGGTTCCTCCGGCCATAGCTGGCTGGAGCAGCCGACTATCTGCCAGCCAAGCAGCTGCCTGCCTCCTGCCACACTGCTGCATGGCTCTGCTTAGGAGGTGGGCGGGCTAGCAGCTTAGAGGGAGCTATGGTGCCACAGGACTGTTCGTTTTAGATTAATAGAATGTACACAAATGCACACACACACATGTGCACCTGTTTTCTACATTGCCTTACTTTAGCAGACAGCTTCTTACATGCTGTCGTAGACTAACATTATTAACATCAACATAGCTACTTAATGCAATGTATTGATTTTTTTTAAACATAATCAGTACTTTCATGTACCTGAGTGGCCCAAAATCAGTAAACAAAACAAAACAAATAATAGCTTTTGTAAAATCTGGGAATTGTTCAGTAAATATTAAAAACAAAGAGCCTTACCAACCTCTGAATCTGAGGCTAAGGCTACACTTAAAGTGCTTCTGCAGCAGTGCTTTCAAGTGAAAGTGTGGCCACAGCACCAGCAAACCACCTAAAAGACGGGAGTAGCTACCAGTGCTGGAAGTCCATTTATTCTGATGCTGTATAGTGCTGTAACATGTTTTTTCACACCTCTCAGTGAGAAAGTGGCAGTATAGTAAAGTGGCAGTTTAGATATGGCCTAACTACCTTGTTGAAATTACATTTTCTTTTTCTCTATTGTTGCTCTTTAAAAGACCCATACAACTGAGGAGTAATTGACTGAACTACACTTAGTGTAAAATAATCACACTTAAAAAGACATGTTTTCTGATGTTTTGTTTTGTTCTTGCATGGTTTCTGGTAGAAATGTTGAATTTTAAATTTACTGTCCCTTTAGAATAATCCTACTGCAAGATACTATGATTTTTATTTTCAAGAGACCAGATGGAGGAGGTAATATTCATTTATTGGACCAAATTCTGTTGGAGAGAGACAAGTTTTCAAGCTCCACAGACCTCTTTTTCAGATCTGGAGAAGTAATCAGAATGTCTGAGAAGTTAGTCCAATAAGACATTACCTTACGTAACGTGTGTATCAAAGTAATATATACAGATCAGCCTTAATATTGTCTAGTCATTATTGTGCATGTAATTGGCCTTCATCATAAATGAGGTTGGGATTATCATGTCAACTAAAGAAAATCTTTCCAACCGAAGCATACCAATTGCAAAATCATGACAGGCTAGATTTTCACCACTTCTAAAATACTCAGTGAATGAGTAGCAAACTAAATTTCAACTTTGTGTAAAGTTTGTGCTGTTTCCATTGGTACTGGTAAAACAAGCAGTCTCAAAATACATACTTAAATATGAAAAAGCGATGAGGAGTCCTGTGGCACCTTACAGACTAACAGATTTATTGGAACATAAGCTTTCGTGGGCAAAGACACACTTCATTAGATGCACGTAGTGGAAATTCCAGGGGCTGGTATAAATATACACTCATAAGAAAAGAGTACCAATCAAGAGTAAGGCTGGAGATAACGAGGTCAATTCAGTCAGGGAGGATGAGGCCCACTTCTAGCAGCTGATGTGTAGGTGTGAACACCAAGAGGGAAAAAACTGCTTTTGTAGTTGGCTAGCCATTCGCAGTCTTTGTTTGATCCTAAAATGATGGTGTCACATACAGTTCATCTGCAAATTTATCTCGGCAGTTTCTCTTTGAAGTCTGTTCTTGAAGTTTTTTTGTTGCAGGATGGCTACCTTTAAATCTGCTACTGTGTGTCCAGGAAGATTGAAGTGTTCTCCTGCATCTGACGAAGTGGGTTTCCTGCATCTGATGAAGTGGGTCTTTTCCCACAAAAGCTTATGCTCCAATAAATCTGTTAGTCTATAAGGTGCCACAGGACTCCTGGTCGCTTTTGCAGATTCAGACTAACACGGCTACCCCTCTGATACTTGAATATAAATTTCAAATGTATGTTCATTATGCAGCCATAGCAGGGAAATTGGACTCTAGCAGTCCCGGGTCCCCTGCTGTGGCTCTGTATTTTAAATGTAGTAATGGCCAGATGGCTCTTACTACATTTAAAAAGCAAAAGCACAGCAGTCTGGGACCTGGCATGTGCTGGGATTACCGAGTCCTGGCTCGCGTCAGGTCCTCCTCTGTGGCTCTGCTTTTTAAATGTAGTCAGAGGAGCAGTGGTCTGAGACCCAGCATGAGCTGGAACTCAGCAGTTCTGGCTCGTGCCAGGTCCCAGACCGCTGCATCTCTGCCTCCCCCCACACCATTGGGAGGGTGCTGGGAGGAGTCGGCTTCCCCCAGCACCGGCTCCTGCCCCCCCTTTGCAGGGGGCAGGAGCAAGTAGTTGGGTAGTGACTCGACAGCCCGATGAGCTTAGGCTTATTGGGTAGTTGACTACATGACTAGTCGTTTACATTCCTAGACTGCATTGGAAATAAATTTTAAATGTAGCAGAGTATAATTAATTATATTTCACACAATATTACGAAGTCTGTTCCTGGTGTTATCAGATTAAGCTGTGTATTTACCGTTCCTTAAACACATGCCATTTAGAAGTCAAATAATCATGGTAACATTTTCTGTATTTGTGAAGTTGGTCTTAAAATAGATGAAGCATGTGAGTTGTCTGCATACTTAAATTATTGTGGAAGATTTGAAACATAAGTTTCAGAAATAAAATAGAAAAAACAGTTTATAGAATCTTTGTTGTTGCCTGTGTTTTACAACTAGACTTCTTGTTTCCAGGCTTTTAAATAGTAAAAAAAATCAACTTTATTCTATTTCTGTGAAATGTAGCATATGCATCTGTTTTCTCACATTGTAGATGGTGAAAAAATATCTGAGTGCTAGCATTGCTATCCAGGATAGAAGACAACATGTCCTATTTTAATGGGTAATATTGAATGACATTAAGTTACAATGAACAAAAACTTTTCTAAGATTAAACATACAGTGCTGTAACTATAGAACAAAGTTTTATCAGTCTGGTCCTGCTAGTGTCATCTTCTGTCTTTGCAGCTGTTGATGACTACAGTAGCTCTTCTATAGAAGACAAAGGGTCTCTTCAGTATATATGCCATCTTGGTAGAGTTGGAATTGTTGAACTGAAATATATAATGAGCTACTGCATAATGTTTTGTAAATTGAACTGAACATCTATATGAAGAGAAAAACTCTCTTCCCTATAAAATTAAGAAATGTTTTCCAGTATTGATAGTCTCAAAGGTTTAAAAATCATGAGCAAGTATCCCCAAAAATCATGAGATTTTTGTTAGAGGAGATTGTGTATTTGGTCTTCGTTTTGGCATAAAAATTAGAGGAATAGTAAATAATGAAGACAAGATAATCAGAGTAATCTGGGTCATTTGGAAAAAGGGGCCAAAGCATACCATATGTATTTTAATATTGCTAAATGTAAATGTATACATCTAGGGACAAAGAATGTAGGTCATGCTTACAGGGTGGAGGACTCTATTCTGGGAAGCAGTAGCTCTGGAAAAGATACAGGGGGTTGTGGAGGATAATCAGCTGAACGTGAACACAGTGTGGTACAATCCTGAGGTGCCTAAACAGTGGAATCTTGAGTAGGAGTAGAGAGGTTATTTAATCTTTGTATTTGGCACTGTTCTGACTGTCGTTGAAATACTGTGTCCTGTTCTTGTGGCCCTGTTCAAGAAGGATGTTGATATAATGAGGACATGGAGTGGGGTTAAAGTAAGGATGTTAAGAGGTGGGTATTTGGCTAATCATGTAGTCAATACAGTTTGTATTGACTACACAATTAGTCAATAAGGTGCTCAGCCCCGGCTCGCTCTGGGTCCAGGAGCTACCCCCCTTTTCAGCTCTGCATTTCAAATATAGTAGGAGCCGGGTGCGTGGGCAGCCTGTCTCCTACTGCATTTAAACTGTAGAGCTGCAGCTGGGGTAGGTCCTGGGTCCAGCACAAGCCGGGACTGAGCTGGGATTGCTTAGATCTTGGCTCATGCTGAGTCTGGGACCTACCCCCACTGTGTCTCTGCATTTTAAATGTAGTAAGAGCAACTACATTTAAAATACAGAGCCACAGGAGGGGTAGGTCCCAGACCCAGCACGACCCAGGACTGAACCGGGCTTGCTGGGTCCAGCAGTGCGCGTGTGTGAGAGAGAGAAGGATGTTAAAGACTAGTCAACTATCCGATAAGCATTTGCGTATTGGATAGTTTTTTTTACTAGTGGACTAGTCGATAGGCACTTCCACATTCCTCCTTTGAAATGCACAAGAGCCCCCACTGGGCTCTTGTACATTTCAAAGGAGGAATGCGGAACTCCGAATACAGCCCGGGGCCAGCGGGAAGTCCTGCTGACTCCGGGCTGCATACAGGTGCCATCTTTGAAATGCACAAGAGTACCCAGCAGGGGCTCTTGTGCATTTCAAAGCCATGGAGCCCGGGATCAGCTGGGGACACCCCAGTTGATCCCAGGCTCCCAGAGCATTTCCCCAGAACCCAGCTGATCTTGGGTTCTGGGGAAATACTGTGGGAGCCCCGGGTCAGTGGGGGCTCTTGTATATTTCAAAGGAGGAATGCAGAAGTGCCTATCGACTAGTTGATGGAAATTCCGTCGACTAGCCAATTAATTGCATTTTAACATCCTTAGTATGTGTTCGTGTGTCCCAGCTCCCTCAGGGACCCTCCCCTACCTCTCTCCTTCCCTCCCCTCTCCCCACGGACAGGGGCTGCTCCGGGGGTTGTAGAGCAGCCTCTTCTCATAGCAAGCCTGGGCCTGCCATGGGTCAAGGCTGCTTCATGGCAGCCTCCCCTGCCTCCTTTCCCCATGCTGCTGCCTCTGATATAAAGGCAGCAAGGGAAGGGAGAAATGCGATTAGTCGACTACTTCACTACTCACATTCCTAGGTCAGAGAAGAGCCATGAGAATGATTAATAAGTTTTAAACATGATAGACCAAAAGAGCTTAATCTCCTTATCTTGATAAATCTTAATCATTTATTTGTTTTGATTACAGTCTGTAAGTATCTATAAGGGAAATAAGTATTTAATAATGATTTCTTCAATCCAGCAGAAAATGTTACAACATAATCCAGTGACTGGAAGTTAAAACTTAACAAGCTCAGAGTGTAAATAAAACATATTTTTTTGATAGTGAGGGTAACAATTTACCATGTGTTGTAGTGAATTCTCCTTCATTGACCATTTTTTAAATAAAAGTGCATGCTTTTCTAAAAAATATTTTTTTAGGAATCATTTTTGGGGATTTCAGTGGCAGGTGTTACACACAAAGTCAGACTAGATAATCACTATGGAGCCCTCTGGCCTTGCAATGTATGAAACCAGAATAGTTTTCCAGATGCCTTAATAGGTAGAAATAATATCAATGAATTGGAGACAGACTACAGAATGCAGTGCCCTCTTTACAGGAAATCATAAACCTCTTCCTTAGTTAATGATGTGGCTCATCAGCTATTTTTTATTGTTACGTTTGACCTTAAGATTATGCCATGATAAAATGAACCATGAACAGTGGTTGAGTTTGTGGAAGGAAAGGTAAAGAATACAGAAGAGTCATCTTAATGACAGAGTTCTACTATGACCTAACATCAAGGAATTATCTCTATATTTCCACATACATTCCCCACAACCCTGCTGGGAACACATTCTCAGTCTAAAACATTTGACTTCAGGCACCCCACAGTGGTACAGATGACTAGGTCAGAGGTGGGCAATAAAACAACTGCAGTCACCAGGGTTAGCTTCTGGTGGGCCACTGCCATTATAATTACCTGCACTTTTGGAAGTACCTCTGGCAGCTCCCATGGGCCAGGAATGGTGATTTGTGGCCAATGGGAGCTGAGAGTCCCCCATGCCTTCAGAGGTGCAGGTAAATATGGTGATGTGGGGGGCCTGTTAGGCTAACCCTGGCAGACCGGTTTTGGCCCAAGGGCTGGTATTTGCCCACCCCTGAGCTAGGCAGTGGTAGGGATGTAAGAGACTTGTCAACTAGTTGCTTTCCACCCCCCTTGCTGTTACTATCAGAGAGAGGCAGCAGGGGTGGGGGAGCAGGAGCCAGTGCTGGGGGGAACCAGTTTAAAAGCTGGTTCTCCCCAGCCCCATCTCCACGCGGGGCAGGAGAGGTAGAAACACAGCGGAAATGGCGCTAGCGGGGACTGAAGCAGTCTCTGCTTTCTCTGCTTCTGCTGAGATTCTGCTTTTGAAATACAGTAATTCCTCATTTAACACGTGCCCACTTAACACGTTTTCACGATAGCACAATTTTTTTTAAGGAATGTTTTTTGAATTACACGACCATCCCCGGAATAACACGATTTCCCCAGCCATCCCGTTGCCGGTGGCTGTGTGGGGCTTCCCCCGCCTCACTGCAAAGCGGCGGAGGGTTCTCTGCTCGCCGCGCCGTTCCCCGGCGACCCCCCCCTTGCCAGACGCAGTGCGGGTCCTGGCAGACCTGTCACAGGAGCATACTCCCAACCCAATCCCCCTTCCCTCTCCTCTTCTTCCCTTCCCCAGAGCCAAACACCTCCCCTCCCTGCTGTAACCCAGTCCCCTTTCTCCCCCAACCTTGTGTCCCGGTCCCAACAGACACCACCGCTTGAAACGCAACCCCCACCTTTTCCATTATTTTTAATGGGAAAATTGACCCCGCATAACACGTTTTCACTTAACACGATCATTTTCTGAAACATATCTATAGTGTTAAATGAGGAATTACTATATACAAGAACCATCTATGATCCCCAAATCCAGGCAAGCAGAGCCAGGAAAACAACCAGGTTTTTTTTTTTTTTTTTTAAAGTTTGTCAACTCTTAGAACTTGAACACAACAGTTGAACTTCACCTGTCAGCCAAAATCACAATCAGGGTTCATGTGTCTTTCAAGTGGCAAAATATGTCAGTTGTTGCAACTGGAGTTCTTGTTTGCATTAGGAATGAAGGATGTTAAGAGATGGGTAATTGAGTAATCATGTAGTCAATACACAATTAGTTGATAAGGGAAGGCCCTCAGAAAGAGCTACCCTCTGCTGCTGCTCCTACTAAATTTAAACTGCAAAGCTGCAGCGGGGATAGCTCCTGGACCTGGCATAAGTCGGAACTGAGCTGGGCATGCTCAGTCCCAGTTGTGTTGCGTCTAGCAGCCCCTGTCTGCGGGGGTCCCAGCAGGGAGCTGACCCCCATGGACAGGGGCTGCTGCTGGGGTTGGCCGTGGTCAGGGGCTGCTCCGGAGCTGCTTCGCCGCCTCCTCCCCCCGCACTGCTGCATCTGATAGAGCAGGGGTGGGCAATAATTTTTTCCAGGGGCCACTTTGGAAATTTTTGAAGTGACCCCGGGCTGCAAAGCAAGGGGCGGGGCATCGAGTGGAAGGGGCATGGCCAAGATATTTCTGGGTTCCCAACCCCCAGACAATGATTGGTCTGGGGGTGAAGGAGTGCCTTTGCCCCCACCCCACATTCCCCCAAGGTGCCCATGCCCCTGGCATCGGAGGAGACTTCCCTAGCTCCCCTGCCCCTGCCCCTAGCCTAAGCTTATCGAGTAGTCGATTAATTGACTACTCTTTTGCATGCCTATTAGGAATAAAGCAGGCTTAGAAATCCACTTTCCACAAATAACCAAATTTGAGTCTAGTCCCTCAAGATAATTGATTTATAGGTGTCTGTGTCATTTCAGGAGCCTTTGACAGTGTATTGAGTAGTGGTGCAAAGTTATCTTTTTTGGTAATTCAGAGTGAAATCATTCCAGATCTTGAGCCCACCTATTTTTTTCAAAAGGGCAAAATTATTTAGCAGTTTTGTAGAAAACTCATTTTTGGGCTCTCATCTTTAAAAATTACATTGAAAAGGCAGTCTGATAAAATTGATTTTCAGTTATGTTCTTTTATCTAATCTCCAGGGCAAAATTTGTTAATGTTCTTGAAACACTCAAAAATTATGTATGGAGTAAAACTTTTCTTAGTAATGTTAAATCCATACTAGCAGCAAAACTGTTAGCTGAAACCATTTTTAAGATTTGAGTTTTGCCTCTGAGTCTAGTCAGTTTTGAAGTGTAGACCAAACTTCATTATGTCTATCACATAATGTTTTCAGTTAAGATGCAATTATAAAAGCCTGCACAATGGTGCCCCATCTACATCTTTAACATAGTGTCTTTATACACTCCATCCTATTCTCTCTCCTAATTATTGCCTTCTTTGCAAAACTCCCAATTCCAGTCCTTTTTAAAATAAATTGGTGTTTATATGGAGGTTTGAAAATGGACAACACTAATGCCATGTGATGTAGTTCCATGCCAGCTCTTATGTTTTTTCCATCCTTCCAATCAACATTTGTCAATTGTTTTCCACTTCATTCAGATCACTCCAAAAATCCACCCGCATCAACAGGCTGATTGATCTCCTGATACTTGTATTAAATGCAATGCATCCAAGTGAATTTTAAGATTGTAAGTTCTTCAGAAACTTGTTTAATGGAGATAATGATGTTTGATTTATAATCTTGAAGAGTAAAGAGAAAAGGAAAAGAGGGTGAGAGTGATTGCTCTTCCATCAACCCTGGCAACCGCATTAAACAGGGTTGTGAGTGGCCCACCTCACAGTTTGAGAACTCACTGCCGTAGGGCATCAACAGAGGGGAAAGAGGAATGCTTTTTGCTCATGTTTACTTGTTACTGGTTGAATGGTTTCTTCAAAAGAATATAAGAGGAGTAGTTAGGTTTTCTCATAAATACCATTATTTTTTCATATTTACAACTAGTAAATGTTGTTTGAGCTGTTTTTCTTAAAATGGTTTTCAAGTTTATTTTGGACTCTTATCAGTTACAAGGTGAACAGCAAGGCTCAGCTGCTGGCTACCAGCTCCTAGCCCTGCAGCAGTTACCAGTTAAGGTTACCAGTACTGGTTACCTTAGCTAACTGGTTACCAGTAAGGTTAACTAGTTGCTCATTTATATCCCTACTTAGGACAGATAATACTTTTTAAAATGCATTTTCCAAGTATAAATGTTGACTTGTGGAAACGGGTTGGTCATTACTTAAATTGACAATTCCCTATATGATTTAAAAAATCTTTGTGTCAAATGCCCTGAGTAAAGAGAATCTGTTAATGATTTGCAGAATTATTACTAGCATTTTGTTAACTTGTTGTTTAACCACTGACTCTAAAAATGTTCTATACTTTGTTTTTTTTCCCCATATCTTAAGAATGTGAAGCTATCAGCTGAAGTAGAACCATTTATTCCTCAGAAGAAAGGCCCTGATACACTTATGATATCTATGGCTCTCCCCAATGACTGTGGAGGTGTTAGTGGAGTGGAACCAACTCCTATTCCCAGCTACCTGATTACTTGCTACCCATTTGTACAGGAAAACCAGGCCAACAGGTAATTTATGGTTCTGACCCTATATGGAAAAAGATGACTTTTAAGTAAGAGTTTGAAAAATTCCCTTCTGTCAAAGATGTGCATGGAATTAAGAAAGTGACTATATAAACAGTTTTCATACAATTAGCGATAAGCTTTTATATCTGTTTTTCTACCCCTCATGAATGAGGATAGCATTTCTATGACTCTAGACAATGTTCTCCCTATTTTTCTCCTTTAATCCCCTCCATTCTTGGATTCCTTGTTCTTTCTTGTTTTGGTCAGAGGGCCGGCCACAGATCTTTCTTGAAACCACTTGCTCTATTCTGAAACTTTAAACGAGATACCTCTGAATTGTATCCTCCCACATCTAAAATAAGGTACTACAGAAAAGAGTCTAGCTTGGATCTCTATATGGTAAAACAGTATGCTGTTAGCAGTCTGAGGCCTTCCCATGGCTAACTTTATTTGCAAGTGCATGTGCAAAACAGCATGGTGTATTAAACTGAGCATGGGAAGGGATTAGACACCAGAAACCCTTATTCTAGTCCCAGCTCTGACATTTGCCAGTTATATAGCCATGAAGACCCTTATCCTCTCTCTATATGTGTTCCTATGTAGGATGAAATCCCAGTCCTGCGGCAGAGCTTTACACTGATCACTCACAGGGCTTTACTTAACAATTCCCCTCCTAGGAACTGGCTTGTGCGGATTTGTACAATTATTTTGAATTTTTACTTTTATCTTCCCTTCTCTTTTGAACACACATCTTCAGTCTTCGATCATCTTCACCCAATAATCTTCCTAATCCTATGGAGAGGACGGGAATTGGACTCATATTTCCTGTGGGACTCTTTTAGTTGTACTCAGTTGAATAGAATTGGGGGTGAGGAGAAACAGGATGAGACCACTGCACTTGCTCTGTGCTTCAAGGAGTAGAGAGAGCTTACTTGAGTGGTAGGCATTTGTTTTCACAGTCACTCTCAAAGACTGGGAACCTAGGAGCCTGGTACAAAATGTGAGCTGATGGCTTATTTTCCTTTGCCTATCAAAAAATTATTTGTCCTGCATTAGTATGAGAATATAAGACTGAACTATTGCTGCCATATCTATCTGTAAATGTACATGGTATGTGTGGTTTTTATTCCATTTTCATTTTCAGATGTGTTGAAATAATTTAAACTAGAATATGAACAACTATAAATATATATCAGTGCCTCTAATTTGAATGTTTTTTATAAGCAGCTTTCTCTATTATGGTGAATGTAATTTTTTCTTGACAATTATTTTGCCATACTAAGATGATGTTGGTTTCTTCTGGCCTATTTTTTAATTACTTAGTATAACATTGGTATAAATTATTTTGCTTCATAAAATTTAAATCTTGGTAATAGGTTGAGCAGTTTTATTTCCGACAGTATTCTGTGTATTTTGTGCAGTGTCCTTGATTGCAGTTGGAATTATATTATTTCAGGCATACTGTCAAAATATGTATTATTGCACACTAGGAATTTAACAGCATTTGAGTTGAGCTATTAAAAGCTAAGAGCTCATGAAACAGTTTGCACTAATTCTTTTCAAAATAAAGGATCAAGTTACTAGTAAATTTACTCCAATTATGTGTAACTATTCAGCAATTTTATTCTCTTTCTCTTTTGGTTTTTCAGACAATTTCCATTATATAATAATGAAATCAGATGGCAGCAGCCAAACCCAAACCCTGCAGGACCATACCTTGCTTATCCTATTATATCTGCTCAACCACCTGTCTCCACAGAGTATACTTATTACCAGTTTATGCCAGCACCGTGTGCACAAGTTATGGGTTTCTATCATCCTTTTCCTGCACCCTACTCTGCGCCCTTTCAGACACCAAGTGCTGTAAATACAGTTACAACAGAATGTGCTGATCGCCCAAACCAACCAGGACAGGTCTTTCCATTATCCAAACAGAGAAGCAAAAGCAATAACAGAGGACCAGCTACACAAAAAGTAAGCATGTTGTTTTTGCGCCCTAATAGAACAAATAATAGAATCATGTGAAAGTATCTTTGCACAAAAATGAACTACTTTTTATCTTCTTGTTCAGCAGTATAGGAAAAATATGTAAAATAACATAGTGACAGTGTACAGGTTGGACCTTGTTGGTCCAGAACCCTCGGGACCTGAGCAGTCCCAGACCAGAGAGCTTCCTGGACCAGGAGAGGTCAATATTCCCCTGCTGGCTTCCCTGCTGCTGGCTTGGGGCTCCCTGCTCTGCTGCTGTCCCCCTAACGCTAGTGAGTCAGGGCTCCTCTCTGCTGCCCACCTAGCTGCCACCTGGCCCCTGTGAAGCAGCCCCTGCATGCAGAGGGCCTAAGCTTGCCGTGGATGGAGGCTGCTCTGCAGGATGCCAGGGCCCGCTACAGGCGAGGCTGCTTTGTAGCAGCCTCCCACGCTCCCCACACTGCTCAGATGGAGGCAGCAGTGCGGGGGGGAGAGGAGGTTAGGTGTATTTGGCATTAGTTGCGTAGGTAATAGTCTCCAAAACTTCTTGGCTAACAGTAATATAGTAGCTGTATAAACTAACCTGCATTGTAGATATTAAAAACTTCTTTAAATTGGCAGGTTTGATTGCTTTTGGTTTGGATTTTTTTTAGTCTTTTATGTTAGAATGTTATCCAAAATAATATTAACCAATTAACTGGAGTACATTGTCCATAATCTCTTGTTTCAAATGGGTGACTTCTATAAAGAATCTGTTAGAACTTTATAAAAATTGTAATAACACTAACCAAACAATTTTTCTGTCATATTTAAGTTTTATATGTCTCATGCATATATTTGACTGTTTTAAAACAGCAACTACTGTTACAGACACACATCAAAAGTAAAAGGGCTCCAGTGAAAAGTGTAGCGATCCAAAAAGAGACCAGTGCATCAGGTCCTGAGAGCAGATCAAAAATTGTGCTGTTGGTTGATGCATCTCAGCAAACAGGTAAGATGTCTTTTTGGTACCTGCTAGCAAACTGGAACTGCAGTCATACCACCATGATTACTGATCTAGTCAGATCATAAATTTAAGGAAGGTTGATACTATAAGATGTCTAATGATCTTTAAAGATCAAAGAAGTGTTGTAGAAAACATGTGGTTGACTCATTAAGTTTGAGAGAGTAAAAAATGCCACCTAATCAGTTCTTCATCATAGGAATGCTGCTGGAGACGCACAGTGACTAACTATTAAAGGTTCCTTACCACTTCCTCAAAGAGGGTTATTGGGATGCACCACTAGGGTACATCTACACAGCAGCACTATATTTCGAAATAACTGACATTCCAAAATAAAAATACATGCATCTACACTACAAACCTTTATTCCAAAATAATGGCAAGCTGGAGGACTTCTTTCTTCAACTCATGGTAACCTTCATTTCATGAGGAGTAAGGGAAGTCGAAATAAGAGTGTTCTTCCTTCGACTTCCTGCTGTGTAGACAGCGCCAAAAGCCAAGTCAAGCTATATAAAGCCAAAGTTGCATAGTTTAATTCTACTTTAGCCCTGCTGTGTAGATGTATCCCTAGTGGCCTGACAAGATTCCAAATCTAAATTAATCTGTCTACCCTAATTTCTCTAGTCTAGATATATAGTGTATTTGTGTGTGTGTCTGCAAGTCCATTTGCTCAAGACCTCCTCCTAAACTATAATAGCTAGGGCCACCATATTTGATATGCAGCTTCCTGTTCTTCTATCTTAAAACAAGGTCGGGGTTTGGTTGTTCCAAGATGACTGGAAACCCCAGGAAAAGGACAGTTTTCCATAACATGCAAAGGAAGGGGCTGCTGTTCAGAGGGATGTGATATGTGTGTGGCCACTGGGGGCGGCCATACCACCAAGTGGCCAGCAGTGCTGAGTCTCTGTAGTCTTGTCTGCGAGCACGCTGTGTAAGTAGCCTTTTTGCCTCAAACCCTTTCCCCTCCTCCCAGCCCTTGGCTACAGCACCGGAGGAGGGCGAGAAAAATGGGCCCCTGGCAGCTGGGACCCCCAAACACTCAGTTTTTTTTTCTCTCTCTCTCTCTCTCTTTCTTCCCCCCCCCCATATCCCAGCCTCATTCACTCCCCACACACATACACATTCCCAAAGCCCTGAGTCTTGCACACCCCACACTGCCAGCCGCCTGCCCATATAGACTGGGTGAGTCTTATCTAGAGCTGAGTTCTGTCAAGTTGAATGGGCATGAAGACTCCAGATAGGAATCCATTTAGCTGAAGTTATGGTTTTAACTCTTGGAGTTAAAAGGGCACACTCAGGACTTGTAAGAAAGCAATGCTATTTAACTATTTAGAAAAAATTCCTGAACCTGAAAACCGCAGTTTTTGATGAACAGGAAATCTCCCCCCACATTTCTCACCTGCTCACTCAAACGTCTCCACTGTGTGCATTTAATTTGTTGTAAGGCTGCTAATGAATCAAAGGCTGTAAACACTGATTATTTTATTTTTAGTTTAGGGTAAGAATCATGTTTTTAGAAATGTTGGAAAATGTTTGGGTCGGGAGCAGGAAACCCTTGTAAACAATGTAATGGAGTCTCTAAATAACTAGAAAGATAGTAAGGAACTGTGTCAGACTTGTGTCAGGACTGATAATTGAGCACCAGATATATTTTTGGTTGAGGCTGAGTGTCAGAAAGTTAGAAATCTTGAATCTGCAAGCATTTTTATAGCATGTAGTGAGTAGTAGGGCAGGTGTGATTATCAGCCTGGAACTTTAGTCAGTTATGTGCCTTAACTAGAAAAAAACCTCATTATTGAAGGTTTAACATCACTTTCTGCAGAGAAATAGTAACTATTAATTGCATGACAGTAAGCTTAAAATTTGGTAAGATTTTGGCAGGCATGTGTTAAAACTGTCATTTTACCTACTGCTTTATATTAGTCTTCCTTTCCATTGTTGTTTTGAATAGAAACAGTCAATATCAAGGTCAAAATATGACCTATCTTTAGAAATTTCCTTTTGCCCAAGTGTTACTATCTGGCTGCCTGAAGTCTACATGAAATGAATGGTAGTCTGTTTGGTTTCTATTGGTTATCACACTTGCACACTAATTAGAACTCTTTTTGGCAATTGCAGCTAATACCTCCCACTAGACTAATGTTAAGGCACTTTGGGAGGCAGTGTGGGGAAATTGCATTTCTAGTGTCTTTACTCAGCGTGTACTTTGGCAACTTCTAGTAGCATCAATCTGGAACTTTTCAGTAATACTAAAATTCACTGGATTGGGAGAAGGCTGAATCTCTTCCAAGAGTGGTCTTTGGAACTTTTTTCCTTGAGAGCACTTCTAAAAACTATACAGTGCATTGGGTTTGATACAGAAAAAAATATCGCAAGGCTTTTTCATAAATTCTATTTTATGTATCTTCTGGGGTGCGTGCATGCATGCGTTCGTTCGTTCCACTTCTGCACTTTGAGCAATAATTGCAAGAATCTTGCTATATGGCTATTCAGAGACCCAGAATGCAGTGAGAATTTTGCCTTGACAACCTGCTTGATATTCCTGAACTTCCTTGTTTTTTAAGACTTTTGTTACTGGCAACAAATTCCATTGCCAAAAATAGGTTGCATCTTGAGCAAGGGATCCGTTAGTACAACACAGGTTGACCTGGAAATAGTCTGAAAACTGAATCTTGCTGCTTATTTAATACAGCAGTGCCAGTACATTTCTCTTTCTACTAGTTTGGAAGTATCTTGGTTAAGATTTCTTTTCAGTAGGTTTAGTGTTTTCATCACAAATGTTAATGTATGATTAGCAATTTTTTTCAATTTTCCAACAACTGCCACGCACAGTTATATTTTCTTTGTCTTACAGATTTTCCTTCAGAGATAGCTAATAAGTCACTTTCTGAGAGCTCTAGTACAATGCTGTGGAAATCAAAAGGCAGGCGAAGACGTGCATCCCATCCTGCTGCAGAGTCTTCCAGTGAACAGGGTGCCAGTGAAGCTGATATTGACAGTGATAGTGGTTATTGCAGTCCTAAACATAGCAACAATCAGGCTGCTGCTGTCATGACTTCAAAAAATACAGATTCTGGTGCAATGAATGTAAGTGAACATTAGTGAAGAGCCAAGGCTGTTGGTGAATGCTACAATAAAAATATTTACTAAAATGTTCTTTCTTCCTTTTCAGATTGTAGAACCATCAATAAATACAGGTATAGTTGCTGTTTTTTTTAACTTGCAAAGGAAATCTTGAAGCTGTCATATTTCCTGTTTTAATATATCTTTATTTATGTGGTCTTAGCAATATTCCTGTGTCCTTCCTAAATTATGTAGCTCTTAAACTGTGCTCCTTCAGATCCCTTCTTGAGACCTTTCTGTGCTGCAATTTCCATAACGAGTTGCTCAATGATAATGAATAGGCCAGTGGCTTGGTAATGATTCATTAATAGCAATTGTCCCTCTAAAGAAGGGAAAAAAAATTGAGGCTTTCAGATGATATTCTCAGTTGAGAATAAATGCAACCTTGTCTTTGAAACTTGTTTCTTTCCCCATTGTGTTCTACCTTCGTTGTTACAGTAAAACTCCAATTGTCCGGCATCCAGTGGTCCGGCACTCCCAATAGTCCGGCACCAACTGGAACCCGGAAGTGCTCTGGCCAGCTGGACAATTGGAGCTGCTCCGCATGGCTTCCCCAAGTCCGCTGCTGCCGCTGCTGAAACTGACCAGCAGCGGACTTGGGGAAGAGGCGCGGAGCAGAGCAGCTGGGGTGCTGCTGGGTTGGTCCCGCAGTGCTGCCCCTCACCCCCCTGCTCAGCGCCCGGCAGCACCCCAGCTGCTCAGCTCCGCGCCGCTGCCGCTGCTGAAACTGACGAGCGGAGGACTTGGGGAAGCTGCGCGGAGCAGAGCAGCTGGGGTGCTGCTGGGCGCCGTGCAGGGGGGTGAGGGGCGGCACTGCGGGACCAACCCGGCAGCACCCCAGCTGCTCTGCCCCGCCGCTTCCCCAAGTTGCCGCTGCTGCTTGCAGCCCCAGCTGGCCTGTCGCTAGCGGCTGCGCGGGGCTTCCCCCGCCTCCCTGCATAACGGCGGAGGGTTTGCCCCATGCCGCGCTGTTCCCGACTCCCCTTCCCCCAGACCCCTCACAGCCCCCCTTCCGGAGTACCTCCTGATACTCTGGCATATCCGATAATCTGGCACCCCCTGGGTTCCAAAGGTGCCGGATTATCGGAAGTTTACTGTATATTGAAAATTTGAAATGGAAGGCAGCTTGGGAGAAAGTGACCATGAAATCAAGGAGTTCATGATTCTAAGGAATGGTAGAAGGGAGAACAGCAAAAAAGAGACATTGAATTTCAGGAAGGCTGGTAGGTAAGGTCCCATTGGAAGCAAGACTTTGGAGGAAAAGCAACCGAAGAGAGTTGGCAGTTTTTTAAAGGGACATGATTAAGAGCCCAAAAGCAAACGCTTCCATTGTGTAGGAAAGATGAAAAAATATGGCAGGAGACCACCTTGGATCAACTGGGAGATCTTACATGATCTAAAAATAAAAAAGGAGTGGTATAAAAAGTGGAAACTAGGTCAAATTAGAGGATGAATATAAGCAGACAACACACATATGCAGGCGCAATATTAGAAAGGCAAAGGCACAAAGCTAAATCTAGCTAGAGGCATAGGGTAAAAATAATATGTTCTACAAGTATAATAGGAGAAAGAGGAAGACCAAAGACAGGGTAGGCCCATTGCTCAGTGAGGAGGGAGAGATAGTAACAGGAAACTGGGAAATGGCGGAGGTGCTTCTTTGTTTCGGTTTTCATCATGAAGATGGATGATGACAGGATGCCTAACATAGTGAATGCTAGTGGAAATGGGGTACGTTTGGAAGTTAAAATAAAAGAACAAGTTAAAAATTACTTAGAAAAGTTAGATGTCTGCAAGTCACCAGGGCCTGATGAAATGCATCCTAGAATATTCAAGGAGCTGATAGAGGAGGTATCTCAGCCTTTAGCTATCATCTTTGAAAAATCACAGAAGGCAGGAAAGATTCCAGAAGACTGGAAAAGGGCAAATCTAGTGCCCATCTATATAAAGTGAAATAAGAACAACCCAGGAAACTACAGACCAGTCAGTTTAACTTCTGTTCCAGGAAAGATAATGGAGCAAGTAATTAAGGAATTCATCAGCAAACATCTGGAAGAAAGTGAGGTGATGGGTAACGGCCAGCATGGATTTGTAAAGAACAAATCCTGTCAAACCAATCTGATAGCTTTCTTTGATAGGACAACAAGCCTTGTGGATAAGGGAGAAGCAGTGAACGTGGTATACTTAGACTCTAGTAAGGCATTTGACACGGTCTTGCATGACCTTCTTATCAATAAACTAGGGAAATACAACCTAGATGAGGCTACTATAAGGTGGGTGCATAAGTGGCTGGAGAACTGTTTTCATAGAGTAGTTATTAACGGTTTGCAAACATGCTGTAAGAGCATAAAAAGTGGGGTTCCGTAGGGGTCTGTTTTGGGACTGGTTCTGTTCAATGTCTTCATCAACAATTTAGATATTGGCATAGAGAGTACACTTATTAAGTTTGCAGATACCAAGCTGGGAGGGGTTGCAACTGCTTTGGAGAATAGGGTCATAATTCAAAATGATCTGGACAAACTGGAGAAATGGTCTGAGGTAAATAGGATGAAGTTTAATAAGGACAAATGCAAAGTACTCCACTTAGGAAGGAACAATGAGTTTCACACATGCAAAATGGGAAGTGATTGTCTAGGGAAGAGTACTGCTGAAAGGGATTTTGGGATCATAGTGAACGACAAGTTAAACATGAGTCAACGGTTTGACACTGTTGCAAAAAAACCAAATGTGATTCTAGGATGCACTAAAAGGAGTGTTGTGAGCAAGACACGATAAGTCATTTTTCCACTCTACTCTGCACTGATTAGGCCTCAATTGGAGTATTGTGTCCAGTTCTGGGCACCACATTTCAAGAAAGATGTGGAGAAATTGGAGAAGTTCCAGAGAAGAACAACAAAAATGATTAAAGGTCTAGAAAACATGACCTATGACGGAAGACTATGTTTAGTTTAGTTGAGAAAAGAGACGACTGAGGGGACATGATAGTGGTTTTCAAGTATCTAAAAGGGTATTATAAGGAGGAGGGAGAAAAATTATTCTCCTTGGCCGCTGAGGATATGACAAGAAGCAATGGGCTTACATTTCAGCAAGAGAGGTTAAAGTTGGACATTAGGAAAAACTTCCTGCCTGTCAGGTTGGTTAAACACTTGAAGAAATTGCCTAGGGGTGTTGTGGAAACTCCCATCACTGGAGATATTTAAGTGCAGGTTAGACAGACACCTGTCAGGGATGATAGAGACAGTGCTTGGACATGCCATGAAGGCAGGGGACTGGACTTGATGACCAGTTCTAGTGTTCTATGATTCTGATTGTGTTGCTATTTAGAACATAAGCTACTTGGAGCAATGACTTTTATTGTATGTTGTACAGGACAGAACAAGTTGGTTCTTATTCTGATCAGGAGTTTTGAGTACTATTGTAAAACTAAAAGTCACTTTAAAGCAATTGTGCTAACTTCAGCTCTGGAAACTGGGCAGAACAGTCAATTTGGGTGGTTCACTGTCGGGATGTGAATAACTAATTGACAGGCTAGTTGACTAGTCGCTTCTCCCCCCCTTGCTTCCTCTATCAGAAGGAGGCGGTGGGGGGGGGGGGGGAGAGAATGCAGAGGGGGTACTTCAAAGCAGCAGCACCACATAGAATCATAGAACCATAGAGCTGGAAAAGACCTCAGAAGGTCATCAAGTCCATCCCCCCTGCTCTAGGCAGGACCAATCCCAACTAAATCAACCCAGCCAGGGCTTTGTCAAGCCGAGACTTAAACACCGCTAGGGATGGAGACTCCACTACTTCCCTAGGTAACCCATTCCAGTACTTCACCTAAGGCCGGACCCCGGCTCCATGTGATACTATTGCTTTGAAACACCACGTGCAGCCTGACGACACCGCAGTTGGCCCTGGGCTGCACGCGCACAGCCACTTTGAAGCGCTGTGGAGACCACTGGGCCAGCAGGGGCTTGCCCCATGCTTCCCGTAGAGCTTTAGGGCTGTTGCTACACTTCAAAGGCAGAGGCCCCCTATCAACTAATTGAATAGTGGATGCAAATTACATTGACTATTTGATTAGTCAATTACTCAAAATTTAACATTCCTAGTTCATTGTCTCTAATACGCGACTACATTACATTAGATGTTTACCAAGGTAAGCAAACTTCACTATAAGCAGTTGAGTGTTTGTGGCTGAATTCTGTTCTTAAAAGCAATTTTTTTTCATCAAACTTTAGAAATAATAAGAATGCAACTGAATTTTTGGCAGAGACCAAACTATTACAAGACTCACATCATGTTTTTGGTGTGATCTTTTACTTTGAAGTGACAAATGTTCAGTGGTGTATACCACGTAATACAACTTCTGCTGTACTTGCTGACTTTTCCTTCTTCTTTTATTTTCAAACTTCTGTTTCTTTCAGCTACCGTAAATTGGACTAATGTAAATTCCCAGGCAACTCAGAAAAAACCATGGATAGAAAAACCTCAGACATTTTCCAGAGGCGGAAGACAGGCTGAACAGAGAAATAGTTCACAGGTACCTTTTAATATTTTAAAATAAAAGCACGTTCATCTCTTTTAAATTGCATCTCTCAGATGATTAACTACAGGTTACACCTGCCTTAACTGGGACTCCCTGGTCCGGCAACATCTGTAGTCTGGAAGGACCACAGATGTTTATGGACGAGAGCACTTCAGGACAGGAGGGCCAGCAGCTGGGAGCCTGGTGGGCTGGTGGTAATGGATCTGGAGCCATGGCAGCCCAAACAGCAGAGGAACTAATGCAGCCCAGCAAAGGCAGCCTGGCCGTGGCCACTACTGCCCTCCAGAGGCTGAGTGCCACCCCACAGTGGGGTTATGCCACTGGTCGCTTGGGCGGCGTGGGGCCAGGGCTGTGGCAAACCAGCAGGGAAAGCCTGGCCAGGGCCACAGCAGTGTGACTAGAGCCCACCTCCCACCCAAAAACAGGGCTAGGTCCCTACCCAGAAGTGGGGCTAGGGCCCTGGCAGCCAAGCAGGTAGTGGGTCCAGGGCTGGGGACTGTCGGGAGGCAGCCCGTTGGAGAAGGAATAAGCCGGTGGCGGGGAGAGGCGGAGGGCTGAGAGGCTGTAGCAGGGGCCTGCCCTGGTATGGCAAATTCCCTCATTCAGGACCAGAGAGGTCCAACCTGTATTAACATACAGTAAACAATGCATTAAAATGAAAATGGAAAGCAAAATTTGAAATCAGGATTTAATCACTCTATGCATTATATTTGGCTGCAAGTACATGCTTGGCAGTATTCTGTCTATAATCTCCAGTTACGCAGTGTCATTTTATTCTGGGCTTGTCAGTAGTGTATGAAATGGAGAGACATCTGAAGAGTGTACCATGTAACAGAATAATCAGTGCAATAATTTTCAAGTACTATATAGACAATTTATCAGATGCTTTAAACCAGCGGTTCCCAACCGCTGGCTGCCGGGCCGTAGTGGTGGTTAGAGCTCAAGCTGTCTGTTCATGGTGGCTCAGCTCTGGCAGCCATGGTGGCTAAGGCGGCAGCAGGAGGAGGTGGAGCAGGAGGCGCCTCCCTTCCTCCTTCCCCCTTGGTAATGGGCTCTACACTCCTCCCCCACCCTTGGGGGCACAAGACATGCTTGGGGAGGGAGAGGATGTGAAGGAGATGGCCGCTGCCCTGCCCACGCCTCAGTATGGCCACGTTTCCTAGAGGGGGCAGTTTCACTCTGGGGAAGGAGTGGGTGGGGTGGAGGGGGGCAAACGGGTGTTGGGTGAGGGTGTGGTGGGGTCATGGGGCAAGAGGATGTTGGCATGAGCTGTAGGGTTTGGGGTCAAAGGGTGTTAGGCACTGGGGAGCAAAGGGCTGGGTTGGGGCTAGGTGGATGGTAACATTTAATTTGAATAATGAATATGAAAATATGCAAATAAGATGTTACCAGGTCATGAAAAGTTTGTGAATGGGTTTGCCCGGCCACGGCATAAAAAGGTTGGGAACCACTGTTTTAAAAGATGAGTGGAAAATGCTTCAGCTTTAAAAATTCCCAGATATTTTGATCGATTAAAAAAATTAAAGTTATTAGATTTGTAATGCTATTTTCTTTTTCTGTTCTCATTCTTGTCAGTTTATTTGCAGCCATCATGATATAGCAGGGCCAACACCCCACTGTGGGCCTGGGGAATAGGTTGGGGGGGCCAGCTCTGTGCCCCCGGAAGGGGTGCGGCCTAGGGCAGAAGGGGCATGGCAGAGGGTAGTCAGTCCTTAGTGCCACCCAGAACATGGTGCTGGATCTTTGCTCCCCACAGGCCTTAGAGCCCCATGGAGCAGTGATCCTGTAGCAATTCAAAGGGATCTGTAGCTACGGCTACAGCTCATGCAGTAACAGCTTCAGTGGCCGGGAACTCTGGGTCCCTTTGAAATGCTGGGCCCTTGTGCAATTGCTCCCTTTGCTCTCTGCTGCCTTCTCCCCCTCTCTTTCTCCAGTCAGCAGGATTGTCATGATATATTTATACATCAGTGCCTTTTATACTGTCAGCCTTTCCATTACATTTTTCTTTATTCTGGTCTGGTGTCTAAATACAGTAAAATCTGTGTTATCCAGCTTGGGTATTAGGGCATTCCACTTGGGGATTAGGGCATTCCGGTTATCTGAGGGTCCCATCAACCTAGGAAAAACCAATGGGCAATAATAGTAAAACTCAAGTTTTTAATATTGGTAGTTTTGTAGTGTGAGGCAGTTGGTCTCACATTTCTATTTTGAATTAAAATTGATAAGCCAATCATGGTAAACCAAGCCAGGCCTGTGCACCTGAAGATGTGACAGTATTGTGGCTGGGGACAATGCTGGTTAACCAAGGTTTCACTGTAGATGGTTTCAAGAGAAAATTGTTCTATGCTAACATTTGTGTAAAGAAGGCCTTGACCTGTGAAGAAATTGTTATAAAACTTTACTTGGCGTTACCTCGCCAAAGCTGTTAATTTGGCTAAGTGTAATGTATAACTAATTGATGCCAATTAGCCTAATTATATGCAAGAAGATTACAAATGCAGACCCTCTCCCACATCTATCATTGGGTTTCTCTAATATAGATTGGTATGTGGCGCTTGTTGAAATTAACACTGAGATTTTGGTAGATTTCGACCACAAGACTATATTGTTCAAAAGATCAAACAAGCAAACAAATTAATAACAAACACAAAGAGGTTACCAGAGTCTACGCCGCAGAGACAATAGGGTGTTGCTGGCGACCTACAATCCATTGATCCTTTCGGGCCTCGGGAGAGGAACAACCAGGAGTACCACGACGGTTGACGACGCCGAAGCTGGTGACCTCGATCCTTAGGTCCTTTTGGGCCCTTGGAGAGGGAACAGCCAGGAGTCCCACGAAGCAGCTGGGGTTGAGTGCGATGACTTCACCTTCCGCTGGTCACGACTCTTCCTGCTCTTCGGGGCAGCTGGATCCGGCGATGGTCGCTAAACCCTGTCTAACCTATCCTAACCTTATCCTAAATAAAAACCCTATCTACCACGCAACGTGCCTGACGTACAGACTCGACAACGGCCGACATGCGTGGACCGACGCGACCTGACGAACAGTCTCGATGACGTGAACTAAACTATCTAAAATAACTAAACTACCTAAACCTACCTACGTTGATAGGCTCAAGCCTTCCGCTTAGCCTATACACTTAACCTAAATTAAGCTTACTAAAAACCAATCATCTCGCGTGACAATACACAATCCTCTCTCTCCTCTCTCTCTCCTAAGCCTATGCCTAAGCCTAAGCCTAAACCAGACGTGACAGCAACTGACGCTCGGTAAAGACTTTTATAGGCATGGTTCATGCATTATGCATGAAGGTTCTTTTAAACTGATTGGGTGAGAGAGGATGCTACTTTACATGATTTCAAAATGATTGGTTCTTAAAGATAACACATTAATATTCATTAAGCAACTGTTCAACACATACATATTCATTAAAGCAACTGTCAATAACTCCTGAATATGCATTAAATTTTCAAAATGGAACCAACAATGCAGTTGTAAACAATACAGAGGTTGATTTTCAAACCACACAGTTAATGATTTACATATCCAAAGCCTAATACATGTTTAATCTGCTCACTCATTAATTATACAATTATTATACGACAAGTTATACAATTAAACAAACAATTCTGTAACATTGGGAATGTTAATAGATACTTCCCCCTCCCCCCAAAAAAATCCTGTATAAAAGGACTTGGGAATGTTAATAGATACTTCCCCCTCCACCACCCCAAAAAAATCCTGTATAAAAGGATAATCCGCTTTTTAACCTAGGTCATTTTGCAGTTTTTGTTTTGAAATCTGAAACAAGTTGCTGCCTTGCTAAGGCAGGAGTCTTGCATCAGGATTCAACAGCACGAACCTTCAAGAGTGGCCTAATGTGGCCACTTGTTTACGTTTAGACCGACATATGAAACGTGTGTGTACATAAGAAGATACTTAGTCTTTTTGGGGGCACATTGGATGGGTTCACTATTTTTTCTCCTTTGTCGGCCAAAGTATATGTTTTTATATATATAAACTAACTCTTCATGAACATGTATTAAGTACATAGTATAAATACTGTACATATGAAAGTTGGGCAGTTATGCCAACTACTGTATTGTTTTCCCCCCAAAAAAGCTGTTTACTGGTATGTCCTATGATACTTTGGAATGGACCAAGACAGCATTTAGCATAATTAGCTAGGTAAACTCTCAAAGACCAAATGAATTGATACTCTGTGCTGGTGCAAGCTGGAGAGGTCCCTTTACAGGCCTGCAACTGGAATGCTAGTCAGTATCCAAAACAAAGATCAGAAAGGTACAAAACAGCAAGTTAAGCAACTGGTACAGACTGGTGGGTTGAATCTTGGTTGAGGTATAATGTGCTTTCTGTATATACAAGTGGTCTTCGTGAGTGTTCTCTGTAGGCTGACTGTTTGGGTGGCTGCCCAGGAGAGATTTAGGAGCCATCCAGCTGATTGGCAGAGCGCCCACAGCTGCTCACAGCCGACAGCATGTGTTTCTATTGGTGTGCACAGGCTTCAATGAACACTACAAAATGTATTCCTTACATGGATGGAGAAAGTAGAGGGAACACAAGGTGCTCCCTTATGCAGGGAGCACCTTATGCAGAAGATGAATAGGCTGTGAGATAAGAATTGCTTCCCAGAACAAGGACATACGTGTCTCTTTTCATATTGTATGGTTTGTCTTTAGATAATACGTTTGGCTAGATTTGGTTTTTTTGGGCTCTTGAACATTTTCACAATGAATGGAAAGTATAATCAATCAATTAGCTATACAATTAATCACTATCTTAATATTTGTGTATATGAAAATTGGGACTGTATAAGTTGACTGCCCCTAAATCTTCTAGGAATGCAGCAGTCCTCAATTGTTATATTCTATTCTGGCAACCTGAATCAGCTCTGAAGACCTGTTTTTCTGGCCACAGTTTTACGTGGACTGGTGCTTTTGGATATTCTGAGGAAGGAGGAAGAGAAGTGCTTTTCTTTAAATCCAACAGGCATTTTACAATCACTTTTATTTAATATCACAGGCTCTATCACAGACTAAGTGCCCAATTAAGCAACATTTGCTAAATAGACCTCACTTTGCCAGCCAAGCTCATTGCAGCTGAAGGAGGAGTTGCTTTTTGGACAGCTTCTGCCCTTCGTTCCACCAAGGGGGCAGATTTAACTTGTACCCGGGTCCATTGGCATTGAGAACTCAGAAAACGATCGTGCATTTGGAATCTATGGCATGCTCCCTTTCTTAGCCTCCCATGCCTGGCATTCTGCTGAACTCCCACCTTATAAATGGAGTTTAAGGCGTTTTTATGCCACTGCAGTTCAGTTTCCTGGTGCATTTCCGTCCCCTAGAGATCTCTGTATACATTCTTCTCCTTGTAAGGTGCCTGTGAATATAGCCCTTTCTACACATAGAATGCCTTATAGGATTGGCTTGCAAGGAAGGTGAGGAGCATCCAGTAAAATACGTTTTGTAGTTTGTTTGGTCCAGCTGTGGTCAGTAAAGAGAGAGTTCTGCGGATGCTCATCCTTTAATTTGGAGAATTCACCAAGTGACCTCCTGTAGTTCCCTCCTCTTAGATCCCTCCAACGGGCCTGTTAGCAAACTCTTTCTCCAGTTTGGAGATGAGGCAAGCAGCTATTTTAAGATGGATCTGATGCTCTTAATTTATAAAAAATGTGTAGGGATTTTGGGCAGGTTTAGCATGATTATTATAACACAGTAATCATCACCATGCCTTAAAAACTTCACCATCTTAAAGATAAAACTCTGAAGTCAGCAGCAGATTTGCATCTCCAGTGCCAAAGTTCAGCATTCTCATTTTACTGGCTTATCAGAAACAATGTTTAGCATTGCATATATTTAGATGTTGGATCACAATGGCTCTTTAAACTAATTTTGCAACTACATCTCATCAGTGTGCAGTTTTAATATTCCTACATCAACTAAATCAGTGGTAGAACCAGCCTTAGAATTTTGCGGAGGGCAAGGAAAACAGCATTTTCTCTCATACGATAATACCTCTGTGCCCAGCCTGAGTAGCTGAATTGGGCAATTCATATCGGGGAAAAATACATTCAGTTGGAGCATTCTGTTTCTATTTCAGAAATGTTTTAGCCAAAAAAAAAAAAAAAATCTACAAAATGAGTGAAAGCTGATATTCTTCCTTACATTTCCAGATCTCCAATATCAGGAATCCACAGAAGATGACAATTGTGGTCTTTTAGATCATAGAGTTATCAGATTGGAGAGACCTTGAGTGGTCATATAGTCCAGTCCCCTGAACTCCTAGCAGGACTAAGTATTATCTAGACCAGGGCTACTCAACACACAACCCATGGGCCGCATGTGGCTCTTCTGTTTGCAGCATGCGGTGCGGTTTGGGTTTACACGGGGCTCAACACGTGGCCCGCAGGTGGGAGCCAAAACAAAAAAGTAGTCAATATAATGGTCTTCTGTTGATATGCATTTTAGTAGTTAAATTCCTGGACTGTCATTGCTCATTTAAAGTGCTGTCATATGAGTGGAAATCGGGTAAATATTGCATTTTATTACTATCAGCAGAACTGACTTAAATGGGGCCTGCATGTTGCATAGTCTTGCCTGAATCTTTGTATTCATGCCCTTTACTGTGAAAAGCTATTTGCATATATTTGCATGTATATGCAACCACACAAGTTGTGGCCCTCGGCATGTGCTATGAGTACCATTGTGGCCTCCAGGGCTTCCAAAGTTGATTAGCCCTGATCTAGACCTATGGCCTGTACTGTTCACTGCTATTCAGAAGGAGTGGAAGCTTAAATTATTTCATTCTCACTAGGGATGTTAAGGACTAGTTGACTAGTCGCTTCCCTCCCCCCTTGTTGCTGCTATCAGATAGAGGTAGCAAATGGGGAGGGAAACGGGGGTATTTCAAAGTGGCAGTGCCACAGGGAGCCCGGGCTCCGTGCAGTGCTGCTGCCTTAAAACGCCGCCGTGGTGTTTCAAAGGGGCAGTGCCTCACAGCTGATCCTGGGCTCAGCTGACCCCATCCAGGCTCTATGCAGCACTGCCCCTTTGAAACACCATGGTGGCATTTCAAAGGGGCAGCGCCCACGGAGCCCGGGGTCAGCTGGGGAGTCCCCAGTTGATCCCGGGCTATGTGCAGTGCTGCCCCTTTGAAACATAGTAGTGGCAATTCAAAAGGGCAGCACCACCCTATCGACTAATTGAATAGTCGATGCAAAAATGCATCGACTATTCAATTATTGAAATACTCACTACTGAACAGCCTTAATTCTCACATCACCTGTTCTGTAATATTCAGGGTGAATATGAAGAGTTCAAAGTAGAACTTTGAATGACCTTGCTTCTGTTACACATAAAACTAATTGCACATGTATGAAAAGCATATAACAGAAGAATTATAGCTCGTTGCTAATGCAAATACAGAATTTGAAAAGCGTTAATTCATTTCATAAAAGTTGTTGTAAGAAATGTATGCCTCAGATGTATACTATGTATGTATGTGTTGCTTAAAATAATTCGTTTGTAATCTTTATTTACTCATGTTAACTATTTAGCTGATGAATACTTTTAAATGGATGCTGTCTAGTTATAGAACAGAAACAAAGTTTCCATGACTGCTTATAAAAAACAATTTAGTTAAGTTTTCATTCTTAAACTTTATCTCTGGTACCACCTGTAGTATACGCTTAGAGTTATAAACTGTGACTTTCAATCAAATATGTTCATTTTTAAATGTACACATTCCTCAAAGGTAATGCTGCTTATTTTGTTAAATTAAATTTAACTTAAAGTATCTTTTTTCCATTTAGTATAATTACATGTCTAACATGCCTGCATTGCAGATCTAAACCACTTTTAATTCTAAAACACTAAGAAGCCTTTCTTTGTTTTGTAAGTCTGATTTCAGATGCAGGGGGCATAGCACATCTTCAGAAAGAAGGCAAAAGTTGCAGAAGCGACACGAGAAGCCTTTAAGCACAAGCCAATCAAGCAGAACAGAACAAAGTCCCGAACCCTTGTACTTTGAGGTATTTTTTATGTTTATGTCCCTGTTAGAATTTCAATATGACAAGACCTTTTAAAACATACAGAATTGGTGATACTAACCTTGTGACATCTCTTCTTGCTGCAAACTAGTGCTAAAGTTCCACAGCATGATAAAATACACTTTCTCATAATACTATATGTATTGCCTCTGTAGTTTAGGTCTAATATGTGTACTTTCTGATTTTATATTAAACCCTATTCAATTTAATAGTGCAGGGATTTTTTTAACATTTGTACTACTCAAAACATGCACAGTATTTTGAAAGCCGTTGCCAAAATACAGTAAACATAACTTAATGTATGGATGGATACTTTATCTCACAAATTAGTACAGTTTAATTAATATTTTCACCATTGAAGACAAGTACTGGATACGTTCACTTCTAGCTTTGGTCATTCTAGTTAATTCATTTTGTCTTTTGGTATGTTGTATGTGGGTTTTTAACTAGATTAGGCAAGTGTGATTTTTAATTCTCAATCCTTCATTTAGGATGAAGATGAATTTCCAGAGTTAAATAGTGACAATGGAAGTGGCAAAGGTGGGAACATTCAGCAAAAATTTTCACCAAAAGTAGTAAGTGAAGACTTTTTTTTTTCTTGTGATGTTTTATTTTTAAGGTGAAGACAATTTCTGATTAGTGTTACCTGAATTTCCATTCTCTGTTTGCAAGAATCTGTATGGTCTATTACAGAATTTACAAGGTCACAATGGTAGATTTTTTTTTTTCAAGTATATACAACACAAATTACTATGAGCTTTGTTTTGGAAATACTTTCGGAATGGTCTTTAAACTAAAATAGTAATGTCAGGGAAAACCATATGGTCAAAAAGCCAAGACTTAAATTTGTCCACACTCTATTGCTGTTTTGCAACAGTGGAGGAACCACATGTGAATAAATGCATATTTATTTAAAAAATACATTGGTGGGGAAAAAAATCATTTGCGGGTTACATAAAAACAAAAATAATTAACATTAAATGCAAGTGATTGAATCAAAAAAATCACAAAAGAAATGAAATTGACGTTGATAATGGGTTTTTTAAGTTTTTTATTAACTTTTAAAAATAATCATTCATTTAGAAAATAATTTGATGTGCACATTCTCTAGTACCCATCAGTGTTCAAAGAAGGAGCTTTTCCTCTGGTGCATAATCTACTTTCTCTGTTTGGTGCAAAAGATGACCTACCTTCAGATTGTACATTTGCTGCAAGAGTTTCTTTTTTGGATTTAAAAAAGTTATTTTAAAACATAAAACATTATTGTGTAGCACCCAAGCAAAGTAAGCTCTGAGTTTGGTTATACAAGGAATTCAGCTAAAGATAAACTGTGAATCTAAAGAACTTGCTGCTGCTTGACAAATGGCTCTTCTACTGTTATTGTTCCAATAGACTTCTCTGGAGGTGTATATCCATACACACTGACTTCATAAACCCAGTCAATACTTACTTCTTAAATCGGCAGCTTTTGACCACTTCGGCATCCAATCCATGTATGTTATATACACTGAAGATCCATCAGTACTTATTAGTCAGAATAGGTAGGAGTGGTGTCCCTAGCCTCTGTTTGTCAGGGGCTGGAAATAGATGACAGGAGAGGGATCACTTGATTACCTCTTTCTATTCACTCCCTCTGGGGCATCTGGCACTGTCGGAAGACAGGATACTGAGCTAGATGGACCTTTGGTCTGACCCAGTATGGCCATTCTTATGTTCTTATGAATGTTTTAATGGAACTCTCTCCATGATGGTCATGAACTTCAAATGTAATAGGTCAGTTTAAAAAATACCATTCTAAAGAGAAAGTGAAGTCAGAAGGTAATAAGCAAACAAATGTATTAGGGATATAAACTGTTGTTTAAAAACTTAGCCGGCACCGGTTACCAGTAAGTATCACTCAATAAGGCTGATACTTACCAGGTAACCAGTTAACCGGTTACCCCTTTATGTCCCTAAAATGATTTGGCCTCTTGAAGCAGTTCTGAAGCAAAAATGTACATGAGACCCTCAGCATTGATCTCTGATTACTGAGTCACATGGTTTTGAAGAAAACATCAAATATCTGGAATTATTTGTATGGTCATCATCAGTTGTTTGTAGAAAATCAAGTCCTGAGAGTCTGGGAATTTGCTAAATAGTGCATGTAGTGGGGAGGCAGGAGAAATCCCTAAAGTAGTAATTAGGATGGAAAACTTGTAACGTGTCTTTTCCAGTATAAAGATTTAAGTTTTCAACAAAACTAATTCAGTTGTGTTTTAATACATACTTGGACTTGCTGTGTCACAGCTATATATTACTTGTTTGATAGGTAGTATAGCTCCGAGTTGTGTACATTTGCAAAATACTTTTGCTATGGTCTCCCATAAGTAATTCCTTTTCTATTGTAACAGCTTGTAATTATGTTTATATTCTTTCTTCTGCAACCTTAGCTGGATGATTTACCTGAAAATTCTCCAATCAGTATAGTCCAAACGCCAATTCCTATTACAACCTCTGTACCCAAACGTGCAAAAAGTCAAAAGAAGAAAGCATTGGCGGCAGCACTTGCCACAGCTCAAGAATATTCAGAAATAAGTATGGAGCAGAAAAAACTCCAGGTCTGTTACATTTTCAAGTATTAACCACTAGGGGAGGAATAACCATCATCAAACAGCATTCCTTCATACACTGTTATAGCAATAATGTCTGTTTAAAATATGTGCTCTCTTCTCCTGATTAGTAAATAGACATAAAGGTGAACTGTCTCTTATGTTCATATAATAGGAAGCTTTATCAAAAGCAGCTGGAAAAAAGAGTAAGACTCCTGTGCAGCTAGACTTAGGAGATATGTTAGCAGCGCTCGAGAAACAGCAACAAGCAATGAAAGCCCGTCAGCTCACCAACACCAGGCCTCTTTCATACACAGGTAATACCATCTAACTTTATCACAGGGGTAGCCATGTTAGTCTGGATCTGCAAAAGCATCAAGGAGTCCTGTGGCACCTTCTAGACTAACAGATGTATTGGAGCATAAGCTTTCATGGGCAAAGACCCATTTCATCAGATGCATGCAGTGGAAATTTCCAGAGGCAGGTATAAATATGCAGGGCTGAATAAGGCTAGAGATAACGAGGTTAATTCAGTCAGGGAGGGTGAGGCCCACTTCCAGCAGCTGATCAGGAGGTGTGAACACCAAGAGAGGAGAAACTGCTTTTGTAGTTGGCTAGCAATTCAGTCTTTGATTAATCCTAAACTGATGGTGTCAAATTTGCAGATGAACAGTAGCTCAGCAGTTTCTCTTTGAAGTCTGGTCTTGAAGTTTTAAAACTTTAAAACTTTTCAAAACTTTAAAACTGTCAGTTTAGGATTAAACAAAGATTAAACTTTTTCCTCAAATAATACTTGCACTAGCGATGTAAAGGGTTAACTGGTTACCCGGTAAAGCATTCCAGTTAACCGGCATGTGGCAGGCTCCGGCCGGCCTGGCTGGAGCAGCCCCCCGGCAGCGTGTGCTGCTCCAGCCTGGCTGGGCCCACCACCGAAACACAGCAGACCAGTTAATCTATTAAACTATGTGCTAAACCGGTTAACATTTTAAATGGGATTTTACATCCCTAATTTCCACTTCTGCAAGTTTATGGATATTTTAAATAAGATTCAAAATACACTATTGTAAAACTGAAGTTGTAGTTTCTTAATCTACTCGTTTAACAGACCATGACTGTGCCATCACAATGCTCAAAGATTCAATAGCAAATTACTGTAATGAACTTCCATGTTAGCAATTAAGTACCATTACATACAGTACTAGAAGATTTACCCAGCGTTACTTGTGTCCTTAACTTCTTCTTCATTTAAATCATTGCTCTGGGGTGGGGCGGGGGATGAGGGGTTCAGTATGTAGGCTGCCCGGGAAGAGAGAAGAGAACCCCAGCCCTCTCTCACTGCAATAGTTTGGGGCCAGGTGAAAAGCACCTCTCCATGGCCACTGCAGCTAGTACAGCTGGGGAAGGGGTTCGTGTCCCCTGGCTGAGTGACAGATACACAGAAAATTCTCTCAAATATGTAGTAGATGGGCGTCCCAGTCCCCATCTCTGGCCCCTTGCTTGCCCTCCCCCTTCCCCTGTGTGGTCCTTATAGAATATAACTTTCCCTGCTGCCAAAGCCCTCTCTTTCCATTTTGAGACACAGTTGCTTTCTCGGCACATACCATTGTCTTGACACAACTAAATCCTGCTCTTGCTTTAAGTTATGATAAGAGGAAGCTGCCTAGTAAATTTGGTGGTCCTAGCTCTTACTGTTTAGGAGTTCTTGAGCAAACAGATATAGAGAGACAGACGAACTCTCTTTATATATAGACCATAAATTCCCTCTGGGAAATAAATCAGCAAAATGAACTTTTTGTATCACCTAATTTGCAAGGAATCTTCCAGTCATAAATACTGACCAGCAAGGCTGTAGAAAAGTGCTGTAAAGAACTTTGATGTAGGCAGATGGCATCTTCATTTTAAAGTGATTTCTTTTGGCCTGTTGCTTACTGAAAAATCTTATTTCTTCCAAAAAATGTCCTTTTATTATAACTAATGTAAATATTTACAGATTCAATATTCATGTCTAAAATTATATTTATAGGTAATTTGAAAGAGACTCGATCTAACTTTTAAATGTTCTATGATGTATAGCCTTCTTTTTCTCCTGAATTAAGTAGTCAGTTTCTTACAACACAAGGCTAAATTCAAGAAATACATACATGTGGAAACATTAACGTTTGATGATGTAATTTTCCTGTTAAAATCATCCCCCTCCTCTTGCAAGAGGAAGAAAAATGTACTTTATTAGAATTTGATAGTGAAAATTTTGAAAGCGTGTGGGCTTTATTTCAATAGTATCGTTTAGTGAGAATATCTTTCTTGCCTATATTTAGTTGGCAGTGCTGCACCTTTTCATACCAAAGAATCTACCAACAGAAAGTCATTAAGTAGAGGAGAGCCATCTGTGGGTTGTCTTAATCCTTTGGACTTGACTGCTCCAAAAGTAAAAAGAGGAAAAGAGAGAGAAATTTCCAAACTAAAACGCCCTACTGCTCTTAAAAAGGTAAACCTTACATCTGATTTGGGACTGTCTTGATCCAAGATTAAGAAATAACAATGACTAACAATTCTCTTTAATGTTTTAGTTGTGATCTAGAGGGATAGGGAATCATGCACGTCTGAATTGTGATGCCCTGCTCTTTAGGACAACTGAGAACCAACTTGAACTGTTTTAAGAGGAACTTAAGGGTTGTGTGTTTGTTTGGAGTGTGGGAGAGCAAACAGAAGCAAGTGTTAAATAGCTACCTATTGACCATCAAAGGAATACAACAAGGCTGATAATCTAGCCAATACTTCTTATTATTCATTACATTATTGGTATCTATCATTGATACTTTGATAATTTATCATTAGCACTTTGTTTGGTGGTGCTTTTTTGATGCTTTTCAAAAATGTCTCAGAAGACGCTCGAAGACTCGATTGCTGTTGTATTGCATTTTTGCATCGTGTGTGTTTGAGAGGTGGGCAGTGATGACAGAAATGAACATTGTTTATTAAATATAAGCTGGAAAGAGTGTTTGGGAAATATTTTAAACAAAAGCTTAAAAAAAAAACAACCTTTCTGCCTCTCTAGTCCTCTAAAAATACTCTGGTATTGTGTTTTTATTCCTTATTGCAACCACTAAAATGAAGAGTGCCATTTCTTGTCCATCAAACAAATTTAAAATAAGTTATTTAGGTTCATGCTCAGAACACTTTTATATGAACAAAAAAGCTCTAAATCAGACTTTATAATTTTTCCCATTTCTATGTGAGGGAAGTTTTCTGCCTCATTTTATCAATCTGTAATACTTACAGGTTTCTAATCAATTGAAAACAAATACTTTGTTCCTAGATTATTTTGAAAGAGAGAGAGGAAAAGAAAGGACGCTTATCTGCAGATCACAGTCTTTTAGGATCTGATGAACAGAAAGAGGTGCATGTAAGTTTGACTGCTGACCAGTCTCAGGAGTTAGCCTCCCAAGAAGGTAGGAGTCTTCTCTTGTTTTAGCATTTTTTTTAATGAAAGTTTTAAGTTGAAGTGTCTGTACATGGCTTTTATTTTTAACGTGCGGAAAGAGTAGAAATGTATAAAAAAGTGTGGAAATTATATGAAAAGACCTATCTGAGGTCGTTTGGTCCATCCCTCAACTATATTAAGATTCTTATGTGCTTTATTCACTCCAGTTTTTCAAATAAATCAGTCTTCTGTTTTCCATTTGAGACACGTTCTCTGTAATGGACTTGAGTTTGGAGGATGTTTTGATATGTGGCCTTAAAAACCTAAACTTAATCAGTGTCACCCATTTACTCCTAGTTGACCTTAAATTTCTTGTTGGCCATTCAAGTCAGTTCTTCCTTGGCATTTGGAGTTTGTGAACAATTAAAACCATCCTTTTAGCCAATCTTTTAATCCCCAACAGATACTTCAAATTCTTAGTTTTATAGTTCTCATAGTCCTAAATAATTGAGTATTGTAGTCTATTATTTTGGTTTTTATTAAGTAACACCTCTGATTTTGCTATCACATTTTTGGAGATAAAATAGTAATTTCAAGGGCCAGATCATCAGCTGATATAAATTTGCATCGCTTTATGTCGGTGACCACAGATTTGCTACACCAATTTTATATAAACAGAGAATCTAATGCCAAATGTATTTTAGTCATATGTTGTATTTTTTCTGAGCATTTGTTTGTAGTTTTAAAACAGCTGGCAGTTCATTCTAGTTGCTGTGCACCCCTGGCAAAAATTTCATGTGTTCCCCCTCCACCAGGCTCTGATTGGCCTTGGGGCAGGAGGAGCGTGCGAAGTATTCTTCCATTGCAGTACCTAGAGGGAACCACCAACTATTCAGAACAGCTGGTGATTTTCTCTAGGCACCGGGCCGGGGGGGGGAGGGGGTAAAGACTTCATGTGCTCCCCCACCTCCAGGTCAATCAGGTTTATTTTTTGAAAAAGTTGTTCTCATCAGGTAGTTCCTATTTCATGTATATTCTCAAACACTTTAAAAAAGAGCTCAAATATAATAATTGGATGCATATTCAAATAGCACTGGAGTAATTTATCTGACAGAAATTAGATGTCTAAAATTTGTAATTGTGTAAAAATCAGAGTGGAACCTAGGAGTGACAGATGAGTTCCCTTTGTTAAACTATACTGCTTTTATATTTCATATTTAAGACATCTTAAAGCCTCTTTTCATTTATTTCAGAACCTGGACTAAGTATGCCTAGTGATACATCACTCTCTCCAGCAAGTCAGAACTCTCCATATTGCATGACTCCAGTGTCACAAGGCTCACCTGCGAGTTCAGGGATAGGTAGTCCAATGGCATCTTCAGCAATCACTAAAATTCACAGCAAGAGATTCAGAGAGTAAGAGTTTTGAATTATTCAGCTTAAATTATAAAGGTGTATTCTAGTCAACTGTGTTTTCTGTATTCACTGTATTTGAATGTATTGGACTTTTATAAGTAGTTGAACGTAAGTTAGCCTATCTCCAGTGTAAAAAAAGTAGTGTACTCCCTGGCGCTTTGCATCCTCTGTTTCTTACCGGCTTGTCATGGCCAAGCTATAATATTCCTGACAGATTTCCTTCAGTTGGGATACTGCTTTTTAAGAAATGGAGGAGGAAGAGGAGTCATTTCAAAATAAGGATTTTTTTAAAGCAGACACTTACATTTGTGGTGGGAAATAAGGCAACTTTGCGTTTGGGACACTGGAAACTGTTACAATCCACCCTTACTAACCATGTCAAATTACCAGTAACCATGTATGAATGCATCCAGTGTTGATTATCAAATTTGATTAAGGAATAATGAATTGTAAAATATAAGTGTGTCTGAGAGGTCCTCTAAGTTGTGGATTGGTAGTATGCTAACAATGTATTTTATTGTGGTTTCATTTTAAACACTTTCATAATACCCTTTCATTGTTTAGGTGTACAGTTCTTCTAAATAAATGTAGTAAGTATACTTGGAACATTATACTAAATTATTTCAGGGATATCTTCTTTCTGCCAAAATCATTTAAAGTAACACAGCCATGAGATGCATTACTGAATTTGCTATTGGATAAAATGTGGTGTTTTTTGAATTGACAGGTATTGTAATCAAGTTCTGAGTAAAGAAATAGACGAATGTGTGACTTTGCTATTACAAGAGCTTGTCAGCTTCCAGGAACGAATTTACCAAAAGGATCCCATGAGAGCTAAAGCAAGGAGGAGGCTTGTTATGGGTTTGCGTGAGGTTACCAAGCATATGAAGTTAAACAAGATCAAATGTGTAATCATTTCTCCAAACTGTGAAAAAATTCAGTCAAAAGGTACAAGTGCAAGAGAGATTTTAGTGTGTAAATCAAGCCTGGGCAAAATATGGCCTGAGAGCCGGATCTGACCCACCAAGTCACCAGACTGCTGAGGGGAGCCCCAGGCTGGCTCCCTGTTTGCCTTGCCCCCACTTGTGCATCACTCAGAAGTGTGGATGCGGGGCAGTTTTTCTTTTAAAAACTATAAGTCTGGATGGGAGCTGGGGGAAGCTTTGGGAGCCACTCCTGTCCCCAGCACAATCCCGTTGGCTGGTTCTGGCCAGAAACGGGCCAATGGGAGCTGCTCAATAATAGGCAGCAACGATGCACAAGGGACTCCAGAGCACATAGCTGCAGCCTGTGCGGGGGCGGGGCAGACAGCAGTGTTCCCTCTAAGCTGTGCAGCAGCACAGCTTCACAGGTGATCAATCAGCCTCGCCCAGTCAGAGGCTCAGGGCTCTGTGCATGGAGTTGACTAACTGGGCGGGGCTGATTAATCACCTGCAAAATTGTGCTGCCACGCAGCTTAGAGGGGGAACACTGGCTGACAGGGAGGCTGATTCAGGAACAGGCTGCTGGCTAGTAAGTCTCCTGTCCAAACCCTGCCTCTGGCATCCCAGCCCCTCCCTTCCTCAAGCCTCTGCCCCCCCACTCCTGTCTCCTATTCCACATACTCTAATCCTCTGCCCCCCTCCTGCACCCATATCCCCTCCCAGATCTGGCACCCCAATCCTCTGGCCCAGATAACAATCCCCTCCTGCCCTAGCTCACAGTCCAAATTCCTGCACCCCCTCCTGTACCCCAATTCCCTGCTCTAGGTCAAATCCAACCCCCCTGCACCCAGTCCAGTGCCCCAGGTCACAATTGCCTCCTTCACCCAAACTCCCTCCCTTACCCCAAGCTTCCTTCTGTATCCAACCTCCATCTCAGACCCTGTACTTCCTCCATTAATATGGAAGAGGTGCGGCCCTCAACCACTTTCCAAATTCTTGGAGTGACCCCCCCCCCATCAAAAATTATTGCCCACCCCTAGTATAAATGCTATGTGTATATTGCATTTTCTCCAGCACTACCGGTGATGCTAACCTTGTTAAACCATTATGTTGACTTCTCAGTCATTTTAAGCATTTTCCAGGCATCCCATAGGCATGAAATGTCATCTTTTGGTTCCATTGTAAAGCTGTCACACTCTGGTTTGGGCCCATTTCTTTAACTATAGGAAATAGTGGGATAGGAATTATGCCTTCCTGTATGTGGGGACTGTGCCTAACATATTGCGGATGCTACAGGGATGCAAATAAGTTCCTGAGTTATGTAAGAGAAAGAAAAAGTTTACCAAGCAATAGAGAATCCAATTTCATAAAGTTTCTGCTTTAATACTTCTGGTGCATAAGACAGCACTATGAGAGGGTATAGAACATTGTTAGGTGTACAGATTAGATAATGGTATTCCGTAAATAACTGCTTGTTTTATTCAAGTATTGTAAAATTTAACTTGCTGCATGTGCATTGCATTCAAAGCCTTACTGCTTTGTTTACAAGGTTTAATCTAAATTTCTGCTGGCTAACTATGTGTATTAAAGTTTTAGTTGATAGTCTATTGACAAACTGTGGAATACTGGTTTGGACCAAAGTGCAATATTAAAGACTGTTTTATAAGCTTTAGTTTTAAGTGTTGTTTTTCCTCATAAGGTGGATTGGATGAAGCTCTGTATAATGTAATAGCCATGGCACGAGAGCAAGAGATTCCTTTTGTCTTTGCACTTGGACGTAAAGCTCTTGGTCGTTGTGTGAACAAGCTAGTTCCTGTTAGTGTGGTGGGAATCTTCAACTATTCAGGTGCTGAGGTAAGCAGTTCATTTCTGAATAGATGCCTGGAATAGTTAGTCATTTCTATTTTTTTCTTGTGTAATAGAGTTTACAAATTTTGTTCACTGCTCTTGGGCTTACAAGCTAACTATAATACATACACGCATGTGTACATACCGTGTGTTGACTAGCATAGGATGCTTGTTTTAGCTTGGCCTATTCTAAAGTTGCTTATCTTTTTAAGTTTGACGTCATGCCCTGTCATTTTTATGATATCAGATTTGCCACTCTTTCTTCCTCTAAATCTTTGGAATATGCTGGCAGACATCTCCTTTTTGAAGTGCCAGCTGAAATACCCCAGAATATCCAGGACTTGCAGGGCATGCTAGCATCTTGAAGTAAGGAACTGTTGGCCTGTTTCAAAGATTATCATACATAAATCATTTCATCCTGGCCTTTGACTAGAGGCAATACAAGGCAGGGGCAGAGGAGGTGAGCACACACAGGATTGGGTGCTCCCCCTTCCAGATTTGATTGCTTGTTTTATACTAAGCATGCTTACACAGACTGAGAAAGGTGAGTAAAGTCTGCTGAAACTGCTGTCCTCGCTCTGCCCTTATTTATGCTGCGTCCTCTTTCTCCAGCCCCCTCCTCCCAATCAGCAGGTATGTATTGTCTTTGCCTGTGATACTACTCCAACCCTTCAGGTACGGCTCATCTAGTGCCTGCGTTAAAACTAGAGTGATGTGCTTTTTTGTCATGTGTTGCAAAATGAGGAAAAAAGCCATTTTTCCGAAACGGTATCTCATGTTGTAACTTCTTTAAAAATTAAAAAAGGACACTCATTGTCCAAAAAGAATAGCTTGCAGTTCTAATGGAAATAGTCAAATCCTTCTTGGAACTAATTAGGCCTACTCTTTTTTGTCTGCTCTCAGATATTATACATTTTCCACAGCCCTCTGGGTGTGTGTTTGGTTTTTTGTGTTTTTTGGGAGGGTCTTTTTTTGTGTCCTAACATCATGCCTATTAAGTTTCAACCAAAGCAGTCAGTGTGTGCTAAAAACACTTAGTTGATAACTAAATTTCCTGGAGAGAGGCATGCGAGAGTCTTACGACTTGTCAATTTTTAAAACAAATCTGTTCTTCTGTTTGTTACTTATTTGTTGGGTATAACAAACGGTGACAGACAGAGATTTGGAGTACAAATCTGATTGTTTCATTTTAAAGCTAGCCCATAATGGGGGAAAACCTCAGGATTAAGTTGAGTTGACATCATTTTTGTTAGATAGCATAACCAGTTTAAGCTCTGAAGGTCATGGGTTGAGCTCTGAATATGGAGAATTGGTAATGGAAATGTCTCATCTTCATTGAATAACATTTTAGTTTTTTCATGGGTTTTTAATTCTGGGTTAATTAAATTAGGTCAGTTAGATATCTGTTTAGTCCATGACAGTTTTTCAGCTGACAGTCTGATCAGATCACTCTGTTTCCTTTTGTAAGCTTTAGAGTACCTCTTTAGTAGTCCCTTGTGATATAAATGACTGGCTGCTGTCTGATCCAAAGTCCTCCTCACCCTCATTCATAATGTAGGTTTCATCTAACAGTAGTTGGATGCAAGTATAGAAAAACAGTCTTCCTATGATTTCCACCAACTGTTGTTGGGAATCCTGGATATAGGTATCCTTTTTCAGTCAACCAACCTGTGAGATGGCTGCTGGTTACAGAATTTTAAACTTCTTCAACAGTATGTGTTAGGACTATATTAGATGTTGCTGTTTTCTAAACTGTTTAAATAGTGCACTGAACACACGTACTTCAAAGGTAGACATCCTGAAGTTTTCCCATAGTTTCATTTTATTTTCATTTTCTGAATGAACAGGAAAAGCTACATGCATTCTTGGATGGCATCTTCAGCAATGTGGGCACAATATTCTGATATCTTTTCAGATGTAGAAACACAATCTTCCCTGTATGGATGCTAGTATCCATTTTGGGGTCTTTTGGTAATCACTAAAACCTAATCACCCATTTTACGGTATTGATCAGCAGCTTTCACATTTACAGCAGTTACAATGAGAAATAAATACCGTCTGAATTCAACACCAGGTAAACTGAAAAATGAGTTGTCCAGCTCCTTATATACTAAACGTAATCAAATACCCTCCTCGTCCTTCCTGCCATCACTAGAAGTTTGTTATGATGCCAGTCTCCTCTAACCTCTCATAGTACCATCCAGTGACCGTAGGCACTGGAACTAGGAGTGCTGAGTGTGCTGCAGCACCCTGTGGCTTATAGTGGTTTCCATCATATACAAGGTTTACAGTTTAGTTCAGTGCCTTTGACAGGCACCTTTTCGATTGCACCATATCTGCTGGCGTCAAGGAGTTACAGATACTGAGGTGACAGCACTTTTTTTTCTCCCCCACACTGATAAAAATGGTGGCGCTTATTGGTGTTAACCTGTCTCTCTTCTGATTTCCAATAAAGTATAAGCATGTACTGTGTTTTAGCGTATATAACCCGCAGGTTATGCAAAGTTTTACAAATCGCCCCCCCCCACCTGCAGGCTATACTCGTCCGCGTGTTATACAAGGTGTTTTTTTTTGGTTTTGTTTTTTTTTGGTTTTGTTTTTTTAACTGAAATTACAGGAAGACAAGACTGACTCTTACTTGATAAAAGCAGCATGGGAATACCCTGCGACCTTCTTCCCTCTGTTGCGTCTGTCTGAATGTGGTTGGCTGTCCCTGAGATGGGGGGGTGCGCTGTTTAAGGACACAGCTCCTTTGCTCAGCTCCTGGCTCTGGTTGCCTGGGGCAGACCGCTCACCCCCGGGGGAGTGCACAGCACGGGCAGAAGGCAGCTCTCCCAGCCGTGGGCAGGTGGGGAAGGTTGGAGACGGTGCAAGGGGTAAGCCCAGTCACCTTCCCTTCACATGCAGCCTCCCGCGACACAGCCAGTCTGTCCTGCCGGGCTGCGGCCATCTACTCTGTGCTTTGGCAGTTGTGCAATGATGTATCTGGAGCACAGATGCTTCTGCGTGACAGGCTCAGACCCTGACGCCTGAGTTAATTACCCTCGTTATCGTTCATTAACAGTACCCGCGGTTCATCTCCCGCAGTCTATACACGTGTGCGGGTTATCTAAGACTTTTTTTACATAATCAGGAAAAACAGCGGGTTATGCACGGGTGCGGGTAATACACATGCGCGGGTTATATACGCTAATTTATGGTAATTATTTTTGGGTTATTGAGCTTGTTTCAGATATTGTAGCATGTACTGTAATGTAAACCACTTTATAGTTAAGCAATTAACAATATTTTTTTCTCAAGATGTAAATTTTTTAACAAAACAAATAGTGGTGAAAACAAAATTACCAGCAATGAGTGTGCTAAAACAGCTAGCCACAGACTAATATTGAATTTTAGATCATGTTACATCCTTTATTACCTGCTAAGGAAGGAAGCACCCATTAAATACTTAAATAGTCATTCATCTTTTGTTCTAACATATTTGGAAAGAGATTCGATATCAAATGTGGGCCAGTAATGGAAAACTTCATTAAATATTCACGGTACTGGCTCCAAATGGTTTCTTCGGTGCAAAAGTAAGACTACTATTCTAATCAGAGGTTTTACTAAGCCTGGGTTGCAAGATGTTGTGACATCCCACTGAAAAGGGTTATTGGCTTGTTATTGGAGATAATACATATCTAAATGTTGCATAATATGCTAGGCTCAAATCTATTGATCATTGCACAAAATAAAAACTGATTAGATCTAGGGATGTACATGGTTAACCAGTAGGGACTGGAGCAGCTCCCCACCTCAGGCAGGAGTCTGCTCCAGCCCTGCAGGGCCCACTGCAGTTGGGGCAGCCTTTGTCCTTGGCAGGCCCGCCTGTCGCCCCAGCCGCAGATTACTCACTGGCTCCCCGGGAGCCAGCTGCGGAGTCTACAGCGAAGCCTCCCCTGGGAGCAGGACCGGTAGCCTGGCTCTGCAGTATAACTTTACCCTGAAAGCACGGCTGGCAGAAGCTGCTGGCCCTGCTCCTGGGGAGGCTTTGCTGTGGGCTCTGCAGTATAAAGCTTATTGGATTTTTAGCAGTTACACGGTTACATTTTTAATGACTTTTTTACAATCTAATTAGATCTGTGCCACTGGGAAGCATAGACTGGTAGTGAGACCAAAGAGGCTTACTATGACCAAAATCGGGTGGGTGGGTGGGTGTGTGTGTTTAAAGGAAAATTCTGCAACTCCGTATTTTATTATTTGGGATTTCAGGCTGAGGCTCTTCCTGTGAGTCTGCTAACAATGCAGGAAGGCAGTGTTCTTTCCTTTCTATCCATTATTCATCCAAAACAACTCCAGCCAAACCTTGAGCTATGTAAATGCAGAGGCATCCTTAAAACGAAACCTAGGGCATAACGGATTATTAGCCAAAATAAAGGCACACTCTTTTTGACTAGGCAGGCTTTAGGCTTACATGTACGGGACCTGTTGAGAAAGGGGAGAATATGTCAAGTGAAAATGTTTATAAAGAGACAACAAATATGAAAATGTCTTCATCTTTAGAGCCTGTTCAATAAGTTGGTCTCGCTGACTGAAGAGGCTAGAAAGGCATACAGAGATATGGTTGCATCAATGGAGCAGGAACAGGCAGAAGAGGCCTTAAAGAATGTTAAGAAGGCACCCCATCACATGGGTCATTCTCGTAATCCTTCGGCGGCAAGTGCTATTTCATTCTGTAGTGTTATTTCAGAGCCCATATCTGAAGTGAATGAGAAAGAATATGGTAAGTATTAACATTTATATTTATATTACATAACCATAAAGTGGAAATAGCTATAAATATTAAGCTATAGGCAGAAAAATATTTACAATACTTCCCAATCTAGAATATATTCTCCGCTTTAGAAAAGGTGATCCAAAATTGGGGAATCTAATAATCTAATCCAACAGTTTTTTGAGGGGAAACTGAATAGTATTCTGGGGAAGTTCTAGAACAGATCACATAAAAATAATGGCATTGGCCCTAATTCTCAGCTGTGTTCCAAGTAATTTATGTTGAGACAAAGTAACCCTACACTCAGTGAAAGGGAGATCACTTCATTTGCAGAGGGATTCTCTGTGGTAGTGAGTTGGTACATGAAGGCCAAAGTGAGATATAAACAGGGGGTTGTGTATCTTGGGCTGAATGAAAGGGAAATGACTGGGGAAATGAAGAGATGGGATTCAGGTCTTTGAAGACTAGAGCAATTAGCTTAAATTTGATGTTGAGGGGAAGCCAGGAAAGGGTTTTGAAGAGTTGTCATGGTCTGAACAACCTACAAGATCCATTTGTGTGTCCACTCATAAGCACGCACAACATAACAGCTGAGGCAGTATCAGCTGAGAATAAAATGCTTGTGTGAACTAAGGATGTGAAAAATGTACAAAAATAGCATTTTAATCGGTTTCATGGTTACTATTGGTTACACAGTTAAATGTTTTACCTGGAGATCTAAAGTTGGGAGTGAAGGGTGATGGACGGGTCCTGGCTGCTAGCCCTGTACCACAGGCTCTGCCACCAGTGAGCTCCCAGTCCCATGACCTGTGCAGCAGCTGGTGCGGGCATCTCAGGACCCTAGCAGAGTTTAACCGTTAACAGGAACCGATAACCATCAGCTTATCAGTTAACCAGTTTACACTCTTACATACCTAGTCTAACCTAGGTCAAGTTGTTAATAGCATTGCTGGATTTTTTTTTAATTTTTTGTGAACTTTAAAATGTTTATTTTACAGTCTACCTTAGAGGCTGCTTTTTTAATGTTCAGAATTTTTTATTAACACCTACCAATGGGATGATTATTAATACTATTTTGGCAAATTGCCATGGTATTCCAGCACTGACAGTAAAGCCTGATACATGGACTCACCCGCAGGCCTGCTGACCAGGGGTGGGGCAGGGGAGTGGAGCAGTTGCCTTGGGACCTGCTGATGCAAAAGGGCCCTGGACTCCCAACTACCCCAGCTACCATACGAGCAACAACAGTCAGAACCCCAGGCACTTTAAATCGCTGTGTGGGGGCTGGCGCAGTGCACTCAGGGCTGCACTGAGGGCTGGCTGCCCCAGCCCTGCCTCTTCTGCCTGAGGCGCTGCCCCTTCCAGGAGCATGGAGCTGCTCCTCTCTCTCCCCCCCCCCCCCCATATATTGTGCAGAGGCTCAGCAAGTCTTTCAGCTTCTCTGTCTCCCCCATACCCCACACAATCAGCTATGCCATTTCTGATTGAGTGTGGTGCTCAGGCAAGCACATCAAAACCTTTTTGATTGCAGAACAAAATTTGTTTGAGAATCTCATTAAACATGAAGCAGTTTACTCCACAGCTTTTTCTGTTCTTGAATTTTCAAACTGTTTTTCACTGTGTGATCATGTTCATATGTCTCCCTTTTATGCTTTTTTCTTGAACAAATGTTTAGGATTTTTTAATTGTGTAAATGTTTTAAATACTCTCTAAAGCTGTCAGTTTTATGATGAGTTTGTGGCGTCTTTAATTAATTTGCAGAAACAAACTGGAGAAACATGGTGGAAACATCTGATGGGTTAGAAACCTCTGAAAATGAGAGAGAGTCCTCATTTAAGACCGTTGCACCAGAAAAATCTAGCAGTGTTCAGATTGAAAAAGTAACTGTTAATAAACAGCCACTTACAGCTACAACCGGAACTACCTCAACTGCAAGTCATGGAAAATCCTTGCCAGGTGACAAAGAGGAGGTGAAACCAGATGACAATCTGGAGTGGGCATCACAGCAGAGTACAGAAACAGGATCTTTGGATGGTAGCTGTCGGGATATTTTGAATTCCTCCATGACCAGTACCACGAGTACTCTTGTACCAGGAATGCTTGAAGAGGAGGAGGAGGACGACGACGAAGATGATGAGGATTACACCCACGAACCTATATCAGTAGAAGTTCAACTGAATAGTAGAATTGAATCTTGGGTCTCAGAGACCCAAAGAACTATGGAAACCCTTCAACTTGGGAAGACCCTTAGTGGCGCAGAGGAAGACAATGCAGAACAAAGCGAAGAGGAAGAGAGAGAAACTTCTGAGCAGGTAGATCCAGTAATTGATAGTGAGGAATGGACAGCTGATAAGCACGCAAGTAATACACAACATAAACCTGTCATCAGCAATTCTCTAAATAAAGAACACACAGATTCCAATTACATGTCGTAAAAATAAGCACAAACTCAGGAACTCTTTATAATTATAAAATTATAACTAACTGTTGTAAGGGTTGCAGCCATTAATTTGTATGCTTCATCTCAACATTTTGCACTGTTAAACATTTAATATATGTATTTAATTCACAACAGATATTTGTAGCTGTCTTAGTTGTTTCATTAAAACCTATAGTTTAGCTTTTAATCAGTATCTGTATATTTACCAGAATTGAAACCATCTGTGTAAAACTTGTCAATAATAGATATTCACTTCTTTTGTAAACAAAGAAACTATTTATAAATGACCAATTGTAAGCAAAAATCTTCTTACATTTGACTGTTTATCTTTTTTCAGTACATAAACTAATCTATGTTTTAAGACTTGCAACAGTTACCAACATTTTGCATTGTTGTTACCCCCAATCATTTTAACCTGATTGTCCACAATTTTCTAATTATCCCAGGAATTAAAAAGTAACAATTGACTTCTCCATAAAGAGAAGCTAGAAAAATCCACAAAACCTTTTTCTTGTGGTCAAAAGGAAGAGGAGGTTATTAGGAAATATATGCATGATTCTTATGCTAATACAGATGCAGCTTTTTAGTTAAGTCTGTGAGGGTATATTGCAAAAGCTGCTGACTGTAAAGAGATTGTTACAATATGCTAAACTAACTTCAACATAAAACCACAATAGCAAAATAATTGTAGTTAATGTTTTTTGCTTTTTTCCAATGAAATACTTTAAAAAAGAAAGTGTCACTGTTTGCAGAGTCACATTATGGGAACCATTAACCAGGACCACCATTCATGTTGTTCTTAGTAACTGACTGCTTCCTTATTCTTTCACTTACCTCAGGAATGCTGATGTGCATAATTTTATTTACATTAAATAAAACAGGCAAAAGTGATCGGAGTATTTAACAAGTGTGACTGATACAATAGCTAAGTGTATTGATGTGTTCACTCACATGCTTTGATTCTGGCCATTTTTATATTGAGTTCAGGATCAATTTTCGGATTAATTCTCATTGAGAATGTGAACTCTTGTTCCTCATTAGTAGCAGCCTAGTAGTTGACCTCCAGAGTAATAAAGCAGTAGTTCTGGGAAGACAGGAAAGTGCCTTGGAGTACTGAGGTGGTCAATGGTTCCAAAAAACCCCAACCAGAAATGAATAAGCTTCCATAGAATTATTGGTGTTTGTTCCTAGTATTGAAATTAAATCCATTATCTGGTGATGAATTTATTTCAGATGGGAATGGAGTACATATTTAATCCTTGCACACCAGTAGACTGAATTGTCTATTTTTGTCCAGCACTGGCAATAAATGTACTGAAGCCGTCCACACCAAGGACTTGACTAAAAGAGTAGCCGAATAATTTTTTATGGCAACCATAGATTTGTTTTAATTCTATATCATATTCTAGACCACTTCCATTTAAAAAGATAACTTTCAGTAACCCAAATAAATGGACATTTTAGTTGCACACTTAGTTTAATTAACAACTTGGGACCAGCACTTTTTTAGTATTTGTAATGTCAGCATTTTATATTGCACTGGGAAAATCAGACTCCAGGTTTAGGAATTATTTCGTCTTGTCTTTCAGATGGTAAGCATAGCAGAAACAAAGCGTTTGAGTATTATGTAAATAACATTTTGGTATCTCTAGACATAGTAGATGCTGTGCGGGACAGTGTTGGAGAAAGCTGCTGGCTGTCTGGTCGTGTTCTTTGTTCCTTGACATAATCTTCCTAGATATTAGCAAGAGACATTTTATAGGAATACAAAAGAGTAAAGAAAGATTCCTCCAGAGCATTAACCCCCATTATTCGTACTGCAGATCTTACTGTGCATACATTTTGAAAGGTTTAGTTGATTTAGGAAATGATAGGGGTTTGAGCTGCTGACAGAGTATCAACATTTACCCTTGCATATGTAAGCACAGCTTCCATCAACAACTAAGCTCATGTGTGCGCACTAAGGATTGAAATTGACTCATATTTTCCAAAAATGGAATTACAAAAAAAAAAATTGGTAAATTTCTTTTTGCTTACTCCATGGCAGTGATTCAAATAACTCTTGATCTTGAGGTAGTAGTATTATCAAGGTTTGTGTTTTGTCTTTTCTGATCTTGGACAGTCAATTCAAAATTTTATATTTATATCAAACAGGACATCTACTTGTAATCTTCAACTCACTGTTTAATTGTAATTTTGCAACAGATTTCATATGTATATTGTGAGTTTATTAAAGATAATACAGCTCATCTAATACCTCTCTATTTGCCAGCAAACAAGGAGAACCTTTGAAAATGTAAATGATCACCTCTAGCAAGGCAAACCAAAACAGAGTAAAGGAAACCATCCATTTAGAATGTTTCCTTTTGATAAGAAGAGAATGAAATGTAATTGAGAATGGAATGACAGTGTGTCTGGGAAGAGGCCCATTTGCATCTAAAATTAGGGAAATTCCTTGCAATGTAAAGCACTTAAGAGGTATAATTTTGATCTTTTGGTAATCTTGTTTCTATCAGCAACAGAAATAAAGCATAACCTTTCTGATAGGTTATTTACAGTGTCATGATTAATTTTTTAAAATAGCTGGATTTCTATTTCACTATAAAAATTATACAATTTATTATACAGGTTGTTACACTCCAAAAAACAAAAACAAAAAACAGATGTTTCTTTAGTTATAGGAATGCCATTTTTGTTGTTGTGAAGATTATTCAGAAAACAAAGATCCGGGGTTTTTTTTCTTTCAAAGTCTTCATTGGGTTATTTAGATTGCATACATCTAGTCAAACAGGTAGTAGGGCATCTTTACAATGAATTGATAGCGGTGACGATGCATAGAAATTATTTTATATAACACTTCTAGTATTTGTGTAAAAATAAACTTAGGGGAAAACATCTGCAGAACATAGTCCTTCATCAGACCAAATAATTATATTTTAGTCCTAGTAAGGATGAAGGCCCTGGGCTTGCAAATACTTGCATGCATACTTGATGTTAGGAGTATGAGTAGTTCCATTGATCTCAGTGGACCTATTGGTATGCTTCAATTAAACACCTATACAAGTATTTGCAGGATTGGGACCAAACAATGTCTGCTGTCTGCAGGATTTGTCCCATATTTTTAAAATTTAAAAACTACAGGAAATGTTCAATAATGCACTTGTATGATTTCTTAACATAAAGGTGGGAAATGTCTAATGCTATTTGGGTGAGGATTTTCACTTGATTCAGTCCAATTCTTTAATATGAAGTTTAAATTTTAATAACATTTAAATATGAATGGAAAAAGTTGTATTGTTTGAAGAGCTGCTGTTTACTAAAACTGTCATTAAGTATTCTCTGTGAAGTTGTGCCAACTCATCAAAATATCCAGTTGATTTAAATGTTGATCATATTTAATCATTTACAATTCAATGTGAAGATTTGTTTACAAAAACAAAAACCAGCAGAAGAAAGCCATAGATGCAGCTTACATGGGTTTTTACCCATCCCTACCACACACAATGAAATGTAAGAATGTCTAACTTGAAATTTATAGAGTGATAACACTGAAAGTAACAACACAGTTGGCACAGCCCACCTTCTAAATGTTCATAAATGGTTCATATATTTTTAAATAGATTCTAATAAGGTAAACTGTTAATCTTTAATGTCTTAACATTTGTAGCAACACTTGGGTTAAATAGTAAAAATTATTATGAAATAAAAGATGAAGGGTTTTGTTTTCCTTTCTGCTGTATGAAGGATAATTGTTCTATCTATCATACTTTTTTTGGAGTAATAACAGCTTTTTTTGCACTATGTAAATACTAGTGGGGATTCTTCCATAATTAATAAACGTGATTGTAGAAATCTCTTACTACAGTGATATATTCATTTACCAGTTGCAATGTATTTACTTGATGTCTGTTCCAAAACTTCACCAGCACCATATGCTGCCCTGGTACTTTTGTTTTGATTTAAGTGTTGCTGCTTTCCCCTGGGAGGTACCAGTGTTTTTCTGTAGCTTATGTACCAGATGGTAGTATGCACAGCATCTCTACACTTTGCCTCCTGGGGAGTAAACAATGTACCGGGTAGATAGGGGTGGGGAATAACTTTTGATGGGGGGCCATTCCAAGAATTTGGAAAGTGGTTGAGGGCCTCACTCTTCCAGGATATTAATGGAGGAAGTGCGGGGTCTGGGATGGAGGTTGGATGCAGAAGGGAGCTTGGGTTAAGGGAGGGAGTTGGGTAAAGGAGGCAGTTGTGACCTTGGGCACTGGACCAAGGTGCAGGGGGTTGGATTGTGACATAGGGCAGGGAATTGGGATAGAGGAGGAAAGGTACAGGGATTTGGATTGTGATCTGGGGCAGGGGATTGGTGTGCCAGATCTGGGAGGGGATATGGGTGCAGGAGGTGGGAGGCAGAGGATTTGGGTATGTGGAGTAGGGGGCAGAGGGTTGGGGAAGGGAGCAGCTGGGGTGCTAGAGGCAGGGTCTGGCCAGGAGACTTGCCAGCCAGCAGCTTGTTCGTGAATCAGCCTCCCTGTCAGCCAGTGTTCCCTCTAAGCTGCCTGGCAGCACAACTTCACAGGTGATTAATCAGCCCTGTCCAGTCAGTCAGCTCCATGCATGGAGCCCTGAGCATCTGAATGGGCGAGGGTGATTAATCACCTGTGAAGCTGTGCTGCTGCACAGCTTAGAGGGAACACTGCTGCCTGCTCCATCCCTGCACAGGCTGCAGCCAAGTGCTCTGTCTGGAGCCCCTTGTGCATCATGGCTGCCTGTCATTGAAACAGGCAGCTCCCATTGTGCTGGGGGTGGCAGCAGCTCTTAAAGCTTTCCCCCCTTCTCTCCAGACTCACACAGCTTTTTAAAGAAAAAACGCCTTGCAGCCACGTTTCTGAGGGGCATGCAGGTGGGGCGAGGCAAGTGGTGAGCCTGCCCAGGGCTCCCTGCAGTGTCCGTGGGCTGGATCCTGAGCTAGACAATGTTCCCAAATGAAAAGTCCATCACTGTGACAAGTCACTTGGTTGATTCTCTTTGGTTACCTTCCCTGAAATATTTCCAGGTAAAACAAACCATTTAAAGATTTTTGTATCATGTGAGACATACATTTTGATCACTTAAAATTTGAAAAGGAAACGTAAGTGAAAACTCTAAGTCCTTTGCATAGGTTCTCTGTATAAGTGTAATACTCATGGACCTTTCAAAGTTGAAAAAAGAATCGGGGCTTGTCTTCATGGGGAAACTTACCAATGTAGCCATACTGGTTTAATTCAGCTACAACTGTGCTGGGGAATTTCCTTGTTGAAGACAAGGAAATCTTGTCTTAAATCGCACTTAAATCTTCTAAATCTAAACTACATATTTTCAGGGTGAAGTGAAGTTGGCCTTGAATGCATACAATCTTTAGTGAGTGCAACCCAGGCAAACAAAGCAAACATTTAAGAGCTGAGACTGATACTCATTAAAATTTTCCCCTTCCCATTAACCTGTTCATGTCTCAGCATTATCACCAGGACTTGAAGACAAAATATAGGTTTAATGTGTAGTATGGAAAATGTACTGCTGTTCTGAAACTCCTGCAATGGAACTAATAAATGTCATCATCTTGGAACTGAAATGAAACTGGGTATGCTAAATCCAAGATAAATTCACTTCCTGCCTAGGAGTGAAAGAACAAAAAGGCAGCAGATCGTGTCCAACACTGTCACCTTTGTACCATATTGTGGTGACACGTGGTAACCTCTGTCCAGCTATTACATCTGCATTACTGAAGCTACTGTGCTAAATACCCCTTTGAAAATTTGTGCAGCTTGAATGTGGGGAGCTCCTAACTTTCCAGTGACTCATCACAACTGCTTACTTCACCTCAACTATTAGTACTGCACCATTAACTGGTGTTACCAGTCCCGTGTGCTATGAGATTGGAAGTAAAACATTAACTTAAAGATTTTCTACATATAAAATCAGATTCACGTGGTAAGTTTTGCTTTAGTGTTTTTTTCATAGCTTTTGAAAACTACCATTATAAACCCTAATTTTCATATTCTGTAACTTTCCACAAAAACAGTGTTTTGAAATTTCTCAGTGTATATTCTCAACCCAAAAGGGGAATTTTGGAAAGTCCCCAAATGTTACAAATTAAATTCCAAACTTCCTATGGGTTGAGTCCTCAGTGAGAATAAGATTTTTGAGAAATTTCTGAAAAAATTAAAAATTGCCAGAACACGACTTTCTTTTAGCATTGGTCTTAGATTGATACTCCATTCTGGGATTGCAAAGTGGGATATTTGCAATGGCCATTTGAAAAAAAACCCCTGTTTAATTAGATGTTTGAATATTCACTCTGGAGCATCTACTACAAGTATCCCAGTACTCCGAAGAGTAACTCAAAGCACTGACCCACCACTGCTCTTAAGGGCTCACATAACAAGAAACTAGAATAAATTGTAATCAATATTCATGAATAATAATCAAAATACATATTACTTGATTGCACACATGCAATATACATGCTAGGGCTTTCTTGTTTTAAGTATAGGCAATGTAGAACAGTATATAATGCACTGTTTACAGGTGCGGTACTTCATATTCAGAACTCAAGAAACTAGTTATTCCCATATTAAAAAGTCTCCCATATTTTTGTATGTGTCTACATATAAAAGTATTTAAATAGTACACTTGCATCTAGGGATGTAAAATCCCATTTAATTGGTTAACCGGTTAAACACAATGCTTAACAGGTTGACTGATTAAAGGGGAGAGCAGGCAGGGGGGTCATGGAGCAGCCCCCCTGCCATAGGCCCAGCCCAAACAAAGCAGCCCTTGCCTGTGACCCCCTGCACCGCAGACAGGGGTTGCTCTGGCCAGACTGGAGTGCCCCTACCCACATGGGGCACCACTGGGCTGGAGCAGCCCCGTGGCAGCGTTGGGTGGGGAGCTGTTCCAGCCCCCCACCAGTTAACCAGAACCGCTAAGCATCACTCGTTAAGTGTGATCCTTGGTTAATCTTTCACATCCCTACTTGCATCCAACATTTTGTATTACTGTGTTCAAAGTTGCAGAACTATGGGAACCAGAATTTCTCTCTGTGTATATTCTCCTTTTATAATGTTGCAGTAATGTAGCTTTGGCTTTTAACATGACGGTGAGTAACTATGTAGGTATTGTTTGTGTTTGTGGGGAAGGAGTTGGTGCTTAGGCATTGATTCTGGGCAAGGGTTGAATACCTGTAAATACTTCATAAAGAACTAACATAATTCACTAGCCAATATTAAGAGCAAAGTGATTCTCAGTTGGATAGTACTGCCTCAGTTTCAGATAAACTCTATGAACAGCTGCAAGTAAAAAGCCCCTTTGTAAAAGACTTTTTCCAAACTGTTCTGAGTATCTTAAGCATCACTATTGGATTAACAAAATTGAGGATTTGGCAAAAGAATTTCTGAACTGGCATGTCAGAATATGTGGTGAAGAGCTCACTGATTCAAATCACTCTATAACTATGCAAGAGGGGCTCACCATTAGATTTTCTTTCAGATTTTTTTTCAACCACTGCATAAGCAAATTAGAATGCTTGGTATAATTCTGGTACCTCCTTTGTGTGTGTGTGTGTGCGCTCAACTTCCTCAGAAGAAAGAGACAGAACAGGTAACTTGTTCCTCCTGGTTTATTTTCTTAACTTGTTGAGAAGTTAACTATGAAATGCAGGAGGGAGCTTTCCAAGTTGGAACGCATGGCTATACAATTTGGACAAAACAGTTAAGTGCTATGTTTAACCTTTTCCTTTGACAGCTACTTGATACAGTACCTTCTGTCAGTGCAGAAGTCATTGCTACACGGTCTCTTTGAAAGGCGGATGTGTGTGGGTGCCCATCTGGACCTTATTTAAAATATCCAGCTATCTGTAACGAGGTTAGTTCCCAAGGATAGTACTTTAATGAGCAAAGAGGAGTCTAGTAATCATGGAACGCTGAAACCAGACTTGCTCTCACACAAGGACAAACAGAGGAAATGGAGTAAGCTGCACTTCCTGCAGTTATGTTTACAAAAGTGCTGTTTGTCTTTAGGTTCCCTTGGAGACTTCCTGGAGGCTATGGTAATAACCTCATGCATGCAGGCATGGCTGTCATGTTTTATGGTTATAAAAGCATATTAGCTGTGTGGCACAATTGCTTTAATTTTTCTATAATGCTTCCTCCTCTCATCCGGTGTACTTGGCTATTTGTTTCTTGCTGTCATTTACGCAGCAGCGAGCTTGGCTGTGGCTAGGTGCTTGATCTTTTAACTGCATGGTACTGCTGTGCTACTTTTGTGTCTTGAAAGAGATATTTTCAGTATAAGAGCTCTCTCTTTAGATGGCACCTTTCAGACAAACTACAAGAAAAGACTTTAAAACACACAGATTTTAAAAAATGAATTTAAAGGTATAAACAAGAAAAAAAGGGGGGGGGGATTTTATCACCGGGTGATTGGGGGTTTTTTTCCCCCCAAGGATGCACAAAAATACACTTATGCTCCCAACATCCATTGACTTTCAGTGGGAGTTGGGAACCTACCTATCCTTTGTGCCTTTGAAAATCTTGCATGATAAGTTTTTTTAAATAGATGGTATGTTGCTGCTTGGGGGTAAAGCAAAAGCTGCTCCAGATGGCAGCTGTAAAGAATTCTCTTGTGCCACACAAGGCTATGGAGGGATGCATGCATGGGAATGGTTCTACAGGAGCAAAGGGAGTGAAACACCTGTTTCTAAAATGTTCTTACCATTACAGCGATCTTTCTGATCCCTTAAGTATCGACAATGCATTAAACCAAACCCAGGGCTAAGATAGCAAACATGCTGACCCTCAGGGGCACAAGATGATCCTTTGACTAGTTCTTTGCACTGGGAGTAAATTATCCAGCACTTGATAGAAAGCCATTACCAGCCCAAATGCCTGGACACTGGGCAAATTTAGTTTCCACTGAGGCATTTGTCAGTATGTGTATCTGGGTGTTCTTAAACTTGCATTTTAATTGAGATAATGTGTATTTTGAATGGTGACATCTAAGCAAGAATAGCACTTTACCTATATAATATCAGATAAATGCCAGTTCAGGGGTAAGTGGTGTTTTTATAGAAATCATTGTTTTCCATTTCCTTTCGAATTGGCCCCAGTTGAGTGCTCTTGCTAAACTTTGCCTCCTTGTGGAACTGACTGTTCCTAGCAGAATCGATCCAGTACTTTGTCACTGAATTTGTTCCTGGTTTGCAGATTGCTTTTTTTTAGCCAGTAACAGAGCTTTAATAATTAACGCTTAAAAAAAGCAAAAAACACTCCAACGTGTGGTGCCCTTATTTGTTCTCAGTCATATGTGTCCTCCAGTTGGCTTGGGTTGTATGTCCTGGACAGCTGCTGAATATTGTAAGTGTACCAAATCTGTAGTACACTTAAATGAAGAGGATGTGGATGGCCACATGGTACAGGGGTAGGCTGAGACAGGCTCTAATTTTACTTACTAGCCAGGTAGTAGATGCTGCATATGCTGTGCAGGAAACCTGTGCTACATTCAGCACTTGGCATGTGACAATCAACATTGATTGGTTTTAATGTGATCTCTTTGCTTGGGCCCCTCGCTGCTTAGATTGTGTGTGGCTATACCCTGGCTGGCTGTTCTACTCACAGGATGTGCTGAAGTTGTTTCAGCAGCTGTAACTGCAAATCTGTGGGGTTCTTAGTGTGTTGTTGATATTTCTACTTAAGGGTCCCTACATGTCCTTCCAGTATACAGCTAATTCTCTTGCTTCTTGTTGGCCTGAAATAAGAGGCCCGAGATACCTGTTACCTCCATGGCATTTGGAACATTTTGCCTTTGTAAAATGGTCATAGTGTTTATGAATGGGGTTTAATTTGACAGCAGTGAGGTCATATTTGGAGAAGGTGCATATATCCCATGCAAACTTCACTCACAATGTGCCTTGCCCACAGGCCTCAACTTGGTCTGGGAGGGACCACTAGGATGCAAATGGGTAGCTGATTTTCCACACTTCTCCCAAGATTTGGCTTCTCTCTCTCCAAGTGCCTATTAAAGGTGGCTTTTAATGTGAACTTCTCCCTCCCCCCCCACACACACACACACTTTGAACGGACTCATTTCACACTGGCTAGCGAGCAACCTTCAGATTTTAGCGCTGGTCTACACTGAAAACTTACGTTAGGATAGCTACAGCTCTCTGGGACATGTGAAATCCCCCGCTCCTGAGAGATGTAGCTATGCCAACCTAACCCTGGGTGTGACAGTACTGGGTCAATGGAAGAATTCTTCCACCAATCTCACTACTGCCTCTCGGGGAGGTGGATGAACTGCAGCAATAGGAGAATCCCTCCACTCGCCGTAGTGTGTCCATGGAAGTGCTGCAGCAGATCCACTGCATTTTTAAGTGTAGACATGGGCATAGCCAAAGGCTATATTTACTGTACCACTTAGGTCACTATAATGTGTGTTGTTCCAGGATGTGAATAAACCACCCCCCACTCTGAGCAAAGTAAGTGACAGGAACCTTAGCCCCAGGGTGCACAGCGCTATGTTGGTGGGAGCATGTCTCCAGCCAACATAGTTGCTGCCACTCATTGGGGGTGGATTAATTAAGTAGGAGAGCTCTCTCTCCTCTGGGCTTAGAGCAGCTACACAAGGAAGCTTGCAGTGGTGCAGGTGCAAGCCTTTGAGGGTGTGTCTAGACTACATGGCTCCATCGACAGAGCCATGTAAAGTAGTTTACCCGACATAGTCAATGAAGCGGGGATTTAAATAATCCCCGCTTCATTAAAATAAGAATGGCCACCGCGCTGTGCCAAGCATCAGCTGATCCAGCACAGGGCGGCAGTCTAGACGTGGATCGGTCGACGAGGGAAGCCTTTGTCAACCGCTCCGTTATGCCTCGTGAAACGAGGTTTACCGGAGCGGTCGACAAAGGCTTCACTTGTCGACCGATCCACGTCTAGACTGCCGCGCTGTGCCAGATCAGCTGATTGTCGGCACAGTGCAGCGGCCATTTTTATTTCAATGAAGCGGGGATTATTTAAATCCCCGCTTCATTGATTGTCAGGTAAACTTCTTTACATGGCTCCGTCGACGGAGCCATGTAGTCTAGACACCCTGAATGTAGCCATAGCCTTAGACTTTTAGGTTCAAACTGCTGACTAGTGCTGGATGGACCTAAAGCCTATTGGTGAATCCCTCCATCTCATTGCTGTTCTACATTTCAGCTCTGTCCTTCAGTGCTATTTGTCAGACTTTTCTAAAATGAAAGAGAACATCTGGTCTTAGGGGAAGTGCTTGGTAGGGTGGGCAGGAAAAGTGGTTGCAAAGCAAGGAGCAGGAGCAGAAACGCACTGTCAGCTTCAGCTTTGCCCAGCTCAGCTCACCAAAACCTCACAAGTGCATGCTCCACCAGCAGCATCAGCTTTGCAAATCACTTCACCTTTAGCAACTGGCTTCTGTCACAAAATAATCCTAGTTCTTGCCACCACCGTTCCACTGTACTTCTAACCAACTCTATTGCCCACTCTCAGATCTCTCCATTTCAACTATCTTTATACAGCAAAAGCATATGTCATTTTCAACTGGTTTAGAGTGAGGGGGACCAAACTAGATGCAGCACTCCAGAGGAAGAAGTGCCACTTCTTTATATATTACCTTAAGATGATGTCTATCTTAGGGATGTAAGCAACTAGTCAAATATCTGATAAGCATAAGCTTATTGGATAATTGAGTCGTGACTTGACTAGTCGCTTCCCCTCCCTTGCTGCCTCTATCAGAAGGAGGCAGAAAGGGTGGGGGAGCAGGCACCATTGCTGGGGGGAGCCATCTTAAAAGCCAGCACCGGCCCTGTGGGGGGGGGCATGGGCGCAGGGGGACACAGCGTGAGCAGGAACTGAAGCTGTCCCCTGCTCACACCAGTGCCCACTGAGGCCGCTTCAGCCTTTGAAATGTACAAGAGTCCAGTGACTCTTACTACATGTAAAATGCAGAGCTGGAACGTGGGTGGCTTCCGGAGCCAGCATGAGCCAGGATTGCTCAGTCCCAGCTTGAGACTGCTCCTGGAGCTACCCCAGCTGCGGCTTTGTAGAGCGGTCCTATCGACTAATCAGTTAGTCGTTACGATTTCTATTGACTATACGATTAGCCTGATAACCGCATTTTGACATCCTTAGTCTCTCTGATAGTCAGTTTTAAGAAAAGTGATATTGGCCTAAAGTCTGATTTTTCTTGCTTGTGTTGAAATATCAAAAGTGCCTAAGTACCATTTTCAGAAGAGAGATGGGCTTTTGAAAATTGCACCCATAGTCTCTGCTGATGGATGTCATTTGTTCAGCCGATGTGATCAGTCTATCGCCTGTATGAAATCCAAAACTTAGCCTACACATGTAACATAGGCTATGTCTACACAGCAGATCCGTTTTGAAATAACATCAGTTATTCCAAAATAACATAGTCCATGTCTACATCAGTGTTCCTTCTGAGCTGCACAGCTCAGAACTTCACAGGTGATTAATCAGCCCCACCCAGTCAGCTCCATGCATGGAGCCTTGAGCTTATGATTGGGCAGGGCTGATTAATCACCTGTGAAGCTGTCCTGCCACGCAGCTTAGAGGGAACACTGGTCTACACAGCAAGCACTTATTTCGACATAATGTTGAAATAATGTCAAGCTAGAGGACTTCTTATTCCAATTCCTGTAACCCTCGTTGTGTGAGGAGTAAGGGAAGTCAGAGGAAGAGTGCTCTAATTCAGACTTCCTACTGTGTAGACAGTGCCAAAAGCTGAAATAAGCTATTTCGACTTAAGCTATGCAATTGACGTAGCTCAAATTGCATAGCTTATTTCAGCTTTAGCCCTGCTCTGTAGATGTGCCCATACAGTTATTTTTACTGAATTGTAATGATGGGAAAATATATGGAACAGTTGAAAGAATATTGTGTGTGTGGTGGGGAAGCTTTCCCCTCTCCTGAAGCCATACATACTGAGTAAGCTTCAGCAGAAATAAAACCACCGTGGGTTAAGCCATTCAACAATTAGATTTGAAAAAGAATTGCATGCATTGTAAGTACCAGACTCCACTGAACTGAAACTCCATCCATGCTGTAGGTAAATGTTGTACATTTTAATAGCTTGCTAGTTACAAAGTAAGTATCATCTCATAGCAGAATTCAGTGATATTTTGTTCTTATTCAATGGTTTTCAACCTGTGGTCTGCTGACTGACTAAGATTTCCAAAGAGGTTCACACCTGCAGTCAAAATTGTTTAGGGATCTGAAAATGAAAAAAAAGGTTGAAAACGGTCAACCATGCATGTCAGTGAGGAAGTAAGAGTGTTTAGGTTTTCCCCTGCATTGTCGCTCACTGTGACTGTGTTAACTCTACCTTTGCTATATGAAGCTAATTCATCTCTCCACATTAACTTGTCCCTTTAACATTATTCCCTCATTCACCAGGTTTTCAGGCACATTTCCAAAAATGTAAAACTGTTTCCACGTTAAAAGCTGTGCTCTACAGAAATATAGGATATTTGTGCATTGATTACAAGACACGTGGAATGCTGCTTTTAACTGTCTCCTGGTACTTGTGAGAATATACCCATAGCTTACACGTGTTTTGCAGTCACAAGTCGATGAATGTGGTTGTAGTGAGTGTGCAGGTGAGACAGGGAATTAATATGAGAAAATGCATGTGACAGGAAACATCCACTGCTGTTTAAGCTGTGTTGGGGAAGAGACCTATTCAGTCTGAGTGCTTGTCTACATTAGTACAACTGTGAACCTTTGGTGCAGAGACTACCTGGCCACATGGTGTATGATCAGCAGAAGAGGCTAGAAGTAATATTTTCACTATCTGCTCTATAACAGTTGGATGGCCAGGCCTACATTCTAAATGATTGTATCCTTTGAAAGCAGCACCCTCAAAGGGCACTTCTGGGATTGTCCTTATAGCTTATTGCACTCCTGATGGCACTTCAATTGAAAATCTCCCATGTGTAACACCCTTAGAGATGTAACGTGAACTATATCGTTTCCCTCTTTCCAGCCTCTTGATAGTGTTATGCTATTTTCACTAAAGACCAACCCAGGGTTACACTTGCATTGCTTTTATTAAATGCCGCTGTTGAATGAAATGGAAAAGGAATTGAACCTGATCAACCATTCACTCATATACAAACAAACTCTGTCTTGCTTTTGCTTAAAATTACCAGTCTGTTGCTCACGTTAACTCACTGGCTTGGTGAGTTATATGTGAGGGGGAGCAGTGGGGACTTCTCTTGGTCTGGACTGACACTCCGATCTTGACAAGATGAGACCCGGAGATTCATACAAGTCACCCCATCTTTGACAGGACTTTTCTCCCATTCGGGTCTATACATTCTGCTGCATCAATTCTTGGTCTGGACTGACACTCCGATCTTGACAAGATGAGATCCGGAGATTCATACAAGTCACCCCATCTTTGACAGGACTTTTCTCCCATTCGGGTCTATACATTCTGCTGCATCAATTCTTAATCAATCACCATCCGTTCCATTTAACATCTGTTTATCCGGGAGTTATTCTTTACTCTGACAGCAGTATGTTGGTGGATCTTTCACAGTGTTTATCTTAAGGCTGTCTGGTTTGAAAAGGGATGCCTGTCCTTAGCTCCAAGGCCGTCCATATGTCCTGCATCAGTCTGCATCAGGTCTCATTTTATGGTACCTTGATGCTTGTGAGTCTTCCAGACCCCACTTCTACTGTTTGAAACTGCTGGGACTATAAGTTATCTCTCCAAACAATCACATTCCAAACTCATTCATTGTCCCTCCCCAGGAACTACACAATCATTTCACACATGGGAAAAGATATACAATTGTCCTTATAAAAGGTATCAATCTATTCTAATACAAAGCTATGGTGGCATTCTCGGAAATGCTTCCAGTTCCACGCGCAGGGCCAGGTAGGCAGGCAGAGCTTCAGAGTCTCAATGCGTGGAAGAGACGATTGTGTAGGGAAGAGGGGTTTGGATTTATTAGGAACCGGGGACACTTTTGGGAGAGGGGGAGCCTATACAGGAAGGATGGGCTCCACCTAAACCAGGGTGGAACCAGACTGCTGGCACTAAACATTAAAAAGGCCGTAGACCAGTTTTTAAACTAAGAGATGGGGGAAAGCCAATTGGTGCGGAGATGCACGTAAATCGGAGGGAGACTTCTCTTAGAGGAGAATCCATTGATAGAGATTCTCTAAGCTGTAGTCAGAAAGAGAGGAGGGGAGAGGGCAAACCATGGGCCAGAGCAGACAAACAACCGCATACAAAGGAATCCAATGCATCAGGGAAGGGCAGACAAATAAGCAGTGGCAAATTTTTAAAGTGCTTCTACACAAATGCTAGGAGTCTGACTAATAAGATGGGTGAACTAGAGTACCTCGTATTAAAGGAGGAGGTTGACATAATAGGCATCACTGAAACCTGGTGGAATGAGGAAAATCTGTGGGACACAATCATACCGGGATATAAAATATATCGAAAGGATAGAGCAGGCCAGGTGGGTGGCGGAGTGGCACTGTATGTGAAAGATAATGTAGAATCAAATGAAATAAAAATATTAAATGAATCAACATGTTCAATAGAATCGCTATGGATAGTAATTCCATGCTCCAATAATAAGAAATTAGCAGTAGGGATATATTACCGACCACCTGACCAGGACAGCGATACTGACATTGAAATGCTGAGGGAGATTAGAGAGGCTACCAAAATAAAGAACTCTATAATAATGGGGATTTTAATTATCCCCATATTGACTGGATACATGTCACCTCAGGAAGAGAAGCAGAGATAAAATTTCTCAATGGCTTAAATGACTGCTTCTTGGAGCAGCTGGTGCAGGAACCCACAAGGAGAGGCCTCGATTTAGTCCTGAGTGGAGCGCAGGATCAGGTCCAGGAGATAACTGCACAGGACCGCTTGGGAATAGTGACCATAATATAATAACATTCAACATTCCTGTGGTGGGAAGAACACCTCAGCAGTCCAGCACCCTGGCATTTAATTTCAAAAAGGGGAATTACGCTAAAATGAGGAGGTTAGTTAAACAAATTAAAAGGCACAGTGACTAGAGCCAAATCCCTGAAAGCTGCATGGAAATTTTTTAAAGACACCATAATAGAGGCCCAACTTAAATGTATACCCCAAATTAAAAAACATAGCAAGAGACCTATAAAAGAGTCACTGTGGCTTAACCACCATGTAAAAGAAGCAGTGAGGGACAAAAAGGCATCTTTTAAGAAGTGGAAGTCCGATCCTAGTGAGATAAATAGAAAGGAACATAAACACTGTCAAATCAAGTGTAAAAATGTAATAAGAAAAGCAAAAAAAGATTTTGAGGAACAGCTAGCCAAAAACTCAAAAAGAAAGAAATAAAATATTTTGTAAGTACCTTAGAAGCAGGAAGCCTGCTAAAAAAACCTGTGGGTCCCCTAGACGATCGAGCTATAAAAGGAACAATCAAGGACGATAAAGCCATTGCAGAGAAAGTAAGTGATTTCTTTGCTTCAGTCTTCATGGCTGAGGACGCTGGGGAGATTCCCAAATCTGCACCGTCCTTTGTGGGTGATGAATCTGAGGAATTGTCCCGGATTGAAGTGTCATTAGAGGAGGTTTTGGAACAAATAGAAAAACTTAATGTTAACAAATCTCCGGGACCGGATGGCATTCATCCAAGGGTTCTAAAAGAACTCAAATGGGAAATTGCTGAACTATTATCTGTGGTTTGTAACCTATCCTTTAAATCGGCTTCCGTACCTAATGACTGGAAGGTAGCCAACGTGACACCAATATTTAAAAAGGGCTCTAGAGGCGATCCGGCAATTATAGACCGGTAAGTCTAACTTCAGTACCGGGCAAATTAGTCAAACAATAGTAAAGAATAAAATTGTGAAGCATGTAGAAGAACATAATTTGTTGGACAAAAGTCAACATGGTTTCTGTAAAGAGAAATCCTGTCTTACTAATCTATTAGAGTTCTTTGAAGGGGTTAACAAACATGCGGACAAGGGGATCCAGTAGATATAGTATACTTAGATTTTCAGAAAGCCTTTGACAAGGTCCTCACCAAAGGCTCTTGTGTAAATTACATGGCCATGGGATAAGAGGGAAGGTCCTTTCTTGGATTGAGAACTGGTTAAAAGACAGGAAACAAAGGGTAGGAATAAATGGTAAATTTTCAGAATGGAGAGGGGTAACTAGTGGTGTCCCCAAGGGTCAGTCCTGGGACCAATCCTTTTCAACTTATTCATAAATGATCTGGAGAAAGGGGTAAGTAGTGAGGTGGTAAAGTTTGCAGATGATACCAAACTGTTTAGGATAGTCAAGACAGAAGCAGACTGTGAGGACTCCAAGAAGATCTCACCAAACTGAGTGATTGGGCAACAAAATGGCAAATGAAATTTAATGTGGATAAGTGTAAAGTAATGCACATCGGGAAAAATAACCCAACTATACGTACAGTATGATGGGGGCTAATTTGGCTATGACAAATCAGGAAAGAGATCTTGGAGTTATCGTGGACGGTTCTCTGAAAACTTCCACACAGTGTGCAGCGGCGGTCAAAAAGGCAAATAGGATGCTAGGAATTATTAAGAAAGGGATAGAAAATAAGACACAGAATATCTTACTGCCCCTGTATAAAACTATGGTACAGCCACATCTTGAATACTGTGTACAGATGTGGTCTCCTCACCTCAAAAAGATATTTTGGCCTTGGAGGTTCAGAAAAGGGCAACTAAAATGATTAGGGGTTTGGAACGGGTCCCATGAGGAGAGGTTAAAGCGACTGGGACTTTTCAGTTTAGAAAAGAGGAGACTGAGGGGGATATGATAGAGGTATATAAAATCATGAGTGGTGTGGAGAGGCGGATAAAGAAAAGTTATTTATTAGTTCCTAAATAGAAGAACTAGAGGACACCAAATGAAATTAATGGGTAGCAGGTTTAAAACTAATAAAAGAAAGTTCTTCTTCACACAGCGTGTAGTCAACCTGTGGAACTCCTTGCCAGAGGAGGCTGTGAAGGCTAGGACTATAACAGAGTTTAAAGAGAAGCTAGATAATTTCATGGAGGTTAGGTCCATAAAAGGCTATTAGCCAGGGATAAAATGGTGTCCTTGGCCTCTGTTTGTCAGAGGCTGGAGAGGGATGGCAGGAGACAAATCGCTTGATCACTGTCTTCGGCCCACCCTCTCTGGGGCACCTGGTGCTGGCCACTGTCGGCAGACAGACTACTGGGCTAGATGGACCTTTGGTCTGATCCAGTACGTCCGTTCTTATGTAAAGCTTCTGCTAGCATACACTTTTAATCATTCATCATATTTCCTTTATAACATAACCTATATTCTAATTATTCCTAAGAGCAACAGTGTGCTCATGCTGAATCACAAGAATCCTTCTGATCTTTCTCACATAATGGAAGGTTACAGAGCTCAAAAGGTTACAAAAATTACATTCACATTATACTGCAACTTACATTTACATTATACTACATTCGATGGAGGCTTTACATAACAGATATATATGAAGAGGGGTTTGTGGGAAGATAGTTATGCAAGTCACATTAATGCCTGCCCATGTCTAGTGTATATAACATGCAATAGTTAGTGTTGTATTAACTGAAATTCTTCACTGAGTAACTTTCACCCTCTGTTCCAGGAATAGCTTACTTGAATGCGAACCCTAAGGGACTGGGGAGAAGCCGTGTTAGTTTGTAACTTTAAAAAACATGAGGAATCTTGTGCACTTTAGGGTATGTCTAGACTACATGCCTCTGCCGACAGAGGCATGTAAATTAGACATACCGACATAGTTAATGAAGCGGGGATTTAAATATCCCCTGCTTCATTAGAATAAAAATGGCCGCTGCATTGTGCCGGCTCAGCTGTTTGTCAACACAAAGCTGCAGTCAAGACGGGGATCGGTCGACAAGGAAAGCCATTGTCGACCGATCCCTTATGCCTTGTGAAACAAGGTTTACAGGATCGGTCGACAACGGCTTTCCTTGTCAACCGATCCCCGTCTTGACTGCTGTTTTGTGCCGACAAATAGCTGAGCTGGCACAATGCGGTGGCCATTTTTATTCTAATGAAGCGGGGGATATTTAAATCCCTGCTTCACTGACTATGTCAGTATGTCTAATTTACATGCCTCTGTCGGCAGAGGCGTGGAGTCTAGACATACCCTTAGACTAGAGACTAACAAAAATATATAGGATCCTGAGTTTTTGTGGGTGAAACCATCTTCATCAGATGAGTTGGACTACTCATCTGATGAAGTGGGTTTGGCCCAGGAAACCTCATGATCTGAAATATATTTTGGTTAGTCTGTAAGGTACCACAGGACTACTTGTTTGATCCTAAAGGGACCAATTTAAATATCCCGTCCTGCCCCCAAATATCCCACCCTGCTGGAGGTAAGGTATAATGTTCCTGGGTCAGTGTTGGCTGTCCTCTGAAGAGCTGATAGAATTGAAGGGTGTTGAGGTTGGAGATGTCAATGTGTAGATGACCACATGATTAACAGATAAGCCTGGGCTTAATCCTGTTGATTACACCCATCCTTCCCCTCCCCCTTGCTGAGGCAAGGAGGAGGAGCAGGCAGGAGCTAGTGCTGTGGGTAGCCAGTTTAAAAGCTGGCTCCCCTCAGCACCGGCTCTGTGGTGTGGCCTGCGACCCTGCAATTCTGCCTCTGTTAGAGGCAGCAGCATGGGGGGGGAGGCTGCTGCTGCGAAGCAGCCTCTGTCCACAGTGGGCTCAGACTCACCATGGACAGAGGCTGCTCTGTGGCAGCAGCCCCTGTCTGCAGAGGAGAGGGGGTCCATGCTCCCCTTATTTTTATTCCCTGTTGCCAAGATGATGCACTAATTATTTCTGCTTCTCATACCTCTACCACTCTTCTTTCCAGTCCATCTAAAATGCGCCTGTCAGGATGCTTTGCTGCTGCTCTCTGTCCTCCTTCCTCTCTATCTCTCTGCAGTAACTTCCTGACAATCAAATATCACCCCTTCAAAGAATCCCTAGGTCTGTGCTCTGACCAAACTTCGCCGCTGCTCGCTTTATCTCCTTTACCCGCTCCCAGCTTTATGTGTCTGGCTAAGAAGAGCCTCTCAAAATACAGAATCATAGAACACTAGAACTGGAAGGGACCTCAAGAGGCCATCAAGTCCAGTCCCCTACCCTCACAGCAGGATCCAGTCCTGTCTAGACCATGTCAGACACCCTTCTCTTTCCCTAATTAAACATTTCCTGGGTGAACCATTCCAGCTGGAATGGTGATTACTGGTTCCACACTGTTACATTGTTCTAGGCTGCAAGTTGTTTCTCCTCTTTGTAGGCACATTTCATCTGTAGCGAAATTCTGTAATATGCACATACATTTAGCTGGGTTCAGGAATAACGAGTTCATGATAATACAGACAGCACAGGAATCTGTGTTACAAAACCACAACAGGGAATCCCAGTGGAACGCTTGAACTACAAGAATGTTCTTATTGCCTGAGAAAATGAGTCCTGATGGAGGCTTCAGAAAACATGTACCACTTCATGAAAGCAGACTGTAGCCAAGCAAACTGGAAAATTCTATTGTCCTCTGTTTCCGAGCAAGGGTTTGGCTTCCTCCCTGGCAGGCCTCTGGAACTGGAAAGCAATAAGCTGCAGCAGCATCAAGCCATAACCTCCCCATGACACGAACACAGAAGACAAATGTGTCCCAGAGTGGTGTTCAAGAGACACAGCCCCCTTTTATACTATAAACAAGATGGCAGGCTCCATTTTTCCAATGCTAAAAGGCCCTTTGTGCTCCCTGGTGGTCAGAGGCTGACCACCAGCTAGTTTGAAACTGCAGTTTTGCCTTGAGAAGAGAGCTCTTTAACTGAAACACACAATGTTGCTTTTCCTTCCAGAAAGGCTAATGTTTCTTTGCCTACTGCAGTTTTGTTCTGGCTCTTGCTACCCACTTTCTATTTCTTCTTGTTCCTGAAAACAAGGCTCTTTCTTAAACAAAAAACAAAACAAAACAAAACAAAAAAAAAAACACCAACACAATTCTATTGTGCTCTGGAGCTCTTTGGCTCTGAAAAGTAGTCAGCTATTATACCTCCTACAGCTTAATCCCTCAATGGTGCTACCAGCTAGATAAGGGCTGGTTAATGCTGCTTCCTTTCTCTAGCATCATGGGGGGGAAATCAGGGTTCCAAAGTCTTGTCATGTATGACTCAGGCATTATTAGGAGACTTGGCCTTCAGGGAAATAGGGCAATTTTCATGAGACAACAAACACATTTTGCTGAGAGGTTGATGTTTGAGTTCTGTGTATGAGGGTTAAGAAGCGGAAGGGAGGGAGAAGAGACAATTTCAACACAGCCCCCAGCCTTGTAAGTGTCACCTTGTGTAATACTCGACAAGCACAAAAGTTGTAGAAGGCCAGTCCAATCCCTGTCCCTTTGAAAGAAAACCTTTGCCTCGTTGCTTCCCAGGAGTAGAGGGGAGCGTGCATGTGTGTGTAAAATAAAGGCAATACTAAAGCTCAGCATGACTCCCTCCCTCTTGCAGTATCAGGACCAGCTGCATCAGCAGTCAAGTGGCGCTAATGTTTGTTAGCTGTTGACAGGCTCCGTGCATTGCCCCTCTGCCCCTGCCTCTTGTTTGCTACCTTGCTCCGTGTACTCTCTCTGAAACTTCCCTTCCCAGGGATCATACCTCATCTGTGTCAGGAGGGGATGAACACATTCCTGAGCTGTCTACACTAAATTCCCATTACTTCTGGCATTGGTTCAGCTACACCCATATTAACAAGCTTAGGAGCTGTAGAAGGATGAGTCACCAGCACTTTTAATGCCAGCCAGGTACTGGTGCTCAGACTAGGTCTGAAGGAAGCTGTGTTCAAACCCAAGTGACTCACCTAATTCTGGGCTCATGTTACTAACCCTAGTGCAGGTGAATTGATCTTAGCAGCAGTAGGAAGGTTTAGCATCTGTTCCTTGTGTATACAAGACCTGACTGCCACCTGCACTGCTCTCATTGCTGCTTCTGGTTGCTCCTAGGCCTGCCTTAGGGTGCCAAGCCCTCTTGTCTGACTCACTCGCCCACCTCATCTATTCCAAACCCCTCACCCGCTTCTTTCTCTTGTTTCTGTGCCTCAGAGCCCCATCCCCACCACAGATAGCTGAGCACTTTCAAAGCAGAAGTAACAGTTGCTCTCTTCCTCTTGTATCGCCAGGAAGCCAGTTCAGAGAAGGGGTTGACGTGTTGCTAAGCAGACAGGCTGTTGTGTTTTGTACCAGTGCAAGCTATTTCTCTGTGCATGGCTTCATTCCTAGGTATAATGAGCTGCAATAATAAGGCCAGGGCAGGCTTAATATGATCGTATGGGGTGCAATTTCTGAGCCAGCTGCAGATGGGACTGGGCATTTCTTGCTACTCTGGCTCATGAGCCATCTGGTGGTGCTGAGGGATCTGAAAGGATGCCAGGGATGTCCTGTAAAGGAGGGTAGTGCCCGAATAGCCTCCCGCTGTGCAAAGTGCTACTCAGACACAGAAAAGAGACCCACCCTATCCCAATGGACTAGCCTATTTGGATTGTCAACAGAGGTCCTGCTTGTTGTAGAGACCCTTATGTGCAACTGCAGAATACATAAAAATAACAGAGGGGGCCAGAGAACAGGGAGCCTTGTTCCAAACCAGTGGCAATGGGAGTGGCCAAGAGGAGTTTTCTTGTCCCATACCTGATTGGCTCTGTTATGGCTGATACCTTTGATCTGGGTCTGATTGTTCTGGGCAGTATCTCAAATAAGTGCACTGCACTCAAGATTTAGGGCTTGCAAAACTTTCCTGCCCTCCAGCTGTACCATTAAAGACCCTCTTACTGAGGTGCCTGCCCTCTGATGGCCACTGGCAGGGTCTAGCTGAGTAAATTCATGTTCTGTTACCCCACTATTAGTTAGGATGGGCTCTATTTGTTTTTTTTTTTTTCTTGTTGCCGTGTTTGCTCTGCAGCTTGGCATGGAGGGGCTAAGAAAAAGGGCAGGCTGATGACTGGGCTAAACCATACACCAGGCTCCTGCACGCCTGCTCTTCCCACATAGCTGAGAGGGCTGGACTCAGGCAAGGTGGGAATGTAGATGTGCAGGGACCCCACCTTGGTTCCGCTTCCACCTTATGGCCTGGCCTCCTGGCACCAGCATTGTGACACTCCTTTCAGGAGCAGCAGGGCCGAGGTGTTGAGTGGGCAGGTTGGACCCCTTGCACTAGGTGCGTAAGGAAGTCTGCAAAAAATGTGTGTGGGGAGGAATCTATCCATTTCTATAGAAATTGAAGTAACTTCACACCTGCTTACCTCCTCAGCCTCCATCAATTCTGCTACCTCCAAAGCGGGGAATAGTAGAGAACCCTACCCTTTTCTTGTAGGAGGGAAGAGGAGATAGAATCATAGAACACTAGAACTGGAAGGGACCTCAAGAGATCATCAAGTCCAGTCCCCTGCCCTCACGGCAGGACCAAGCACCATCTAGATCATCCCTGACGGATGTCTGTCTAACCTGCTCTTAAATATCTCCAGAGATGGAGATTCCACAGCCTCCCTAGGCAAGTTATCCCAGTGTTTAACCACTATGATAGGAAGTTTTTTCTAGTGTCCAACTTAAACCTCCCTTGCTGTAACCTAAGCCCATTGCTTCTTGTCCTATCATCAGAGGCCAAGGAGAACAATTTTTCTTCCTCCTCCTTGTGACACCCTTTTAGATACTTGAAAAGTGCTATCATGTCATCTCTCAGTCTTCTCTTTTCTAGACTAAACAAGCCCCATTCTTTCAGTCTTCCCTCATGGGTCATGTTTTCTAGAACATGAATAATTTTTGTTGCTCTTCTCTGGAACTTCTCCAAATTCTCCACATCTTTCTTGAAATGTGACACCCGGAACTGGATACAATACTCCAATTAAGGCCTAATCAGCACAGAGTAGAGCAGAAAAATGACTTCTCATGTCTTGCTCACAACACTCCTTTTAGTGCATCCCAGAATCATGTTTGCTTTTTTTGCAATTGTCACACTGTTGACTCATATTTAGATTGTGGTCCACTAAGACCCCTAGATCCCTTTCTGCTGTACTCCTTCCAAGATAATCACTTCTCATTCTGTATGTGTGAAACTGATTGTTCCTTCCTAAGTGGAGTACTTTGCATTCGTCCTTATTAAATTTCATTCTGTTTACCTCAGACCATTTCTCTAGTTTGTCCAGATCATTTTGAATTATGATCCTAACCTCCAAGCAGTTGCAACCCCTCCCAGCTTGGTATCATCTGCAAACTTAATAAGCGTACTCTCTATGCCGATATCTAAATGGTTGATGAAGATATTGAACAGAACCGGTCCCAAAACAGAACCCTGAGGAACTCCACTTGTTATGCCCTTCTAGCATGATTGTGAACTATTAGTAACTGCTCTCTGAGAGTGATTATCCAGCCAATTATTCACCCACCTTCTAGTAGCCCCAACTAGGTTGTATTTCCCTAGTTCATTGCTAAAAAGATCATACAAGACTGTATCAAATGCCTTACTAAAATCTAGGTATTACGACATCCACCACTTCTCCCTTATCCACAAGGCTTGATATTTTATCAAATAAAGCTATCAGATTGGTTTGATATGATTTGTTATTTACATCCATCCTGGCTGTTTACTATCACCTTATCTTCCAGATGTTTGCAGATGAATTCCTTAATTGCTTCATTATCTTCCCTAGCACAGAAGTTAAACTAACTGGTCTGTAGTTTCCTGGGTTGTTCTTATTTCCCCTTTTATAGGTGAAGAGATGGAGCTGCCTTGAGCTGCAGGCTCCTGCTCCCCTTTCCCTTGCCTCTCTTGTCAGAACAGCTTCAGCTCCCAAGTGGAGGGGCTGCTTCCTGCTGTACCCCAGGAGGCAAAGAAGTGAAGAAAACAGCCAATCGGAGAGGAATACTCCCAATAGGGCTCAATCATCGGCCCTCTGTCATACGACTGGAAGTGTATAAATGTTTTGAGGCATCTGTGATCATTTGCAACTAGGTGCTCTTCACACAGTGGTTGGGCATTTCTCTTCCTGCCAAAATCTGAGTCCTCTACCGAGATGACTTGGCAGACTTTCTCCCCACTCCACTGCCTGAGCAAAGCGTCTTGGTGTTAACACCTCACAGAAGTAGGGATGTTAAGGACTAGTCAACCAGTTGACTAGTTGCTTCCCCAACCCCCTTGCTGCCTCTATTAGAGGCAGCAAGAGGGGAAAGTGGAGGGTATTTCAAAGTGGACCCCGGGCTCGGTGCGGTGATGCTGCTTTGAAATGTCACAGCGGAATTTCAAAGTGGCAGCGCCGCAGGGAGCCAGGGATCAGCTGTGTGGTGCTGCCCCTTTGAAACGCCGTGGCAGCATTTCAAAGGGGCAGCACCGCCCTCTCGACTAATCAAATAGTCGATGAAAGGGCATCGACTATTCTATTAGTGAATTACACACTACTTAATATCCTTACACAGAAGTGCATGTGGCGGTTCCCAGCTCCAAGCTATTGTTTCAGGCTCTCTACAGACTCACAGACATCATACCCAGCTGTGCCTGGGTATCATTTACCTGATTCTCACTGCAATCATGAGGATTAGAGCCTTTTGACTCCAGGAGCTGGGACTCATGCCTGGGTGTCTGTGCATTAATCCAACCTGGCCTGCTACTGTCTCTGAGTGAAATGTATGGGACACCTAATGGAAAAGTTAGTGTACAGTAAGCCAGTGAGAGTTTATTAGGCCTGTTAAATCAGCAAATCTTGGCATTTTACTCATTGGGCATCTCTCTGCAGGCCTTTGATAGTGTAGAGCAACACTATAGCCCCTCCCAGCTTATGCAGTTCATGCAAACTCAACAGGTCAGTACCAGAGTGTTAATCTATATAGATCCATTGACATCAATGGAGTTACACTGCCTTACACTCCCCTAAGGATCTGTCCTATAAGATCTCCTTTATCGTTCTGGAAATCCTTCAAAAAACTGGAGTGACTACTGCTGCAAACACAGTTACTGTAGTGTTGCATCAGCATCCTAAAATAGTGTCTAAAGCAAAGACCTAAAAGGACAGATATTAATGCTATAAGAGTTTCTTTGCTCAAAGTGTACAACAAATGTAAGTGCTCATAATTTCTTAGCACCGAAAGGCAGAAAGTGCTCCGAAGCCTTTATTAAATTTAAGTCCCCATACATTGTTTAAGCTAGGTTTTGTTAGTGTTTGGCTTCAAAACAAATCCTCCTGAATTGAAGCAATCATCCCCTGGAGCAAGAATCGCTCTGGTACTAGAATACAGTTCTTTCAATTTTACCTCTCAATCTATTTTCAGCATTAACACCAGATGCTGTATAAGATGAGATATGTGTAACGTGGTGACAGCATTGACTTCTCTCTCTCTCTTTATTAACCAGGATTTTGTTCACTCCTGCTGTTTGTTGTACTCAAGATTATCAGCTAGGAATCCTTCAGGGGGTACTGAAGGGTTGGAGAGAAGAATCAGGCCCAATATCATCATCTTAAAATTAATATTCACTTAAAAGGTTAATGACAAAAAAGCATCTCAAGCAGCTGATAGAACAGCCTTGGAGAGGCAGGAAGTGAGTTCTAACTGTATTGTTCTCATACCTTTTGAGTCTGTGGGTGTGTCCACGCTGCACACTAGCATCAGCTCTGACTCAGGTTTGAGTCCAAACCCAACTTCCAGCCACACAAATCAGTCTGACCAGTGTCTCAAACCCCTGCTAGCAGGTGGGTCAGTACCTGAATCCTGCTGTGACTGCTGTCATTTTGCAGTTTTCAGCATGGATGAGAGATACAATGAAGAAAGTTGGAGTCCTTGGTCACTCAAGCTTAGTCTTGGAAACACAGTCCACAGGCACAGGTTTACGCTGTAGTGTAGACATAGCCCTTAAGGGTTCAGCTGGGCAAATCTCTGCTCTCAGGCCCTTTATTCATGGATATTAACAAGCTGACTGGTGTTGAGAGACCCATCTACGTGTCTTCAAGAGAAGTTGGAATTTGAAACAGGTTTGACAGTATATATTTAAAAAGCTTTGTGAAATAAAATAAGATGGTCCTTTATTTTGTCCTATCCTACACATCAGTGTTTCCCAAATGGTGCTCCACAGAACCCCAGGGTTCTGCGAAGTGAAAGTAAGGGTTCAGCGAGAACTCAATCACTCCCCCCTCTTAGAGACAGAGAGGATCTGGTGAGCAAAGATGTCAGCTCCATCTCTGGTTTCCTGCCGGCTTTCAGACACCTCCCTTCCCCCGCTGCCACTCTGAGTGACTGCATTTTGGCCTCCAGGTCTCCCTGGTCCACTCCCTGGTGTGTTGTGGGGTGGTCTTTTTTTTTATTTTTTTGTTTTTGCTTGACAAATTTCCCCCTTGGTTCCTCGAAATTCTTCCAAATTTAAAAGAGTTCCATGGCCAAATAAAATTGGGAAACACTGCTATATAGTGATATTGGAGGTAGCATTTTAATGAATAGGTTACTTTCCCATCACGATTGTATTAGCATTAGTGAGTTTGAGTGTAAGCAGATTTGAAATGGAGTAAAAATTCCAACACAATAATAGTCAAAATTGGTGTGTTTGGGGTAGACACAGCAGGGAAGTCACCACTATACTTAATGAAATGTTAACACCATCCTTTCTGAAGATGAAAATAATATCTAGATGCAGGTATAGCTTGCTTCCAAATGCACAGTACGTAAGTAAACACAAATGTTTCTCTGATTTGTGTTCATTATTTCAGCAATTTGAAGAAGATTGAAGATTAATTTGAAAAGATTACATTTTATTTTATGCCACTGCCTTTTCAGATTCTGGCTTCCTGTGTGCTTAGCCTTTTGCAGTTTGCATCGTGTCTTTAGAGTAAATTTGATAGGCACAGGATGTTATAATAATTCGGATATTGAACCAACAAGTCAATAAAAACCCCTCAATTTCTAGGAAAGATGCATCACATCTTCCCACAGAAATTGTACCATATGACCTAATATCAGTGGAACAATAGATTCAACAATAGAGTCTTCTGATGGTGCCTTGCAGACATAATAGCAAAATAGAATTTTTGCTATGCTTTGAGACCTATGGATTTTGTAACTACTGATGTGTTTGTCCATTCATTACACGCATTAAAAACAGTTTTCCCCCCAAAAAGTCATTTTTTCATGGCTACTCCTTTAGTGTATTTATGGTGCATGAGTCACCAGGCTTTTTTCTGATTGGATGAAAATTAAACACCCCTGAGACTGTCAGTCAGTTATAGCCATTCTCAGCTTCATTCACAGATTTATTAGGTTGCACACAGAGAAATTCATTCAGAAAACTTCATTCACAAAAACAGCAACACTCTCTTCGGAATTTTGAACAAAGAAATTCTGCTGTAACCTGGCTTACAAGGAAAAGCTAAAGATTGCTCAAGGGTTGACAAGGAAGCTGCACAAAGATGATGATGATGAGTCTGAAGATGTGAAGTAAAATTGTGCTGAAGCATACAAATATTGAGCGTCTTTTGAGATTGCGATGCTGAATTACTTTAAAGACAAGAATTAGAAGGCTTTGTATTAAGAACCGTTGACTACATATAGATAATTATTTTGCATGATTTTGAAATCCTATTGTGGGAATAAAGAATGTGCAAATTGCAGAACCATGATTTCTTTCCAGTGGGGCAGCTGAATACAAAATTCTAAGAACAGGGCTCGTGAGGTATCGCTTTGGGTTGTTGCTAATCTAAAGGTGGTGTTGAGATTCTAGCTATCTTGTACTGCTTTCTGTAGAATATATATATTTTTTAGCCTTTACTGCAGCCAGGCGTTCACTGTTAATGATGCGGGCTATAACAGTGAGTGTTCAAAGCTGAGAACGATTTAGAGGCTTGCTTGCTTGCTTGTGGCAGAAGAGATTTTAAGTATGGATAGCATCTCTTCAGATTAAACTGCTGTAGCATTGTTATAGCTGTGTGTGTGTCCTTTAGTATGATTTACGGATGACCATGCAGACTTAAGCTATGTTCATTAAGAAAAATAAGACACTTGTGAACTAGTCGACAAAAAAAAACAGTTTAAAAAATTGTTTGAATTGCTTAATTTCCATGTCTTTTATCTACAAGAGGAAAGCAAATTTATGCAACAGTATCCAGTTACAGGACTTCCAAGGCTATGAGAGAACGCAGTCAGCACAGTCTCAGTGGACACGCACTATATGTAGGACTCTTTAGATACCCAGGAATGCTTCACAGGGCTAAATACAGTAGGTTTAGGGATGATTCTATAACATCATTAGAGGAAGGCACACAAAGTAGTTCTGTAAATATCAAAGGCTCTTCTTCATCTTCTCTTTCAACACCTCATTTGCCAATTGAGGATGTCAACTTGGGGACACAGGACAGCTCCACCACCTTGTGCACTTTGATACCCCGAATGGCTAATATTAAATTATCCAATCCATCTAATCTGCCTGGTTTAAAAAACTTCTGTCTGGGGACAAAAGAGGTGCCAAGAATTAAACTCACAGAGTGTGTTACAGTTCCAGGAAGCCCGACCTCACCAGAAATCAGTTTACTAAGCTGCCTGCCTGCTTCTTATCCACGGCAGGACCCGGAGAAACTCGATGTAAATACAAAATCTCAAGATGACTGCGTCTTGTTGGGCTTTGAGTCTACCTCTCTAAGCAAACAGGACAGCCCCCTGGTGCAGAGTGGAGAGGGCATTGTGAAGACTGGCATGACCTACTGTGTACGTGTAAGTAGCTTCTTGCTGATTTTCCATTAAAAACAATTAAATTGTGTGGGCTTATGCAGCATAACCTTCCTCTTCCTACTTGTTCAATAGGTACTGAAAATCACCATATACTGCATGTTCCCTGTTTCCTGAGGCCTTGTATAAGTGGCATGTTGATTATACAAAGGGGAATTAAAGTACATAAAAAAATCCAAAGGTAGTAATAGTCTCCAGAAGCATTTCCATGAAGGCTTATTATAATAAACACTCCTGAAGCAGATTAACTGACTGGAAATTAAAAAAAGGGTATGTTTGAGGGAACTGAACACTAAATGGCTTCTTTATTCCCTTTACAGCCATCCTGCTGCATAAAATCTCCAATAGGTTGTTACGCTGGCATGTTGCTTTAGGGGTGTAATAGTTGCTGAGAACCATGCTGCAAACGGTAGTGCTTTTGCATCATCTCCCCTAGAAATATTGAGGGTGTTGTCTTGCATTCAGCATATTTTGCTGTCCTAAATTTGCATTTACAATATGCCTAATTTTCTGGTACTAACAGTGCATAATGTAAGCAACCCTTTAGCTGTTTTGAAGCTATCCATTTCTGGAGGATATCTCCTTCTCTCTAGTATATTTCATTTTCACTGGTGTGCTGGCTCTGTTAAATTTTTGTCTCTTCATTTTTCACTCACTGGTGGGAAGGAAACCTTGCTGCAGGAATGATTCCCTGTGAACCGTATTTTCTGCTCCCCTCACCCACCACACCAGGGCTGGCCTTACCATGAGGCGAACTGAGGCATTCGCCTCAGGTGCCAGACTGTGGGGGGACACCACTAGGACCCAGAGTGTAGAAAATTGTGTCTGCTGCTGGTGCATATGTATTCTCTCTGCTCTAGATGCACAGAGATGGTGGAGTGCTGTGCTGGAGGAAGGAGGGCACAAGAGACACAACAGGCAGGCAGGAGAAAAGGTGGCATGGGGGCATCATTTGAGCTCCCCACCTCAGGTGCCAATATGTTGTGGGCCGGCCCTACACCACACACGCATCATTTATTTTTCCTCTTTTCTAGTGTAGACTTGACAATTGTTATCCTAATTCTGGCACCGTGAAAAGAACTGACAGTTGCTTCCCATTCCACTCTGGACCTTTGATGCTGACCTTTTAACTTCTTAAGGTTCATCTCCTATCTAATAGCCTTCCAAAATAGATGACCATCTACATTAGGCACAGAGAATGGGCCTAGCTTATGTCATGGGAAAATTACAGCAGAAAATTTTTCAAGTTACTTCAGAAGTCATGGCCCAAGAGACTGAGCCAACCCCTGGCTCCCGTACTTTGGTTTGGCACGATAGTCTTTATAGTCCAGTTATCCCCTAGGGACTTACAAATTCATTATTTAATCATTTGTTCCAGTATCTTTCTAACTATCAAAGTTAGGCTGATAGTCTATAATTCTCCTGGTCCTCTTCTCCTATTTAAAAAAAAAGATTCTCTATTTGCCCTTTTCCACTATAATTCTCCTGGTCCTCTTCTCCTATTTAAAAAAAAAAGATTCTCTATTTGCCCTTTTCCACTCCTCTAGACCTCCCCTTTACTCCATGAGTCCTCAAAGATAATTGCTAATGGTTGTGAGGTTGCTTCAAATAATTTCATGCAAAGGATGTACCATAGAAAAAATACATCTAAGTTATCTAAATATTCTTTAATTTGTACTTTCCCTATTTCAGCTTGTGTTCCTTCTACCTTGTTAATGCTAAGGTAGAAAAGAAAGCAAAGGCTAGTCAGAGGAAATAAGAAAGAGGAATGCAAGGTTACAAAAGGCCCTATTCCCTTCTGCTACATCCCAAGTTGAATATATTTTAAATCTCTCTCTCTCTCTCTCTCTCTCTCTGTCCGTCTTAAACTGAGTATATTTCATAGAAGATTTTTTCTTAAGTGGAACTCTCTTCAGAGAAGGCTTCCTCAGCTTATTTGTAGCTTACTGTCATTGCCACAATAAGAAACTGCTCTCCACCGTCTTGAACAAAACCACGATCCATCTATTTATAATTAACCATCGTCAGCCCCTTAGATGAAAGGTCACATGTCCCCTCTGATGTCCTGAAGAGCTCACTTAGAGCAATAGAGAACAAATTTTCCTCTTTATAACAGAGACCAAATTTTGAATGAATCCCTTAGCTTGTTATGATCTCAGCATGATGAGTTTGACTGCATGGGTCTAACTCATGTGAGCAGCCAGACTCAAGTGGGTCTGCTCACGTGACCAATAGCTACAGGCTCAAACCTACTAGTCTTTTTCTCCTTGCTGCTTTATCTGAAATTTATCATGGCAAGGATGTTCTTTAAACAAAATACTAGTAATATAACTTAGTTTATTTGATTTTAACACGTGTGTTGGTTGAGGCATGTCAAATTGCAGACTTGGATTGCCCCTTTCAGGACCTATCCTTCCTCCTGTTGAAGTTGTTTCAACTTTTCTTCATACAAGTCAAACTGCTAGACACCTAAGGCATCCATGTGGCCTGATTTCTTTCAGAGGTGTTGCGCACAGAGAACAACCATTAAGCTCATTTCTCATCTAATAGGGAAAAAAGACCACAGAAGTCCACAATCTTCTTGACTTCTTATAGACTGGGACAACTAGTACTAAAAGTGAGGGTTGAGGAAGGTTTTCTCTTTCTCTCTCTCTCTCTCTTTTTTTTTTTTCTTCCTTTCTAGAAGGAGAGCGTAGCTGCAGCGCTGGCAGAAATGGCAGCTGGCCACCAGAAATTAAAAGGAGGCATTAAAGCCCCCTAAAGGATGGGGAAAAGACTTAAAGGCATTGCAGATGAAGGAGTAGTACCGGAGGGACCAGCAATGCATGAGGCAGCTGCAATTAGAAGAGTATCCTGTTACTATTTTTATTCAAATTAACTCAGTGTTACAGTGAAGGCTGATAGTGACCCCTTTATTTAGGTTGCCTAGCACTTTCTATTGTTTGCTAGCTTCAGGGGATAGCCGAGTTAGTCTGTTACAGAAAAAAAGAAAAACAAATGGTCTAGTAGCACTTTATAGACTAAGAAAACATGTAGATCAGTGGTCCCCAACTTTTTGGGGCTGCTGGCTGGCCGGGGATGGGGCCGCTCATGGGCCGCGCACCCAGGGGCAGGGCCACATATGTGCCACGCGCCCAGGGGCGGGGCCACGCATGCGCCGCGCGCCCGGGGGCCAGCACCGGCATGTGCCGCGACCCCGGGGCAGGGGCCGCCCATGTGTCTCACGCCCGAGGCCGGCATGTGCCGCGATCCCAGACAGGGACCGCCCATGAGCCCGGGGCCGGCACCGCGCTTGTGCCGCGCGCCCAGGGCCGGCACCGCCCATGCGCCTGGGGCCGGCACCGGCATGTGCCACGACCCCGGGGCAGGGGCCTCCTATGCGGCTCGCGCCCAGGGCTGGCACATGCCGCGACCCCGGGGCAGGGGCCGCCCATGTGGCTCGCGCCTGGGGCCAACACCGGCATGTGCCGTGACCCCGGGGCAGGGGCCGCCCATGCGCCACACGCCCAGGGCCGGCACTGCGCATGTGCCACACGCCAAGGGCCGGGGCCGGCCTAGATTGTTCGGTGGGCACACATAAATGGCCCAGCGGGCGCCATGGTGCCCGTGGGCACCCCGTTGGGGACCACTGATGTAGATGGTATCATGAGCTTTCGTGGGTACAGCCCATTTCTTCAGATGACCTATCCTGAGACGGTTCTAACACCTCTATTGTTTGCAGCTAGCTTTTGAAATACAGCAGGGGAAGGCCCTTGGGCTAGAAAAGTGCCATTTCTTTGTCCCATTAAATTCAGCTCTGGTTTTGCTGAGAGAGAAACTCTTGAAAATCACCATTTTCCTTCTCTCTGTTGTGTTGCTGAATAAAATTGTGGCAGTTGGGATTGGTCCTGCCTAGAGCAGGGGGTTGGACTTGATGACCTTCTGAGGTCTCTTCCAGCTCTATGATTCTATGGTTCTATGATTCAGTCTGCCAGCATAGTAACTGAACAAACATCTGAATGGCTGGAGTTATACAGCTGCCAAAGTGACACCACCACCTCACACTCCTAGGAACACTTAGAACCTGCCAAAGCAGGTATGGGGGGGAGGAGGGGAGAGGGCGCCAGACTGGTCTCTCCCTAGTCACATCCCTGAACACAACACAGTGCTCCAGTAGCCAATTCCTCCTACCCCCTGAACATCAGATCTTCCCCAGTTCCCTAGGAAAGGGGTGAGAACTAGGCTGGGTCCTCCAACCATCCACTATAGCTCCAGCAGTTCCCTCTACCTTCTGGTAACAGCCTTCTCAGCTGTCACCTAATATCCTGAGCCACCAGTGGTAGAAGCCTTTGCTGCAGAACTGGGGGTTCAAGAATTAAACCCTAGTGATGTATGATTGGGCAGGGGGAGGGGCATTGTTACAATTACGTATAATGTTTGTTTTTAACTTTTTCCTTTTATATACTAAGGAAGTTACACATGGCAATCTATGTTAAAACAAATGTTATTTGAGTCAATTATTTCAAAGCTAGGAAATTCCAGCTTTCTGGTTGCCAAGGCAGTCTTAATTTGCCCCCTTTTTTGTCTGCATTATGACACCATCTTTAATTACAAGATTACAAACTATCCTCCTCCCTCCCCCAGCTGGATCTCTGTGTCAGTCAATGCAAAGGATGGACACAAAAGGAAGTAGAATTAAGGCAATCAGAAAGCTGGCACTTGCTACTTTTGAGTTCTTGACTTTGCAACCTAAAAGCCTTCTTTCAATGTTGTTTTTCCGTATATCATCATACTGATGGCTTTAATTCAGATGCCTTTGTTGCTTTTTTCTTTTATTAATTTATACTCAAGAGTTAATAAGAATTCTAGTCCCCTGGGCAGATAATCCAGATATACATTTCTAGAGAGCCGAATGTCTTTGTGTTACATCATTTGCAATAGCTAATAGGTAGTCTGCAAAACTTGACCACCTCCTAATACGCTTACATTTTGTGTATGTATTAAGTTTAGCATGGCAAAATACAGGACAAAATGCATAAGAGATTAAAGAGAACCTGGCCAGAAACCAGGAGACAATACCACCTTGTTTTGAGTTTGGAAACTTCCATTTTGGAGAATTCTGAAATTTTATTGCAATTCAGACTGAAAACAAATTTCAAAGTGTCGGAATTTCCTGTGAACCAGAAATTCAAAGTTTTGTCTAGTTTTAGCATCTGGTACATGCCACTGCCAAACCCTAGATATTGATATGATGGTACACAGGTCTCAGACTGTATATTTTCCAAAATATGTTTAGTACTTGATCTTTTACAGACTAGTAAGAAATATATTTACACATCCTTTTTTTCATCGATTGCCTAACCCATGTCTTCCTATAGAAAGACTAAATAACTAGACAGCATGAACTTTATCTATATGTTGTCTGCCAATAGAACGCGAGGAACTGTCAGTACTCATTATGATCAGTCAGAGATCTACACAATGAAGTATTGTGCTATACTTGCTATTCTCAATTTGACAATTACCCTGGACCAGGCTTGCCAAGAAGTGATTATAACTATGCACAACAGTCACAAAGCCAGGTTGGCTATATATTCTAGTCAACAGGATATACACTGATGAGAATAGTATCTTTCCTTAACAGCATCCAACACAAAAAGCTCAATCCCCTGAGGCTGCTAGGGATCATTTTGCTGACTTCCATGGCCATTGGATCAGTCTGCAAAATCTTGAATGATTTTGTTAAGCACTTTTATCCATTGACTCTTATTTGTCTCCTATTAAAATATTGAAGGGGAAATTGTCAGATATTCTATAATGTACTGATAAAACATAGCTTACATTTTTCCACAGCACTCTTTCTTTTGAAGGATCTGAGAACTTTGCCAACATATGTGCTATTCATCTGATAGTAACTATGTGAAATAAGCTAGGGGTCTCCAGAGGCAAGACTAGCCCTTAGGGTGGAAGTGAGGAATGCCATGTCCACTTTGAACTTTTTCCTGAGAGATCATCCATGGGAGCTTCCCTACCCAACTCAGTTTTGCAGAGGATAGGTGCATCTGTTAGCCAAGGTGGTCAGAGATATAATTCCTTGCTCTGGGTGTCCTTAAACTTCTGACTGCCAGGAGCTGGGACTGGACACCAGGGAATGAATCACTCAATAATTGCCCTGTTCATTCCCTCAGAAGCATCTGGCACCAGCTACTATCAGAAGACAGGACACTGAGCTAGATGGCTCATTGGTCTAACCCAGTATGCCTATTCTCATACCCTGGGTAATCCTGCTTTTACTCAGAGGTGGTTTGTTTTATTGAAATCTGCATGGGAAAACTAATTAGAGGACCCAGATTGTATTACCCAGGAGGGCTGGAGGCAAGGTTTGGTGTATTTTGAGTCAAATCATAGCTAACTGTATTATTGTTCCATAAAACATTTTCTTCTATTATTTTAAAAATAATCAGATTGGCTCCCTACAAAGTCATCTCTTTCTGAGAATGAGCTCCCATTGAGTTTAGGGGAGCACCACCAACTGCTGGCCCCCTCAAAACAAAACAAAAAAAATTCAACAGTGCAAAACACTGTAAATTGAAGATATTTTTGTTCTATATCTTCTTGAAATTCAGTCTCTCATTTTGTATGTGTCACATAAAAAGTCATTTGTGGGTCCTGCAGCTTAGCAGGCCCGGGATGGAAGTTTCCATCCTTGAAGTACATAGCCTGGGACTCTGCAAGCTCAAACAGCAGCTGGCCCTTATCAGCTTTAACCCATGCACTTGAACTGGGAAACTACTAAGTGGTAAACAAGTCTGACCTCGGTCTCAGCACATAAGGGTGATAAGAATGGTGTTGAGCCAGCACGTGCACACCCAGTAAACAACTGTAGTATAACTAGTGTAGGGAGTCCCATGCCCGGTGAGTCTCACCAGGGACCTATACCTCGGAGGGTGCACTGGATTCCCTCAGCTGGAGCCACATCCACTGAGGTCTGGTGCGAGAGGTGACAGGAACAGGACTCCCTGCAGACTGAAGGGGCGTACGCATTTCTAAGTGCCTGTTACTCTCTTAGGGTACATCTACACTTGCTCCCTAGTTCGAACTAGGGATGCAAATGTAGCCGACCGAAATTGCTAATGAAGCGGGGATTTAAATATCCTGCGCTTCATTAGCATAATCTCTCCCGTGCGCTATTCCGCTCGCCAGCTGATTCGAACCAGGAAGTGCGCTCCGGGACGCGTTAGTTCGAATCAAACCCCTTGGTTCGAACTAACGTTACTCCTCAAAAAATAGAGTAATTTTTTGAGAAGTAACGTTAGTTCTAACCAAGGGGTTTGATTCGAACTAACGCATCCCGGAGCGCACTTCCTGGTTCGAATCAGCTGGCGAGCGGAATAGCGCGTGGGAGAGATTATGCTAATGAAGCGCAGGATATTTAAATCCCCGCTTCATTAGCAATTTCAGTCGGCTACATTTGCATCCCTAGTTCGAACTAGAGAGCAAGTGTAGACGTACCCTTATGCATTGCTCTGCTTATGCTTATTGATGTGTCACTTTGCAATAGCAGTGTACCCATTTGGCAGTATTAGGTCTGTAATAGTAGTGATGTAGTGAGATTAATAAAAGCAACTATCCCTAGTCGACTCTATTGTGAAGAGAACCCACAATCCTGTTTGGCCATGGCCCTGTGAGTTAACAATATGTGCTATTGTCTTTATGATTTCTGTTACCGTAGTAGCAGAGACTAGGACTTCATAGGGTAGATACTGAATAGACAGTATTTCTCTGCCCCAAAGAGCTCACATGCCAGAGCCCCACTCCTGCAAAGATTTAAACACATGCACAGCTTTATATGTCTGACTAGTTTCAGTGGGATGACTCAGGTGTGTAATATTATGTCTTAAGTCTTTGTAGGCTTGGGGCCAAGGTAGACAGGGGTGTAAGAAAGGAAAGTTTGGTCATCCCCAATTGGCAGAAGGAGGGGGCTTGAGATTAAATGATTTGTCAAAGATCGCAGAGTAAGTCTGTGGCAGAAGCAGGGGCTGAGCTCAGATCATATGAGTTTATCAGCTTTAAGCCACAACACCCTAGTAATGTAATTACAATGATCTGGCTAGAAGCAGGAATATAACAGGTCACAGGCAGTTATAGTAGCAGGAATGTTTTTATTATGCAGCATATTATGCAGCTAAAGCTCTAGTTTTTGAGGCTTTTTGGAGTTAGAGTGTAGTCCCAAAAGCATGGAATGAGTTGCTCTGAAATAGGATGGACACAAAGATGTTTGGCATTTTGCCACACCTAGCCCAAAATTAAATAAATAAATGAAAAATCCAAGACTCTCCTGGGAAGTAGATTAACTCCAGTGACTCACTGCTTCTCAGCCTCATCTATGATTCATGAACCAGGATGTATTTTTAGCTCTTTTGCTATGACAGGCATAGCACTAGGTGCAAGTATTTCATTCTAATATCCATGGCAGAATGAATAAGATCACAGGTGTTTAGTTGAACCACCCCTGTGAGTGAAGAGCTTACAGGAGCGTTGGGTGAAAGGAGCATGTAGCAAGTGTTTTAACCGCTGGTTTAGTAATTCCTGTGAATCATGCTCCTGTGTATGCTGACAATAAGAGCCTGACCTGATTACTTATCCATTGTAGTTAGTCCTTTGTCTCCGTATTCTTCTCCCTGCACAAGTAGAGCGGTGATGGGAATATAGAAGAAATAGGTTCATCAGCCCTCTAAGGAAGGAAGTGACCTATGGCAACTAAGCAGCAATTTCTCTGCAATGGCTTGTAAAGTATGGTGCATGTTTTACTGAATGCTGGTCAGTCCTGCTGTTTGCTAGCCCTGGGGATTAAATTGCTCTCTCCATAGAACAGATTCAGCCTGTGCAGACAGCTGTGGAAACTTCTTCATTGTTCTAGTAATGCTGTTCCATCCTGACTTGGAGGCAGAGTTGCTAGCAATGAATGGCAACAGGGTAACACAAAGTCTATGGCCACTCTGTCTATGGCCTTCTGCTGAGCCAGCCAAGAAGAGACCAATAGCATCCTCCCAGTGCACAGAATTCCCCGGTGCATCCCCAAACAGCCATGAACTTTTGTTACCAATGTTAACTTGTTAATTACTGCGTTTAAATTGGCTTTTGGGTTCTTGATTGTGGCTAATGGTTTCTAACAGAAAATGGTGCCGCTTAGGCCTTTGGCTTCCTCTGAAGCTAGTAGTTCAAAGTAGGGCTGTGTTAGCATTCAAAATCTGGTTAGGGCTACAGCCTGTAGCCAGTTGGAAAACACATTTTATTTTTCACACAAAATCTAAGTGAACATTTTGTTTTCATTGAAATTCTTCACAGGGTTTTTTTATGATTTTTGTCAAATGAAAAAAAAAGTTTTGAATAAAAACTTGAAAAATTGCAACACAAGTGAAAATTTTTCTTCAGTAAATTTTCATTTAGTGAAAACCATTTTTCAAGCCAAAATGATTTTGGATTAAAATATTTTGACCAGCTCCAGTGCTGAGAACCATCTGCTCTGCTTCCATTTGGATTCTATTCTATATGGCTTCTTATTCTGACCTCATCACTGGAATATCTGAGCACCTGCCAGTAGTGCATGAAGCACCCTGACTAACATCTGGTACATGTGGTTCATTCTTTCCCTCTCCCTTCCTATGCCTAAAGGGAGAACTGTGCGTGCAGTGCAGTATTTGTTTGTGCTGCTGCATTTGTTTGGGGGTGGAAGGTGTTCAGAGCTTGGTAGGGTAAATTCAGCATCATGCAGGTTGGGGTACAGGCAGGTAATGAACTTCTGGGGGAACTGAGAACCTGGGGCAGAAATGAAAGGTTTAGCTGGTCATTAGCAGCTTGATGTGGTGGCTGCTAATAACATTCTACACCAGAAAACTGAAAGAAGAAGAAAGAGAACAACACCAAACCCCAAACCACCACCTTTTTGCATTGACAAAAATAGATTTTTGAACTGCACGTTGACAGGACCTGCCCCTTTCTTAACAGTTAGACCAGTACATACACCCACAGGAAGGCAGTGCTGTCACTGGATTTATCAGATCTGGTACAATGACTACTGGAGCTTGTTATTTATGGACATGGCTTTGTGACTCTTTTCTTAGCCGTTGGCTCTGCTAAAAGTTCAGAGCTAAACAAAACAAAAAACCACACTTGTATGAAGAAACTTAACCCAGCCACACATGGGCCATGGAGATGAGTTTGTCCAAGCATACTAGAGATGGGGACAATGCAACTGAAGCAGCCCGAGGTGACATAGCCTTGTGAGCAAGACAGTCCCACAGTGCCATGGTGGGGAACCCAGACACTTTTTCTAGGTCAAAAGCTGCTTGTTAGAGCAATGCTGGGTACAGAAATATTTGAGTCGGAGGCAGATTCTTTGCATGCTCTTTTGCATTCACTACAAATGTTTATGATACTTGCATTTCCCACGCAGCCGCCTTATGTTTATAGTGAACTGAACTTAAGACTTACATTTGCATAATCGCGTGAGAGCGCTTTTTCGAAAAAGGGTGTACAGGTTCTTTGAAAAAGGGTGGGTTTTTTCCAGAAGAACCCCATCTAGACTGTAGTTTCTTTTTTGAAAAACCCTTTTTCAAAAAAGTGCTCTCACGTGATTACGTAAATGAAGCGCGACACTTGTAAATCCACGCTTCATTTGCATTTTGGATCGGGTCATTTACATTCCCCTTTCGGAAGAGGAATGTTGTTTAGACATATACTGTTGTACTAGAAAAGAAAAGGCTGCATCTTTTATGCCCTCATTTCGGTGACACAGGAATTGTTCCCAAATCAGCTTCTGCATAATTGGGGTTTATTCACACACCCATGCCTATTGGAAGAGTCATTGGCCTCTACTTCAGAGAGGAACATTCCTCTCTAATAAGGACTTGATAATGTCCCTAATAACTGAAAGGGACTACCATGTATGTGCCTGATCCCTGCCTCACCGAACTCAATGGAAACTTTATGAATGACCTCACTGGGCTCAGGATTGAGCCCTAATTGCCGATCTTGTGTTCTTAGCCTAGGTTTCAAATTTAATTATGGTGGCTTTTGCTTGGGCAGAGTATTTCCATAGTCAGGTCAGTACATTATCTGCCTTCTGTGCTGTTCATGTTCTGTGCAGTACCCTTGATTCAGCATTACTTTCCTTTGGCTGGTGAGTGTCATTTTATACAGCTTTGGAAATCAAGAATCAAGTTGTTATTGGCATATGTAGATGCTACATCAGCTGTTTAGCTCAGAAGCCTGCATACAAGTGACCTGCCCTTATACTCAACAACCTTGAGTAAGCTAATTACTTTGCCCTATTCCATTTACATTTTTGTACATTTTGGCTAATCATTGTGGCATTAATACACCTTCTACATTTAGACTTAAACTACCTTGCAGTTGGGATTTCCTTTCCATTTTCCCCTCAGGGGAAAAATAACATGTCTTGCTTGCTAGAAAATACAAATAATGTAAAGTGCTCTGTGATGTTTGGGAAGATCAGGTTGAAGAATTGTTTCTTTTCAGTTAGACTATGGTAAGGTGGATAGTAGCTCTTAGTTCTTGTGGGAGAGACAATGGTTTCCATAAGCATATGCTTTTTTGGTAGTTGAGTAGTGACTCGACTAGTCACTTCCCTCCCCTCCTCCCCCCCTCCCAGCTGCCTTTATTAGAGAGAGGCAGCAAAGGGGGGATCAGGAGCCAGTGCTGTGGGGAGCTGGCGTAAAAGCTGGTTCCATCCAGCACCATCTCAGGGGCCAAAAGAGGCAGAGCTGTAGCAGGGGACTGGGTGGGGGCTGAGAATCAACTGATTCCCAGCTCTGCCCAGTCCCAGATACTGCGCCTCTGCTTTTTAAATGCATTAAGAGCCCCTTATTGACTAATGGAGTCATCCATGGAAATTCCATGGACAATTTGATTAGCTGATTACCTGCAATTTAACATCCCTGCTCCAAGGACCCTCACCCTGGAAACAGATGGTTTGATTGTGTTTGAGGGGTAGAGCTGTCAGGGTGTTGAGATCCTGGACAGCAATGCAGCCTTTTAAGCAGTAGTGGGTGGGCAATAACATGTTGGTAGTTTACCAGGGTTAGCCTACAGCAGGCCACCGCCACTATATTTATCTGCACAGCCACAGGTACCGGTGATCGCAGTACCCGTTGGCTGCGGAACGCTGTTCCCAGCCAATAGGAGTATCGGAAAGTGGAGTGGATTGGGACTACTTGTGGAACTATGACTTTGGCTATCTGTGGCCTCACCAGAATGGCAAATTCTTCTTCAGGCATAATCCCCCACTCTACCTTGCTAGGCTTTAATATCTGCCAGCCCATATTTGCCTGGCTGCTGATCTCAGCCAGTCACTGTCAGACCAGGGGAAGGTGCATGTCCAAGACTGAATTTGAATTTGTGTAGGAGTAGCACATTTCATTGTAATGTCTAAGGGTATGTCTACACTGCAAAGTTAATTCCGAAATAACAGCCGTTATTTCGAATTAACTTCAATAGCATCTATACATGCAAACTGCTATTCCGAATTTAATTCAAAATAGCGGAGCGCTTAATTTGAATTTGGTAAACCTCATTCTACGAGGAGTAACGCCAAATTCGATATAGCTATTTCGAATTAAGTGCTGTGTAGACACTTAATTCGAAATAGGGGGCCTCCAGCCCTTCCCAGGGAGCCCTGGTGGCCACTCTGGGAACAACCAGGAAAACTTACTCTCCTCTCCCCCCAGCCCCAGAGCCATTAAAGGGGTAGACTCTGGCCACAGTGCCTGTGCCAGCTCCAAGCCTGCCAGCCCAGAGCCAGCAGTGGCCCCAAAACATGAGCCAGCAAGCCACTGGCAACCAGCCCTCCACCGCTCCCCAGGAGCAGTCTGCCAGCTCCCAGGAGCCTGACAGGGGCTGGAGAAGACGGGCGTCTTCCTGGTCCAGGGTGGAGATCATGGACCTTATTCAGGTTTGGGGGGAATGCCCCCAACGTCCATGATCTCCGCACTAGACGGAGGAACGTGGCCGTCTATGGCAGGATAGCTGCCAGCCTAGCCACCAAAGGCCGCATGCGAACCCAGGAGCAGGTTTGCATGAAAATCAAGTTGGTCCAGTGAGACCCCCAACCCTGGGCCCTGAGCTTCCCCTCCCCTCCCCCTTCTTCCCCTTTTTTCCCCCTTCCAGCTCCCTCCTCCCAGGTTTCCCTCTCCCATCCTCTCTCTTCCCCTCTCCCACCTCCTTTTCCCAGTCTCCCCAGAGGTTCATCTCCCAGTTTTGTTCAATAAACCCAGTTTCTATTTTTGAACAGACGTGGTTTTTGTTTGACATCAGGAAGGGGGGCTAGGGAGGGGTAAGTGGAAGGACACGAGGGAGGAATGGGGCACGAGCCCCTGGTGGGGAGGACCGGGGTGGCTCTGAGGGGTGGACGCTCTCCCGCAGGGCCTCCTGGATCCTGACAGCCCCCCGATGGACCCCCCTGGATGGCAGCCTGCAGCAAGTGCAGCTAGGCTGATGGCAACGACCCCACGAGACACACCGGCGTGCCCAGGGGCAGCTCTAGCTCCATGTGGCCGAGTGCTGTGGTGTCCCGAGTGCGGGCATTCGGGGCACTCCAAGACAGGACTGCTTTGCTGTCCTCATCGAGGTGACAAGCAAGCGGGAACCCTGAGAACTGTCTGTCTGGGGTGGGGTAGGGTCCCTTTAAGCACGGAGCTCAGTTAGCCTCAGGCAACAGCCCCACACACTAAGTCCTAACCTGATGCCCTGCCAGCACTGGTTCCGGCCAGCCTTAACTTCGGTTCAGGGTCCACTCAGTGTGGACGTGCCATTTCGAAATAGCAAAACGCTATTTTGAAATAGTTTTTGTGTGTAGATTCACTATTTCGAATTAGCTTAATTCGAATTAACTATTAAGTTAATTCGAAATAGTGTTGTAGCGTAGACATACCCTTAAGGTGCCCCTGCCCTAGATATTGTTCGAGTAGGCATCCTTTCTTCTAGCCAGCCCCGTGGAGGTTTTAACTACTTTCTTAACTGAGCAACATTGGTGTTGATAGTTTTATATGCAAAAGCATAATATAACATGGAGAAAATATATAGAATATTATATCTTAGACCACAAGGTATTTTATTACATCACTAGGGTTAGGATATAGAGTATCATAGAACAGGAAGGGACCTCTGTGGATCATCATATCCAATCCTCTGCACTTACCGCAGGACCAGCCACCATCTGATCATTCCTGACAGGTGTCTAACTTGATCTTAAAAATCTCCAGGGATGGAGATTCTACAACATATCGAGGCAATTTATTCCAGAGTTTAACCATCTGACGGTTAGGAAGTTTTTCCTAATGTCTAACCTAAACCTCCCTTGCGGCAATTTAAGCCCATTGCTTCTTTTCCTATCAGAGGTCAAGGAGAACAATCCTCCCCCACCTTGTAACACCTTTTTAGGTACTTGAAAGTTGCTATCATGTCCCCTCTCAGTCTTCTCTTTTCCAGACTAAACAAACCCACTTCTTTCAGTCTTCCCTCATAGGTCAAGTTTTCTAGACCTTTAATCATTTTTGTTGCTCTTCTGTGGAGCTTTTCCATTTTGTCTACACCTTTCCTGAAATGTGTCACCCAGAACTAGACACATTACTCCAGTTGAGGTCTAATCAGTGCAGAGTAGAGCGGGAGAATTATTTCTTGTGTCTTGTGTACAACACTCCTGTTAATGCATCGCAGAATGATGTTGCTTTTTTTGCAACAGTGTTACACTGTTGACTCAGACTTAGCTTGTGGTCCATTATGGACCCTAGATCCCTTTCCGAAATACTCCTTCCTAGGCAATCATATCCCATTTTGTATGTGTGAAACTGATTGTTTCTTTCTAAATGCAGTACTTTGCATTTGTCCTTATGAAATTTCATCCTATTTACCTCAGACCATTTCTCCAGTTTGCCCAGATCATTTTGAATCTTCATCCTATTTTCCAAAGAACTTGCAACCCTTCCCAGCCTGGTATCATCTGCAAACTTGATAAACTTACTTTCTATGAAATTATCTAAATCATTGATGAAAACATTCAACAGAATCAGTCCCAGAAGCAATCCCTGGGGTATCCCACTCATGCCCTTCCAGCATGACTGTAAACCATTGATAACTACTTTCTGGGAACGGTTATCCAACCAGTTATGTACCCACCTAATAGTAGCTCCATCTTGGTTGTCTAGTTTGTTAACAAATACTTTGTCATACTCACAAAGGCTTGATCCCACTCCCTCTTACTCCTGGAACATTTATACCAGATGCTCGCTTGGCTAATAAAAGGTGGGAAGCCAGGAGAATACTGGCCCTAGCAACCCTTCGGCAGGCTCAGACTCTAGCCAAACTCCTTCCATACTAAGGGGGCTAGTTCCTGAAGCCAGTGCTTCCACCTCTACTTCCAAATGGAGTCAGTCAGTCATTCTTCACTGCAGAGTAAACTCAGATGATTTGCACTTGGGGTTAGCCTCCCCTTTGTCTGAGCAGCCACAAGGCAAAGCCCTATCAGAGTTACTTTGTCCTTGCTGCAAGTGTGAGTACCTCTAGGACTTCTGAGGACATATTCCATGTAGTACAGTGAGCTGAGCGCCTCAATTATTCTTTTCCAGTGAATTGTGGGATAATTTGCCCATCCTTCAGGGTGCACACAGGGAATTGTGGGATGGCAGTGGATGACTCATTGGCACTCAGATGGGCGAGCCTGAATCCTCACTGCAAAATGGTTACCAGCCAGAGTGAAAGCAGAAATCAGGCTCTAGCCCACTCCCCAGGCCATGCCAGCTAAGCCAGTTTGCAAGCACTGGTAAATTCATGCAAGAGGATTTTGTTGGGGTAGGGCACTAGGGTAGTTAGGGCAACACTTAAGAGCCCAGCACTATCTATGTATTTGGGTGGCGAGGCCATCCTGTTGCTGATGCCACAACACCTACACTTCTATTGGCAGGGCACTACTCAACCCGTGCTATCATGGACACATCTATCTGAACTAGGAATGACACTTCCAGCTCCAGTGTATACTGACTTAAGTCAAGGCATCACACTTTTTACTGCCTAGGGCAGTCTCTCTTGCTTTATTTAGCAGGGGGTCCAGTCTCCTTTAAGTCCTTGTTTTGCTTGCTTCGCGGGCAGCGGCCTCCTCTGCACAAGTTCCTGAATCCTGTTGCAGAGCCTTCTATTTCCCTCCCATTCCCTTTGATCAGCTTCTTCCATTCTCTTTGGCCAATTTCTCCTGGACTCTGGCCCCTATTGTCTTTCTATCCTTTTACCTGCTTTTTTCTCTCTGAGATTTGGGGATTCAGCCTCTAGGGACCATGTATCTTTAGGTCTCTCATGAACAGTAAACACATCAGAGAACAGAGGAAGCTGCTATATTAATGCATTTCCTCTACCCAGGTTTTAATCAAGGAGTCATCTGTTGTGAATAAGATCAGTTCCACTCAGAGTAATCTCTTGCAAAAACCTAGTATTGATTTTTTTTCATCTTTGCTAAGAGTAGCTTCCCACGCATCTGTTCAGGATGCAAGGGTGAACTTACTCATCATCATATGAGCTCAGCATATGACTCACTCCTCTGAATCTTTCGTTTCATCAAGGGTAGCAGAGTGTCGCCAGGCAGCTCACTGACTTTCTCTTCCTACAGAAAATGGAGTTTAAAATATGTGCATGTAAACAGACTTGTGCAATGCTTTTCTGAGTGGCATGCTTAGCTACTCCCTCTGTGGGAGCTAGTTAATGAGGAGGGAAAACATGATTCTCCATAAATGCTGCTTTGTATAATTCAGAGATTTTTAATCTCTTTAATTTTTAAATCACAGTCCTCCAGGACAATGGCACCAAGAGCAGAAATCCCATTTTGTACCATTAAAAAACAGAATGAAACTCGGGTTCACTAAAAATATTTCTGTAACAGTCATTTCAGAGATCCTTAGGCTAGTTTCAGCTGTAGCTTCTGCAAGAATATTCCATAATCTTCCCGTGGTACTTTTCATTAATCAACAGAGGTTTTAATTCAGAAGAAGACAGCAGCCATGTGGCTAACTCAGCTGAAGAACCTGCAACTGCTGCTGCTTGTTGTCCTGTAAACCAGTGATTTGGGGTGCCTTTGTTTTTGGGTTTCAACTTGAGATGCCTTATAGGGGGCCTGATATTTCAGTGGGCAGGAGCACAGCACCCCCTGAAAAATCAAGCTGCTTTAAAGCATCTCACAGTGGACCCTCAAAATCGCTTGCGACTTCTGAAAATGTAAGTATTCCTGTGCTCGGATGTTTTCTACATACAGAGAATAAAACTTGGTTACTTTGATGTTAGATGAAAGAAAACAACAAAAAAGGGCAAACACATTTTCAGGTAGAGATGACACAATGTTTTGTACTCTTTAATATCTTCCACACTGCATGTCCCCTCACCCTGTCAGCTTGTGTGCAGGCAGGATAGAATAGACTTGTGGCTACCTACACAACATATGCAAAATACTGTAACAATGCTAACTTCAAATCTTTTGTCCATCTTATTTGTAGATGGTTACTTACCATGAGCTGAAGGGTTCGTTCTTTGTGCTCTGAAATTGTTCCAGTCTCTCTTTCCAGATTTGGAAACCTCTTTGTCTCACTGGAGAAATGCATCATGGGAACAGATGGGGTTTTAATGCTGACCTTATGGTACAGGATCAGAGCTCTGCCTCATTCCAAGTTGAGGCTTTGTACATATTTTCATGCCTGCCAAAGATATCTGGGTTCCCACTAAATAGAAATGTCTTTAACAAGTAAAATAGGTGTCAACGTCCTTTACCAAGTCACAAAATGTTCATTAGGGAAGCAGGTCAGCTAATCTTTCAGATAATTATTGACATCCTTCCAGAAGTCTTTCCTAATTTTAGAGTCTTCTGGAGCGGTATCATTGCTATTTGCAAAGTAATCTAAACAGGGATAATATTTCAAAAGAACCCTGGAAAACAATGAAGTTATGCATGCTGATTTTTTTAACATTTTTATTATAAGTTTGCAATGCTTAAATAAATATATACATACTGTTCCATTAGAAAATAGTGAAGCTGAATGCAGGGTAAGTTGAACAAACAAATCTGTATTAACTCCTGTCCACCAAAGGAATCTCTGGGCTAAAACATCTTGGGATTCCACAGCGATTCTGATTCTTGTGCTCTGTTTCACTCCTATCCCTGCACCAAAGCCATACGAATGAGCTTTGTTGCAGGGAAATCAAGTGCGTACTATAGATTGGAAAGACAGAATCCATCTGTAGATCCAGGAGCAGGCTGGTGCTCTATGGTACAGTCCCTCCCAGGCCCACGAACAGGGGAGAAGGGAGCAACTGCCCCAGGGCATAGCAATTCAAAGGGGCCTGGGGTTTCTGGGTACCACCACTGCTACTGGGACCTTTAAATTGCCTCCAGAGTGCGATGCGGTGTGCTCCAGAGCCCTGGACAGCACGCTCCAGGTGGCACTGTGGGCTGAGGGGTGGTGCAGTACACTCCAGGTGGAGCTGAGGACTGGCTGTACCCTGTCCTGCCCCTTCCGCCTGAGGCCCTCCCCCTTTCGGGAGCATGGAGCTGGCCCCCCACACCTTGCCTGGGAGCCTGGTAAGTCTGTTGGCTCCTCTGGTCCCTCTAAACATGCTGCTGTGGACTGGAATAGCAGTGTCTGCTCTCCCCACCCCATATGCAGGCATTGCCAGCCACTGAATCTGCACAAGTTTGGATCCAAAGGCCCCTCTGCTTGTGCCCACCAATACTTTGCTCCATGCTGTCCTCTTTCATGTGGCATGCAGGTTCCCTCTCTCTGCCTGACCACGCTGCAGGACATTGGCCCTTCTGCCAATGCATCAATGTTACCACTGCCTCTCTCACATTCCTCCTGGACCTATGGTAACCCTAATGGACTGATGCAAACTGAACTAAGATGGCCAAGGATAAGCAAGGGTCGGGGGGTCGGGGGGGAGGGGGCAGTTAGATATTTGTGTATATTAATTGCCCTGCCTCCTCTTAATGCTATGTTGTTTGCAATCCTGGTTTAGTCAATTACATTATACAATCAAATAAAGTATATACAGTAGTGAGGGGCAGATCTGAAAACGATTCTACAAATGTTTCTGCATCTATTTAATGTCCTTAAAGGGCCAAAATTACCCAGTTATGAATCTTTTCATGTTTTTCAAGATGTTCTTTTCAATAGCTGTGATTTCTTTTGCTCTCCATTTCTACTCTAGTACATGGGCTGTATTGAAGTGTTGCAGTCAATGAGGTCTCTGGACTTTGGCACCAGGACACAAGTCACCAGGTAAGTGGTGGGTGACTGATATCCAGCTTAATACAAAGCCTGGAAGTTAATTTCTATATGAAGCCGTAGATGTGGGTTAACTCTTCAGTTTCCTGTGTGTGTTTTTAGTGGTGATCTAAAATATTTGATGATTGCAATATGCCATATCTGTCCTGAAAAATAAGCTGTGTTCACTGCCAACACTACACGGGACCCCATCCTGAGGTCTCTCCTCTTCCACTCTTTGTTTTGGACACAGACAGGAACACAATATATTCAATGCCTGCTGTGGAATGCGAGATTGGTGTAGGTGGCCACTACACCACCTATTTCCCAGGGGAATTCCCAATGGTGTCTTTCTGTTCTGCAGTGTTTTTGAAGATTTCAGAGAAGGGAAGGAAAAGTTTTAAGCTTCCAGGAGAGTATTATAAACAAGATTAAGGAAAGGGGATGTGAAAAATTACAAAAGTGGTTTGAACTGGGCCAATATAACTAATATTTGAAGTTGCTGAAGATGATATTGATTCCCTTGATAAGATGCGGCAGAGCTTTGCCATGAGGCTTTTATGCGAAGCTGAATGTTGGAAGCAAACCTCTACCTTTGAAAACTAAATTGTTCAAAGTTTGTCTTTAAAGTTCCTGTGTAATATCTTTTAATGCAGCCATGATTTTTGTATATTTGAAATTAGAAGCTGTTTGCACTTATAATCAACTCATGCACACAGCCATCCCAAATCCTGGCTTTGTAGATATTTAAAAAAAAAAAGCCATTGTGCTGTTAGAAGCTATTATGCCTCTTCCCGGCCTCTCTGCCCCCAGCCCGACCCTCCTCCATCTCCGCTGGCAGGTTAGTGTGTGGGGGGGGACCAGCCCCAAACTGGAGGGGATGGGGAAAGACGCGGTACAAGCTCCCTCTCCTCTTCGCAGGGTGGGGCTCAGTGGTGCACCAGATTTGGGGCCCTGCTGCACAGTGTTGGTGGGGTGTGTGTGCAATTCCTTAGCAGTGTTCCTTCTATTTTTTCCATTCATGGGCAAAATTAGTTTTATGATGTGCACCCAGGCATATGTAGATGTGCACCACCAGTAGAAACACATGCGGGTGTCTGTGAGCACTCTATTAATCAACGGGGTAGCATTTGAATCTCTTCTGGATAGCTGCCCAACTGCACAGCTCACAGGGAACACTGAGCTAATCATTCACAGATCAAAGAAGTAGGTGAAGTCATGGAAGTCAGCATTTAACACCCAGACCAACAACTTGTTATCTTTGGTAGCTCTAGAAGCTAAAAAGTGAGGTTATCTCACAACTTTGCATGCCATGGAGTATGTCATTACACTTACAAAATAGAGCTCTTAATGGATTGTTTGGAAAATAACAAACAAGTAATTGTTTAAAGGAAATTCACCAAGTCCAATTTGGCCCAAACTTTAGGTTTTGCAAACATGAGCAATATTAAAACTTAACAATAGAAATGTTTCCATTACTTAAAAAAATTCCAGTGAGTTTGCAGCCCCTTGCAGTACATGTGACAGCAAAGTGCAAACCTAAAACACATCTACAACTCTGATGCTGGGCTAGCACAGCAGAATTTGAAGGTCTATAGATGAGCAATTGACTAGAAGCAAAAACAAAATTAATTAGCCTATTCTTCTTCTCCTAGCTGAGAAGCTAGTATAAATACTCTGAAAGAATACTGACTATTTAAAATGTTTTCAGTTTTGATAATCTAAGGTATCTGCAACTTGGGAAAACAGTTTTTTTTTTTTTATTTTTAGGTTTTTTACTTTGATAGCATGTCTTTAAAAAAAGGGACATTTTTTTAAAAATTGGGCCCATGTAGCCCCAGAATGTGTGTCTAAAGCTTTATCGACAAGCTTTAGACACAAGCAAGGACAAGCTGGGTGAGAGTCCTTGCTCATCTACACATACTCTCACTAACTCCCTAGTGTAAATATAAATAGCAGTGTATCTGCGGTAGCACAAAGAACAGCAGGGGAGGCACAGCTGAGTACGTACCCAACGTTGTGTGTAACCTGTTACGCTCCCTTTCTTCCTGCACAACAGCTTAACTCTTTGCTGAAACATAGGCTAAAGCACTGTCCTTTTAGAAACTCTCAGAGGGTAGCCATTTTAGTCTGTAGCTGTAAAAACAATGAGTAGTCCTGTAGCACCTTAGAGACTAAAACAAATACAGATTCATGAGCTTTCATAGTAAGACCCACTTCACCTTATACCATATATTTTTGTTAGTCTCTGAGGCGCCACAGGACTACTTTTTGTTTTGAGAAAGTATTACACAGAATTAAACCTCAGGGCTATGGTATGTAAAGACCTGCAGGTAGGTGTTGACAGATCCCAGACAGCCTGAGAGAGGGAGCCATATAGTTTCTTTACAATCAACTATTTAATATATTGGAAGCCTGGTGCATGGCTCAGCTAGGCTGCCTGGGGGAACCAGGAAGCCCGGTGGGGTGGGGAGGGTGGGGCCGGCAGCAGGGGGACAGTGGCAGAGGGAGGGAAAGAGGGTGGCCCCAGGCGCCACGCTGAGTGGGGGCACCAATTTAGTTCCCCTCCGCTCCCCCTGTCATCCCTCCGCTCACCTGCTCCTCCTCTGCCCGCCCCCGGCGGCTGGAGCCTCTTCCCGGCCTCTCTGCCCCCAGCCTAGCCCTCCTCCATCTCCGCCGGCGGGTTAGTGTGTGTGGGGGCCCGGCCCCAAACTGGAGGGGTTGGGGGAAGACGCGGTACAAGTTCCCTCCCCTCCTCGCAGGGTCGCGCTCAGTTGTGCGCCAGATTTGGGGCCCCGCCGCGGAACGTCGGTGGGGTGTGTGTGCAAATTTTACCTTTGCCCCTGGGCGCATAACACCCTCGTTACGCCTCTGCCAGAGGGCCAGAAATTATTTACCCTCATTCGGCAAAATCCCTCATCTAGGATCGGTCAGGTCCTGAGGGTGGCAGACCAGGGAGGTCCATTCTACACCAAACCTACTATTTCTTCTCCAGACTTTCCCACTTTTCTTCTGTTACATAAATTTACAAGGCAGATTTCACCATAGCATCTATACTTCTTTACATAAACACCCACAGAATCACCTTCCCAGATGATCTTCTTTCAGAGATGTTTTCTCTGTTTCTTATAATGTGGCCTTATTAAATTGTCACTTGGAAACTTCAGAGCTCAAGAAGAATGGCAGCATTTTAGCTCTTTTGCAAATACTTCTTCAGAGGCTTTCACCAAAGAAAAGCCTGGGGTGCCTTACAGCTAGCATGGGGATAACAAGATGACTAGTGTCCTCAGTTGCTGTAAAATAGGAACCATAGTCCGTATCCAGAGAGGTATTGTACTGGGGCTTTTTGCCCTCACAACAGGCAAATCTCACAGCTAAATCCACAGCAGTGTCTTTAACTTCTGTATTTATAAACCTTCCCCCAGTGAGCTCAGATTGGTTCTCTGGTTAGTGAATTTGTGGAAGCCACAAGACTCCTTGTTTGTAGTGAAAATTCTCTGCACAGCTCCAGAAACAGATGCAGAACATGCCCAAGAACTGCCACCCCCTACCTCGGGATGTTTCTGGACTCTTTTAGTTAAGTTGCTCTGCTTTACAGACACAGAACGTTTATCTAAAATCCATGTCTCCTCTCCCCTGCTTCAGTCCCTTTCTTTGGACTTGCCTCCCTCTCCAAACAAATGCTGTATAAAATATGTAGGCTACAGTTACAGGCATGGAATAGGTATTGTCTTTATACTGCACGGGTCATTCCATTTGTGCTGGTCAATAATAATGAACGTACCCAATGGTGACACTAGATCAGGGTTTCCCAGCCTATGGGTCGGGACCCAAATATGGGTCCCATTACATTTCAAAAGGGTGGCCAAGTGTCTCCCCAAGTGGCTTTGCCCCTCTTCTCCCCCCGTTTTTGAATCGCCTTGGGTCACCAAGTCTTCCTGAATTGTCAAAATGGGTCCCCATCTGGAAAAGGTTGGGAACCGCTGCACTAGATGCTATAGAGTTTTTACGTACATGTGCTGTAGGGTGTCATTTCCTGCAGATTTCCCCTGGGCAAAGCCTATTTACTCAGACTTTGTGCAGGAAGAGGGATTTGATGCTAGACACTTTCGAATGGCTTTTTGTATATCCCTCACAGTCAGATCAAGGCAAGATCCTAGGATCAGAGGCAACAAGTCAGACAGCGGCAAGCAAGCTAAGTAGTTGTGCAGCTCACAGCTGAGCAGTATTGGTGTACTCCCTGCCGAGGCTGGCTAGACTGTCTTTGATGGCAGAAGGTGCAAGGAAACTATAATAGGAGGAGGACAAAGATCTTTCCTGGGTAGGTGGCAGGGTCAGTCTGTTTGTGGACAGGTGGCAATGGATCAAGGAAGAAAAGAGTGAAGGTGAAACCCTCACTCCTGATCAGGCCCTTTGTGCCCCATAAAAGAGCCAGAATGGTACGTAGGGACCCTGATCTTGCTATACCTGACTGAGGGGAGATTCCCCCAGTCCAGGAACTGCAGAGACAGTTGTAAGGCTGCTTTGCAAGGACCCCATTACAACCCTGGCATGGAGTGTGGGGCTGAGGGCAAGAGAGATGTGTCCAGGCTGTGGCTGTAGTATCTAGTGTTAGGAAGGCAACTGTAACTCGGAGAAGTCCCCACGGCTTGATTAAGTTATGGCAGGAATCTCTCCAGTGCCAAGAGCAGACCAGGATCAGGAGCGTACTGAGGGGTCTTAAAGCCACCTTCTCCCTTCCTACCCCCGGTCTGAGAGCTCTGTGCAGGAGTCTTTTAGAGCAGTGTTTCTGAAGGTGTACCACGGAAACACTTTCAGACACACTTTAACTGGCCGCCCTGGTTTGTTTATGTACCAGCGCCACGGCCACAGAGCCTCGCGGCTCCCATTGGCTCGGTTTCATCCTTGGCAGCCAAGGGGAGCCGTGGGAAGTGGTGGCCTGGCCCACACCACTTCCCGCAGCTCCCCTTGGCTCCAAAAGACTAAACGGAGCCAATAGGAGCCACGACCCTCTGTGGCCATGGCGCCAGTCCATAAACAAACTGGGGTGGTCAGTTAAAGTGTTTCTGAAAGCGCTTCTGCGGTACCCTTTCAGAAACACTGTCTTAGAGCATATCCGCTTTGCTGCTGGGAAGTGTGGGTCCCCACGGCATACACACTAGGGATGTGAAGGACTAGTCAACTACTCGACTATCCGATGAACAAATGCTTATGGGATAGACTGTTGACTAGTCGCTTACCCCCCCCCCCACTTGCTGCCTCTATCAGAAAGAGGCAGCAAGGGGGGGGAAGCGGAGGGGATACTTCAAAGTGTCAGTGCCGCGTGGAGCCTGGGGCCAGACCCCAGGCTCCGTGTGGTGCGCAGTGAAGCCTGGGGTCAGCAGGGGAATCCCCAGCTGATCCCAGTCTCCACGTGGCGCTGCTGCTTTGAAATGCTGTGAGGAGCCTGACACCGGGCTCCCCACGGCGTTTCAAAATGGCAGCGCCGCATGGAGCCCGGGGTCAGCGGGAGAGTCCCCCGCTGACCCGGGCTCCATGCGGCACTTTCACCTTTGTAGTGTAGCAACAGCACAGGCACCTCCCAGCTCCTGTGACAGCACAGACATGCCCTTAGAGGCATATCTCATCCTGAGTCTGTGGAAGGAGACCTAGAGTGGGAAAAAGAATGAGGAGATCCTCTACTTTTTTGGTGGCTCCAGGTCCTGGTTAGCTTTATTATTCCCTGAATTTGCTACACTTAGACCTTGTCTACAGAAGTGGTGCTAGCTTAATTAAAAGAGGGGGTTAATCCTGTTTACATAAGAACGGCCGTTCTGGGTCAGACCAGTGATACATCTAGCCCAGTATCCTGTCTTCTGACAGTGGCAAATACCAGATACCCCCGAGGGAGGGAACACAACAGGCAATCATCATGTGATCCCTCTCCTGTCACCCATTTCCAGACAGAGGCTAGGGACACCATTCCTACCTATCCTAGCTAATAGCCATTAATGGACCTAACCTTCATGAATCTATCTAGCTCTTTTTTGAACCCTGTTAAAGTCCTAGCCTTCACCACATCTTCTGGCAAGGAGTTCCAGAGGTTGACTGTGCACTGAGCGAAGAAAAACTTCCTTTTGTTTGTTTTAAACCTGCTGCCTATTAATTTCATTTGGTGATCCCTAGTTCTTATATTGTTGGAATAAGTAAATGACTTTTCCTTCTTCACTTTTTCCAACCAGTCATGTTTTTATAGACCTCTATCATATTCCCCCCCTTAGTCTTCTCTTTCCTAAACTAAAAAGTCCAAATCTTTTAAATCTCTCTTCATATGGGACCCGTTCCAAACCCCTAATCATTTTTGTTGCCCTTTTCTGAACCTTTTCCAATGCCAATATATCTTTTTTGAGGCGACCACATCTGTATGCAGCATTCAAGATGTGGGCATACCATGGTTTTATATAGAGGCAATGAGATATTCTTTGTCTTATTCTCTATCCCTTTTTTAATGATTCCTAACATTCTAATTGCTTTTTTGACTGCCGCTGCACACTGAGGCTAGGTCTACACTACAGTGTTTTTGCGCAAAAACTCGCGGAGCGTCCACACCTCAAGCATGTTTTTGCGCAAGTAAAACAAAAGAAAAGAGGGGTTTTTTCCAGTGTAGGTATTCCTCCTCCTATGAGGAATAACTCCTTTTTGCACAAGCATTCTTGCGCAAAAAGGTGTGTGTGGATGGGCAACAGGATTTTTTTGCACAAAAACAGGAAAGAGGAAAAAGCACAGGTGCCCTGGTGGCCATTCTGTGGATAACTATCAGCACTTTCTTTTGAGAGAGCATCCATGCAGTGTGGACACACTCTTGCGCAAAAGCACATAGCTTTTTCGACGCGCTTTTGCAGTGTGGATGCTCTCTTGTGCAAGAAGTTTTTTATCTCTTCCCCAAGTTGTTGGGGATAACTTCTTGACGCAAGTGCTGAAGGATCCGACCAGGGGCCGTGCGCAGCTTGACCTTCCGCTCACAAACAGGGAGGAACTAATAGGGGAAGCGGAGGTGGGTGACAACCTGGGAAGCAGTGATCATGAGATGGTAGATTTCAGGATCCTGACCAAAGGAAAAAAAGAGAGTAGTAAAATACACACCTTGGACTTCAAAAAGCAGATTTTGACTCCTCAGAGATCTGATGGGCAGAATCCTGGGATGCTAACATGAAGGGGAAAGGAGTCCAGGACAGCTGGCAGTATTTTAAAGAAGCCTTATTGAAGGCACAGAAAGAAACCATCCCGACGCAGTAGCAAGAGAGGCAAACATGGTAGGAGACCGGATTGGCTTACAGGGGAAATCCTTGGTGAACTTAAGCACAAAAAGGAAGCTTACAAAAAGTGGAAACTTGGACAAATGACCAGGGAGGGGTTTAAATGTATAGCTCGAGAATGCCGGGGGGTTATCAGGAAGGCGAAAGCGCAAATGGAATTGCGACTGGCTAAGGATGTGAAGGATAACAAGAAAGGTTTCTACAGGCATGTTAACAAGAAGAAGGTGATCAGAGAGGGTGTGCGGCCCCTACTGGATGAAGGAGGTAACCTAGTGACAGATGATGTGGGGAAAGCTGAAGTACTCAATGCTTTCTTTGCCTCTGTATTCACGGACAAGGTCGGCTCCTGGACTTCTGCGCTAAGTGACGCAAGATGGGATAAAGATGGACAGCCCATGGTGGGTAAAGAACAGGTTAGGAACTATTTAGAAAAGCTACACAAATCCATGGGTCCGGACTTAATGCATCCGAGGGTACTGAGGGAGTTGGCAAATGTCATTGAGGAGCCTTTGGCCATTATCTTTGAAAAGTCGTGGAGATTGGGAGAAATCCCGGATGATTGGAAAAAGGCAAATGTAGTGCCCATCTTCAAAAAAGGGAAGAAGGACGATCCAGGGAACTATAGGCCGGGCAGTCTTACCTCGGTTCCTGGAAAAATCATGGAAGGGATCCTTAAGGAATCCATTTTGAGGCACTTAGAAGAGAGGAAAGTGATTAGGAATAGTCAGCATGGATTCACAAAGGGCAAGTCGTGCCTGACCAATCTGATTAGCTTCTATGATGAGGTAACTGGCTCTGTGGACGTGGGAAAGTCAGTGGATGTGATATACCTTGACTTTAGTAAGGCTTTTGATACAGTCTCCCACAATATTCTTGCCAGCAAGTTAAGGGAATGTGGATTGGATAAATGGACAGTAAGATGGATAGAAAGATGGCTAGAAGGTCGGGCCCAGCGGGTAGTGATCAACGGCTCGATGTCAGGATGGCGGTCGGTTTCTAGCGGAGTGCCCCAAGGTTCGGTTCTAGGACCGGTTTTGTTCAATATCTTTATTAATGACCTGGATGAGGGGATGGATTGCACCCTCAGCAAGTTTGTGGATGACACTAAGCTAGGGGGAGAGGTAGATACGCTTGAGGGCAGAGATAGGGTCCAGAGTGACTTAGACAAATTGGAGGATTGGGCCACAAGAAATCTGATGAAGTTCAACATGGACAAGTGCAGAGTCCTGGGCTTGGGACGGAAGAATCCCAAGCATAGTTACAAGCTGGGGACCAACCAGTTAAGTAGTAGTTCCGCAGAAAAGGACCTGGGGGTTACAGTGGATGAGAAGCTGGATATGAGTCAACAGTGTGCCCTTGTAGCCAAGAAGGCTAATGGCATATTAGGTTGCATTAAGAGGAGCATTGCCAGCAGATCCAGAGATGTCATTATTCCCCTTTATTCGGCTTTGGTGAGGCCACATCTGGAGTATTGTGTCCAGTTCTGGGCCCTCCACTACAAAAAGGATGTGGACTCATTGGAGAGGGTCCAGTGGAGGGCAACCAAAATGATTAGGGGGCTGGAGCATATGACTTATGAGGAGAGGCTGAGGGAGTTGGGTCTGTTTAGTCTGCAGAAGCGAAGAGTGAGGGAGGATTTGATAGCAGCCTTCAACTTCCTGAAGGGAGGTTCCAAAGAGGATGGAGAGAGGCTGTTCTCAGTAGTGACAGATGGCAGAACAAGGAGCAATGGTCTCAAGTTGTGGTTGGAGAGGTCCAGGTTGGATATTAGGAAAAACTATTTCACTAGGAGGGCAGTGAAGCACTGGAATGGGTTACCTAGGGAAGTAGTGGAGTCTCCATCCCTAGAAGTGTTTAAGTCTCGGCTTGACCAAGCCCTGGCTGGGTTGATTTAGTTGGGATTGGTCCTGCCTAGAGCAGGGGGCTGGACTTGATGACCTTCTGAGGTCTCTTCCAGCTCTATGGTTCTATGATTCTAAGAAGCCTGTAGTATAGACATAGCCTGAGTGGATGTTTTCAGAGAACTATCCACGATGACTCCAAGATCTCTCTTGAGTAGCTGTAGCCAAATTAGTCCCCATCATACTGTAGGTATAGTTGGGATTATTTTTTCCAATGTGCATTACTTTACATTTATCAACATTACATTTCATTTGCCATTTTGTTGTGCAGTCACTTAGTCTGAGATTTTTTTGAAGCTCTTTACAGTCTGCTTTGGTCTTAACTATCTTGAGCAGTTGGGTATCATTTGCAAATTTTGCCACCTAACTATTTACCCCTTTCTCCAGATCATTTATAAATAAATGGAATAGGATTGGTCCCAGGACAGACCCTTGGGGGACCCCACTAGTTACCGCTTTCCAATTGGAAAACTTACCCTTTATTCCTACCCTTTGTTTTCTGTCTTTAAACCAGTTATCAATCCATGAGAGGACCTTCCCTCTTATCCCATGACAACTTACTTTACTGAAGAGCCTTTGGTGAGGGACCTTGTCAAAGGCTTTCTGTTTAGTTAGACTGGTACAGATATGCTTATTTCAGTCTGAGTGGCTTATTTCAGTGTAGGTTAAACCTGTTCCAAATTGAGTTAAGTTGCATATAAGCCAAGTTTATATCAATTGAAATAGCCATGTTCCCTTTTGAAGCAGTTTAACTAAACCAATTTTGCATCACACCTTTACTTAAACTAGGGTAATTTGCATATAGACACGCCCTGGCTGCTCCTTTACATAGTGCACATGTGCATGCTGTGGGACTGGACTTTCATGCTGAACGTCCATTTCTATCCATGCATGATCCACTCTGTATCAAGGTCAGTGTATAACCTAGAGGCTTGAACTGGCTTTCAGAAGCTGACGGAATTCACTGCACACAACAAAGCTAAGATTCCATATGGCATGTTCCACAGGACTGCAGGGTATCTTGGATGACTTTAGTTCCACTGAAATTAATGGAGCAAGTCATGTGCTCATGCCTGAAAGGACAGGATATGGGATAGATGTCTTCAGTTTCTTGGAGGGTTAGAAACAGGGTGATTTATCATGGTATTGGTGTATACTTGAAACCATACATTTCTTGACCTGTTTGAAAAAATGAAAAAGTGCCTGCCACATTCAGATTATTTGTACTCCCGTCAAAATGTTATGTATAATTATGCTCTAAAATTATCTTTAGATTGCACGCTTGAGCTTGAACCAAAAAAGAATAATAGAGGGGTTTTCCCTTCTTTGAAACACTTCTCCTTGGTGTTTATCCTGTTTAGTGAATGTTCACAAGGGCAAAATGCTTTCCCCCAGTGGAAAGATTAGAGTTGCGCTTAGATCAAGTTATTTGGGCGCAAACCCTCTGCTCCCATTCCTCCTCTCTCCCCACCCTAGAATTCAGCATCATTTACAATGTGTTTTTAGTTCTTTCCATTATAAAAATAAGGGCTGTGTGCAAAATGTCTGTTGCTGAATCACATAAAGGTCCAAGAGTGTTCAGATCCATGGTTTTAGTTTGTGGCCCCACTCTGTGGAAAGCTAATAATTTTTGTCATTTGTTCCCATGAACCAATTGCCCCCTTTTTCTTGTACTGTAAACATGCATTTTCATTCTTCCACTGAGCCCTGGGGCTAATTCCCTGTCATCTTCTAACTCACACTCATAAATCAAGCTCATTATTAGAAATTATACTTGGACATTTATGGGAAGAGGGGACGAGATTGGGGGTCTTGGATTGCTGCATTAACTTGTAAATTTGAAAATGATCAGGCAAGATTGTTAGGGCTAAGGGCATCTGCAATGGGGTGACATGAATGGCTGGCTAAATAAGGCTGACTTTGTTTGGATGATTACTTTCTACTTTGTTGAGCCACACAATCCCTTTCTGTTAGATGGCATAGGCAGGCCTTTAAATGCTTTAAAGCAAATCTTCAACAGCATTCTTATTCCCTTACATCAACCCACATCTCTTCTTTTACTCTCGCTTGAGAAACAATAAACAAAGTGGTCTACTGTTATTGTGAGCTCTCTAAATTAAGAGCGGGGAAAAAGATAAAACACAGCAACAAGTTTTCTTCTAGAAAGTCAAATTCCAGAGAGCAAGTCGCACACAGCTGGGAAGTTGCCTTCCACTAAACAGGTTTGTAGCAGCCAGCTAGTATGAACGTTTTGTTCTGAAGTTTCCTGGAAATTCAGACTCCTCCAATCCAGCAGACAGCAGAGCTGCTGAAACCCCTGGATTCTTTAGAACAGCATTTTTCAACATTTTCAGGTTGGCTACCCCTTTTTGAAGTAAAAATAAATATTTCCACAGCCTCCTTCTATGTATTAGAAAGGGGGAGAGTTAAAAATATATCAATGATAATAAGCCTATAGCATGGCTTTGTGTTTGTTTTGAGAGATTGACAGAGAATATTTAACTTGGAAGGGTAAGAGATGTGCAGAGAGTTTGGAACAAAATTTTGCTTATGATTGTAATAAAATTTACAATCCTTCTCAACCCCCGAGTTGCCTTTCGTGACCCAGCAGTTGCAAAAAACTAGAGTAAAGTATAGAGTAGAATCACATCATTTCGTTCTGAATGTGGTAATAAGAACCACATTTTCAGGCACCGCCTCAGATTTTTAAGTGTAAAAATGTACAGACAAGTTCTAGTGTCCACAGAAGTACACATTCATCCATTTTGCATATGTGGATTCAACTGCTTGGAGCCTAACTACCATATCTACATCCACAAATTCAGGTGCCTGTGATAAGGCAGGTTACAAAATTGGAGGCTTATTTGATGCCAGCTGAAAACGTGTTCCTGAAAGAGCAAGCTAAAATCCACTTGTTTCTCTAAATCTATTAATACAAGTGCTTTTTCATCCTAGAAGGGTGTCGGGGCTATTCTCCACTCTGGCACTCTGAGTGCAGAAGGTGAGGGCCTGCAAGAGACCTTCCAAATAGCAAAAGAGAAAAAAAGTGTGTCTCTAACATCCCAAGGTCTGTGTTTCTGGTTTAAAATGATCCCACCGCTCTGCCACCATGTGAGGGCTGTTCCCCATTCTGGCACTCCAAGTGCAGACGGTGGGGACCCTCAAGAGACCTTAAAAATACCTTGCCTCTATAGGCTCTGCTTACAAAACCTCCTCAGAGTCACAGATTCACTGATCCTGGGAGATAGGCTGCCACCATCAAATGAAAACCAGGAAGAAACACTTGACTTTTTCCAAAGGAGTACCCCAAGCTCTTTTACCATAGAGAGCTTATGGAAAGGAAAGGAACTGCAATCTCTGATAGCCTGTGTGTGCCTACCTAGACTGAGAGGTCAGCTATGTCTACACTGGCGGGTTATTGCGCAAGTACAGCCGTTCCTGCACAAGAATCTGCAGAGTGTCTACACTGCCCGCCTGCTCTTGCGCAAGGAAATTTACAGTACGGTGTGGTAAGAGAGGACTTCTTATGCAAGAGCTACGCTCTTTTTTAACAGGTGTAAGCCCTTTTGTGCAGGAGCTCTTGTGCAAGAGGGCAGTGTAGACGCTCAGCAGGGATTTCTTGCACAAGAAAGCCCTATGGCTAAAATGGCCATCAGAGCTTTCTTGCACAAGAGAGCATCCACACTGCCATGGGCGCTCTTGCGCAAAAGCACAGCTCCCACATGACAGTGTGGATGTTTTCTTGCGCAAGACTTCTTGCACAAGAACCCTTGCACAAGATGTTCTTGCGCAAGAAGCCGCCAGTGTAGACACAGCCACACAGACCTCCTGGGACTTTTCAGAACACAAGTGTAACCCTTCTGCCAGGCCGAGTTAATAGCAGCAAGGGCTGGGTTCAGTATCTAGGGGTCTCGTCCCAACAACATAATACAACACCGGCTCGAGCCCCCACCCAGTGACCTGGGAAATCTTACACACAACCCTGGTCGCCTCAAAGAGGCAATTCTTCCCCTCTCGCAAGCACAGAGCCTCGGTATAGCAGCAAATCTTTAATAACATGAGGTAACTGACATCAACATTAAATTGGGAAAACACTACAACGTGGATTCATAGACCAACCATGAGCAAAGACCCACCCCCAGCCAAGAGTCACCCAAAGTCCCCAAAAGTCCAACACCCCAAGGCTGTGTCTACACTGGTGCGATCTTGTGCACAAGCAGCCGCTCTTGCACAAAAACTTGCTGCCTGTCTACACTGGCCGCGTGTTCTTGCGCAAGTAAACTGACGTTCTAATGTATAAAATCAGGGCTTCTGGCACCAGAACTCTGACGCTCCCACTCAGGAATAAGCCCTTTTGAGCAACTGTTCTTGCGCAAGAGGCCAGTGTAGACAGGCAACATGAATTTCTTGCGCAAGAAAGCCCTATGGTTAAAATGGCCATCACAGCTTTCTTGCACAAGAGAGCATCTACACTGGCATGGATGCTCTTGCGCAAAAGCATATCTCTTGCGCAAAAGCACATGCCAATGTAGACACTCTCTTCTGGAAGAGTTTTTGCAGAAGAACTCTTGCGCTAAAGAGTTTTTGCACAAGATCACGCCAGTGTAGATGCAGCCCAACAGTCTCTTGAGTCCAGCAACCCAAAAAATCACCCAAAGTCCGACATCTCAAAAGTCTCTGTCCTGGGTCAGTGCTGCCCCAGGGTTCAAAAGTTCACCAGCAGGGTTTTACCATCCCAACCTCGGTGGAATGGAGGGGCCGGGGGTTGATACACCTTACATGGTCCGCCGCTGGCTCCACCTCTCCGTAGGGTTCTGCTGCCACCGTTAACGCGAGTCACTCCACCTGCTGTCCCATGAGTCGCTCCAGCTGTCCCACGAACTGCCCTGCTCCACCAGCCATCTCGTTCGACGCCCCGGCCGCCAGCTGGTTGTTCCTGCAGCTGCTCCACTGCCTGCCTGCTGCTCCTCCTACCGGCCACCCGCCCGTCGTCCCCACCAGCTGCTCTGCTGGCTGCCTGCGCCCACTGGTCGTTCCCGCAAACTGCTCTGCTAGTAGCTCAGCCGTATAGCTTCAGGCTCCCCACAGCACACCGTGATTTCAGCTCTTCAGCAAGTTCAGCTCATAGTAGAGGAGCCTCAGTGCTAGTACACCATTGGCCCACAGTGAAGTCAGCTCAGCAGCTTGCAACTAGACTCCTAATAGAATCCAAATTAGCTCTGATATTCCACAGTGGAGAGAGGAGGGGGTGCAATTGGTGGGGTTTTTTAGGCCCTCAGACAGTGCCCCACCACCAGGTACAAATACCTGTCCGCAGCCTCTCTCAGCTTGACTGGGTTTTGAACCCATGCCCCTTATCTAGCGAGTGCTACTTAGTTTATGGTGAATCCCTCTGACATAAAACAGTTCCACTATTCCACTGTCCTTGATTCACATAATCTGGGTAACAACACTTTATCCCCCCTGCCTCAATAACCAAGAGACTAGGGATCCCACAGTGGCCAAAGTGACCATTTGGGCTGATGTGAGCACATACTAGGCGGGGTGGGTGTGCCTATGCAAACGAGATCAGCCCCTGAAGTCTTTTTGCACCACTCGCCACAATTCACCACCAGATGTCAGGGTAGAGCATATCCTGACCCTGCTTACACAAGAATCAAATGATCAGTTAAAAAAAGGTGTTTTTATTAACAAAACAAAAAGATATACTTAACAAAGCATACTTGGTTGCTAGCTATTCGAGTAACTGAGAAAAGAACAGATTAAAACACAAAGAGCCATCTCTTTAGGCTGCAGCTTAGATATGGTGAGTAGAGGAGGGAAGGTGCATGGAATTCACACAGAGCAGCTTAACCAAACAACAAAACAAAGAAAATAACCTGATCATAACTAAATATACATTGCCCCCTATTTACTCACAATCCCTTCATGATCCAGTCCATTTCTATGCCCCAAATTCTTTGGAGGCTTGGTAGTCCTGCCTGGATTTAAATCATTCTGTTCCCTCAGCTTCTGGTTTTAAAAAAAACTCCTCATAAAGAGAAACGGCAGCAGGTGTATATTTACAATTCAAATTTCCACACTGTAGCCCATTGGTTATTCTGTCTCCCTGCCAATACCCTTAGCTACCTGAGTTTAACCCTTTAGTCACCGAGTGCTGGCCAGCACTACTCCTATCCATCACATAGGGGTATGTCCAGTTTCTCCTTCTCACTAATCTATGTTATAATTATATAGCATCATTGACTCACAGAACACTAGAACTGGAAGAGATGTCAAGAGGTCATCAAGTCCAGTCCCCTGTACTCGCAGTAGGACTAAGGACCATCTAGATCACCCCAACAGATGTCTATCTAACCTGGCAGGGATGGTCTAGATCAGTGGTTCTCAACGTGGGCGATATGGCTCCCCAGGGGGCCATGCCTTACTTCTAGGGGGCCACATGGAAAAAAACGGGGGCCACAGTAAGTTTCTGAGGGGGCCACCCAAACTTAACTGCCAGGCGTATGATGAATGAGGCTCAGAAGGGAGCCATGAGCAAAAAAAGGTTGAGAAACACTGGTCTAGATCTGTGGTGTCCAACATGCTAGGCACTAGCCACATGTGGCTATTTGGCCGGTTGAGTGTGGCTAGCTGCCTTGAACAATGTGGCTATTTGGCTGGTTGAGTGTGGCTAATTCACTCAACCATTATAGTGGCTTCATTTGATGGTGCTTGGTCCTGCCATGAGTGCCATGAGTTACTGACCTCTAGAGGTTCCTTCCAGTTCTATGATTCTGTCTAAAAAGCCATCCATGGACACTCAGCAGCTAATACTTGAGACAAGGGAGTAGATGATCTACATTGAACAGTACAAGTAATGGAAACTGCTGAGTAATTATCCTCCTATTGCTTCATTCCCCTTTGCTGAAAATTGCTTGAGTGGATGGGTACTCCCAAGGTTTCATTTTCTAGTATGAGACTGAGTTCAACTGTTATCAGTTTTGCTTTGGATGTTTTCATTCTCTATAGACTATCCTGGCTGAAGAATCCAATCATTCATCTGTTGCCAGATGTCCTTGTTCTTGATTTTGATTTTGTTCAGTGTCTCTAGATCTGTAGCTACATAACCAGCCTCAGTGTTCTGTCCTAGTCCAAACCTCCCCATATGTCAAGATGTGTCCTGCCAGGGGATGGGAGGCTTTGGCACAGGAGACAGTTGCAAGGCAAGCCCACTTCACACTCACCCTACAATGGTAGTTCCTGCCCTGCCATGCTGCCTGGGCTTGGCTCCCTGCTCCAGGTGTTGTAGCACACAGAGTCACAGCCCTGCTGAAGGCTGGCCCAACCCCACTGACAGGGAGCGGACAGACGGACCAGCAGCACTGAACAAGTGGCACTAAAATCTTGTACTCCGGGGCCCAATGTAGGGAGCTAAGCTGAGCCAGCCCTGTCACTTCAGCTAGGAGAGGGAAGTTGAAGTTCAAAGCTGTGAAATGCCAGGCTGCTGGGAGGTAGGCTAATACACCTGTCTCGTTAATTTATATGATATTGGGCTAGTTTGGTTTTTTTAATACTGACCGAGAAGATGAACATTTTTTTTTTTAACCAATTTAGAGCTTGATTTTGCGGCTAGGAATCTCAGTTTTTTTCATATTAACCATGTATTGGTTCTCTAACTGCATTTCTTGCCATGACTTTCAGGGTTTAGTGCTTATTGTTTCTAAATTAGATTTTGGCAATTCTCATTGCCAAGAGCTTGGACCGTGCTATGCAAATCCATTGTTTAGCCTGCTGAGATGCACACATGCTTGTCTCCCACTTTCATCAGTCCAAAGCTTCCATTCCATGCAGAATAGATCAGCTGATATCTCTTCTTAATTCTGAGGCCCTTTAAGGTTAATTAATTACACAAGATTTCCTTTAAAACAAAAATCTAATTGAACATTAAAGTCATTAATGTTCAAAACCCATCCAGCTGGATCCTGAGTTGGTATACACTGGCGAACTTCCATTGAAACCAATGGTGATGTATCCAGTCACACCAGTTTAGGATCTGGCCCATTCAGGTATTATGCTCATCTCAGCTGCTTTGCAAGTTGTACCCTAAGTGTATATCACACCCTGAGGTGTGGGTCCTGAACTAGGTTATTTCTGTGTATATTTACTTGCTCTCCCTAAGCTCTGAGATTTTGCTACTCCCCCTTTTAGGCAGCCATTGGGTCAGTGGTATGCCTGGTTTTCTCTAGCGTGAAAGCCATCATTGACATTATACTATTTTCCAGGAGGCAATTTGTCTGGTGGACTGTACACCATTGGTACTTATTCTACATTAGTATTATTGCTATTCCAATAGCCTTTTCGCCTCGTGAAAACAGACCACAAGCCCTCGCTGGGCTAGACTCTAGGGCTACGTCTACACTACGGGGTTTGTCCAGGATACCGGAGGTATTCCAGAAAAACTACGCCGTGTCCAGGGAACGCATCTGCTCTTCCGCTTTTTTGTGTGAAAGAGCAGACGTGCTCTTTCAGAAGCCCTGTCTTCCTCCTTCCATGAGGAAGAAGGGCTCCTCCGAAAGAGGAGGTTTTTCCAAAATTTGGCCCAGTATAGATGAGCCAAATTTCAGAAAAGCCTCTTCTGACAAACCTATTGGAAAAAGGTACGCAAATTGCACTCCTCAATTTGCGTACCTTTTTCCAATAAAACATTGTGGTCTAGATGTAGCCTGGGACTGAAACCTACCAGCTGTTATCAATGGTCACTCTTGTGATTTAAATTTTTTTTAAACTGAGCTTTCTCAGATAATAAAACCCCGCAGCATGCATGTGAGCATGCATGCATGCTTTCTGCTAAAGCTAGTCAACTTTCCTAACCACTTTGTCCCTTTCTGAATAATTAACTATGACTATGAGAAAATCAGAATTGAGCTTGTAAGTTTGAACACACCTCCTGATCTCTCCTACATGAGACAAAGCTTGTAGCAGCAAACAATTACCTAAGGCAGAGAGATACAACAAGAGTCTAATGAATGCCTTTGTAGCCAGAATAGGTAGAATGGAACTTCATCTTTCGTAAGATGATGCTGATTAGTAAATGATCCTTGTGTGAAAAGAACAATACAGGCATAACAAATATACAGCAGTGATGTGTCAAATGATTGACTGGAATCAGAATAGTGGTTCTCTAGCTGCATGTCTGACTCCTCAGGCCTCGTGTACGTAGACATTGGTGTATCATGATACAGTCCTCCTTTACAGGTACAATGTGTAATTTGGATCTTGACATATCCAAAAAAAGGGAAATGGGTTTCCTAAATGGCTTTAAATAATGTGAACCCACTCTCCCTTCATTGGAGCTTTCATGCAAATGTGCTTGTTCAGGTATTTCCAAATGTGCGGGTGTTTGTCTCACTGGTGAGTGTAAAAAACTCTCCATTGTTTGCAACATTTTGAGTTCCCAGATTTGAGTGGTGGTGTTTGCTACAGACTCTGCATTCCTGACAATGGCTAAAAGAGGCTAGATCCAAACAGGAAGAATGGAGAAAGGGTTCAATAGGCCTTTTCATGTATTTTTGTCTTGGGAGGGTGAAGGGGAAATGACAAAGAATAATAATTCAGTTGTGTAAGTTAGAATTGATCCTGGACACCCTTTAAGTTCTTGATTGTCATTGTCTAGATGTGGAGAGTGGACAAGGGGAGGGAGAGAGATATGATATAGACATGAAAGAATGCATTAAAGCATGGTCTTAGGTGTAATGTTAATGAAGAAATGACTGACTAATCACACTTCTTGCCATTTGCTATAGAAGATGATGTGTTAGAGCTAACTTATGAGAGCTGTTCCATTTACCAACGTGCTGATGTATTAAAGTAGGGGTTTACAAAAATCTGATGTGAGGGATGTGGCTTCTCAAAAGTGACTAAGTACCATTATCCACATTTTTCAGGCACAGAGAAGTGTTTTGTCTAAGATTATACAGAAAACAGAACAGAACTCATGTCTTCTGAGACCTAGTCCTGTACCCTAGCCATTGGACCACCATGTTTTCATTACCTGTGCACTAAGTTCACACATCACCTACAGTACATCATAAATAAATAATTGTACTAAGACACAGTTAAAAAGATGACCTCCGGTGAAATAACATATGCAAGCAGTAAACTACATGAGCCGCTATTGCCCGACTTATCTTAGGTTATGAAAACTGGTAGTTAGAGTTCAAATGACTCATGGAGTATTCTAGAAGTTATAAACACTCTGAGCCACAGCAATGTAGCTTTCCGTTTAGCTGCCTTTGTGGCAGAGGAAAAGCAGACATACGAGGAGGAAAAAGCTACTTTCATTGCTTCCATTAAGAAGCTGGTGTGAGATCAGTGCCTCTAATCAGGGTAAGTAATATACAGTAGAGAGGAGAGATTGATGGAAGGAAATTTGTTATTGATTTTCTTTTCTTCAGCAAAATGACATGTGAGTTCAATGGTTTGCAATGACACATTTATCAATAACACTCCATTTGTGACCAGCTTGTGAATTCTGTCATCACAGTCCATCTAAATTTCTTCCCACTTAAGCACAAAGGTATCCCCTTTTCACTTAGTTCTTCTTTTGTGACTTTGTCATGGCGTCCTTAAAAAAGAAAACAGTTGGAAAAGCCATCCCAAGCCAACTGTGTTATTAACATCTGGTAGTAACACCCTTTGAACCAGTACAGAATAAGCTATGGTCCTCAAGTAGCTGGGGTAAGGAATGAGCCCTTGCCTGACTTTCATCCTGCCCCCATATAGGAAGTCTGGACTTTAGAAATCTGGCCTTGAGCACTGTTATGATTAACACATTTTTAGGATTTTTTTTTTTGATAGCTGAATGTTCTGAAAAAGCCTGAACAAACTAGCCTCAGTCAGTTAAAATATCATGTAAAGAAGATGACAAAGCACAGTAGATGGATTTGGCAGGAATTAGAACAAGCAATTCTAGGTGGCTTTAGCTTCCTTGCTCTGCACATTACTCCTCTGCACGTAGATGTCCACGATGCTATTTGAAAAAAAGGCTCTGACCCATACATCTTTAATTTATAACGTTCTTGAGTGACAGCTCATCTTTCCCCTGTGACCCAAATGCCAGAGGTCAGATGGGCTATGTCTACACAGCAGCATTATTTTGGAATAGCTGACATTATTCCGAAATAACAAAGAGCGTGTCTACACTGCAAGCCATTATTTTGAAATAATGTCGAGCTGGAGGACTTCTTACTCAGACTCATGGTAACCCTCATTTCACGAGGAGTAAGGGAAGTCAAAGGAAGATGGTTCTTCCTTCAACTTCCAGCTGTGTGGACAGCACCCAAAGCCAAATTAAGTTATTTTGACTTCAGCTATGCAATTGACGTAGCTCAAGTTGCGTAGCTTAATTCAACTTTAGCCCTGCTATGTAGACGTACCCCTGGAGATGGAAGTAACTTGAGTCCAGTCCTGTAAGAAGCTGAACATCTCCCACAATGTACCTGGCACCCTTAAGTCCCAGGAAGTTGATGAGAGCAGAGGGCATTCAGCATTTCACAGGATTAGGCCCTTTAATAGCTAAGTTGCTGTACTCATATGTGCTTTTCCTTGTTTACCAAGACAAGGGGATCACATTTGATTATGGAATGTTAGCTCTCAGTCTCTAAACAGCAGACATTTTGTCATATTCATGCTATCTAAAGAGTCCCCAGGTGAAAGGTTAATAAAGTAAGATGTGCTTGAGCTGAATACCTCTCATTGTAGTAGATTTCTCCCCCCCACCGCTTTGGCTCCAAAACATTAACCATCAGTAAGTGAGAAGTTAATGACCTTCAACAAGATGCATTATTTTGCTCAGCAACTGTACCATCCTGGGTCAGGATGATTAAATGCTACATTGCATGTTAAAAGTGATAATTGGAGTGATTTTAAATCAGAAATCTTTGTTGAAGTGTGGAAAATAAATATAGCACGCCACTTTGGTCTATGACGTGTGTCATTTATCTGTCTTTTATGTAGGCCAGCTAGCACTGTAAGTGGTTTATCACTTATACCCTTCCCTCCTGCTAACATAAATGGGAAGTGCCTAAAGTGAATACTTGAAAGTGAGAAAAAAGGGGTTTACCATAAGAAATTCCTATTAGACAAAGAAATCTGAACTGAGAGACCCAGAGCTATAAAACCTTGAGAGAGAGCAAGTAGAAACAGAGTTCTCGATTTGCCCCTCCATAGTGTACCCCATCAACACCCAAGATCCAACCTAATCCGCATTCCAATTTCACAACTCATATACATTGTTCTTAAAAAGAGATGGGCTCATCTGACATTTTACAGAGAGCTGTTTCTTTCTTAAACAGATCTAGCACTACTGAAAATAGAGGTTGCACTATTAATGCCACCATTCCTGGAAAAGGACTACACAATTTTTAGTGTAGTTGTTGCCCTGTTTGACTTTGGCTGTGGTAAAATACAGCATACACCCAAACTAGTTAGCCTGCCATCAGATTTGGGAGTGTAGCATTTTGAGACAATTTTGGAGTCTAGTCAGACAACTACTACTCCTACAAAATGTTCACCATGTACTGTAGACAGTAAAAACAAATGAAAATATCTGCTAGAAGCCTTATGTGTTTAAGGGTGGAACTCTAACTATAAATCACCATTCTCCTGACCTTTTTGTAGCGGATGCTGTTAAGTGGTCAATAGTATATGCTGTCTTTTCTATCCTGCAGGGAAGCAATAAGCCGACTGTGCGAAGCTGTATCAGGAACAAATGGAGCTATAAAAAAGCGGAAGGTAAATATTGCATTAGCAGGTCCCGTCTTCCGTTTTTATATTTGCTTTTTATGAGTTAGATGATTCCCTAGCAGGATTCAGCCCACCATGGAATTTGTGCAAGTTCAGTTCAATTACATATTATAAATACAAAAATGTATTTACAATACACCATTTAAAACTACTTGTTATTTGATGAGCTCTAATCAATACTCTGTCTTAGAGCCCATGAAAGTTAATACCTTGCTTGACTTTTCTATTCACACACAGATATCCCAAGTCTCAGTGCTTTGCCACGACCAGGTTTTGGTTGAAAAACCAAGCAGGGTATTTGATTGATAAGCAGATTGCATTAACTGGGGCTTTTCCTTGATGATCTTCTTTAGATTAAAAGCTTGAAAACTACCAGAATGAGAGTGGCCAGCGATCTCCATTGTTCATTGATTCAGTGATCTTATGCTTCACTATGATGATTAGAGGTTGTAGATTTCTACCAAGAGCTATGAAGTGCCATAAGGATAACTCTCAGCCCTGGTCTACGCTAGGGCGTTATTTCGAAATAACCCCCCTTAGGTCAAATTTATAAGCAGAGCATCCACACTACCAAGCCACTTATTTTGAAATCTGTTGTCCTGCTTTCTTCAGGAAATAACGCTAATTTCAAAATAGTTATTTTGAAATAGCGTTAGTGTGGACACTCCGGTGCCGGTGCTGCTATTTCGAAATAACTACTCCCCAGAGTAATTTGAACAAATTACTCCCCAGTGCTTCCTGGGGTTCTAAGTCGAGGCAGTGCATCTACATTAGCAGTGCCTGCCTCAGACTAATTTTGAGGCTTCCCCATAGTGGGGACACGCTATTTCGATTTTGTAAAATCAGGAGTTACGTTGAATTGAACTATTTTGAAATATCCTAGTGTAGACATTCCCTCACTGACCACTTTCTTGCTGTAACCTCGGAAACAAATACATTGAAGAATTTCCTCATTGACATATAGTCCCCAAGAAAAGAAGCAGAATTAAATGGATAAATTATTCATTCAGCTCTGTCTTTTACAAACATAGTTTTTTGGTGTTTTGTTTTTTAAAGTTTTTAGTTTATCATTATTAACATATAGGAATGTTGCATACAGATATTGAGAAATCTTATTTATAGCCTGTATTTCTTAAGCCCCATCTGAGTGTGATCAATATCTTACTATCATCTGTGTCTTTCTTTTGTACAGATTCTGGAAATAACTGTAGGTTATAAAGTCTGTTCAACCCTGCTATCAGGTTGTCTGTGGTAAATGAAGTTTACAGTATGTTTGTTTGTTTTTGTTTTTATAGCCTCCAGCTAAATTTCTGTCTTCTGTGCTTGGCAAAAGTAACCTTCAGTTTTCTGGCATGAATATAAAACTGATCATCTCCATGAGCAGCCTTACTTTGATGAATGTTGATAACCAGCAGGTAGGATATTTACAAAACAGTTATTTTCTGAGATATCCTTCCATCCACGTTAATATTTTCTTCTACTTTGAGATGCATATAGCTGTGGTTTTAAAATGAACAGGTGCTTGAGAGGGAAAGCAAAACTACTCAGGTTTAGTTGTAAGCCTTGTTAAAATTAGCCAGACTTGGCCTCTCAATTTAAAGGGGAAAAAGCTGTAGAGAAATTTGACATTTGTCGCATGTACTTTGTGCTTATAAGAGTGTCTTTTATCTGGAAGCATCCCTAAGCACTGGACAAACAGTGTCTCTTTGTGTACCTCTGCCTCTTCATTTGTATGGTGCCTAATAGGGCTGCAGTGCAGACTACAGTCTCTTATCACTATCGTCACGGCTCTCCCAGGCTTTATGTAAATTGGCTTATTGATATGAATGTGCATAACTTGAAGATGCGTTGTGTAAAACAGGTCATGTAACATCAGTTTTACAATCTGCTAAATCTGTAGTCCTGTTTTTGAGCATGTATCATTCTTGTATGTGAAGTTAGAAATATGAAGTGTGGATCTGTTTGTAGTTTTAAATGTGCTAGTGGGGGTCCTTTACTGGTGCTCTGGTACTTAAAGACTCAGCACTCAGACCAATGACTTATGAATGATCATGTTTGTCCTATAAGCCCAAACTGTGATTGGTCCTAGAAAGACATGTGACCATGCCACCTGGTACTGGAATCCATCTCGAGTCTGGTATTTTTCCATGGGAATGGGGAGTGTGGAATGAAGGATTCCTGTCCCAGGGGAAAGTCTATTTAAGCAATAGGAAGCAATCAGCTTTTGTCTTCAGCTGGCTTTTAAAACTGCCTGGCACATCCTATGATGATACTGAAGAAGCTGTAGACCCAAGTCAGAGTAAAAGATCAGCTCTGATTTCAAGCTTTTATCTGAGGCAAGAACAGCTGTGTACGGTAAGAATTTGCATGCAACAAGTTTCTTACTGGATTAGAACTAGCTAAGTGTTTTTGTTCATTTTAATTTAGTAACTTACTTTGATCTGACTATTTTCATTTGAAACCACTTAAATCCTACTTTTTATACTTAATAAAAACACTTTTGCTTAGTATCAGGCCCAGTGTTAATAACTGTTACCTGGTGGAGAGTGGCCACTATGCATATCTCTCTTTCACTGAGAAAGTGGGCAGACCTTATGAGCTTTCTCTGTATAAAAGAAAGCACAGAGGAAAGCAGGCATTAGCGGCAAGATCAGCACACCAGAGAACCACCCTAAGGGGACTTCTATGATTCACCCCATCACAACTATCAAAAATAAATGGGTCCTACTACTGGCCTAAACTCAGTGATCCTCAGCTGCCAGAATGGCCTCAAATTTGGGGCTACAGGCAGTTAGCAAAACTTAGAGCAGCCCTTAGCCTGGTGCACAGCTGTCCAAAGCTAGTTTAAGGCTGAGCTAATGTGTGTTTATTGTCAATTACTTATCACAAGCGTTTGCTGATTCTCCAGGATATGTGGGGATATTTGCCTGGGGGTTTAGGTCTGACTGAGCGCTGTGACATGATTGTATTCTTGGATCACAGAAGCAATACCTCTCCCTAAGATGACCACTTTAGTTGTGCTTAACCTTCTGTACTGGTTACAGCTGTGCTAGTGTTTGCTAGTGCAGGGCTGGGATTTCTTCTTCACTGAATAGTTGGCATTTGGGAGCTAGGTTCTCACTCCCTGATTCTGTGGACCAGCCCTGATTCTCACACAATGTTGAGCTGCTGCCAGGCAGCTCTAAGTTATTCCATTGCCAAAGCATCTTCAGTAGACCCTGTACCAGTGAAAGATAGTCATGGGCAGATTAAACTTCCAGCACACACCTCCCCCCCACTCTTAATGCCTCCTGCCCTGGAAGAGGCAGAGATGCAGGGCATGGCTGTGACCTAGATGCACCAAAAACATTCTCTTTACCCCAGGGAAACTGTAGCATTCAGGGGTGTAAAAGAACCAAATCCCAGCTAAAGAATCTGGTGCCAAATGTACTAATGCTTTCTCAGTTAATTTGAAGTCTGGGTATTCAGGGCACTCTCTTGCTGTTCTTTTTAGCCCCTACTTGCTGGACCTTGGTAAATTGAAAATCCAGTGTATTCAGTTAGTCCATTTCCACCACATTTCACTGTTTGCCTGCTTGCTTAACCAATTGCAGTTGGTTCAAATAAAGAACTGTGTGTTCAATGTATATGAGGTAATGCATAAACCTATGAAAAACTGATGCCTGATCCAGCTAGAGAGATTCATGACAAATAAATGAATTGTAATCGAGTGCAGAGAATGAATATCACCAGACCACAAACACCAGAAAGCCCTGTTCATGAAAATATTCTTCCATCAGATGACTTCTTGTGTGTTTTTATGGATCACTGTCAGTGACATTTAACTGAACTTATTTGGCTTTTAATCACGAATTTATAAAGCCACCTCTCTCTCTCTTTATATGGCCATGTTCCTAATATCCAAGCCCAATGCTTATAGCTTCTTATTAATAATTTAAAAACCAATAACTGAATTCATTTTGAAAAATCCCTAATGGCTGTTGGGGATGAAGAAGTCAAAGCTTGTATTGCACTGTATGTGACTCTGACATTTCTGGGTGTATTCCCAACTTCAAGTTCCTTCACAGGAAAATTGCATGATGTGCATAAGATTGGATTAGGTTTTCATTAACTGAGCCCTAGATTACTTTCTCTGTGGGGTTATTAGCTGGTATTCTCTATATATACAGAATATGGCCACTCCTAACTGGCTGGTTGTGTTTTTCAGATTATTGCAAACCACCACATGCACTCCATCTCATTTGCCTCTGGAGGTGATCCAGTAAGTACAGATTTGTAAGATATATTTCTGTAAGCATAAGGATTAATTACAAGACTAAAAATACCTGCAATTGCTCTACTTCATCCACTCCTATCTCCAGTTAAATTGTATTTACCCAGTACTTAACATTTCTGAGTCATAGCACATTGAACAAGGAAAGTGGTTAGAAGACAGGATGGAGATTTTGGACTCTTAAGTGCTATTCTGGGCTCTTTCGTAGAGTTGCTATATATATAGGACACTTAATATGGTGTAGACCAAGGTCCAGTGTGTTTCAGCAGCAGCCCTGGGAATTACAAGTTGTGTACTACAAACTGCGGCATGTTGGGAGAACTTCCTGATTCCTGCCAGGATGTGCCCTCTGCCCCCAGCAGGGTCTCAGCAAGGACTGTGCTAGAAGCAGCACACAGGCTGCATGCTGAGAGAAGGGGCTGCTGAACTGTTTTCCTGTTCTATGTTTTTTACGGAATATAGCCTGTTCCTGATGATCTGTCTGAATGGGTCTGGTCTGAGATGCACTCACACATACACAATACACAACGCAGAGCACACCAAGCAGCCTCAGGCCTAGCCTCCCACAGTGATGTAAGAAGTCACAAGGCTTCCCCTATGCTGAATAACCTCACACTGGGCTAGCCAACAGGAGGGGTTACAATGTCTTTATCTTTTTTCTCTGTCTTAAAAATAATCTCAAAGGTTGCCTTTAGGGGTCTGTGAAGCCAGCAGCTATGGTCTCCCTGTCCTGATTGGGGGACCTAGAAATGGGAATGTTATGAACATAGAGATTGCCAAATTGTATCAGATTTGTGGCCTGTCCTGTCCAGTCGCCTGTCACTAACTGTGACAAGCATCACAGGCCTTAGAGTAAGGTGCAAAATACCCTGCAACAGGCAAAATTGGGATAATCTGTGCAATTTGCGGGGGGGGGAGGGGCGGAGAGAGGGAGGAATTCTCCGAATAGGGAGGTAGGGACATTCTTTGGTCCAAGAGTCTTTGTTCTGAAGTTCTTCAAATCATTAGAGACAGAACTGATCCAAAGACCTAAATCCTAAGGGTATATCTACACTGCATTCCTCTTTCGAGAGAGGAATGCAAATGCAGCTGATCGAAATTGCAAATGAAGCGGATTTGAATTTCCGTGCTTCATTTGCATAATCACGTCGAGCGCTATTTGAAATACCTATTTGAAAAAGAAATGCTGTCTAGGCAGCGGTTATTTAGAAAGAAAAACCTTCTTTGAAATTACCCTTATGTTTAAGGGTAATTTGAAGAAGGTTTTTCTTTCTAAATAACAGCTCTTTCAAATATTATTCAAATAGCGCCGGACGTGTTATAAATGAAGCACGGAAATTCAAATCGCTTCATTTGCAATTTCAGCTCATTTGCATTCCTCTCTCGAAAGAGGAATGCAGTGTAGACATACCCTAAGTTCTGACTTTGGGGAAGTTCAGCTCCAGATCCAAATGTTGCTAATTTTAATAGAAACACATTGATTTCTGATTCACAGCTCACTGAAGTCCACTCTGAATCATAACATCAGCAGTTACTTTACTTGGCTGTAACATGCAAATTCTTTGCCTGCTGGAAAGGGTCCCATAGAGGGTATGCTGGATGGTAGTTTTTTGCCCATGCTGCCTGAATTCAAATGGAAGAATGCATGGAATAATATGATACCTGATTTAGGAACTGATATATAGCTTTTTTGTTCATTGATTAGGGAATGTTGAGTGTAGGGGTGGGGCACTATTCTTTAACTAAATTACATGGAAGTGTGTAACCACTTTTTCTTCATAGTTTAACTTTTAAAAACTGGTTTTAGGCCACCTTTAGATTATCTAGATAGTGTGTGCTTTATAGTAAGTTTTAGCTATCTAAATACAGTTTCTCTTCATTTTGCCTCACTTTTTCCATGTGAAAATATTGGGATAAATTTCAGTTCTTTGTTCAACAAATTTGAAGCAGAATTCCCATGGTCATCTTATTATGCTGGGAAGTCATCAGATCTCACAGGATAAATAGTGGTGGCTGTTGTCAGTATTTGGAGGGAAGAGCTCTAATGAATACCTATGGATGGTACTATAGAAAGTGTTGCTAGTGATTCAGTAGGTCCCTCTAAGGCCTGGTCTGCACTTAAAAGTTAGGATAACATACCTACAGTGCTCAAGGGAGTGAAAAATCCACACCCCTGAGCACTGTAGCTATGCCAACCCAACCCCTGGTGTAGATGGAGCTAGGTTGATGGAAGAATTCTTCTGTTGACCTAGCTGCTGCTGTTTGTGGAGATGAAGTTCCTAAAACAATGAAAAATCCTCTTCCATGGCTGAGGAGAATGTCTACACTAGATGGCGCTACAGAAACATAGTTATGGCACTGTAGCTCTGTCACTGTAGTGTCTGTAGTATAGATGTAGTGTCAGTCAGAACTGAAGGAATGTCACAGCATGGATGAGAGGCACGAGGCTGTGTGAACCAGAGCAATTTGCATGAGGTGTCAAATGGATGTCCAGTCCACATAAGATCACTAGTGGTACTTGACATAAAAGTGTGAACCCTAGTGACCAGATGCCATTTCAGGTATTTAAGCCAAATTTTTTCCTACAATTTCAAATGGATATTGTATTCCTCACTTCCTGTCCCAGAGCCCAATCCACATATTGATCTGAGGAAGTGGGTCTGGCCCACGAAAGCTCATCACCTAATAAACCATCTTGTTAGTCTTTAAAGTGCTACATAGTTCTGTCTTTTGTTTCAATCCTGCAAGACGCTTAGCACTATGTCGGAAGGTATTCAGCAGCTTGCAGGAGTAGGCATCTAAACTATGTAATGTTGTTATGCACTGTGAAATAGCAGCTATGTCCTACTCCAGAGGTGGCTGCATTTCGGTACTGAGTTAAGTCATTCATATATGTGTGTAAACTTTTATAAAAAGTTTGTGTAAAAAAAATCACCTGGTATTTTTGTAGTTTATTGCTAACTGTGATTGCACATCTAATTTATATTGAAAATATACTCAGAATATGTCTGAGCTTTTAACAATCTGAGAGAGAAATTAATGAAATGGAGGAAACTGAGTTAACAAAATTTATTTATAAGAAAATGTTGGCTTAATTTGTGTCTACAGTAGTTATTTTGGGTGCTTTATAAAACACAGACAAGTTATGCTGGCCCCAAGATCCACTTCTTTCATGAATGATTAAGTAATATTGAATGATTATTCTTGTGGCATTATAAACAGGTACTTCCTGTTTAATCAACTTCCTGCCAGTTGATTGCATCTTCTGTAGAGAGCCATGATTTTGAACTGCAAATTACATTCCCCCCACCCCTGCTGTAAAGATCCAAGATAACAAAATGCATCTTTAATTATTAAAATAATGTTATTCATTACATTACCATTTTACTGTAACACTGAATTATCAACTGGCTCTTTTGCTTTTGAATCTTCTCTACATACTTTATTTTTGGCTGGCTTTTTACTAAAAAATGATGAGTCAATACTACAGATTGAACCTCTCTAGACTGGCATAGTCTGGTCCAGCAACATCCATGGTCTGGCATGCTTTTAGTTAGCCTGATATCCACTTGTCATGGTTGTGGCCAAGTTTCCCATGGTCCCATAAAGGTTGTTTACAGCCCCCAATCCTGGCTCTCAGTGTTCTGTGCTGTTTAGTCTAATTTACTCCTAGATAACTTCTAAGAGCCTAGTAAACTGTGAAAGTGTTGGTAATGCTGCTAGAGAATATTGACTTCCTGGGGTTTGGCAAATTCTCTAGTTCAGCACCGGTCAGGTCCCAAAGGTGCTGGGCTAGAGAGGTTCAACCTGTAGTCATGTCCAGAGTATGGAACAGACTAAATACTTCTGCCTGTGTTCTGATCTCAGTGACACCAATGTTAATCCAGACTAACTCCATTTGACTTCAGTGGAGTTACCTGGGACTTATATAGGGATGTAAGAGAGATCAGATTGCTGGCCACTGAATTTCCTATTTTAATTCTTATTTGAGATGATCTTTTTTTTTAAAAAATCTGTATAATGGGCAAAATTCTGTCCCCTGCAGTACTTGGGACTCACTAGTTTATATTCTGCTCTTAAATTGCCATAGGTAAGTGAGCAAACTGACTTCCACTGAAGCAGAGGGCACTCGGCTCTCCTGGATTAGATCTCATATGTTTTAGAGCTCTGCATAATAATTGAAGAGGACAATTTTGTCCATTGACTGAACATCATTTGAATGACTGCTGCTTCTATGCCAGAATCAAGAATGCAGAATAAAACTTATTTAATACACAAAGAATGTAAAACAAAGGAGAGTCCTGCATTTATTGCAGAGGGAAAAAATTAGCACAACAAATTACTCTTCCTGCTTTTCCTAAACATCTAAGTAGCATTTCTGAAGCTAAAGCAAGTACCTGAATTTATCTTTCTGTACTCATTTACACTGTTTTGCTGACAATGGGTGCTTTAATGATTCACTTGAAAGACATTTGTTTTGTTCTTTTTAGGATACAACCGACTATGTTGCATATGTAGCTAAAGATCCTGTTAATCAGCGAGGTATGGAATTTTCAGATTAAAATGTGTATTTTGTACTATATCTAGTGAGAAATTAAGTGAGCTTTAGTGTGCCCTGTGATATGGAACAGCTTAATATTCTGTTGATTTCAGTGCTCTATAATTCCACTATGTAGCCAATGGAGTGATAGTGGTGTCTAACCTGCAGCTCTAAACTGTTGTTACTCATGCAACAAAATGAGAATCGTCACATGTGACTTAAAACTTGTTAGCTACCAAACACCATGAATGAGAAGACACTTGCATCCTGCCAACTCCCAGTGCCCGATGCAGGACTGCTGACTCTGGTAGCATTTCGGAAACAACCTCTGTGCTGGCTGAGACTGAGGAAGGGAACTTAAATGCTGGCACCATTACAGATTAAGCTGCTCCATATGAAGTTTCAAGAAGAGGAAAAAGTTGTGATAATCATGCGTCATAGTTTATGATGTTCCCCAAATCCCTTCATGGAATTATAGCCCATACAATTCAGATGCATTCATTTATATTCACCTAGTCTGTTTAAATACCAGTCTCCTGCCTCATCCATGGAAATCATCCTTGCATCTTTTGCATTACTTAGTTGAGAAAAGTTATACAGTAAACTGCAGGTCACATCAGTAAAATTTGGAGCCAGCCAGCCAGCAACTTGAACTGACCATTCCTAGCAACAGAATATGTGATTCAGAAAAACAGCCCCCTAATCATAATAGCATTGCAATTAGCAAAACCCTGACTAGCACAACTATGTAGGAGCATCTCACAGACAGTGCAAAAGCAGACAGTGACACTAGATAAGAGGGATTGGGATGGGTGAGTAATTCTGTTTCCTTCTGCAGTGTACTGACTAGCATCTAATTTGTACAGCAGCCTGCTAGCAGATTGACTGGTGAGACTTGCTCAGGTGTATGTAGGAGCATGTGTCACTTTGGTGGCTGTCCTACAGAAGATAAAAACCCTGACACCATTCTAGCTAATTTCCCTTTAGTTCAGGTAGCGGGAAGTCTGTTTTTTAGAGCAGGAAGTTCTGAGTATCATCAACGCTTGTGACTATTAAGTCTATGTGATCAGAGTATGTAGAGCAGCTGACTACTGAAATGTCTACTCATGCTAAAGAATCTTTTCCAGAACAGGTTGGGCTCATATTTATGACTCTCATTTTGTTGCTATGTCATCCTTATTCTAATACATGAGAAAATGACAATGTTAATTACAGAACTTCAACAATCTATTCATTTGTGGTTTTAGTCACATTTAGTATTAAGCATTCAGTTAGGGATACAGTAACCTATTAAAAACCACTGTAAAATCAGTTATATGGTGCTTGTGATTTTACTGTGCTAATGAATTATTACCATTTGGGAAGCAGACTTTAGATGGAGGCTTGAATTTTAGGCCCCAGGTTGGCAGCAGCTAAGGCAGTCATGAATGGTCTGCTGTTCTGTGTGTAGGATGTACAGTACTAGCCAGAGTGGTCTCACAGTGCCATCTAATGATTGATCTGTAAAAGAGTTGCTGCTTTTGAGATCTACAGCCAGATTTTCAGGAGCTGAGGCAAGATTTTAAATGCATCAAAGCTAAAATTGGGGCCAGATTTTCAAAAAGTTGTTCCTTTTAAGCATGAAGTAAGGGGCAGATTTTCAGAAGACCCTGTGCCCAGCATAACCCTAACATGCTAAAGTCTTCAGCAAATCTGGCCATTTATTTTGGAAGTTTGGTTTTAAAAGGAACCTGAATGATATTGGAAAATCTGGCTCTTGATGATGCACAGCAGTCACCATAAGAGGAAAAGAGACAAGGGATGATGTTTATATAAAAAAAAAAAAAAAAAAAAAAAAAGAAGCAGAAGACAAACACAGGTTTAGATTCTTATGTAAAGGTGTTTTAATTTTAATATAAATCTACAACACCAAGCAATGTTCCCTCTAATTTTTCTATGCGTGGAATAAATTTTGCCACGTGCACTGAGGCATGTGTGGATGCGCAGCACCAGTAGAAGCATATACTGCCGGCTGTAGGCACAGGGCAGCACCTGAATTTCTCCTGGATGGATGCCCAAGTGTGCAGCTTACAGGGAACACTGCCTCCAAGGTGGTTTTCTTAACACATCATAAATTAAATCATCATGGTCTCTTCAAATTACTTAGATATTCTATACTTTGTCTCTGGATTTATTGATATAAAAACATTCTCTGAATTTTTTCTTATAAACAAAGGGAAGGTGTTTTATAGAAGTGTCTTTTTGTTCTGTGTTCATATAGCACCAATCACATGGGGCTCTGGTCCATGATACGGGCTCCTCAGCATTACGATAATACAAATAATAAAGAATAATATTTTAAAAACATTTTTGCATCACCTTGTAGCATGCCATATATTGGAATGCCCCAATGGAATGGCTCAGAGTGTAATCAATACCATAGGGCAGGCTTTTGAGCTTCGATTCAAGCAATACTTGAAGAATCCTTCTACTTTGATTACTTCCAATGAAAGGTCAGTCTGGTGTTTTCTAGTAATCCAAATATTGCTTTCCTATTGCTTGTAATTTTAAGGATGAATATTATGCCATAGGGCCTGACCCTCTGAACAAGATGCATGGTGCATGACAACACTCTGTACACACAATATACAGCATGCCAAGTTCTGACTCTACTAGTGCATTCCTATTTGTACAGGTGTAACTGAGAACTGAAGTCCGCCTTATTCTCCTTTCTTCAAATAGACTTATTTTAAAATATGCAAGTGAACTGAGTGAGCATTACCAAATAAGGACAGAGTAAAAGAAATGAGCAAGTTCTGCTCTCTAAATATTGTGCTTACACCCAGCTCCACTCTCAGCTGTGTCAATTTTATCTTCAGTGCAGCTCTGGTAGGGGAAAAGGTAACTCTTAGTCACTTTTCTGCTCTCCTGATCCTGGCATGGTTGGGAGCTGAAATTCTACCTGGAATAACTTAGAGCAGTCTCACATACTGAAATAAACACAAGGGCAATTTGGAATTTGAATTGTGTGAAGGGTGTACCTGGAGTGCTGCTCTTGGCTACATTATCAACAATAGAGGGGCTCGATTGTTACTGGGAATACATGCCTGCATATGAGAGTAAAGACAAGTAAGAATGCCTCTCTAAGGGCTGTGCAAACTTTGGGTGTGGGCACATAGGAGTAAGCACAAGCTCATTCCATACAGTAGTTGGGGAATTGGCAGAGACTTAGGTTCACCCTTCCATATGCCCTGGCCAAAATAGCAGAGAAATCATGTAAAATCTCAGCCTATTTTTTTGACATCTTCTTGCAGATGGCCACTCATTCACAGAAACCTAACATGGTCAGAACTGATCTTTCCCCAAATGCTCTCCCCTTGCCATATTACACTAAGCAACAAAACCATCCTCCTTGTTGCTCAAGCCCGTCATCTTGGCTTTATCTTTGGCTCAGTCTTCTGCTTTAACCCACAGTTACAGGACACGTCTTAATCTTGATGCTTCTTTCTGCACATCTCAAAAATCCAATCTTTTCTTTCTGCCCATGCTGCCAAGACTGGTCCATAATCATCTCATGCTTTCACTACTTTAATATCCTGCTGTCTGGCTTTGGTACCTGCAGCCTTGTCCCCCTAAAGTCTATTAAAACATGGCTGTGAAGATGATTGCCTTGGCTTATTGCTCTGACTTCGTTGCCCTTCCCCCATTCTTAAGTTTCTCAACTGAATCCCTCCTTTCCATTGCATCAGACATGGATGTCTTGTTCTTACTCTCAAAGCCCTCTGCTGTTAACCCTCTGCCACCCTCTCCAACCTATGATCTTTATTCTAGGGTTAACTCTCACTTTTTCTCTGCTCAGGATTGCAGACTCAGTCACCTGCATCTCTAACAAGCACTGACATGCTTTCTACCATGCTGCCTGTCATGAGTGGGAAAGTCTGAATCCACAAAGCCATCAATTTATCTTCTTTCAGCTCCTTATTCAAAACTCACCTCTGCTTCAACATGTAAAGGAAACTGCCAGTTGGTAGCCACTGGGCAGATGGCAAATTGTGGTTGCTGCTACTGGATGGCTGTGAATTACACACATGCTGCTGTTTTTGTTACACTGCCCTCTTGGGACTGCCTTTTATTATGTTTTGTACAGTATCTTGCACAATGAGACCCAGACAGATTGTGGCAGTTAGGTACTATCTCAATAGAAATGTTAAATAACGTTACCGCTTTGTGATCTAGGCTGTTGGAGAAATTTGAGGTCTGGTGAGTTGTTTCAGTTAGGAAGACAGGCTGGCGAGAGAACCAGGCATTTCTCTGATGCAGTCCTATTGATTTTCAAAGAATGAACAAAGTTTTGTTTCCTTGTAACAGTGCCTCTGGGTCACAACTGAGAATACCAAATTCAGGACAAACTGCTGAGAAATAGGACAGATACATCCCAAAATTAGTGGCTATTCCCCCATAAGATACACCGAACCACCAACAAAAGTAAACTTCTGTTTCCTCACACTAGCTACCAAGAAGCCAGAAAAACTGTTTCCTTAGGTATTCTGGTTCTTATATCATCACCAAAATACTAGACTTATAGTGAATGGTCCCCTTAAAAGCAGTTTAATCAAACAAAGAGTTCTTCTGATCCCAAAGGACCAGCCACACACTCAGATCAATACAGGAGACTCTCTTGATCCACAGAATTGCTATTTGCAGTTCTGCGTATTCACAGGGGTCTTCTGTCCTGGCCTTGGGGTGGGGGGGAGCCATGGGGAACTCACCACAATTCCCAGTCCTCATGGTGAATTCCCCATGGCTGCCCACAGCTCCAGTGAGTTCCCTGCGCCTTCCAGCCCCTGCTGTTAATTTGGGAGCCATGGGGAGCTCACCGTGGGGGCTGGGAGCCACAGCTCCCAGTATTCATGAATTTTCGCAATTCACAGTAGTGCTAGGCAGGCATCTCTCATGAATGGCAAGGGTTTCCTGTATATAATTCAGATCCTATGCTGGTGCCATTCCTTTAGGCTGTGTCTAGACTACATCCCTTTTCTCGAAAAAGGGATGTAAATTAGACACTCCTCATTTTTTTTGAGGAGTACAGCATCTTTCGCAAAAGGGTTTTATTTTTGAACGATCCCCGTCTAAACTGCTGTTTTTCTATCGAAAAGCCCCATTTCGGAAAAAAACGCGGCCGCCATTATGCAAATGAAGTGCGGGAAATTTAAATCCCAGCTTCATTTGCAATTTGAAGTGTCTAATTTACATCCCTTTTTTGAGAAAAGGGATGTAGTCTAGACATAGCCTTAATGTCTAAACTCTAAAGGTTTGTTTGTAAAGAAATAAAAAAAGAAAGGTGAGAGTTTAAAATTGGTTAAGAGTCAAATATATAAAATAATTGCAAAGCTCTTGGTTCAGACTTGTAGTAGTGATGGAATAAACTACTGGCTTAAGTCAAGTCTCTGGTTGCTTCCAAATCACTGGAAGGTCCTCAATACCTGATTACAATGCTTCTGTTAGAATAAGTTTCTAGGCCAGAGGTTTGAGCAGGAATGAGGCAAAATGGAGATGCTTCCAGCACCTTTTACAGCTTCTACCGTGTGTGTGTGGGGGGGAGATATCCATTGTTTCAAACAAAGCCCTCAGTACAGCTAGTGGAAGTTTACAGGTAAAAGATGGACTCTGGAAACACATGGGCAAGTCCCATAAAATCATAGGAGATTAGGGTTGGAACGAAATCTCAGAAGGTCATCTAGTCCAACCACCTGATCAAAACAGGATCAACTCCAACTAAATCATTCCAGCTAGGGCTTTGTCAAACCTGGCCTTTAAAACCCTCTAAGGATGGAGATCCCACCACCTCCCTAGGTAACCCATTCCAGTGCTTCACCACCCTCCTACAGGAATAGATTTTCCTAATTTCCAACCTAGACTGCCCCCACTGCAACTTGAGACCATTGCTTTTTGTTCTGCCTTCTGCCACCACTGAGAAAAGCCTAGCTCCAGCCTCTTTGGAATCCCCCTTCAGGTAATTGAATGCTGCTATCAAATCCTCCCTCAGTCTTCTCTTCTGCAGACTAAATAAACCCAGTTCCCTCGGCCTCTCCTCATAAGTCATCTGCCCCAGTTCTCTAATCACTTTCATTGCCTTCCACTGGACTCTGTCCAATTTGTCTATATCCTTTCTGTAGTGGAGGGCTCAAAACTGGATGCAAAACTCCAGATGTGGCCTCACCAGTGCCAAGTAGAGGGGAATAATCACTTCCCTCGATCTGCTGGCAAAGCTGCTCCTTATGCAGCCCAACGTGCTGTTAACCTTCTTGGCAACAAGGGCAGACTGTTGTCCCGTATCCAGCTTCTAATGTAATCCCCAGGTCCTTTCCTGCAGAACTGCCACTTAGCCAGTCGGTCCCTAGCCTATAGCAGTGCTTGGGATTCTGTCCTAAGTGCAGGACTCTGCACTTGTCCTTGTTGAACCTCATCAGATTTCTTTGGGCCTAATCCTCCAATTTGTCCAGGTCCCTCTGGGACCTATCCCTATCCTCCAACATATCCACCTATCCCTCCAGCTTAGTGTTATCCGTGAATTTGCTGAGGATGCAATCCATTCATCATCCAGATTGCCAATGAAGATGCTGAACAAAACCCGCCACAGGACAGATGTTTTGATATTGGATGCCAACTGTTCACCACACTTTTGATTACTACCTGCTAATCCACATGTTTTTCTTGGTGGCAAGAATACTGCGGGAGAACGTATGAAAAGTTTTGCTGACGTCAAGGTATATCATGTCCACTGCTTTCCGCATATCCACAGAGCCAGTTATCTCATCATAGAAGGCAATAAGATTGGTCAGGCATGACTTGCTCTTGGTGAATCCATGTTGACTGTTCCTGATCACCTTCCTCTCCTCCAGGTGTTTTACAATGGATTCCTTGAGTATCTGCTCTGTGGTTTTTCTATGGACAGAGGTGAGGCTGACCAATCTGTAGCTCCTCAGATTCTCCTTCTTCCCTTTTTAAAAGATGGGCACTATATTTGCCATTTTCCAATAGTGTGGGACCTCCCCCAGTTGTGATAAGTTTTCAAAGATAATGTCCACTGGTTCTGCAATCACAACAACCAACTCTCTCAAAACCGTTGGATGCATTAGATCTGGCATGTCCAGCTTTTCTAAATAGTCCTTAACCTGTTCTTTTACCACTGAGGGCTGCTCACCTCTTCCCCATACTGTGCTGTCTTTTGCAGCAATCTGGGAGCTGACCTTGTCTGTGAAGACAGAGGCAAAAAAACATTGTGTACTTCAGTTTTTTCCACATAATCTCTTATAAGGTTGCCTTCCTCATTTAGTAAGAGTCCCACACTTTCCCTGGCCACCTTCTTGTTGCTAATATATCTGTAGAAACTCTTATGGCTATTCTTCACATCCCTTGTTAGCTGCAACTCCAGTGGCGCTTTGGCCTGCCTGATTATACTCCTGCATGCTTGAGCTATATTTTTATACTCCTCCCTAGTCATCAGTTTCCTCTTTAACCTTCTATTTGGGTTCAAGTTCACTGAATATTTCTCTGTTAAGCCAAGCTGGTGCCTGCCTTATTTTCTATTCTTTCTGCACATAGGAGTTCTTTGTTCCGGCACCCTCAATAAGGCTTCTTTAAAATACAGCCAGCTCCTCTGGATTCCTTTCCCCCTCATATTAACCTCCTACAGGATCCTGGCCATCAGCCTGCTTTTCTGACATCAAGGGTCACACATGATTCTGCTTAGTCACAGTAGGTAGCATTACTTATAGCCCAAACAGCATGTTCACAGGAAAGTCCATTCAGTGTAGGAAGTGTGTCTTCCATTGGGAGTTGCATATTCTTTTGATGGGCCACTCAGCTCGAACAGTCCCTTCAAGATGTGCAGGCTATATACCTTTTTGGAGCTACCCAGATACAAACACCTTATAAATACAGCCATATAGTTAATGCTCCTAACTTCATCTACAAAAATTATACATGCATACAAATAGCATAATTACATTCAGTGCATTGTATCTTTTCCATGGACATCTTACATGCCACGTTTTGTACAAGATTTGTTTCAATAATATAACAGTGGTAGCAACAATGATCTTTATGGATGTAGTTTAATTATTTAATGTCACACGTTGAACACAAGAGGACTCAAACCCTAAGCACTCTCTCAAAAACCTCTGCTGCCTTCTTAGCTTTTCTGCTCCTTCTCTGTGTCTATTTCTGTTGTGTTTTCCATTGCTTATGTCCCATACACTCAAACATAGCACCCTGGTACAATCGATCCCCCAGTCAAGTTTATCAAATCACAGCAGAACTCCTCTTGGGCACAAGGCTAGCTCCTACTCCAGCCTTGAATGTGGCTTTGGTCTGGATAGAGGTCCCTATAGTTTCAGCTATCTATTCCATAAAGGTGTTTTGTGGCTTTTTACAATTATCCTGAGGAAAGGCAGCGTGTATACCCACAACTTCAGGGAGGTTTAACCCAACCCATAACAATAGCACCTTATCTATATTTTTCTTTTATTATACAGAGTATTTTTCTCCCTCCACATTGATATACTAACCTGTTACCTTAGGGGGCAAAGATGATCTTCCCTGTGAAATCACACTAGGTTACATCATACGTAAATCACAGAAATTATAAATTGAAATAGCTGATTAGGTTATTTAGTCCAGTCCTCCATCAGTCCATCAGAACAGTCCCCAGACATCAGACTTCCCTCCAATAGTGCTGCATGAATGAGTCACTGACTTCCAAACGACAGTGAATCACATAAGCAAATACTTCAGCTTCTAGGTCAGGACAGCGATACAGTAAATTCAGGATTCAATGTTGTGGTGTCCTGACAGGTCTTCTGCTCTGTCAGTGATGATAAATGTTCATCTGCGTGCATTTTTGTATGCTCCCTCAGTACATCATGCCAGCCCTGCATAGGTAACTAGCATAATAGACTTCATGAGAGCCCCCAAACACCACAGACTCAGATAAGATAGAAAGCACACAAGTCAGGTTTATTGTCAAATTACATACATTAATAGTTGTCAGTAACCAAATGGCCTCTGAGCCCCTATGCGTTTGTACCCGTGACAATGGACTCAGCTCAGTCAATAGTATTGATTTCACTATTGTCCTCTAGGTTGGCCAAAGAGTTAAGTCAAGGTACCCCACATTTACAGACAGAGATAATCTATGATACACACCTTACGTATCATCTTATGCATTAATGACATGCTTGGTACCTCCCCTTGTATTTTCCTCCAAAGCATTCGCTACCCGCTGTTATGCTTTCACTCTTGTTGTTTCAAACTGTTTTATCATGTACTCAGCAGGGTGTCCTTGTACTATCCTGGTGGAATGTATTTACATATTTCATGTGCTTTTAGCAGGGCTAGCAGTTCTAGTACTGAAAGACACCGACTTGCAGGTGAACATCTGCTTTTGACAGGGCCTGTCTATTACTCATAGAATAACTTTTGCTTACTTTGGTTCAAGCACCAGGCCCTTGCTTCAGGCTCTTTCCTTCTCCTACACATCTGTGTATCACATAATCAGGTACTCCAGATTTCTCTCCTTCCTGCTTCTGGCCTTTTATCCAATTGTCATCTTGTTAAACAGAGAAGTAAGATTCCAAATGTGGTGATGTTTTTGGAGGTGAGAAGTAGTGCAAGAAACACCTAGAGCAGCGGTTCTCAAACTTTTTGGGCTCTGGAGCCCTTTACATGTGTAAAAATTTATGCGGAGCCCCAGCGGTCCACTGATTGTATGTGTTGTACCTATCGATGTTTCCAGTTTGTCAACCTCGCGGAGCCCCTGGAGATGTCTCACGGAGCCCTGGGGCTCTGCAGAGCACAGTTTGAGAAACACTGACCTAGAGCTTTCGCAGTGTATCAGCTGAACATTGAAGCCATTATTACTTGGTTCAACTATGCAGGAAAGCATGCCACGTTGATGTCATGTAGGGCTTGTCTACACAATGAGGTAAGGCACTTCATTAGGGTGTGAATTCTAACTGGACCATGTAGACTCTGCTGGCACGCATTCAAATTTCCCTAGTGCGCGTTAATAGTCTCATTTTAAACAATGTTAATGTTAATACACACTAGGGAACTTTGAGTGTACATCAGCAAGGTCTGTACGATTAGTATGCATGCACACTAGAATTCTCATCCCACTAAAATGCACTCTTCCATTCATGTAGACAAGCCTTTAGTGTTTGCTTCAAGCTGAAAGAGTCTTGTTCTGTTGATTTTGCTTTAAAAAGAAAATTAGACTAGATTCCACTCTTGACTACTGGTTTGTTGTAGCCTTATTTGATTTCCTGAAACAATTCTAGTCCTATCTAATGACTGCCCAAATGTCACATGAGGTTTTAATTTTCCTTTATAAGTCCCACACACTTGCTTAATGCAGACAAAATAAGAAGCAAAAGGAACCGGAGTCACGGTCTATAATGTGAATAGATTAACTAACAGTGTCTCCTCTGAGGGTAAAGTGTTGACAAAAGTGGCTCTTGTATCATTTTCATAGCTTAGAGAATGCAGATCATCACAGGGTTAATGAAGTTTCTATGCCATCCTGCCAAATGATTATAACATATCACAATTGCTGAAAAAATAAAGTAGTAGCTGAGTGAAAGGATTTAATCAGACAGCTTTTAACATAGGGACAATAGCATCTGAATGGCTAGTTTGTCCATTTTGTTGCATGCAGACTCATGACATGTCTTTACCTTGAGAATCATTTGATCACATTTGATCATTTCATGTGGTGGTTCATTTTGCAGTGAAGTAATGAATCTTGATGGATCAGCTTGGAATATACAGGAGAGGGAGGATCATGACTATTACAATGAAATTCCAGGAAAAGAGCCTCCTACAGGTGGACTATTAGATATGCGAATGAAAGTGCAAACGGACCAAAGGGCAAACTGTCCCGTACAATGTGAAAAGCAATACGGTTTGGTAAGCCTGTCTATTTCATACTATTCCCTGCCATTCTGGGGAAGGGATAACAATTTACTGTGGTAGAGATCATATGAACACAACCACCACCAAATCCTGCTTGGCTGGGGAAGAGAGTTTTAGGCGTCTTTTAATAATACTTAGAACACATTTGAATCTCATTTTATCATCATTAACTGATTCGTCCTTACAGTGCTTCTGAGAGAGCAGCTTTCATCTCTTTGTTGAGAGGGGAAGACATAGATTTAAATGTCCTGGCAAATACCTAGGGCAGGGGTGGGCAATAATTTTTGCAGGGGGGCCATTTAATGAATTTTGGTATTGGTCATGGGCTGGCATCATCCCCAGAAGGGGCAGAGCCTGGGGAGGAAGGGGCTTGGAGACTAGCCTACTCCCCCGCTCCCCCGAGTAAAAATACAGCAAAGGGTTTGCGGCTCCTGGTCCCACCACTACTTCATTGCCTGGCTGCCACCAGGAAGCTGCTGCTGTCACTGAGGGAGAAGTGCCCCCCCGCCGCCAGGCAGCTCCGTGCATGGAGCCCTGAGCCCCTGGCTGGGTGGGGCTCATTAAGCAGCTGTGAGGCTGTGCTGCCACGCAACTTAGAGGGAACATGGAGGGACAGTCCCAATGTTTGGGGCTTTTTCTTATATAGTATCTAACACCCCCACCCTAGCCAGCTCCCTAGTCCCATGGTCAGACTACAATGTCATTCAGCACTACCTTCTGCATGTACGTGATGCAGTTTTCAGTAATTCTAGTATGTTTCAAGATACAGCATGCTTTCAAATTATCCAAAGGTCTCTGGGACTTTAGTGGATTGAGAAACCTGAACCTAGGCATAGTCAGGACTCAGAAAAGCAGGGAGTGAAACCAGCAGATTTCAGAGCTTACTGGACTCATTCCCCTGATTGTAGATGGTACTGATTAGCATTTCCAAGTGCAGAGAAGTGGGTACCACCCGCTGGCTCTGCCTGCAGAATTCTGAGTCTGTGTTCCAAAACCTAGGACTAGGGCTAGGAAACAATTTCTCAGTTATGTTTGTGTCTTTGCAGCAGAGGCTTATTGAGGAGGAACAGCACAATCCCAGGAGATCTAACTGAACTCTAGTTCACTGCTGTGTGAAACTTTATCCTCCCTACCCCCAGGCCAGCTTGTTGTTGTTTTCTCAGTACTTCCCTTCAATTTTGAAAATTCTTGAAAATCCAGTCAGACATTACACTGTGACCATTCTGCTCCCATACCATGTTATCTGTATTCCATCTCCCTGTTTTTATTGCAAGAAATGTTTGCATGAAAACAGAATCTGCCTTGCTTAGGAGTTAATCTAATCCTGCTGCATATTCCTCAGATGAAATCATTTGATTCCTTTTTGTGACATCATAGTCATCTCCTTAGCAACTAATTGTGATGTTGCAAACAGTGGATTGTGACTTCAGGTGAGGAATTGGTCCCAGAAGCAGAGCTGCTGCTTGGCAACCAAGATTCTGCCTTCATGAAAACATACTTAGGAAAAAAATCATAGCAAGGTGTTATTCATTACAAGAGAAAGAGATAGGGTTTCCAGTGTGTTGAGCATTAGTGCTTCACTAATCAGTATGTTAAGACCATTTCTGTAACATGCTACAAACATGGTATAAAATGCAAACATAAAACTAAGCTTCTCTCTTTCGCCCTGTCAGAGACGGGCTGTGTACCCTTATTTTCTAAGCCTTCCATTGATAGCTGTGGATCTTAGACATTTCACAGGGATTGGGGCATGCATCACTGGAATAGCCAATGGGAAGTAAAGCATCAATACTGACTATTGTTTGAGTGGGTGGGAAAATTTGTTATCCAGGGATCACTGAACTGCATGGTATATATTGAAAGAATATCTGAAGTTTATTAACAATTGATATCTGATGTGAGTAAATGGTATGATTCTTACAGGCTGGCAGTCCCAAATGCATCAACATATATGAAAACTGTCCAGAAGAAAACAAATCAGTTGGTATGTACTATGTCTTCCTCACCCTGCATAGCTATATTTCAACTGAGCCAGATTATCTGGAAGTGCAGAGATTTTTGATATAATAAAGAAAAGTATTCTGCATATTAGGTCATGACTAGTTACCTGGCTGGGGCAGACAGAAGAGCTTTACAGCTTTTCAAAAGGGGTGTTAATTCATTTTTGTGCCTGCTGGTGGACTTCCCAATTTTACTTGTCCTGACACCAAACAGAAGTCCTTTGTTACTGTAGCTCCTTTCCTTGCCTGCAAGGAAGGAACATGCTCCCATACTTAACTAGTTCTGACCCTATTCATACAGAATATACACCTACATTATGGGGTCAGAACTGTCAGCGTCCCTATGACATTCCCAGAGGAGCATGTTTATGGTCTTCATTCCAGTGTTAAAGGTTCCTGGTCTCAAATGTAGCCTTAACTCTGTTTCTTCACTTGAGCTTTCCCTATTTTCCTTTGTGTGTCTGGTTATGTGCTCTAACTCATCTTCATGGTGGGAAAATTTGTTCTCTTATATCCTGCTATATCAGTAGGTTCCCTTCCTTTTTTGGATTTCATGTGGCACTATTGATGCCACTGGATACATTTCTTTGGCTCCATTCTTTTCCTCAAATGAGGAGGCCCTTTCAAAAATCCCATCTGTATTGCACTGCCCACGTGATGAGGTTAGATTTCTTTTTCTTTTTTGGGGGCAGTATTTCTGTATTTGCCATGCTTAAAAGTGAAGCAACTAATTTCCACTTATGAAGGATGATAAATAATAAATATGATAAATAGCACAAACATGGTTGTTGTTTGGCTAGTTCTGCAGTTCTCAAACTGTGGGTCGTGACCTCATTTTAATGGGGTTGCCAGGGCTGGCTTACACTTGTTGAGGCCTGGGGCCAAAGCCCAAAACCCACTACTTGGGACTGAAGCTAAAGCCTGAGCGCCCCACCCACACACCCACACACCCCACACCCCCCCCTTACCCCCTTTGGTGGCAGGGCTTGGACTTTCAGTCCCCACCCCTGGGGCTGTGTTGTAATTTTTGTGGTCAGAAGAGGGGTTGCAGTGCAATGAAGTTTCTTGAGACCTCCTGAGCTAGCTGAATAGCATTCCCTTAATACCTGGCTGCTCTGTTAACCTCCTGAATCTGGGCTAGGGACATAAAATAATAGTCGATTAGTCGACAAGCCTAAGCTTATCAGGACTACTCACATTCCCCCTTCCCCCCACTTGCTGCCTCTGATATAGCAGCAGCAAGGGGAGAGGGAGCAGGAGCAGGAGCTGGTACTGGTTTTCCTCCATGGTGCCGCTTGCCCACTTCCCCCTGCACTGCTGCCTCTCTCCTCCCACACTGCTGCTCTAGCAACAGCCCCTGTCTGCAGGGCTCCCAACTCCCCGCTGGGACCCCCCACAGACAGGAGCTGCTGGACCTGGCATGAGCCGGGACTAAGCAAGCCTGGCTCACTCCCAGCTCGCGCCCGGTGCAGGAACTACCCCCGCTGCTGCTCTGCAGTTTAAATGTAGTAGGGCCTGGAGTATTGACTACACAATTACCCACTTACCCACCTCTTAAAATCCTTAATTTGCACTCTAGGCTGAATGAAACTTCTCTGGCTCATCAGGCAACGCACAAAGCACGAATCAACTCTGCCATAAGCACTGACTTTCAAAAGTGTCAAAGGGTGGTCAGTACCTGGCTCTGCCCCAAACCCCACCCTGCCCTTTCCCCAAGGCCCCATCCTGCCCCTTTGCTTACTCCACCCGCTCCCTGCTTTTTTCTGCCCAGTTCCTTCTCATCCCCTGAGCATGTCACATCCCCCTCCTCCCCATTAGAGTCTCCAACAGTGCAAAACAGCTGATCTCAGTGGGTGAGAGGCACAGGGAGAAGCTGGTCCATGAAGACTGCTGGTAGGTGGGAAGCGCTTGGGAAAGCTCATAGCGGGGCTGCTGGTGGGAGTTCAGCACCCACCAATTTTCCCCCGTAGGTAATCCAGCTCCACAGCACCCACAGAGATGGCACCTAGAAGCTCTGCCATCTCAACCCTTTGGAGCAGGGAAAGTGAAAAAATCTCTCTCCTTCCTAAAATGCTCCTAGGGGAGGAAAAGGATTTTGCAACAGAGAACTGAGGATGTGCAGTGTTTGTCCATAGAGACATCCATGAGCATGCAGGAGGTCCTTTCCAATCCTTAAGTCCAGTCATTCTATTGATAAATGTATCTTAAAACTGAGAGGCTGTTCCAGCTTCTCTAATGGTTAGAAACCTTATTCTGGTTTACAGCCTAAATGTATCCCCATTTGTTGTTGGGCTAACATTGTTCATTAGTTTTATTAGCTCTTCTGCCTCCCTCTTGTGCCCGGATGTATTTACTGAGAGCAATCAGATATCTTCTCAGCCTTTGTTTTTTGCTAGCCTAAACCAGCCAAGCTCTTCATAGTCTCCTCTCATACAAATTGATCTCTCATCCTTTTCGGAGCAGAGATCTCATCAGACGCAGTGGACATTTTTACAAATGAATCTGGGTAAAATAAGTGTGGAAAAATTTAACTTATTCAGACTTACCCAGGGCAGATAAAAATAATCAGCCACATACTTAATAGTGGGGCATTAGAAACCTTGAGATGAAAAACCAAAAGAGAAGTTAAGAAAATCAGCATGTATTTTTACCAAGATACCTGTTCTAGGGATGTTAATTAACATTTAAAATGTTAACTGGTTAAACTCTAGGTTTAACCCTGGAGCAAGCCCTCCCATCCATGGCACGATGGACCACAGCTGGGGTGGACGTGCTCTTCTGGCCCTGGCCCTGCTGCACCCACAGTTGGTAGGGGCTGTTCCAGCCCTGCCTCGTGCTCCAGCTATAGCCCTTCTGTGCCCATGGGCAGCAGGGACCAGTCCCAGTTGCAGGTGGTGGGGGTTGCTCTGGGTCTGCTTTAGTCTTAACTGGTTAACCTCTTCCATCCCTAATTTGTTCTTCATTAATACAGAAAATATAACATTCCCACTCCTATAAAATTTCAGTGAACCCTACAGAGAGCTTCAGGGTAGAGTTTTTAAGATTACTCAGTTTTGGCCGAAGTTGCTTTCATTGAAGTCTATGAGTGATCTACCACTGACTTCAGTAAGAGCCAAGTTAGGCCAAGAGCTTAAGCACCTTCGATGACCCCACTTAAACTCTTTTTGTTTGGTTGCATAAAAGGGGTAGGTTGCTGAACATTATGCTTTTTAGAAATATAGACAAATGAGATAGTTTGGTATTTTTAATTTTGCCCATTAACAGCTTAATGGAAATGCCAAAGCTGCAACATTCAGCTGGAATTGCTGGTTGGTTTTAAAAAAATACAACATATATTGCCATTAATTACAGGTAACTGTGGTGAAAGATCACTGAAAGCAAAAAACGATGTGTCCTTGCTGAAACCTGCTTGCAAAATGGATCTTTTTGATGACCCTTGTTACATCAACACTCAGACCCTGCAAACTACAGCTTGTACAGCTAGAGGCCTTGCATCAGCCCAGGTCTATGGGAGCCCACTGTGTCATGAGAGTAGGTTTATATTTCAATGACCTCCTTTTCTAAGCCTTGAAATAAGGATCTTGTCATCTGAATGCATGGGGAAGGAATCTGTTTTCTCCATAATAATTGGGAGAGAAAAAATGCTTGTAACTGTGCTAGACATTCCTTTTGGCTGTTATGTTCAGGATAAGCAGCATCAAAGACTAGAAATAGTGACAAGCAATGAGTAGATCCAACTTCTGTCTTCTGAAGTTGACCAGTAGCAATAAAAAGCGTAGGGTTATATCTTTCACAGAACATGACAGGCAGTCCCTGAAAACAGCTTTGAAAACACAGAGCAATATCATGTCCCCAAGATGTAGCATTGTCTTCTGTATGTGGATTTTACTTATTCTGATCCCACAATGAGGTCAACTGCCTGTGCTGCAACTTCATAGATTTCAATATCATACGGCCCATTATGATTATCTAGTCTGATGTCCTCTTAAATCAGCTCATAGAATTTTACCCAATAATTGCTACATCGAGCCCATAACTTTGGTTTGAACTATAGCAGATCTTTCAGAAAGGCATCCAGTTTTGATTTAAAGATTTCAAGTGATGGAGAATCTGTCACGTCCATAGGTGATTTGTTCTAATGGTGAATTACCCTGACTGTTTAAAAAAAATTATTTCCTATTTTCTCCCTTTCTGAACCACTTATGCTATTGTCTTGGGATCCACACAGACAGAAGGGGATGGAGATTAAGGAAGCCTGCATTAGGGAGACTCTCTGGCCATGAAGACTTTCCCACCCAGGATCAGTGGGTCCCCTCTGTGCTGGAGAACCCCTCTTTAAAGAGGCCATAGGAGGCCTTGCTAGAAAAACAGCATTTAAATAGTGGAACTAGTCAGTTTCCTATGAGAAATCTTGCCTAGGAGTCATTTGCCTTCTGTGTGGCTATATCCAAATCCATCTATATTTTTATTGTTTAGTAACATTTCAGTTTTGTTTAGCAGATGTACCATGCCATAAATGCTTCCTTTCTGTCTGTATCAGTTATATCTTATATTATTGTACACAGCTGCAATTATCCTACATGACCCTCACAATTAGATGTGGCATTTTCTTCAGTGTCAATTAAAGAAGAATAAAAAAATTAAATGTTTAAATAATGTATCCAAAATACAAACTTGTTTTGCAGGGAATAGCTGATTTTTTTTTAACAAAATATTTATCAGATCTCAATCAGATTGTGTTCTGTATGTCATTTTTCATGTGCTAATAATTGATAAAATTAACCATACAAACAAATCAAGCATTTTGTCTGTAGATTTGGTATAAGACAAAATGTTTTACAACTCACACATCTTTACAGAAGTATTTTTGTGTCACTCATAATTGTATGTAGCTTATTGAAATACATAAAGAACAGTTTACTAACACATACTACATTCAGATATTCAGTTGCAAGATGAATTCTCCACTAAACTTCCAAACTTTGATTCTTTTCCAGAGAAATCCACCCCATTCAACCATTACAACACAAACCAAAACACTACACCATCAGAAGGAACTTTTTAGTGGATAATCCCAGTTCCTGTTACCTAGCAATATGAGAACTAATGATTTAATGGACATCACACTTTTCAAAGTTTCTACATCTGTAAAATGGGGATGATAATTTTTACCTCACTTACTAGGGTGTTGTGAATATGATTGTGGGCATAAGGCTTTGAAAACATTAAACAGTATTACTATCTGGAAGACAGGTTTGATTAAAGCTTCAAATCTGAATAATTCTAAGTGTTATAGAATATAGTAATAGTTTTAAACTTAGAGGCTACATCTAGACTGGCACGCTTTTGCGCCAGAGCTATGCAAATGAGGCTCAGCGTTGGAATATCGCCGAGCCTCATTTGCATAGCTAATGAACCGCCATTTTCACGGAAGAGGCTCTTGCGCAAGACGGGGCTGTCTACACTGCCCCTTCTTGCGCAAGAAAAACCCTTTTGCGCAAAGCCGTTATGCCTGAAAATAATCGGTGTAAATAATCGCCGCTTCATTTAAATTTAAATAGCTGCCGCGCTCAGCCGATCAGCTGTTTGTCGGCTCAGCGCGTAGTCTGGACGCTCCGCGGTCGACATCAAAGGCATTCGTCGACCTCCCAGGTATGCCTCCTGGGATGAGGTTTACCTGGGAGGTCGACAAATGCCTTTGATGTCGACCGAGGAGCATCCAGACTACTGCGCTGAGCCAACAAACAGCTGATCGGCTCAACGCGGCAGCCATTTAAATTTAAATGAAGTGGCGATTATTTAAATCGCCGCTTCATTTTCCTATGCCGGGTAGCCTAATCTACATGCCTCTGTCGCCAGAGGCATGTAGTCTAGACGTACCCTACGTGTTTCAGAAGCAAAACAAATGAAATATCGATTGTGTTTATGCTGGAGTTTTGGGTGATGGGTCCAACATCTTTCTTTTCATTTAATTTTAGAATTGACAGAAGCTGTTCAGCAGCGTGCCACAACCAACATGGATAGTGTATGTGTTCTGCCACAAATAAAACAACAGTTGAGAAATGAAGATTGTTACCATGGCAAATTAAACAGGAAAGCAGCAGAGACCCTGTTGGTCAACGATGGGGATTTTTTGGTGCGAGAGAGTGCAACGTCACCTGGTCAATATGTACTGAGTGGATTGCAAGGAGGGCAAGCAAAGCACTTACTGTTGGTGGATCCTGAAGGCAAGGTATGGGTAAGCCATGTATTGAATGCATCTCATGCAAGGTACTGGTTGTTCCAACATTTCAAAGACAAAATGCATATTTAACTGCCATGATGAAATGCCAGTTCTGCTAAAACTAGGAGGAGTTTTGCCAATGAATTCATTCTGGCTGGCAATTCACCCCAATACTTTTAAGACTGTGTTCATTATTATAATTAGTTGTCTCACATGGATATATAATTAGAACATGCATTGAGTATTAAATGTTGCTCTGATCAAATGGTGGTAGCATCCAACAATAAAATTGGCCAGTAAAGTATTTCCAAATGCAGGAAAGTTAATGGAAAGAGTCAGTTTTATCACCTGAAATGTAACCATTTAGGACTTTTATACAGCCGCTTGAGGTGCTCCGCTGAATGATATTTCTTACAGGCAGAAGTGAACCAGAGAGCATTTGCTAGAGGAATTGAGGGGAGATGTCTCTTAGGAGAAAAAATTGTGGCTTTGCTTTCTTTTCACAGCTGTGTTATCCTGTGCCCACTTCTACACACATTCCATCAACCTCCTCTTTCTCCCTTACATGTGCTCCCCTTGCCTGTACAATGGGTATGAGAGCACCATAGCAAGATATGAAAGACAGGCCATAACAGATGTTACTTCTGGCTGGCACACAGAAAAACCAGCTGATGGAGAAACAGACAATATTTAAACTATTTGTTCTGTTAAGGTGTGTCACTGCAACTCTCCCTATTGATCCTGCTCCTGCCAAATTCAGTGGCTTTAATTCCTGATGACTTCAAAGGAGTAGGTACAGGTCTGTGATAATTTTTAATTAAAAATAAACTTAAATACAGTACATTCTTTTGCTTTCTTACCAGGTGAGAACCAAAGACCATGTGTTCGACAGTGTGGGTCATCTTATTCGCTACCACATGGAAAATAATCTGCCAATCATCTCTTCTGGAAGTGAAGTGAGCTTGAAACAGCCAGTGAGAAAAAAGAGTAACACAGGACACATGCAATACAACAAGTAATGCTGTTGGATCTGAAAATTCCCAATGCAATTCATTTGTGAAAACTGCACTGGCTATTCTTAAACTTCATTACTACAAAGCCAACTCAAAAAGTATAAACTGCACTTTTCAGCTGCTGTTATGGAAGACTTCTTTTTATGTGTATGTATGAATATATGTACATCTATGTAGAGCTATGGAGATCAGTAAACACAGCTATATAGATATATATATAGTGTTAATCTCAGCAAAATGAAACCCCTGGAGTAGTGTAAGAGATCCAGTTGGGAAAAAATATTAAAGACATGCACAGATGTCACTTTCAAGGTCATATTGAATCAGTAACTATTTTAAAAGCACAATTAAACTTTTACATGAAAAAGCTCACTTGAACAAACTGCTGGGACATTAGTATGTGCCTTTTAGTAATGGAATTATTGGAAACAAATATTATTTATATTGGATTAGTTTCAAGTGGATCTATGAACATGTATAGGTTTATAACTATTTGCCAAAACAAACCATTTGAATATTACTAACATGTCACTTGCTTACAGTAGACACTAATTTTATTTCATTTTGCTTATAACAGCACTTTAATAGCAAATAATGTTTGGAATTAATTGCATACACAATATGGAAAGGTTGTCTGTTTTCTTAGAAACAATTAATTTTTTTAATCATTGTCTGCTCAAAAATTTGAGATTATGCAACATTTACTAAATTGAAATAAAGATATGTAAATGAAATATAATTTTGGAATAGAATGTATCAAAGCAAGCATGCTAGAGCCTAATATTTTTGTGTCTTGCATATAATTTTATTATTATTGCCAATAATTACTGGAAGTCTCTTTTTTAAAACTAGGTTATATATATTTTTAATTGATTCCATAGATATTTACGGCTTAGCAAAACTGAACAAGACAAATAATACATTTTGAGGGGGGAAAACTATTTAAAAAACTATTTGAATTTTGCATGTTCTAGAGATTATTGTACACACTTATTTCCAAAATGATGTGATAACTTCCCCTTGCTTATTTAGATTCCATTTGATCATAAACATTGGAAATATCTTTTTAAGAAAATATATTCTGTTTTGTCACAATAAATGCTGTAATCAGCATATCTGAGAGGGTCAGTAGTTTATTGGTAGTTAAGAAGCAGTGTTTCAATGAGTAATAGGAGAAAGAAGGTGGAACTGAAGGTTCTTGTGGGGAGTTATCTAAGGTTTAAAAGCTGGCCAAATTTTTCAGTTTTTCTGACAATTCTGAAAAACTGAAACAAAGTTTTGGTTTTGGGTAGAAAAAAAAGCCAATTTCACAAATAGCTCTGGGTCAACCAAAATTGCATTTTTAAGGGGAATAAATCATTTGCAGAGAATGATGAGCTCAGCTCTAATAAGCCAAATGGCATCACTTATTTTAAAACCAATAAACCACACCCCCGATTTGCCAAATTCAATTCCATTATCCTCTGATAAATGAGCTTCACCAGAAACAAGGAAATTTGGTGTCCTCCATTCAATATGAACATTGTATAGGATGTTACAAAAAGAGATTTTTGCTTTTGGAAAGAAAAAAAAGGCTCATATATAGGATAAAAGATCTGGCAACTGAGGGCATAGTCTTCCATTGAAGGAAAAATCGGATTATTTGAAGTGCCATTTTTAAGTGGTATGCAATGACTTCCCATTTTTCACCATTAGTTTCTAGGCTGAAAAAACTATAATCTTTCATCCAGCATAATAGTCATTAGAATATTCAGTTCACCTACACACCTTGAAGCAAGGAGAAGCTTTGAAATGTCACTGTATCTGATTGCTTGTTAAGGGCCTGGTATGGTTCCCATTTGGTGCCTTCAGGACTGAAGACCTATGTTATTTCTATTTGCTCACAGCAAAGGTTCTAATCCATGGATCAGAGCCCCAAAGAGTGTCATTGAAGAATTCTGTTAGGTTGCTGGCAAAGTGGTGTCAGGTACTTGCTGGTGCTCTGCATACTCTCCCTCTTAGCTAGAGGACCACAGTGTAACTTGCTCAATATAAGTGCATTAAGCCAAGGGGGGAGCAGAGAGAACCTCTTTGACTATTTGTCTGTGAAAGGGAAAAACTGATAGACTTGCTTGGCTGTCTTGTCAAAGCTGGAGGAGGGAGGGTGAGATCCCAGGAAGGAGATAGAAAGTGGAGTGTGTGTGGAGTTCCCCCCACCAGATCTAATTTAAATCTTCCTAAGATTTGAAAAACAAAGTGTTTGGGGCTGTGGTGCCAGGGAGAAGTTACCTGAATATGGTATTGAGAATGAATGTCCAAGAACTTTCATTTTCCTCATGGGCAATGTATCCAGAAAACATCTAGCATGTGGGTATGGTATTTATAGCTTGATGAGAAACAGACTGAAATTGCCACCCACAAAATGAAGATCCCCAACCTTTAGGAAAATTTGGATAAGAGCCCAGCCTTTATGACTTGGGCTTCTCTTGTGTGTCACTGGAGCAAAATTGAGAGAGGGGAAAAAAAGGAAAAGTTGGCTAAAATGTACAGTGATGGAATAATCAAGTGATATCTCAGATTCTGTTGCTGTGGAAGAGAGAAAACAGAAGAATCCTGAAGACTAAGGATACAACACCAGTGCTGCTGTTTTATCAAAAGCATATGGATATTTATCAGACATGTTTCTAGATTAAATTACAGCCACCCTCCAGGAACATGGAAAAGAACTTCAGTTCATCTTTTCCAAAATAACACAGAAACTTCTATCATTTGAGTATTCATAGTCCCTGGTCCCTATGTGAGCCAGCTACCGCATACAAAGTATATTGCCCTGTGTACAGCGGCAGAATTCTAGAAAATTCCCTAGGCAATTTTTGCCTGAAAACCATGTTAGAGCTGCTGGGAAAAGTCTGTGACATGAATTGGCAAGCAAGCCCATTCAAGTCACTTCACCTTTGTGAGCCCATGGGGATATTACTTTGCAACTGAAGTTGTAAGAACTGATTAATATAAAAGCTCAATCTGTGCTAAGTATTATTAAGAAGTTGTTAAACCCCACGAGCAAGGACACAGATGTACACAGGGAAGCCATATTGGAAATGCACAGCCTATCAGTCCCCTTATCAAAGTGCATGCAGATTCCACTTGAATAACAAAAATTTGCTTGAATAAATTAAGATGTGGATTGTTTCAATTAATAACATGCTATTATGTGACCCACAAACCTAGTGTGGTTCACTGTCCCATGTAGTTTCATTTAGATGGCCTATAGCAAGAGCTAAGAAGAAGGGTGCTCTACAGCCTACGCTGCGAGGCATCTGGCTTTATAGCTGAAGCTGCAGAGGATCCTACACTAATCTCCACAGCACCCAGGTTCAAATCTGGGCAGTGGTGGTTACAAGTGGGGGCCCATCTGGGCTCTCAACTGGGTCTCTGAAGTTTGGGATGTGCTTCCTCAGGCAGGGGAAGTATGTAACCCACACACCTAGGCTGTGTCTATACGCAAATGAGGCTCAGCGTGGAATATCGCCGAGCCTCATTTGCATAACTAATGAGCCGCCATTTTTGCGGAAGAGGCTCTTGCAAGACGGAGCTGTCTACACTGCCCCTTCTTGCGCAAGAAAACCTCTCTTAAAGCCGTTATGCGGATTATTTTCAGGCATTACAGCTTTGCGCAAGAGGGTTTTTCTTGCGCAAGAAGGGGCAGTGTAGACAGCTTCGTCTTGCGCAAGAGCCTCTTCCGCAAAAATGGCGGCTCATTAGTTATGCAAACGAGGCTCGGCGATATTCCACGCTGAGCCTCATTTGCATAGCTTTGGCGCAAGATCGCGCCAGTATAGACACAGCCCTAGTGTGGTTCACTGTCCCATCCAGTGGCACTTAGACCAAGTGGCACTTACAGCAAGCAATAAGAACGGAGCTCTGAGGCAGCTGGCTTTATAACTCAAACTGTAGGCTCCTACACTAAGCTCCAGACGTCCTAGGTTCAAATTTGTCCAGTGGTGGTTACAATAACACACACAACATAGGAATGGCCATACTGGGTCAGACCAAAGGTCCATCTAGCCCAGTATCCTGTCTGCTGACAGTGGCCAATACAGATGCCCCAGAGGAAGGGAACACAACAGGTAATAATCAGGTGATTCTTTTCCTGTCATCCATTTCCAGACAAACAGAGGCTAGGGACACCATTCCTACCTATCCTGGCTAACAGCCATTGATGGACCTAACCTCCATGAATCTATCTAGCTCTTCTTTGAACCCTGTGAGAGTCCTAGTCTTCACAACATCCTCTGTCAAGGAGTTCCTTTTGTTTTAAACCTGCTGCCTATTAATTTCATTTGGTGACCCTTAGTTCTTATATTGTGGGAATGAATAAATAACTTTTCCTCCTCTTTTTCCACACCAGTTATGATTTTATAGACCTACAAATATCATTTTATGGAAGGTGTCAACAGTGGTGCAGTTACACACATTCTATATTCTTTTTCTTAGTAGGAGAACAAATGTTTCCTACTTGGGAAGACCCCTCTGTTAATTTTGTTATGCAAATTATTGGTACAGGAAAGGCTTGTGGAGTTCTTTTTTCTGCTGGAGAGTTTGGTTTTTTGCCATGGCTTCTGATTATCAATTCTTCCGGCAGAGTTTACTGAGAATCAAGGACTGGTGTTGGGCTGAAAGTGCTGAAAATAAAGGGATAGTCCTAAATGTTATTTTACCACTTCAAACGAGTGTGTGTGTGATAATAAAACCAGACATACTTTAAATATGTCCAGCAATTCACAATGATTGGGGAGGCAAATGTACCTCAAGACTTTTGTACTTGCTCAAAGTTTCATTTGGAGCCAGGGAGCCATGGCTTGACAGCTCTTAAGCGGTAAACTTGTGATAAATCAATATGACCTATACTGGAGCAGCCTTGAGTGTTCTTTCACTATGTGGTTGCAATATTATAAAATTTGATCTGGCCACCCCAGAAAACAGAGGAAATGTCTGTGAGTGGGAATGTGATCTGGCCCAACGGATCAAAACACCACTCAAATTTTGCTAGGTCCCCTCTGTCCAGATAAAGGAGCAGTTGGGCCACATAATGATGTGACTTGGTACATGGGGAATGTGTTCTAACACAGCAGAATGCAGAGGATTCCACTCAGAACTCAGCTCCTGGAGGCACTGGTTCATGCACTGTGTGGCTGAGAGGGGAAACTCTATGCTGAGGGGAGACCTTGAGTCCCAGTAGAAGGAAGGAGATGAAAGGGGTCCAAATGTGGTCTCCAGGAAAAGACTGGAATTTGATCCCTTCCCACAAAATATCTGAATTGGTCCCACTTACTTCCAGACTCAATGTCAATGATTTATCCCTCACCCGGAAGTCAACCTGTAAGGCTGCATCCAGCCAACTGCTTGCTACCGTGTGGTAAAAGGACAATGTGGGAATCATATAGCTGATGTCAGTGAATGGGGAAGTGGTACAATATAACATGTGATATGCAGCATTATTCACACAGCCGTTTCCTACAGCGATTTATTATGAAATCCAGCAATAATCTAGTTAATACTCAACCACAAACTGCACTCAAAGAGCTAACCTTAAAATCAGTTTCAGAACTCTCATAACATGGCCTCTATATGATGCCAGCACATTTCCGCCTAAGGTGGTTTCCTATGCCATGGCCTCTTGCTATGATGTAATGTCATGTTGCAGTGATGTCATGTCTTGATGGCATCCTGACATGGCAACATGTTGCTATGGCATCACATGTTGCTTTCATAACTTTACATGGTAGACCTCTTAGTGTGTGCAGATGACACACCCCTCCCTGTCATGGTCCCTTTCAGCTGGAAGCCTCCCCTGCACGGAAAGAGCAGGGAGAAGAGATTGACTAGCAGCTGCTGGGCTGCTATAACCCGCCCCTACCAGCCATTGGCTAAGATCCCGAGCCAATCAGGGAATGACTGTGCTTCCCGCGGCCTCTCGCGCCTGCTTTCAAACTGCAAACACTGGCTTTTGCGGCGCAACCGAACATGGGGAACAAGTAAGTCCCGCCCCCCGTGGTAAGGCGGAGAACGGTGGCCTCGTCGGTGGCTGGAGGATTCGGCTGTCACTCAACAGGGAAGTTAAGCTGTCACGCGGAAGGCTACCGGAAAGATTTGATGGACGGCGACTAACTGTATTGTTCTGTGGACCCGGTGAGTATCGGTGGCGGCTCCGCTCCTGCGGACCCGTCCGGAGTAGGAGTCTCCCCGCCGCGGGACGGACTCTTGAACGCGGGCCCGGCTTCTTCCCTGCTCCCATCGCAGGGCGCACGGGCCCCGTTCCCAACCCGCCGGGGGGCTCAGGTGGTGGCTAGGGCCGTGCCGAGCGCGCGGGGCACCTCCCCGCCCTCAGCGCTTCCATGGGAACGCGGAGAGGGATGCGCGAGGGCAGCAAACCGCGGCCGCGGGCTTGTCTCCTCTACCCTTGGGGTGCCGCCGTTCTGCTGCGTTGGGGCCTCCTGGCGGCCCCCCCTCCTCCCCTTCGCGCGGGTGCTCGATCCTCGCGTGACTCCCCACCTCGCATGGGTGCAGCCCTAAGACTGCCGCGCCCCCGCTGGAGTCAGTAGCGTGCCGGGCGGTGAACTGAACCCACAGACGCTCTCAAGGTCCCCGCCGCTGGACTCAGGATTCATTCTTAAAACCTACTCGCGTTTAGGGCCAGTGGTTAATGAAACACAGCCCTGACCTTGCGGCCCGTGCAGAGCCGATGCTGCGGTGGATGTTTTCTCATTGCTCTGTGGGAGAGCTTCTTTGACAGAAGCAAAAGGGATTTTCTCTTATTGAATTAATTTTAAAAAAATTAGGCGTTCTTCAAATCCATTTCTGAGCACTATATCTTAATTTAAAGCCCCTTCCCCCCCAAATCTTCAAGCCTTGCTCTGCTTTCACAGGCTGGTTTATAAGCATTTTTCTAGCAAGGGGAAGTAAGAACAATACCAGAGTCCTATGAACTTTGCATCAGGAAGGAATCACAGCAGACCATCATCAAAAGAGTGAACTTGGTTAGACACAAACTACTGCAAAATTCACAAAATAATGCAACAAAGAATTTTCCTGCTCCTTTCAGTTGTAGTCATTTTGGGTGTTATTTGTGACGATATAATAAGTAAAGAAATATTCAGTTAACTTCTGAAACTCCAGTGTACATTTTTAACTGCATGTGTCTGAAATTGAGTAAGTGGTGGGTGATATTAGTACCTCTCTTTGAAAATCCCAGATGTAATACCACATTGCTTTTTTTTTTTCCTTAACTAGTATTGTGAACATTCAAGTAGTGTTAGAAAAGGGAGGCTCACCAATGGGTCTAGAACTATGCATATGATGAGAAAGCTGTTGTGTTTAAAAGGTGAGTGTGTGCACTCTTCTTGTGCACAAGATTTGAAAAATACCTGGCTGTATGGTGAGTAGGTGCTAGCAACTTCTGCAGGATTTTGTTGTGAAAAGAGCTCTTTAATATGAAAAGGATGTACAGATTAACATAAATAAAACATCCTTACCAAAACACCATCCTGCACACAACTCTTCCTCTGGGGAAAAGGGAGAGTGAAGAATAGACCTGCACATGACAGATGTTAGTCCTGTCACTTATGTACTAGAAGCTGCCCAGATGCTATGGTGAGGAATGTATTAGAACCTAAAGGTAATGCAGTAGGCCTGTGGTTGTCAAACTTTTTGGGCTCCGGAGCCCTTTACACGCGTAAAAATTTATGCGGAGCCCCAGCGGTCCACTGATTGTATATGTTGTACCTATCGATGTTTCCAGTTTGTCAGCCTCGCAGAGCCCCTGGAGATGTCTCGTGGAGCCCTGTGGCTCCGTGGAGCACAGTTTGAGAAACCCTGCAGTAGGCTTTCAGAGAAAAATGTTGTTTGCAATCAAGCTAAATGAATGTGTTGCCATCTTCCTAATTCTGCAGCCTGCTTCAGTGCCATATTTACTGTTTATTGCTTTGTCAAGCTGCAGTAAAATGAAAATTGACAAGACCTGAAGAAGAGTGCTGTGTAGCTTGTCTTTTTCACCAATAGGTCATGGTCCAATAAAATATACTAATTCATCCACTTTTTTTTGGTCAATGTTATGCTACTTCAGGGTTCTGAATAACTGCATTGAAACTGACAAGAACTGGGTTAATTTCACTGCTGCTGGTTAGGTAAATTTCAGTAGCTGTAGATGCAGTGCAAGAGCTATTCAGTAGAGACGATTTAAAAACAGAGGCTGAAAGAAGGGGTATATCGGGACTGCTGCAAACAGTAAGGTAAACTGCCCCATATTTGCCTTCCTTCTGTGAATGATGATGAATGATATAGCAACATTAGTCACCGAAGTAACCTTAAGCATATTTTGAAGGAAACTTTGGGATGGATGCTAATTGTACTGTAGGAAATATTCAGATTAAGTATGAATAGACAAACATATTTAAAGTAATTATGTAGAAAACATTATATTGTTGACTCCAATTGGATGTCATCTACTTTTCTTGATTGGGGAATGACACTTTTACCAAACCTATTATTTGGGCATAGAATGAGAATAGCAACATGTACTACAACTATATGTCGGAAAAAATGGGGCAGGCTAAATATAAAAGTGCTATACAAGCTATTGCAGTAGTTCTGGTATTGCTGCTTATAGATGATCAGAAAAGATTTAGCAGCTAATTAAGGCTGGTCAGACGTCTTTAATTGACTAGGCTTTTTTTTTTTTTTTTTTTTGCTTCCACTATGGCTTGTACCATTGCTGTGGCAGCAGCATACTTCCAGCATTTTTTGTCAGTTACATGAACTATAAAACAAAAACAAACATAATGAAAACAGGATTAATAGGAGGTAGCACTTATCCACCTCTCCCAAGTGAGTGCATAACAACTCCCTAGGGCCCAGTATTTTGAAATAACTTATGTTCTCAAGAAGTATCTTAAGTAAACTGTTTATTTGAATGTTCATGTAATGATTAAAGTTTAAATACTTTAACATCTAAAAGCTATTTATTCAAGTGTTTCAATTACTAAAATACTGAATTCTTAGAAATTAAAAAGTCTTGCTAATACATGGAAATACCACAGTTGAAGATCAAGTTAATGCACTGGTAGCTGCAGTACTTGCTTTGAAGTAAACATTTTGTTACCTGTCCTCTTGATTTTTGTTGTTGCTCATATGTAACTTTCTTCCTCCTGTGATAGGTTTTCAACAAATTGGATAACAAAAACTTAACTTATTGGAAAGCAATGTCACTCGACTTTGATAGTGGAGCTCTACAAACGCAACATGAAGAAGATGAATATGACCAGGAGGATTATGCAAGAGAGCAAGAGGTGAAAGCAAAGAAATTACATAAGTCTGAAGGCTTGTTTAACTCTTTCCTTTTCACTTTTATCCATACTTGTAATTATTTTAAAGGCTTATACATTTGAATTTTTTACATCCCAAGGCTCTCCTGAGAGCACTGCATGAAATACTACAGTACATTGTTTTTAAAAGAACTATGTCAGATGTCAGGAAGAGATGAGAGCCTACTTTTTAAGGAAGGAAGCTCACAACAAAGTATGCAGTGTTTATGAGAACTGCACATCTTTAGTATACGAGGAGACAAAGCTAAAGGCCTCCATTACCTGAGAACTGTGGTTATTTTTCAGTAACCTCTTCCCTTGTTAGGATTACTTACTTAGGTGACTAAAGTTTTGGTTGGAATTGGGGGAAATCATTTTAATGACCACCAGCTTGATGGTGTGACACAAAATGTTTTAATATTTTCATTTTGGAATGAGGCATTTCCTTATCTGGCTATGCTGGATGCTTTCAAAGTGGCTGAAAACTGAATTTTTATTTAAATCAAAATAATCAGTCTTTTTTATTTAAATTTTAGTACAGGTTTATATTTTTAAAAACCTATTTCAAAATTAAATCGACAGTCTAAAGAATAAACTTACCTATTACAATGATTTACATTAAATATTAATCAGCAAATATTTGCTGCCAGGTCTTAAAAAGTCAGATCCTTGAACTGGTAGAAGGTTAGGACTTGGCTTCCACAGAGAGGAGTGGAGTATAAATGTCTAAATATTTCATTGCCCAAGCACACAGCACAAACAAATAGCAACATAACTTGCATACAGTGTCTAGAGAAATAGGGAATATTCCCTGATACCTGTGCAGGTCTTTTGCTGTCTAACTCGCTCCCTTTTGGGGTCCACTCTGCTACCTAAAGACATGATGGGCTCTTGTGGTACCGTATGAGGTATTCTTGTGTGTGGACACTAATAACATTATAGTAAAATGCCAAAGTTCTCTTGCAGTGACTGACCTTTTCTGTAGCTACATTTCTGTAATAATACTACATAATTGATGTCTGGTCCTTTGAACACAGCAACACTTCCCAAGACTTAGGATGTTAATTTCAATATCCTAACCAAATCTTTATTTAGGGAACTTAAATTTTACTTTCTTAGACATGTAAGAAAGCATTTATTTCTGGAAGCATCATCAGCTACTTTTTAAAATAAGGTTTAATGTTGTCAGGGGAGTCTTTGGTTATGGTGATATCGCAATCTGCTCGAGTTTACTTTTGTGCCTCTTACGACGTTGCTAGAAAAAGCTGAAGGGTTTTTGGTTCCTTTTATTTTGTTTTATTTTTGGGGCGCACTTTCTAGCTGAAGGCATATTTCTTGACTTCCCTGTGTCAGTTGAGAATTGTGAACTGTGCCACTTAAAGCTTAGCATGTGGGCGTGTGTGTTTGGGGTTGTGAATAGAGAATTTGACCGCAATTATTATAGTTGTATAGCAGTTGAACTATTTGTCTTTGTCCTTTAATGAAAAGGGGTAGCGTCGGAAAGTTTTGGTCACACCTGTTCTGCTCTCTAGGGAACTTTTTGCGCTTGCAGACGCTGAGATAATACTTGACCATGTTATGGATAAATACTATTTCCTTTGATCATAAAGATTAGAGTTGGAAACAATTAATGACCTCTTGATATGTACAAAATTATTTTGCTTCTCTTTGTAGTAGTAGCTTCTGTGCCATTCTCCTTGGATAAGGATAGTGATAGTTCTTCACAGTGAGAGATACTGTGTTACTGTACTGAGAGATGACATTCTGAGATCAACAAAGCAATTAATATTCAATGTACTTCAGGTACAGGTGATCTCTTTTAAAAGGTCTTTTTTTGTGATGTAAGCTCTATTGATGTATACTATCTGAAAGACTCCTTGTGTGTCATTCTTTCTGTGTCAGCTTTTGATTGCTTCCATTGACTCTAATTTTTGTTACTACTTGCTGCCTCTGCCTCAGAATTATAGGAATCTATAGGCGAGAGGTTGCTTTGGTGCCAGTGGGTTGAAGGCAGAGATCAGACTATTTGTAGTGTCTCACTATAAGCTTTATTACTTGATCACTTTGAGTGGAATTTTCATGAATGATCTGGAATTTCACTGTACTCTTGTGCTTCTGGAAGTTGCCTGTGGTGGTTACTGATTTTCTTTTCTGAAACTGGGGACAGTTATGATCTTTACCTGTGTGATATGGTCTATCTAGGACTTGAAGCGCTAATTGGACTGGAAGTATATTTTATAAGATCAAATCACCTGTATATGAAAGAACTGGTTTTGAGCCATCCTGTTTGAGGTGTTAGCAGTGAGATGTTGCAGGCCTCCTTGACTGAGTCTTGGGAACTTTAGTGCCATGTTAGACACCATCTCAGTCAGCTCTCTGAAGTAACCTCTTTGCGTAAAAACCTGGTATGTTAGTAACATACCCATGTTGCTCTTATCTCCAGAATGCTGGATGTAATAGGTGCATTTGAAAGACTCTGATTAGACTCTTTCATCTGAGGTCAATTTGGAATAGAATGGCTACTTATTCATTTTAATACAGTAGAATCTGTGATGTACTCAGCTCCCCCTCATGCTAACTATCAATAGGCCCACAGTGTTCAACAACCAAATTCTGGTAAGCCATATCAGGTTAGGATTCTTACAAGTGATGAAATCAAAATGTGTTGTGGTCTTGTGTTGGTTAAGAGGAATTTAAGGAATTGCTTTGGATTGGCAGTAGTGTCTAATAAAGGGGTGGGCAATAAGACAGCAGAGGTTCATCAGGGTTAGCCCCTTGCAGGCCGCTGCTGCTTTATTTACCTGTGCCAGGTATGAGCACTTACAGCAGATTGCCGTTGGCTGTGGATTGCTGATCCCAGCAAATGGGAGCTGCAGGAATGGCGTGGACAGAGACACCGCTGGTTGGGAACTGTGATCTGCAGCTGCCTATACATTCAGAGGCTCAGGTAAATATAGTGGCATCAGCCTGTTGGGGGGGGCTAACCCCAGCAAACCACCACTCTTTTATTGCCCACCTGTGTTCTAGATAAAACTTGGATTGGGAAGGAGCAGGATTGGATTGAAGATGATATTGGGGGAGAGGGCTCTGTTTTTTGGTTATTATAGTCTATCTTGTTACTTAGGGTGTGTCAAGTATGTGGGATTCCCCCATAGTGTTGTGTTGCTGTTGTGGTGATGGAATGGGCAGAGTTGGCAAATAATTCTTCATGAATAGTGTATGGAAGAGTAGCTGGTGTCTGACCTTTTCCTTATGTTGAGGCTATTTTTTGTGTTGCGTATTTAAATCCTGAGAACTTCCTGCTCCTATAGATATTGGCAGAGAAGGATGATTGTGATGTAGCTTCTGATCTAGAATGTTGAAATGCCTTTGTTGATGTGAGGTCATACTAGCACACAATTTTCTTCCAGTATTTGCTGGTGGACAGCTCCTTTACTTAAGTTGAGAGAAGAGGATGTTGGAGCAATGGGGCCCAGGCTTTTATATACCTGAATGTTTAATTGAATTGGTTCCTTTGTTTTAATTCAAGATGCTCCAGAATTCTTTCCTTCATCTCTCGCTTGGTGTTAGTATTTTTAGGATGCTTTGACATCAGTTTAATATAGTTATTTATTTAATGCCATTGCATTTTTTTTATAAGCCAAGTTCTCTTTTCTTGTGTTCACTGCTTTTCAGTTCCTTCTACAGATGTAAGTCTCTGCCCCAAGGTGAGGCCATAAAATTGTTACTTCCCAGTTGTGGTTAGAGAAAAGGAAAGTCTTGTTGCTTTGAATGCTGCTGCTTTCTATTCCTGAACTTCTCTGGCTGGAAATGATAAAGCTATAGAAATATCTGAAGTCCAGTAAGGTTTTGAAGAGGTAAAAGTTTATCCTTTCAATTTGAATAGAGCAGAACTCTGCAGAAGGCGCATCTCCATTTTCTTTTGTATTTTGCTGTAGGTTTCAGAGTTATTTAATTGAACATTGTATTGTCTCAGGTTGAAAGACTAGAAGGCACTTGATTTATGTAACTTGTCCATAGCATAGGTGAATGTCTGGAAATAAGCAAAGGTTTAAGTGATCAGGTGGTGGTGTTTAGAAAGATGTTTTCCCTTGCTTCCAGCCTTTCTCTTTGTGTTTAAGTGACGTCTTTAGGAAGCAGCTGAGTCTATTAGGTTTTTTTTTTTTTAAAGTGAAGATTTAGCAGTTTGTGAGTTGGATCTCAGAAGGAGGTTGAGTTTTTTTGAAGGGGATGGTTACACTAATTTTTATCTTTTTGTCATGGTAGTAACTGCTACATTCAGGCCCTTTTTTTTTTTTTTTTTGTACTTCATGTATAGCAGCTGTCTGCTCTAATTAACAAGTATATGTTGACTTATTGCTGGTTTAGAGAAGAACAAACATTGGGTGCAGACACTAGATGCAATAACTGATTAATTGTTGTGTAGCTTTCTAGTATCCTTTTGAGAGAAAGAGAATGTATTGCCCAGATCTACCAATTGAGGGTCAATATATGGCTATATATGGAAACCTTTCTGAAGGTTTGGAAGAACAAGTACATTCTATACATGATTCCTTACTCCACGTAAGTACAGAAGATCATTTTTATTTTTAAAAATTAATTTCTGTGGGCAAAGGTATCCACTAAATGTGGGAAAGTCAGGGCAGACTGCTTTGGGAAAGATTATATGACAGTGCATTTTTAAAATGCATTTTGGTGCCTCTCCTAAAGTCTTTGAACCGATTTGCCTTGATGAAGCTTAACTAAATAACATGTCAAAGGAGATCTCATGATTTCTTTTTAGAAGACGTACTATTTAAAAGAGTTAAGTCTTTTTTATATTATATTGTTTTATCCATTGCATTGACTGCAGAAGTATAAACAATTCCTTTTTCTAGGGAGAGTTGAGAGGCTTAGTTAATGTTTGTACAGAAGAGTGAACGACAATATAAGTACTATTCTAAATTTTTCTACATTTTTAGTTATTCTTGGTTTGACTTATTTGACTTATTTACATTATAACTATCCCATACCCTAATCTACCCAGTAAACTTTCTAAATAAAATAGCCTTGACTTGTGAATAAACCGCGTATATGGCATAGTCCTAGAGTGGGCAATAATTTTTGCTGGAGGGCCACTTAATGAATTTTGGAACTGGTAATGGGCCGGCTCTACCCTTTCCTCCCCTGTTGGGTCCTGGGGTAGAAGAGGTGGGGCTGGGGACTAAGGATGTTAAGTATCGCGTAAATGACTGATTGTGTACTGAATACAATTTGTACTGTTACACGATTAGTTAATAAGGGGCCGCTGTGGGCTTACAGTTTAAATGTAGTAGGATCCGGGCATGCAAGCAGCTCAGCTACTATTATGTTTAAACTGCAGAGCTGCAGCAGGAGTAGGTCTGGGACCCAGTGCGAGCCGGGACTAGACTGCTGCGGCTTCTGCCTTTTAAATGTAATAAGAGCTGGGTGGCTCTTACTTCATTTAAAAGGCAGAGCCACAGCACAACTGGGCCTCTGCCTCCCCAGCCCCCCACCAGTGGAGATGGTGCTGGGCGGGGAACCAGCTTTTAAGCTGGCTTCCGGACCGGCTCCTGCTCTCCTTTCTCCCCCCTCCCTCCTCTTGCTGCCTCTGATATAGAGGCAGCAAAGAGGAGGAAATGGAAGGAGTCGACTTGACTACCTGATAAGCCTAATTTAAAGGGCTCCTAGTCACGGTGCTACCCTGGCAGGGGCCAGAGCTGGGAATCCTTTAAATAGCTGCAGCAACCTGGGCACCTGCAAGGCAATGTAGTAGTGGCAGGGTTGGGGGCTGCAACCCCTTTAAATAGCAGCAGTTTAAAGGGCTTGCGGCTCTCGGCCTCTTCGCTACAGCACTACTAGGCAATCAAATAGGGCTGCTGCAGCTATTTAAAAGACATGTGGCTTTGGCTTCTGCTGGGATAGCACTGCAACTGGCAGCCATTTAAATAGGATCCTGCTGCCTGAGCCACCGCCTGGAAATTCAGTGGCACGGGCAGTAGGATATGAATAGAAAGTGTCCAGGTGTAGTCTGCTGGTTGGATCAAAGTTTTAGGCTGGCTGGATCTGTCCCTGGACCGCATTTTGCCCACCCCTGGCATAGTCTGACTGCTGTACCTACTATCTATAGACTGGGGAACACTAACTGCCTTTGACCAACAACTGCAACTCTTGGGCCCAAGTCAGAGATTGCACAGGAATAACTCTTTTTGACTCTGAGAAGAGAGATCTTGCCCAGAGATAAGGACAGATCTTCCATAAGTTCATCTTCTGCACCAATACGTACACTTTATACACAGATATTTTTCTAGATATATTGTATACCTATTCTGCCACTGTTCTATTGGCAGCCTCCATCCGGTAGAGAGAGGTTAGTATACTTGATCTTCAAGACTGCAGCTATTGCCAGTAAAATCACTTGCCAATATTATGAAGGACATTTTTTGTTGCTGTACTAGTTTCCTTCCTGAAAGGCCTATTCCAGTGTTCATTCATGTGTTCAGCTGATGGTTTCTCACCATCAGTGAGCTCGTCTTGAAATCCCTCCAGTGAAATAGAGTCCCTGAAGCTGAGTGTTCTCTGGTAAACTGCATATAAGTGGGCAAAGTGACACTTTTACATGTTACAGTTTTGATTTCATTGCCTATTCTTGATATACAGTAATTTAGAACATTAATCATCACCACTTCCATTCTCATTCTGGGCTGCCACTAGGACAAGGGCAACAGAATTTTCTTTCCTGGATTTGAATTTGTTGGATTTTCTCAGGCAGTGCCTGACTGCCCTGTTCTCTGTTCTACTTGAACATATAGACAGCTCTTTGATTACTGCAGCCCTTTGATAGGCTGTGTATACTACCATTGTGAAGAGCACTCTGTAATCAGCATTTCACTCCATATGCTTCATAGCTGCAAGTAAAGGACTGCTAAACCCTCCGCTATTCTCCACTAACTAATCCTGCTGAGGTGGCAGCACCCAAGGAGTGCACCTTTGCATGGGGGAAAAGGTTCCAGCAAGTTAGCTTTCCAAAAAGAGACACTTCTGTGGCACTTGATCCGATAGCTCTTCAGCACAAGTCACATCTTGCAAGTACCTGCCAAAGAATTCACCAGGGTAGTAATTCCCCCAATAAATAAGCATACTTAACCTAAACGTGGCCCTGAGTTGCCATGGTAGCCCTGTGGTAACTGAGTGGCATCTTTTCAATGGAGGGAAAATTGGGTTTTACGTCAATGTGGTATTTTCTCAGTCTGTAAGGGGTGTGTGTGTGTGTGTGTGTGTGACACTTTTAGTTTGTTTGTTTTCAAAAGAGCTTGAGTAAATTGTACTGTATTAATGTGTGCTTATGAAACCTGTCTGATTTCAGTTGCAACAACTACTAACAGACCTTCCCCATGACATGCTGGATGACAGTGGAGACCAGCTCTCTAATTACTCTGATTGTAGCATACACGAGGATGCAAAGCAGTAAGAAAGTTAATTTTTCTTGATATTCATTTTATATGCTTTTTAAAAAGTGTGATGAAGATCCAGCTATGGGCAGATAGACTTATACAAAAAATGGGAGAATACTGCAACTTAATTGGATCTTAGGTTTTACAGTAAATTGAGTAGTTACTAAATAGTTTAATCTAGTTCTCTTTTTGAGAACATGTACATAACGTGATAACCATACTGGTATGTGTGTATATGTATATTAATATTTCATTATCTATTTTCTTTTTCTCTATAGAGCACATGAACCTTGGGAGCATGAGCCCAGATGGAATGATCATCTTCTGGTAATGAATCCCCAAAGTGTAAACGCCTGATAAAATTATGACTAAATAATCGGGTCTTCTCATTCGGAATAGCTTGTTTTTGATCTAGTTATTTATAGGGCACAGTATTAACTTGAATGGTGCTTTACAAACAAATACTAATACACGTTGCCTGTTCTGACAAGCTTATAATTGAAGAGGAAAACATGAGGCAACAGTTCGGGAAAGGAAAACTATTAAATCTCTAATCTGTTCATAGGGTTACGAACAGGGACAGAAATTGTATCCTGAACAGTTCCTGTATAAACAACTACATAATCATGGAGAAACACATGCAAGTAATTGGACTGACCAGCATAATATAGAAAAAGAAAGATGCATTTATGAAATTAAAGAGGACTACTCTAGTAGTCAACGTGAAGAGGATCCTGATGATGTGTATCTTGGCAGAGATGGGTATAATACACCAAGTCATTGCCAACAGAACAATATATATCATCTCCCAGAAAATTTTAGACCATACACAAATGGCCATACACAGGAATTTAATAACCAACAAAACAAAACAGTAAAGTTTCCGGATGTTCCGAAGGAACATTTGAAGGTATTTAAAATATTAATGTTTTCCATCTTGTTTGTAATGATTTAAGTGTTGATGCTAGAGTAGTAATTTTAGCTGCTTTCAGTTAAGAAGATCTAGATTTAGTGCAGTGTATTACATATAGAGGAAAAAAATCAAATGCACAGACACAGGATGGGGAATAATGGGCATACTGCTAAAAGGATGTGGGGATTATAGTAGATCACAAACTGAATATGAACCAATAATGTGATTCAATTGTGAAAAAGGCTAACATCATTCTGAGGTATTAATAGGAGAGTTGAATGTAAAACATTGGATGTAATCGATATGTTCTACTCTGCATTATTGAGGCTTCTGCTGGAGGATTGTGTTTAATTCTGTCTAGCATACTTGGAAAAGGTATGGATAAATTGGAGAGAGTACAGAGGAGAGGAAAGAAAAAGGTTTAGAAAACCTGACCTTTGAGGAAAGGAAACTGATTAGGTGGTATAATGTATACAGTGTAGTTGTAGCTGTTTGCTTCTACGATTAGAGAGATAAGTAGGCGAGATAATATCATCTTTTATTGGACCAGCTTCTGTTGATAAGAGCGAGAGAGAGAGAGAGATCTTCAAATATGTTAGGGCTGTTACAAAGATGACAGTGATCAATTGTCTTCTGTGTCCACTGATGATATAACACGATGTAATAAACTTAATTTCTAACAGCGATTTATGGGGAAAAGCTTTCTTACAATAAGGCTAGTTATCCTCCCTGGGTCACCTATTCCATTACTAATTGAATCCCTATCATTGTAGGTTTTTAAGAACAGGTTAAACATGTGCATGTCAGGGATGGTATAGGTATACTTGGTTCTGCCTCAGTGCAAGGTCTCTTCCAGTCCTACATTTCTTTGATTCTATCTTCAGTTGTTACAACATGATATGCTTCTGCAATCAATGTATCATATTAAAATAACTCTGAGTTAATTATCTGAACTTTCAAAAATAAAAATGTAGTGTTGGTTTTAGGATAATTAGCACCAGAGTGATACTAGATGGGCTGATTTCATATTGGCTGTTTAAACTTTGCAATAAGGGCCCATTCAACAAAGCACTAAAGCAGGTGTGTAATCATTCTGATTTCACTGAGACAACACGCAGTTAAGTGCTTTGATAGATTGCGGTCTAAATAATGAGCCTCTGCAACTCTTTTTTTAATATCAAACCTTGTAAATGCAAAGGGAAAATACTTTTGCTGTGCAAGGTGAGGGTAGTTTTAATTCAGTTGTTCTTACTTTTAATCTATTGTCGTAACAGCAATTTGGTGCATCTGAAGTTGCTAATGGCCAAACTATGGAATCTTACAAAGTGACATATAAACCATATCAAAGTGCTGTTCAGCAAAATGTCCCAATAACACAGGAAGCGTCAAGAAGAAATGAAGTATTTGAAGAGATGCAACGGGAGTTTTTGGATACTGAGACGAGTAAGTGTTATCTAGTTCAAGCTTTCATAGGTATCCTGGGGTGAAATCCTGGTCCCACTGAGGACTTCAGTGGAAGCCAGGATTTTATCCTAGGCTTTGTTAAACAAGAGCACAAGGGAAAAAATACAGTAATACCGTAGATGTATCCTAACCTTTCTTCTATTTTTTTTTATTGAAGGATAGTTCATTGAGGTGATATTAGTTTCTTCCTATTACAGTAAAACTCCATTGGTCCGGCACTCCTGATGGTCCGGCACCATCAGGAACCCGGAAGTGCTCCGGGTAGCCGGACCATTGGAGCTGCTCTGCACCCGGCTTCCCCGATTCAGCCGCTGCTGAAATTGACCAGCAGCTGAATTGCGGAAGCCGGGGGCAGAGCAGCTGGAGTGCTGCCAGTAGGTCCTGTAGCGCTGCCCCTCGGGCGCTGCGGGACCAACCTGGCAGCACCCCAGCTGTCCCCGATTCAGCCGCTGCTGAAACTGACCAGCGGCTGACTCCGGGAAGCCTGAGGCAGTTTCAGCAGGTCAGTTTCAGCAGCGGCTGACTTGGGGATGCCTGGGGCAGAGCAGCTGGGGTGCTGCCGGGTTGGTCCGGTAGCGCTGCCCCTTGGCGCTGCGGGACCAAGCCGGCAGCACCCCAGCTGCTCTGCCCCAGGCGTCCCCAAGAGCAACTGGGGTGCTGCCGGGTTGGTCTCACAGCGCCAAGGGGCGGCGCTACCGGACCAACCCAGCAGCACCCCAGCTGCTCTGCCGCAGGTGTCCGGATTCAGCTGCTGCTGAAACTGACCAGCAGCGGCTGAATCGGGGACGCCTGGGGCAGAGCCGACTATCGGAAGGGGGCTATGAGGATCTGGGGTGGCATCCCCACATCACCCCTAGACCCTCCTAGCCCCCTTCCGATAGTCCAGCATATCTGATAATCCGGCACCCCCTGGGTCCTAAAGGTGCCGGATTATCGGACGTTTACTGTACAATGAAAAAAACAATAGACCATTTCTTTTGATCAGTGTATTTAGTTGTAAATGCTTCATAGCATTCACTGTAGGCCAGTAGGATTTTACCTGAGTAAAGGCTGAATTCTTTTTTTTTTCTGCTGAGGGCTTTTGTCCCATAGATTGCGTTGTGAGGTGCTAAAGCCTGATCTGCACTTGAAGCTTAGGTTGACATACTTGAGACTGTGAAAAATCCACACCCCTGAGTACTGTAGCTATGCTGACCTAACCCCCAGTGTAGACACAGGTAGGTTAAGGAAAGAATGTTTCAGTCTACCTAGCTACTGTTGTTGGGGAAGGTGGTGTTCCTACAACAATGAGAAAATCCTCCTTCCTTTATTGTACAGGTTGTATCTCCATGGTCTGGCACCCTTCAGGTTTGACAAGTCCCAAACCAGCGAATTTGGCAGACGAAGGGAGGTCTACGCTGGCCCTTCTGCTGCCACCGGCTGTAGGGCTCTGTTCTGGGGGCAGCAGATATGCTGTCTTTGACCAAGCAGGGTGTGTGGGGGTGGGGCAGGTGCTTGGGGGAAGATGCAACTTGGCTGTGAAGCCCCGTAACTGAGGGCCAGGGTTGCAGCTCTGTGGGAGTGCACCGGCCTCCACAGCTACCCTGCTTTCCCCTCCCCGCCCCCCGTCCAGTGTTCCCTTTTCATCCCCCCCGCTCGGTCAAAGCCAGTCCCTCCGCTGCCACTGGCTGTGGGGCGCCACCTCTGGTGGCAGCAGAGAGGCTGGCATTGACCAAATGGAGATTATAAGGGGTACTTCAGGCAAGAGGCAGGGTGAATGCAAAGCTCCATGTACCCATGCAGCAGTTGGGCTGCGCTTCTGGTCCCTGCTGCCAGTTGCACTGCTTGCCTCCAGCCTTGGGGCTTCACAGCCACTCTGAATCTTCCCCTTAGCATTCCTGTCCCTAACTCCTCCCCCTCCATCCCTGATCTTGAGCATGGCAAATAGCTTGCTCTGGAAGGGTGGGGGAGGAGTTGCTGAGTGCAGGGCCTGGCTTTTCCTGGAGAAAAAAAGCTCCAGCCTGGGAGCACCCATGCGGGTTCCAGACTAGGGATGTTAAGGACTAGTCACTTCTCTCCCCCCTCCCCTCACTTGCTGCCTCTATCAGATAGAGGCAGCAAGGGGGGGAACCCGGGCTCCATGCTGCGCTGCCCCTTTGAAATGCCCCTTTGAAATGCTGCGGTGGCATTTCAAAGGGGTAGCACCACCCTATCAACTAATTGAATAATCGATTCACAAATCATCAACTACTCAATTAGTCAATTACACTACACGTAACATCGTTATTCCATACACAGATATTGCCAGAAGTCCATATCACAGGGGTCAAATCTACAGTCTGTGTCTTTACTATGTAGTTACAGCAGCATAATTACAGTACTGTAGCTATGCAGCTCTAGCACTCATAGTGCAGACGTGGTGCTCGTTCAGTATTTATTTGGAGTCACTCTGGTGCTTACAAGATTGGGCATTGAATGGTTTACCTTCCTGTCCAATAAATGTTTCTCAAATCTGTAGGCTTAGTGGAGAGCTATCAAATGTCTCTAGATAACTAAATTGGCAGAGTTCCATTCCCAGTCAAGTACACCAATGTTAACATATGAATGTTCTATTAATTGGTGACAGATACAACTCTTTAGCCGGAATTACAATGTTAGCTTTAATGGTGGGACTATGAGCTGGTGCTCTTCATTTAGTAAGCAAGTTGTATATTTTTTTCCCTGTTTTGGAGTTACCTATCGTGCACCAATAAGGAATTTGGCATTGTTCAGAAGCTAAATGGTTCCTGCCCCAAAAACATAATCTAATTCGGACAAGTTAATTACACTGTAAGAATGTCATTCACTTTTCAAAAGCTAGCTTGTTTCAAAATTAGTTATATTTTAAACTTTGACAGATTCTGCGGACAATATGCAGATTCTTCAACTTCAGGTTCTTAATAAAGCAAGAGAGAGACAACTGGAAGAACTTACTGAAAAGATGGAAAAGAGTACACAGCAGATTAGGTATCTGAATCATCAGCTTGCAATGGTCAAAGGTAAAACAAATTTAAATGAAGCTTTAATTTCTAGAATCTCCTGAGATCTAACTATTTTTAATGTGCTCATAAATTTCTGTTTAACACACTCTAACGTATGCTGATAATACCTGCAAACTTGATTTGGGTTCAGAATCTGAGCATGCCCCCCTGCACCTTTTGTAGTCATTTATACAATGGGGGTGTAAAGCACTTTCAGCAGTTCAAACAATTGATTTCTATTTTGCTGGCATTTTATATCCCCTCTGCATGCTCTTAGGAGCTGCAGCACAGCAGACATTTAGCCCCCTGGTGGATAGCTGAAGACTTAGAGCTACACTGGAACTGTTTGCATGCTTTAGGTCGGGGTGAGTAAGATGCATCTCGCGGGCCAGATTCGGTCCACCAAGGCACTGGATCCAGCCTGCGGGCACCCTGCTGGGACCCTTAGGCACACAGCTGTCGCTATTTTAGCGAGGGGCTGCTCCATGTGCCCCTCTGATCTGGAGGAAGGGGAAGGCTTTGTGTGATCTCCCCGCCTCCAGCCCAATCCTCAGCTCCTATTGGCCGAAAACAACCAGCTAAGAGGAGCGGAGAGATTGCCCTGGGGGACAGTGGCAGCTCAAGCCTCTTCCCCTTCCGTAGCTGAGAGCCACCTGGAGGGAACAGCGTGCAGTTTTAAGCGGTCTGTGGCTGCAGCATACAGGGAACCTGGCCTGCTTTGGGGGTATTGTAGGGCTGCTGGCCGGGAGATGCTTAGGTAAGCGCCTCCCAGCCAGAGCCTACCTCTGGCACTCCTGCCTCTTATTCCCCAACTCCCTCCCCCAGGTCACCATCCAAACACTCTGCACCCCCAGGTCAGAACTCCCTCCTGGACCCCTTCTATATCCCCTCCCCCAGGCCAGAATTGTCTCCTGCACCCATACTCCTCCCCTGACCCTACACTTCAGTCCTTGCCCTGACCTTGGTCACAACCCTCTCCTTCACTCAAACTCTCTCTCAAACCTCACACCATGTACTGCACCCCAGTCCCTTACCCCATGTGCCCTTCTGTACCATCCTAGACCCTGCACCTCCTCCACAGAAAAGTGCAGCCCTTGACCACTTTCCAAAATCTTGGAGTGGCCCCCACCAAAAATTATTGCCCAATCCTGCTTTAGGTTATACTTTTTAAAAGACTATAGGAATGGGCACATTGGATCAGAGGAGTTTCTGGCAGTTGTCAATACCCACTGTTTCAGAGGAAAGTGCAAGACACCTAACAAATGGATAACCAAAGAAGAAGAATTCAGCAAACAAGTACCAAATTCAACCTTACTGCTGTACTTTCTCATCTGTTTGACACGCATTACTCGCCATGACTGATTTCTGTGATTAATGGCAAGTAATTTATTTAATAATCTGCATCCCAATTCTAAAATATTGGCTAGTGAATTATTTACTTACTTAGACCCTGTCATTTTAATAATAGTGAAGGGAAGGAAAAGAAGGTGTAGAAAGGAAGAGTCATTTTTCTTTCCTGCTAAATTGCTGCTCTTTGTGCCATGTTATTTTCAGCTGGATAGTAACCAAGTGCTTCCTCTAGATCTGTTAGTATACCCCATTGGTTCCAGAGAGAGCTGTTAACTTGGGTGCAGTGAGCAATTTGATCACTGAATTACTTGTGCCTGATGTTATCGTATTAAGGTCTTAAGTCAGGAAAGTATTCTGTTCAGGATCATTCTTAACTTTAAGTGCTTTCCTACATTGAGGCTTAACTCAATACCTCTTTGGTTATTTTTAACTTAAAAATTGTTTTATATTTATAGCTATAGAATGAAATTTCTTAAACTTCATGGTGATACTGGAGAGAATGAATGCCACATTAGAATCATAGAACATTAGAACTGGAAGGGACCTTGAGAGGTCATAAGAGTCCAGTCCCCTGCCCTCACGGCAGGACCAAGCACCGTCTAGACCATCCCTGATAGATGTCTTTCTAACCTGCTCTTAAATATCTCCAGAGCTGGAGAGTCCACAACCTCATTGCCAGAGGCTTCCATCAGGATCTGGAGCTGCACTGTGTCCTGTATACTTCTACAGGGTTTAATAATATGGTCCCTGCCCCAGAGAGTCTGGTCTAAAAATAAAAAAATTAGATAAAGGGTAGAAAACAGAGATACGTCTGAGACAATGTTCAGTGTTAATTGGCAATGTTCCCTGTAAGGTGTGCACTTGAGTGGCCGTCCAAATACTGCCCAGTGGATTAACACAACCAGCAGCATGTGTTTCTGTTCGTGGTGCGTATTTGCACATGCCTTGGTGCACATAACAAAATATATTCCACACATGGATGGAAAAAATTTGAGGGAACATTGTTGATGGGCACAATTTTGTCTTTGTTGTACTTAATCCCTTTGTGTGGGGTTAGGAGTGAGGTAAGGCAGAATTGTAGCAAGGAGGGGAGGAGAAGAAATTGGGCAAAAAAAGCAAGCAGCAAACAGAAAATAATGACCAAAGTTCAAACAGTAACCTGTCTGCTGAAATCCCTGGTAGTTTCTAGGCAAGTCCCTGTTTTTCATTTCCTGGGAGATCCTATTTTGTTTCTTCCATCCCGACTCGTACTGCATGTGATGGTGCTGGTTGCTTGTGCAAATAGAAAGGTGTTTCGTTATACTAGGATGTTGAGGGTGCAGGGGGTCCTGGCTGGGTTTCTCCCTGCCCCTCTGCTGGCCGGGTTGATACTTGCTGCTCTGCTTTCTCCAGCCCATTAGGCTGAGGGAAGAGGTGCCCTGTAAAGCATTATACTCACAGACCCAGGTACCAAATGAATAGTCTTCCAGAAAGGCTTATGGCAGAACTCCTCTTACAGCTACTATAATGCTTAAATATTTATTTCTATTGTAAGATGAAAAGGATGGATTGGCCCTCAGCCTCCAGGAATCCCAAAAACTGTATCAAAATGGAAAAGAACGGGAGGTACATCTTGAAGGTCAAATTAAAGCACTGGAAACCCAAATTCAAACTCTTACTGCCAATGAAGAGCAGGTACTGTAACTATTAACTGTAACTGTGAAAAATGTCTGTAGTTGTACTTAGGATACAAAGTGAATCTTCAGTTTAACAAAGATTAATATACTCTTTTAGGAGCACTCCAGCCGGTGTTATTTAAGACCCAGAGTAGATGAGAATGAGTTGAAACGTCTAGTGTAAAATATCATAGATTATAAAGTATAATCTATAATCCAGACTGAATTAGCAAAATTTCCCCACTCTTATGGACTGTTGATCCAAAAAACCTAGTAAGAAAGGTAAATATGATTATTTTAAATATTTATTCTTTAGTTTTATAATTGCAATTTGGAAGTATAAAATCCATGGTTTCTCAGATATTTTGGTGGTTCTGGTGATGCATCATTTACTTTGCATATCAGAAATCCTGTCTAACTAACTGCCTTTAAAAGAAGTGTTGCAGTGGCTATGATGGAGTGTTACTCTTTCACTGCTGCATGTTAAAGATGAAGCTTCTGTAATGAGATCTCCAATACCCTTGGTCTTAAATGAATCATATTAGCTGATAAGTCACATCTCAATGAAAAACCTATTTTAACTTATCTTTTTAAACAGGTTCTGATGTCAATGGCATCTCTTATTATGGTTCATTTGAGCACTTTGTTTTTGTGTGTCGCTTTCCCCCTCATCCCCCCCAGCATGTTTTACAAGGTCTTCTTTGTTACTGCTCTGTCTCCGTGACTTGAGGATGTTTTTACTTTCTGAAAGATAAATACATTGAAAATTATGGTTGTGACTAGGGATGTCATAGTATAGTCAATTAACTGATTTTTTTTTAAACTGGCTCCGCTCATGGACTGGCTCCCGCCTGGAACCCGTGCTGCTGCCTCTGATACAGAGGCAGCAATGCAGAGTGGCAGGGGGCTCCTTGGCTGCTGGCCCCGCCCCTTAGGACTATAGAATAGTTGACTAACCAATAAGAATTCATGAGGTTAATCGACTATTCAGTTAACCGATATATAACATCCCTAGTTTTGACGCTCTTGGATATCATTAACCAGATTATAATGGTCTTTAAGTGCCTCTCGGCTATTGAAGTGGGAGGAACATTGTTGTGATTTTGGGTCATAAAGTTAATCCAATGAGATTTGTTTTATTTTTTGTATGTGGCATGTCTAGTGCCTGGCTACGGGATGGAGATAGGGTGGCTTGCACCCTGACTCCCCTAATTCTCAAGCTGCTGGGGCCATTTGATCCTTTAATACAGATAAGGCAGCCTTTAAGGATACCCTATCTTCCCTCAGCCTTGTGGCATCTAGGAAATAAACATGGCGTACGACTTTCCTGGTCACTTCTCTTTCTGCTGTTGGAAAAGTCCCCTTCATCCCCAGAGCACAGTCTAGAATGCCCCCTTATTGAAGACTCTTATGTATGGCTAGAGAGGGCCTTCTGCATTGGAGGAATTTCTTCTGAGGGTTCTTATAGTTGTATTGCTGCCCTATTGCTCTTAAAAACTTGTTGCAAAGGGTAGAATGACTATGAATCAGGCCCCGTGAGGCTGGAATGTGACTTTACAAAGTCAATAGGCGTTACGCTTGTAGAAGGATTGCAGAAGCAATGGTGGTAATTTTATAAAATGCTTGTTTGAGGTTGTATCTCACTTGTCTATATTCATAACAAAATGTATACCTAATGGGGACAATCTAGGAGAATTTTAAATTTTCTTCATAAAAATACTGACCCCCTAAACTATTTATCAAAAAGATGCATAAGTATAATATGTAAATAATATTTAAGAAATGAAGATCTTTCTGACAGCCAGAGTATCCCAACAATTGATTAGAATACACCCGAGGAGATGAACTTGTGCTCCAATTTGTTGTTGGTTCCTGCTAATTGATCTTTTTAAGGAGGGATCCTATAGTGTTGCCTTTTTAGTAACAAACATACACTTCTGGTTAAAAATAGAGTTGTCAAGCGCTGTTTATAATACGCACTTGTGTGTGCATATGCACAGGATTTCCAGCAGGACTGATCTCTTAGAAAACAATGTCGTCCCAGCTGACTCAGGAGAAGCATATTTACTTTGACTTGTGTTTGTAAGAAAATTACTGATTTTAACTTCTTGTGATTACAGTCTCAGATATGTGTGCACACAGGGATGGGGACAAGGGGCTCTTCTTCCTACATCCCCCGCAGGAGGCAGTGTTTGCAATTTCCCTAGAGACTTCAGGAGGGGGACAATATCTTTAAAGTATGTAGGGCTTCATACAAGTTCTTCTGACAAAGGCTGATGTGATGGGACCTTGATTATATCCTGTTAACTAAATGGCAATATGTTTTAGCATTGGCTTCTTTTAAATTGTACAATGAAGCGTTCTAGCAGAGTTACTATTAAAGGGGGGTGTAATTGGTTAAAATTGGGGGAGTGGTAAATAACAATGAAAAGTCACTGAAACAGAATGATCTGGATTGCTTGTTAAGATGGATGAAAGTAAACAACATGCATTTTAATACATCTAAAAGTAAATGTGTGTGCGTATAGGAAGAAAGTAAGTTGGCCATACTTACTTACAGGATGGGGGATTCTATCCTGGGAAACAGTGACTCTGAAAAAAGATTTGAGTCATGGTGGATAATCTGAACATGAACTTCCAGTGTAATGCTGTGGCCAAAAGAATTAATGCAATGCTTGGATGCATAATAGAGGACTCTCAGCTATGAGCAGGAAGGTAAAGAAGCACTCAAGATTAAGGTCATTGTAGAGAATTTAAATGAATTCTTTACTTCAGTCTTCATGGCTGCGTACATGAGGGAGATTCCCAAACCTGAGCCATTCTTCTTACTTAGATGACGAATGTGAGGAACTATCCCAGATTAAGGTCTTATTAGAATAGGTTTTGGAACAAATTGATAAACTAAACAGTAATAAGTTATTAGGACCAGATGACATTCACCCAATAGTTCTAAAAACTCAAATGTGGAATTGTGGAACTGTTAACTGTGGCTTGAAAACCTATCCCTTTAAATCCACATCTACCAGTAATTTGGTATAGAAAGCTAACATGATTCCAAATTTTTTTTAAAAAGGGCTCTAGAGGTGATCCTGGCAATTACAGGCTGGTAAATCTAACTTCAGTGTGGGCAAATTGCTTGAAACTAATAAAGAACAGAATTGTCAGACACATAGATGAATTTGTTGGGAGAAGTCAACATGGTTTCTGTAAAGGTAAATCATGCCTCACCCAACTACTAGAATTCTTTGAAGAGGCATCAACAAGCATGTGGACAAAGGGGATCCAGTGCATATAGTGTACTTAGATTTCAAGAGAGCCTTTGACAAGGTCCCTCACCAAAGGCTCTTCAGCAAAATAAGCAGTCATGGGATAAGAAGGAAAGTCCTCTCATGGACTGATAACTGGTTAAAAGGCAAAAAACAAACAATAGGAATAAATGGCCATTTTTTCAGAATGGGGAGAACTAGTGGTGTCTCACAGGGGTCCATACTGGGACCAGTCCTATTCAACATATTCATAAATGTTCTGGAGAAAGGGGTAAACAATGAGGTGGCAAAATTTGCAGATGATACTAAACTGCTCAAGATAGTTAAGACCAAAGCAGACTGTGATGACCATCAAAGGGATCTCACAAAACTACATGACTGGGCAACAAAATGGCAGATGAATTTTAATATCAATAAAATTAATGCACAGTGGAAAACATAATCCCAACTATACATTTGAAATGATGGGGACTAATTTAACTGTTAATACTTGAGAGAGTTCTCTGAAAACATCCATTCAGCATGCAGCAGCAGTCAAAAAAGCAAGAGAATGTTAGAAATCATTTAAAAAAAAAAAAGACAGAGAATAAGACATATTGCCTCTATATAAATCCCTGGTATGCCTACATCTTGCATAGTGAATGCAGATGTGGTTGCCCCATCTAAAAAAATACATCTTGGCATTTGAAAAAGTTTAGAAAGGGGCAACAAAAATTATTAGGGGAATGGAACAGTTGCTATAAGAGGAGTCCCCAATTCAGGATGGATTTTGATCAATTGGAAAGGGTTCAGAAAAGAGCCACGAAAATGATCAAAGGATTGAAAAATGTGCCTTCTGATGATAGAGTCAAGGAGTTCACTCTAGTTTAGCAAAAAGAGGGTTAAGGGCAGTGTTCCCTCTAAGCTGCACGGTAGCACAGCTTCACAGATGACAAATCAGCCCCGCCCCGTCAGAGGTTCAGGGCTCCATGCATGGAGCTGACTGACTGGGTGGGACTAATTAATAGTGTGTGAAGCTGTGCTGCTCTGCAGCTTAGAGGGAACACTGGTTAAGGCAGAAGTCGGCAACCTATGGCTTGCGAGCCAAATATGGTTCACCAGGGAGCCAGATGTATCTCTCCTGAAGCTTGAGCCCAGCCCTCCCTTGCTCCCCTCACAGCAGGCAGCCTGCACCGGCGCTACAGCAGGCCACCCTCTGCTAGCTGGATAGGGCCCGCAGAGGCAGCAGGGAGCACCTAGGCAGCCTCCTCTGCTTGCCCCACCCCCACATGCTGTGCAGAAAAGCAGCTGTGAGGCCGTTTGTTTTCCATACACTGTGAGCCAGGAGGGGTGGGGAGAGTGGTGCTTCATGGCTGCTCCTGCCCCCAGCATAATCCCATTGGCCGATTCTGGCCAATGGAAGCTGCCTGTTTCAAGAATAGGCAGTGCGGGAAGCAGCCCCCCACTCAGACTCTTGGGGCACGTCTAAACTACGGGGTTTTTTTGAAAGAGGATATGCAAATTCGGTGGGATATGCAAATTCCAATCTCACTTTCGAAAGTGGATCTTTCGAAAGTGAAAGTAGTCTGGATGTGGGGGTTTTTTCAGGAAAAAGCCTCTTTTTCGAAAAAACCACGTAAACCTCCTTTTTTAAGGAAGAGCGGTGTTTTTGAAAAGGGTTCCCCAAAAAAAAAAATGCGTCCAGACTACTTTCACTTTGGAAAGATCCTCTTTCAAAAGTGAGATCAGAAAAAGATATGTAAATTCCTGTGGAATTTCTGTAGTCTAGACATAGCCTTAGTCACCAAGCACATGGCTAGGCAGCTTGTGGGGAGAGGGGAGGCTCCTGACTGAGAAATGGGCTGGTAAATGTCCCAGGCAAAGCCTGCCTCTAGCACCCCAACCCCCTTCCTCCCCTCCACCCTCTGCCTCCCTACTCCTACCCCCCTATGCCACATAAGACAAACCCTCTGCCTTCCTCTTGAGCCCATACCCCTCCCAGATACTGCACCCCAATCACTTGCCCTAGGTCACAATCCAAACTCCTGGCCAGACACCCACCCTCACCCTGCTCCTGCCCTGTCCCCTCTGGGCAGACACCTACTCTGTTTGCTCTTGCACCCTACCTTTTACCCAGATTCTGCACCCCATCCCACTCACTGACAGCTCTGTCCTGCACACTGGACCCCTCATTTTTGGCCCTGCCCCAGAGCCTGGGGCAGGGCCACAAAATCCACTAATCCTGGAACCCCAGAAGAGTTAACCTGTCCTGAGACCTTGAACCTCAGTCCTCTTGTGGGGCTGGAGTACCAGGAGAGTGAGGTTTCTCAGTTGGGGACCACATCAATGAGGGTTGGCAGTTTCTGGAGTGGTTGTTTTTTGTTTCTCATTGTGTGGTCCCCAAATGATTTTTTTTCCCCCCCCTGTGGGACAGTGGCCTCTAACCCAAAAAAGGTTCCCTTCCCCTGCCATAAATAAACATCATGTTGACACCTTTTGTGTTGGAGATAATATTCTACTTTATTTAAAATTGAAGCCTGGCCAACAAGCCCCCAATTGGGGCCCAGTCCCCATCTGGCTGCAGCATCATAACACTTTTGCACCACGCATATACCCCAAACCTGTGCTCTGAGCCCATCATACATCCAACCCCCCTTCCCTGAGTCCCTCATACACCCAGTCCAAACTCCTGCACACCCACATCCTCAGCCCCCCGTCATAAGATTGATAGAAGACAGCCTGAATGCATGTATGAAGCTGGATTTGGCCAGTTATGATGTAAACTTCATAGAAATGTGCAAAAAGATGCAGCAGCAGAAGTCCCATTAAATAAAGTCTGTGAGTACAATGTTTAATTTATGCTATTGTTAATCATTATGTCAATTAATAAGAAGTTGTAGATTTTCAGTCATACAAATGAGCATTCTTATACAGCTCTTTGTTGACCACTTGTTCTGAATTTTGATGTAGTTTGGTTCTTTGGTTTGAAAAGGTTGCCAAACCCTGGGTTAAGGGGTGACTTAAGTACCTTCTAATTAAATACCTTCATGGGAGAACAATTATTTGATAGTAAGCCCTTCAATTTAAGCCCTGGTCTACACTACACTAGTGAATTATTTCCGAAATAACTAGCGAAGCGTCCACACTACCAAGCCTGTTATTTCGAAATAACTGGCTGGTTATTTGGAAATAACTCCTGCTTTCCACAAGGAATAATGTTTATTTCAAAACAGTTATTTTGGGAGTTATTATTTTGAAATAAGTTATTTTGAAATAATTTCCTAGTGTAGACTTGCCCAAAGAGAGGAAAAGTAGAACATGATCGAAGGACTGGAAACATGGTGTCAGTTTTTAATAATAATGGTAATTAACCATTGGAACAGTTTACCAACCCTATGGTGGAGTCTCCATCACTGACAATTTTTAAATCAAGTTTGGATGTTTTTTCTAAAAGAGATGCTCTAGGAACTGTTTTGGGGGAAGTTAGGAGTTCAGACTATATTATCACAGTAATCGGTTCTGGCCTTGAAATTTATGAAGCTACTAGAAGATTACCTGGCATTGCTTGTGTCCTTAACTCAATTTTTGTTTTTTGGAAAATAAAATGAAAATGTACATGCTTCATTTTGAATCATTCCTCTGGGTTGAGGCTGGGGATGATGGATTCAGTGTACAGGCTGCTCCAGGGAGAGAGGACTGCCCCAGCTCTCTCTCACCGCAGCAGCTTGAGGCCAGGTGAGAAGTGCCTCTTCATAGCTCCTGCAGCTCCAGTGGGCACGGCTGGGGCAGGTCCAGTTTTATCTACCCCCTGCACTCTCCAGCCAGAGTGAGGAATGCAGCAACTGTGCTTTCCCCTCACTCCCTGAAGAACAGCCAGCAATATTCCCATACAAATCAGAGGTGGAGGGAGGAGCTTGAGTCCCCCTCTACATTGTACCTAAAGGGCAACTGGGGGATGGGAGGCTCAGGGCTGTGGCAGTCCTAAATGTGGGGGAGGGATGCACCCCAACCAGCCCTTTTACCTACCCGGTGATTCTGTCTCTTTTCTGTACAGCTTTATGAGAAGCAATCCCATTCCAGGCACATTACATTTTTCTAGCACAACTAAACCCTTATGTAGCTTTAAGTTATGAGAAGAAGAAGCTGTATACCAAATTTGGATGGTCCTAGCTCTTACCATTTAGGAGGCGTTCTTAAGCAGACAAACTCTCTCTAATATATAGTAGATGAAAACTTAGTTTAACTTTTGACTTCCTAACTGTGCAGTCACTTCTCTTGAAGCCTTTATATCTCCATAACTTTTTGTAATTGAACTCAAGTATTGTATATTGTGGGGTTTTTTGTTTTGTTTTGTTTTGCAGCTATTCAAACAGTCTAAAGTGGCAGAGTTAGCCATGGAAAGCATGCAGCAGCAGCTGTTAGAGCTTAGACGTTCTGACTCTCTTCAGCGAGCGAGAGAACAGCATGAGACCATAGTTGCAGCACTGAAGCAGAAGTATGAAGAGCAAGTATTATCATTAGAACAGAAACTTGATGCTACAAATTCTGCACTTCAGGAGCAGGTTAGGCTGGAGTTTAGAATATTTGTCTAAGTCATAGAAAACTGTAGAGCAGCACACTCTTCTCCATCCAGACCCTTCTGAAATTATTCATTCTTCCACATGGCCTGTAAAACTCAGTCCTCCCTTCTAGAAGATAACAGAACAGAGAGAAGTAGTCACAAAAGTCACATTTTGAAACTAACACACTATATATGTTTGTAAGCATTGTCATGTGTGTCCACAAAGCCTTTTGGATGTAATTTTAATTAGATACTTTTTAAAAAACACCAAAAACCAATGCTGCTATATAAAGGATTTTAACTATTATTGCCACAGGTAACATCTAAGACTTCTCTAATTTCTATTACTTATAGCACATGGTAGGGTCACACCTTAATTAACTCTTTGTATTGTTGCACTTGTGAGAAATTGGCTTTTATAGTTTTTTTTAAACTGAGGTGTGTTCTGATCATGCCATGGGAAATCAGAATGTCTGCTTTTCCTTGCTTAAACCCTTGTGCAGACGGGAAACAAAATTAAATTTTAAAAATACTGAAAAACATACTTCATCTGGGATGTTTTGAGAATTAACTAGTAACTAAAGCCTCATTTACACTATGCAGTGGTCCCACACTGCAGTGATCGATCCACCAGATGTCGATTTATCACGCCTGCTGTTGACATGATCAATCGATATCTAAGAGTGACCCGTCGACGCTTGTATTCCACCAAGATGAGAAGAATAGCCAGCATCGACGGGAGGGCAGCCCCCACCTACCTTACTGCACACAAGTTGCAGTGAGTAAGCTTCACATGTATATCACATGTAAATAGTGTAGCTGCAGTAGATTGATGGTGCAGGTAAGTGTAGATGGGTGCTGACTGTGTACAGGAAGGCACTAAATTAGTCACCTATTTCCTTCCACCCTCCGCTAATCATCTGCAAAATAAAAAGGTGTATTTTTACATCAAAATAGCTATCTCAATATACAAAAACTTAGCAGAAACAACATGCTATAGATTTTTTTTTACCTCCAATGTAACTAGTTGAGGTCAAACTGTGACCCTCTGTCTGGTCATATATTGATGTATTTAGTTGAGGTAAAAACTACTTGTCTTAACTACTTCGATGTAAATGGTATCTTGATGTTAAAACAAACTTACTTTTTTTTTCAGTGAAGACAAGTGTTTTTAGGATATGTGAGGCTAATGTTTTGCACTTGAACGATATTTTTCTAAAAGATTCTGGTAGACTTTGTAGCTTAAATCATTTAGATCATACTTTCTGTTCTGTGTTTAAGAACTAAGGAAAATCACTATCAGTATTGTCTGACTACCTTTGACACATGCTTAATTTATTTGTATTTTAAGTTTTACTTGATAACTATTTAGACTGCCTGTGAGTGATCAATTTGTAACTTCAAAAATCTCTCATTAGAAGGATCTTTGTTGTAATCTAAGGGAACACGTGAAGCAGCTTGAAAGAATGCTGGAAGAAAGCAAACTAGAAAAAACAGAGATAATCAACCGACTGACAAGAAGCCTAGAAGAAAGTCAAAAGCAGTGTGCAAACTTACTGCAAACGGGTTAGTATTGTCCATTCACCTTTTCTGCTATAATGGAAACAATAAGGATGAAATTGCATAGTAGGTGCAGAGTGTTTAATAAACATGTATTAGACTTTTTGGGAAGAAATAGGTTAACCAGATTTAACTGAAATTCATTACATGATTCTAGATATGAAGTGAAATGTTAGGACAAACAACTCATAGTGCAAGATACATTGCATGAATGTGTACAACTTGCCTTCTTTAATATTCCATAGTTGTCTATTGATAAATCACTAACTTCAGCAATATTGTTCCAGTTTCTTAAAAACTGTGCCTCAAGGCACTGGTGGGTTTAGGAGATTGGTGATGGAAAACTGTTGTCACTTGTCCCAGATAAATAATGACTCAGTCATGAGTATTTAATTGGTGGTTGGTGGTTTCAGACCTTGTCTACACACTTTCAGTGGTTTAGTTAGATATGTTTTCAAACCGAATTCATTAAACCTCTGCAAGTTTGTGTGCAGGTTTTGGTTTGAGTGGCTTATTTTGGGCTTATTACTACTGTTTATTTAAAATAAAAATGTGTGAATGAAGCGAAGTCAAAATAAGCCTCTTCTAAACCAAAATAAGAGTGCTTGCCCACAGACTTGCACTGGTTTAACTGAACTAATTAAGCAAATATGACATACTCTGGCATAGCTTGGGAATTAGTTTGTGTAAACAACCCTAGTTCAGTTCTTACTGGACTGGGATCAACATATCTCTGTTGCAGTTTGCCAAAGAGAGCACCATTGAATTTGAATTTGAAACTAAAGGAAAAATAAGCCAACTCTTCAGTTGGAAGTAGTCCCTTAACAATCTTCCTGTTAAGAAGATTATGGAAAAAAGTCTAAATGGAAGTGGGCGGGGGGGGATTTTTTTTTTAAAAGTTTATTCTCTATAATACAGTAAAGCAATAAGTAATTATAAACGTAACTGGCAATATTAAGTGGGATGCAGTTGGCTAACCAAAGATGATGGATAATTTAGGCAGCAAAAGCTATTGCGTAATACCCTTAGAAGTAATGTTATATTGGCAATGTCTTAAAATTAGTCTGTCTATTTATTTATTTTCAACCTATTTTCCAAGACAACCTTGTTCCTGATGTGTTTTTGGGGTAGTTGCTCAATTTCCTTTTTGCTCCTGGATAGTTACAAGAAAAACAAACATTTGACATGTCTTATTCCTCATAATTTCTACTTTAAACTACCAGTTTAAAAAAATACTGAAGAAATAAACCCACTGCAGTTTGAGCCTTGAACAAGCTGCTATTTAAATCTGAAAAAATATTCTTCTTTTCCAAGTAGCCAAAAAAATCTCTTCCCCTTTTTATAACTTGTATTTTAAAATAGCAGAGTTCAGGAGCACTGTACATGAATAAGAGCTACAGCCATAGACAGTATATATACTTTTGTTAGTGAATTTTCAGTAGTCCTCTTCCTTATGTAAGTGTTCTCTTCTTCTATAGGTTCAATGCAGGAGACAAATCAATTACGATTACAACTACAACAAACTCAGTCCGCACAGCTGATGAGCAACAACATGAACAAGACTTTGCAGGTTAATTTACTTTTATGAAAAAATTTGTTGACATAGAAAAGGGAGGTAGCAGGAAGGATGAGAATCTACTAAGCTTAACCACATTGTAGACATGTCATGGAAGTTGAATTCATCAGTAGGTATTTCATTGTTGAAAGGAGGATGGCTCTCCAGACTCAGAATGCATATTCCCTGCCAGACTTGCTCATTTAAAACACAGGGATTCATGTGTCTCAGCAGTGTAAACTTTACATCATGTGTTCAACTAGTGTGCTGGTGGGAGAAGAAAGTATTTAAAATTCAAATTCTGTTTCCAAAGTAAAGAATAAAATCTAATTGGACAGGAAAGGACTTATTGAAAGTACAATATTGTTCTGAAGCATATCTTTATGAACAAGTATTACCACCATGAGCAAATGGGGAGAATGTTGCTACCAGTTATTTCTGGAAGTCTATGTTCTCAGTTTAGTTCAGATATTTAACTTGTAAAATCCTGCTGTCTTGGAAACTATGAATCTTCTCACTACTCTAGCTGCTAGTGTGGTTAAACTGCTGCACTCCCCCTATATAGCCCCTCATCATGATGATAACTAGGAGAAGAAAAAGGAAGAGGTAAGGATGAAATAGTCTGAAATCCATCCCTTACCTGAATGCTAGCTGTGGTACTAAGAAATCTGTAATATACTGGACATATGGTGAGCGTATACGAAATATTCCAACTTGGTTTTTAATGTAACTTAACCTCTAATTAAAGTACATCACAGATGTGAATAATAGGTAGTACTAACAAAACAAGTCATGTGTTTCCAGAATTATAGCAATGCTTGGTGGTTCAAATGAGTATGGCCCATAAATATAGATACAAATTTAGTAACTTCAGAAATTTATTTTACTTTTAGCCTCTTAGAGTAAGGATGTAAAATTTTGATTAATTGGTTAATCGAATAGTTGATGCTATTTGCATTGACTATTTGATTAATTGATAAGGGCACTTCCGCCTTCAAAGGCAAAAGTGCTGTGGGGAGCACGGGAGCCAACGGGGGACTCAAGCAGTCCCCCGCTGGCCCTGTGCCCCCTGCTGTGTTTCAAAGCAGCAGTGCCACATGCGGCCTGGGGTCAGCAGGGGAGTCCCTAGTTAACCCCGGGCTCCATGCAGTGCTACCGCTTTGAAGAACCCCCTTCTCTCTCCTGCCCCTGCTTGCTGCTTCTTTCTAATAGAGGCAGCAAGAAGGGGGGGAAGTGACTAGTCGACTAGCTTGTTGACTATCCGATAAGCATTTGCTTATAGAATAGTCGTTCACATCCCTATCTTAGAGAGAGAAATTCTTGCTGGACCTAGAAGGCTTGATATAGTTTGCTTTGACTTGGTTGACCTGGTCACTCTAATTCTACTTTTGCCTTTTTTAGGAAGAGCTAACAGAACTAAAGGAAGAAATTGCTTTGTATGAATCTGCTGCCAAACTTGGAGTGTTTCTGAATGATGCGAGTGGAGAGCTTCATGTGGATATGACTGATTCTTATGTGGATTTGGGTATTAAAAAAGTCAACTGGAAAAAATCAAGATTTCACAGGTATCGGGTGAATATCATTCTAGCAAAAAAAGTACTAAAACAGTTTATATAATAATGCATCAATCAGTCTACAGAAGATGTATCACCAGCTGGCCCAATACTTGAAAAGGAAGGAAAAGATTATGTGTATCTGACTTAGGCTGCTGCAGGTAGATTTGAACCAATGGTCTGATCCTGTATAGCAAATCATACTCCAACAATTGCTTACTACATTTTCAGTGCATTATTTAGGAATTTAGTTACTATACCTGTTTATAGACCAATAGAAGGAGATTTAGTAGACCTGTATGCAACATGTTGAAAACTTATCCCTTTAAAAATCTTCAGTAAATCAGCAGCAGAATACTGTGCTCACCTTCTGCACAGTTTGAACCATGCTTACCTGCAGGTCTATCTTTCTTTGATATTTGCCTACAGAAGTAGTTGGCGGATTCTGTAGTATGAATATTAAGTATACAGGGAAATATTGGATAATAAATGTGTACACAGAGCATAGTAGACAGCCATTCCTCACCTATTGAAATTCTTGGTCTTCAAGGACAGTATTTCGAAATATGTATGAATACTCTTGGATGCTCAAAATGGCACCTCTTACTTATTTGTTTAAAGCAATGTTTTAAACTAATCACTAGTTATAGTTCACAGTAGCATAATTTATGCAGAGTTGAAGCAGTTTTAGGAAATAATTTCTTAATCCTGGAAACACAGCTCCTTTGTTTTCTAATCAATTGCATAGATCATTTGTTGAAATAATGTATTTAAATGTATAAATGAAGTTCTTTGCAGGTAACATAGTAACAAAGCAAATCTAGTTCTTCTTCGAGTGATGTCCCTTTGGGGGCTTCACTCTGGGTTCTGGTGCGTCCTTGTGCCAATGACTAGAGATGTTTTTTCTAGCAGTGCCCCACTGCACCGTGCACATGCCCTGGCACCTCCTCGTGCCGTTGGTGTCTGTTTAGGCACACTCATGGTGTGGACCCCTGAGTTCTTTCACAGCAGACAGCTCCATTCTCTCGCCTCTTTTTCACAAAAACCAAAAAATATTTAATTCTCCTCAGTTTTCCTTGTCTTTCCAAGTTCTGAATCCCTTCCACCCCACTACCTTAAAAAAACAAACCATTTTTTTTTTCATTGGTAACCCGGACTTCTTTGTTCCTCATGCCTGGATCCCCAGGCTTTAAATGGTGTGAGTTCTGCCAAGAGGCTATGCCATTTTCTGACGAGCACACCTCGTGCATAAAGTGTCTAGGAGAGGCCCATCTGACACAGAAGTGTGCGTGTTGCTCCCATTTTACAGCTAGAGCACGCTGTGATCGCACCAGTAGGCTGAAGACATATCTTTACGAAAAGTCGCTTCAACCACTGCAGGGCGACTCGCCTCCCAGACCTAAACCATCAGACAAGCCAAAAGGTATGGACAGAGCTTGGCCCTCTACTTCTGGCAAGTCAAAGGCGAAAACCTGGGCTTCCCCAGCCAGATCACTACCCCCCAGTACTGAGATATTCAAGGGAGAGCATTGGTGATGAGCCCCGCACCTCCGTTACGGCACCACACAAAAGAGCCCACTCCAAGCCCAAACAAAAGCAGTCAGCACCACTAGCACCAACCACAACGGCCGAATGTGTGACATCCACTAGACTCATACCTGCACCGTAGACCGCACCAGATGCGGCACCGAAAAGACCCCACACTGGGATGCCTCCCCTCAAGGCACCGTCTCCAACGGCACCTGCGGCACCAAGTACCACACACTCAGCCTCGACACCGCCACCGCAATATGCACGGCACCGTATTCCCCCTTTCATCCACGCTTCATCGGCACTGCCATCTCTGTACTCATCGGTGCGGTCCATTCAATCACTGAGATCACCGGTCCCATCAATCTTCCCCCAGTGAAGCCAGCACCAAGACACATAGCTGCTTCTCATCTCAGCATTCAAGTCCAGCTCAGCAGTTCCCACCTTCGGAGTCTTACATTCTCACCCTCCTCCACCACCGCCTTGATACTCACAACACTGGGCATATCCACGCGCCTCACTCTGGACAATGGCATCCCTGGGAGTCTTGGTCTTCTCGTAGGAGCCATCACACTGCCCTGTCAACAACATCGAAAAGATCACCTCAGACTCCTCAACCCACACCATTAGCCACAGCACCGAACTCTCCAGAGCCCATTCAGTCTGACTTAGATAGAGAGTTGTCCGAGGGGGAAGACAAGTACCCCTACACAACTCCTCCTCTTAGCCTCATCTGGTGATCATTTCTACCACCCTGCCTCCATCTGACAATTATAAACAGTTCCAATAACTTTTTAAAAGAGTAGCCCTGGCACAAGAATGGGACCTGCAGGAAGTGCAAGAGAAGCAATATCGCCTCTTATTTACTGTACAGCCCCCTACGTCCTCCAGGATTGCCCTCCCGATGGATGAAGCCATTATGGACACCTCCCCCAACATCTGGCAAACTCTAGCGTCCGTTACTTGCAGACAGCCCTCTGGTTGGTGAGGGTATTTTATAACCTCTAAAGGCATGGACTTTCTCTTTATACACTTGCCCCCAAACTCCTTAGTAGTCAACTTGGTCAGACACGGGGCAAAACAGCTCAACATGAGGTCCACTTCACAGAACAAGGACCATAAACGGATGGACATCATGGGGTGCAAGGTCTATTCTTCAGCTATCTTGATTCTTAGAGCAGCAAATTACACTGCTATGCTCGCCAACTAAGATTACTCCAGCAATTCTAAACTCGAGGAGCTTTTACAGTTTCTCCCGGAGCACAAGAGGCCAATTTTGCTCAATGTCATGCATGAAGGGCATACAGTCTGCCATGGATGTGGCTCACACTGCTGCTCGGATCACAGCCTTGGCTATTGTTATGCGGAGAGCATCATGGCTCCAAGCATCTGGGGTACCTAGGGACCTCCAGCAGAAAGTCGAAGGCCTCCCCTTCAAGACGAACTAATTTGCAGCCAAAACAGATGAAGTCCTTCCTTCATTCAATGAAGGACTCCTGCATGACCTTCTGGACTCTGGGCATGTACATGCTCCCTTTCAAGACACCTACCAAAGGCCCAGAGAACCATAGCGGCCACAGTTCAGATATGACTTCCTCCAAAAACACAGGTCGCAGTGGTGCAGAACTCAGCGCCAACAACAGCAAACCTTGACATCCCAACCTTCATTACCAGTATTGAGTGCTCCCATTCGGCCTTTCAACAGCTCCCAGAGGTCCTTTCCAAAACTCGAGCCATTGTTGTGGCATTCCTATGCTGTCAGGGAGTCATAATATTCCCATACCCATACCTAGACGATTGTCTCATAAAAGGCACATCCTTTCAGGAAATACGAGACATGGTCAACAACTCCACTGATCTTCTGGTAGTTTATATGGAAACTGAGACAAAGTAGAAGTCCACGCTTCAGACTACTTAAACTTTAGAGTTCATAGGAGCACACATCAACACCGTTGCAGCGAGGGCAACTCTGCCCACTCACAGATTCAAGGCCCTTCACAACCTCATAACAGTGGTACATGTGACCTCCACTCCTACGGTCTGCAAATGCCTCAAGATCATAGGGCATACGGCCACCACCGCTTATGTGGTTTGACTGGCCAGACTACACATGAGGTGCCTCCAGGCCTGGCTGGCCATACTCGACCCCCCTGCTTCCTCCAGAGACCCCCTTTCCAAGACAGTCACCATCCCACCACATATACTCAGTTCATTGGAATGGTGGATGCATTCACACAATGTACTACGGGATGTGCCATTTAATCAGCTGACTCACACTGTAACCATCATGACTGATGCATCCCTTATGGGATGGGGAGCTCATCTTGGATCCCATACTGTACAAGGCAAATGGTCCTTCAGTGAACAAAAGCTCCATATGAATCTCCTAGAACTCGGGGCTATGCATTGGGCATGCCCCTTTCTACCCCATATAGCACACAACAATCAGTATCACGACAGATAACACAACTTGAATGTATTCTATCAACCAACAGGGTGAGCCCCGGTCACCCTCCCTTTGTATGGAAGTCCTCAAATTATGGAACTGGTGCCTTGCACACCAAATTAGCCACATACCTCCTGGGGTGGACAATCTCCGACCTATCTTTTATGATCATCACGAATGGGAGATAGATGCCCAAGCCCTCAAATACATTTATCTTCAATGGGGACAACCAGGTCCCTTCACCCTTTCATATTAACAAACCTATACACTTACCTGCATTCTTCCCCAAGCTGTACGCTGATCCATCCCAGGGTACACGGCATACCCTTGACATCCGCGGATGTTCTACGTAGATCGAACAAAATCATGGTGAAAATCACTCAGACTCTTCCTATTCTTCGCTGAATGTTCGAAGGGCCAAGCAGTCTCTTCCCAGAGGATTTCCAGCTGAATCTCATCATGTATCCACACATGATCTACCATCCACAATAAACAACCACCTGAAAATGTCACCACCCACTCAACCTGGACTATGGCTTCCACAACTGCTTTCCTCAAAAATGTGCCTCTAGAGGACATTTGCAAAGCAGCCACTTGGTCATCCAGCCACATGTTTGCAAAACATTACACGCTTATCTCGACCATCGCGTCATCTATGGATGTTGGACAAGCGGTCTTATCCTAGGTGGCAGGGCTCCAAACCAGCCTCCACGATTCGACTACTGCTTTGTTCCCAAAGTGGAGCACCCATGGGAACATCACTGAAAGAATAAAAGAGAGTTACTCTCCCTGTGCAGAAATGCGAGTTTTTTTTCAAGATGTGTGTCCCTGTGGGTGCTCCACTACCGTCCCTCCTTCCCCTGTGTTGGAGCCTTCTTGGTCCAATGGCAAGGTTAGAAAAGGAACGGAGGGGGCCGCACCAGGCGCGTGCTTAATGGACACCAACGGCACGAGGAGGCACCAGGGTATGTGTGCAGTGAGGCAGGGCACTGTTAGAAAAAAATCTCTGGTCGCCAGTGTAAGAATGCACCAGAACCCAGAGTGGAACACCCACGGGGACACGCATCTTGAACTTCCGTTACTGCATAGGGTGAGTAACTCTCTTTTTTTCTAGTATTGCTTGAAGTAATTACTCATGGTGAACAATCTTTTTATTCTTCTTTTAACCATTCTATTTTTGGTAAATATAGTAAAGTTGCTGCTTCTGTTCTATGCTTTTGGATGTCTACTGGTTTTAACAAAATTGGACTGGCTATATTTTCTCTAACAGTACTGTACAAACCAGAGATTTGGATAAAGAACTTTCTAAAGATGAGCTCATCCTAGAGTTGAAAACTGAAATGGAACGCTTATTGGGCAGTAACAAAATGAAAAGAAATCAGATTACTCAGTTACAAAATGATCTTAAAGACTGTCAGAGGTCAACAGAAGAACTCAAGCAGTTGTTGAAAACCAATAAAACAGCAAACGAGAATGAGGTTTGTTCATTTAAAAAAAAACACACACACTGAACATTTAGACTTCTAGAACAAGGCAAAAAGTCACTGAATTTCAACTAAGCCAAGCAAAACATGAGTGAGCTCTCATTTTCTCTTAAACAGAATTTGCAAGTAATGTCTTTGAACTACATTTACAAGAAGTTCTTAATGTAGCTGTTCTTAATCTTAAAGAAGGGATTAGTGTTATGCAGAAATAGGCTAAGTAGCATGAGAAAAATGGAGATAACTGTCAGGTATTTTTAAACTACCACCAGAACTTGGATAATTTTGTGTTGCCTTCCAGTTGAGTTTCTGGTGTGAGGACTTGCTTGCACATGGTAGCAAGCTTTATTAATTGATTAAAATTATCTTCATAGTTCTGATTTCTCAGTGGGTGGGGGAAGCAAATCACAGTCTTGCAAAAGCCTTTGATGTCTCAATTAGATGGTAGTTGGCATTCAACTTTGGTGTAGGGCATTGAGTATATACTTCTAGAATGAACCCAGAAGATATCACAAAAATGATATTGTCATATGAGCTGAATACTTAAAATAGTAGTATCCTGTATTTTGTAGTGAAGGCATTGCCTTTTACTGCTTTGTTTTGGCATCAAGGAAAGATATTTGCTTAATATGTTAACTTTTAAAGCAAGTTTGTATACATGTATGCCTGAAGATTTTTTTCCAAGTGAGTTTTATGTTTTATTGATAGCCTGAAAGTAGTGTGGGAAATCAGACTGAAACCTTATGGTCCACTCCATCTGCGTCTGATAATTTTCTTCAAGAAGAGCTTCTGAGACTTAGAAAGGTGAATCAGGATTTACAACAAGAAGCTGAGGTGAGTTTAATGTCATGTTTAACCTTTCCCCGTTAAGGTAAAGACCAGCCAGATTGTCCAAAATGTAAATTAGAATGTATTATTTAAAATTGTCTTTTCATGATTTTTACTTTCATTTGTATAGAACTACAGTTCATATATTCAAGAGCTTAAAGCAAGTGAAGAAAAACTGAAAATTGCAAACCAAGATCTGTGTAGTCAAATGAGACAAATGATTCAGGACTTTGATCGGGATAAACAAGAAGCTGTTGACAGGTAACTTTGCTAAATCCATCTCCATCTTCATCCACAATGGCCTGTGTAGGTCCTTTTGTACGGAGTATGGCAGTATTAGACCTCATGCTTCTTACACACACAAAAAAAACAGTTGTCCTTGAACATAAACAGTGGAATGAAGCTTTAACTTTTTTTCCATCCTAGGTGTGAAAGAACCTATCAGCAACACCATGAAGATACAAAAGCCCAACTTCGGGAAGATCTCATGGAGAGGCATGCTGCAGAAAAAGAACAGCTCATTCAGGCTTATGAAGAGACCATCTCACAGTTAAAGTAAGACTTTTTTATTAATTTTAACAGCCTTAATTAGACTGAGAATCTACCATGAAGAAGCCCTCTTTGTCGCATTTCAAATAATTTCCTTTTTAAATTATGAACAGTTTATGGTCATGTTTGTGAATGTAAAAAATAACAATAATGATTTATGTAAGGGCTGACATGGATGAGTTGAACAAGGAGATGATTGCAGTGAAGGAGTGTTACATAGCAATCTGCAGAGAGAGAGACTCACTGGAAATCACTTTGAGGAAGAAACTTGAACAAGAGCAGCAGTCAAAGGAAGAGAAGGTACAAGAGAAAAGTTCCCCTTTCAGAATGCTTTGCTAAACTAGAAGTATGGGAAAGGTATTGAATTTCATTACTTTTCTTTTTCCTTCAGGAGTGAAGGGCTGAGTTCCACTTCTGTTTTTGTCCATGGGCTAGGGTATAAATCTAAGTATATGTACAGACTTTGAGCTATAACTGAATACTTGCTGTCAATGGAAAGCTGCCATAGAGAGAAATGATAGAATATAGTCTCTACATAGTGCCTAAACTGTTGGTTCTCCTTATTTATTTACTTATACCTTGTTGTCACATTTAAAATTATCCCATGGAAAAGGCTCCCCTTTTGACTCTTATTTCCTTTTCCTTTGTATCCTTCTTTCTGCTGACCTCACTTGTCTGTCGTTGTGTCTGTGTTCTGGTCTAAATTTCTCTCCCTTCAACAGCTTCCAATTCCAAACTTTCTGTGGGTGTTGATCTTGCCCCCTATCACATTCTGCCTGCTAAAAGGGTAAGCTGTTAAATAGTTAATGCTGGCACTGAATTCCTATTCTCTGATTTTAAAGTTGATGGTTCCGTAAGATTAAAAGTCTCTGAGGGGAAGTTCATGCCTTCGAGTCATTGTTCTGAAGCTGCACACTTAGGGGAGACCTCCTATGTCCTCTTATACTGAAGGCTTGTCTGTACTACAGAACTTTACAGCAGTGGTCGCCAACCTTTTTAACCACAAGATAACTTTTTCAATGTAAGTGCAATATAAGAGCTACCTCAAACCCAAATATCCTTGCCTGGCTTCCTTCCCGCCCCTTCCCCGAGGCCCCACCCCTGCTTCACCCCTTCTCCAAGGCCTTACCCTGCTCATTCCATCTCCCTTTCTCCCCAAACCTCATTCACTTTCACTAGGCTAGGGTAGGGGGTCGAAGCGCAGGCTCTGGTCCTGGGCCAAGGGATTTGGAGTGTGGGAGGGGCTCCAGGCTTAGCCCAGGGTGGGGGATTGGGGTTCAGGAGGGGTTTCAGGGTACAAGCTCTGGGAAAGGGTTTGGGTGTAGGGGGACTCACGTCTGGGGCAGGAGGTTGGGTGCAGAAGTAAGTTCAGGGCTGGGATAGGGGTTCAGGAAGCAGGATTTGGCTGGGCACTGTTTAACTGAGACAGCTTTTGAGTAGTGGAGCAGTGGAGTTAAGGCAGGCTTACTCCTGCCCTGACCTTGCACCACTCCTGAAAGCAGTTGGCATGTACAGCAATGGCTCCATGGTGCCACATGCTGCCCCTCATCTACAGGCAGCTTCTACCGATCAATGGGAGCTGCAGGAGTGGTGTCTGCAGGCAAGGACAGCATGTGGAGACCCCTTGTTCTACCTCTCTCAGGGGCTGTAGGGACATGCCAGCCACTTCCAGGAGCAGCAATTACCACAGGGATAATTATTCCAGCTACGACAGGTTAGGCATTTTAGAGCTCACTAGTCAAAGAATAAAATTTAAGTGTAAGAGAGAAATGAAAATTGAGATGCCCAGACCAGTCAAAAACCAAAACTAACATGCTTTGCAAGAAGTAAAAGGAGTAACAACAGCCCCCCACGTATGTGTTGGGTCGGGAGATGAGAGTGAAGGAAAGTGTGTGTTTGTGAGAATGAAAATGAATGTATTTACTGAAACATAGTGTGAGAGTGAGAGATTTGCATTGCCAAGCTCCTTCCATCCCCGTCTCTCTGTGTGGAGGTAGGGTACAGGAGTGGGGGCAAAGGAGACACCCTGACATCACCATCCCCTCTTCTCCCTCCCACACCCTGTACAGCAAGTAGGAGGCTCCTGGGGGGCAGCTCCAAGGCAGAGGGCAGGAGCAGCATGACAGTGGGTGGAGGGGCAACTGAAGTGCCAGCGCTTGATAGCTTCCTGGCCAAACCAGTCGGGATCACCTGTCAGAGGCTCCAAGATCTACTGATAGATCCCGATCTACTGGTTGGTGACCAATGCTTTACAGTAAAGCAATGTCAACATAGCTCCATAGTGGAGAGACACTGTAAACCAACAAAAGACATTCTTCTGGCGTACCTACACCACCTCCTTGCGTGACATTAGCTATGTCAACAGAAACATGTCAGAATAGTTGTGTCTACTCGGGGTTTGCCAACATAGGGGTGAACTGATTTAAATCACCAAGTGGAAAGCTTTAATTTAAATAATTGATTTTAATCTGCTTTGATTTTTGTACTTCGATTATTTCTTAAAGAAAGGAGCATTTTCACTGGTTGATATAACCATTAACATATGTTGATCTAAAACTAAATGGAGTCCTTACACTAAATAGGGTACATTTTTGCTATGTAGAAGGGTACACTATAACTAAATATATTTACTGAAACAAGTATAGCTTAATATAATTAAGGGAAATTCACTTCATGTTACTGAAAAACCTCAGGTCAACAGAACTCAGTGCCTTTGTGTTTGAGGTGTACATGAAGAGGAAAGTAATTTGCATTTGGCTTGTTTTTGTTTGAAGTGTTTTACTGTGCATAATGTTAGTGGTTCATCTTATAGGTGTGCAACTATATCAGAAATTTAATGAGTCTAGCTAATAGCACATGTAAAAATGTTCATGATCAGTGGAGCTTTCTCTCCTTGTAGCTATCCCATGAAAAATGTAGTGGATGGTTAGAATTGTGACATCAGCTGTAATCTCTCCTACCATTTTCATCAATACTATATACCATCTACTATGCTCTGAAAACGGATTCTGTACAAGTTGCTTCTATGTCAGACTCGTTCAGTATACAGACCAGTGTTGTTTTTTCTAACTGCACTCATTGCAAGCTTCATCTGGGATCTGAAAACTGTTTTCTTTCTTATCTATAATGACAGTGAATTAAAGCTGACCACTGTTTTTATTCATGAGAGAGAATAGAATCTGTTTCGTTTTTCTGGAGGTATATTGAGTATCTGAAGGGCTATTAGTATGTGAGCAGTCTTCTTTCCTAAAGCAGCATAAACAGATGCAGCTCAGAACACTGGGAGCAGATATGTTGACTCAGAAAAGTCACAATAGTCACTCATGATAATAACCACACTTTCTCTTAAAGTATTTATCAAGAAGAAAATCTCTCATTGAGTAGTCAGTAATGAAGTGCACAGGCTTTATAATCTTAATCAGGTCTATTCTTTCTGGTGTGTGTAACAGTTGGCTAAAGTTTGTTGAGTTGTATGCTTGAATGTTGTCTAGTTCAAGAAACAATTATTGGAAGTAAAAGAAGAATCTCTTAACCATCTGAGGACTGAACTAGAAGAAAAGCACAGGAATTATATTATAACAGCAAAAAAACAATGGCTGAAAGAAAACGAAGTCAGTATTAAACAGCAAGTGGAAAATGAAGTGGCATTAGCCAAAGCCCACTGGGAGAAGGAACAGAAAGAGGTGTGTGGCTTGTACTAATAGACACATAGAAATTCATAATCATCTATTAATGGACACTTAGGAGCAGATCTTCAGCAGATATAGCTCAATGTAAAGTCACTGAACCTATGGTAACTTAAACCAGTTTGGAATCTGCTCCTTTAAGCCTAATGTTAAGAAATATACTGAGCTGCTGAAATCAGTGGGAGTTGCAGATGCTCAGCGCATCTTGATCAGGCTTTAATTTAAAATTAACCTTTAAAATGTATAACTGCACCCATAAGCACATCTAAATATTTTGCTTAAATTCTGGAATGGGTGATTGATAAGTTGTATTTGCCATTTGCTTTAGTAGCCATGCAAACTTATTTGCACGTTTTCTATTGCCTTCTCAAAAACTGTGGAATGGGAACACAGAAGCACTCTGCCTTTGTTACTCTTACGTACTGAGATTTTTTTAAATTTAGAACATAATAACAGACATAGTGGGTCAGATTAACGGTCCATCAAGCCCCATATCCTGTATGCCGATAGTGGCCAATGCCAGGTGCCCCAGAGGGAGGGAATACAACAGGTAATCCTCATGTGATTCTTCTCCTGTCACCCGTTTCCAGACAGCAGCTAGGGACACCATTCCTACCCATCCTGGCTAAAAGCCATTGATGGACCTAACCTCCGTGAATCTATCTAGCTCTTCCTTGAATTCCGTTAAAGTCCTAGCCTTCACCACATCGTCCAGCAAGGAGTTGCACAAGTTGACACTGTGCTGAATGAAGAAAAACTTCCTTTTGTTTGTTTTAAACCTGCTGCCTATTAATTTCATTTGGTGACCCCTAGTTCTTATATTGTGGGAATAAGTAAATAACATTTCCTCCTTCACTTTTTCCACACCAGTGATGATTTTATAGACTTCTATCATATCCCCCCTTAGTCTCCTCTTTTCTAAGATGAAAAGTCCAAGTTGTTTTAATCTCTCTTCATATGGGACCCATTCCAAACCCCTAATCGGTTTTGTTGCCCTTTGCTGAACCTTTTCCAATGCCAATATATCTTTTTGAGATGAAGCGACCACATCTGTACACAGTATTCAAGATGTGGGAGTACCATGGTTTTATATAGAGGGAATAAGATATTCTCTGTCTTCTCTATCACTTTTTTAATGATTCCTAACATTCTATTTGCTTTATTGACTGCCGCTGCACACTGAGTAGATGTTTTTTCAGAGAACTATCCACAATGACTCCAAGATCTCTCGTTTGAGTAGTTGTAACTAAATTAGTCCCCACCATATTGTATGCATAGTTGGGATTATTTTTTCAATGTGCACTACTTCACATTTATCAACATTAAATTTTCATTTGCCATTTTGTTGCCCAATAACTTAGTTTGATGAGATCTTTTTGAAGCTCTTCACAGCCTGCTTTTGTCTTAACTATCTTAAGCAGTTTATCATCTGCAAATTTTGCCACCTCATTGTTTACCCCTTTCTCTAGACCATTTATAAATAAATTGAATAGGATTGGTTCCAGGACAGACCCTTGGGGGACCCCACTAGTTACCTCTCTCCATTCGGAAAACTTACCATTTATTCCTACCCTTTGTTTCCTGTCTTTTAACCAGTTATCAGTCCATGAAAGTATCTTGCCTCTTAACCCATGACAGCTTACTATACTGAAGAGTCTTTGGTGAGGGGCCTTGTCAAGGGCTTTCTGGAAATCTAAGTATACTATATGCCCTGGATCCTCCTTGTCCACATGTTTGTTTGACCTCCTCAAAGAACTCTAGCAGATTAGTAAGGCATGATTTCCCTTTACAGCAGGGGTTCCCAAACTTTTTGACACGGGGACCAGTAAATCCATTCACGAGCTTTTGGAGGACCGGTAACATTCATTTGCATATTTGCATATTCATTAAGCAAATGATGAATATTCAAATAAGTTGTTTCTGGTCCTCCCAAAGCCCCCAGTGCCAGCTTTAGCAAAGCTTTTGGTACGGTCACCCACAATATTCTTGCCAGCAAGTTAAAGGAATATGGATTGGATAAATGGACTGTAAGATGGATAGAAAACTGGCTAGACCAGGATTTCCCAAACTTTTTATTTTAGTTAGAACCTGTTTTTTTTCAGTACTGTTTTTTGCAGCCCAAAAATATAAACGCATATTAAAAAAAGAATAAAAAATTAATAAATGTTCTGTGTTTCACCCGGCTGCATCCTCCGCCCAGCCTGGGCCAGGGATTGGGGAACCTGGCGCCACATGGGCACTCCAGGGATTGGGGAACCTGGCGCCACATGGGCACTCCACATGGGCACTCCAGGGAGCAGGAGCAGATTGGGGGTAGGGTATCTGGCTAGGAGGGAGGGTGCAAGGAGAGGTAGGGTTGCCAGGTTTCTGGTTTTGTACCGGACAGTCCAGTATTTGAGGGTTCTGTCTGGGAAACAAATTTGAGAAAATATGTCCGGTATTTTCTAATTAGGCAAGTTTTATTATAATTAGGTGTATCAGTCCGTAGCTGTGAACTGCCTGGCTGGTAGATGTGCTAACCCTGCGTGAGTGTGTCTACCAGCCAGGCAGTTCGCAACTACTCGAGGAAGGGTATGGGGGGGGAGAGGGTAAAATGGAATCCCCGGGGCCGGACTCACTCGTGTGCCCGGGTCTGCATGTGCCCGGGTCAGTCCTACTTCCCGCCGGCCGATTCGCTCTTCACCCCCTCCCCTCCCCCCGCTTCTCTTCCCAATCTTCCCCCATCCAGCCCTGCTGCCCCCGTCCAGCTCTGCTTCTGGCGGTCAGTTCCCCACCGATCTCCCCCGGCCAGCCCCGCTCCCCCGACCCCTTCCCAGGCGGCCGATTCTCCCCTGCTTCTCCTCCCGATCTCCCCCGTCCAGCCCTGCTTCCGGCGACTGGTTCTCCTGTCCCCCTCCTCCCAATCTCCCCGTCCAGCCCCGTCCCCCAGCCAGACCTGCTTCAGCCGGCTGTTCCCTCCTCCCCCCCGATCTCCCCTCCCAGCCCCGCTCCCCTCCCCCTCCCAGCCATCTGATTCTTCCTCGCTTCTCCTCCTGATCTCCCCCATCCAGCCCTGCTTCTGGAGGCTGGTTCTCTCGTCCCTCCTCCTTCCGATATCCCCGGCCAGCTCCCCCACCCCGTGCCCGGCCCCCAGCCAGCCCTGTTTCGCTGCGCCGCCCCGCCCCCGATCTCTGCCAGACAGCCCCACTGCCCCCAACCCTGCTTACGGTGGCCAGTTCTCCCCCTTCCCACACACCTCCTCCCAGCCCACCCTACTGCCCCAACCCTGCTTCCCGGCGGCCGGTTTCCTCACACACACACCTCCTCCCAGCCTGCCCCGCTCCCCTCCCGGCAGCCACGCTGAGGCCCGGTATTTTTTTCCCATGGCCCATAGTTTGGAAAATGCTGCTTTACAGAAACCATATTGACTTTCCCTCAACAAATTATGTTCATCTATGTGTCTAACAATTTTATTCTTTACTATAGTTTCAACTAATTTGCCCAGTACTGACGTTAAATTTACTGATCTGTAATTGCCAGGATCACTTCAAGAGCCCTATTTAAATATTGGCGTCACATTAGCTATCTTCCAGTCATTAGGTATGAAAGCTGATTTAAAGGATAGGTTACAAACCACAGTTAATAGTTCCTCAATTTTCCATTTGAGTTCTTTCAGAACTCTTGGGTGAATGCCACCTGGTCCCGGTTACTTGTTACTGTTAAGTTGATCAATTTATTCCAAAACCTCCTCTAATGACTCCTCAATCTGGGACAATTCCTCAGATTTGTCACCTAAAAAGAATGGTTCAGGTTTGGGAATCTCCCCAATATCCTCAGCCGTGAAGTCTGAAGCAAAGAGTTCATTTAGCTTCTCTGCAATGACTTGATCATCTTTGAATGCTCCTTTGGCATCTCAGTTGTCCAAGGGTCCCTGCTTCTGATGTTCTTAAATATTTTGCTATTACTTTTTGCGTTTTTGGCTAGCTGTTATTCAAACTCCTTTTTGGCTTTTCTTAATATATTTTTACACTTAATTTGACAAAGTTTATGCTCCTTTCTATTTTCCTCACTAGGATTTGACTTCCACTTTTTAAATCTTTTTTTTATCTGTCACTGCTTCTTTTACTTGGCTATTAAGCCACGGTGGCACGCTTTGGGTTCTCTTACTGTGTTTTTTAATTTGGGGTATACATCTATTATGATGTCTTTGAAAAGTTTCCATGTTGCTTGCAGAGATTTTACTTTTGTCACTGTATCTTTTAATTTCTGTTTAACTAACTTCCTCAATTTTTTTGTAGTTTCCCTTTCTGAAATTAAATGCCACAGTGTTGGGTTGCAGAGGTGTTTTTCCCACCACAGGAATGTTAAATTTTATTACATTTATTGTCACCAAGTTATCCAGTTATATTTACCTCTTGGACCAAATCCTGCACTCCATTTAGGATTAAATCAAGAATAGCCTCTCCCCTTGTGGATTCCAGAACCAGCTGCTCCAAGAAGCAATCATTTGAAGTATCAAGAAATTGTATCTATGCATCCCGACCTGAGGTGACATGTAGCCAGTCAATATGGAGATACAGTAATTCCTCATTTAACACTATAGATATGTTTCAGAAAATGATTGTGTTCAGTGAAAACGTGTTATGCGGGGTCAATTTTCCCATTGAAAATAATGGAAAAGGTGGGGGTTGCGTTTCAAGCGGTGGTGTCTGTTGGGACTGGGACATAAGGTTGGGGGAGAAAAGGGACTGGGTTACAGCAGGGAGGGGAGGGGAAGAGAGGAGAGGGGGACTGGGTTGGGAGTATGCCTCTGTGACTGGTCGCCTGCACTGCGTCTGGCGGGGTTGCCGGGGAATGGCGCGGCGAGCGGCGAACCCGCTGCCACTTTGCAGGGAGGCGGGGGAAGCCCCGCGCAGCCGCAGGTGACGGGCCGGCTGCGGAAACCCAGCTGCCGGCCTACAAGCGGGGGTGGAGGAGTGGGGGCAAGGCGTCCAGTGAGGGGGAGTCAGCGGGGAACGGCGCGGCGAGCGGCAAACCCTCCGCCTCTTTGCAGGGAAGCGGGGGAAGCCCTGCACAGCCACCGGCAACGGGCCGGCTGGGGAAATCATGTTATTCCAGGGACGGTCGTGTAATTCAAAAAATGTTTCTCCCCCCCCCCCCAAAAAATCGTACTATCGCAAAAACGTGTTAAGCGGGCACGTGTTAAATGAGGAATTACTGTAGTTAAAATCCCCCACTATTATTGCACATGCATCTGACGAAGTGGATCTTTGCCCATGAAAGCTTATGCTCCAATAAATCTGTTAGTCTATAAGGTGCCACAGGACTTCTCGTTGCTTTTGCAGATTCAGACTAACACGGCTACCCCTCTGATACTTGTCACTATTATTGAGGTTTTTTTAACTTGAGTGCTCTAATTGGACCTGGTAAAAAAGTGTTTCAAGAAGCTTAAATTACACTAACCCTTCAGAAATGGAGGTTCTTGTTTCTACAGAAGCAGCTTTATTTCATCACGTTGTGTGTGTTTCTCGTCTCACAGGGAAAGATGTACACCTCAACTGTATAACTGACAAATAGTAACTCTAGTTTTTACATATTTTTCTTCTAAGAAATACTTTTTTTTTTAATGTAGCTCAAAGAACAAGCTATCCAAGAATTAGAAAGAGAGTGGCAAGGCAAACTGGACCAAACTCTAGCAGAAACTAAAAAAACTTTAGTTGAACTCAAAGACAGTGGCAGCCAAACTGACCAAGTACCCATAATGGATGAAACATCAAGTAAGGAGATGGAAAGGATGGTTCAGGAGCAAAAATTGCAACAGGAGGATACACTGAAAGAAAAGGAGAAGGCTGTTAGAGAGGCCTTGAAAGAACTTGAAACAGAACTGGAGAGAAAACATCATGAAAACGTTGCCAGTCAGGTAATATAGACATTTCACACTGCTTATTGTTTTACAGTATTCAAACATATGTAAAGTGAGTGCTATTAAATCAGAATGCCAATGTTTATGCTTGCTTGATTGTCCTTTACTCAGTGTAAATAGCACAAGTTCAAAGCAGTGAAGAATCTGATGGTAAATGTGGTGTTTTAAGCAGAGGAAGTTATTATAAAGCAAGTTTAATCGTACCTTTAGTAATTCAAATCCTTGTATTTGATTATCTCCAAAATTTGAAAAATATTAACCTTCTGTTTTCCTCCTCCTGATGCTATAGAAATGTTATGAAAGATCATCTAGGCCTGCAGTTCTCTAGCTATGCTACCTTTGAACTCTGTAATATGACTCAAAAGAATGAGCCAGTATAAGTTCCTGAATTTCTGAGCAAAACCACTTGATGCATTTTTTTAGTTAATTAATTTAAAACACAATTAATGTTTCTTAATTCTCTCTCTTTTTTGGGGGGGGGAGGGTAAAGGAACCTCAAGCTATAATGCATTGGAACTTATTTAAAAACAAAAAAATGTGGTAACCCTGATACTCTTTTTCCTGTAAGCATTGGTAATTCAAACAGAAATTACAAGTTTGTCTTGTGCTGATGTACTACTTCACAGTGTTAAACATGAAACCACATTTTGACTCTAATGGTTAAAATGAGTTCTTGTTCCTCTGTTTCTCTCTTTGAAGGTAGAAACCGCTTTGACCAAAGCTTATGCCAGGTGGTTGCAAGAATTAACAGAACTTGAAGAATACAAAACAAATCTGAAAGCAGAGCGAGAGAAATGGGAAAGAGAGCATGAAATCAATGCAGCAAAACAGGTAGCAAAGCATACTTAGTCGGATGCTTGGCAGTTCTCTAGCTTGTGTGTGTGTGTGTGTGTGTATACACACACACACACACACACACACACACACACACACACACACACACACACACACACACACTCTCTCTCTCTAGCCAATTAGCCCGTCATAAGACGGGATTTTCAGGTCTTCTCTCCTGAGCGTGCTCGCGCGCGCTCTCTCTTCCTACTGCTTCCCCCAACCCTCAGCTCTCCTCCGCCTCCTGCCTCTCTCTCCGTCTCTTTCTTTCTCTTCTCCCTCTCCTGCCTCTCACTCTCCCTTTCTCTTCTCCTTCTCCTCCTTCTCCTGCCTCTCTCTCCGCCCCCCCTTCCCCTTTCCCTTCCCCTTCCCTCCCTCTGTGGCGCTTGGCTGAGTGCTGCCTGCTCAGCTGGGCTGCTGCGAGGGAGGGGGGCAGGGAGGTGACGTGCGGGGCCGGGGCCGGGGCTGGGGCCGGGGCTGTGTACATCACTGCTCTCCCTTCCCCTCCCACCCCGGCGGAGCCCAAACAGCCCCTTGCGCTGCTGGCTCCCCCAGCGGCCCGGCTGAGGGGCGCAGCACTCAGCTGAGTGCCACAGCGGGAGGGGAAGGGGGCCGGTGACGTACACGGTCAGCTGGGCCGGGCGGCAAGCGGCCGTTTGGGGTCCGTGCTCCCACTCGTGAGGAGTGCGGACCCCAAAGGGCCGCTTGCCGCTGCCTGCTCCCCCGCCGGGGCTCGGCGGGAGCGCCGCTCAGCTGGGAGCGGTGCGCCACAGCGTGCCACGCAGGGAGGGGCTGAGGGTGGGGCTGGCCGGAAGGGGGGTGGAAAGCAGAGCTGGAGGAGATCGGGGCTGTGGGGCTGGAGGGGAGGATGGGGGGCAGAGGAAGGGGGAGGAAGCAGCGCTGGTGGGGGATGGATATCCGGGGGGCTGTGCAGCCCAAACCGCCACGGAGCGAGGGGAAGGGGGGGCGGCACGCTGACGTACACGGCCAGGGGGCGTGGCCGTGTACGTCAGCGTTACAGACGCACAGACACTGGGCTACTATATATATAAAAGTAAAATAAAATTAAAATTTGAAAAAAAGTTAAGTTAAATCAAAACAATTCAGTTTTCTAGCAAAAAAAATTTGAGCCCTGATTCAATAAAGCATATATTTAAGTGCTGTGCTAAACTCAGGTCTAATGAAGTAAATTACACTGGTTTAAAATTGTGAGTAGATTTCTCCATTAATGGAAATGAGCAGAATTAAAATGGAGCCAAATAATTTGCTACTGAAATAGGATTGATAATGGACTGACTTGTAAAACTCTTCTGACTGCAGTGGAGAAACACTTGCAGTCATTCTTTCTCAAATGGCTGTAGCAACTCCATTAATATTTCATCTTAACTGGAAGCAATTTTTTTCTTAGACTTCTGCAAGATGTTTAATATATTGTAAAGCTGTTATCACATTGATTAGATAGGAGGAACATTCTCTGTGTGTGCGTGCGCGCACACCATGTGCACACTTAGCAATGCAGAACAATGTGTGTATCCACATTTTCAAACAGGGTTCATCAGTTTCTTTTAAGTTTATGCTGTGTTAGTTGTTATGCTCTTATAATCCTTAAGGGTTTGCTGACAGACTGTTTTTAAATATATTTTGCATTCTTTAGCTATCACTAGTTCTTTCAGCAGCTGAAGAGAAATGGAAGAAACAGCTTGAGAACACAGAGAAATCTGGAGCCAGAACCAAAGATCTTGAAGAGAAGATCCTTTCTCTTAGAAAGGAACTGGAGCTAAAGAAAGAAGAAATCCCTGCAACTGTTAAAGCAGAGCTAGCACAGGCTCGTGCTCAGTGGAACAAAGAAAAGCAAGAAGAAATCATACAGCTACAGGAACAAAATGAGCGAGACTACCGTTCATTCTTAGATGACCATAGAAATAAAATAAACCAGGTGCTTGCAACTGCTAAGGAAGATCTTGCGAAGCAGAAAAATGAATTGCTAATTCAGAAAGAGGCAGAACTTAAGATGTGTCTGGACCAAAAGCAACGAGAATGGGCAGGTCAGGAAACACAGAGACTCCAAGAGGAAATTCACCAATATGAGGAGAAGATTCTAATTGAACTTGAGCTCTTGTTAAGGGAAATCCACGAAGAACTAGTCACAAATGGAAATAATGAGCATTCTTGGCAGGATGCATGTTCCTGTAGTACCATTCAGTCAAACCGCCAATACAAGGAAAAGCTAAAGGCATCCCTAGAGAAGGCTTATAGAGGCACAATGCACACAATTCTAGAAAAAGCCAGACAAGAATGGAGAGAGGTAATGGTTCTATAAATTAAAAATATAACTATGCCAACCCTGAGGAAGGGACTTCTTGGGTAACTGTCATAGGACTTTGCGCATCCCCAAGACATTATATATGGATCAAAAACATAAAACAATTGAGTTTTTTATTGGTCTATTATTAAAACTTTAGAAGAGAGATAGAAGATTCCCTCTTAAGTGAAAAAGAGGACTACAGGTATAACTTTGACATTTTAAAAATTTGTTAGACAAATTCAAATTAGAAATAAGTACACATTTTTAACAGAGAGTGTGATTAGCCATTGGGAAGTGGTGGATTCCTCATTTCTTGATGCCTTGATATCCAGACTGGACACCTTTCTGGAAGATATACTTTAGTCAAACACAAGTTATTTAGCTCAATATAAGGGTAATTGGGTGAAATTCTATGGCTTATGTTATCCAGGAAGTCCTACTGGTCTTCTGACCTTAGCTCAGGAAATTCATTCATAGATTTTTAAGTTAACTTAGAATGTATATCTGGAGAAATTCCAGAAATTGTCCTCTGAAGTTAAAGTAATGGATTTTGTGTTCTACTGGATCAAATATTGCCTTTAACAGTAGTTTGCATATTTTGCAGGTTGTCATTCATATGTGGTGGTGTTCTATAAACTGCTGATATGGACTTGGCGTAGTCTTTTTGAATAGAAGTTTAAAAGCATGAACTCTGAAAGCTAGCCACCTACCCTAACAGTATACCATCCCTGATAGATGTCTGTCTAACCTGCTTTTAAATATCTCCAGAGATGGAGATTCCACTACCTCCCTAGCCAATTTATTCCAGTGTTTAAACTTCCTAGCTATCAGGGTGGTTTTCCTAATGTCCAACCTAAACCTCCCTTGCTGCAGTTTAAGCCCATTGCTTCTTGTCCCAACCTCAGAGGCCAAGGAGAACAATTTTTCTCCCTCTTCCTTGTGACACCCTTTTAGATACCTGAAAACTGCTATCATGTCCCTTCTCAGTCTTTTCCTTTCCAAACTAAATAAGCCCAATTCTTTCAGTCTTCCTTCGTAGGTCATGTTCTCTGGACCTTTAATCATTCTTGTTGCTTTTCTCTGGACCTTCTCCAATTTCTCTGCATCTTTCTTGAAATGTGGTGGTCAGAATTGGACACAATACTCCAACTGAGGCCTGATCAACACAGAGTAGAGTGGAAGAATGACTTCTCATGTCTTGCTCACAACACTTCTGTTAATGCATCCCAGAATCATGTTTGTTCATATTTATTGTGGTCCACTATGACCCCTACATTTGTTTCTGCAGTATTCCTTCCTAGACAATTGCTTCCCAATCTGTATGCGTGAAACTGATTGTTCCTTCCTAAATGGAGTACTTTGCATTTGTCCTTATTAAATTTCATCCTATTTACCTCAGACCATTTCTCCGGTTTGCCTAGATCATTTTGAATTATGACTCTATCCTCCAAAGCAGTTGCAACCCCTCCCAGCTTGGTATCATCTGCAAAGTTAAGCATACTCTCTATGCCGTTATCTAAATGGTTAATGAAGATATGGAACAGAACTGGTCCCAAAACAGGCTCCTGCGGAACCTCACTTTTTATGCCCTTTCAGTAGGATTGTGAACTGTTAATAACTACTCTGAGAACCGTTATCCAGCCAGTTATGCACCCACCTTACAGTAGCCCCATCTAAGTTGTGTTTGCCTAGTTTATTGATAAGATCATGTGAGACCATATCAAATGCCTTACTAAAGTCTAGGTATACCACATCCACTACCTCACAGATTGTTTTGACATGATTTGTTCTTTATAAATCCATGCTGGCTGTTACCTATCACCTTATTATCTTCCAGGTGTTTGCAGATGATTTCCTTAATTACTTGCTCCATTATCTTTCCTGGCACAGAAGTTAAACTGACTGGTCTGTAGTTTCCTGGGTGGTTCTTATTTCCCTTTTTATAGATGGGCACTATATTTGCCCTTTTCCAGTCTTCTGGAATCTCTCCTGTCTTCCATGATTTTTCAAAGATGATAGCTAAAGGCTGAGATACCTCCTCTATCAGCTCCTTGAGTATTCTAGGATGCATTTCATCAGGCCCCGGTGACTTACAAACATCTAACTTTTCTACGTGATTTTTAACTTGTTCTCTTTTTAATTTTATCTTCTAAACCTACCCCATTCCTACTAGCATTCACTGTGTTAGGCATTCTTTCATCATCAGACTTCTTGGTGAAGACTAAAACAAAGCACCTCTGCCATTTCCAAGTTTCCTGTTACTGTTTCTCCCTCCTCACTGATCAATGCATACATTGTGCAATGTACCCACCATTGTCTCCTGGCCCTACAAGCTTGGCTAACGCAGGTCTACAAACTAGGCAAGGACCCACAGTGGTTGTTTTGTCCCCCCAGCTCTCCTTGTCCTGCTCAATTGGTGGCTGCAGAGCCAGGTAATTTGGTGTCCTTCTCCAAACCCAGCCCCTCAGTCACTCATGACAATGCTTCTGCTGTAGGGTGGGGTGCTTACCTGGGCCAATTGCAGATGCAGGGCCTGTCGTCCCAGGATGAACTAGGCCTTCACATAAACATGTGGGAACTATGGACCATTCGCCTGGCTTGCCAGGTCTTTCTGGATCCCCTATGGGGCACTTGCAAGGAAGTGTTCATGGACAACTTTATGGCAATGTTTTTTGTGAACAATCAAGGGAGTGCTGACTCCTTTCCCCTGTGCCAGGAAGCCATACTCCTATGGGAATTCAGTATCAGCAATGGCATAACCTTCAAGCCTCATTCCTCCTGGGAGGTTCAACGAGCTGGCGGACTGGTTCAGTCACTTGTTTTCCAATCACAAGTGGTGTGATGGATAAGAGGAGTGCTGGCCAGCACTAGGTGACTAAAGGGTTAAACTCAGGTAGCTAAGGGTGTTGGCAGAGGCCAGAAGAACCAATGGGATACAGTGCTGTAATTTGAATTGTATATACATACCTACTGCTGTTTCTCTTTGTGTGAGTTCTAAGTTAAGGACTGGAGGGAGCAATATGCAATAATCAGGACTACCATACCTGCAAGGAATTCGGGGCATGGAAGTGGACTGGACCATGAAGGGATCATGAATAAATAAGGGGAAAATGCATATTTAGGCACGATCAGGGTATTTTTCTTTGTTTTGGTTGTTTGGTTAAACTTCTCTGTGTGGATTCCATGTGCCTTCCCTCCCCCACTCACCATATTTAGCTGCAGCCCAAAGAGATTGCTCTTTGTGTTTTGATCTATTCTTTTCTTAGTTGCTCTGTAACACCTAGCAACCAAGTATGCTTTATCAAATATATCTTTTTGTTTTGCTAATAAAATCCCCCTTTTTAAGGCGATGATTTGATTCTTGTGTCCTGGAAGGTAACAGAAGGTCTGTGTGTGTGTCTGCCTAGCCTGGAAGGTCAGCTATCAAAGACTCAGTTTATTTTCTTTTGTTTCTTTTTTCAAGCTCTCTTGTGGCACAAAAGCTTGGGGTACTCGTTGGGAAGGAATTTAAGTGTTCCTTCCTAACTTTTTTCAGGGTTCTTTAAAAAAAAAAAATCACTGGGCAGATGTTCTGCTACCCATCTTCCAGAAGTGGGGGGTTTCCCCAGTAGACCTATTTGTGACAAGGGTCAATTGTAAGTGTCCCATGTATTGCTGCTTCCTAAGCGGCAGCCCCAGCTCCCTTTTGGATGTTTTTCACCTCTCATGGTCAGGCCAGATGTGTTATGGTTTTTCCCCTGCTCCCCCTTATCTACAGGATCCTTCTTAAAATCAAGAAGGGCAGGGCCTCAGTCATCCATGTAGCTCCCGTATAGCCCAGATAGTACTGGTTCGCCCTATTACTGAGCCTTTCCAGGCCCACTACAATAACCCTTCTCTTCTTCTGCTTGTCACCTATGAACATGGTAGGCTCCATCACCCCAGCATGGATGATCTGTGGTTGAACCCCACAGAGATGGGCTTCTCCAGTCCAGGTAGGGAGGTCCTCATGGGGAGTAAGAAACTGTCTTCCAGGGCCACTTAGCAAGCCAAGTGGAAATGCTTTTCCTTATGGTGCAAGCAAAAGGGGATCTGGGCACTGAAGACTCCTATCTCTGTCATCTTAGACTACTTAATGTGTGTAAAGTAGCAAGGGCTAGTACTTTCCTCTAAGAGTGCACCTGGTGGCCATTTCCTCCTTCCACATGGGGAATTGGGGTAGGTCTGTATTTACAGATCCCATGGTGACCTGTTTTCTCAAGGAACTTGACCAACTGTACCTTCATGTCAGACATCCCCTTCTCCAGTAGGATTTGAACCTCGTGCTCTCTAAACTGATGGGTCCTCCCTTTGAACCTCTGGCCACCTGTCCTACTTGTCATGGAAGGTAGACTTAGTAGTTATAACCTGAGCCAGGAGGGTCTCTGAGCTCCAGGTCCTCCCTTTGGAACTCTTCTATACTGTCTTTTAGCAGGACAAAGCTCAGTTCTGGCAGCATCTAGCCTTTCTACCTAAACTGGTCTCCCACTTTCATGTCAACCAGACTCTATTCCTGCCTGTCTTCTATCCGAAACCCCATACTAATGATAGGGAGTGTGTGCTGCACTCCCTGGATGTTTGGTGAGCCCTCGTGTTCTATGTAGAAAGAACAAAGCAGTTTAGAAAGTCACCAGAAGTCTTTATTGCATTGACAGGGAGACCTTTCATCCTATGTCTCCTCTCAACAACTCTCCCATTGGATCATGTCTTGTATCAGAATGTGGTACAACCTAGCAAAGTTGCTAGCACCTCCACAGATTACCCACTTCACTAGAGCCCTGGTGTCTTTGGGGGCATTCTTTGAAAATATTCCAATTCAGGACATTTGCTGAGTGGTGACATGGTTGTCTGTGCTCACCTTCATGTCTCACTAAGCCATCATGCAGCATGCCAGGGATGGTGCAGTGTTTGACAGTGCAGTTTTTGCTTTGGTCACTAAATGACTTCTCATCCCTCCTCCAAGAGAACTGCTAATAAGTCACATATTGAAATACACATAGCACTCATTCAAAGAAAAACCAATTACTTGTCTTTCATAACTTATTCTTTGAGATGTGTTGCTCACGTCCATTCCAAATCCTGCACACCTCCCCGCTGTCGGAACAAACTGGCACGAAGGAGCTGAGAGCGTGGGGGGTTGGTTGTGCCTTTATATATGCTGCGGCAGAGGCACCATGCCAGGAGGCTCCACAGCCAACCCTATGGATACCGCTAGGATAAAAGCTTTCCAGAGACCATGCACATACACATATTGTAATGGACATGAGCAACACATCTCAACGGTCACAAAAGGTAAGTAACTGGTTTTTTTCCTCCTAATTTTGATTTATGTTGGGTGTGCCAAGGGGATGAATCCTTCAGTCTTGTTTGTAGAATACCCATGTAACACATTTATTTCTGTTAGCTTTATTGAGACCTTCAAACAGTGAATAGATCCCCCATTTCTGCTTCTCTATGATGTTTAAAAATTAGAGAGGATCATTTAAAATCATACAAAGGCTTGAAAAATTGTTAAAAATGTATTGTCACCAATTTTAAATAGCTTTGCTTGAGTTTACCTGGATTGTAAAAAATTTTTGTTTTGTGTGTCTCCATCTTGAAAAACATCGTAGTCTCCCATTTAAAGGGAAACAGACTTTGCAAGGCTCACACAAAACTCTCAATACTACAAAAATAATCTTACTTTTTATGTTTTCTGTTCTTTGTTTGGAAAATGCTTCTCCTGCATTTCATAGCTGTTACCTTTTGATTATTGGGAGTACCCCAATGAAACTCCTATGACCACCCAACAGAATAACTCATTCATTAGTTGTGGAATCATCTAAAAACATGGCAAAAACACATAAGATATTATCATTTATCTTATCTCTTCCAGAAACAGATGAAAGTAAGCAATTACTTATATAAGGCTGCTGCCAGCATGTAATGGAGCAACCAGTTTCTACTTAAAACTGACCCCATGCTCAAACAAATGAATAATCTGTAAATTTGTTTTTTTTCTGTAGTAGCCATATAATAGGTGTCACTGATAAAGCATAGAATCTTTCCCTTCTGATACATCTGCTCTAAACCGAAAGTACCATTTCAAACAGGACTATGTTAACATGCACTAGGTACGTTTTTAATCCAAACAAGCCGAGTTTAAAGGTGGCAGTTATAGTGCAACAGTCTAGTGGATGCTGTAGTTCACATTCCTGTGTCCGTACTGCAAGGACATGTTGACAAACATTTAGAGGCAAAAGTCTTGGTGAAAGCCGTTGGCAAAAAATCAACATTATTAATATTGAATTCAGCTTCTAAACTACTGATTATTTGAACTACTTAACTATTCAGAAAGTTTTTGGGTTTCTTAGCAATTTCTTCTATTTATATTTGCCACAACTATGAACAAGAAAGTGAAATAATTTTTTCTGCCCTTACACTATCCCTAGTCAAACAGGAGTTTTTTATCAATGAAATCCAGTTCTTTTCCATTGGACACGTCTTTGAACAGTTTCAGCTTGTTTTAGGCTTTACATATTTATGCCTTATTTAGACTACATGACGTTTACCTGAAAACCATGAAGATGACAAAATGCTAATAAAGCTGCATCTGTGACTAAGAGAACACTGTGGTAAGCTGGCACTAAGGTAGCCTGTCTTCTACCTTCAGTGAGCAGTTTTAGAAATATAATAAAGATTTTTGCTATCTTGATAGATCTCTGGAATAAAACTGTTCAAAGCTAGTGGAGGCATTGTGGGATGATCCATTTGTTTGCTACACAGACTATTTCTGGATGTGGCTATTTTTAAGTATCTATGAGCATTAAGAACTTACTGATTTCTAATATCTGGTTTCAAATTACAGAAACATGAACAACTCTTCAAAGAAACAGAGCACTCTTGCATGCAAAATGGTGAAGGAGAAAGTGGGGACCAGGCAAAATCATCCACGTATGATGTTGGACACCAAGTAAAATTACAAAAAATATTAAGAAGGCAGCCCCCTTTGCAAGATACTGAAATGGATAATGGTATGCTTGGTTTCACTTTTCAGTGAAATCTTGTAAATTTCGTTGTGCAGCATATAAAATGTAATTTTAGATTATCATCATTTTTCAATAAAGTCCCTTGTTAATTTCACAGAAGAACACAGGTGTCGTGCAGCTGAGTGTCACCACACATAGCTTTTAGGTGCCTCAAATCATGGAGATCTATAAAGCCTGATTGAGGCGCCTAGACTCATTATACAATGAATTTGGGGGGAGCTAGGTACCTCAGAATGGGATTCACAAAAGCCAACATGCTAGGTAGCTCCTCGCCTAAACTAGCCAATGGGAGGTGCCAAGCCAGTGGAGTGTGTATAACATTTTAGCAAGAAGCTAGGGGAGGGGCAGGAGGAGGAGAAGTAGCTCTCATGGTTAGACTACTCAACTGGGATTTGGGAGGCCCCTGGTTCAAGTCTTTCCTCTTCCCAAGGGAGAGAATTGATTTGAACCTCTCAGGTGGATGCCTTAAACATTGGGTTATGGGATGTTCCAAAGGGGCTTGTAACCTTTATGTTGATATGTTTCTAATTAATATAATGGTGTTAAAAATAAGGATACAATAAAACTCAGTTTTCAGGTTCAAGCCCCAAGACCAAGTACAGAAAATTTAGTAGAGGTCTTCTAGATGACATTTTGGTCAAATCAAACTCTATTAAAAAGTAAAATGATTAGTGGCACCTAATGGTACTCATTTAAATGTTAATTGGAGCTCTCCTCAATTTTAACAAAATTATCCCTTTTGTATCTGTTATAATTCTAATTAATATTTAACCTAATCATAACTATAGTCACATGTCTGCAACTCCTTATTGATTCTTTACATTACATATTATTTAACTTAACATCTACAACTATATCCTTCCCATATTACTAATATAGAGAACATTTTAATAAAACATGCACAATTTTTAAAAAACATTTATTAAAAACTTCCTAGAATCAGTTATAACCAAGACATAGCCACAGAATAATCTTGGGTCATGTCTTTGGTAACTGCAACTTTCCCATCTTATGTCCCCAACTAATCTCTAACTTTCTTACACATAGCAACTTCCAAGTCTATTTTCCAGGCTTCTCTATGCCAAAATCTAATTTCTATTTAACATAGGCTACATACTACCTCAGTCTCTCCTGTTGAAGTGTTCCCTCTTACTTCACGTATGGAGAGTACAAAAGCAAATGGTTTGGAGAGCCAACTGAAGTATCCCACAGGGGGCATGATGATTCTCCATGTTCTTGTTAAATATATTTTGTCATGCTGGCTAACTCCTGATTTGTAACGTTAAAGTTTAGATTTTTTTTGAGAATCCTGCTCTAGAATATTCTGACTTTATAGTATTTTAAGTTAAACAGAAATGTTGCAGCTCACTCCCAAATGTCTTGTATATAGTGTGGCCGGGTCAGGGCCTGCACAGCTGGAGAGAAACATCACAGGAGGCCCCAGGTTATGCACAAAGCCCTCTCCTAGGTTTCATGTTTGCTTTTAGAGTTCTTATGCTACCAAAAGAACATAAAACAACAAAGCCCATGAGTCTCTGGCCCTATGCCCATACTGCGGCTTAAATCCTTCACCACCAAAATAACAAACCATCTATTAAACACAAAATAGTATAACCAGTGCAACTCTTCTGCTTCTGGAGCTCCTTGTCCTGGCTGTAGAAAGTAGCCCTTTCCCCCTCTCCTGGAAATAGACCAGCCTGTCTTTGTTTCTTAACCTAACTAGGTTCAGCCTGCATGTGATCCTTCCCAGCTGGGAGTGCCTCCTTGAAATGACTCCAAAAGTCTCTACTAGAATTTCTTTTAAAAAAATACAGTCCCAAAATCTCCCCCTCTTCCCCCCACCCCACCCCCCCGTCTGAGTCAGTGGACCTCTCTACATTCACAACACTGCTGGGTTGGGTACGTTGTGTCTGCAGTGCACAAAAAGATGTACAGTTTATAGATCCTTTAACAAATACTGCATTTGGACTGTATGTCTACAGCCTCTTATGAGACTTTGTAAGCTATAATGTACATTTTTCTTGGGTGTAAAGGAATAGCTAATTAAAATCCTAAAAATATGTTTGATTTTGGTTCTCTTGATTCTGTGACTGATATGTAACTTGTAGTAATTACTATTGCAGATCAGAAATGCAAGAAAAGGAATCTCTGGTCTCATGAAGATTTTTGCTGTGACCACTGTTGCCAGCAGCTTGAAACAAAGGAGACTGAATGCCAGGATCTAAAAAGAAAACTGGAGAAAGCCTGCAGGCACCTCCAGCTTGCAGTGAGGGAACACAAAGCTAAAGTAGAGCAAATCCAAGGTTAGTATCTCTACTCACCTAAATAGAATTCTGAATAGTTTAATCTCCTCCTGGTTATATGAATCTGTCCTTCATCTTTAAGCTGTAGAGTACAACTGCTGTAATGGTACATATCTAAATAACTCTCAGCCCTAATAAATTTACTTTCTAATAATCATTCATTACAGAACTTTTTTCTAAACCTCTATATCCTGGGGACTAGCACAGAGATCAATGTTTCGATTCATTCTGTGATCTCTGAATGAGTCTGTTCTAGGAAAATTTAACTGACAATGGATATTCTTTGGGCATTTGTCCACATAGATTCCACTGTAAATGTGTATGCCCTGTGTGCATGAGCCTGTAATCTTTGGCCAGCAGTGTCCACTGGGGCTGCATGTGTGCTCTGCAGGGTATAAAGTAGGGATGTAAGCGCTTAGTCGAGTAGTCGACTACTTGATAAGCCTAGGCTTATTGGGTAATCGAGTCACTACTCAACTAGTCACTTCTCCCCTCCTTGCTGTCTCTACCAGGCTCACGCCTGGTCCCCCACTGCTCCTCTGCCTTTTAAATGTAGTAAAAGCCAAGCGGCTCTTACTACATTTAAAAGGCAGAGTCATAGCGGGGTTAACTCCAGACACCAGGAGCTAGCCCTGTTGTGGCTCTGCAGTTCCTCTCCTTATTGACTAATCAAGTAGTCGATCGAAATTCCATCGACTACTTGATTAGCTGATTAAACACAATTAACATCCTTAGTATAAAGAGCTGAGCGGTCCCAACTGCCACTCAATTCCTTTCCTTTTCACGTTCTATGGTAGCAAGTCAGATGCCACTGTTCTGCTTTTCTGTAGTCTTTAAAAAAAAAAAAAAAAAAAAAAAAAAAAGTTAGTAGCTTAGATAATAGTCTGTAGTTTTAATAAGCTTTAAAAAGCCAGTGGCCTAAATAGTAAAAGGGAGGATCCTTCAGGTTTTTTCCCCCTCTTCCTTTTTAGAAACTTTCCTTTGTTTCTGCGGAGTTGATCCCAGGGGCGGAGAACAGGCTTTAGAATCTTCCCTGCTTTAGAGACCATTATACCCAACCAAGATGCACAAACAACGTGTGTGCTTTGTTTAAGCACATCTCTTGCCCCTAGCAGCATGCCATTTGTAACTCTTTTTCTATGTTCGTGCAAACAGCTCATGATACTCCAAGGAAGGAAGGAGCAAAAATCTCTGGAGGGAGCTTGGATCAGTTGCTGTCTCCAAAAGTCATAGCTCCTCTGGCTTACCTACACCTGCTCCTTTGCAAATTGCATTGGCACATGACACTTCATAGATTGTAGGGTACTTTGCACTCTATCTTTAGTGACAGACATTGTGCTTCCTTAGCACCATTGGCATCAGTATCCTATATTGCAGGTTCATTGGTACCTCATTCTGATAAGACTTCTGTTGAGATGCCTCCATTGGTACCATAGTCACAGTATGCTTGATATTGCTACTGCTTGCTATGTCCTCCCAGGCTACTTTCACATCTCCTGCAGATCCTACCATCACTCTGGAACTAGAGTGTCTCTTCCTTGATGTGTGTGTCTATCTGCTATTAGTCTCTGCTGGTACCAGAGATCAGGATGCCAGAGACAGACCGACGAGAGAGTTCTAGAGACTCACATGGAAGAAAACTGAAATGAAGATGAAACTCAAAGATGTTACTCTATTGTGGCAGATTCTAGATCAGATTGTCCTCACTGTCTTACAATCATGATTTAGGCAGAATTTCTATACCCTCCTCTATACCCTCTTTTATACCCTTGTTGTAAGTTGTCTGAGGTTTTGCAAGTTGCATATACAGCCCCCATGGATGCTGCTCGCTAAAAGATCCAGGCTTATTCCCGCATCTACAGTAGAATCCCAATGGGCAAAAGCAGCTCTCAATTCCACTTACTGTAAGATAAGTAACATGTTTTTCATCATGCTTCACCTGACCTCTCCCCATCTTATGTCACAGCTGTTGCATTAAATACTTCTTTATAAAAAAGCATGCTAGTTGCTTTGTTACTATGAATGTTTATACTCCATCCTGTCTTCCCCATCAGGGCAATCACTTCCATCACTAAGAGTCATGCCCACTCACTGCATACTTTGCTCACAGAGCCAGTGGCTTCTGTGCATATAGTCTGTCCCATTGCAGACAGTATGGAACTGACCCATTGAAATATTCAACTACACAAGTCAATGTGCAGTTTGAATCAGAGGTCAAGATTTAGGATCTCTGGGCCACCAATATATTCAGTGTGCAAACTGAATGTTTAAATGACTTCTGGTACACAGTCAAATTAGACATCTATACAGTGAATTTGGGATATAAAGGATTAATCAGTTACCTGGTAAGCATCACCCTTACCAGGTAAACAGTTAGCCAGCAGCCCGGCTGGGCTAGAGCAACCCCCCAATTCCAGTTAACCAGTTAAACTTAACATTTAACCAGTTAACTTTTTAAATGGGATTTTACATCCCTACAGCGAATCCCATCTTTCTTTGTAATGTCATCTACTGGTTGTTAAAAATACCATGATACGTGTGTGAAGTGTAAAATTTTCTCCTCCCCCATCTCAAAGAAGTCTCAATTGCTGCATTATAAATAACCTTTCTTCCTCCCCAGCTTTTTACTTCTAATATCCTGCACTTCTGCCTGTAGCAAACAGTAAAAATTTCTCTCAGAAACCTGTCTGCACCACCACTGACTCGATTATATTGCTTTTATATTCAGACTTCAAATGACCTATGGTCTAGTCAGTTTCTAACTTATCATTGTGATGGCATGGCATGTTGCAGCTACTTTGAAACAATGATCTCTTATCACAGCAGCAGTAATTTTATATAACCTCTGAAAATATTTAAATGGATAAAAACCTACAGGTCAATTTTAACTGTCAAAATCTTGGATTTTGTAGAAAATGAGAGAGTTCTAGAGGCTCTGATGGAAGAAAATTGTGAGATGAAGATGAAACTCAAAGATCTGAAAACAAGCAGCACTCCACCAAGGTATTTTTTAAAGGCCTGAACAAATTGGCTTCCATAGAAATCATCCTAGCAGTCTTGTAATTATAAAGTACTGCATGTTCTGTGTCATTGTCCAGGTCATTGTCAGAGGGGGCTATTTCAAAACCTTGTACCTCCTGTGATGGTGTAAAAGGCTTAGAAGAAATGCGCACACAGTATATTAAAGCTGTAGGCAAAATTAAAGGTAAGTGCTAATGAATGTAAGTTCACACACACACAACTGTAAATCACACTCTTATCAGCCAGCTCATGCAAGAATCCAAATTTCTGTCTGCTGAGGAATAAAATTTGCTGCCTATTGAAATATTTCGTGGGGGATATTTGCTACTTTTTTCACCTTCCTCTTCCCAATTAACACAAATATATGTATAATACAGGAAGCCCTTGCCATTTGCGGTTTCGCTAGACACAGTTTCGCATATTCGTGTTGCACTTTGTTGCACCAGGCCAAGCACGTCAAAGGATTATGATGTTTTTTCAGTGTGCTCTAGTAACGGAGCCTGAAAATTTAAAAGGGAAATTTAAGCTGCAATGATGCCATATTGGGAAATTTTAGATATTACATGTGTTCATTGCATTATTACATGTAAATGTGAATCTATTGCATCATTACACTGTTTTATATGGAAAATGTGGTTGTTTTGCATTGGGAACACACATCCCCCAGATTCCTTCTCAGTCTCCAGTATTTGCGGATTTTGCCATTCGTGGTAATCTCAAGAACATATCCCACACGAATGGTGAGGGCTTTCTGTGTATGAAAGACATCTGTATTCTCTCTCGCACCAAGTGTCCCTTGGCCATGTTGTCTTAAATCCTTTTTACTTCTGAGACTCCATACTAATAAAACCATGTTTGTGTAGGCGATATGCTTCGTTATATCCATGAAAGTAAAGAGAGAGCAGCTGAAATTATTAAAGCTGAGGTTTTAAGGGAACGACAAGAGACTGCCCGGAAAATGCGCAAATACTACTTGATTTGTCTTCAGCAACTTCTCAGTGATGATGGGAAACATGAAGGGTGAGTCCCAAACAGATGAATTCAGAATTATTGTATAGCACATATCATATATATATATATATATATATATATATATATATATAGTAGCCCAATGTCTGAGAGTCTGTAACGCTGAAATGCTGGCTGTTCCCTCTGGGGGGCGCTGTTGCCTGAAATGCTGGCTGTTCCCTCTGGGCGGCCCGTGCTGCATGGGGAGTGTGGGGCCCAAACGGTCACTTGCACCGCTTGCTCCCCCGTGGCGGCCTGACTGAGCGGTGCAGAAGTCAGCCGAGCACCACGGCGGGAAGGAAAGGGGGGCGGGGCAGTGATGTTCACAGCCAGGGGCCGGGGCCTGGCCGTGTACGTCACCGCCCCGCCCCCCTTCGCCTCCCGCCGTGGCACTTGGCTCATTTCTGCGCTGCTCAGCCGGGCCGCCGTGGGAGAGCCCAAACGGTCACTTGCTCCGCTTGCTCCCCCGCGGCAGCCCAGCTGAGTGGCGCAGAAGTCAGCCGAGCACCACGGCGGGAGACGAAGGGGGGTGGGGCGCTGACGTGCGGCATGACAGTGGCTCCAGGCCCCGCCCCTTGGCCGTGAACATCACCGCCCAACCCCCCCTTCGCCTCCCGCAGTGGCACTCGGCTGACTTCTGCGCCGCTCAGCCGGGGTGCTGCGCGGGAGCAAGTGGCACAAGCGACCGTTTGGGCTCCGCGCTCCCCATGCATGCAGCACGGGAGCGGAGCCCAAATGGCCGCTTGGGCTCTGCGGTCCCCCAAGTGAAAGGCAGGAGGGGGAGGAGAAGAGAGAGAGAGGAAGAGAGAGGCAGGAGGCGGAGGAGAGCTGAGAGAGAGAGAGGGGGGGAGCAAGAGAGAGAGAGAGAGAGACGGCGCAAGAGAGAGAGAGAGAGAGACGGAGCAAGAGAGAGAGAGAGAGACGGAGCAAGAGAGAGAGAGAGAGAGAGAAAACTGACGTAGAGGAGAGACCTGAAAATCCCATCTTATGACGGGCTAATTGGCTAGTACTAGAAGAAAACAGAAATCCACAAATATAAAGAGAAGTATATTAAGCCCCTAGTCAGTTGCCCATTGTTTATGTTCTCTGAGGTTGTCAAAAACAGACTTTGGTGTGAGTCCTCTTCAGTAAACGTTGCTTGAAACTAGCTGAGCAGCCTTTCTTAATACCTTCTCAGAATGCACCCGTGATTCTCCAGAAAGTTTCCATCAAATAGGTGAACAGGAAAACCTCATGTTGTGACTTCGCAGCAATTGTGCAGCTTCAAAAAATTAAGTTTGGCTTTAACTGTAACCTGGAGAAGGAAAGGGAATGAGTTTGTACCTTTTCTTGCTTGCTTGAAGTATTAAGATGTTGTGGAATGTTTAAACAAAAAACAAACGTGGAATTTCCCCCCTTCCCCCTTCCATCTTTTCTGGAGAACTTGTCTGAGGAAATCTTGGATACTGTTTCTTTTCTCTGGCTTAACTGAAGAGACAGGATAGTTTGAATTTCTATCACATTTTCCTTTGGAGTGTTTGTATGGCAGCTGAGGTAAATAGGTTTTAAGACATAACAAGTGTTTGACAGTCTGGCTTAAAAATACCTCCCATCTTAATCCAGTTTTGCGACTTTGATGCCATAATCCTTGCAATTCCAAGGAATCTCTCAGGGTACACTAATGATGGATTTCTATTCTGAAAAGGGAGGAAAAAAGCACCAAAGTTATAACATTTTGCAATAAGGATGGCTTTAGGAGGGGGAGGGGCGTGTCAACATTTCAGTCCTTTATATAATATATACTCAAATACGGCGCACACTATTTTTTCTCTCTTTTTAGTAGGTGTCTTTTAATAAATGGCCAATTAGTGAATGGGGAAAGGGTATAACATGTAGTACTACCAAAGCTGTCAGTGACACTGGCAAAGCAGCCTAGGAAAAAGCTAGTTAGTTTCAAAACTTACTGATTTTAAATATTCAACAGGGCTGAAAAGAAAATAATGAATGCTGCTAGCAAGCTTGCTACAATGGCAAAAGTACTCGAAACACCTGTTCGGAGCACACCCCAGAGCAAAAATGCCCACTTAGGTAAGTTGAAGTGACAGATTGGTTCCCTTCCTTCGCCTCTTACAGGTTTAATCCATTTAGTGGTGAAAACACAAGTGGACAGTGGGGGGAAATGGTGTGGTTTGTTTTTTTTTGTTTTTTGGGGGGGTTTTTTTGCTATCCTTTGCCATTGTGCAAATGTAAAAATGTGCTCCACTTGATTTGACAGCACTAGTATTGACAGCTCTTTTTATATAATCTGACTTTTTTCCAACATTGTTTCTTTAATTTTTTTTTCTCCTCCCCCTCCTTCCCTTAGCCCTGCCACTAAACTCTGAACTGCCAACTGGCGTTGAACAATCAACAAGAAATCACATTCTTCAAAGTAGGACGGCCCATATGGAAAGCAAATCATGTGGCAAAAGAATTGCCAAAAAAGCCAATGATCAAATTGTTCAGAAACGCATACCTTATAATTTAAGACAGCAGCTTGATGCAGTACAGGCTGAAACACAGTCTGGACTACATGAAAGAGGGACTTCAAGTATCCAAAGTAGCAGGAGTACTTCTAAACAGCCAGTTGATAATCCAAGAGAACCTGTGCCAGAATTTTGTCCTGCTGAAGGAAAAGGATGGCTTAGAAATGGGTATGTCTCAAATACAGACAAAAGTCCAACAAGTGCTAGCACTACAGCACTTCAAAAGGCACCCTTGTGTGTTCCTCAGGTGAAGTATGGAAATGATCATGCACCTAGCTCTGTAAATGGCCTTTCAAACTCTGTGCCAGCTCCTGTAATGTTGCAAAACCAGACTCAGAGAACAGTCTTAAATGAATGTAAACGTAACCAGCCAAATGGATTTTGGGGGGCAACATCTGAGAAAACAAAGGCGTTCGATATTCAAGAAGCTCCAGTAAGGGATGATGGAAGCTCTCCTGACTGGAGTTCAGGTAGTGGAAGTCTACATTTGGATAGTGGTGATATGGCCTGCTTGTTTTCTATGCAGAAAGCAAGTTCTAATGCAGAAGCACAACATATGGCCTGTGAACAGTTTCCTAATGCAGATGAAAATGTTAGTACATTTTATAAGCAACTTACCAGCAAAGCCAAGCTTCTTGGTGCAAAAAGTGAAACCACACTTTATAGTAGTGAGCAACTGAAGGTAAACCAAGGACATAATTCATACAAGAACTCTGAGAAATCAAATTCTGATATCTCTCAACTGCTCAATGCACAGCCATGTTCAAATATAGAAAAAGGCTCCAACCAATATTCAAGGAAGCTGGTACTGGATGCCAAATCTTTTCAGCAAGATAGTGGCTTTGATAGCCCACTTCCTAACTTGGATTAACATCAAAATTCTTCAAACATTAGTTTAAAGAAACTAATATGCAAACTTTGGGTGTGTGGAAAACTTACTATTCTAAAAAGGTGTGGGTTTTATCCATTTTGTCATCTCTCAATGATATGTGATTTGAGATTGGTACATGAACAAACAAATCATATAAAATTCCTTGAAATACTGATGTAGGCTTTTGTTTACCTTGGTCGTCTGGCTTTTGCAGTTGTGTACAGTATTTTATGTAAGTGTTGTGTGTATTTTTTGCTAATTTATTTTTGTACTTTAAGTGGAGTTTGCAGTGCAATACTACATTTTTATTTATATATAAATAAAACTATTTTCACTTGTGCTCCCTTTTACAATTGGTATAAAAGTTTAGTGTGCATTAGAAATGTTTCTCAGAATGTTTGAAACACTCAGGCATTTCATCCATATAAGTGCCAGGGGATATTTATGTTATAATCATAAACATTTACATATGTTTTTAGAAAATGATTATCAGTCTCTTATACTCTGAATCCAACTCCAAACATATGCCTTCACTTTGAACATATGTCTAGTGAAAGCTGGTTCACTTATGACTGGGAGAAAGATCTTAGCTTTGTTTTCAGATAAGCAGGGTAACTTCATTTCCCAGCTATTCCTAGATAGCATTAACTATCTTAATTTAAAATAAAGACTTAATACTGTTCTTCATGATATTTTCATAAGTTGTATTAAAAGATCTGCTTGTGTTTCTCGGAAACCCGCTCTTTCTCATTCTGTCTCTAACATATTTTTTGCTTTGGGGTTGCATTTGCTTTTGTTTCTATGGATATTTATATGAAAACAGGAATTTTGCTTTTTGCTTCATTTGCTCCTGCTGTTTGTGAGAAACAAAGTCCAAAATAGTGTTGACAACATCCACTTGACTGATAGTACAGTTATAACCCAAGGATTCATTTGCAGAGTGGCATATACAGCAGCCACAGATGAACATCTAAGTAACAATCCTTTTTCCGTGTAAATGTGTGAAATAATTGGAGAATATTAACTATAGAAGCACTGAATCAATTGTTCGTGAGGTGTTTGCTCTTTTTCAGTTACAAGCTCACTAAGGCTATGTCTACACTACAAGGTTTTTGCGCACAAACCGGCCGAGCATCCATACCTCAAGTGCCTTTTTGCGCAAAATAATTACAGTAAATCGACAGGACAGGGGGCTTTTGCCGGTAGAGTTATTCCTCTCCCCACGAGGAATAACTCCTTTTTGCGCTACAGCTCTTGCGTAAAAAGGCATGTTTGAACGCTCCACAGGGGTTTCTTGCACAAAAAGAGCCTATCAGAAAAAGCACAGGTGCTCTGATGGCCATTCTGTGAATGGCCATCAGAGCTTTCTTGCGCAAGAGTGTCCATGCAGTTTGGATGCTCTCTTGCACAAAAGCACATCGCTTTTGTGATGCGCTTTTGAGGTGTGGACGCGCTTTTGCACAAGAAGTTTTTGCAGAAGATCTCTTCCGCAAAAAGCTTCTTCCGCAAAAACCCTGCAGTGTAGACAAAGCCTAAGAGTACTCTTATCTCTCTCATATTTGCATATTCTAGAGTGGAAAAAAGACGATGACACAATATATAGCAATGGTAAAGATAGTTTCTTTAAGTCTTCAAAGTTGAAACTTGAACTGCACAATTTTTTATGAACAATATAGTCTATATTCTAGTGTAAAGGAAAAATATAGCAAGATTAAATAAAAACAAAAACTTCAAATGAAAAATGTATTTAATTTGCTCTACAAAAATGTCTTAATTGGCTACTTTAATTTTCATGCCATGCCAACATCTCTCTAATTTGAAATTAGGTCAGAGGATCTAATATGAGAATTCTGAAATTCTTAGTGGCCTGTTCATGTTATCAGTAAACCCAGTCCTGCTTTCTCTGTAGGCAAGATGGAGTTTTGCCCTTATCTTCAATGGGCACAAGTTCAGGTCATGAGACCTTTTGTGCCTAAACCAGGATGAATAGTGGCTAAGCTCTAAGGCTAGATTCCCAGCTTTTATATGAGGAAATAACTGTGGCCATCTATACAGGTGAAAGTTCTACTAGCTATATCATTATAATCCTCCCATCTTGAACACTCTTATTTTAGGCTTTATTTTAGTTGATGGGTGGGGTGGGGGTACCTTAAACCTTTTCCAGATAAACTGAGCTGACAAAAGGCACATTTATACTAAAATAAGATTTCATACCTGAGATTATACCAAGACATTATTTCCATGTAGACAAGCCTGTGTCTATAAAAGTTATTATATAGCTGTTCTGCAAGGACCATCAATTGAACACACAAACTAGGCACTAGACGCATCTACCTGATTTGTGTGTCCAAAACAGCTAAATTAGTCTTCCCCATTGATCAAAAAGTTCTCAAAGTAAGCACTGTTTAAAAGATTGACCTCTGTGGGTTCAAATGCCTTTCTCATGATTTTTTTTCAGAAGTACTGGTAATAAGCTTAACAAACAAATCCAGACTTTCTAAATTTTAAATCTTCCAATAGGCCTATTCTGATGTAAAAAACGCTTTAAGTGCCCTTTCCAAACTTCTAAGCATATTGCATTACACTTTATCAATATAGTTACCAGTCTTAGACATATAATACAACTTGCATTTTAGTTTTGTTGTAGTTTTTAAAAATTGCCTTATGAAGTTGTTCAAAAGCCAAGCGAGTCCAGTTCAAACAAGTAATCAGCATGATCCAAATCAAGCTAAAGTCAGAGGAGCTACCTTGACCAAAGACAACGTTCTTGCAACAAGTGCTTCCTTCCCAGCAAGCTATGGCAGGCTAAAACTGATTGATAGTGTTAAGGAAACCAGGTAAGCTCTTTTCAACAAACTGAAGTACCTTTTGTCTTGCATTGAGAATGATTTTCTCTTATGCTCTGCCTTTCTCTCCTACTGAGTAGAAGGCATTTTTATGGAGACAGGAAGTAAGAAACAAGATTGGTCACAGCTTGATAAAAATAAGGTTAATTAAATCTAAGAGATCAGTTGACCAACTTAATCTGGCCCTGTTTAATAATTTTATGTGCCATAAAGTATCACAGCAGTAGACATAAGATACTAATCCATAGCAGCTAAAAAATCTTCATGCATAATAATGTATGTGTTGCTGGAAAACCAGCTAAGCCCCTACTCAATATTATCAGGGTTTTTTTTTCCACTGACCACTCCAGACATTGCCAACAGCACTCAGGAAGGGGATTTTAAAGCCTCTCTAATGAGACTTCACTGCAGAAGACTGAAGGGAAGATGGCCCCAAAGCAAGCAGCAACAAGAGTTTCCTGATAAGTAAGGATTTGAGGTTGTGTGAGGGCTGGGACAACAACAAATCTAAGTATTATAGCTCCCTTGTGACTAGCAATTCCTAGGCCCCTTACACTTCTAACATCAAGGGGGGAAGAATGAAGCAATAACTGACTAAAACAACAGTAGCAGCTCCTAAAACTAAACTGAATGACACCAGGAGACGGGGAAGGTTAGCGCTGCAATTTGTGGTTGGATTTGTTACAGTTGCATGAAGGCTTGTAACACAGCCGCTGAAAAAGAATGTTTCAAAATAAGTTTGCCATGTGTCCTCTCCCAATTGGTTATATATTGCTAAAAGAACATATTTGTCTTAATCAAGAACTCATAATTTATTGTTATATGAATCTGTTCCTTCTGGTGTATTCTTTAGAGACTCTGCCAGCACCTTGTTATTCAGACTGCTGCTTGGTTTAATGCTGTGTTTCTGTCACTGTTTTAGTTCAATAATATTTAACTACATGTGCATTCAAAAAGATTCATGATTGAAGCCCCTCCACCTAATAGCAGACTGCAGCTACAAATTCTTTTACTCAAGTTACAAACTGACCAGCCTTAAGTAGCTATTTGTCTATGCAGGTAAGTGGGCTACATGTAGAATTGTTGATTGTCCAAGAATTAAGTGTGACGTTCTTAGAATAGTCCATAAGTAACTTTAATACAAGACCTCTTAAAGAAAAGCTTGTAAGCAAAGACTGTGAACTTGTGGGGCTCTCACCCACATTTATGTACTCTGTTTAGAAGTCTTCTGAGCATGTTTTCCAGGAACTATGGACTGTTGCTGTATACATCATTTTCTTCCCCTTTGTCATTTGTCCTTAAAGTCTGCTGTGAAAGCCACTCTGACTTTGTGAGCTTTCTTTTGTTGAAATTCATTCCACTAAAATGTGCATCCTCCTATTACCCTTTGTTCAATGGAGGTTAATCAGACTTCCTAATGAAATGTATTTGAAGTGGGTCTTTTGCTATTCCATACATTATCTTCTGCTCTGAAGTGAGGCCTGATTCATCATTCTGCCATCTGCTTTATTTCTGCTGGTGTAGGTGAGTTAGAATAGAATTCAAGGTAACCTGAAAGTCACAGAACACCAGCACCACTTGTGACTGCTGAAACTTAATTCTTAGTGTTTTTCAGGCAATAATGCTCCTTGCGTTCAGAGCCCTTTTTAGCTTCACTGTTAATGAATCTTCCCCACCCTTCCTACTTGGGTTGATGTTCTCCTCTTGTGTAAATTTGGTATAGTGAGGCAGAGAGCCAAGGGCACAGTGATCAGTGGGAGAGCCCTCTAAACATTGTCAACACTTGAACAAAATTAAAGAAGCACATCTCTTTTGCCAAATGTTTTGGCTTAGTGCCATCTGTAGTGTTCTGGCTTTGTCCAGATGACAAATGTTCCCTGTCAGCCTGCCACCTAGTAAGAGGGGACAGAAATATTGTAATTGTCTAATCAACTCTACTTTTGGTTGTAAAGCAAATGCAGTTCTTTAATACTCTGGTTTTACTATAGCTATTAATTAACTTGTGCAATTTGTACAGCACAGCTTATGTTGAGATGAAGTATTTTATGTTGCTTTACTCCCCTCTAGTGGTTTTCTGTAGAATGCTCTGCATGAAACACAATTCATTGCAATGAGCTTGAATTAATGCAAGAACAATGTAAAGAACAAATGTCTGCAATTTTTTCTTCCCCGCCATATTTCCTTTCTTTTTACTGGGTGAAACCCATTCACATAGTTTCTTGTAGAACAGCCATCTGCCTAAAAACTGCTGTCAGGTATGTGCTGTTTTAACCATATCTAATACAGCAATTAAAGGTGGAACAGTATGCATGTACTAAAAAGGCCAAAATCTGGAGGTAAATCCCAGAGAGATGTTTTTGTGCTACATACTGCACATGGTGCATTTATTAATGTTAACAGTCCAAAGGCTTAAATAGCACAGCCAAAAGCTGTAGAAACTTGATTTCATAGAGGCACCTAATCCTACACTAAACATGGTTCTCTCTATCAGGCAAAGTCAGTCAAGACTAAAAGCTTGTGTGAGAATACTGAAGAAGTCTAGGTTTGCCTCTCCAGTTATTTTTATACCTCACCAGGATAGGCTCCTTCAAAAGTCACTGATGTAACATGCAGTAAAGAAGTGTGCAACATCGGCTTACTAAACAACTGCAGTGTTAGGAACAAATCTTTGGCCCAGGTTTGCTTGCATGCCTGAGGCTGTATTCTGTGGTCACCGAATGGGTTTGGTGGTGGGTAAGGGTAAACCTGTAATGACAGGACTAGAATCTTTGATGCACCATTTCCTACTGTAAAATGCAGTTCCTTTGAAATAAAAATGTGTTATGAAATTGTTGGTTTTTTTCATTTTGGAGGGAAAAAAGGGGGAGTAAAGTTCTAATCATCAAAATGTACTGTTATAAACATGCCAGACTTTGGAACAACCTTCATTTCTGAGGAGTTTGTAGCTGAGATTCTACTGTACCTTGTGCAGCAGTTTCAAAATGCCCATGTAGAATGATTATTCCCAATACGAAGTATCTTTAACATAACTATGCATCTACGAAACCTCTCAAACATGCATGCAGAATAAGAAAGTAATTTTTCTTTCAATGAAACAGATGAATTAAAAATGCTATTTTATTCTCCTCAGAAGAAATTGTTTCCAGAATCTCAAAACCTGTATGGCTGGCTTATTGGGTCCATACTCCCTTGTCCTGGTTTTATTGTTGTATCTGTCGTTATCAGGCGTGTCAGGATGTGAATTTTGAGTTAAGAAAGGAACGACTGTCTAAGAAGAGATATGAAAATGTGTTGGGATTTGGTAATGCCAGTTTTATTCCAATGCCTAATGACCACTTCACTAAAAGGTCTGAAGAAGTGAGTTGTGCCCATGAAAGCTCATGATACCATCTTTTGTTAGTCTATAACGTGCCACAAGACTATTTTGTTGTGGGTTTTTAAAAAGTTTTTCCAGTTACAGATTAACACAGCTACCCCTCTAAATCTTTGCTAAAGGTTCAACACACCTGTTGCCTTTAATTGAGGGGTGAAACCTCACAGCATACTTAGGTGAAACTTCCATCCCATTTTCCACCAAAACCCAGGCAGCAGGAGGGAAGCAGGAACTTCAGGCAGCTGTTAACTTTTTAAGCATGTTGTCAAACTGCTGAAAGCAGCTCTATACAACACAGTACTTAAAATGCAGCCAGATGCCAGCACTTTGTTTACATTAGCTTGTTCAGTGTTGATACTGCCACAGCTAAACTGGTGGTAGCACCAATAAGAAATGTTTGCTAAGATTTCCCAGTGTTAGCCAAGGCTACTGAAACTCTCATTCCTTCTTGCAGTTTCAGAGGAATCAAACTCTGGACAGCAAACCATCCTTGCAACTACTCAAAGCCTCAGTGTTATTTGATTCCATTTGTACTACAAGTGGGGAAAAACAGTGTTTTAAAATGCTCATGCAGTTGTTCTCCTTGTAAAATATGCTTTTGTAAGCATTGCACCAAAGGTGGGTGTGTTTAAAAAAAAAAAAATCTAAAAGCTTATATTTCTTTGAAAGATGTCGTGAGAGTACTCCATTCTTAGTCTTTGGTGCTGTTCTAGTACCTAGACCAAGAATGGATCACCCGTAGGGACATTCATCTTGAACCGATTTCCTCGAACCATCCAACTGCTGACATGGGGTTTGATGAAAAACTTTTGTGAGCTTCATTATTACCACACAAGACTGACAATATTGCTTACTACATAGAAGTGCTTCCTCTGTTGTTTCTTTGCTGTTAGTCCTGCTGCTGCTGGAAGAGGCAGGCAGATCCAAGTGTTCGTTTTGATTTGAACAGCATGTTAATACTGGCTAAGCAGTGCACATCCTGGGTTAGAGAATTCATTTTTTAAATTTTTTTGTAAACCTTTTGTGATTTGAAGGGCTGTCTGAAATCAGCAAAAGCTAAAAAAAAAAAAGGACAGAAGGCCCAACATCTCTCCTTAATTTATACCTTTTGTGCCTCAGACATGTATGAGTTGCCACGTAACCAGTAGTCTGGCAGGGGTCGTCTCTTACAACAAGCATAGTGCAGTAGGAGTGCAGTCTTGCTTGGTGACATTAGGTGTTAACACCCATACTAATGCCATAAGCTAAATCATGACACTGTCCATTGTGAACTCTGCTGCAGGAATCTGCCAACTGTGGAATGCATTGTGCCTCTCTTTTCTCATGAATCATCATCTCTGCCTGCTGCTGGCTCACACTTCATTGATAGCAGGCTAGTCAATTCAGTGTTTGTGACTAAACAGCCTCCTGCCCTGCAGACCCACACACCTATGTGGATGTAATGGGCAGACTAGTACACTTGCTGGAGTAGTTTGCGGTGCTCTTCGGGGCTAGCTGCAGCCCTGTGGTTTGCATGGGCGAAAAATGCCCTTTTTTTTAGCCCAGTCCTGGCATAACAATGCAGCAGAGGGCAGAATTTAGCTCTAAACATGATACAATAACTCTGTCCTGGGATGTGTGTGTAAGTGTCTGGCTAATCTTCCTGTATTGTGCCTCAGTGGCAGCCATAAAACAATAAATCAATACAATGATTTTACCACAATTTAGACAGATGGCTATTGCCAGAAAAAAATGTTTATGCTTGTGAAACAAACCAACCAACTCAGGCCAAATGGAAGTTACCACCAGGGCTACTTACATTATTTTGTTTGCTACTCTTGTTGAAATCTGTGCCCTGTTGGATTTTTGTTCTTATAGATATTGCAGCAAAGCAGTGGGGGATTCCTTTGGTTAGTTTGTGTGTGAGTGTCTTTAACTATGTGAAAGAGCTAACATATGAAAATGTTGGAGCCACCATTTTAGAATATCAGAGGGGTAGCTGTGTTAGTCTGGATCTGCAAAAGCGACAAGGAGTCCTGTGGCACCTTCTAGACTAACAGATGTATTGGAGCATAAGCTTTCGTGGGCAAAGACCCATTTCATCAGATGCATAACATTCATCTGACGAAGTGGGTCTTTGCCCACGAAAGCTTATACTCCAATACATCTGTTAGTCTAGAAGGTGCCACAGGACTCCTTGTCATTTTAGAATAGGTCTTTTTGACTGTAACAGCAAGGCAGGTATTTTAATACCTATTAAATGTTCAAAATATGTGTTCCCCATTGACTGCAGGTCTCAGGTCATCAAGCACCGTGATCCACATGATAATTCTGAAAACTCATTTTCCAGCTAAATTGCAGCAGCTTCAAAGAAAGAATAAGTATTTTTGCATGTAAGAAGTGGTGTGGAGAGTTATCTAGGCCAACAGTCCCCATTGGTTGGGACCAGTGGTCTGTGGAACTGTGGCGGGCTGCAAATCTGGCCTCCTGGGCCATAGCTCTGACCTGCCATGCCTCAGCTGCTAATGCTCCCTGCCTGCTGGGGTGCTCTGTTCCCTATAAGGTGCGCACCTGCATGCACTCTAAAAATTCTCCTCCCACTCTCCCTCGGTGAGTGGCACTGCGGGCTGCCTCGTGTGCTGCAGCTGGAGTCAGGCCACGGTGAGGCTGTCCCTCCTGGGATGTACCTCTCCATGATGCACTAGACTCAACCTGATGATATACTGAGAGCAGGTCTGCACTTACCAGGAGATGGTAAAGACTACTGATTGAGCTCTTGTTGACTCTGGTACGCCACACAATTGAGAAGCATAAGGGTGAAGAGAGAGGATGATTCAAACCATTGAGGTCAATGGAAAGACGTATTGACCTCAATGATATTTGCATTAAACCCTTAATGCCCAGTCAGGGCCAGCCCGAGCCATTCGTGCGCCCCCGGGCCCCGGGAGCGTGCCGCCTCCCCCGGGAGTGTGGCGCATGCACGGCCCCGCCCCGGGCACCCGGCACATGTGCAGCCCTGCCCCTGGGGCACCGGGGCATGTGTGGCCCCGCCCAGTCTGGCAGCCCCGCACGGCGCCCCCATTGCCCCGGGTGGTAGCCCGGTCAGCCCATAGCTTGGGCCCGGCTCTGTGCCCAGTGAATCATTTCACAGCCACCACAGAGTGGGAACTACTGCAACCATCTCTACATTTTATTGTAATCTGAGTGCAGATTGCAGCTTCTCAATGTTCCTCTCAACTTGAAAGGGCACCTACAGATTTCATTTATCTATAAACTCGCCCTTTCCATCAATACATTACACATTCATCCTTTTCCTTGAGGCTTTATTCCTGAGGGACAGGAGTGAGAGACGCCTGCTTTGCAATATAAACAAAAATGTTTTTCCCTTTCAGGCATCTCCTGTCCATTTTTTCCTTGGCTCTCCCTGGTGGGTGTCGGATGACACTGCCTCTGTTGACCCTGTGCCTGCTCAACTCTGTTCTCATTTGTCTGAAGTAATGGGTGTTCTTTGTTTTTGTATGGATGAGTTCACAAAGTTAACATTTGTTTTCAACACTTTTTATTTACCATTTATGAAATGTCAAAATATCAAAATAAATAAAAACACAACTTCCACTTGTGAGGGGGTGCCCACCCTATACGAGGCTAGAAGGCACAAACTAGACCAATTTACTTACAGACTGTACCTGGAGGAGGGAGTGCTAAGGCCTTATTTGCTGATGAAGTCCACCTGGGGGAGGAGCTGTGCTGGGGTTATAAAGCCAGGAAGCTGGTAACAGAAGGGGGCTGCAGGAAAGTATGGTGTAGTCTCCCTGGGGAAAAGGAGGTTTGTGTAGCGGCTACAGAGGCACACACCCTACAGCTATGATGAGGTCCCCTAATTGTGGTGGGGTGATAGATGGAACACACATCCCTATCTTGGCACATGACCACCTTGCCAAAGAGTACATAAACCACAAGGGGTACTTCTTGATAGTGTTGCAGGTGCTGATGGATCACAAGGGCTGTTTCACTGATATCGATGTGGGATGGTTGGGAAAGGTGAATGATGCGCACCTCTTTAGGAACTCCCATCTCTTCAGAAAGCAGCAAGATGGAACTTTCTTCCTAGACCAGAAAATTACCATCGGAGGTGTTGAAATACCAATAGTGATCATTGGAGACCCAGCCTACCCGGGCTCCCATGGCTCAGAGGCATGCCTGTGTAAGCAGGGGGCTGAACTGCTGCTTGCTATCAGCCAACTAAAAGGAGAGAGCTGCCCTGGGGTGGGTGTGCCCACTACAGTTGTTTAGCTGTGCAAGATAATTAACTGTTAACTGTTGATATGTAAATACAGCTCATGCCAGGATGGGGAGGGAATACGAGGTGTGGCTATGTAAATCCAATTCAGCCAGGGCTGATGGAGGATCAGTGTTGGAATGGAATGTGGTGTATTGTAAATAATTTGGGGCTGTTGTGGGGGTCACAAATCATGCTACCCCTAAATGTGGGAACTGTGAAACATGCCACCAGTGCTTGCAGGAGAGACACCACCATCATTGTAAGAAGTCTCCGAGGAACAAGCCTCCCCCCCTTCCAGAGTTGAGTGAACTGAGCTGTGGGGAAGGGTTAAAGGGCTTGAGTCAGCCTGCTTCACACCTGCCAGGTGTGAGCTGTAAGACTGGCTCAACCTGCCCCTTTTCCCCCTTTGTTTTAAGGACAGACCTAAAGCAGACTCCATGAGGAGTCTTTTTGCTAGTCCAGGTGGTGGCTAAAGAGTTGAGATCGCTAAGAGCTGAAATCACTGGTTTGGTTGGGAGCCAGACCCATTGCAGCCGTAAGAAGCAGTTCAACTACAGGCTGAGCAAGTGCAGAATGATGGTAGAATGTGATTTTGGACATTTAAAGGGAAGGTTTCACAGTTTATTGACTAGGTTAGACCTCAGCAAAAGCAACACTCCCACTGTTGTGGCAGCCTGCTATGTGCTCCATAGTATCTGTAAAAGTAAGGGGGAAAGTTTTATGCTAGGGTGCAGGAGTTAAGGCAGATTACCTCACCACTAATTATGAGCAGCCAGACACCAGGGCTACGTCTACATTGGCAAGATTTTGCACAAATGCTTTTAACGGAAGAGTTTTTGCGTTAAAGTATTTGCGCGCAAGAGAGCGTCTACACTGGCATGTGCTTTTGCGCAAGAGATGTGCTTTTGTGCAAAAGCATCCGTGCCAGTGTAGATGCTCTCTTGTGCAAGAAAGCTCCAATGGCCATTTTAGCCATCGGGCTTTCTTGCGCAAGAAATTAACGTTGCCTGTCTACACTGGCCTCTTGCGCAAGAACAGTTGCGCAAGAGGGCTTATCCCTGAGCCGGAGCGTCAGAGTATTTGCGCAAGAAGCACTGATTTTATACATTAGAACGTCAGTGTTCTTGCGCAAGCACTCGCGGCCAGTGTAAACAGAGCCCAGGGGAATAGGGGAAAGCACATTGAAGGGGAGACATCAGTGAGACTTTGAAAAACAGCTTTGTGAATGACCAGGGATAGGACAGTCATGTGTGTTGCTCTTAATGAGAAGCCCCTGCATTAAGTGTGCTGGGCTGTAAACCCTGTAAAGCCTACCGCCCCCCCCCATCAATAAAAAAGGAGTTCAGGGCTGGAGGAAGGAAAGCAAGGGAAAGCAGCGTATTACGGTCCCTGTTCAGCACTAACGTGTGGGAATGGCAGCCTTCTGTTCTGGGAAACATCCCTGGAAGTTGAGTGGAAGGTTGCCCTTGACACCTCCCCCTCCTCCCCACCCACCCACCCACCCACACACACACACACACACACACACACACACACACACACACACTCTCTCTCTCTCTCTCTCTCTCTCTCTGGTGCTTAGCAGAGGAGGCTATGAAGCTTGGTGAGAAGGACGTGGTTCAGCATGGGCTGGGGGGTGATTGTGTTCCAGATGCTTCTTCTGTGCTTCCTCTTCTGTGTTCCAAATGCTTCTCGTTTGCCTATATCGGGTACAACAGCAGCTCTGTTTGCTGCCCCATGAGCCTCAAGATATCTCCGGTGTCTTGATTGTACATTCCCTGCACGTTGTCCTCATATGCCATTCACATTCTCCTGCAGCATCATTCAGCATTTAATTGCACCATGGGTGGATTGCATTTGCTCATTGAACATGCCATCCCAAGTATGTTTTTTGCCTTCAGATCTTTGCTAGCTGAACAGCTGGGGCAGCCTGGGTAGTGGTGCAACAGCGAGTTTGTTAACCTGCTGTAACAAAAAAGGTGAAGGGCAGACTTTTCAGGAGATGCATTGTAGAACGGAGAAGCTAATCTTTTAGCATAAAAGAATGTTTGTCTAACACAATAGGCGTGTGTTATGTACAAGGCCAGAGTTATGCTTTTAAGCAAGCACTGTACAGCAGACCTTAATGGAGCAGCTGGACTCAGTTTGGTGGCAGGCATGGTAGGGATCAGGCTGGGGCTCACTCTTTTCTTCCACTTTGAAAGACTATGTGACGCAGTGGCTATAAAGAGCAGCTCTTGCATCATCTAGGTAAGCGTCTGCATTTGCAAAGGAGGGTCACAGTGGCATGGAGGCCAGGCAGGGGCTCATGTGGTCACTGTGTTCGGCACCCCTCCTCCCCATTTGCTGGGAGAGTACAACTTTCCCTTCACACAGGAGCCTGCAGGAGGGAAGGGCACCAGATGTAGCAGCAGGCCAGGGGCTCTCATCACCAGAAGCCAATATGGGAGAAAGGGCACTGGGCATGGTGGCAGGGCAGGGGCTTAAACCATTTTTTGGGGAGTAAGCAAATAGAGGTGTACTGCCTCCGTGGTATCATCTACATAGCTTCCCCTGCTTCATCCAAGCTGCCACATGCAATACCAGTAGTCTTCACATCACACAGGATAATAAGGAGCGGAGACTGACCTGAACGTGGCCAGAAACCTGGACATTATGCAGCAATGCTTTGGGCTGCAATGATGCCAGAACATTTGCTGGCTGGCATGGAAAGATGTCCTACTCATCTTTCCAGCTCATTTGCGACACCTCCTGGAGCCAAGAATGTCAACCTTTGCAGCACTGCCTCTGCATTACCCTTAAATTGCCTGTGCAAGGTCAAATTTACTGTTACTCCTTGCAAAAAGCAGGAGTACTGAAATCTACATTAACAGCCTTTAAAGTCAGTGGAATGGGCTTGGTGGCATGGACTCATCATTTAAAAAATCAACTTAATGAGGCTAAGTTTGACCTAAACTCCTAGTGTACCAGGCCTTAATCCTGTCTGCTGCATGGGTACGTACTTGAGTGGCTAGTGTGAGATAGTGGGAAAACACTGCTATTTTACATGCTAGCTGGAGAAGAGCAAGTGTGGGTTATGCGTCTGCAAGCTAGGAATTGCACTTCCCAGCTCAAATGCCGACATACATTATAGTTTTTCTCTAATGCAGAGTATAAGTCAGGAGTGGGCAATCACTTTTAATGGGGGGGCCACTCCAAAATTTTGGCAAGTGGTCAAGGGGTGCACTTCTATAGAGGGGATGTGGAGCATGAGTTTGGAGTAGGGGACTGGAATGCAGGGGGTGCGTGAGGTCTGAGAGGGAGTTTGGATGAACGAGGGGGTTGTGATCTGGGGCAGGGGCTTGGGATGCAGAGTCCAGGAGGGGGTATGGATGCAGGACAGGATTCTGCCCTGGGGGAGGGATGTAAGAGGGGGTGCAGCATCTGGGAGGGGAGTTCTGACCTGGGAGAAGGTGGGAAAGGGGTACAGATGGTTTGGGTGGTGGCCTGGGTCAGGTAGTGTGGGAGAGGGGAGAAGCAGGAGGTGGGGTGCCAGAGGCAGGCTCTAGCTGGGAGGTGCTTGCCTAGGTGCCTCCAGCCAGTAGCCCAGCAGGAACCTGACGCAGGCGCTCTGTCTTCTGAAGCCCCAGGCTGGTCGGCTGGCTGGTCCCTGTGGCTCTGCGCTGAGCATTGGGGAGGAGGGAGGGAGGGAGGCTTCATACATTGCCCCTGCCCCCAGCAAAATTTCTCAGTTCCTATTGGCCAGAAACTGGTCACTGGGAGCTGAGAGATTTTGCTGGGGGTGGGGCAGCACACGAAGTCTCCCTCCTCTCTCCCCAGCATCCAGAGCAGAGAGCAGCCAGCCATTTAAAGTGTGAGCTGCTCTGTGCCTAAGGGTCCCAGCGAAGTGGTTGTGGGCTGCATCTGGGCTGCCTCTTGCTCACCCCTCGTATAAGTGAATGGTGCAAACAACCAGAAAAGCTCACGCCACAGACAATGGAATTTTTCTATCGACTCCAGTGGGCTTTAGGTCAGGCCCTAGATGCACTTAGGTGGCAGTATATTGAGTCCTGCCTCCTTACGTTATGGGATGCAGAATACTAAAATGCGCTTGAACCTATTTAATGCAGCAGCCCTAGGAAATAGGGTATGCTGGCTTAAGGAAGTTTCTGGGCCATGGAGAGTGCTGGGGCAGGGTCTGGGAAGCAGGGTGTGTGAGGGGAAGAGTGCTGTGGGATCTGAGCATGAGGAGGGGGGACACAAGGCTTTGCATTCCCCACCGCTATGGGAGGAGTGAGGAAAAGCTTCCAGACCAGCGCTATGCTGCTGTTCCCCCAGCTAGGGAGGAGGGGGAATGGCAGCACGCAGCGCAGCTTCTTCCTCCCACTGCCAGGGTGCAAATTACAGGAGTTCCCAGATCAGGAACACCCAGATTACGGAGGTTCAGGTGTATGTGTATTGTAGGGATGTGAATGAACGTGTAGCTGAGGAAACAGTTAACCGATGAGCCTGGGCTCATCCGTTAATCCTCATAGTTACACGCAGCCCTCTCTACCCCCCCATCCTCCCGCTGCCTCTTTATCCCACAGAGGCAGCAGCATGGGGAAGGGAGGCAGGTGGGACCTGGTTTAAAAGCCATCTCCCCGGGAGCGCAGGCTCCCCTCTCCCCCACGTGTAAATGTGTAACCACTGAAAATTTCAGCAGTTACACATTTACACAAATAAATGCATTTTTACATCCCTAATATATTGGCTAATAGAACTACAATATGTTTTCTAGCCTGCTGCATAAGAGTTCTTATAATCTCCAGTGCAGTTTGAGGCAATGAATGATTTCTGAGGCCTGGCTAATACCAAATCTGGATCTGATAAAAAAAAAAAAAAAACCCTTAATGAGACTCACCACTTGGCTTTTTTAACTCTAAACTCAGCAGTTCAGAAAAATAATCCCCAAATGGGTTTACACCCAGTAAAAGGTGATGGACTCCAAATCAGATTGTCTCACTTAGTTTAAACGGGTCTCTAGAAAACCTGAGGACATGAGGTCATACTTTGGAAACTGTTACCAAATAAGTGAAAGTGCACACTTAGGCAGGTCAGAGCTGTGAACTGGCTGGAGACTGACCACAGCCATGCATGAAAACCACTGCTGAAGCCACGGTACTGGCTTCTCATGTGGCAGGCTGGCAGAGAAAGCATTCTGTCCTCAGGGCCTAATCCCAGGTCTCTGTTATACATAGTGTTACTTAAGCTATGTCAGTGGGGAACTCCCATTGACTGACACATCTCATTGCCAGAGGAATGTTGGTGTAGAATATTGCAGCAGAGACACCCAATCCCACTGGTGTCACAATGTTGTAAGGAATGTGGGGCCTGATCTTGCAGTCATTACTCAGGTCAGGGAGGAGTTCTGCATGAATGAGAGCTGCAGGAACGTGCACAGCGGTTCTCAAATTGTGGGTCACGACCAATGTTCCCTCTAAATTGTTCATGTGTAGAATTAATTTATATGCACTGAAGCCTGTGTAGATGTGCACCACCAGTAGATACACATGCTACCAGGTGTGGGCACTCTAATTAGCTGGGCCGCATTTGAATCTCTCCTGGGTGGCTGCCCACATGCACATCTTACAGGGAACACTGGCACACAACCCTCTTTGAATGGGGTTGCCAGGGCTGGCTCAAACTTGCTGGGACTGCCTTGGGCGACAGAGATCATGTTGCAGGCCCCCTGCCTGCAGGTGAAGTCCTTGAGCTTCAGTTTTGGTCTCCCTGTCCAGAGCAGTGGGGTTTGGGTTTTGCTCCCTCAACCTGGGGCAGTGGAGCCTGACTGGGCTCAAGCTTCAGCCCCCCACTTGTAGGGATGTGAAGTAATTTTTGTCACAAAGGTGTCGTGGTGCAATGAAATTTGAGAACCCCATGCACTAGTAGATGCAGGCTGCCAGCCATTTGGAATGTACTCCTTTTAGGTGAAAAGGAAGCTCCATCCATTTTGCTCAGCATTGAGTCTGAAAGCTCCCCCAGTGATAGGTATGGCAAATTACCTCTGGTTTTAAACCCAAAGATGGTTTCCATGCTGTAAAACGTTATCTGTGATAGCAAAAGAGTCCAAAAAAGACCCTACCAACTGGCTATTATTTGGCTTCAGCATTGGCTTAAGTTGAGTAGGCTGGTTTGCAGACTTTGCTCAGCCAATATTCCCATTTAAGTCAATAGGAGTTGTGCATGACTTGGGACTGGAGGACCAGGAAGATCATGCCATAAACATTTTGGCTATGGCTACACTATGAACTTTTTCCAGAAGAGTAAATGCAAATTGAGTGCTCATTTGCATATCTCGCATTCTCATTTGCATATTCTCTTCCGATCCTTTTTGCAGAAGAGGTTTTTGCACAAAAAAGCACTATGTAGATGGCACCTTTTTGCGCAAAAAAACCCTTCTCAAACCTGCATTTAATTTTTTTACATCTAAATCAAAGAAACAGAATTTCTCTTGCAACCATTGGCTTCTCTATTCTACGTACCTATATAGTGGTAGATATTTTTCCTTAATACACTACACTGTATTGGAATATGTTAAGCCACCATTGAAAGTAAGGCATTGCCTTTCAAAGTCTTCTCCTGAGGCCCTTCTAGGAGACATTTTTATTTTAATTTAACTGTATTCCAATTGACACCACTCGTGCAGAAAAGGAGGTCAAACACCACCTTCCCTGGGCCAGAAGTATCAAAAAAGCCCAAGAGCTGGAGGTTCTCTGACTTTTATTAATAAATCTTTTGTGTAGGGATGCTCATGAATAACTCTGTTGATGTTAACAGGGGCTCGGCGTACATCTCCATCCACTACCAGGTAATAATCTCATCCCCTTTTCTCTGGAGGGTGAAGAATAATTTTGAATATGACATAGGGAAAAAACACTGAAATGTGCTAATGGACAACCCCTAAAAATAACAAATATGGTAAAGTTTCAGATTGGGCATCTGTTCTTTTACCTGTTACTTTTCTTTGTCATCCTGACTTATGAAGCCAGGCGTATTAGAGGATCAAGCACATCTGTTTCCTTGAGACTTTTGAGAGGACAATCAGATTGCCCCCCAAAATTGTCTCCAGTTGTTAGTGGGAGGGGGGACATCAAACTCTCTCAGTTCTGTAAAACTAAGGGATTAGAATGTAAGAATGGTCATATTGGGTCAGACCAAAGGTCCATCTAGCCCCGCAGCCAGTCTGCTGACAGTGGCCAATACCAGATGCCCCAGAGGAAGGGTACACAACAGGTAATCCTCATGTGATCCATCCCCTGTCACCCATCTCCAGAGAAACGGAGGCTAGGGACACCATTCCTACCCATCCTGGCTAATAGCCATTGATGGACCTAACCTCCATGAATCTATCTAGCTCTTTTTTGAACCCTGTTAAAGTCCTAGCCCTCACCACATCCTTTGGCAAGGAGTTTCACAGGTTGACTGTGCGCTGAGTGAAGAAAAACTTCCTATTGTTTTATTTGAAAGGATACAAGATGACAAACCCAGCATTTATTTTACCTTGCCCAGGAAGTAATAAGCAGAGGAAAGAGATTTTTTTTTTTTTTTTGAGCGTGTACAACGTGTAGCAACTCCATGATCAGCCAGGACTTTATGGTCACAAGCTGGGATAGAACTAGGGGCCTGTTTGTGCTTTTGGATAAGGACCAGCAAGCATGAACTAGATGATGATAATCTTTAGTTTTTGCTGTATCACAGTGGAGTACACAGCAGTCTGTCATTCAGTGTCATGCAGTGGTAGATGTGCTACCTAGTCAACACAGGCTAATATGGAACAGTGTGCTGAGCAGATTTAGGATTTTGTCCTCCATCTTTACCAACTCAGCTGAGAGATCAAAACTTCAATCCAAAATGAAAACTCAGAAGAAAACCATACAAATTAAATGGAAATCTGTGGCCCCAAAGCCACGTCTCCGAAGAGTTTCCCCTGAAACTTCTTCATATCTTCTTGTATTTTATTGTTACAGATGATTTGATTGTATACTGTCAGAAAAAATGGTTGTTTATTGGTAAGTTTCAAAATTCTCACTGGCTTTTGTAGATTTAAACCAGTCACTTGATCTAACTTTATATTCAGGCAAAACCTGTGTTATTACTATTTGTACTTCTAGACTCCTTACATTTTAAAAAAATCTTTCCCACACTATTTGTTTTCATTGGCATAATCAAGGTTTCTTTTACTAACTATGAAATATGTAGCCAATTGAACTAAGATATCCAGACTTTTTCAAAAGCATGAGCATTTTTGTCCATGTCGGTTGCAATAGATTTACAAAATTTACAGATCTAAATATTCACTTACTGCAGAAGTTCAGGTAGTTGCACTCAAAAAACAACACATCCAGCTAGAGACTAATACTTAATTCTGTCCCATTAGATTGTCATTTCAGTATAAAGTGTGAATTTTTTAAATCAATATTTGGCTCTACAAGAGAGGAGAGAGATTTTTATGCTGGAACAACATCAACTGTCTGAGCAGTAAAAGTTCAAATGGAGGGAAAGACAATGCAGAGACTAGCACTTCTGAACCACCAATATTCCAAACAAAAATCTGTTCTGTGTCTTCATGAGACACATACAGCAGGGTAAACTGGGATATTTGTCTGAAGCTCAGCTATATGCAGTGAGCATTAGTGAACAATTTAATTGTCTTTAAGTCAAATTATGAGACCGTCCTAGATTTACAGGTCCACCCAAGAGAGTTTAATATTCAGAAAATAGAATTCTAAAGACGAATTCCTTTTAACATATTCTATAGTACATCATTATAGATGAGGGTTTTTAAGTTACTACGTAACTGCCTGAGCAAAAGAATCTGTAAGACTTAGCCAGTGTAAGTGAAAAAAAAAATCAGCAAGTTCATTCCAGACACACAGACTCCTAACAGAACTAAAATGGAATTACAATTGTGTTTACTTGGAGAAGTAGCTTGGTACAACTGGTAGGGAGGAATGATTTTATTATTATTTTAATAACTCAGCCACTTTATAAAATGAACTGCACCATTTATGTAAAACTATTGATTTGTGCTATAGTAGAAGCTAGAGGCCCCAGCAGTATTGGGTTGGGCACTGTACAAACATATAACAAAGAGCTGGGCCCTGCTTCAGAGAGTTCACAATCTAAGTAATGGCTGAGATACTAAAGAAGTTATGCTGATGAGCAAAGAGATGCAGTAGGTGGTGACTGTGTCTTTTATTAAAGATGCAGTCCTAACCTTTGCAAAAATAATTTCCACTCTTCAGTTTATATAGGATCCATCACTTTGTTTTCCTAGATGCCAGTGGCAGCACACATGTCCCTTGACCCAATTAACTGCCACTGTTCCTTCTTGCTGTGCACTGTGCCACTGTAACTCACACCCTTGTTATCTGCAATGCACTCAACTTTTGGCTACTCCTGATAATCATCTGGAACTTTTTCTCACATGTGATGTAAGTTGTCATGGGCATTCAAAACTGGTGTTACCAAACCTGCAGTGATTACTGGTGTCCTTCTGGGTATAGTTCAAGGTGTTTGTTATGCTCTAAAAAGTCATTGAAGGTCTGAATCTGTTCTCCAACAAGTCAGTTCTTCCCCTGTGGCCTGTCTCAGTAGAAAAGAAATCCTGGGTGATTCTTGTTGTCTGTACTTGGAGTGAAATACTGAATGGATGATAGGAGTCATTGTTGGAGTCCTAGTAAACCTCTTCTTTCTAGATGTTCTGGAGTCCATGTTAGGTAAGCTTCAAGTGGCTGTGTTAGAGTTACCCATTTTGTAGATGTCTGGTTTGCAAGTAAGGATCAGCCAATTTAGTAGCACAGAAAAGAACTTATGTTAAATCTTTTGATGTGGAGAAGGTATTTGCTGTTGGTTGGCTTTTTTAAAAAGAATCTAAAATGGCCAGCTAGATGCCACTATAAATCAGTAAACAAATCAAATAAATATTCCCTCCTTAGTGTGTATAAGCTAATGGTCTTTAAAAACCCCATACACCAAAAACTGATGTTCTCCATATTCCCCTATATTAATTGATGGGCAGTCAATTTATCATGTAACATTACCTCATATGCTGTAATCTACATTTCTGTAAGTATGCAAGATACCAAATAATACATCATAAATGTCTCATAAGATATCAGTCATCAGATTCTAATTAACTTGTTATGCAGGCTGGATAACTTTTTCAGAAGCTGACCCAGAACATGAAAGCAGTTAAGAGAGACTGAGTCCAAACGAATGTTTATAAGTGCCTCACTAAGGTAATATTTTTTATGACTTGATACCTTTTTGTTTACTTGTGAATTCTATACATTTGTGTCTTTTTCATTATAAACCTCATTGGACATTTTCTAACAGCCGTTTTGGCAACAATCTACACTAGTTTAAAAGCACTCTGCTTCCAGAGTCACTTTAGTAAATATGTAGATTTTGCTATGCACCAAGCAAGACCAAAGTAACAGGGCAGGGAGCTGAGAGAGTGGATGGTGCAGGAGTCAGGGCAGAGGCGTGGGATGGGCCAGGAGCAGTTTGGGGAGGGGCAGAGGCAGAAGGGCCATTTGCCTGGGCCAGTGGCCAACAAGATGGCAAGCCCCAGTCCCAGCTGGCCACTGTCTTCCTTGTGCAGCTGTCCACCAGAGGTCACTCTGCAGTGTAGCTATCCCTCCGATCAGCCCCCTCCCTTTCCATGTTATGGAAAACAAATTCCAGGCACATCCCATTTTCTTGGCACAACAAAACCCTGACCTTGCTTTAAGTTAGGATAAGAGGAAGCTGCATATCAAATATGATTGTCCTAGCTCTTATAGTTTAGGAGGAGTTCTCGAACAAATGGACTCAGACAGAAAGGCGGATGGACTTGCAGACAGACACATAAATCTCTAAAATATTTATATAGTTGGTAGGCTTTATCCTGAGAAGCAAGCGGTAACTCTAAAAAAGATTAGGTGTCTATGGGAGATAATCTCCTGAACACGAGCTCCCTGTGTGACACACTATGCATCCCAGGATCTCATTAGCTCTTTTGGCTAAACGGGAATCTCAAAAAGCAGAGAGGTTATTTTACCTGTTTTTTGCACTGGTGTCACTTCTGCTAGAATACTGTCCCTAGTTCCAGTGCCAGCAATTCAAAAGGGTGTTGAAGAATTGGAGGAATCAGGGAAGACCCCCCCCCCCACACAAAAAAAATTGAGCTCTATAAGCTTACCCAAAAGAAGATGAATGAGTATCTTGATTACAGTCCACAAATATTTACAAGGGGAACAAATGTTTAATAACAGTATTTTCTTTGTAGCTGAGAAAGATAGAACCTATTCCAATGGCTGGAAGTTGAAGCTAGACAAATTCAGTCTGCAAATGATGCTTACATTTTTAAAGTAACCATTACAACAATTTACCGCACCTTGTGCTAGATTCTCCATCACTAACAAATTTTAAACATTGGATGTTTGTTCAAAAGAAATGCTCCATGAATTATTCCAGGGAAGTGCTAAGGAAGTCAGACTAGATTATCACAATTATCCCTTCGGGCTTTGGAAGTCATGGTTTTATGAATCTATGAAAAATGCTTCTTTTGGGATATGATCTCATTGGTATGCTTGTCGATCCAGTTAGTTTTAACTGATTAGCTATGCTGGAAGGTCAAAATGAAATGAGTGGCATACAAAGTAAATTAATCCTCTTAATTAAATACTGCCAAAATAAAATGAATAGGATGCTGTTTCTACTGAGCAAGTAAAAGATGCTGCATTTGTTTGTTTAAAGCAAAATGGTCCCACATATTTTATTTAAAAGGTTAAAGTGTGTGTTGCAAAAACATAAAGAACTGCCATTAAAAAAAAAGATTGAGCTCCTTATAGACATTTTAAGTAATGTCCATCATGTTTTTTACTATATTAGAGTTGTAAGCCCAGATACGTGACCACACAGGTCAGTACTGTAATTATGGACAATGAAATTGAGGGTCAAACTCAGAGAGTCTTTGCTGTTTCCAAAAGCTAGAATAATGTACTTATTGTGGGACTCTGTACCAAAACATCAGTGTGATGGTGTTCTGCTACCCTCCAGATAGCGTGTATTCCAGGCCTGTGTATTCTCAACAGCTGTAATGGCAGCTCCCCAAAAGGCAAAAGAATTTAGCATTCCAGAATGAACAGCCAGAAGAAAACATGTTGTGGACCCCAAAAACATAGACACACCAGTGGGTTGTGGAGGAGGAGGGAGATGAGGTTTGTTTTGCAAGGTGACTTACGAAAATTGAACAGTAAATATGGGAGCGTAGATGGGCCCTATAAACCACAGACATGGCCCCAAAAACATGACACAGCCAGAGCTATTGAAATTAAAGGGGAGACTGACTTCTGTTACTCTTTTACAGCCTGCTCTAAAATTAACTGAAGTCAATGGAAGTCTTTCTGTTCCCTTCAGCTGGCCTTAGATCAGGCCTATAAGATGCAAGCTATCATCCACACTTCCTATCAAAAGGGTAAAATTCCATTTTTAGAAAATCAGTGGGAGCGGTGCATAATGTTATAAACATACATGGCAAGTCTGGAAATAAGCAGCTACTTGAGCAGTGGGTTCTTGGAGGTTTCTGATGCCATTAGAATGCAGTAGAATGTGTGCATACCTTAAACCACTAAAATGAGACATTCTATAGGCAGTCTGATTTATCAGGTGTATGGTCCAATAGGGCACAGATCATCATAGCATAAGATTATTTGCATTTTATAATGAATAGAAATACTCTCTGCTCTCCTTATTTCTAGATTTTCCCACTGCATTCTACCTTCTTTGTACTAATCTTGTAGTGTGCAAGCTCCCCCAGAGCAGCAACTCTAGTTCTGGTTATTGTACAGCACCAAACCTGACAGTAAGGGCTGAACAGAAACGCAAAGCACATATAATGAATCACATATATTCACCATGATTCTCTGCTTGACAATCAGCATCCTTGTGAAACAATCTGAGACTTAGTTTGTTGATTGTGGGCCAAAAAAAGAATAATTCTATCAAAACCAAGATTGTGTCACTTTCAAGCCTGGAAGAATGTGATATTGACGTTCCAACAAGGAAAAGGCTTCACTGTTCTGTTTTATTTATTTTTAATCTTGCTATCTGTTGCAGGTTCCAGTTCCTGGTTTGCCTTGTCTTTACATATGGGCTTCATTTGGACTTCTCTATCGCCCAGAGAGCCCATTTCACTGCAAGCACTTTATTCATTATTCGGCATTCTCCAAGGTAAAGTCAACATCTGTGCGGTTTCCCTTATAAGGGAAACATAAATACCATCCTGCTTTTTAAGCCACTAAATCAGATTTCGACTGTGGCACCTCTAGGATGCCTGTTTTCAGACAGAGGCGGAGGGCTCCACCTCTTTCACATTCTTGGTTTCGCAGAGGTACTGGAACAATTTTTACAGTGGGGGGTGCTGCTGACTGGGAGACCATGCATTTCGTGTTTGTTATTACTACTACAAGCCAGGAGGTGCAGCAGCATCTCTGCTCCCACCTGCTTTTAGAAAGTGCTTTGCCGAACAGCTTAACCGTAAACTAATGTAACTGCGAGAAAGTGAGCTAGGCTCTTCTGAGTCCCAGTGCCCCCTTCGCAGGTGCGGTAACTTGTGCACACTACCACCACTCCGGGGCTTGGCCAGACAGGCAGGCATTCTCCTCAGGCAGCTGCACTCAGGCCCAGTTAGGTACGGCCAGAATCTGATGCTTCGTGCATGGCGCTGGCATTGGGCCACCCAGGGCATCCCTCTCCCTGCGCCCTCGATGCAGTGGGAAGGGCATCTGGGTGCTTCTGCCTTGGTCCTCTCTTTCCAGCTGGCAGGGCGGGGCCAGGAGCTGCGGCTGGCCCCGGCCCACAGGACTTCCCCACCTTCCCTCCGGCGGCCAGCCGGCGTTCTTTGGCGCAGGTGCCGCGTCCACCCTCACGGGAAAGGTTCCCCGCCGCGCAGGCGGCCGACCCCAGCCTGGCACCCCGGCGCGCGCGGCCTCCCGCGGCCCCAGCAAGCCGAGCCGCCGGGGCGCGGCGCGAGGGGCCGCCCCACCCCGGGAGCCCCGCGGCCGGTCTCAGGAGCCGGGGTGGGGGGAGGCTGGCTGGCCTGCCTCTCGCGAGACACAGCTGCGCGGACGCTACTTGAAGAGGAGGGGAGAGGGAGAAGGGAAGGAGGGGGCCGCCCGAGCAGCGGTGGGTGCAGCGGCCGTGACTGGAACAGCAGCGGGAACAGCGGCGGCAGCCTCCGCAGCAGCAGCGGCAGCAGCGGCTCCAGTGGGTGAAGGCAGCGCTGGGAAGAGGGTTTTTCTTTCCCCCCACCCCGGGGGTGCCGTGGCTGGGCAGGGGTGTCAGCGCCCGCCCGCCTCGTGCATGGCTCGCCCGGGCTGCCCCCAGCCTGACACCTCTCTCCTGCCGCCGTAGCTTCCCGTTGGTTGCGGTGCTGCTTTGCAAAGCCTGGCCAGTCTCATGCTTTGGAGACGGTCCCAGCCCCAGCGCAGCCTCAGCCGCCGCTCGGTGCGCTGGGCGGGCTGTGCAGCCCTGGCTGATGCTGGCGGAGCCGGGAAGGTACGGTCCCGGGAGCGATGGGGAGTCCGCTGGCCAGCCCTTTGCGCAGTCCGCAGCGGGCAGGCGCAGACGCCAGCCGGGTAGCGGGGCACCGTCCGCCCAGGGGTCGGGGCGATTGGTGGGGCTGCGCCTTGCGCTCTGTGGTGGCTCCCCGGGCAGCGGGGCGGGGGATGGCCGAGGTCTGGCTCCGTGTCACTGAAAACCCTTCTCCCCTCCCCTCCCTTCTCTTGCAGCTGAGCGGGAGTCGGGCGGCGGGGACCCGCGGACTTCGGCGGCTGGGAGGAAGGAGACGCCACTTGCAGCGCGCCGAGCCCCAGGGAGCCGGCGAAGGGAGGCGGCGCGATGTGGCTGGGGAGGCTGTTGAAGTTCGCCCTGGGATTTACAGTGCTTGTGTCGTCCTATCCGAGCAAAGGTGCTGAAGGGAATTTGGAGGCTGACCACGCGAAGGAAACCAGAGCCAGCAGAGCCAAGAGGCGAGGACAAGGCGGCGGCGGAGGAGGGCACGATGCGCTCAAAGGGTAATTGGATTGGGGACCAGGGGGTGTTTGTACATAGCAGGACCTGACGCGCCTTTCAAGCTAGACGGGCGGTTGCTGTGAAGTGGCTCCATCTCTGTTGCGTGGTAGGGGGGCTTCTGCCAACGCACGGTCAGAGGGTTGGAGAAGCAAAGCCCCTGGAGTTACCCAGCCTGGTTTAGACAGTGCAGTTGGGATTGTTCACTCCTGGAAGCCGCTGAAGTTGTCAGGAGACAAGAGGTCTCTGTTCTCTTACGTTTGGGGAGGGGGGGGACTTACCCCAAATCAAGCTCTGAGTGTGGGGAGGAGATAGTGGTTCCTGTTGATGTTCAGCGTCCTTCCTTTGATTATTAAAATTTTTAAAAAAGGTGCCACGATACTGACAAAAGCAAAGAAAGTCCAAACTAAGGCTGCGGCCTTAGGGGATGGTAGACACACCATGTGCGCTACACACACCCAGCACAACAGGGCTGGTAAGGACAAGTTTTCAGCCAGATTCTGCAGTCCCTGTGCACCCAAACCTCCCAGGAGATTTGGATGGACCAGGATTGTGCGATCAAGTCTTTGTTGCTAACTGTTAATTATAACACAAATATTATAATATTTAATGTTTTGTTGCTTACTAATTTAACTTCCAGAAAGGAAAATAGAGAGAACCCACTCCCATTGCCCCTTCCTTTAAAAATAATTAGTGTTTCATTCCTCCCTTAATCAGGGCTCCTGCTGTTTATTTGAAAAAGAATGCCCATAACTCCTGCACTTCAGATGGATTATGGTCTGTCATGCCTAGGTAGATAATTGTGTAATATGTATCCTTGCTCGTTTGGTACCATTGTGGTCTGATGTATAAAACATACACCATCCTCACAGTGCCATTCTTCTGGAGCTCTTAGTATCTAGTATCAGTAGTTACATTGGCATATGCTCTAGGTACTTTTAAATGTAATAAAGTCATTATGAAATCACGGTGCATGCTTAGTAGTTTATTTTCAGTATTAAAGCTTTCAGCCTGTAAACCAAAATGTTTCAGGATTTTTAAAGATATGTTTTAAAACTTAAAACATTGTTTTGTTAAATGGGAAATCTCAAAATAGTAGGTCATCAGTGTCTGGTTGTGTAGTGTGGATTCCTGCCCTATCATCAGGGCAAAATTCTCAATAGTTGAATATAGAGTTTATATGAACGTTCTGGTACAAGCCTAGTTACATTGATATTAGCAGATGCCACAAATGGCTAGAGGCCTGCAGTCTTTAATCTGGTATAATCTTTCAAAATCAGAGGGAGTTTTGCCTGAGTGAGAAGTGCAAGATTGAGCCTTATATTTTTCCTTATTTCATTATTTGTCTAATAAGGAAACATTACAGTTTTATTCTCAGAAGATTAGATACATAGAATTCAATTTCTTGTCAAATTACCAATATAATAATCATGAGTATATCTATAACATTACATTCCACTCTTATGTATGTAAACTTGGTTACTTTATTCTTTCTGGGCATCATCTTGTGATCAGTTTTATGCTTCCAAATAGTCTCAACAACCTCGGTTTGCATGGTCAGGCCCTCTTATTTTATTTCTCGGTGTCTTGTCACCAGAGAGTTAGCTGGGAAGTGCACTTTCTGGCACTTCTTATTTGGGCAAAACTGCTGTTGACTGCAAGGATTCTAAGCAAAAATTCAAGGATAATTGTAAATAATAAAAGCTCTCAAATGTTAGAAAATTACTTTTCAGACAGACAGTTACTATTCAAAGGATGACTTTCAGTCATTTCCCCCCTTAGCATAATTTGGGTTCTGAGTTAAAGTATCAAGTTGAAAAACGCTTACTTAATCATTGGGCAAAATTCTGCCTTCCAGTACATATGTTGTCTCCATTGACTTCAGTGGGAGTTGCATGCGTATGCTGGAAGATGCAATTGCTTTGTTGAAAATAACTATCATTGTCTTTTGTGGTTGTTTAGAAAGTAATAAAAAAAACAAGAACAAACAGATGAAATCAACAACTTTTTCAAAGATGATATTTCAAGAATTGATTATGACTTAAAGCTGAAGAAATAGCACAACTGTCCAGTCTTGTGATTAGCTTCATGAGTTAGACATCTTTCATTTATAAAGCATGTTGCAGTAATTGTATGTATATAAAATATTTGTGATGAAGTCTGTGTGTTTTAGACAACATGAAAGTTTAGTGTTAACAGCAACATTAGTTTTAGACATTCCATTTGATCATGGCTTGGTTAATCATTTGGAATATTACAATTCTTATTTAAGTGTCCTGGAAAGCAGATACTTAACAAACTGATAACATTTTGCCAAATAGTCTGATCCAATAAAACACAAAACAAATCATTACTTCATTCAGTTATCATTAGTTCTTTTTTTGCACCTCATACTTCAGGCTGACAGTAAAATGTGACCAAATTGTTTAAGCAGTTGGAAATCTTTTTTTCTATTAGCCATATAAACATCCTTATCATTGTTATGGAAGTCCTGTTGAACATTTCCAATTTTGAAATCACAAGGACTTTCTTTGGTGTTGCAGTCTAATGTACAAAATGGATTTCTTAAAAAGAGCCGTCATTTTAACAGAAAGGGTTGGTGCTAAGTCTGTGGAAATCCATAGAAAATAGGCATTGAGTATTTAGGAATTACAGATAAATTAAAGGATCAGGGGTTGCTAAATAGACTTAAACATTCTTAGAAAATTCATTTTACTAGGAGAAGAGACATTCACATTATTTTTCCACATTTATCCATCAGTACAAATATCTTTGGAGTTCTGAGAATTATACTATAAATTATAAGCAGATGCTGGTAGACTTTGTTTTCATATTACTGTAGTTCACGTAGTTGGGGAGTAAGTCTGAATATGGTTTTACAGTGTTTTCTGCTATTGATTGTCAATGCATGGATATGGGAGCTTCTTGAAAGATTTTCAGAGAAAAAATTGTGGTAGACTTTTTGTTAAGTATTTGGTTAACCTAACATGGAAAACCATTTAGATTTTAAAATATTAAGATTCTTTGGACAGATGTTGGTTTTATAAAAATACAGTTGGGGTTTATTGTTAATTTGCATCTAATTTCATACTAATTTTGTATTTTATTGCAAGTTTAAAGTTGGTTATTTTCTTCCTCACTATCATTGCTTCATCAGTTATGCTGATGAGATACCTGAAAGCTAGAAGAGGACTGTAGCAGATGCTTCTCTGTGTTAGCCAGAGCTTAAAACTTCAAGCCTGCTGGTGGTCATGTAACTTAGAATTCTGACTCAAACATTATGCTATTGAGCAAATGTCATTTTAGTAAAAGCGGAATCCCTTGTATATTTCAATCTTTTTCTCTAATCTAACATGCATGTTTACATGCTAGTTTCATATTGCTTTCAGTTGATCAGAAAACTATTATCAAGGTAGTAACTTTTTTCAGAAAGTATGACTAGTTTTTTCTGTCAGTTTACACATTCAGATATATACTTCTGTTTACATGTTGCAGTATCTCTGCAGTCCATTATGGTTTATTCCCCACCCCTCTTTTAAAATAATAAACACCATACTCGTATATAGATAGATCTTTCATCTAAAACAGTCCTAAGAGCTTTAAAGACTGTTAGTGTATTTTATCACAAGGGTTTTATTCTGTAACCCCTGAACTCCTAAATCTCTCACTGTTGTCACTTGGAGTTTTGCCCAAGTAAGGACTGCAAGTCTGCAGGGGGGGGGGGGTACTCTTCCTATACGCTTGAAAAACATGATGTATAAACTTAACTCTTGGATATAAAGTAAAAATCCAGTTTTCTTTTGAACTGGTTCTGTTTGGATTAAATGTTGTTATTATGGTTGTCTACACTGATTATAATTTCTCCCCAAAATGAGACACACACTTTGTAACATTTAAAAAAGTTACACAATTACTAAATAAGACAGTAGTGGTTATTTGCTTCCTCTCATATTGTAATGGTGATAGATGATAATAGTTTGCTTAACGATCATTTGAAACTGAAATTTTAAAATGACTAAGGTTTCTTTGAGGTAGCTGAACCATGAGATAACAGATTTTTCTCAATAAGGCTATAATTAAATTCATACTAGAACTCTGTTTTTTGTTTAAATTGGAAATGATAGTATTACAGTACAGGCTAGTTGGCACTGATCTGATTCATGAAACTGTGAGTGAAACAAATGAAACTGTCCTACAGCAGATTATTATCCTTCGGGGATTAAGTGTTGCTTGCCTTACTTCCAAATGCAAGATGCACTGATTTTACTGGGGCTAAATAAACATGAATAAATCAGGCAGGATTTGGCCATTCATTTGCATTTGTTCACTGAAATAAAATAAATCTTATAAATCTATAACATAATTTCAGTTTTCTAATATATAATTAAGGCTTCTGGTTTTCATTTAAAACCAATACTTGCCACTAAAAACCTGCTGAAGAAAAGCAGACTTACCGTACTGGTAAATATTGGTTTATACTGAAAACCTCAAACATTTTTCTTACCACTTCTGGCCTACACACCTCTGGCTATCCTCTTATGCCACACCCAGTCAGTGTCAAACTCTGGACTTGAGTGAAACTGAAAGCCGAGAATTTTGAGTTGGGAACAAAGTGGAAAAGAATGTAAATGCAGAACAAATTGGGTCTTTTGGCTTTAGAGATGTTAGCCTGTACATATCTCTTGTAAATTGCCGCACTTAAGAGAGATCAACTTGAAATCTAGCCAATTCAAAAAAAAATAGCACCCCCCCCAAAAGCAAACAAACACACAAAACACAAAAATCAAAACCATACTGCAATTTTTTTAAAGTATTTTTAAAAAACTTTAAAAAAAACTTTAAAATTTTTTTTTTTTTAAACACAGAGGAAGGCATAGTTCCAGTCCCATAGATCTTAACATTTAAAGACAAGTTGGAGTGCTATGGATGCTGGATTCTAGTATTAGAAGATCATGAAGCAGTTAAAAGTAATTTTGGGTATTACATGTGTTCCTGAGTCTACCTACCATCGATGGTGGTTTATTACAATTATTTTTAAGTCTGCATGAATTTAGGTCTAAGGCCACTTCTATACTTAGAGCATTCAATTTAGAGGGTCTAGTAAAGACCCGCTAAATCAAATGCTGAGGAAAGCCCTGGTCAGTGCCAGTACTCTTTGGTTTGCTCTCATTGACCTCCTGCTGTGGAGATGGTGCCAAGCTCCGCTGAAGGTACGTTGACTCCAGCTATGTTATTTTACGTAGTAGGGGTTGCGTACTTTAACCCAGCCTTCTGGATCCAGGATAGACCTGGCTTAATTCAGGGCAGAGTGAAATGAGTGAAGAGATATTGGCTTAGTCCCTACTATACATGTGAGTTTCCTTGTGCCTAAAAAGTGGAGCATCATACTATTTGATAAAGATGTGATGCAAGATTGTGTAGCAAGTACAAAGCCCTGCAGGAAAGCATGTGCAAAATCTGTCTCTGGTATCGCTAGTGCTAACAAGTGCCAACAGTTTCTTGATCATGAAAGAAAGCGTAGAATCAAATGAAGTAAAAATATTAAATGAACCAAACTGTACCATCAAATCTCTATGGCTAGTTAGTAATTCCATGCTCTAATAATATAGCAGTAGGAATATATTAGCGACTGTGAAATGCTCCAGGAGATTAGCGAGTCTATAAAAATAAAAAAATCAATAACTATGAGGGATTTCAATTATTCCCACATCGAATGGGTACATGTCACCTCAGGACGGGATGCAGATATAAAGTTTCTTGGAGCAGCTGGGTCTGGAACCCACAAGAGGAGTGGTAATTCTTGAGTTAGTACTATGAGGAGCACAGGATCTGGTCCAAGAGGTGACTATAGCTGGACCACTAGGCAATAATGACCATAATATAATTAAATTTAATATTTCTATGGTGAGAAAAATACCACAGCAGCTCAGTACTGTGGCATTTAGTGTCAGAAAGAGGAACTACCCAAAAATGAGCTAGTTATTTAAACAGAAATTAAAAGGCACAGTGCCAAAAGTGAAATCCCTGCAAGCTGCATGGAAACTTTAGTAACACCATCATAGAGGCTCAACTTAAATATATATCTCAAATTAAAAAAAACAGAGAATCAAAAAAGTGACACTGTTGCTTAACCAACTAAAGGAAGCAGGGAGAGTAAAAAAGATATCACTTAAAAAGTGGAAGTATTTGATGGGACCACCTTCTGCCTGTCCAACAGGCTGGGGGTTTCAATGGGCGTGCCTAGACTACAACTTTTTTGGAAAAAAGTAGCCTTTTTTCTAAAAAACTTCCCCTGCGTTTAGACAGCTGCCGCGTTCTTTCGAAAGTAAATCGAAAGAACGTGGCAGTTTTTTTGACCGTGGAAAACCTTGTTTTACAAGGAAGAACACCTTTTTTTGAAAGTGCTCTTTCGAAAAAAGGCGCTATGTAATGCAAACTGTGCTTTTTCGAAAGAGAGCATCCGACTGGGTGCTCTTTCTTTCAAAAGCGCTTGCTTTTTCGAAGTACTGGTTGTAGTCTAGACGCTCTTTTTCAAAAGAGGCTTTTTGAAAAGTATCTTTCAAAAAGCCTCTTTCAAAAGAGGATTGCAGTCTAGACGTAGCCAATATGAGTTGGCTAGCTCCATAGCTTGGAAAGTGAAACACAGTATTCTGGCATATTAGGAAAGGTCCTATACATGGCTGGCTACATGTGACCAAATGATTGGCAGGTCAGAAGTGGGATCATGCTATGACTTCTGTTCGTAGGGCTAGATCTATAATGGGACTTGAATTTGTCTCCACTTGCCTGTTCCACTGGGTCATTTTTCTGTGGGGATGTGTACGGTGTATATCGGGGTGGGCAAAAGGGCCTCCGCTGGCTGGATTTGGCCCACCAAGTGAGTTGATCCAGCCTGCAGAGGCCCTGCCACTGCCCCTGCCCCCAGGCCAATCGGGCTGTGAGTGGGGGAGGAAGTGCACGAAGTTTCCTTCCGCCCTGCCCCCGCTCTACAAGAAGTGTGCATTTAGAAGTGCTGCGTGCTCCTGGCAGGGTGGGAGGACACTGTTTGCGCCCCCCTCCCTCAAGCCCTGATTGGCCATAGGGGAAGGGGAGGAGAATGCGAAGTCTCCTTCCACCTTGCAATGGGTGCGGCGCTTCTAAGCACCGCATGCTCCTTGCAGGACAGGGGCAAAGTGGGGGGAGACTTCATGTGCTCCCCCACGCCCAGACCAATCTGCTCCTTGCAGGACAGGGGCAAAGTGGGGGGAGACTTCATGTGCTCCCCCACGCCCAGACCAATCAGGGCTTGAGAGCGGGAAGAGTGCGTGAAGTCTCCTCCCACCCTGCAAGGGGCTCAGCACTTAAAGTCAACGCCAGTTGCTGCTCAGTTGGTGGTTGACTCTAAGCACGGCGCTCCCTTGCAGGGCGGGGGCAGGGAGCGAGAGACTTCATGTGCTCCCCCTCCCCAGGGTCTGATTGACCTGGGAGCAGCAGGGGGGAGCATGTGAAGTCTCTTCCCACCACCAGGATCATGGGTATATAGAGGGAACTGCCAGCTGTTCAGAACAGCTAGCAGTTCTCTCTGGGGGGGTGGAGGAGTCTGGGGGTGGGAAATCATGGAAGTGTCCTGATCCCACCCCTTCTGCCTGAGGCTCCGCACCTTCCGGGGCAGCCTGGTGTATATGAATGATTTGGCTTTCCATGGTTTAGTACAGGGGTGAGCAATAATTTTTGATGGGGGTGCACTCTCAGAATTTGGAAAATGGTCAAGGGCTACACTCTCCCATATTAATGGCAGAGGTGTGGGGTCTAGGATGGAGGTTGGGTGCAGAAGGGAGTTTGCAGTAAGGGATTGGGGTGCAGGAGAGGATGTGGGAGGGAGTTTGGGTGAAGGAAGCAGTTGTGATGTGGGTTAGGGGACTAGGGTGCAGAGGTTTGGGTTGTGACCTTGGGCAAGAAGGAGCTGTGACCTGGGGCAGGAAACTGGGGTGCAGGAGGGGGCTGCAGGGGTTTGGGTTGTGATCTGAGGCAGGGGATTGGGGTGCAAGATCTGAGATGGGATATGGGTGCAGGAGGGGGGCAGAGGGTTTGGGTTATGTGGAGTAGGGTGGCAGACAGTTGGGGTGCCAGAGGCAGGCTCTGGCTGGGAGACTTAGCTGCTTGAGGTCCAACCAGCAGCCTTCTTCAGCAGACTCCCTGCCTGCTCTGCCCCCACGCTGGCTGCAGGGGTCATGTGGGTTATGAACAGCTAGGAACCTCGGGGCAGGAGGAGGGTGCTTCCCAATCTATCTGTTGATGACAGGCAGCTCCCATTGGCTGGAAACCCGCCAATGGGATTGTGCTGGGAGAGGGAGCAGCATATAAAGCCTCTCCTTCCTGCCCTGGCCTCACAGCTTTTCAAATAGAACCCCACAGCAGCTGCATTTCTCAGCAGCATGCAGCGACTAGGGCAGGCAGGAAGGCTCCCCACTGTGTCTGTGGGACGGATCCAGTAGCTTGGTGGGCTTGATCTGGCCTGCAAAGGGTATTTTGGCCAGGCCTGGTTTAGTATGATGTGTGTGCTATAGCTTCTGGTTTTATATTGGTGTCTTTTTTTTTTTTTTAATTCCTCTATTGCTTTGCCCTCAGGACTATATCTTTTTCATCTGTGTCCACCTGCAAGACAGTTTATTTGCTGTAGTTTACCATGTTAGTCAGATGGGCAGTGCTCACCCAAAGAGGGGCAAGTGGTAACCAGTGCATAGAAACTGCAATTAGTTGGAGTGGGACTGGAGAAAGCATAACAATTAGGGTTACCAGGTATCCGGTTTTGAACTGGACAGTCCAGTATTTGAGCTTTCTGTTCAGGAAACAAATTGAGAAAATATAAATGAGAAAAGAAAAATGTCCGGTATTTTCTAAATAAGATGTAATGTAGATTGTGATGTAATGTCAAGTGTGTCCGGTATGTTTGTTTAAACCATCTGGCAACCCTAGTGACAATGACAGAATAAAGTCTGATTTATAGCAACCTGCATGGAAGTTGGAGGGAGGAGCACAGTTTGCAGGAGGGAAGAGTTTGGAGAAGGCACCAGGGAGTGAGTCTGTGTGCAGGTGGCTGGAATGGTAGCTACGGTGGCAGCACCTGTTTGCAGTTTTTAATAGCCAGTTTAGTTTTAAAACAGTGAGGCCTCTCATGTTATTACCCAGCATGCGGCATATGAAATACTGATCATTCTGGGTTGAGGGCCAATCTGCATGTTAGTTGCTAGATTCAGCCCAACCTCATATGGTTGTCTCATTACCAGAATCAGATGGTCTGCATGGGACTTAACACACCTATACTGGTAGTTTGTGCCTGTATTTGGTCTCATGGACTCTGGCAATTTGATATAGGTCTAGGTCCCTTGGGCTGTTCTGCCCTGTTATAGTGGCTGTCACCGAATAAAGTTGCAGCCTTTGTTTTTTACTCAGGTTCATTTGTCCCCTCATTGGCGTGCGGCCATTCAGCAAAAGTGTTGCTTGCTTAGTACAAAGAGTACCTTGTTTGTTAGGATTTATGTTCCATATTTAACTCTGTATGGACTTTAATGAAAGTTTTCATCAGGGTCGTTTTGGACACATCTGAGCATGTAGCTGCATCTGATTACTAGCACATTGACAGGAGCACTGTTGAACTGTTTACCTGACGAAGCCAAGAGAACTCCTTTTCATAGAAATGTATTGAGCAAACACATGTGAGCTATGTCCTAAAACACTCATAGAAGCTAGTGAATTTCTACTCCTAGAGTAGAATCATTTGGAACAGAATTTGTTTTCCACTCAATCCCTCCCCAAAACCTGCAGATACCCGAAGATCCATGAGGAGCCCTGGACACACAGAGGAGACAGAAACATATAGATTAGAGCCTTCTGCATAGAATGGTTTTTTGTTGTTGTTTTGCTCTGCTTCAATGTCAAAAGTGAATTACAAAGTACCTTTCAATAGCTTTTCTTCAGAGCTCCATCTCAGTCCAACTATAATACCAAGCAGTGTCTTACAGGAGCATGACACCTTAGGAATTATATTCTCCCCATGTTTGTTAGCTGGAAGTCATTTTGGGCCCATTTCTGGGTCAAACAGAACAGAATGCACAAAATGTGAGACATCCACCTGGACTGCACAGCTGTTGAAGCTAAACCACTAATGAAGAGGAAGGAAACACTTCCAAAATGAGTCCATATAATGTTTATGCAGCCGCACATCCTTCCCCTGCTTCTGCTTCCAGGCGTCACACTCATCTCAGACTGATTGTCGTATTTCATGTGGAGTTCTTTCTTCGCAGGGGTCAGGGGGTTAGTCTGGATAGTGGTTCCTTGGTGGCTGGACAGCAGTCCACTGAATGAAAACACTTGGCTCAAAGACGTTGGTTTGGTTGACAATTCCAAAGCTAAAGTTGATGGATTGGAGGTGGGATGGGCTAAAGTAGAGTGTCCAATAGCATCAGCCCTTTCCAGTCCACTACACCTGACCTTAAAAAGCACAGGAACAGTATTGCTAACTGCAAGAGTTCAAAAACTGCAAGTTCTCTCTCTTAGATTGGTCTAAAGATCACAGAAGTTGGGGAGCATAGGGAAAGGTCAGGCAGATCTTCAAAGGCATGAACAGCAATTAGGTGCCTAACTCCTAGTGACTTTCAGTTGACTTGGGAGGTTCCCAAATTTCAGTTGTGCCATTTCTATGCCCATATCTGAGTGCTTCTTCATCTCCTCTCTTGGGCGTGTCCCTCTGTCCCTTAGCTTCTTCTCCATTTCCTCTGTCGACTGTGGAGAGGGAGGATAGTTGGAGGAGCAGGAAAGGAGACCTTTACTATTCTGTGCACTTCACAGTGCCCTCAGCAAGATGAGAGGGTCTGCGATAGCTCTTCCTTCAATCTGCAGGCTGCAGGGGCTGCCATTGATAGACTTCTCCTCCCATCCGCAATGCATGTGATCATAAGCCAGGGAATGAGGCAGAGGCAAGGAGACCTTCACCCCGGCTTGGTCCCCTCTCTCCCCAGGCCTAGCAGCTGGAGATCTTCATTTTCAACCCATAGGGTTAGGGTGGATTCCCTTGGGTTCTTTCCTCCAATGCCCTCCTACACTTTCATGCCCTGTGGTGGAAGTGAGACTGCTGCTCTTGCCCTCAGAGGGGTTGCTCAGCAGTGTTGTTCTTTGCCTACGCCGTTGACAGTACGCAGGATGTGTGCAAGCCGCCTCTCATGGCTGAAGTGTGAAATACCATGCAAATTCCACAAAATTCCTGAGTTGACTTTGTTTCCTTGTGAGACTGTAAGAGATGCCCAGAATTGACCTCAGCTCTCAATACCAGCTATCATATTGTGAATGTTGGCAATGGTGCAGAAATCTTGACCAAGTCCCTCCCTCTCTCCCTGGCTGGACCTACATTGGGATGACTATCACTCTGGAACTAGAGATCTGTCTTGGCCCTAAAAGATAAGGTGAAAGGGAGGATTGGGGCATGCCATCCCGTGAGTGTGTCTACAGTTCTTGCTCATGGAGTGCACAGGGGACCTTTCATTTCCTTTCCTAGGCTTTGCTTGGTTTTGCATTAGTTTCCATGGCATGCTGGGCCTCATGTACCTTAGACTGCCACATAAATTGGGTCTAGGATTGGACCCAGTGACATTAGCATGTAGAACAATGAGAGAATGTGCCTAAAAATCTGTCGTTCTATAGTGAACCGTGAGAACAATGCCTGGCTGTCAGGTCGGATAAATCTGTCCTTACAAAATGATGACCAGAAGATGCTGTGAGTCAGTGTAGCTGAGTTCCCCGAGACGTTGAATACCATCACCCAATTGCTATATTTGGTGGGCAGAGAGTGATAGAAGCTAAGGTTAACAGGATTTTCAGTGTTGCTGAAGGACCGAGCTTGCATGTCATTTTGAACTCCTGACATGCATGTTGGCTTCAGGATTGCAGAGCCAAGGATGCCTATGGAGTTTCAAAGTCTAGTCTAGTCTTCAGCTGAACTGAGCCAACATACTGGGACAGCAGTACCATTCTGTCAGGGTGAGGAATACTGGTAATTATTATATTAAACTCACTGCATAGAATAGACATATCACACTTAGGGTTGCCAGGTGTCCGGTACTGACCCGGACAATCTGGTATTTTTGCCTCCTGTCCGGTAAAAAAAATCAGAAAATACCGGACACCTAAAATGTCCAGTATTTTCTGATTTTTTTTTTTTTCCTGGCCAGGAGGTGAAAATCCTGGGTGCTTACCGGGTTCCACAGGGGAGCTGTCCGGCCTGGAGCAGGGAGACAAAATGGCAGACGGCTGCCAGCAGCCTGTTAGGGCCCAAAAGCCTCAAAAGCAGTTCTTAAAGGGGCCACTCTGTTTTTTAATTTTTTTATTTTTTTGCTCAACTCTCAGGGTCCCTTTTTTTTTTTTTGGTCTCCCCCCCCCCCCTTTTTTTTTTTTTTCCTCAACAGAATTTTTTCCCCAGTGTGTGGTGTGGTGTTTTTTTTGTTTGTTTGTTTTTTGTGGGGGGGTGTTCGGTATTTTTGGTTAAACCATCTGGCAACACTAATCACACACTCATGCTGTAGAGGAAGCAAATAAGAGATACAGGGCACATCACACATATATGTGCATAAAACATGGCACATGATTTTGGTGATATGGGGTAGATGCTTAATAGCTTATTAATGGGATAATAGGCACTATGGCTGAGGACTATGGTTGTTTGTACTGAGAGACCTGAATGCTTCCATGGATTTCTCTTCTACGCCACTGTTATAATAATTTTCAGTCTTCTCCCTCTCTTTCTCCCCCTGCCCTCTCCCAAAAGCATCTGAGGTAGACCAATCCCAATGGTAAAAATATCCCATTTTGCCTGTGGATGAAAATTGGCAAAATTAGTTTGATCATCAGTGGGATGTGTGAAAATCAGCTGTCATGGAAATGCATGAATTTTAAAGCTTCACAGCTTTACTAGAGCTGAGGGAGTAAGTTAAGCATAGACTAAAACTTCAGGACCAACAGAGTCAACACTCAATAGTTAAAAAAACAGCAACGGTCCTCTAAGGTGCTACAGGACCACTGTTGTTTTTTTTTTAGTTAGACTAACATGGCTACTACCCCCTGAGATTTTTAAACGCTCAATAGTGTTACCCCGGCCAGAGCATGGGGGAGGGAGGCTCAAGGCAGCGCACTGCTCCTGCCTTCCCTCGGCTGGCAGAAGCAGGCTTACTTGGGGGACAACGGGAGAATGCGTTTACACCCCACCTGTGTACGGGTCTGGCGCAATAGGGAGCAGAGAGATTAGAGATTTCACCCTGTATATGATCATTACAACATCCTTCCCCTTTGTCCAGCTTAACTAACTGGTTTTTCTCCATCTCAGTTTAGTCTTTATCTGGCGAGCAAACCGTCTCTTCTACTTTCCCAGCCTTGCTCTGCCCACTCTGTCTAGCCTCTGTCTAATTTATTCCAAACCCATGCTTGATTTATCCCTGGGTTACGCCAACTTTGACGAGTGCATGGCAGGGCTCCTGGCAGATTGTGGTACAAGTGTCAGCAATGCCAGCAACTCTCATGCACAGATGGGTAGTGTCTTCCTCAGTAATGAGCTGTGCTTTCTGCAAAAGGTCATGGCCAGGGCAACTGGTGATTGTAAACATTCAGCACCACCCTGGGCAGGCTTCTCTATGGGGTTCCTACACTAGCCTGACTACATTTCACAGTTACCTTCTCCTCTCTAAAGGGCAGCAGTGCACATGCCATCTCCATTTTCCTGGAATCAAATTATCCCCACTTCTGCAGCAGCTGCCCCCTTAATGCCGAACTATTGAACTCTTTCCTCTCCCCAGCTCCTGCCACACTGTGTTTGGTAGTCATTGTAATTGGGTGCTGGTGTTTTGACATTGGAGTGACTCTGCTACACTGGTTCATGGAATTTTCCTGTCTCTTGCCAATACCCAAACAGATTTTTGGTAAGCAAATTCCATTCTGAAAAAAGGAGGTGGCACCCCTTTCTCCTGGTGATATTTCAGGCTGAAGTAGCAAAGGAGGGACTTGTTGATGAAAAGAAGACAAGACAATGGGACAGTGCTGCACACTGTAGTGAAGAGCCAGGTCAAAGATGTAAGGTACAGACAGGAGGCATTACAGAATGGAGCTGAACTAGCTGATAGTATTGTGCAGGCCTTTGATGATGGGGCAATGAACAAGCTAGGTATGTAATAGTGTAGTCGATTAACCAATAAGCAAAAGCCTATAGGTTAATGCTATAGACTACAGCCGGTCCCCGAGTTGCGAACGGTTGAATTACGACCGTTCACATTTACGACCGAAGCGGTCATGAATGCGGTCCCCGAGTTACAAATGTGATCCGCGCTTATGAACAGCGTGCTTGCCATGTAACTCAATGGGGCCGAGTTACGAACGCTTCGAGTTACGGCCAAGTGTTTGGTCCATAACTCGTTCGTAACTCGGGGAGAGGCTGTACATGCATTTCCCCCCACCCCCGCCAGTACATTTTTTAGCAGGCTGGCCAGCAGCTCGGCTTAGTCCTGGCTCACGCTGGATCCAGGACCTACCCCCACTGTGGTGCTGCATTTAAAGTGTATTAGGAGCCAGACAGGCAGGCAGCCCTGCTCAGTTCCAGCTCACGGCAGGTCAGCCCCCCACCCCAGACAGAGGCTCTGTGCCAAGGGCAGCAACGTGGGGCGTCAAGCAGCTGGTCCCTGAGGGGAGCTGGTTTTTAAACCGGCTCCCCTCATGGACCAGCTCTCTCCTGGCACCACATGCTGCTGCCTCTAATACAGAGGCAGTAGCATGGAGTGGCAGGGGGCTCCTCAAGAGTGGGGCTGGAGTGCACTGGCTGCCGCCCACGCCTCCACCCCCCAGGGACTATAGAATAGTTGAGTAACCAATAAGAATTCATGAGATTACTCAACTATTCAATTAACCAATATTTAACATCCCTAGAACAAGCACAGTTCCCCGGCTAGTGCTAGGGTAGTATTAATACAATGTTGGTATAGTGCTACAAAACAATATGGAGGAGTCAATAATGCCTAATGTATCATGATTATGCATGCACATCATACATCTTGTGCCTGCATAATCATGTTCAGAGTGGCAGTTGGCTAGAGAGGCACTGATTCATTGCTTCTCTTTTAGATTTGTGTTAAAATTGTGAAGGAGCAGTACAGTATATCTGTGCCTAGGTTCTTTCACGTGCACCAAGTCTGAGGCTTTGATTCAGGTTATTTTTATGGGGATGGGGAGGTGGGGGAGAAGGAGCCCTCACTTCCCCATAGAAATGCTCTGCTGTAGTTCCCACAGCCCTTTCTGCTGCTGCATTCCTCCACACAGGTCAATAGTTGGTAGACACAGCGCTATGCAGGTTCATCAGCTCTGCTCCTGTCTCTTTGCTCCTGCTTTACCTCCACCCTACCCCAGTTGAGCTGTGTAGTAGAGATGTGGAGGGAGTCACCACAGAACCAGACTTAGTCATATGCGGGAGGGGAGGATTCCATGTATTGGCCCAGATCCTGAACCCTCTTTCTAGATTAATTCTCATGTGTGTTTGTCCTGGCAGATTCTCAGAGGTAGGAGTCAGGATTGGGCTCATAGAAACCATCACAGAGATCCGAGGTTGCTTATGTCTCTTATTAAAAACCCTTTATTTCCACTTTTCACTTGCTAGGCATGCATGTCCTTGCAGTGAGTCCACAGTATTAAATATGCTGCAAAAAGCAAGAATGATTCTCAGCTTTTGCCTTTGCCTGCTTGGAACAATTGTGATGAATTCCAGAAAGCTTTCAGAAACAGAGAGTTTAAGCAGCCAGAGATGGCAGATGGATTTTAATGTAGACCATGGTTTCCTTTGCCCTCCAAAACACCTTTCCATCCACCTGTATATTTCTCTCAGACAACAGAGTGTTTTTGTCCTCTTCTGTGTGAAAAGTTATTTTAAAACATGTTTAAGCCATGAAGAGTTTAGTGTCCAGGGTAGAGATGTCTGAGCTGCCATCAAGCCATTTCAGACTTTAAGTGCCTGTGGCCTACAGCCTTTTGATTCTACACAACTGAAATGCCAGGTACGTTTTCATAGTGTAAGGGCATATTGGCAAAAATAATCCATTTCTCATAACTCAGTGAAGATGCCTGCCCAGTTGGCTTGGTTCCCTTTGAGACATATTTGATAGTCCAGTTTTAGTGGACAGACATTCATATCTAAGTAATGTCCATTGATATCAATGGAAAGCAGAGCTCTTGAAGGATCAGGCCCCCATAGAGTTCTAAACCCTGCTGAGATAGGTGGATGAGGAACTGTGGCTTGCTCTGCAACCTACCATGTTTGAGTTCAGGCTCTCCCGCCGTCTTACTCAGCTAGTCTGGACTAATATAAAACTTAGAAATCTAAAATGCACAACGGCAAGAACTGAGGTGGTGTTAATGATGTGTGTTTGAGGATTACTGATCAAAATTCTAGGGAGAGGTTTTTATTTATAATTCAGTAAAAGAAAAAAAAGTATTTATCCAATGTTCTAGGCATCTTTCATAGGAATGAACCTACTACATACACAAAACTGACAGCTTTGCAACTGTTGATGCTGAAGGTGTCTGACTTGCACACAGCATTTGTCACTACTCCCATGACACATTGAGTCTGTTGCTTCTCAGAGTGCCTTCTCAGGATGGTAAGCAGTGAAGTCTCAAGTCCAGTCATAGATAGGGTGTATTCCCTTTCCTGCTAACCACATGCATGCTTCTTGCATTCTTTAATGGTATTATTATCAAAACCACATTCTTTGAGCTACTGTCTTCAAGCATCAGACCAAAGGTATCACCAGCTGAGCATATCAGTCTCATGTATCAGTTAATGGAAACAGAGAGAGAAAAACAGTCATACACATTTATCATTTTTCCAGTAGATGACTAATATCCTTTGACAATAATTCAACTCATCTAGCTACTACATTTTCACCCGCATGTTATTAATTGAAGACAGAATTTGTTTATTTTGGAAGTCTTTGAACAAAGCTGTTGGCTTCACTCAGGGCTTTTTTTTCACCGCCATGCAATCAGTGAAAGCCTTTGTTATGGTTTGTGAATATATGTGTAACTCTGAAAAATGTTCCATGGCAGCCTCTCCCCAATCTCCTGGGGTTTTTTCCATTAAGGCTTTGAAAATAGGGACTACTGAGTTCTCAAAATGCATGTGCTCTCTTTGGGACAGATTCTACTATCCTTCCTTATGCTAGATTGTCTCTCACTCTATGGGTGGTTGCATTGACTTCAGTGGGACTACTTGAGGGAGAAGGTGGTAGTCAGAAAGGGTCCAGAGTTTTAAGATTTTTGGGATACTATTCATGTTTCTCATGAAGTGTGGTGAAGGCGACTGTTCAAATCACCCTCTTTTGCCAACAGCAGCATCGGGGTAATGTCTGAGTTGCCCATGCTGGCTTTTTTTCTTTTGTACATAATCTCTCTTTTATTCCCGCTCTGATTTAATTGTATTTATTTAAAAGGGTAATACTTACACGGTGCTAGATGCTATACAGATCCAGGAAGAGGCCATCTTTGCCTTAAAAAGCGACAAGCTGAAAGATAACAGCTAAGCAAAAGGTGTGTGCGCGGGTATGTGTGTAAATTAGTGAAAATGGTGTGTCTTCTGCTTCTTTTTCAGAATATAGTGTCATTTGTGCATAAGTGGGTTTTCTGTTTGCCTCTCCCCCCATCCAGATCTGTTCAGTCTTCCAGTTTGCCTGGGAGACTCTTGATTTTTTGTTTGTTTGTTTGTTCCCTATGCTGCGTTCCTGAGCAGCAGCTTCATTCTCCCAATGGGAGACCAACGTTGCAGACTTGTGGGGGAGGCATTCTACAAAGTCGTCTCTAGATGGGGACTTTCTGGCTATAGATATCACATCTACAGCTAGCACCAAGCTGCTACAATCATAGGTGTAGGGCAAAGCCGTGATGTAAGGGCTCACTCTAGCTGTGTGTCTATGACTCTGGGTGTGTTGGGGACCATCCTCTAGGGCAGGCAGAGGAAGCTGCAGGATGTAGGGAGGAGGAACGCAGGGAACCAGACTATGAGATGGGATATATGGAGGAACCAGACTGTGGAGAAGGGGGACATTTGCTCAGAGGAGACAGGGCTGGGGGGGAGTTGTGTGGGAAACTTGATAGGTTTGGTAGTGAGGAAGAGCAGGGAATTGTAGGATTTGATGATAATCGGGATTTATGTAAGAGAAGCAATTCAGTGAGCATGCAAGCTATGCCCATATCTGAGTGCTTCTTCATCTCCTCTCTTGGGCATGTCCCTCTGTGCCTTAGCTGCTTCTCCAGTTCCTCTGTCGACTGTGGAGAGGGAGGATAGTTGGAGGAGCAGGAAAGGAGACCTTTACTATTCTGTGCACTTCACAGTGCCCTCAGCAAGATGAGAGGGTCTGCGGTAGCTCTTCCTTCAATCTGCAGGCTGCAGGGGCTGCCATTGATAGACTTCTCCTCCCATCCGCAATGCATGTGATCATAAGCCAGGGGATGAGGCAGAGGCAAGGAGACCTTCACCCCGGCTTGGTCCCCTCTCTCCCCAGGCCTAGCAGCTGGAGATCTTCATTTTCAACCCATAGGGGTAGGGGCTATGTGTATTCATTCTTCCTCTCTCCCTTCCTTGCTACTAGCTGCAATAGGAGCAGGAGTAAACAGGGTCTTTCTGCCTTCTACTGTACCTTCCTTTGCCATAAAGGCAGCAGGAGGTGGTGTAGAGAAAGAGATCTGCTAATGCCACTAGTGCTACTGGGTGGACAGAAGGAAAAAGCTCCTGAAGAGCTACTTGAGCACACTTCATAAGCTACCAGTAGATCACAACCCATGTGCTATGGAGAGAAGACTGCAAGGTCCAGGACTCTTCTTCTGGTACTTTTCCCAGTGCTCACTTCACTTGGAATTCCTCCCCCACCACAAATGCCACACAAACTGCATAGAATGATGTAATTTTGTAAATTAACAGGGGTACACCCTCATCTACAGAACAATATCCAGCTCTGGAAAGATAAATATTTTACTGATGGTTGTGATATAAATACCTGGATAGGTAGTTATGGTGAGGTATAATAAAGGCTTGAATTGTTTAGTTTCCAAAGAAAGAGAGAGATGAGAGGTGCTTGGCTGAGATTGTCAAGAGTCATTATGTCTGTAAGTATAGAATTTCTCAGTCCCTCCTTTTTACACTGTTCCATGATACAAGAACAAGGAGATGCTCTGAAAATTAATGGCAGTAAGTTTTAGGACGTATTTGTTTATGTAGTGTACAGTCTGTGAGTTGGGAAAGTCATTTCTGGATGTCACCAAGACAAACACAGGATTGAGGGGGCAGAAGAAACTGTGTAATTTTATTTTTATTTGAACTCCTTGTAGCTATGCAAAATAAAGCTGTGATCATGGTAGTAATCAGGGTAGTTGAATGTCCTGTTTCAGTCTCTAAGCATGATTGCTCATTGGAAGTCTGGCAGGTGTTTTCCCCTATGCACAACATTACATTAGCTAACTTCATTGACTGCATAACTAGGTGCAGTCTAGTTCTGGAAGAATATAGAATATAGTGCATATACAGGAGCGGCCCTAGACGAGCTGCCGGCAACTGGCGCCCTAGGCGAAACGCACGATCGGCGCCCCTGCCTCCAAAGCCCTCAACGGCCGTTTATCTTGGCGCCCTAGGCGACCACCTAGTTCGCCTGTGTTGACGGGCCGCTGCTGGGCGTATATATGTTTTACTCTTTTTGTTATGAGTTAGTTATGATAAAAATGCATTCTTCATGTAACTCCCTTCAGGGAAATTGTTATAGTGCTTAGAATTGTGCCGCAGAATGCATCGTTAGGGTCTCTCACCAATAATTTCAAAAGAAAAAAATCATTCTTTAAAAACATTGACATTTATCTCTTAAAAGCTAATGTTCCTATATAGCTGTTGACTATATGACCTTGTGATTGTGTTATTAAAAATTACCTGGTTCACCATTATAAAAGTGATCTTAAAACAGTATATTTTAAAAAGAAACCTGTTGAATTTGGCCTGTTTCATAACTTGCCATAGACTAACAAAAATGTATTGTACTACATACCGTGTCTGTTTTTATATAATGTATATTTTAATCACAAATATTACTTAAATATGATCTCTTGTACCCTCTGATTTTTATTTACTTCAAAATAAATGTTACAGTTGTTTGTTAGAATTTTATTTCAGTACCCCAAGTTATTGCTTGTTATGCACAATTCAGCTGCCCTCTCAATTTGATTGTATTGAGATGGTGGGAGAGAAGAGCGTATGACTGAAGAAGTAAATTTCTAGATACACCAAAGTAAGCAGGTGAAAAGCAAAGCTTATAAAGTTATACATGTATTTCAATGCAACAAGCAAAATTGACTATGAGCTTTAGTTGCCACTTTTATTGCAATCAATGGTGTTGTGTCCACTTAAATAATTGATTAATTTAGTCCAACTTCTCTGTTACTGTCACAACATTACAGACAATAAAGTGGACTAGATTCTGATCTCATTCAATTAATGTATCTTTATAGCTTATTTTGTCATTTATTACTGTAGTATCTGAGCATCTCATTACACTAATGAATTTTAGGCTCACAATACACGAGTACTTATCTCCATTTTATAATTGGTCTCCTCACTAGAGCTAGTCAGAAACTGTGTTTTTCTGTCAAAAATGTATATTTGTTAAAATTGAAACATTCTGTGGGAACATACCTCATTTGATGAAATTCCAGTGGAAACCAGGAGGCTTTCAATAGGACCTTGCTTGACAAGCAGGCTTCAGAAAGCCAGGTGGTTGCTTCTGCTGGGGTTCCCAAGACTTTGAGTATCACTGGGTCTAGGTCAGTCAACTTTCTCCTGGAGCCTGGTGCTGTGAGGGCTCCCCAGGTCCCATTATGGAATTTCCCAATTTCCCATGGAACTGAAATTCCATTTTCTCTCTGGCTCTACCCCTGACTCTTGACCTGTGTCTTAATCACAAGACCATCTACTTACTGTGGATTTGCACTGCTCTAATTGGTGCAACTGAGATTAAAAAAAAATTGGCCCAGTGTCTAACTGTTGTCTTGCAGTCTTGTGCTTAGGTGTTATCCCCAACCCAAACTGGATACTGTCAATTCATGTTTACAGCTGTAACAAGCAACAATGCCACCCAGTCTGCATTAATACGTTCCATCATTGCTTCAGAGAGGAGATTGTGAAAGAAAATCTTACATGTCTAGTCCCCAGTCTTGATTTGGCATGAGATATTGGAGCAGTTTCCCTTTGATGGGAGGGGAACTCCTACAAAGTGACATAGTTGTAGACCTAGGGGAATGTAGCTGAAATAATTATAATTGAATATGTTGCAAATATATGCATCAGGAGTTTTAAAACCTGTAAAAGCAGTTAAAAAGCAATGTGATGTTCTTAGAAACAGGGCCCACTTACACAGCCTGTACTTATCTTGCTGAGCATGGAGCTATTGACCCAAAACCCACTGAAGTTGATGCAAGTGTTGCCATAGATACCAGTGAGCTTTGAGTCAGTTTGTAATCAGCAGTATGAAGCTATTCAAGTGGGTGAAATAATAATATTTAAGATTCCATTAATAATGTATTTCACTAGATAAATATAAGACAGTCTTTTGGGACATGCATACAAATAAATGTTTATACTTATAAAGGAAGTTTGGAAATCCATCCTGCACCATGCAGGGTAGATGTTTACTTAGACATTGTAATACTGTGGCCGAATAACTTTCTGTATCTATATTACATAGTTTAAAAAAACACACACCTCTAAAAAAGGTCAACAGTTGTCCTAAAAAAGAAAAACAAGCATCTAATCTGTTTAAAGAATTCGTGTTTACTAAGATTTAGATTGTGGCACACTTTTCTCAAGTTTTGTTGCCTGAGTAAGGGTTGTAGGTTAATAAGGTTATGGTATGTAAAAGAAAAGGAAGATCTATTTTCTTGCATCTGGAGCTATATCCTGTTAGTCTTCCTTACAGGAGTAGGTCCCTTGAATGGGACTGCTCATAAGAGTAAAATAAGCAAAATTTGACTCATGGAGAAGCACAGAATGGTGGGAAGTAGGAGTTTGATGGATTGGACCTTGTGTCTAAGAAGTGAGTAGCAAGAATAGGTTCTAAGTATACCAAGTGTCTTAGTATTTAGTTCACAGGCATTTCAGCTCACTAGAATTCATACATTTTAAATTTTTTGCCAATGATTCATTTTTGCTAAATAAATATTTTCATGTATTGTCTTTTTAATTTGGCTAATGTAATAATTTGCATTACTCTTATTCTGGTCGAGATAGGAGTCGTATAGCATTTTAGAGCTGGGTAGGGACATAGAAAAGTACATGAAGCTACAAAGAGTCAGGAGTTATCATTCTGAGCATGTTAGACTTTTGCCATGTTCCCTGATCATAGGCTTGATCCCTCACTCTTTATTTCAGTGGGATTATGGCTGGGAAGAGGAGTGTAGGATTGAACCTTGTACATATTGTTCTGTTTCCCAAGTTAAATCTACAGTATCCACGTAAAAACATTCAGTAGCATCTGAGGTGCTGGAGCTCTGTTACATTTTTTTCTTTTCGCTTTCTGAGTAGTTTTAAATATAGTGATTCATTTTACATTTTTGCAGTGTAATCTTTGGCATCACAAGAGAGTAGGCATCACTAAGGTCAATAAGTAGTGTATATATACCCTTTCTGTTAAATATGCACAGACATTTATGTGGAGAGCTGATTCCCATAATGTGTACTGCACTGCTTTTATTTTTGACTTTTTCAAATATTGGTTATTAAAATGTATTTTGGAGGAAAAACAACAACCAATTTTTCTTCTAGACCCAATGTGTGTGGATCACGTTACAATGCCTACTGTTGTCCTGGATGGAAAACACTACCTGGTGGAAATCAGTGCATAGTCCGTAAGTTACTGTCATTGAACATTATGGCCAAGATTTATCTTTTCCAGTTCCATTGTTTGCATGTTTATGTGAATGTATTGCTGGTCTAAATTCAATACTGGTCATACTGCATTTATTTATCGTTTTAACATGGAAAAGATAATATACAAAACCCTGCTAAGCTACAATTCAACATGTATGTTGATGTGTTGGCAATATTTGAACACAAGCCACAGATATGTTCCTTTTGAGTCTGTGGTAAATCATCCAATACTAGATCTGGTAGGGACCTCAGGAGATCATCAAATCCAGTCCCCTGCCCTCCCGGCAGGACCAAGCACCATCACCAGCACCATGGTGACACTGCTCATCAGGCGTGTTCCCTTTTGGGCATCTTCTACCACTACTGGTGATCCTAATGCTTGCCCATGCCTTGTTTGCAAGGAGCATGCGTGTCAGCTTTCTGACTCTCCCTACAAATAATGGGACGGGCCACTTTTGCGTTCCATTCCCACATGCAGAATATGCCTTCTGTGTGCTGAGATTTTGTCTGCAGTATTATTGTAGCTGTATTGATCTTAAGATATTAGAGAGAGAAGATGAGTGAGGTAATATTTCTTGCAAAAGGAGAGGGCTGGACACTTCAGGGCAGATGGTTCCAGTGAAAACTGGACTTGGGAGAGTGTTGTGTCGCACTGTAAATAGTAGGAAAAGCGGGCGGAAGCCAGGGTGGGGCTCTTGTGTTGTCAGCAGTTTGCTGGAGTCAGAGTTGCTGATCCAGGGAAGTACAGTCTTGTGATCTGCATGCTTCTCTGTGGGCTGTGGGGGTCCAAGTCGGTCCAATAAAAGATATTACTTCATCTGCTTTGTGTCTATAAGTATTAATTCCACTCAATTTGTATTGTGAATCAGGCGCCTTTTGTGTGTTAATGGGTTTTTAGTAAAGCATGCTTTAAAGTCTTTTTAATTTTATTTGTAGCAATTTGCAGACATTCCTGTGGGGATGGATTTTGTTCAAGACCAAACATGTGCACATGTCCAAATGGCCAGATAGCACCCTCCTGTGGTTCAAAGTCAAGTAAGTATCCTGCTGTACCTTCTGTTCCTGTTTTGAGTCTGCCAAGTTATCAGCAGTTAATAATGTTTCAGACAACTAACCTCTGAGTCAGTAGACTAGACCTCTTTACCACAGCAAAGAAGGCCCAGTTCCCTGTGATGAAAATTGAAAAATGACTCAGACGCTCGCTATGGGAACTACTCCTTTTTGCCAAATTAAAACCAAATTAGTTGTATTAGAAACCATATTAGCTTGCCAGCAGCATTTTTTACTTTCTGGAAGATTCCTCTTCTCTATTAGACACTAAACTTACACACGAGTGTACAAAATTCATCATGATGGACATGATATTGCAGACTATGGGGCAAATTCTACTTACTTGTATAACTTCACTGAAGTCCTACAGGGCATTGATGGGCCAGATTTTGTTCTTATTTACCTGGATAATCCTACAGTATTTACTTGGGTAATCCGAGAGGGATTAACCTGTTGTAACAGATAGCAGAATTTGGTCGTTTCATTTAAATGCATTAAGACTCAAGCTTGCTGTCCATCTTCTGGGACTGATCCTGCAAACCATATTTGGGAAAAAGTTAGGGTTGTCCCAAGTGTCTAAACCTCACAAGGGGAGTAGTGTCTGATTAAAGACTGCACTATGATCTTGCCTGTTTGTTACAATATATTGCATCTCCACCTTGTGGATCTCTTCAGGATCCTTAATGGGGGTTTTCAGGTTGGCACCTCTTCTTCTTTTTTTCACTCTTGTTTTATAGGATGTAAAAGCTTTAATATTAGCTGAGCATTATTTGTCTGTGGTTTTAACATTCTTTTCATGTAGTAGCAGTAAAAAAAAAAAAAAAAGTAGAATGTGAAGGAGGGGCATGTTTCAAGCGCTGAAGTCCTTCTTTTGGGGTTTGTCACTCCTAGCAGGTACAGCCATGGACTGGGAATGGTCTGGAGCCACACAGCCCCAGAAGAGCTCTGGGAGGTCTTCTACCTCAAGGAAGAAAATATTTCCTTTTGAGGTGGGCTGGGGGAATGTACTTGCTGTTGCATCCCTGAATAGGGTGCATTATACCATTATACTGCCCCAATCATGTGCACTGACGCCCTTTGAGGTGCACCGGGGAGTCGTCTTTCAATCTGTTATGTTCCTTCACTCGTGTTTAGAACAGGTACGCTCTAGCCATTACACTCACTCTGTCATTACTTGGGCAACATGGACATCAGAGGAAGCTTTTTCTGAGTCGTAAATTAAAAAAATGAGGAAAGATTTGGATTTGGCGCAGTAATTTTTTTCGGCTATGACTTGCCATTAATTCAGCATAGGACTCCCAAAGGCTTTCATGAGAGTTCCATGCATGGCTAAAGGAGGTGGGAGAGTTTGCTGCAGTTTTGAGTAAAGTAATCTTTAAGACCAATTCTGTTCAATTGTCAAGCAATCTCTTGTGATATCTAAGGGTATTACACTAACCAGCAATTTTTATTCAGGCTGATAATTTTCCCCTTATTATTTAATTGTTTTTAATATTGTGGATTTCCTATATGTACAATAAAACACTAAGTGTATGTTTACACTGCACAGCTATTTCGGGATACTGAAGGTATCCCGAAATAGCTACCCCATGTCTACACAAGCCACCTGTTATTTTGAAATATTTTTCGAAATAACGGACATGCTATTTTGTCATCCGGTAAACCTCATTGGATGAGGGATAAGGGTTGACTTGAAATAGTGTGTTATTTCAAAATTTGGTGCTGTGTAAGATGTGCCAAATTTCAAAATAAGCTATTTTGAAATAGTGTCAAAATAAGATATGCAATTTGCATAGCACAAATTGCGTATCTTATTTCGAGTTTAGGGTGCTGTGTAGATGCACACTAAGACTTCAACTTTATGTGCAGCTTCTGTTTTAAAATAAATCACTTGGAACTTGCTTAAAGGGTACAGTAGTTTTAGGCTCACTTTTAGAGGTCACATTGTTTTTAATCAGTAAAGCAAACCAGAGTTTAAAATAAGAAATGACTGAGTTATGTGAATTAGAATACAGCTACTGCCTAGGTGAAATTTTATGTAGTAATTTTTATCACCAAGCGCTTCCACTGCACAAGGACTTTAGAATGTAGTCTTTGTGTGAATGGTTAGCACAGTTGGCACTATAGACAGATTCCATGAATATATATGTACACAATAGACCACAATAGCTTGGCGCTGCCACTCAGAAACAAAGGAAATGTAACATTTAAAAAACCAGTTTAACATTAAAGGGATATTGTCAACTTAAATCTGGCTCCAAATTAAAATGTTATCAAAACAGGTTTTTATAAAATCAAAGGCAAATGGAAATGTTCTGCAAATGATGCAAACAAAAATAAATATAAATTCTAATTTAAAACGATTGTTATTAAATTAATGATCATTGCCCTGCAATTTTTGAAACCCAGATATTTCAGCTTAAGAACTTGAAACTTAACAGTATTAAGAAAAGTGAAGCAAACGTTATTGATTTTTCACTGTTCCAGTTGACAGAACATGCAGTGGCAAGCACATTGCATTTTAAATGCTAATTTTTCACTGTGTGCGGTTGGCCAGTGCAATCCTTACCACTGGTGAGAACTTGCTCATCCAAATGGTGGTGTTGTCTTCAGTGAGATGGTTTCTTACTGGTGTTTCTAAAAACTTTCAAAAGAGGATCCAAAGTCAGTGTTTAGATTCCCTGTTGTATGTCACTGGTTCTGCTATATAACACTAGGGGAGACAGCTCACTGACTTGAATGGGCCATATTAATAATGATGGCTCTGTGTACCACCAAACTCCAATCCCAGTATTTCAAAAAGTAGAGAGAGCTTTTACTTCAGAAGAGCTTCTTTGAAAAGTAAGACAAATGATGGAAACAATTTTTTTCATGGCTATATGCAAAGCCATTCCTTTTCCCAAAATGGGAAAATATACTTTTGCTTTCAGCTTGAACAAATAATATAAAACTTAGCAGTTTAAGCTACTGTTAACCTTTTTATCTCAAATGTAGTTCAAAGTATTTAAATGGCTTTGGTACTCATGTGGGAATGGAAATTAGCTTTTGGCATGGCTTACTCTAATTGAAATCAGTTTGTGGTTTTTAAGTTCCTACCCTGCTTGACAGATGATATCATTTCCTATGCTTTTTCTAATCCCCTCTGTTTTTCTAAGATTGTATAAAAGCTAAGCTGAATTACACATTTTAAAGTAACTATACACCTTTTTCTGACCTACTTAGGATGCTGTCCAAAAACCTTCACTAGACACTTACTCTGAATATTTTCAGATATTTTCACTTTTTGTTGAGGAATGTTATTACACTTTTTGTTGCCTAACGTACTTCCATAGCAAAGCAAAGATGCATCATCAGCCACAAATAGAAACATGGGAAATTTAAATTCTAGTTTTATCCTCATACAATTTAAACATTAACAATCTGTGTTTATATTGGTGGCTATATTATAGACTGGCAGTATGTACCTGTGCCAACAAAAGTTACAATTGTTACTTTTCCCTAAAAACAACAGCAACAAAAAAACCCAACAACCACCTCACTTGCATCTGTGTGGAACTTAAGTTGCCAAGGGACCTACGGAGGTTTGGCTGCAGAAAGCTTTCAGAGGTGATTGCATGATACTGGCAGATGGCAAGTGGTTCCTTGCACAGTCTCTTTTCCTCAGTTCTTCTGAGCATGTCAGACAGCATAGTAGGTATACTGTGTTATGTACCAATCTACCAAAATGCTAATCTGACAGTAATCCTATCTGGGGAGGAGCCTTTCATGTGGTTCCTGTTAAAAAGAAAACCATTTCCTGGCTAGAACGTCTGTCTCAATTGGAATCTGTCAGACAGTGGGAACTGTGAGGGGAATTAAATCAGGAGGCCTCTCTGCTTCCATACAAAGGAAGTGCCTGATATTTAAGTGGTTCCTGACATCTTAGTTGAATAACATTTTTGTTCTTATTATCAGAAAAGTGCAGTGCAGGCTTTTCAGCTTTTTGGCGTAAGACGTAGATTGGATGTTAACTGTTAGTAAATGGCAAGTGCTTAGTTATGGGGGAGCACGAAGTAGAGCTACCCTTCCTCTGCTGACAGCTTTGGGAGTGCTTCCCCTTTCTCTGGCTTTGGGAAGCGCTGCTGTAGCACACGCATCAGCACCTTTGCTTGGTGATGGGAAGACCACATAAGGGACAGAGAAGTTGCACTGCAGTTTCACCTTCTCCCACTAGAGGTCCTTAACCTTTCAGCTCCCCTTCTTGAATCTACCTGTATTAACAGGAGCAAGGATTTTGTTGGTCCCCACATGCGCTTATTCCCCCATTGTCCTGATGATAAACCCTGGTGCTACTGCCTGCCAACATCTTTGTTTTCCCTTTTCAGGTGGCCTAGTTTCACCACTGTAAACTGCGACTGTATCCTATTCCCATTATTTAAGTGTGAAATTCTAGTTGGTTCAATGAATAAGAGCTGGAGGTTGGACCTTCCTTTATTTCTCGCAGTGTTTTGAGTCCCTTAATACTGAAACTTACTAGTATTTTCTCTTCCACTTTCTACATATCAAAAACCTAATCCTAAAGGGTGCTAAGTATTCTCTATTTCTAATGACTCCCTCATTGCTTAGTTCTTCACAGAATCAAACTGTAAAATAATCACTGAGCCATTTTGCTGTTTGCTGTTCCCAACTATTTTGCTAATATGTAAAAATTATTATTTTTCATTCAAGTACAACACTGCAACATCAGATGTATGAATGGAGGTAGCTGCAGTGATGACCATTGTCTCTGCCAGAAAGGATACACAGGAACACATTGTGGACAGCGTAAGTATTAGTAACCAATATTTACATATGTAGACGGGAAAGGTACACAATATTAAGACAGATCAGTCACAATTCTAGTCCAACTCGTTTCAGCCAACACCGGACTCAGTGTTGGTGGACTAGAATGGAATTTTACAGAACTTTGAATTACATGCCAAGGGAATTCTTTTGGATCAAAACTATTTAAAAACATGAAGTAAATTCATAATAATTGGCTATAACGTGATCCTGTAGTTCTTATGCTAGAAAAATTTGCATTGTCCTCCCAGGGTTTACACATTGCAGCAATAGGCCCTGCATTTCAGTATTCTCAGGAGATGCAATAGTTTCTTACATTTTTTTTAAAAAGCAATACCTTTATGTAATGTTAGTATTTTTAAATATTAATTATGTTGTGTACCTGGATAACCAGATTGTTCATTTTGGCATTGTCAAACCTAATTAGGGTTGCTCGACATAGTGACTTTCTTTGGTCACCATACTTCACATTGGATTACATGATCTATTCTTAGCTGTTGTGTTCAGACTGGAGATATGCCAACCAGGCAATACAAGTAACTCCTTTAATGTAAATGCTGCTCTGCTAAAGAAGCATATGGTTGATCTATGTGAGATCGCTGTAATGTATGATAGGAGTTCTTTGCCTCTTTCAGCCAGGGTATTTTCTAGGTCTAATGAGCTCCTGTATAAATCCACCTCTTCTCCTCTGTAACAATCACATACACTGCAGTCATAGGGGAGTCTCCACGCGCATTTTAGACTCCACTGTTTGAAGAGTACTACGGGCTGATGCTGATTATGCCTTTCCCAACATGACTGCATCAGTTCTATTAAATTCAAATGAAAGTTCAATGATCGCTTTTGAACCCAGTGTTGTCATGTTGTTATCCACTGAGCTATTAGTCCTTCAATGAACATTTATTTAAATACAGACAAAAGCATTTCTTCCTTGGGTAAGAACTAGGGATGAAATCCTGTCTCCATTGATGGCAATGGCAAAATGCCAGTTGACTTTTATGGGCCCAAGATTTCACCATAGGAATTTGAATGGGGGAGGAGGAGGAGAGAACTTTGTTTATGAATGAGAAGGTGGAATCAGTGTGTGTGGTTTGGATGTGGAGTAACAAGTAGGAGAGGAAGGATGATCTTGCAAGGCATATTATAGATGTTTCCTTGAGTAGAGTCAGGGTTACTAAGATACATATTGCTTAAACTGAATCACACCAGAGAGCAAAAAATGTGGGGCTTCTCCATTTGGAAATAAACCAGGTGCTGGTTCAGTGAGGACTGAGGAAACCCGTGTTTTATAAGATTATATGTGAAATCCAGTAGATTTGTTTCATGTGAATATTTACTGGTCACCTTTTTGACAACTGGAACACTGCTTTTGGACTTTAATGTCAGGAGAAGTGGATTCTATATCTCATGATGCATCATAGGTGGCTGCAAGACCTGGTGTACCTTGGTTTGGATCCAAACACTGAAACATGAATAGCTGATATCTGTTCCGACTAGCCTGTCTGATACCATGATTTACTGGCTGTTAACAAGAAGCCCTGGGACATTTAATTATATTTTTGATATGTCTGAGTGAACAAATCAGTCTGTTAATTTGTCCCTAGATTGTACAAAGGCAGGGACAAAACCTGGAGGATTTGGAGATAATGTGTTTCCTATCTCTAAGGTATTTACTCTTCAGTAATTTAACTTTGAAGGGATGTTTGAAACTATGGTGCAGACTTGTTTCATTATAGGGGAAACACAAAAAAACCTAGAGACCTTCTGATTTTAAGTTGTTTGCAATATCTGCAAAATTATTGTGCTTCACTCAGTAAGAGTGGGAAGTTGTGCAGAAATTGAAAAATAAGACTTAAAAATTCATTGAAAAATAGGTCCAGTATCTAGACTAAACTAAAATAGACACTCTCATCAGATTCCAGGTTTCACCATTTTCCCCAAAGCTGGTAAAACTACATCTATTAGGAACGTATGTCATTTTGGAAGTATCACAATTCATATTTTTGTGCCCCCCTTCATTTGCAGCTGTCTGTGAAAATGGGTGCCTTAATGGAGGGAGATGTGTGGCTCCAAACCGATGTGCTTGTACATATGGCTTCACTGGACCCCAGTGTGAAAGAGGTATGTGCTGGAGATCAGGTACCCTGATGTCTGTCAGCATTTAATGCTTATTGGTTAAAATTGTAAATTGACACAGTTTAGTCTGTAGAATTTTATTAATGACTGTGAATGATTCATGTAAATTAGATTCTTCTTGAAGAACAATATGCAAATTCTAAAATAAAAACTGCCATCAGAGAGAATTGTGAAGGTTTTGTTAGTCTTACTCCATAATTTGAATGAATCTATCTTAACTTTTGTGGATGTAATCTTTGAGGATGAATGATCTATTGATAAATAGATTCATTATCTTTTATATAGAACTAAATGTTTAATGTCATATTGTCTTAACTTTCCATTTCATGTACCTGATTGATGGCCTGGTCCTGTAGTACTTATACAGCCCAATGGTAGATTTTTGTAATTCTCAATTTATTTTTCTGTTGCTCTCTATTTAATTGCCATTGCATGGGCTGTAGAGATCAAATTTCCCCCACAACAGAATGAGGTTTTTAAAACTTTTAGACTGAAAATAAATATTCAGTGTTAGGTATAGAAATATGTAAGTTTGGTTTAAAAATAGGCTCCAGAATGAAAGACATATGAAACTGATTAAGGACTTTGTTTTGTTCCATTTGTGATGCTCATGAGAACACCTAGCTCCAAGAGCTGTCAGATAAAAGCATGAAGACATTTTTATATAAGCCTTAGCTCTCTATTTAAATTATGAGAAAAGCTTTGGTTTTTTTTGTATCAATCAGACTGATGCATTTAATTAACAATGATAAGCAACATTCTGACTCTTTTTGTGTTTTGTTTTGGGGTTTTTTTTGGCAAGGTTTACTTAGTTTTTTACATCTTGTATGAATTTGTTGTTACCAATTGGAAACTTGTTGCTTAAGAGTGACCATAGCAACAGGCACAGCTGTTTCCAGATGAAAACACAGCCATACCAACTGCCTTATCTGCAACACTGGGTTGTTTCAAGGAAATTAAATCAGTTGAATGGTTCACTGGGGACAGAGGCCAGGCATCGTTGTTTCTCTGTAATCTTGAAAATAACCTTTGTTTAAATTTGATAAAATGGTCTATTATATGCTTCAGAAAATTCATCTACATCACTCATAAATTAGAATTCATTATATGCTCAATAAGACTAAAGAAACAGGTATTATAGGTATTATAGGGATATTTTGGGCCAGGCCCTGAGAGGTATTGATCATCCAAAACTCCCCTTGACTTCAGTGGGTGTTCTGGATGTTTTTACCTTCAGGACTGGGCCCTTAATCATGGCTGGCTCACCTATTCAGGCAGCCTAAGTGGTTACCTAATGCAACCCTATAGTAGAGGCAGCAAAATATATGACTCTTCTGTGTTTGATCATGGGGTGGGAAGTCATAGACATTTCCTACCTTTTTTTAAGATGGAGAGAACTCCAAGAGTTGGCATTAAGAAAAGTCTTGCATAGAGTTCACTTGTATATGGTTTTGCTCTTGAGAATGTTCAAAACTGCTACTGAAATATTTCTGCAAACTTCTTGGGTACACCATACAACCCCTCTGTTTTTTTGCCATCAGTATTTTAAACTTGTGATTTCTGAAGTTTTTTTTTTTTTAAGGGAGAATGATACCGATATATAAGAAACGATAGTGTCAGTTTCTGTGGGAATTCTAAAGGTTATGCATTTTCCCATGCTGCCCTCTGTATGTTCACTACATGAGCTTAGATTCTCACCTGTTTGCTGAGATGTAAGTTTAATTCCTTTAGGCATCAAATCTGAATTTGACCCACTGAGTGTGAAGGAATCTAACTTGGTGCATATGGCCAAGAGCTTGTAAGAGAGATGTGTAGCAGGAAAAGCACCCAAAAGCAGGAAGATGTATAAATATGTAAGCTAAACTAGTGCCTTTCTCTAGCTTATTCTTTTTTATGCCTTCTTTCAGCTCTTCAGCGTGTAATGATATGTCTCTGTAAACTGCATAGACGACTATACCGTCATGAGTGTATATACCCACAGCATCTTACTTACCACCTTCGAATTTGACCATTACCACTGTGTACTCGATTTTCAAATTTCATGTGTACAAATAGGGTTTGCCTGGGTCCTGATTTGTATTTGTGCAATGGGAAGTTCCTGCTGCGACTTTGATAAATTGGTGCTGTTCGTCACATGGGGATGGCATGCAGATCGTAGGTGCTGTTTGAGTCTGGGAGGCAGAGAGGAGCATGAGGAATCAAAAAGGGCTAAAGGATCCAAGATTAAAGCCTACTAAATCTAAAGGATAAAAAAAAGTCTTAGTGTTTGTGTTGTACACAGGAGTACTGGATAGGGACTATTCATACAACCTTGCAGACAGCGGCAGCTTGTTATTGCAACCATTGGGATCAAGCTTTGGATCTGGTGAGATGTTGCCTAGTGCAGGACCTGAGGAGGGAGAGAACAATGGTGGCTGTACGCTATGTTTATGCCCCCTGCCCCTGGGGCTGCCAGGGTTCAGTTTGATTCCCAGCGCTGTCAGAACAGTGGTAGGCTGCTCAAAGATGTGTCTAGCAGCCAACCTTTATGCCATTGTGGAATCTCAGGCAAGCAGCTGAGCCAAATCTAACCTACTTTGTGCCAGTGGACTGGAGCAAAGCAGCTGCAGCAGGGGTCAGGGTCTGGCCTAATGTCTTCAATCTACATGCCTTTTCCATAAGGCATTTTGCTAGCATATGTGTTTGATTCCATAATGATCAGGAAAAAAAGATTATTCTTGTTGATGACTATTGAAGAACTGAGGCTTCTTCTGCACCTATGAATCTCTGAAGTTTGGTTTCTTTCATATATGGTACATGTATTTCATCCCTGCAGCCTCTGTACCTACTGTGCTAATATATTCCTGTGGGGTTCCAGATCCCTGAGTCATACTATGTCATCAGAAACACTCCACTCTGAAGGGAACATTTTGAGTATAAGTTAATGCTGACCTTAGCTGGAATAACTTGCGTTGTTCAGCATCTGCATCTGTGTTGTCGCTAGAGAGTTGTCTGGCTCTCTGGCTGCATGCGATTTTGCACATCTGTCAATTGAATTAGAGATCCAAATGTACACTCTAGCATCAGGAACATAATGTAGGTTTGTGACTCTCCCTGGAGGACTTATTGTACGTATATGTATGGATGTGATCCAATGAGTGGATTAGTGTGATGCATACTGTGTAAAATAAAACAGTACTCATTTTCATGTGGCCAAACCTGACCTGTCAAAGGGGTAGGTAGCACCTTTATCTAACCATAAATAAAATGAGAACTATGCATCAGCATTCTTTTAAAATTTCTGATTTTGGGGGGTGAACAAAATAGATCCAGTTTCTTGGTTGACAACACCATTCATAGGTAAATGCAATGAGAGATGGAGTGGCAGGGTTTGGGTTTGCGGTACGTGCCTTGCAGGCATGTTTGGCTGTGGCTTGACTTCTGGGTTATGCCAGTGTTCTAAATCATGTATTATGGCTAATAATTATATGGTGCTTCTCTCTACAAACATTAATCATTACAGTCAAAAGAGCATTTTTGTGGCATGCCTTTTAGTTCATGTAAGTCATATGCCAAAGAATCCTGCAACCCGTACTATATAATGTTGTGGAGTATAGCATTTTTATACAGCATGGTGTGTGGCATACATGTTTGGAAGCATCCTAATAATCGGAGGTGGAAAACAATGAAAAGGCTCTATTGTAGCAAAAAGTGTGTCAGTTTCTTAGAACTTCAGGCAGGCTATGTGGTTCTTGCCTTTTAATATTATACTGTTTTAAAGAGAATTTCTGTTACGTACATTTTGGCCCATATGTGTAACATGAGACAGGCTGGATTTATATTATTTGAGTAAAATTCTGGCCATGTGCTTGCTAAATGAAGATCTACAAGCCCTTCCCAGAGGCCAGCTCCTTCAAGCACCAAGCCAAACAAATCAAAGGGCCTATTGCAATAGAAATCCTTCAGACATGGTAGCACAGTGAGATCTGCCGAAAGTGGCGTTGAGTACTTTTGACTTGGAAAGGGCAGCATCTGGCCCCAGATGATTAGAGCATACAACTTACATTTTGTATGGACCAGTGGAAGCCTTCCTGACAATATAAAATACTATAAACAAGGCCGAAAGGAATGTTGTTTGTTTACTTTTTTTGCTGGAGATCTTAAGCACATCGTGGGAGGGCATGTTATGCCATCACTGATGTATATTCACTTAGAGCTTGATTTATTTGATGGCTATGGCATGATTGCATTAGTCATATACCTGTATCGATAACTCCTAAGCTGTTGAGTACAGTATTTGGCTCCTTTCCAGAGCAGAGGAAGCCTACTGGGCATATTGCCAAATATATGCAGATGCATCATTATGAATAAAACTGACCCGGTATTTCTTTGAAATAATGAGTATTATAAAGCTGGACATGGCAAAAATTAAACAATGAAATTGGAAATGCTTCCTAAAACAATTTTAGACAGATTTAAGATATATTAACCAGGAAGGAAAATATATTTTATAGAGCCTCGCTTGGTTGAAAGGGGTTCAGCTTTTAGGGCTCCATCCTGCAAGGTGCTGAGTGCTCCAGCCCAGATCAGTGAAGTACTTCAGCATGTGGTAAACTTTAAAATCAAGAGACTTATATGTTTGTAATTAAGCTTGTGCTTAAGTGCGTTGCTGGATAAATGCCTAAGTGCTCAAAATCAGCAAAGCCCTTAAGCACCTGCTTAACTTGCAGTGTACAAGTCTCTTAGGATCAAGATCCGAGTGAAAATAAAGTCCAAATTATAGATTAACTAAAATATTTATCCAGTGTTGCTCTGCTCCTTAACTCAGTTTTTGTTTTTTTGGAAAATAAAAAAAAAAATGTACATGCTTCATTTAAATCATTGCTCTCTGGTGTGGTGCTGGGGACAAAGGGTTCAATATGCAGGCTGCCTTGGGGAGAGAGGGCTACCCCAATCCCCTCTCAGTGCAGCCAGGTGAGAAGTGCCTCTCCATGACTGCTGCAGCTCCAGCAAGCATAGCCAGGCAGGAGGGGGAGGTGCATGTCCCCTGGCTGGGGCGGGTCCAGATTCACCTGCCCCTTATGCATTCCTGCCAGTGTGAGGGATGCAGCAAACTGTCCACTTCCCCTCCTCCCTGACTGAGGGGAACAGCCAGCAATATCCCCATATGAATTGGGGTAGTGGAGCTTTATCCCTCCTGTCCTGCCTAAAGGGTATCTGGGGGTGGGAAGCTGGGGCAGTCCCAGGTGAGCTGGCACCTTTTGCCAGCCCCTTTGACCTGCCTGGTGATTCTGTCTCTCTTCTGTAGGGTTTTATGAGAAGCAATCCCACTCCAGGCACATCCCATTTTCCTTTCACAACCTTACCTTGCTTTAAGTTATGATACAAGGAAGCTGTATACCAAATTTAGTGGTCCTAACTCTTATAGCTTAGTAGGAGTTCTTGAACAAACAGATTTCTTTCTGTTGTTTAAAATAGATTGGACTATTATATACTTTATGAAAAAAATTCAATTAAGAAAAAAACAGTACAAACTAAAGTATCCGCCATGTTAGTCTATATCTGCAAAAACAATGAAGAGTCCTGTGACACCTTAAAAACTAAAAGATTTATTTGGGCATAAGCTTTCGTGGGTAAAATCCACTTTGTGAGATGCATATAATGAAGTGGTTTTTACCCACGAAAGCTTATGCCCAAATATATCTGTTAGTACAAACGTAATTATCAGAAATCCTCTAAAAACTAAAACCAGATCCCCCACTGCCTGCTAATTACATTGAACACTCCCTTGACTTTTTGAACATATCACTCTTCCTGTTAACTATACTTTTAAAGGGTGAGCTGTAGATAATGTACAATGGATGCTGTACATGGTTGTGTACTTGCACTACAGAAACAACCTGAAAAACATGCTTTTGCTACCTGCACCCATTTGGAGAACATAGTGAAAGCTCTTAGAGAATGATACAGCCCTGTTTATTTGTTCATGTCCTTGGGGCAACATAAAGAGCCCAGTCCTGTTACTTAATGGCTTTTTGGCATTGGCTTCAATGAGAACAGGATTGGACTCACGGTAGTTCAAATATTATTTAAAATGTATCATGCTTCTTTTTCCCCCCTGGACTCTGAATATGAGCAAATGAATGCTTTTCCTACAAGCCCAGTCATTCCTGTACTGTTGTCATGCAGGAATTTTTTGCATGATTTTTAAACTATATTTGGCCATTATTAAAAGTTCCCAAATTGAATGCCCTGTGTAAACGTCTCTTTTCCAGAGAGCCTCTATGTGAGTGCGAACACGGTGTCCAAACCAGGCCTTAGTGCTGTGCAGACTTTCTGCTTTCTAAATATTACAACTGGTAGAATATGGTTTTACAGCAAGGACGCTGAACCCCTTAGCGTGCCCCGTCTCTGGTATTTAGTCTAAATGGAAAGTAAATAACAAAGTGTAGATAGCAGTAAAAGTATGTTCTCAAAGCCTTATGTCGCATTTAAAGTAGTATTGCAGCATATGGGTAGCTGGCAAGCATTTGAATAAACTGGATTTTTGGAGCTGGCTTCCAAGAAACACATCTGTTGACATAGACATGTAATTTCTGCAGTCAGTAACATTAATGCATGTACAGTATTGTAGCAGCACACTCGAGCACAGCTGTAGTTGAAGGCCTGTAATAACGGTTGTTATTGTAGACCCTTATTTTCATGAGTTTATAACTCAATCATGAAAATTTGCCCCAGGCTGAAATGTAGTCGATTCAGTATCAGCCCTGGAGTGACTTTTCATATGTTTTTAATTTTAAAACCAAATTTGCAGGTCGTCTTTCCAAATGAGCTAGTGCTTTAGAGTATTTTTGTGCATGAAAGAGACTGATCTAAATGGAAATTCACTTGAGTTTTTCCACTTCTGAAATAGAGGTTGTAGCTTAATCCTGGGGACAATAGTTCACATGACACAATTAACACACCCAATTTAAGATGCTCTAGCATACACAAAAGTTTTTAATCCATGAATCTCTAGGCCTGAATTGGATAAATTAAGCTTAAGACTCAGTGAGTTATTTAAAGCAAAAAAAAGTAGCAAGGATTTTGAGTAAGGCAATAGCACACTTCAAAAGGGATAGTTGTATTAGGAACTAGTAACTCGTGGATGGGGTAAGGGATTTTACCATTGTTCTGTTCCTTGCATATGTATCTGACAGTTATCTTACTAGCCATATATTGTTGCTTATTCTATACCTTGTGCAACACCAGATATTAAATAGCATCTTTTAAAAGTGCTTACTAAGGTGTGTGTGTGTGTGTGTGTGCGCACACACACACACTCAAAGCTAATCATGATACATAGGCTTCAAGCCAGAAGGGCTTTTGGGAGGAACTTAATTCTTCATGCACAGTGCTGGGCTTTTAAAAAAATTCTCATCAAAATCAAGGCTCTGTTTGGAGAAGGAAAACCATCACATACACAGGCACCCCAGTACCTCCTAACAATAAACCCAAACAAACCACACGCCCCTCCCACCAAATCAACAAGACTTCATGTTTTTTTCACAAATGCCACAATAAAATGTGAACGGATTTTTCATTATAAAAACCTCTACCTTATCCACAGACCATTCAGGTCATTGACCTTCAGATACACAATGATGTACTGGGTTTTAGGTTTGGGGGAGTTGTTAAATTGTCTTGGTAGAAGTGTACAAAAATTCAGGTGAAAAACCCAGGTTTCCACATTGGATTCAGTGTAGAAAAGATAGGACCCATCATCAGCAATTAAGTGTATTAGTGTATGCAGACAGACTTCATAAATTGTGATACAGGTTGAATCTCTCTAGTCCAGCACACTCTGGTTCAGCAACATCTGTGGTCTAGCACGATTTTAGTTAGCCAGATGTCCACTTACCAGGGTGTGGCCAAGTTTCCTTTGATCCGAAAAAGTTTGTTTACAGCCATCAGTTCTGACTCTGTGTTCTGTGTTGTTGTTTAGCCTAATTTACCCCAAATGTCTTCTAAGAACCCAGTAAGCCGTGGAAGTCATGGTAATGCTGCTAGACAATATTGACCTTCCGTGATTTGGCAAATTCTTTGGTTCGGCACTGGTCAGGTCCTGAGGGTCTTGACTTAGAGAGGTTCAACCTGTGTAGATATTTCAAAAAGAATGGGTTGAAATAATTTTTGGAGTTTTGTTGTCCAGATTATGAGCCTAATCCCCAAAAGATTGAGCAGTTTTCAAGTTCCTTAGTGGTGTGGGTGTGTGTGACTCATAATTATTATTTAAGGGTTGGATTCTGCTTCCATTGATGGCAATGACAAAACTCCCATTGACTTCGGTTGTACATGATCTGACCTAGGGATGTTAAATTTAGATTAATCAACTAATTGAATAGTAAATGGAAGAGTAATATTGCAGTATTGTTGATGGAAGAGCCCGCAGGCTCTTGTTCATTTCAAAAGCAAACGGAGCAGGGGACTGCTCGAGACCCCTGCTCACTCTGTGCTCCCAGTGTGCGTCTGCTTTTGAAATGTAGCAAGAGTCCTGCTTTTGCTACATTTCAAAAGCAGAAGTGCTGCCAGTTCCCCACTGCGCACTTGACTCTCCAGACGGTGCTGGAAAGAACTGGCTTTTAAGCTGGCTCCCCCCAACACTGGCTCCTGCTCCCCCCATTTGCTGCCTCTCTCTGATAAAGGCAGCAAGGATGGGGAAATGACTAGTCGAGTCACTGGTTGACTATCCAATAAGCATCTTTTTTATAGGAGAGTCAACTAGTCGCCTACATCCCTAATCTGACCCTTAGTATCCTTGTATGCATGGACATAATTCTATAAAGATGTAATAATATACAAGAAGGGATGTCCATGCATGCTTGATTGTGGGATTTCACATTAGTACTGATCTGATTTACTTACACAGTGCACACAGGTGAAGATTGTAATGTCCCTGACGAGCTTGCATTGCTAGATTTGCACACACAGTGCTATAGATAACATGGAGGAATCTATAGCAAAGTGTATTGTGTTATGAAAGACAGGTTGTTTCATACAATGAAGGAACTGCAGGAGTGACTGTGCTTTGCTTTTGAGCTATTTCCATACAGATGCATCTCTGGCCTTCATAATCAGCATGAACATTCAAGTTATTTTGACTTTTTTTTAAACCAACATTACAAATATAAACTTAAAAAACAACAAATAGTATGGTAGCACTTTAAAGACTAACAAAACATATCCTGTACAGACAAACTCGGCTACCCCTCTGAAGATTACAGATATAGTCCCAGTTATCTACATGCCAGGTACCTCTCAGCTTATTGCTCTGTACATGTTTCCTAGAACATATAATAGCTCAGGAAAAGAAATTCCTGTAGGAGCTTTGGCTGAAGAAGTGTTTGGCTTCCTAAATGGGAACTCCTGGGGTTAAAATAATAAAGGGGATGAATAAATGAGGCTGAGAACCTATTTAACTGTGCATGTAACCATTTATGGAGAAAAGTGTTTGTTCTCCTCTGGGCCTCTATTTGTTTTGATACAAGAAAGCACCAATATCTACAATCCCTTGATTTGTTGCTGTGAAAATAAATGTTTTGTTTGTGAATCACCAAGAAATTTTATGTGAATATTTTCCATTCATATTCTCGCATTCCCCTTTCCCCTACATTGAGACATTAGGCTGCAAGTTTTCTTACTACAGTACCGCAACAGAAAGAGACAAAGTAGTGAAATTCAAATGCATATGATCGCTATCTAGATGAGTTTTTTTTTTAAATAATGATCCAAAGCTTGAATAATGATCAGTTCTAATAAATTAAGGGGACCCTCTTTTGAAATATCATAGCTCATACTTAAATACAAGGATAAACTGACAAGGGCATTTCCAAATGAAACAATTCTTGTGTGTAGATCAGCTTCAAAATGGAGGTTATCTGTAATGAAAATAGATCTTAAATAGAGGTCAGCTCTCCTTGCAGCCTAGTTCTAATAAAGTTGGAATTTTTTCCTATCAAAGTCAATTCATTTGTGTGGTAAGTGTTGCACTTCAAATAATTTCCTTATTTTAATTTCAGCAGAAAAGTTGCAAATAAAGGTAGGAAATAGCTACTTAGCTACTTAGGAACTGTTACAACAGCCACATTCACACTTCTAGTTAGCCTCGGGAAGTTCAGGAATAATGACTGAGTGTTTTTTATATTTTTCAGTGACCACATGTACTGTTTGGCACTCTGGAGCTATGCTGTAGGAAAAGAAAAGAGGCCTAAATAAGGTTTGAAAAGGAAAGAGCCTTAAGAGAAAGATCTGTCTCCAAACTCTGCTCGCTATAAAATAAAGAGTCTAGTTTTACACTCCTTAACCAGACAAAACTCCTGTTGAGATTAATAGGCATTTTGCTTGAATAAAGCAAATCGTTTTGAGTATTTCTCTTTGTGAAAAGGTTTTAGTGCCTAGGGATTGGGGGAAGTAATCAGTAAACCTCTGCTATTGTTAAAAATGAATACCACTAGGAGTTTTAAAATTACATATTTATTCTAAAACAATAGCCATAACTGATCATTGGCAACAGAGATCAGCAAAATTCAACTATAAATATCGATATTCATAAACATCATAGAACAGCAAAGTTACTCATCTAGCCAGCTCATTTACTGATTGTCATTCAAGTCCTAATCCAATATATTGTACTTCTAATGTCAAGGCTTATCATAGGGTTCTCCAATGCATCCATTTGCCACCTGTGTGATTTTACATTACAGAGAAAGTTTCTGTGCTGTAACAGTATTCCCGTTCTTCACAGTTTACTTTGAATATCACATTTCTTATTCATTCTCTTTTAACATTTTCTTTTAATATACTTAAGTATACGTAGCTATTGGGAAATAGCTGGATAGAGTCTTACGGAGAATAAAATCCTCTCTCAACAGCAGAGCTACAATACAGAACTCAAGCAGTACAGAGTTTTTTTTTCATTTCATGAGGCCAGTACCTCAGCTGTGGCAGTTTACAGTTGTTGAGGATGTAGGATAAGAATTTCAGAAGCAGCCACATGATGAACTCCCATTTTCAAAAGTGATATAGGCACTTAGGCTCCTACGTCCCATTGAAATTCAGTGAGAGGTAGACTCTGAATTACATCAGCCACTTTTGAAAATGAGATTTAGGCTCCTAAGTCATTGAGGCGTTTTTGAAAGTTTGATCCCCAATGTTAACTGCTATTCTAGATTTTACCATTAACAAATACAATAACCCTTACCTTTTTTGTTTGTTTGTGTTGTTTTATGGCCCAGCTTACTAAGATGACAGTAGCATTAATGACCACTAGCACAAGCATTTCTTCTCTGGTAATGACCATTTGAATTGAAGGGCTTTGCCTCCAGCCAGTCATTAACTAGGAGGCAAAGCCCTACCCAAATTGGTTTTGCCTTTTTACTATTTAAAATATGCTACTAATATATATTGTATTTCTGTGTCAGTTTTATAATCTGCTCTTACTAAAAGGCAGCATGTAGTTAATAGATTCAAGCGTTTAAAGCCTGAAAGGCATCTACTTCTACTGGATCTTCTACTCTGACATTCTGTATGCCAAAGGCCATTAAATTTCACCCAGTTACTGTGTTCTGTGTCCAGTAGCTTATGTTTGGCTAAAGCATCTATTTCACAAAAGCATCCTGTTCTGATTTGAAGACTTCAAGACAGACTTCCCTTAGTAGTTAATTCCAGTAGTTAATCACTCTCATTACAAATTTGATCCTTATTGCTAATTTGAATTTATCTGGCTTCCACTTTCAGCCATTGGTTCTTATTCTGCTTTTCTTTGCGAGATTAAACAACTGTTAAATACCTTGTATTTACTTCCTCTGAATGTCTTTATACACTGTAATCAAGCCACTTATCAATCTTCTTTTTGATAAAGTACATAGATGGAGTTTAAGCCTCTCCCTGTAAGGGATTTCCTCTTGGTCTTGATTCATTTTCGTGGCTCTTTACTGCACCCACTTCAGTTTTCAAGAGCCTTTTACAAATGTGAGCGCTGGAACTGGACATAATATTCCAATATTCCACTAAACTTTGATTACACAAGTATCCAGCCTGCTCCCAGTATTTGTGGATTTCACCATTTGTGGGGATCTCAAGAACATATCTCCCATGAATGGCGAGGGCTTCTTGTACTCCTTTTCAACAGGAACAGGGACAGAAGCTTGGGTGACATACCTTTGCATTTGTCTGTCTTAAAACACATCCTGCTTGAATGGGCCCAGTGTATTGAGCGTTGCAGATCTCTCTATATGACTAGCCTGTTCTCATTATTTACCATTCTGCCAATCTTTGAGTCATCCGCAAAAGCAATCAGCCGGAATTTTATCCTGAGCCAGCCCAGGAGCGGAGTAGAGTCTGAACTGTGACTGAAGGAGTAACAAAAAATTCCTTGCTTCCTGCTTGGCTGGAGGGGAGGGAATAAGCTACTCCAGTCCCTCTCTGCAACTGGTTCAGCTGTGCAGGCTGCTATGCAGAGAAGAGGGGATACTACTCCCAATTCCTGCCTGCCTGAGAAGGGGAGTAGCACCCTGGCACTGTTGCTCTCAGCCTGAGCCGTTGTTCCTTGCTGCAAAAGCAGACTGGCAACCAGGGTGACACTCTGGCACTGCAGAAATGGTAGTGAGTTCAATCGGATGGTAAGAAATATCAGCTCAACCTTTTATTTGAATATATTTAATATATTTCCAGTTTTTGCCAGGTTGTCCACCAGTAGGGCTCTGAATTTCAGTCCGTCTCCGTGTCTCTGTGCCACCATCCTTCCCAGAGCTCTTTCCTTATCACTGTATGCCCATGCTGACTTCATTTAGTTTATTAGCTGGTAAGCTTTGTGCCAGGCCGGGGGGAGAGGCTGTCATTTCTTCTGAAAACTGAGCACATAATACAGTGTGTGCCTGCAGGTCTGTAGGGTGACACCCATTCCAGAGATGTGAAGACTTATACATATTATTTAAAAAATTTAAAAGTGTAAGTCATGTAGAAGAATATAGAAGAGAGAGCATTATTTCAAAAATAATACTTCAACTTTTGAGAACTGAGACAAATGTGCCTTTTCCTTTAATTTGTAAGCCAACTAATGGCATCAATGGAGCGCTTTAGCAATATAAAAAAGATCTAGTGCCCACGTTGTCAAATGTTCATAATTCAGAATGTTTTGAGTTCTCTCGAGTGTATATGCTGTGCTATGCAGTGAGTGGAGCAATGATTAATTGAGTGCTGTGAAGGAAAAGCACATGTTATGCTGACAATACCTAATATGCTTGCCTAATAAAATCTTGAAAATGGAACTGCTAGTTTTAAAAAATTCAAGCTGACAATGTTACAGTGGTGGATGGGGGAAGGGAAACCCCTGCTTTGACTCATGTGGAGGGGATACAGTACAAATACACCTTTTGGCCATCAGTGAGATTTACACAGGTAAACTTCCCATTTGTGATGCCTTTGCTTTTATTTTTGAGCCATATATGCTTGGAATCTTTGATAACCTAATGTATTAGAATGAAAGAACATCAGAATGCCATGCAGACCCAGACAAATGGCTAATTTAGCGCAGTAACTTACCTTCCAATAGTGGCTGGTGCCAGATGCTTCAGAAGGAATGAACAGAACAAGACATATATCAAGTGATCTGTCCCTTGTGCAGTCCCAGCTTCCGGCAGTCAGAGGCCTAGGGACACCTAGAGCATGGGATTGTCTTCCTGACCATCTTGACTAATAGCCCTTGATGGCTTGATCCTCAGTTATACGTTTGCCCTTCATAACATCTCTTGGCAATGAGTTCTACACATTGGTTTTGCATTGTATGAAGAAGTACTTGTTTGAGTTGGATTTAAACCTGTTGCTTATTAATTTCATTTGGGTGACTCCAGGTTCTTGTATTATATGAAGGAGTGCATAACATTTCCTTATTTACTTCCTCCACACCATTAATTATTTATAGACCTGTATCATATCCACTCTTAGTTATTTCCTTTTTAAGATGAATGGTCTCAGTCTTTTTGATTTCTTCTCATATGGAAGATGTTCCATGTCTTCAGCATTTTGTTGCCCTTCTCCATACATTTTCCAACTGTAACATATCTTTTTGAGATGGGGCAATCAGAACTGCACTCAGTATTCAAGGTGTGGCTGTGCCATGGATTTTGTATATTGGCATGATGTTATTTTGTATCTTATTATCTGTCACTTTCCTAATGGCTCCCAATATTCTGTTAGCTTTTTTTTGAATGCTACTGCACTGAGCAGATGTTGTCTGAGAACTGTCCACAATGATGCCAAGATCTTTTGGGGTGGTAACAGTTAATTAAGACCCCAATGTTTTACATGTATAATTGGGATTACATTCCTTCACACTGTAAATCGAACCACATTGTTGTGGTTATAGACTAGTCATAATATAATAATAGGTGAGGGTTGCGGCAGAGTATTTGTGGAACTCATCTTGGTAACTAGGACACTGAAGACTACAGTTTAAAATCTTATCATGTTTTCCTTTAATGCAGTGTCTGGGGGCACGTCTAGACCTGGCTTTCACTTTGGAAAGAAGATATGCAAATTTGGTGCAAATTTGCTTATCTTTTTCCAATCGCTTTTTTGAAAGAGGTTCTTTCAAAAAAACAAGTAGTCTAGATGCGGTTCTTTTGAAAAAAAAAAAAAAACCTTTTCTAAAGAACTGTTCTTCCTAAAAAAATGAGGATTACAAGGTTCTTTGGAAAAAAGGGGTTTTTCTTGAAAGGACCACATCTAGACTACTTGCTTTTTCGAAAGAACCTCTTTTGAAAAAGTGATTGGAAGAAGACATGAAAATTCACACCAAATTTGCATATCTTCTTTCCAAAGAGAAAGCAAGTCTAGACATGCCCTGGGAGGTATAGAAGGAGTAGTCTCTTTGGGTGCTGTGGGAACTGGGAAGATCATTGCATACATGCTTCTTTTGTTGCCTAATTTTGGAAGTCAGTTGAAGTTAGATACCAATGTTTGCTGGCAATCATTGTCAGCCATTGGTGCAGCTGAGCACAATTAGCTACAAGCATAGACATGACAAACCATAATCAGCATCATTTTAGAAACACGACAAAACTTTCTCTGCACCAAGTAGGTGTTTGGTAAATATACCCAATGAGTCAGCATCAAAGGTAAAGAAGTGAATTAAATTGAACCAAATTAAAGCCACTTTAATTCTAAGTGAGTGTGTCCACACAGGGGTTTAATGTAGTTTAACTAATCCACACCTTTAATTAATGCACATTATTTTTCCTGAGTGTCCCCATCTAGAGAAGCACTGAAAAGAAGGTTGGAATCTTACCTGAAATCACTTCTCCTTGATACTAGTTAAAATAAAAAAGAGCTTCCCTAAATTTTTTTGACCGGATGCCAAGAGGGCAGCTTCGGCATGATGAGAGAGACTGTGAGAGCTTCTTGGTGTGGTGCTTTTTATAGAAGTATGCCAGGAATCTTTCTGGCATGATTTTCCTACGTGAATGATGTGTTTCTCTTCTCTCAAGAGTGTGATACTCATCATTCTTCATACTCATCCTGTAGCTGAGAGGAACTTTGGTCCCTTTATTTTCCTTATGACAGGTATCCATTATTATAAGGAACAGCAACGTTTTGAAGGAATCAGACTAGCACAACTGCCTTCTTGTTACTATGTTCACAGAGAGAATAGAATGCCAACCCAAGGGAAATAAGGATCATGTAGATGGGAATTAAACAAATACGTTGTTGCTAAAGACCTGTTTTCATGCTGTGGTCAGGTTTTTGGTTAGGAGGAGACAGTTGTGACAACATTGCCATACTGCAGTAACGTATTCTCTGCTCTGTAGGGGTAAGAGATACCTATGTAGCTGGGTGCAAATGTAATAGTGTTGCAGCACACACACACAAAGACTGTTTGGAGTCTTCACCTGGACTTGCTGGACTGGTGTCTCCTTACTGTGATTGTTGGCTAGCATGAGCAGTTGCTCTCATGTAATCACTGTAAAGCCAGTGGGAAAGGAGTCAGAAATGAAAATGAAAGGCTAACTTTCTTCAGTTGGGAAGAGAATGTCAGATGGAGGCTAATGACCTGCAAGTAGCTGTGTGTTAGAGAAGCCAACAAGCCAGGAAAGACTCACTTTTCATTCTTTTCTTGATGTTTACCTTGGTTTTGGAGCCTGTACTCCTGCTCTCAACACCAGACTTCCTGGCACTATTTGAGGTCTGTCTTTCTATTACTGTGTAGTTACAGTCTATGCATTTGGGGTTTATCCTTACTTTGGTCCAAGCTCCGTCTTGATACAACTGAGGGAGGAGAGGCTGTATTCAAGGGAAATGAAATGACATAGTCTCATCATATGGTGATAACACTCTTTCCATTCCACTAGTACATAAGGAGAATGTTAAACAGAAACTACAAAAGTTAGACACGTTTTAAAACCAGAAGACCCAGATAATTTGCACCCAAGAATTTTTAAAGAGTTGGCTGAGTGGTTCACTAGATGATTAATGTTAATTTTTAGTAAGACTTGAAACACTGGGGAAGTTCCAGAAGACAAGAAGAAAGTTCATGTTGTGACACTATTTAAAAAGTAAATGGGGTGACACATATAATGTCAATGTGTCGATCCCATGCAAGACAATGGAGCAACTAATATAGGACTCAATTAATAAAGAATCAAAGGAAGGTAATGGATGTCAGTCAACATGGGTTTATGGAAAATAGCTTCTGGCAAACTACGTTGATATTTTTAATGAGATTACAAGTTTGGTAGATAAGGGTAATAGTGTTAATGTAATCTGTATTTAGACTTTCGTAAGGCCTTTGATTTGGGATTGCAGTAGAGGAATATAAAGTTAACATGACATATATTAAAATGGATTAAAAAACTGGCTATGAGATAGGGATATAACAGTAAACAGAATTGTCATCAAGTGGGTATCCTTTAGTGCGTGGTAAAAACGTATCCACAGATTCCAAGGGTAGAGGGTTCTGTTATGATCATCTAGGCCGCGTCTCCAGATTGGATCTTCTGGTATTCGATTTAAATGTGCTAAATAGAATGCTGAGGACACTGGATATGTGTACAAAACTGTAATCCCAGGGTTCAAACTCAATCTCAAGCCTATCCACTCCTTCCATCTACAGTAGGGGTGGGCAGTCATTTTTGAAGGGGAGACACTTCACAAATTTGTGAAGTGGCCCCGGGCCGCCTTGGAACGGGCAGGACCTCAGGCGGAAGGGGCAGGGCCAGGACACGTCCTGTGCTCCCCTGTCCACAGACCCTGATTGGCTTGAGGGTTGGGGGGAGCATGTGAAGTCTTTGCCACCCCCCCCCCCCGCCCGTGGCGCCTAGAGAGAACTGCCAACTGTTTTAAAAATCTGGGAGTTCCCTTTAGGAGCTGCATACCCTTGGTGGCAGGAGGGTACTTCATGTGCTCCCCCCAGCCCAAGGCCAGTAAGTCTCTTGCCGCCTGCCCCCACCCTGCAAGGGGTGCACGATGACTAGAGTGAACCGCCAGCTGTTTAAAATAGCTGGCAGTTCCCTCTGGTGCTGCGTGCCACTGCGGGAGGGGACCTTGCACGCTTCCCCGTCCCCAGATCTCAATTGGTCTGGGGGCAGGGGAGCGGCAGGGAAGCTGCAGGCCGGATCAATCCATTTGGTGGGCCAGATCTGGCCCGTGGAGGCTCTCTTGCCCACCCCTGATCTACACATTCAAATTGTGCTAAACTAGGGCTCTGGCCCAGAGTACTGGGATTCCACAAGGGTGGAAGATTTGAGTCTGAGTCAAGCCATAACTTCAAGCTCTATTCCTTTGCAGTGTGGCCCCAGCCCTACTGGACTCATTCTGTGAGAGTCAGCCAAAGGTATCCCATAATCCTATGGCCAACTTCTTTTGTCCTTTGGATGGTCAGCTTTGGGGGTCAGTCAGGTTTCCCACACTGCAACACAAACCGAGGGCTCCAGCAGCTACATTTTGGGGAGACACTAAGAAGTCTTGCATATGGTGGTTGGACTAGGGCCTACCTAATGCAGTGTTAGACACTAGAGCCCAGGTTGGGACCCAGGGTTCAACAGTTCCTAACCTGGGGTTATAAATGAGTGAAGGTCAGTGGTACTCAAACTGTGGGTTGGGACCCCAGAGTGGGTTGCAACCCATTTTAATGGGGTCACCCAGGGTTGGCTTAGATTTACTGGGGCTGATGCCAAAGTCTTGGCCCCAGGCCGTGGGGCTTAAGTTGAAACCCAAAGGCATCAGCTGTTGGCAGCAGGGCTCCTGTTACAGGCCCCCTGCCTGGGACTGAAGACTTTGAGCTTCAGTTTTGACCACTCCTACCACCCCTGAATTGAGCAATGGGGCTTTGGCTTTGCCCCCCTCCAAGGCAGTGCAGCTTGGGTGGGCTCAGACTTCAGTTCCCCCTCTTAGGGTCAGATAGTAATTTTTGTTGTCAGAAGGGGGTCATAATGCAATGAAGCTTGAGAATCCCTGGTATAGATGTTCAAGCCCTGGGTTAACAGGTCTGGGATCTGCTAACTCAGGTTTTCCTAATCCATGGCTTACTTTGCAGCATAGACATACTACAATGGGTTAGATCACAGGGACCACCTTGGGGCTGTCATCCAATGTGCTGATCATACCACTGAGCATGATTACGTGTCCTCTAAGGCATCCCACCACCCTGTCCTGCTGGGACAGAAGTTCTGGTCTCCCCTAGCAAAGGAACAGAGTTGGGATAATAGCCGCCCCGGCCCCCAGGCAGAGTAAAAGGATGTTGAACTATCTCAGCTCTGGGAAGAGTTGGCTATAGGGACTTGATAGCATCCAGGAACACAGCCCTCAAAAGGGATCAAAACCACAAATAAATCCATCTTACTTTGTATGAAACTTGTACACAGAGAAAGCTCATAAAGACTTTTGCCTCCTTTATCAATGAGAGAGATATGCACAGCTACTGTCCCATTCCCCCTCCTTCCCCATAACAATTTTTTACACTAGGTTTGATAATAAACAAAAATGATTTAAGTAATTACAAGTGATAATAGACAGATCAAAGTTAGTTTCTAAGCAAGACACATAAAACAGAACATGTCAGCTAAGCCTAATATAGTAGGACAGTTGGAGTAAGAATTTGCAAACAACAAGTTTCTCGATCATCTTTTTCACAAGCTAGGCAGCCTCCTAGCTTGGGTCTGATCCTTTCTGCTGTTCAGTCTTTGCTGTTTCAAGTAGGCATCTTGGGTGGGAGTCTCCTAGCATCTGCAACTGTGCCTATTGTTTGGTTTCCCACCTTTATATCCCTTTTGCCCACGGTGGGCATTCTTTGTGTTCAGTTCCAACTTTTCTCACCTTGAATGGAAAAGTACAAGATCCAAAATTAGTTCCAGCATCCGGTGGCCTGGCCACATGTCCTGGTAGGATCACCAAGAGTCGAGGCTTACAGGAAAAACAAGACTATTCACAGGTTGTTGGTTTGAGTTCTGGGCCATTATGTTTCTGGAGTATCACTAATAGCACTCATTAGCACATCTAGATTTATAAACAGATTCACACTTCATGTTTTTAACTTCACATTCAAGAATGATACATGCACAGAAATAGAATATACATAATCAGCAGATTTAAAATATGTCACATGGTGTATTTTGCCTAAAGCATCTTTGAATTATGCATATTCATATCCATAAGGCAATTTTCATAAAGCATGGGGTGCGGGGCGGGCCATGACAATATTCATTGTGACTGAGGTGCAAGCCTTGGTGTTCGCACTAGTCAGAGAGCCTGTGTAGTACAGTATGGCTGCTTTAGTGGGCATTTACATTTTTATTTAGCAATTGTAATTTAGAATCTTATTTTATTTAGTAATTTTATTTATAACATGTTGAATCTCTCTGGTCCGGCACACTCAAGCCTGACTGGCCCTCGATGAAGGGATTTTGCTGGAGCAGGGGAGGCCATTTGTGGCTCTTTTGCAGCCAGCCCCTGCCCTGCCTCCCACCGGGGCTTCCCAGCTCTTCCCACCCCCGCATACCAGCTGAGCCACATGCCAGCTCCCATCCCCCATCCATATCTACATCCACATCCAAACAACTACACACATCCTACAGCAAGGGGCAGGAGAGGTGGGAGCTGGTGCCCATTGGATGCCAGCTTAAAGTCAGCTCCCACTGCATGCTGGTTCCTACAGAGCTGCCTGCCCCACCCCTGCTGCCTCCCTGAGAGGCAGCATCGTGGGGGACAGGCAGGAGCTGGTGCTTGGAGGGAGCTGGCTCCCCGTGAGCACTGTCTCTGCAGAGCCACCTGTTGTCTCCTCCCCCGCTGCTGCCTCTGTATCAGAGGCAGCAGCTGGGGTGGGGGTGGGGCTGGCGGGATCCTGGAGCTCAGGCCCCCCCATGGACAGGGGCTGTTGCCGCCCTGTATCAGAGGCAGCAGCGCAGGGTAGCAGGCAGGAGCTGGTCTGTGCGAGGAGCTGATTTTTAAACTGGGTCCCCTTGCGGACTGGCTCCACCTGCCACCCTGCACTGCTGCCTCTGATACAGAGATAGCAACATGGGGTAACAAGGGACTCGTTAGGATTGGGGCCAGGAGCATACTGGCTGCCACCCCAACCCCCAGGGGAATATTGTAGTAACCGAGTAACCACAAAAAATTATTGCAGCTACGTGATTGCTAAAATACACAGTATCTAACATTTCCTAATAGATGTACCATAAACAGAGGCCAGGCCCACTGATGGGGGGCGGGGAGCAAAGGAGGCAACTGCCCCAGGGCCTGGTGATTCAAAAGGGCCTGGGGCTCCCAGCTGCTGCTGCTACTGCAGCAACAGTGATGCCTGGAGTCTTGGGCCCTTTAAATCACCACTGGAGCACTGCGCAGCATGCTCCAGGCAGAGTTGAGGGCTGGGTGCGAAGTGCACCACAGTCTGGGTAGCGCGGAAGTCTGGTTGCCCCTCGCATTCACTCCTTCTGCCTGGGGCCCCGCTCCTTTTGGTAGCACAGAGCCAGTCCTGCCCCTAACTTTTTCAGGGGCCAGTGAAGCTGCTGGCTCTCTTGAAGGGGTAGAGCTGTGGGGAGGTTTCACTCATAGATTTGAAGGCTAGATAGGATCTCAGGGGTCACCCAGTCTATCCCCCTGCCAAGATGCAGGATATGTTCTGTCTAAACCACCCCAGACAGCTGGTTATCTGACCTCCTTTTGAAAAACTCCATTGCATGAGCTTCCACAACTCCCTTAGGCAGTTGGTTCCTTGTCCTATTGTTCTTACTGTTAGGAAGTTTTTCCTGAGGTTTAATTGACAGCAAGGACAAGGAGTTTAGACTGAATGTTAGAAAAGGGGTGGGGAATGATGAATATAGATGCATTCTATCCATGTGAATGACGGTTCTGTTAAAAACATTGAGACACAAGCATAAGCAATAAAAAAATAAAGCCTCTGCAAGCTGCCTCGTTGGGTAGTTAACCTGTGTGGGTATCTAGCAAATGTGAAATACTTCTTTTGGCCAGACACAGAATGGGCAGAGTGAGGTGGCAAGCATTCTGCCTCATGCTATCTATCATGGTCTAAGGAAATAGTCACATCATTATTCCCTTCTCATTCCAACAGGAACTTATTAAGACATGTCTATATGAAAGAAAACTGATATACTAAATTACTGGAGCAAAGTTAGTTCCAAATACAGTTCGGCTGCGTCTAGACTGGCAAGTTTTTGCGCAAAAGCAGCCGCTTTTGCGCAAAAACTTGCCAGCTGTCTACACTGGCCACTTGAATTTGCGCAAGAACGCTGACAATCTAATGTATGATTGGCAGTGTTCTTGCGCAAATACAGTGACGCTCCCGCTCTGGAAAAAGCCCTCCCTTGCAAATGTATTTGCGCAAGAGGGCCAGTGTAGACAACTCAGAATTATTTTTCGCAAAAAAGCCCCGATGGCAGAAATGGCGATCGGGGCTTTTTTTATAAAACCGTCTATATTGGCACGGATGCTTTTGCGCAAAAGCACTTTTGCGCAAAAGCATCCGTGCAATCTAGACGCTCTTTCATAAATGCTTTTAACGGGAAAAACTTTTCCGTTAAAAGCATTTGCGGAAAATCATGCCAGTCTAGACGTAGCCAACAGGTATTAATGTTTTTAGAAACCCATCTTGTATCTAACACCACTGTGTCACCTATTGCTGACATCCCTACAGGAAAGAAATAAGTACTTCTTATTACAGCTGCTGTCTGAAAGGAAGATGAGAGGTTAAATTAGGTTAATGGAAACTAAAGTGGTATAGTGGAAGAGGTGTTTATATAGTTTGCCATTAAATAACTGGATTTTTTAAATTTAAGGCCAATTAAAAATGTGCTGGATTTTCCTATTTATAATAAACAAATTATTTACTTTTTCCTTATTTTTTAAAATAATATTGAAAATCATGTCAAATTCAGTTGTGGCATCTTGATTAAACTTCTTGGGAGTAAGACCTGAGCCACCAGTGTGTGTGAGAATGATTCTCCTCTTCTTATTACAGTTGATTACAGTGTGCTCTGTTATAAAGGGTGGAGACACTTGGTGGTTCTCCAAAGAAAGTGAGTAATAATTGACCTAATGTACAGTGCACATGAATAACATATTCTTTTGGTAAGAAATTTATGTTTTACAGGGTGTGCTAGAGTTCACATCCCTTTTTTACGTCTTCCAAAAGATTTTAAAATACTCAGCTGCTCTATTAAATTTCTAATTCAACAAAGACTCAAATGCAAAGTATGCATTAGATAAAGCTCTTGAGTCAAGTCCAAACGCTGAAAAATCTTTTAATCTGCCTTGAAAACAGCTGTTTAGAATTTTGAATAGAAATAATAACCATTTTCCTCAGCATATATTATTGCTGTTCACATCAGTCCCCAAATGGGATAAATTTCTCTTTGTTATACTGATGTGAAGTATTTCTGCTGTTATAAAGGGTCAGCTGTTGTCTAACCATACCAGGTCTGGTAATCTGGCTCCAATGAAGTCAATGTGAGTTTTGTCTTTGACTCCAGAGTGGGGGTGAGAAGCAGGAATTTATCCCAGGTGTTTTGATTTGCTAAGAAGAAAGGAGTTGACTTGGACTCCTTCTGTGCCAGGCTCATGAACGTTGTTGGTGTTCTTATTAGTCATGAAGATATAGTAGCACTATCTAATTCCCTTTTAATGGTACAACTTTTAGTCCCTATGAACACATTCAAGGAAGTGGAATATTCTTCATGCATATGAAGCTTTTAATCCTCTTTTCATAAATAAATGAGTAATCTTTTTAAAATATTCACATACCAACTCCTCATCAAATAATGTTAAGTAAAATTGAATTCCTAGGCAACTGCGTATTACATTCAAAGAAATCACAAAAGAATTCAAGGTGGTTAGGTGGTTAATATGATAACAGTGAACACCAACAGAAATAATGGTTTGCCACTTGTAAAATGATGTCCAAACCCCACTGGCCTGGCTTGCATTTTATACTACAACTCTTAATTTTGTCATAGCCACAGGATAATGCCTTTAGCAAAGAAATTGTGATATACAAGAACACATGGACCCTTTTTTAAAAAGACTCAGATATAGAAATTCTGTATTATAAGAGGAAATAAAGCCTGACTGGGACCTGTCTTGGACTCTGGCTCTGATCCAGAGCCCCGAGAGTCAAAGACAGGATTCAAATTCAGAATAGTCAGCTTATGTCAGCCAACTTCAGTGAAGGGTGTGAGGGAGTTGGAGGCACTTGGTCTGCACAGTCAGAGACCTGTGCATTTGAGGCAGTCCATAATTTTGGTAAGACACTTTCAGTTACAAATATGAAATCACTTTAGCAAAGAAGACTTTTTTCTCTTTAGGCTTATGGTGGTCAGATGGGGATTGCCATTGCTAGGGCAGGGGTTTTTAGGTCTTATAATAAATTGGTAGTTCTGGTTAGAGAAAGATAATGTACTAAAATGATGAAAGCTAAGTAAATATGCAACTGTTATAGCCAATAATGCGGTCTACTTTTTCGTTTGGGCTTAGAACCCTTCATTTGAAAATCATCTCTTTTGTTTTATTTGTATGCTTTAGAAATGGGAATTTCTTATATGTTGGGATGTTCATGTATGCATTGGAGGTCACATAGAGACACAGCATGTGCATGTGTACCCCAAACAATGCCACCAATGAAAAGCTAGGTAACCAGTTAAGTCTACAAAGGGAAAGTAAGCATTTCTTGCTAGAGGCTTGATCCCATTGCATCTTTCTGTTAAGTTCAGTGAGTTCTAGATCAGGCCCTGACTTTGGTGCATGGAAAAGTCATGAGTTCTCTTTTCAGTGAGGGCATTTCATCTTTTTGTAATCAACCCTGTACTTGGTTTGCAAGTGCACATAGGAACATCCTGCATATACTAGGCACCCACTGATGGCAGTGGGACCCTATGTATGCAGCTGTGAGCAGTCTTTGGTCACAGACATGCAACATGCATGCTGTATTTTACTTTCCTGCAAACAGGAGCACGAAGATTGTGAAAAATCAACAACATAATTGTACAAATAGGGTTTTAATTAGCTGTTTAAAAGATATGGATTCAATTTCTAGTTCCTAATTAAATGAGTTGGGGGGTTGTCAAAGCTGCCTTCTTGCCAAGGAAGAGTTCCAATCTGGTAGTTATCTCATTTTAAACATGTGGGCTAACGTACGTTATCTTTATAATTTAGGCTTACAGTATACTCAAACGCTAATAAAAGCTTTGTGTTTAAGGGCGGTCTAACCACATCAAGCTGATCTTATTTTGTAACACTAAACAATTTAATGCTTTAAAACATTTTTCTAATTCCAGTTTATCGGAAATATGGCACAAAAAGTGAAGCTTACTTATTAAAATGAGGGTTTGTGGCTATTCCTAATCCAAGCACCTCCTCACAGGAATGATATGGATAAATGGCATACTTTCTGGGAACTTGCTTTTTGGACAGAATGCAGAATGACTGTGACAAGTAGGAGGAAGCTTTCTCTGCCACTGTAGTGTCCCAAATTATGGGCTTTCTTTTCTTTTATGGCATGGTTTTGTTTTTGTTTTGCCTTTTAAAGCCACCTAAAACTTTTCCCACGGTGTTGTTGTGAATGCAGCTGTAACTTTCAATACCAGTCCAAATAGTCTGTTCTGCCATTAACATTGGGGTGGATGTGTGTATGTCAATGTCCATCTAGATTCCTAAACATTCCCATTCAATTGCAAACTAAAACCAAAAACCTCATTTCAAACATATAGTTAATTTCTTTAAAGTACAAGTTTGAAGCACCGTTACTGCTATCCCTTGCATATCAGCTCCTATAGAGGAAGCTTATATACAGTACTGTACCACATCCTGTAAGCTTGGCTCCTTAACATTTCAATTTGGAGAGTGTATCGCTAGTTAACTCCATCCTGTTTTCCATTTTCTCCACTCTCCTAACAATTGTTAGGATCCCCTGTACTCTCTTTCTTGTAACTTAATGGCTCTCTTGCCATAAATCCCAGACAGAAATTGGCCCCTAACAGGCATAATGTCCACAGCCTCAGAGTGTGAATCTGTGTTGACTAAGAGATTGGGAGAGTTGGATTTGGCTGGAAGAGGTTCCCAACGACTAAACACCATGGGTTTGATTCAAAGCCTGTTGAAGTAATAGATTTTCACTGACTTCAGGTTTTCTTTCATTTGCCAATTTACTGCATTTTGTGTGTGTGAGGCAGGTGGGTGGGTGAGGGTTATGTCATTTATGGCATATGTCATCTCTGCAGCTGGGTTAAGCCATTCCTGATGTAGAATGCAACCCATTAACTCTTACTTGATCTTGCCATATATCATGGGTGTAGCATTTATTTTCTCTGTTGTCTGACAATGAAGTATGAGAATAATATCAGGGCAAAACATTTGGACCACATCAGCTTGAAGAGAACAGGCCAAAAAGAATGTGAAAATCAACTGTCTACAGACAGGAAATGGTCCTTTTGGAAAATATGAGGTTAATAGCTGCAATTTATGTAACTTTGTTTATTCATATGTGGTCGCCTAGTGCTAGCTAGTGCATAATATTTCAGAGAAAATAGCCAGATGAGAGAGTCTAGTGTATTAGGTTAACAATCTACTCATCACTGGGCTCTAACATTCTCATGCATTTTTGCAAGCGGATATCTTCCTGCTGGACAGTGCGTGATCAGAACCTTGCTTTTGTCCCTCTCTTCCTTACAATCACATCCATCAAGGCATCCCACTCCCAAGATGGAACTAAGACTTTTTTGGGGTCACTCCTAGCTGGCTTTGTTTGACTGGCAGCTCCTAGCTATGCCTCCCTGTTAACTAATTGGCTGGCTGGGTTTTGGCTGGCAGGCTTTCTCGCTCCTGGTTAGCTGGCTAGCCTCTCATGGCTGGCTGACCACTCTTTCCTCCCCGCCCCTTTTCTCTCTCATGGGTCTCCTTACTTCCAAAGTTTCTCTCTCCTCTTGCTCCCCTCACCATCTTCTTGTCTGCCTCTCCACCCATTACATTCACTTTGATCTTCTTTGCTACATCCCTCTTTTCCTAGGCTCTCTTTTTCTTTCTTGGCTGTTTATCCCTATTTCCCTCAGACCTGTTCTCTAACCCCCTTTTCTCTCCTCTTTTTCCTCAGATTTGCTCTACTACTCTCGGTGCTTTGGGGGCACTGCCTGAGGAGTCTAACCTAGCCTCCACTTCCATTAAAATGAAGGAAATTATATTGTTAGTTCACTCTCTACATTTGTTTTTGAAGATGTTATTTTGGTTGCTTGTGCAGATACCCCTTTGACTCCCTTTCCTGAGCTTTCTGGATTTGAGAGCCCATTCTATACTCAAGCAAATCTTATAGTAATACGTCTGATAGAAACCCAATTATAGTGTCACATACTTCTTCTGTATCTTCTTACCCAACATTGTTGTTTACCAAGAAATCTGTCTATCAAAAAGCCACTTTTCTCCTCTATAATTGGCTATTGTTTCCTTCAGGATTCCTTTAGAAATGCTTCAGCCCACTGTTTCAGACATTGCAATTGCAATTGTGGTCTCTCAAACACTTCATTACGTTGGTGTGGAACAAGAATTTTTTTTTTTTTTAGTGATCACAATGGTGGGAAAGGAAGTACAGGCAAGGGTCATGGCAGCTAAATAAAAGTTTGCTGAAGAACCTGGTATTTAAAACAGACATTCCCAAGGAAGATGAGGTGCTGCATTTCATAAGTGTATCCTTTTCTCTTATATTTCAAGCTCAATCTTACACTCTGCACTCATGCAAAAGCTCCCACTGACTTCAGTGGAAATGTTGCCTGTTTAAAAACTGCATGTCTGAGCCCCTTATTAGCTGCTGTGTAGCTTGTCACTTTCCCTCTGGCTGAAAGCTATGTAAGTATAATCAATACTGATTGATGGATCAGCCCCAAGAGGTCCTATTTAAGGCAACTCTCTCAACATTGTATTGAAAAAAAACCCAAACTTTCTCCTCTCTCTCTGATGTGTTAAGCCACCTTTCATGTCAGAAATATGAATCCCACCTGAGAGGGCATTGCTGCTAGATGGCAATTTGTTGCAGTGAGAGAACACCACCTGTCCAGCTACTGAAAGATTCTGAAAGTTTGTAGATTGCCTTTTCATATATGCCCAGATGAGGTCCATTTCTATGTAAAAATTGTACATGCAACTTATTGAGTTGGAAAATTAATTAGACTATCTAATTGATTGCACATGAATTCCCCTGAGGAATGTGTTCTATTGCTGGTGCTCTTGTACAACACAGAAAACCTCAAGAAATAATTCCTATGGACTTTGACCAGAGGCTGATGACCAACCGTGCATAGAAACATAGAGGATCTTAGCATGAAAAATGTTACATGGAAGTTCTTGATTATTTGCATTACAGTGGGGCTAAGAGGTCTCAACTGAGCTTGGAGCTTTATAGTGCCAAGTACAGTAGACTTCCGATAATCCGGAACCTTTGGGACCTAGGTGTTGCCGGATTATCAGATATGCCAGACTATCAGGAGGTACTATAAACTGATTATATACACACAAACAGTATATACTGTATATAAAGTGTTTTTAACCCTTTTTATTGTAGCACAAGCACTGTCCAGCATCACACAATGCCAGTGGCAGACTGACTCTGTCCCGTCCGGTTTCATTCGGTTCAGCTGCTGCCGCTGCTGCCTTGTGACTTGTTTTTTGCCGAAGCTCACTCACTAGGCTCTTGCCATTTTGATGCCAGACTATCGGGAGTGCCGTACAATTGGATGCTGGACTATTGGAGTTTTACTGTACTGTGCAAATATATACTAGATCTTTTCCCCGAAAGAGATTAGTCTTATTAGAAGGAACTCACATTTTGTATGTGTATGAAGGAAGGATGTGTATGTGTACTATTAATTCCATTTTACAGGTGGGGAACTGTTGCACAGAAAGTTGTCCAGTGACAAACAAGAAGCTAGAAACTGAATCCAGGTCTCCTGAGTTCCAACCATCTGTCTTAAATAGAGGAGCATCCTTCCTCTTTAATCACCCAGTCAGTAAGCAATTTCCAGCCTATTCTAGACAGCACTTGGTAAAACTATCAAGTGATACATGTACAGTAGACAGGCATCTGGACCTCAGTTCTTGCAGCTGCTTTTACCTGTTAGCAGGAGTACGTTATGCAGTTCATAAAACTTCCCAAACTGCTTTTATCTATAAAAGGTTTAGCAGTAGGTTATAAATAATATATTTAACTATGACAAATTTGAAATGATATTAAAAGTATAAATGTATTTTAAATACACTCTCATCACCCCACCCCCCACACATACTCCTTGGCTTTCAGTAGTATTCATGTTATAAATTCCTGCCATGGCTCATTTCTCATGATGAATTAACCATGATACATCATGCCTGGTTAAGTAGGACATTACAGTCTGTTATGTTACCCTGGAGAAAGAGAGAGACAGAGAAGGGGGAGGCAGGTTAACCCCACTCTACTTGAGTGTTAGGAACTCCCACATTGGGATTTAACAAGGTTTCCAACACATAGGCCTACAACATATTCTCTCCTATAGTATAAGCCCTTAAAGTGAGATTGGATTCTATTTATACCAGGGGTTTCAAACTCCTGGTTTGTGGGCCAGTCCTGGCGGAAATGATTGCGCAATCCGACCCAGGACTCCTGGGATGGGGTTGGGGGGGTGGTCCATTACTAGCCCCCACATCTCACCCCTTCCCAGTTATCACGCCACCCTTTCCCCGCTATAGCACCCCATTCCCTGAGCGCACTAGGCAGGCACATGTGCAGGGGGTTGGGGGGTGACCACAGCTGCTGCATGGTGCCAGGCTCCCCCAGTGATCCACCAAGTTGTGTGCTCAGGGGATGGGGTGCCATGGGGAATAGAGGACAGGGCAATGGCAGGAAGGGGCGGGGCTTGAGGGCATCCCTGGCCCATTGGGAGTTCCATTCTGGATTGCGCAATCACTCCGGATGGAACTGGTCCATGGGCCGGGAGTTTTGAGACCTGCGATTTCTACCCACGGTATCATAATAATATAAACAGTATAGTCAGTTTATATACTATAAAATAAATGGTACTATATATTTTATACTATAGTATAAAGTAGTATATAGCAGAGTATATAGTAAAATCAACTTTTGCTTTAGGCACTTGCCCCCCAAAGAGTACAGGGGAATGAAACACAGCATTCTCCCTTTCATATATGTTCTCCATTCCCTTTCAACGGTGATCTCATGCTTTTTAGTATGGAAGCAACAGTATTCTGCGTAAGCATGCATAGAATGAACAGAACTACATGTTCTTGTCAGTGTAATAATTGACTTTCTGTTGACAGTGTGCTTAGTTTCTTGAGTCCCCTTCACTCCTCCCCTGCCCTTTGAAAAAATGTTGCTATTTATTAGTTCCCATTGACATGGATTCTGGGAGCACCACTGTTCTGGATCAACTTCTTGACTCCATTAGAACCAGATGTTCTACATATTTACATTGACATATTTAAATGATCATCCTGGCAACAAATAAAAAGCACAGCTTTGAAGGAGCTTTGGGATTTACACAGTGCAGAGGTGAGAAAAGCCTTTATTTTTCTGCAAGGGGGTCATCAAAATAACTACCCAGGGATCTTCCAGAGCTAAACAACAAATCATGCAATGGACCACTCGGCATAAGTTAAGGTTTCCCAAACTCTTGACATTTATCCAGGAGCAGATCATTAGTAAAACACAATTGGACCATTGTCATTTATGACTGAGCAAATATTAGTCTGATTTTTCAAAAGAGCCTCCTAACTTTGAGGGGTTCTGTTTTTGGATGCAGAACTGTAGTCACCTAGCATGAAATCTTGTCTCATTAAAATCACTCATAGTTTTACCTTTGACTTCTGTGGAGCCAGGGTTTCACCAATAGGAATGGGTTGTCATAAGTATTGTGTACCAGCAGCTCCCATTGACTTCAAGTGGGGTGGAAGCTGCTAAGCATCTCTGAAAATGAGAATGTAGGGGTGATATTTAAATGATTGTCTTTTCAATACATTCCTATTGATTTCACTGAGGCCAGAATTTCACCATAAACTTCTAAAGTTGAGCACCTTAGCAACTGACATGCCCCAATTTAGTAGACCCATTTGAGAATGTGTCTATATCAGTCATTTGTTACAGCAATTTATTATAGTGAAGAAATGAAATGCATGTCTAGGATTCCCTTGGCAGCGTCTGCCTTCTGGGACTTAGTGGCACTGAGTGTGGGACAAGTGGAGTTTTAAGAACTCATTTTCCCACCTGGATGTAGAAGAGTTGTTGTTTGATTGTTGTTTTGAATGCTTAGATAAATGATCGTTTTGCCGTACCTGTTATATTAGAGTAATGTAGACATACTAGCAGGAAGACTATGGAAAAACAAATTACATCATCACAGATGTTACACCAAACTCAGGAAATGTTAAACAATATGCTGAGGATGTGGGATTATTTTTACATACTGAATAGCAACAATAAGTTTGCCATAGTTGGTATGTATGTAAAAATCCCATAGCCTTCTGGGACGACTTACGATTCTACTTTAACCAGTATTTCCAAGTTTAACAAATATTGAATAACTACGATCTTTATTAAGTGGCTTACTGGGAAGTTCAGTAAGACCTTCTGGCCAGCATGCATATAAAAGCAGAATTTGACTTTAAATTTAGTAACAGCCTATAGCTAAGGATTCCAGGTTTGGTTTCTGTTTTAACTGATGTTTATTTTTGGCTAGCTTGATGCCTCTCCGGCATCTTAGAAAAATGTAATGTTTAATGTGACAGTGATATCACTGAGAATAGAAATCAGTTAATTTCTTTTTCCCTGGGGTGATTGAAAACCTGTAGAGCATTGCTGCATGCATCAGTCGCTCAGACTGTGTAGCAACTCATTGTTTTTAGAGCCCCTCCCACACACAATAGCACTTCATGAGCAGAAAACTCCCTGAACTGTATCTCATATGCCTGCTATGCATGACCAAGAAGAGAATGCCTGTTAGGATCCTTTCAGAGCAACATTACCACTTTCCATTAGTATAAGAGGTTAGGTTTTTTTCTAACCAAATATTAGTAAGTTAGAATAGTTTCAGAGGTTGCTTCTAGTTTATATATAAAGCCAGAATCTCAGTATAAAGTGTAGATTTATTTAATTCATGCGCTGTTATTTGTAGAGCAATATAGTACCTTTAGAGAATAGCATCGGACAGCATTCAAGACAGAAATAAAGTTCCATGACAGTGCAATTAGACTCACTGGTGAATCCACAAAAGTCCAGGAGGATACAGAAGAGGAAGGTATTCACAGCACTCATTAATATCTCCTGAATCAGACCCAAAGTTAAACAGTTGAATGACTCACATTTTCATGTAAAGGGAGAAATCTAGTCTTGTTATAAGTGGGTACAACTCCACTGAATTTTAGTGGAATCACAGCTACTGTGACTGAGCCTGAATTAAACCCCAAATGGCTATAGGTTACAGCAGTGCTACTCTACACGTGACCCGCATGAAGCCTGTGGCCTGTTTGTTTGCGACCTGTGGGTGGGAGCCCAAACAAAAAAGTAGTCAATATATTGGTCTTCTGTTGATATGTGTTTTACTAGTTAAATTCCTGGACCGTCATTGCTCATTAAAAGTGCTGTCATATGGATGGAAATTTATTGCATTTTCTTACTGTCAGCAGAACTGACTTAAATGGGGTCTGTGTATTGTGTAGTCTCGCCTTAATCTTTGTATTCATGCCCATCAGTGTGAAAGAAGCTATTTGCATATATATTTGCATGTATATGCAACCACACTTAAGTTGTGGCCCTCAGCATGTGCTGTATCATTGTGGCCCCTGGGGCTTCCAAAGTTGAGTAGCTCTGGGTTACAGTGTTATGCAGGTGAATCAGCTTTTATGTCTACGAGGACAAAGGAAGTGTTTCCTAATTAGCATATGATATGTAATGGGCACTTAGACCACTTACAGCAAGAGTTAAGAATAAGTGAGCTCTACAGCTTAAGATGAGAGCCAGCTGGTTTTACAGCTCAAGTTGTAGAGGCTCCTATACTAAGTTCCAGAAGTCCCACCTTCAGATCCGCCCAGTGGTGGTTACAGATACATCATTTATTCTCAGCCCTTTTGTATGTTTTTTTTTCTCTTCGAATCTCAGCGATGGTACAATCAGAGTTACTCAATTAGTGTCATTCCTACATGCCTTCATTGTTAAAATATGCGCTAAAATGAAACCTACCTTGATGGCTAAGCATGATGAACCAGGTTCTGATCTCAGATACACCAATGTAAATACAGAATAACCCCACAGATGTCAGTGGAGATGCTCCATATTTGCAGCACTGTAAATGAGTTCAGAATCTGTCCCTATGATATAAACAGCTGTACAGTGTGGCTGAATGATATTAGCTGGTGGCTGAGCTGAATGCAACATGGTGTCTGAAATGATTTGTTTATGTGGCAGTTTAAATTTAAGATTCTCTGAGACCATTTGGGATGCAAGGTGCAATATAGATATAAAATCATGATCAAGGACACTGTGAAGATGAAGTAGAATATTTGTATATTATTTATTATTGTCTCCAAATAACGTGTTTCGTGCATTTAGCCAGTCAGTTACTGCACAGAATTATATAAGTTTCTTCAATCTTATGTAAAAAAGATAGTTCGTTGCTTATTGGCACTGATAATTGAACAAGTTGTAATGAAGGACTTAAATTTTTACAGTAGATCAAATCTATGACTAATCACAAGTTTCTGAAATGCTGAGATTTGTACAGATTTTCATGTTAAAGTGCCTGTCTGAACAGAGTTGGATGAGTGAACATTTGCTGCGTGTCAGAGTCCACATTCCAGTGTAGTCTGCATGCTTATTATTTCTGCATAGGAGAAACTTTTTCATAGCTGTAATTTCCCATGAGTGTTGATTGTAGTTGCTTATGGCAAAGAGGGAGAGGCTTTCTCCTCCCAAGCAAACTAATTTTGGCAGCAATTAGAAAGAGGTAAGAAGAGATTGGCGATTGCTCTAATTATCTCAGTAAGGGACTGCCAAGTCTAGAAATTCTGCACTCTGACGTAGGATCACAAAAGCAATTCTGTATGATGCAAAAATATACCTGTCAAAACTTCCTTAGCACATTTATTGCTATCACTTGAAATGATCCAATGTGAAATACATATTCTAATTTCTCTTCCACCATTTCCATTATTCATTCCCTCTTTGCATTTCACCTAGCTTGGATGTTGAAACTGGCCAGTTCCCTTCGTCTCACCTCCCTCTTTTCTTTGCAATCCGTTTTACTTCTGGACTGGGTCTCAACCCAGCACACTGCAGTTGTACTTGGCATTACCACACTGCAGAGGAATATTTATATTTAAAAAAGAAATGAAGGGAACATTCTAGATTTCTTTTTTTTTTTTTTAAATTACCCCACCCCGTTTTTTAAAAAATTACTGACATGGCCCTTTCAGTTTTGGGTGTTATGTTGTTCAAGAGCATTTCCTCTCTCTTCAGGCTGGAGATAGTTCTATTTAATCTACTGTACCTCATTAGGAACAATTTTTCTTACACTGTTTGCACTGCTTTTGAATACTCCAAACTATTTTGTAGTGAATGTCTTTTGGAGCCAAATAGAAAAACAGAACAAAAAAAAGTTAATCATCTAGTGTTGTCTTTAACTTGCTGTTTAATAGTTAATATCAGTGGTGTGTTAGGAGAATTTCTATAACGTGGCACTTCTTAAGAACTCTTTTAAAAAAGAATTAAGAACTGCAGCCAACTTGTTCTTTTTAAGTGGAACTTCCAGACTATTTAAATTGAACCCATTCTCCTTAATAACCATCCGGGCTTGACAGTAAATATGTCACCAAAATGTGTTATTCTTTGCAAAAGGAGGAGAAAAAAAAATGAGTTCAGATTTTATTTCATTATTGTCATAATTTTTTTAGAAGAATTTTAAAAAATGGAAAGCTACAACAGAACATTCCTTTTCAGAGTTTACGGAAAAAGGGGAAGGGAGTAAGAATCTGTCAGGTAACTGATTATTCCAAAATGAGAAGTTCTCCGTTTGGTTGCATTGCTTACTGTTTTCTTCATCATGGAAAAGAATAAAATGTGGTAACAATTTTCTGTATTTGGACTACTGCCTCACATAATTGGGAACAACAGAGAAAAAGCCTTGATTTTGGTGAAATGCTTAGTCTGCATGTTGGATTAAAATGTGTGCAACAAATCACTCCAATTTGATAATTTTGGATATTATTTTTTATTTTATTACTTTAATATTACTTTTCAGTGACAGACTGAGAAGTGGGTCAGTTATAAGAACAAAACTGGCATGAAAAGTTGTCTATTTGTTCTTGAACATGGATTGCCAGAATACTTTTAAAATGGTCAGCCTGATTTGTTCTGTGCATTAAGTGCAGCTGATAAAAGTTAGAGTTAGGCTTATGTGGTTAATAAAACTATTATTTAAATGTCCTGCTCTTTAACCAGTAGCCAGAAGTACTAGATAGCCTTGGCTAGATAGACATGTTAAAAAGATCATCTTGTAAAGATGGGGTTTTGAAAAAGCTTACAGAATGGAAAATAAATTTAGGCTAAAGTGTTCCAGCAAGGCAATATATGACTTCAGAACAAGCAAAGGTGGTGGAGACATGGACAAATGGGGTCAATGAAGCTATAAATTAAGGCTTGACATTTGTGGTACTAGAGTATATGAAAGAGTAAACAACTTTTGTGGCTGATTAAATACTTAAGCAGAGCAATATAATAACAGTAAAAGCAGCTTGCTGCAAGTACTGTGAGTGCCAGCGTCATGATAATTATTCCTGTTATGTGACCATGGAAAATAATGAGAGGCAGTTAAGCATACTAAGAAATAGTATTAAAAATATGTACAAAATGTTGCTGTTTTCTTTTCTCATGACTGTTTGAAAGCCCCCTGCTGCCTCTGCCATGGATTTTCCAGTAATGATACATTTAGGGCCTGGGGTGTGTGTGTGTGTGTGTGTGTGTGTGTGTGTGTGTGTGTGTGTGTGAGTGAAACAGTGAATAGTTTTTTTGAAGAAAGGTCCCATGTAGAAAAAGAAGTGTTGCAGTTGAATGCAGTTGTCATCAAATAGAATTTCAGTGCCAGCTGTGATGGGATAATCATTGTAATTGAGTGTTCTGGGGGTGATTGGTTGAAATTCTTCTTGTCACATAGTTCGATACAGTATTCAAATGGACAACATGATTCAAAATAGGCTAGAATGATAAAAGGCAGGAACTCATGAGTCTCACGTGTGCTGCTGACTCAGTCTGTGAAGTCAGAGGAGTCGCATAATCGAATTAAAAACCCTATATATTGTGGTAGCGTGCAATCAACTGACAGGGACATTTTGTAAGGGAAGCAGGAATGCAGAGTAGTTGCCTTCCCCATCTCTCTCTCGTAGTGAAATACATTAAATTGCATTATTTTTGTTGTTATTGTGGGACGGGGGCTGGCTAGGTGTGTGTGAAGCACAAGCTCAACCTTCTCTATCATGGGACCTTAAGCACGTCTGAGATATCTAGAAACACTCTGAAAGACTAAAGAGCACAGCAAATTGAGGCCCAACTTCTAACCTTTGTTTTCTTTAATTTCCACAGTTACGTTCTAGTTTATTACTACACTCAGTCTTCTGTCACTTTCCCGTCAGTTCTCAGTCTCACAGTAGAATGCAGTCTGATCTCATTTTAGTCATAGCATGCATATTGCCTTCTGGAAAGAGGCATGTTGTGATCTTCTCTGTCATATAAGTGTACAGCTCCTCCATTTGTTTATAATTTTTATAAAGGCTTGGATTAGAAATAATTGGAGACTGATAGATTAATGTACATCATTTTGTTCCTTCCATGTGGTTCTCTTGCTCTTTGAGTTCAGGAAAGACATAGTGACTGAAATACTGTGGAACATGTGGAAACTGAAAATATCTCTGTTAATATTGTAGCTAGTGGGAGGTAAGTGTATATTAAAAGTTAGTGAGGCAACTAATATTTTAAGTTATATTGGTCTTGAAAGTCTGCCCAGGAAAAAGATACCCATGGCAGGTTGTGGCTCCTTAGTTCAAGACTTCTAGAAAAGTAAGTCAATGGTGTTGACTTAAGAAACTAGCACAACAGTTGGACATTAGAGGAATTAGTGTATGCATAAGGCAGCTATGCACCAGTGAACTATAGTAGCACTGTGCTGTGACAAATGGTTATTCTTCTTGACAGCAGAGTCACAGACCACAAAATAGATAAAATACAGATTACTCAGAGTAATATTATTGCTTGGGGAATGCACATATGTCCCATACATTTTGGGCCAAATTGAACAGTCCTTACTCAAGCAAAATTCCCCTGAGTTCTTTGGAGCTTTGTCTGAACAAGAGTAGCAAAATTTGGCTGCATGCTTTTACTGTGTGGGGGGCAGTTGCAACCACTCTCAGAAACCTTCTTGTAGGTTCCATTTTTTGTGGGGTGTCAGTAGTATCTATTTTTAATTAGAGTAAGTATGTTACCCCCCATCACTGGCTTTTCCACACAAGATTATTTACAGACGGGTGTTTGCTCTTACAGAATAAATGTTGTTCTCTGAAATTAATTTGCCAGAAATACCACTTCTGTACTGCTGCATTTCCGATACTAATTAATTCATTACAGGAAGCATTTAGTGCTTGCAAGGTTACCAGGGTTAGATTTATCTTGGCATGAGCATTTAGCTGCGGTCTTTCAGTAGGAAGAGTCAAGATAGTACTTTTTTCAGTGATATTTCCTTTTGCTGATTGTACAAACCAGTGTTCTTTCTGATATGTCCATTGGTTAATAGATTCTCATGAATGTTTACAGTAGAGATGGGCTCAACCCTCAAATTTTGAATTATTCATGGTAGCATTTTTAGTATCCCAAAGCTCAGAGGATTACAGATGTGAATTTTTGCTTTGGTCCATTAACAAGACCAGGATTCATTTACAAAATCAGGATCTGTATCTAAGATTGGATTTTGAAGACCCTCAATGTTTGGATTAAAAATTGACTCCTTCCTATACCTAGATTGCAACACTGATGTATTTGATGTTGATATTATTTAAAGTTTGTATCTGATTTAGAAACTTTCTTACAATCAAGACCATCATCATCATCATCCCATCTTTAAATCAGCAGAGAAGTACACAAACAGAAATTAGAAGAGGGCTCATGTTACATTGTTACAAACATTAAAAACAATTTAAAAGTAACATTCAAACGTAAGGTATTTGTTAAAGCATCTGTACTTGTCTCAGAAGCAACAATGGACCTGAAAGTTTTTTGTGGCTTAAAATTGAGGTACTCTTCATAATTCTATGAAACATAACACTTTTTACCTGAGGATCTAAAGTTTCCAACCCTATCAAGAAATAATGTTTTCTCAAGGAATGGCAGCTGTAACAGATAGTATTTATTACAACATTCACCCTGGTGCTGTGAGGTCATTAAATACAAGCTCTTTAACAATACAAGGTAATATAATTATGCAGTTATGGCTTTGTAACATCAACTGAGTTAATAAGTTATCTTAGCCTATGTAAGCACTGCAGGATCAGATTCTGACTTTGGACATTCTATTATGTTATGAATCTTCTTTGTAACTGTCAGGTAAATGTAGATGTATGTTTAGATGCATATGATTCCCATGAACATCAGTGGCTGTATTTGCTTGTGGAATTGTATATTGCTTTTTGAAGTGCTCTAGTACTCAGATTTCCATTTTTGCAGAATGCAGATTGACAAAGGGTCATGGTTTCTAAAGATGGCTTTTAAATCTCTGGTCCAAAAATAAAATTGGAGGCTAGGTTGTCATCTTCTGCTTTCAACTGAAGCATAGAGACCATATGTCAATGATATCAAGAGGCCTTGATTGAGTTTCAGACTTGTTTCAGCCTTGTGGTCAGTATCTCTTTCCAACCACATTGCCTACCTTTTATCCTCAGAATTGAAATTTAAAGCTTCAGAATAAAAAAATATTGATCTGCTGGAAAGGACATGTAATAAGGATAATCTGTGAAGTCTCCCATCCTTTCCTCACAGACTTTGCCATGTTTTTTTGCTTCCTGAAGCCATTGAGATTGAAACAGAATTACTTTGCTAGTCCTTTTTCTGATGAAGCAATGAATGAAGGTTCTGCTCCATCCATGGAATTCAGTGGACTTCACTGGTGTGGGATTGGTTGCAGTTAATGTTCTATCAGCAGACTGTGTTCAGGTGAAGATAAGAGGATATACCTTATTCCAACATGAATTGTTACAACAACTGCACAATCAGTTTAAATAACAAATGGAGTTCAAAGGATGGACAGATATCATGTTAACTAAACTTGCCTTCCTCTTATTCTTGGCATGATAAATGAATGATTTTGTCCCTCTTTTTAGCAGTACTGGAGAAAGGGGAAGTTGGCAGGTTAAATAACATCAGCAATGCAAAGTTACAGAGAAGTTTCAACTTGTGTTTAAGGGTCTTGTAGACTTTTTCCCCTATGGAATGTTGAACAGCTATTAAGAATGCTCTATCCTTCCAGGCAGTATAGTTACTTTGCTCAGGCAATGGTTTGGCATGTGGTTCTAACTTAGGATGTGAAAGTGTAAATGTGTTTACACACCCGGCTCCTCCCAACCTGCTGCTGCCTCTGAGGCAGCAGTGTAGAGGGATGGCAGGGAGGAGCTGGTGCTTGTGGGGAGCCTGCTTTATTTTAGAAAGACCCCCTGCATGTAAACATGCAATAGTTGAATTTTTCAGTGGTTACACATTTGCCTACATAAATGCATTTTAACATCCCTCGTTTTAACTAGGTACTGCAGTAGTCAGGTTTCAGAGGTAGCCATATTAGTCTGTTTCAACAAGGAGTCCAGTAAGAGCCATCCTTAGGGACACGTGGGAGCTGAGGTAACCCCCCCTTCCTTAGGCTTTGCTTCACCCCCACCTTACCCCCACTCCTCTCCTTCACCCAACTTCTGCTTTGCCCCTGCTATGACTCTTCCCACCCCTGCTCTGCCCCTTTGCACGGAGTCCCACCCCCAGGCTATGTGAGCTGGTGCATTACTGGGGTCCTGGCACGAGAGGCGACAGCAGGAACTGGAGTAGCCTGGCAGCATGCTCTGCTCCGCTCCACCACCTCACCCAGCCCACTGTGCACCACTTCTCTGCAGCAGTGAAGAGTAGAGTGCCCTTTAGCTGAGGTGCTCTGTTTCCCCCTGCCAGGATGAATTGGAAGGGACCCCTGCTGCTGTCCCCATGCCAGGCCTCTCCCCCATGTAATCCCCTGGGCTGCCTTCGGACCTGTCCATAGGCTGGTTGGAGCAGCCACTGCAGGGTCTGAGGCGGCTGCCCTGAGCCATCATATGGACAGTGTGCCTCTGAGTCCAGTGGTACCTTAAAGACTAATAATGTTGTTATGGCAAAAGCTTTTGTGAGTTGCAACTCACTCATGCATCTCATGAAAGTTTATGCCATAATTAAATGATTAGCTAGTAAAGTGCCACTGGATGCTTTGTAGATACAATCGTGTAAATGGAAAAGGTAGCATTCATTTTATCATGATCTATATCTTTATTATAATAAGATTTCATATTTTTCCTATTCTTGTATTGTGATCTTGACACAGTAAAATAAATGCTGCATTTTTCAGGCTTGGTCCTGTGTGATACTAATTCTGGTGCACTTTAATAGGGGATTAGAGATGTTTGGAACTTCTGAACAGGTGTTCTTATTGTGCAAGATGAGGCCCTTACATGGAACCATTGTCCTCTGAGTCTGGGGCAAAGACTTCAGCATGAGAATTCCTCTCAGTTTAAGGATGGTAATTCCTGTGAGTAAGGAAGCAGGATTTCTCCTACAGTCCTTAGACAGATCTGAATTTTAAAATGCTCCAGTCATTTGAAATTTACTTCTAAACAACATATTTATATTAAAGAAAGACAAACTGTAGTTGCAGACATCAATGTTAATGTGATGTGAGCACTTAAAGACTCCAGGGTGATGTGTATCTCGTGTTGTCGATGTTGGAGATAGCTTGATGCTCCACGTCACATCGGGCTGTGCCATCCAGTCTGTACTTGGACCAGTTCTTGGTCTTTATTGCTGTTCTGCATTTTGGACCACATTTGCCAGTGATGCATTCTTCAGCAGCCTATATGGTGATTTGAACACAAGGGATCTTTCAAAGAGATATGTACAATGATCTAGTTGCTCTGGTCAGAGCAGGAGTGATTCATTTTGCAACATCTTTTCATTCCTTCCCCTTGATTTAATGGGCCAGATCTTCAGCTTGAAGAAATTGGCCCAGCTCCATTAACTTCTGTATTTTTTGTGACAATGACTGCAACAGCAAATGCTGCTCCAGTTGCCATCCTTTTATCAACTGTGTCGTGGGGTTGCTGGTCCCTTTAAGGGGACTCTGAATCCAGGCTAACTGAGACAAGCTAAGGGGACTGAGCCTTTTTGGTGTGGTACTGTTCCATCTAGTGGCACTGAGCCCACTTACAGAAAGAATGAGTCTGCTCTACAGCCTTAGCTACCAGCCTTAGCTCATGTGATAGAGATTCATATACGAAGCTCCATAGGTCCCAGATTTGATTCCAACTGTCAGGGCATTACATAGGCACTTAATGGAATAATGAGCACTGGTGCCTGATAAAATGCGATCAAGGTTCAGTTGTAGTTTCTCCTAAGAGAAAGCTGCTCCCAGAGAAATGTAGGCCCCAAAATAAGGGTGCTGTGCAACCCCTGGAGCCAAAGAGGAGAGACTTTATATCAAGGTTTTTTTTTTAAAAATTAATAAAGTAGAATCTTCAGCAGGGGTATTGTATTTTATACCTTCCTGGATGGTGTGGTGTTCCTAAGGGACTCCTAGAGAAAAGAAATGGAGTCAGGGATTGGCTATGACATTATACTAGGTCAGGAACAGGTGCTGCAAGGCATGTCCTGTGACAAATTGCCATTGGAACTGGCTTGTCCAATTAACTAGTAGATATATGACTGTGTGTGTAAATGCCCACAAAATGAATAATGGCCCTATCCAATAATCTGGTGAGCATCTGCAGTGAAGTGCTAAGCCCGACCAACTAGTGTTTATTAAAAATGTTTGTGTTTTCAACAGCAAATGTTTGCAAAATTAAAATATATTTTTTAAGTTATTTTTCCTGGTTTTCAGCCAGTTTATAAAAAGGGTCAGATTTAAAAAAAAAAAAACCTTGAAAATTTTCAGGGAAAACATTTGGATTTTTTTTTTATTTTTTCCTGGTATTTTCCTGGTAGCTTTGTTCTCAAATCCTCATTAAGGGCTTGATCATGCAGACCATTATTTATGTCCTTTGCTTATTAGAGTAGTTCCATTGTCTTAACCTCAACAGGATAACACATGCAAGAATGGATTCTATACAGAGTGCAAGGAAGGGTTTTCAGTATGAGGGCCAAGTCAGTGGTAGTTGAGTTCTTTGTACAAGAAAGCCAACTATTTGTGACCTATTTTAAAATCAGTATGATTTACAAATCTGCACACTTTTTTTAAAGGATTATAAATAGTTCTAGTGAGATAAATATGTATAGGTTAGGTATAATTTATAATGACTCTGTAAGGGGATGGGCCTAGACTAGATGACCTCCCGAGGTCCCTTCTAGCCTTACATGTCTATGATTTTATAATATCTTTACTAGTTCTGCAATTAGAATTTCTTCTTCTAATATTTTGAAATGAACTCATTTTATTTTATTTTCTTAAGCATTCGTCTTGTACTGTGCCAGCATATATTATTAGAGTCTGATCCATAACCAGTTGATTTTAGTAGTCAGAATCCTATTGACCTAATTGGGTCTTGAATCAGGCACTTATATGAGAAATTAGAAGCTGAAAAAAAAGTCAAGGTTTCTCTGTGGCTGCTTGTTAACGTGAGAATCAAAATTAATCTTTTCCTAATCCTTTGTATTGGCCTGCAGATTTTTCCATTCCCAAAAAAGTGGGGAGAAGAGAGGGATCTTCTGTAAAAAGAAGAAAATTTTATTTGATGAGATTGGTCTGGTCTGACATGTGCCAGAGACAGTAGAAATTCGGGTTGCTATTTGTTGTTGCCCTGGGAGAGTGAAACAAAATTAATGTCACTAATATTTTATTAAGATTCCAGTTTAATTCCATCCATTCAATAAATGACTTGCTATACCATAAATAAATCAAAGCAGATGTATTCCACATGCCCTTAGTTGAGCTGCAGGTCAAAATTTATCCATATGCTTGGTATGGAACATGGCTATATGACAGTAAAAACTGTCCTTAAGAAACTTCATATAGACGAATAGTAATAGAGAGGTAGCCATGTTAGTCTGATCTTGCTAAAACAAAAGGAAAAAATATGTAGCACTTTCATCTTGTTAGTCTTTAAAGTGCTACGTATTTTTTCATTTTCATATAGACGACATACTCTTGAGACCCATTTAAAAACAACAGTTGTGGAAACAAATAGAATCTGACTCTATCAGCATTATTTTTAAATACTGTACTAAATACTAAATATTAAAAGAAACTTAATTCAATTTGCTGAAAAGACCGCCACTAATGTTGTGAGTAGAGATGAAGAAAAGCTGTAGAGAGGATCCAGATCTAGAAGTTAACTTCTGCAAAGTGTTCGAATCAGTCAGCTCCAGGCTTTTCCTTCTGGGACCTTCGGAAATATGGACATGCATTCAGAAAAAAAAAATACAAATTGTCGATCAAATTTGTAACTGAACTCATTTCAGTCATGCTTGTGTCCATTTTCATGCTGGTTTTCTGTGAACACTTGTGGGATTGTATTTTACTCACACACCTATTCAGAGAATGGGACCTGCTTAATTGTACTTGTGAATAACCATGAAGTCTGATTTTAAATTTACCCATGCAAAGATGTATCCCCTCATCTGACTTGTCCTACCAATTACAAATAAGTTTGAGTGTCTGCCGTTTGATAGAAGTATTCCTCATCATGATAATATCTGAGCACCTCCCGCTTAATAAATGAAAACAACGAAACTCTTACTCCTCATCGTGTACAGAAATTCTTTGAAAAGCAGTGGAATTCTTTTTCTCCTTATTTTTCCCTCTCACCCAAAACATGTGTGAACTCCATAAAGAGCCATGGTAAAAAAGCTAAGACAAAGACATAAGGGCTTGCATTTATTTAGTCCTGAAAATTATGAGGAGACTTGGAGCATCTTGAGTATCAAATATTCATAGTAAAATCATTGTGATCATTCCACAGGGATGTTTATTTCATATTCAAATATGTTGACTATTAAAAATAAAATTGAGAGAAATGATGTGCGCATGGATATCCTCTAGGTTGGAAAGCAGGATTTGGGGAGATTTTTTGTGGGGCAAATTATTACTTGCAAATTATTTACCCAACTCCACTTTATTATGAGTTATGTAATGTCATTCTAATGCGATGCTGACTAGACCTTCTTTCTTTGGTTCAGATTATAGGACTGGCCCATGCTTCTCATTGGTAACCAATCAGATGTGCCAGGGACAGCTCAGTGGAATAGTCTGCACAAAAACCCTTTGCTGTGCAACCGTTGGGAGAGCCTGGGGCCACCCCTGTGAAATGTGTCCAGCTCAGCCTCATCCCTGCCGACGAGGTTTCATTCCAAATATTCGCACAGGAGCCTGTCAAGGTGAGTTAGACACAAAGCTTCACCAGAACTGCTGAAATTATTAATGACTTAATCTTGATTGAGTTACATTGCTTTGTATAATCTGCCCTAAACCATTCTCTGCAGTACATGGGAAGAATGGAAAAACAACGTCAGATACATTAGTTTATGATTCACAAAGTATATGATGTTCAAGTAAAAGCATTAGTAACTTAGGTCATATGAGAGCAGCCAGGTTCTTAAATGAATTTTTGACTGCCAGCAGCTCCTTCATTGGTGTTTCTCTATACATACACAAAGCCTGTCTCAGGAGGGGTTTGTGCTGTTTCAAACTGTACTAGAGGTAGACCAAACCAAATCAATGAACATATTGCTCTCTCTGCTTACTTTTTTTTTTTCCTTGGGTTTGTTGGTATTAGATTCAGTTTGTATGTCTTGTCTTTTGAGCTATGTTGATCTGATCTGGAGCCTGCTCCCAGAGCCAGCACCTTACACCCTCTCCTACACCTTCTGGAGAAAACAGCATGTCATGCCATTTAAATACCCCAATTAAAATGTCCAATTGTACAGTTTAAACAGTTTTGGAAATACATTTGCATTTATTTCAAATAAAAAAATATACGCAGATGTTGCTTTCTTCTTTCTGAACATGCCTCACCCTAGAAAGTCCTTGTAGTGCTTTTTTGGCTTTTATTCTAATACTTCCAGCTGTACAAATTCTTTTATTGTCTGGATGTCTGGCAGGAAGCAGGAGAAAGTTAACGGGGCAGCCATGTTACTAAACTGGTGTGGATTATAAATTCCCAGGATTATATCTTTGGGACTTGATCATTTAAAGCCTTCTAACATGCACTATATTGTGAGAACAGAGGACATAAAGATTATACATCTATTACTAATTTTATTTAATTTTGAAATTCCCATGAAGGACTTCAAGGCATTCCATTGCATTAAAATATTTAGAAATCCTGTACCACTGGCCAATTCCTGTCTGGTGGCTGCAAAGAGGTATGACATATCTCTAGATGGACACATGCATGCTGCAAAAGCAGCATTAACATATGCCCATATTCTGAAATCAGCCATTCTAAGGCATACTCCTTTCTCCTTGTGCAAGCAAAGGGATAAATTGCAGAGGGCTGAGTGTTGAAGTCCATTGGCAGGTCAAGGAGAGTGCATAAATGTGTGACCCACGCCCTCAGCTCTTAGGCTATACCAGTGGTCTCCAGCCTTTTTATGCCCAAAATCCCTTTTTAAATTTCAGGATGACACCAGGATCCTCTCTGCCCCTTCCCCAAGGCCCTGCCCCTTCCCAGATGCCCCACCCACTCTGTTAGAGAAGAAACAGGCGACCCAGGAGTGGATGGGGTAAACGGAACTGCTTTATTGCCCATGCACATTTACCTCGGACATTCAACACTATGTCCAAGTGGCAACAAATTGGCATTAGTCAGATGCTTTTATCTATTTTAGTATGTTAATTCACACATTTATCACTACTTTTCCTAAAACATTATTCAGTAATGTTAACTCCCATAAAATGAATATTAATAAGCAAATAATGAATACAATTATATCCACCCCTAATTACTATTTATATAATTTCTAATTGAATCAACAATTTCCTATACTACAAACTAACAGGTTACAGAGATTACAAGGAATTTGACCCTAAAGATATATGCAGAGCCAGTGATGCAAGAGACATAACAAAATAGAGCAACTTCTTACTTATCTAGTTTCCTAGGCTACAAGAATGAAGAGAGAGAACATGTGTATACATCAGAAAGGATAATACTGGTTTTGACCGGATCCATAATCGATCTCCCCAAACTACAAAACAAAAGGAAAAAGCATGTTTAAAGGGTAATGCTGTGGCTGACCCCATAACCACTAATGCAGAGCTATTTCAGACCTATTAATTTTTACATACCCCAACACACTCCATTCTCCCCTTTCTCCATCACTTACTCTCCCCCGCCCTCACTCGCTTTTACTAGGCAGGAATGGGGGGCGGGTGGGCTTTAAGCCAGGACTGCGGGATTTGGGAGCAGGAAGCAGAGAGGAGTGCAATCTGTGGGAGAGAATTTGGGTGCATGAGGGGTATAGGAGGGGATGTATGATGCTGGCTCTGGGAGGGGCTCCAGGTTGGGGCAGAATGTTGGGGTGCAAGAGCGAGGGGAAGAAGGGTTGCTGGGTTTGGGAGGGGGCTACATGCTGGGGCAAGTTTTGAGGCACAGGTGGGAGTGTAAGGTGCTGAGCAAGCACCCAGACAAAGGAGACAGCCCCTGAATGCTTGTGGAAAGCAAGGCTTTGCAGTTTCTCCTCAGAGCCCCCTAGAATGCAGGACAGCTGCCCCCTGGGGCTGTAAAACCAAGGGAAAAACCTGTGTGGGAGAACATGCCATAAGGCTTTGAGGAGGAGTTTCTTTGACCACAGGTTCTATAAGGGGGTGGTCTGGGCTGTTGCCTAACTCCATCGGTGCTCCTAGCTGAAGCGGTCCTTCTTGCTGGCCAGCTCCACCACTTGCCACAGCAGCTGGACCAACTCTCTCATCAGATCCCAGCGTAGTCCTGTGAGCACCAGAAGTCTTCCTGAACACAATCACAGGGTAGCCAGAAGGAGAGGAGGGAGCTGCCAGGGTTGGTAGCAATAGCAGTAGGAGGAATCTTATTATGCTAGAGGTAGCAGTGTGGAGGGAAGCAATAGCAAAGGGGTACAGGGGCAGAGGCAGCAGAAGCAGGAAGGATGGAAATTAGAGGAGTCCCAAGAGAAGGGGGGGAGGAGAAGAGTAGCAAAAACTGAGGGCTAAGTGAGCGAGAGGCAGCAGGAAACAGAGGAGCCAATAGGATGGGGGAAGGGGCAGCAGTAACCCGAAGACAATGGAGCAGGAGAGGCAGTCACTTCTAGCAAATGACAAAGTTGTCCAAAAGGTGCTCAGGTGAGACCTGGCTGTCCAGCCCCTCACTCGCTCTGCGTGGCCATTGCAATGGCCCTTCTCCCTGCTGGAGAAATATGATCAGCTCTGACACTGCTTCGTGATGACGAGAGTCCAGTGCTGTTCTCTCCTGGGGCTCTATGAAAGGAAAAGGGAGGGGTTCCTGGTTTGTCATGCTCGGGGAGATTCAGAGTACATCGTGCCTGCCGCCTACTCGTCTCACTGCAGGAAAAAAAAAACCCCCCAGCACACACCTTTTGTATTGTAAAGCAGCCCAAATAAATTTTACAGGGAAACTAGCTCTCCTGAAGCTTTGAATAGGAGCCCACAGGGACTGGGGAAGGGGGAAGGGGAGGGATAGGAAGCTGCAGGGATTTCTCCCCCCCCACCCCATGTAGTCTTCTGGTTGGCTGTAGAACAGAAGCACCCTAACCCATTGGGCATTGCTGGAACTTGGGCACTGCATACACAGCTCCTGCCCAGCTCCGGAGTTGGGAGATGGGCAGGTTTCTGCTGACTCCTTTTCCAGATCAGAGGAGGGAACCTAGCAGCAATTCAAAGCAGTGAGCCCAGGCCACACCCCCTCAATACCTCCCTGCTGAGAAAGCATCCAGCCATTCAGCATGGGGCTATGGCAGTGGCGCAGCCAGTGGTTGTGGCAGATTGAGACTCCACATCTCTGCTGCACTTTGAGTTCAGCTGGCACGTTGATAAAGTACCGTCTGCTGCTGGAAAACAAAGGGGGCAGGGAGGAGATGCAGGACTGAGATCGAGATCGACCATTAGAGCATCTGCGATCGACCAGCCCATTGCAATCAATGGATTGGGGACAACTGGGGTATACCTTGTTGCACCTCTCCATTGTTCCTACCACAAGGAGTGGCCTCTGATGGCTTGTATTGTCCAGAACAAGGCTTCTTAGCATGCAACTGCATGTAATGCCAACAATACCAACCCCGTTTTGGCTCCATAGGTTTGGCTTGTACTGCCAGTTGATCTGTTCTCCTGTAATGTCTCCATGCTTTTAACAGACCAGCTATGAAACCATAAATTAGCTTTATTCTTCATGAAATTGTATGACATCCAGTCCTTTTGAAATCAGATAACTGAAATGTGTTATTTCACGTCCATATTTGAGCTAAATAATAAAATCGAGGGCAGGTTCAATAAAATCAAGGCTTGTTTACCCAGGTTCTCTGGAAAAAGAACAAACCCATGATGTTCAAGAGACATTAAGACATGTATATATGCAAGTGTGCACACACACACACATGCACAAGTAAATATATGGAGAAAAATATAATTTCCTACCCACTAGTTGCTTTCAGTTTTACTACTTCAAAAACAAAGATTAAATATGAAGAAGAGAAAAAAGGGAAAGTAAAAAGCCAAGTCATTAATGTCTAAGCACAGTTATTCATTAATGGCAGTCATGGCTTCTTAAACCAGGCCCTAGCTACCATTTAATAGTAGTTGGCATCTTGCCCTGTGGGAGTGAAGAATTAAAAATCCCTATCTATATTAAATGGAATACCATAACGAACAAGGATCCATTCCACAGACTGTAGCTTGCAGTTCTCACATCCAACATTTCTTCATATTCCTCATGTTGGATGACCTGCTGTCGAACATGCCTGACAAGATTTTCAGAAGGGACTAGTGATTTTTTTGGGTGTCCAATTTGAGATGTCTTAAAAGGGGCCTGAGTTTCCAGAAGACAAGGTTCTCTGCACTGAAAATTCCCCCAAATGTTTTGAAAAAACAGAAGTAAATGTTATAGCAATAAGCTGAAAGGGTGAAACAATAATAAGCAAGCAATTTCTTACAGAAAATTTTTTAGAGAATTATAATGAATCATTCTTTCTGTAATGTAATTACAAAATCAGTCTCTTCCCGAGCAAGAACCATAATGTTATGATGGGATGTGCATCAGACTTAGGTCTATTTACTCTGTTATGGCTCTTTCTGAGGAACGAATTAAATGTGGGTATTTTTTCCTTTATTATTATAGATGTGGATGAATGCCAAGCCATCCCTGGGATCTGTCAAGGGGGAAATTGCATTAATACTGTTGGATCTTTTGAGTGCAAATGCCCAGCTGGACACAAGTTTAATGAAGTGACACAAAAATGCGAAGGTAAGAACTTTCAGAACTTTCATCACGAAGTAAGGGGGAAAAATATTCGGTTTGATGCCAGGTTTTGTTTAGAATATTGTCACAAATGTTCCAGTCTCTCTTGTTTCCTTGAGTGCACAAATGATATTGCACGCAGCGCAGATGAACAATATGCCTTTCTCCTTCTAAACCAGAGAATCTTAAATATTGGCCCTGCAGCTTTTTCCAGTTTTATTCATGAAACGTTTTACAGACTTAAAAACTCAAGGTACATCTGAATCATATTAAACATGAAAACATAAAATATTTATGAAGTAATATTTTTCTTTAGAAATATTTGAGGCACATGTCTTTGCACAATTTGATTTACAAGAACCCTTATATGACATGCAGGATCTAATTCCCCTTTCTTTGCTCAGGGTAACACTTCATTTGACATTAATGGGAGCTTGGCTTGAGCAACAACTGCAAGATTAAGCTTTGTCTTTGGAAGTTCTATATTTTGTGTCTTTTCCCCTTTTCTACATTAGAGGAAGAATTTTGTCTTCCTTTATCAGTGCTTTGGTCCTCCTTGTGTAGATGAGTGTCGGATGGTAATGCAGAAATATGCTTTTCAAGCCTGACTAGGTGAAGGTAGACAGGATTAGTGGCAAGAACTTGGAGTCATACTCAGAGCTAGTGTCAAGGTCAGCAGTCCAACAGAGACTCAAAACTGGGGTTGGAGTTGGAAGTAAAGCCGTGGGTCAGAGCTGGAGACAGTAAGCAATGCTGAGGGTTCTGAGGGTGAGTACCTAATATCAGTGCCAGTGTTAGAGGTCCTGGAGATGGATCAGTGGTCAGAATCCAAATCAAAGTCTAGGTCAACACCAGGAGTTCAGAAGCAGAGCAGTCATCGCAGCTAACTAGGGATCAACATGGTTGCCTGGATACTACTTGGTATGTCTCACGGGCTTCTTGTAGGGTCAAGCAGCCAACTAGGGATCACTTGTCAAACCCCTTAAAGTGGAACTTCCCGTGGTGTTCAACTTCTGTGGATTGTAGGGAGAAGCATTGTTGCAGCTGCCCTTGGGGACAGCATGGAGATGTGAGTCACTTCCTAACTTAGCTGGCCTTGGTGCAAGTCCTGCTGATCCTTACAGTTATGTGGGCATGGGGATTTTTCTGCTGCTTAACCCTGACTTGATAGTAACTCATTTTTCTTAACATCATGTAACTGGAAAATGGGATACTTTGCGTTTTAACCAATCAGAGGAAAAAATGAAACCCTGAAATTGGAAGCCCTCTCCCCGCTTTCATCCCAAGCCTACATTGAAGTCAATGACAAATGTCTCAGTGACTTTATTAATCCAAGACCAGGCTTCAAGTGTTACTGCAAAGATCTGAGTGTCCTTTTTGAGAGTACTTATAGCGAAGTGCAGGATCCAGTCTTTAGAAGAGATTTCTTTCACATTAAGTAACTGGAGGGTGGTTTCCAAAGCTTTCTGGTCCATCTTTGGTTGAGTTGTCTAGCTATAAAAATGCTTGTTTCTAATGTATGTTACTTAACTAATTTGGGGCCCAGTCCTGGTACCAGGAGTGGCCCTTGCCATTTTGCCAACCAGGGCAGAAAATGTTTTTGGCACCACCATGCTGAGAGTGGCAGAGGAAAATGGCCAATCAGAGCAAAAACAAACAAAAAAGTCAAGGCCACAGTAGGTCAGTGCCCCTTGAAAGTTGGCATCCAGCATGGCCCCTCAAAGCCAATCCTGCCCTTACTTGTGCTGTGTAGCTCCTTACTCTGCAGGTGGTTAAATTCCAACCGGCTTTACTAAGGTACAATTCATTGTGAGCAAGTGCATCAGAATACGGCCCCAGGAGGTGAAGCATATTCCCAGAGTGACCAGCAGGAGGTGTCCTACTGGTGAGTCACACTGTGTTATATGCACCCAAAATCACTAATCACTTTTGAAAAATGTAGACCTGTTTTCCTACATCCTAACAGGAATCTATTTAAAACGTAACACCCTAAATCTATGATACTCAGTTTGAGGCAGAGCCACTGGCTCGTCAATGAGTGTCCTGCAGTTCCTGGCAGCATGTGATGATAAAACATTGTGTGATTAATTATTCACCAAATCTAAATTATTTATTATTATTATTAGGCCAAATCAGGATGCTTTTTATTATGCTATTAACCAACTGTAGTTGATAAAAATAATAATACGTTGTCAGCCATTTTGCTGTGAGAATAAAATATCTACAGATATAGATAAACTATGATAGAGGAAGTATTTACTGTTTCAATATGAATATATAGCACTATAGTAAATAAAAAAATGAATTCAACATTCCTGTGGCTCTACTGAGTAATGCTGACTGCTAATTTGGCTTCTGAACCACTGAAGTCTGATTACTACTGCTATTAATGAACATGGTCAGGAAAAAAAGCTGTTGGTAAGGTGGACTAAATCAAAACCATATGTGCATTATTGGGCTGTGTAGTCAACAGTCATATTCAAAAGGCCCAATTCTGGATCTCTTATGCACCCTGTCCGGGTGCCCAACTCGTAACATCTTACAGGAACCTGATTTTGAGAGGTACAGTATTTATCCTCTGTAAATCCACCCTCTTTCAGGAATCTTAGATTGGGCCCCCAAAATTGAAGGACCCCGAATCACTGGCCATTTTGGGGCACAGTCGTTTAAAAGAAAAAAATCCCTATTTGGGTAATAAGTATTGTACAAACACTTTTTAGTTTGATTGTAGGGTTAGTGAAAGCCCTTTCAGAAGAGCATTTATACAGCATGTTTTTCACATTGGCTATTGTGAGTGTTTTGCAGAAAGTGGCATAATTTCCAAATAGCATAAACCAACATGGCTGGTGTTTCTTTCTGGGGGGAGGATAAAGAACTTAGGAGATGAAGAATCGTAAAGACTGAACATGCATCTTGTGAAATATTCATGACAGCAAAACTGAAACGTACAGACCTGTACATCCCAGCAAACACTATCCTACTGCAATTTTCAGGCCCTTTAGTGAGGAATTTGCCACCTCCATTTGAGCCTATATGCTATACCTGGTATATCCCGAGTTACATTGAAATGAATGGAAATCCTACTGAAGATTGCTACAGAGAGATGTGCACGTTCTGATAGCAATGAAGAGTCTGCTATATTTTCTTCAGTTAGGTGTTGGTCTGTGCATCAATCAGTGTGCTTGATACTATGTGATATGGAAAGATAATGGAATGTAATCACAATATCACATAGTTATTTGTATGGTTATCAGCCTCCCCAGTTGAAGAACCTTGGGGAATGCAGATACCCTAGATAGAATGCTATTGTACAGGTTCAAATTTTGCTAGGACTCCTGGGCAAACACATTAGTTTTAAGGAATGCTACAGAATCACTGTTAAGGGATCCCTGGGTACAACTTGGGGCTGTTCCCCCATAATGCTCCAGTCTGGACTGTCTCTCGAAATGCTTTACCAGTAACAAGCAGCGAACCCCTCCAAGCACAGTTGTCACTCAGCCACCAGCATGGAGAGGCACGCCGAGCTAAGTTGCATGAAAGCTCCTCAAGCCTCTAATGAACTATACCTAGGGAAGCAACAACAAATCTCCCATGCTCCCAGCCTTGCACCCTCGGAATATATTTCACCACTTTGTCAAAGGAAAGTGTGCATGGACCAGTCTTTGTGATGAATAGATTTCCTAGGCACTTTAGACAAACTGCCTGAGAGGGATAAAACATGAAAATAAGTGTATTGACTATAGAAAGTAAGGATGTTAAGTATTGATTAATGTACTAGTCGAGTAGTCGGTGGAATTTCCATCGACTGCTCGACTAGTCGTTAAGGAAGCGTGCTTTAAGCGCTCACTTCTGGCTCAGGCTGTCTCTCAGCATAACTCCCGGCTGCCACTCTACACTCTTAAAGGGACAGAGAAGATCCGGCATGTAAAGACGCTGTCTCATTCTCTGGTCCCCCGCCGGGTCACAGGACAACTCTCACGCTGTCAGTCTGCACTTTTAAATGGGATGCTCCCCCCCCCCCCCCGCTGCCCCTCTGCATTTTTAAAGGGACACAGCTGTGGCAGCTGGCTTGTGCTGAGACAGACAAGCAGACAGGTGAGGAGTGGCAGCGTCAAGGTTGTCCTGAGACCTGGCAGGGGACCAGAGAATGAGCCAGCGTCTTTGCACGCCAGCTCCTCTCTGTCCCTTTAAAAGTGCAGAGGAAGGCGGGGGGGGAGTGATTGAGTAGTTGGTAAAGCTACCTGATAAGCTCCTGCTACTCCACTGCTGCTACTCCACTGCTACTTCAAATCCCTAATAGAAAGTTGGATTTTAAGCAGTTTGAAGCAGTAGGCATGAAAGGTCAGATATAATTGCCAAAGAAAATGAAAACTAAGTATGCAGTCTAAATCCTAAACCCACCCCAGATCGGCTACAGTCCTTACTACATAGACTTGACCTTTAAGCTGAAGACCAATCACCTTAGTTCAGGTCTTTGTCTTCCCAGCATTCTTATAGCCTTCAGCCTCAGGGGCGGGGAGGGAGAGAGAAAGTAATCACATGATGCTGCTGTGCCTTATTTTATACCCTCAGTCCATGTGCCAGGGAAATATTAGCCCAGATATGTCCTGGTGGGTCTTGCAGAGTCACAGAGTTGAGCAATTCCCCCTGGTGTGCTCTTGTGCAACTCTCTTAAGGAATTGTAAATCCTTTTGTTTACAGTTCCCCTGATGATTAATGATTGTTTAACACCCTCCTGGCTGCTGGTCACCTCCTTTGTTGTCCTCACTGGAGAACTAGCAGAGTGCAACTCCTGAACTCTCAACACATTTCAGTAACAATCATACAGCAAAATCTCATAACGTCATACACACTAACAATAAATATGCAGATTTGTCAGAACAATGGGTTTCTGCAGGTCATGACCTTTCCTATGCTGTCTTGCATGGCATGCTTTGTATGGAATATCACAGCCATATGAATGATATACATTGGGATTAAAGGGTGCACCTTTGGGGTGCAGGGTGTCATAGTCATTAATGGCCATGAGTTAACAGGCAGGCTCTTGGACTTAGGCTTCATTTAAAATAATGTACTTCTAGTTGCTTGCTGCCTCAGCATTATGCTGAAGTTTGATTCAATAATGAAAGCATTTTCTGGCAAATTTTGAATGCCAAAGAGGAGAGTGGCTTTGGAATACTGTTATAGCTGTGTGCTTTTAATCCCAAAGGATCTCTAAGTGCCTTAAAAGCAGTACAAATATTTATACAGGAACCACTTTGTTGAAAGGAAGGATGGATGGTCTGTGGGTAAGGTCCTGGACAGGGACTCGGAATACGTAAGTTCAATCCCAGGCTCTGCCATGAGCCTCCTGTGTCGTCTCGAGCAAATCATTTGATATCTCTGTAAAGCTGTTCCCCGTCTGTAAAATGGGGACAGTAGTTCCTTTCTCCCACCTTTTGTCTATTTAAACTGGAAGCTCTATGAGACAATGACTGATTCTTACTAAATGATTGAACAATGCCCAGTGCAAAGGGGCCTTTTTGTCAGTTGGAGCCTATGGACAGGACTGCAATGCACCTAATTAAAAATAACATTTCCACTCCCTCTGGTGTGAAAGGGGATGGCTGCTGAACAGCTTACAGGGTCATTGCACCACATTTCAAAATCCTGAAGAGAGCATGTAGCTAAGCACACATCCTTTACTCAAATTGGAATCTTTTTTTAGGATACCCTGGGGATCTGTAATTGTCACAAGTGGTCAGGTCATTGGGTCTGCATCTTGTCTGTTTAGGTAGCATCTCTGGCAGCCCTAATATGATCTCTGGCATTTGTACATCAGATCTGGCTCGGCTATCTACTGACTCACACACAGCAGGCTTCCTGCAGTATTATCTCTTCCATGGAGATCTTCCATCCAAGTTCTGATCAATTCTGACATTTCTTAGCTTGTGAGATAACAGACCTACTTGGAAAGCCAAAAAGCTTTTAGCTATTATGCTATTTACCAGGGCAGATGATGGAAGATTAGATTCAGAACATTACATATGAGATTGTTTCACTGCTTCATGCCATTCTCTCTATTTTAGTTTCACTAATGCTAAGCCAGGTAACTTTTTTTTTTAAGTGGTGGTGGTGGTGGTGGGTTGGGGTAATTCTTTCTACAGCAAACTTTATGTCTCCAAGTATCTCAGACATACTTACCTTTTATAAAACTCACATGCTTAACAATCATACTGTTGTTTATATTAATGTCAACAGTAATATAAACAGTGAAATGCTATTTGAGGTAGATTCCACCTAAAACAAAGAGTAGTGATTTTGCTTTTAAGAAGTTCGGAGTCTATATAAACAGTGGCAACACTGACTTTAAACAGTCATGAATTCGAGTCAAATGATACTTGATTCTGAGCTACTTAGGACTGCATTTTTCTCTGTTAATTGAGTGGTTTATTCAGACCAAAATTCAATTTCCATTTTTTTTAATTTCTGAGACTTTGGGGACTCTTGTGGAGTATAATACTGGTGCAGAAGTCAAAAGTCTCCAATCATTGCTCCCATGGAGCTGAAATTCAAGGCTTGTACACCCATCCTTTAAGTAGCATTCTCCTGTACACCCATGTGTGAAATGTGGCCCATACAAATGACATCATAACAGCTCTCTGAGATGCTAGGAAGAATGCATTTTTGATGGACATGAGAAGGGGTTTAAACTGAATCAATTGCTATATACTCTTAGAATGATGCTCTGTACTCTCCTACCAGATCTTACTATAGAACAGTTTAAAGCATCTGATAATGGCAGGAAGACACGAATAACATTTGTTTTTTCTGGCCTGAAAACCTCCAATGAGATGTGCAATTGATATCCTCTCTATCTGTACTAATTAAAAAATCCTATGGGAATTAGTAAAGGTGTTAGCCCATCTGTTAAGGCCAAACTTCCTTCAAATAATTTTTAATGCATAAAATAGATCTCTTTAGATATCTTTACATTATGTCCTAACTTATGTGGTGTAGCTGTTAAGCAGTTGCTATATTTCATCTCAGATATTTCACTGATGGGAGAAGTTATTCCTACCTACATGTATATAAAATTGGTCTATTTGTTTCTGTATCTCCGGATGAAAGGTGCATTGTAATCCTTGCCATGTTCCACACAATCAGACACACAGAGGCCAAGGGCATTCTTTATTCTTTGTTTTCCTTTACTGTGCATAACAGGTACCGTTTCTTCCTGATGTTAGTAAATAGGGGTTAAACCTCTTCAGCTATGTGATTTTAATTTGGTGCCTGTTATTTTCACTTATTTCCATATCTTTTTGATTCATCTGGGCCTTTAGTGTCACTGCCTGTCACTGGATTCTCATAACATTGAGGGCTGTGTGTTGATGTTGCAGACATTTAGATGGGTGATCGTTATTGTTTTCAGAGCACCTACTACAATGCAGCCTGCCTTTTTATGGTTACCAGAACATACTCTTCTTGTTTGCTGATAGGTCTGTGTTCTTATTTTAGGCACTTGCATGGCAGATGATGGAAAAACGTTGTCTGTCTTTCAATACCTGTGCACTTGAACTCCGCAGAGTGCTAACCAGTGCCAGCTGGGAATGGCCACAGTAAAACAAAGGGATGACAAAGTAGTATAAGCTGACTACCTCCAGCAATTGGCAGAAAAACTGATGTTGATGTAAGATTGATACTGACATGACACTGCAGGTCACAGAAGCCCCTAGCTGTGGAGGGAATAGAACCCTCAACATTACAGACTTTATCAGTGTCAGCTGGTATGATTGGGGTGGGGGGGCATTCACTGTCCCCCCCTTTTTTTGTGGAGTGCTGGCACTGAAGATCTTCCTGTAAATGGTTTGTCACTTGAAGACTTATAAGGGCTACAAAACTCCTAGAGGTTGCATCCATTGCATGAGCCTTTTGTTTAAAAGTGATGACCAGTCTCTAAGACAATTATGGATATGATCTGCCTTCTGCCATCTCTGTTCTGGTATATACTTCATTTATGTCCAGACATTTATGAGGACCTTTATTTCAGACAAATATTGTGTACTAGTAAAGACATGTACGGGTAACATTAGGGCAATGTTTTTTAAAGAAGGAAGATCTTTAACACTGGGAAGTTTGATGTTCATTTACTTCCCTGTGCTGTGATGCTAACAGATCTTATTAGTTAAACTGGGTCTTTCTGGTCAATACTTGAGTGGGAGGTTTGCAAGGAAAACCTAGACATGGTAGGAAGTGGTGTTGATGATTCAGTAAGTGGTATGCTTCCCTTTGCGTCAGGGTTGAACCAGTGCCCAAGCATGGTGTTAATAGCACACTGTACTTCTGGAATTAGCAGGAGACATTAAAAAAGAGCTTCTGATCATGTGTGGCCATTAAAGATCCCATGGCAATTTTCTTAAAGGTAGACTGCTAACTCCAGTGTACTAGCTACATTTAAATGTGGCATATTACATTTTGCCTACATTCAATAAGTTCCTCAACAGTTTTAAATCAAGTTTCAGGGTTGATCCCATCATTATTAACCAGTGAAGTATACTCTCTGTGCTTCTAGAATTAGAAACTATTGTGTTTCCTTAGATTCAGAGTATTTCATATGTATTTATATGATGCCTACCAAAATAAGGCTCTGCTCCCATTTTGGGGCCACTAATTCATACTGTATTATAAACATTGCTGGCATAACTCCATTGTTAGTCCAAGAATTTGACCTTAAATATAATGATAATGATAAATATATTAATGCTGGACTCTTGATAATTAAACTGATCAGATCTCTTTCTATTCTAGATATTGATGAATGCAGCACCATTCCTGGAATCTGTGAAGGAGGAGAGTGTTCTAACACTGTTAGCAGTTACTTTTGCAAATGTCCACCTGGTTTTTATACAGCACCTGATGGCACAAGATGTATAGGTGAGCATAAAACTGTTGAATCAGCAGATACAACTAACATGCATAAATCCATAAATGTAGATAATAGCATACAAAAATGTATTTAATTAAACCATAGGAGTGCTTTTGAAATCCCTCTTGAGAGCAAGTGCCCATAGCCATTGTCGAAAGTTAGTTTTCTATTTTTTTGCTGTTGTTGCTAATGATACTCTTGCAATTTAACACCATGTTCATGTGGCTATTCCCTTTCTGATATGATTTGATATTTTACTGTATATCCTCACCCATACTTTTAAAGTTATTTACTGTACTCTGCCCTTTTCCCCTCTTCTTTTTTGTGTTATGCTGTTAAAAAAGTGCGTTGCTTCAAAATGAGTTGAAGTTGTTTTACAGGGTTCCCCTTATCTTCTTGTTCTCTCCATTAATTTTTGTGGTAGCCTGTGTTATGCTCATGGTTATGTTAAAAAACAACCCTTACAAAATACAATCCTAGACATAGAAATTTGAACCATTGCCAGTCGTACACTTTATAGGTTTTATTCAAATGTTTTTCATTAAAGAAAATAATGTCTAATGACTCTAATCAGCCTGGTTGGGGGCTGTGATCTTTGAAGTGCAGACAGTAGTGTGAGTTTTGTGACATTGATAGCGTGGAGGTGCTGTTGGTCTTACTTTGAAGGTGATGGAATAGATATGGCCCTCTGAAGCAGTCTTTGTGTCATGTTATTTAACATAATGCTCCAAATCTGTATCCCTGAAGTTTCTATTGTGCTTCCAGACAAGGTGTTGGGGGTTGCCAAAGCTGGCTGACTGATCAACAAAGTACAGTGCACTGGCATAACACTATTTCTGGGAAGGATATCTTCTAGTACTTATTGACTGATGATATCCACAGTTGTCTAGAATAAGATTCATATGTTTCGAACTGGGCAAGTATTTTAGGATCCGCCATTATTTTTTGTCTTTCCTTTCAAAATACTGCAAGTACGATGTTCTCTATTCAGTCTTGAAAGCCAGAGCCTTCATAGTCATTGAAGTGATAAGAAGAAGCATTGTAAATGATATACTAAGCCATGAGCCATCATTAACATTTGCATCATGTCCATAGCACAGTGTGCTAAATGTGAAGCATTGTTAATTTATCTGCACAAAGTTTAGATTTATGTCTAATCTGTAAGGTGTACCTTTGCACTATGAACAAGGACATGGCCAAAATCTGCATTAGAGTTAGGCAGAACACTTAGTCTTGATTAGGTAACAAAATACCTGTCCTCAAGTAAAAAGCATTAGGTAAGTGTTAGCTAACAGGGACAGATAGGGGCTTCTGAGAAATGTATCCCTCCTGGGTCTACAACTAAAGGTCCCTGGATTAAGAAGCAGGGATTGGAACTGCTTTTGTCCTCCCTCTGTCATCCTGCCAACACTTCACCCAGCCTCATAATTCAAACAGCAAAGAAATGAATGCAGCATAGAGTACGTTACATAGATGTTTCATTTGTATTGGCCCAGTCTGCGATTCATTTTAAAATGGTAAATTTTTGGGTTGTGGTTGAAAAAAAAAAAAAGATTGAAAATCTGTAGGATAGATGATTTAATATGTCTTTTCTAGCTAAAATTTTCATGATTCTCTGATCTGAATTGAATTAGTTCTAAAATTTAGACACATGGCTGACCTGTTCCATCAGCTATAGTACCACTAATATCTTTGTTTAGGTTTCCAGCTAATGAAAGGCAAACCCACTGCAGACTGTCTCATCACTGAATTACATCTGTTCCCTCAAAATAATGGGAAAGTTCCCTGGCTTTGTATACAAACTATAGTATCTCATCTGCTAAGCTCTGGATAACTGAGTTGCTGGATAATTGAAACACCACATCCTGGATAATTGCAACACCCTTTTTTAAAGGAATGTTGCATGCTGATATAAGATTATGTCCACATTTTTCTTCTACATTTTCACAGTGAATGTTCTTGGGCTTTAAAACCAATCTGGTTTATAGTGCAGCATCAAATCATGATGCAGCCTGTTTTAAATTAATTTATGTTTGACATGATGTAATATCCTGTGAGAAAATTGCTCAAAGCTGCAGATTGTGTCATAGACTTTGAAAAGGTGCTTGGATGTTTTTCGTTCTCCCCCCCAAAGATAGGACATGTTTGTAAAATGTTGCTAGAGCTGAGAAGGTGAGAATTGGTGTTCTTTGTACAGCACCTACTAGCCCATTTTAGATATGAAGCTAACACATCTTTATGAACAATGTAATGACACTTGTTGCAGTTGCATTGTGATTTCTTGCTCTGCCACCTATCTGAAATTTCCATCATCATTCGCTTCAGCTTCAAAAGTCAGGACTAATGAAAAATAAATTCATGTATGGATTGTTTGTTACTGTTCAGCCACAGCCTTTAAATCAAAGCTGAAACAATAATAAATTGATGTTGCTTGTAATAACGTAGACCAGCGTTTCCCAAACTATGGGTTGCAGCCCGGTACCGGGCCGTGGGAAAAAAATACCCGTGGCCTCAGTGTGGCTGCCAGGAGGGGAGCAGAGTGGGGCAGGCTGGGAGGAGGTGTGTGTGGGACGGCAGGTGGCGGAACCAGGGCTGGATAGGGGGGGCTGGATGGGAGAGATCAGGAGGAGGAGGACGGGAGAACCAGCTGCTGGAAGCAGGGCTGGACTGGGGCAGCGGGGCTGGTTGTGGTGGGGGGGCTGACCAGGGGAGATTGGTGGGGGACGGGGGGGAACCGGACGCCAGAAGCAGGGCTGGACGGGGGCCGCAGGGCTGGACTGGGGAGATCGGGAGGAGAAGAGGGGGTGGGGAACGGGACAGACCCGGGCATATGCAGACCCGGGCACACGAGTGAGTCCGGCCCCGGGGATTCCATTTTGCCCCCCCCCCCCACATCCCCCACACCCCACCACACATACCCTCCCTCGAGTAGTTGCGAACTGCCTGACTGGTAGACACAGTCATGCAGCATGAGCACATCTACCAGCCAGGCAGTTCACAGCTAAGGACTGATATACCTAATTATAATAAAACTTGCCTAATTAGAAAATACCAGACATTTTATATGTCTGGTAATTTCTCAATTTATTTCCCGAACAAAACCCTCAAATATCGGACTGTCCGGTACAAAACCGGACACCTGGCAACCCTACCCCTACTTGCACCCTCCCTTCTAGCCAGATACCCTACCCCCAATCTGCTCCTGCTCCCGCCTCCTGGAGTGCCCATGCGGCACCGGGTCCCCAAGCCCTGGCCCAGGCTGGGCGGAGGATGCAGCCGGTGAAACACTGAAAATTTATTCATTTTTCATTCTTTTTTTATATGCTTATTTTTGGGCTGCAAAAACAGTACTGAAAAACGGGTTCCAACTGAAGTAAAAAGTTTGGGAAACCCTGATCTAGCCAGCTTTCTATCCATCTTACAGTCCATTTATCCAATCCATATTCCCTTAACTTGCTGGCAAGAATATTGTGGGTGACTGTATCAAAAGCTTTTCTAATGCTGGCACTGGGGGCTTTGGGAGGACCAGAAAAAACTTATTTGAATATTCATCATTTGCTTAATGAATATGCAAATGAATGTTACCGGTCCTCCAAATGCTCGTGAATGGATTTGCTGGTCCTCGTGTCAAAAAGTTTGGGAACCCCTGACGTAGACAGTTACAGCACAATAGGGTTTTTCTGTGAAGACACTGAAACATTTTATTAAATGTTGAACAAACTTTTTCTTCTTTCTCCTTTTTCTCGTCTCCTGCACTGTTGTTATAATTACTGTATTATTTTATTACAATGTGGGACTCTTAGCTCAAGTGTTGTGTGGTTTTTTTTTTTTCCTTCAGATCACAGGTACCCTTCAAACATTTTATTTGGTTTTAGTTCCTATTGGGTTTGCACCTCTGAATTTCACTTTAGCTTTCAGGTGTCCATGATGAGCTTAAGAACTCAAAGCAAAGTCTTGTTAAAAACCACGGCACTCCACCTGGTTCTGAAGTGAAACCATGAATCTGCCCATGGTTTGGCTCAAAATGGGTCCAGAATGGCACAAAAGATTTGGGAATCTCTCTGCGTTGCCATCCTCACACATTCACAAAACATGAATCAGGCCAAAATATCATGTGGTTGGCTTAAAAACAATGAGATTAAAAAAAATTCCCTTTGGGATAGTTCTTATTTGCTTGCTGGCTTTTGAGTCCTTATAGTTCACATTTTGAAGCTTTATTCTACAACCATGAGGGCTAGATAATTAGGGTTTTTCAAATGAAAGCTGAGATTTTCACATAATCACCTGACTTCAGGGACTTAACCAAAACTCCAAATGTATAGAGTAGGGGTGGGGAGCCTTTTTTTGGGCTGGGGGCTGCAGACCCCAGGCAAGTAGATATTTTTGTGCTACAGCTCCGTGGTGGGATAGTGGGGGGGAGGGTGCCAGTGCAGGCTCCCCAATGCTGAGCGGGAACCCGAGCCGGGGCTGAATCCGAGCAAGTCAGGGGCCATAGGTTCCCCTGGTATAGAGATTCACAATAAAAACCATTAGAGTTGGCAATACTGAGTCCACTAGAGAAAGCTGTAGTGGGTTTTGAGTTTTTAACACTCTGGGTATGTCTAGACTACATGGCTCCGTCGACGGAGCCATATAAAGTAGTTTACTCGACATAGTCAATGAAGCGGGGATTTAAATAACCCCCGCTTCATTAAAATAAAAATGGCCGCCGCGCTGTGCCAACAATCAGCTGATCCAGCACAGCGCGGCAGTCTAGACGTGGCGCGGTCGACAAGGGAAGCCTTTGTCGACTGTTCCTGTAAGCCTCAGGAGCCCTCTCATCCTACCATGTCTTACCTAATTACTTGTTTTTTCTATTAACTATTTAAAATTAATATTATAGATACTTAATCAGTCCTGATTAACCAGGTAAACCAATACTTTTGTTGTCAAGACAGCATTAGGAGCAACAGACATTGGCTTTGCGAATCAAAGATGTGTGTTTTATAGGTCTGGTAATTCCATGTGCATTTCTTTCCCCTGTTAGACGTTCGTCCTGGATACTGTTTCTCTTCTCTGACGAATGGCCGTTGTGGCAATCAGCTCCCCCAAGTTTTAACTAAAATGCAATGCTGTTGTGACACTGGACGATGCTGGTCTCCTGGAGCAACAAGTGCCCCTGAAATGTGCCCAATCCGAGCTACTGGTATGGATCATCTTGCATTTTTATAATAATGGTTTAGCACTTACTTGTTCAGTTACCTTGTTTCACGAGTAATGTTTGGAGTGTTCACTTAGCTGAAATCTTATGAAAAGGATTGTGGCTAGTGGTGAGCAATCTCTAAAGTGTTGGATGTTCAGTCTTAACCTAACTTTTAGGCATCCTTCTCAAAAAAATCCTGCAAAAAGGTATTGACTTACTCCCTCCATAATCCTGTAGTAGGCTCAAGTTCCTTCCCATCTTTCCTCCTCCCGTAATCTTTATGACCCTTTGTCTGGTGTCTCAATCATCTGATTGTCTTTTTTTTCTTTTTCTTTTTCTTTTTTTTTTTTTTTTTTTTTTTCTGAAGGCTTGCAAGCACTGAGGGTCCTTTTATTTTAATTGTGTGATTCCTCTCCATTCATCCTGACTGTCAAGGAATTCATGTGCTCTGCAGTTATTTGCCCCACATTGCCTTGAGTGTCCCAGAGAACATCACCTATGGAGTCTGAGCTGGTTAGGGCCCAGCAGAGATGTAGTACAAGTGAAACAGAGTGGGAAGGGACAAAGGAAGGATCTGCTTTAGCGTGTTTAAGAGAAAAGGTGGACTGAAGGCCTACTGGAAAATCACAGGAAAGAAGAGCATAGGAGATTTGAGGAAGATTACAGGGGGAGAGCTCACGGTAAATCAGGAGCTAGGAGAGGAAGCTGGTTAGAGTGGAGGTGAAGTAGTGTCTTTCTATATTAACTCCTGGCTCAAGTAGGTTAAAATAGGATGGGGAGTTGTAGGGGAATGCTTTTTTCAAAGGCAGGAGGGAGGAGTGGGAGCTCCCCTCTGCTTTTAACATGCTGCTTGCTTTCTCTTACACAATTCCTGATTATTCCCATGTAACAGCTGATGAAATCAACTCAGAAAGTGGTTTGTCTAGGACCACACAGTAAGTCAGTGTCAGAGCAGAATGCAGAACTTATCACTTCCTGACTCAAACCTGTGCTAAGTCTGTCACTTCATGCTTCCTTGGGCAAGTTTCTTAGCTTCTCTGTTGATTTGTATGTAGGGCCTTTTCTGGTAACAGTGTGTGGGATACAATGTAGCTACATCCCACGGTGAAAAACAGGTTGTGTCCACACTGCAGTGTGTGTGACACTGGAGAAATTCCCAGGATCCTTACTTTGTTACCTCCGCCATGCCAGAGCCTTTCCCCACTGTCAGTCTTTCACGGTGTTGGGGAAAGGCTCTGACATGGAGAACGCTGCGGGACACTAAAAACAGAAATGTGGATATGGGAAGCACGTAGTGTGTAGAAGCCATGTGCCTCTCTACTTGCCTAAGCAGTGTCTCGCCTTCTACACTGCTATTTCTACCCATGTAATGGGGCTTGTGAAATATGTATCGTACATAATGTATACCATACATACACCATAATGTAGAACCTAAAATGGAATTAGTAATTTATAATTTCCTTTCTAAACTGCTTTCAAATTCTCTGATGGAAGGCTAGATACACATACAGTGCACACGTGCGTGCACACAGAGCATTATCATCAAAAGTATCCCAGGCTCACTGATTTCTAAATATGTCCGAAGGGTGAGCCCAAATCTAGGAATTTTAGGGCTGTCAGTGAATGACATTGGAAAGGCAAAGTCTCTCCAGTTTTGATATGGAAATTTAATGTAATACAAAATAGAGCACTGGTTGCATAATTGGGCAGTTGCCTTTTCAATGTGGGCAGCAGGCACTCTTGCAGCTGTTACTATAAAATAGGCTGTTTATGGCTGGCAATTACAGATGGAGATTAGAGTTCCAATAAAAAAGGCTTGCACTGTATTCTGTTGCATACCACAGCAATAATTGTTTATACTGAAGGGCAGGATTCACCGTTAAAACTATAAATACTTTTAAATTGTTATCTGAAGTGTTCAGCCTAGTAGATCCACTTCTCACCTAAACACTTCCTTGGTATTGGCTCTTGGGTCTGTTGGGTGGTTTTCTAACAGGGGTGATGTGATTTGTTTTGATGAAGAGAGGATGGTCCAGTAATGTGTTATATTTAGCTACTTTGATACACCACCAGACTTTAACATAGAGTTATTTCTCTCTCAGAAACTGGTCTAATTGCATACACATTTTCTGTCTGTCTGTCTTTCTGTCTTTCTTTCTTTCTTTCTTTCCCTCCACCTTCTCCCCCATAACTAGATTCCTTCTAACTGTGATACATTTAAAAAATACTGTGATCCAGTACAAACACTCTCTCTAATTATGCAGAGCATCAAAGAAGTTCCCTGTGACCTCACAAAGGTGAATTTTCTAAAGTAGACACTCAGGGTATGTCTAGACTGCAAATTGTGAACCACAATTTGCGTATCTTTTTCCGCTTTTTTTTGGAAGAGGCTTTTCCGAAATTTGACCTGTCCACATGGGGCCAAATTTTGGAAAAACCTCCTCTTTTGGAAAATCCCTTCTTCCTCATACAATGAGGAATACAGGGATGCTGAAAAAATGTGTCCGCTTTTTTGGAAACTGTTCTGAAAAAGAGGATACCCCCAGTATCCAGGAAAAGCTTTGCAGTGTAGATATAGCCTAAGGGTATCCTGAGGGTACAAAAGCCTAAGGGTACAAAAGGTATCCTGAGAAAGCTACTCTGTGTCTTTTGAAAGCATCCACTAATGCAAAATATAGCGGATCTGCTATTTCAGCATCCCTGTAAACCTCATTCTATGAGGGATAAGGGATGTCTCAAAATAGTGTGTTATTTCAAAATTTGGCGCTGTGTAGATGCACCAAATTTCAAAATAGCTTATTTCGAAATAAGATATACAATTTGCGTAGTGCAAATTGTGTATCTTATTTCGAGCTAAGGATGCAGTGTAGATGCACCCTTAAGGTGTCCAAATGTAGGTGTTTAAAAAACAGATTAGATCACCTGTTTGCTGATTTGAGCACACCAATAAGGGATTGGGAGCTACAATTCAGACGTCCATGTTTGAAATTTGGTCTCCTACTCTGTATTTACAAGGGAGTGAAGTCTCTCTGGATTTCCACTAGAGCCACTTTTATGCTCCAATGACGACAGGATATCTAGTGTTCCAGTGGGCAGTCATTGTTGCTATCTTGTGTCTCCGGTTCTGGATACTTCTCCTGGTCGTCATCTCTCCTGTTCTGAAGATGCATGTGGTCATTAGCAGATATTTAAATCTGTGCAGGTCTGCCTTTTTCTCAGCATTCCTTCTAAATTTTCTAACATAAAAGTTATTTTTATAGTCTAACTGAAAGCAGATTTAACACTTTTTCTGAATGAGGAGTGAAAAGAAAATTACAACAAATCTGACAAACTTAAATCGCCTCCCCCCCAAGCTCTTATTTAATAAAAAATGATTGGGAAAGACTTAAAAAATAAAGAGTAGTAAAGGGGAGTACAGAGAAAAGTAGATCAGCCTGGCTGTCAAAGAGTAGCAAAACAAATCAAGTATTAGAGGGGTAGCCGTGTTAGTCTGGATCTGCAAAAGTGACAAGGAGTCCTGTGGCACCTTAGGGTATGTCTGCACTGCCACCCTAGTTCGACCTAGGGTGGCTAATGTAGGCATTCGAACTTGCAAATGACCGTAGTTCGAATTACCTGCCCGCGGCTACACGCGGCACGGACTAGGTAGTTCGAATTAAAGCTCCTAATTCGAACTACCATTATTCCTCCTGGATGTGTCGTTAGGAATAGGTAAATTAGGAACTAATTTATCTCTTAGCACTATTTTTACCGAACTCCGTCATTATATGCCCCAAAGCCTTCAGGTTTGCGTGCACACATGGCTTTGTGTATACATGTTTTGCGGACATGATTAAAAAGTTCAGCTGAAAATGTGGCTATGTGATCATCCATTATATCTGCATATTATATCTTTAAAATATATGTAAAATTGCTTTTGATATTATAGGTTTTGTTAATGTAAGTTATGTAGCCTTCAGGTTCACTGTTCTTATACTGGGCTAATCAAGGTAACTTGAAATGCGAATGGAAGACAAAAATTCAACCCTGGAGCCTTAAAATTTCACTTGATCTATAGGAAAGAAGAATTTTCTTAACAGAAACTCAGTGTTTTCTGTGAAATCCAGCCTACAGGACCGAGTGAATTTTTAAGACTTCAGGATGATAGTTAATTTGGGGTCTAGTCCAAAAGTTCTTATGCCCATTGAATTCATCAGAGGTTTTGCCTAAAAGGGACTAAATAAATACAGTAGGATTGGTTCTTTGATGCCCCCTCATGGCTTTTAAGTGTAGATTTCCAATTACATGTTCTCTTTTTACTGGTAGTATTCTGATGAAGTGTGTACTAAATTCCACATTAGACATGAAAGCCAACTCTCAGATTAAGGTCCTTTGCTATGAAACAAATTCATTTAGTTTCCATTTCCCAGAAGGGGTATTTCATGTCTGCTATCACCAGACTGAAGTGCTGTGTATTCAATGTTTCAGAGGAGTATCGCAAGTTGTGCGTGGTAGCCAGTCTAGTGCCTGGGAGACCCGAAATTTTTCCAGACCGTCCAGGTGAAGTCCCTCCTGTTATTTATCCTCCTTTGATCCCTGGAATACCACATCAGCCGGACTTTCCTGTTCCATCACGGAGACCAACTGAACATGGTAAGAATAAATATTAGCCTTTTCCTTCTAGGATATTGGCTCTTCACATTAAAAATGTGAATTTCTTAGGAGCAGTATGCTCTCTCCTATTGCTGCTGTCCTGTGCTTGCTTTGGGTGGGGCATGTGCATTGACTGGGTTTCAGGTTAACTATGTCCCGTTCTCCTTGTTACCAGGTCCCTTGTGGTAGACTTGCATTCTCTGTAATGCTTTTCCCTTCTAAATGGATACATAAGGCTCAGTCTTGAGCCCAACTGAATGTAGGAGTAAGGGGAGTAACTGTGCAGGGGAGTAAGGAGTAAAATCCCAGCCCATGATAGTACATTAATACAATGGACCTCACAGATACTTCAGTTGAATTCAGTAAAGTCTCCCAAGGATATGGCAGGAAATTGCTGTATTGCTCACACTTGCATCGAGGAGAACAGCTGCTGCTCCCTGGCTGCTGCTTCTAGGCAGTTGGGGATTGGGTGGGGAGAAGGTGGAACCAAAGCTTCAGTTCCTTCCGGCTGCACACTCATCCAGCGCATTGGATCATGCAAGTGAGCCACCACAGAGAGAGAAGTAAACTGTTCCAAGAAGAAGGCCGGGGGAAGGTTAGGTGTGTCTGGTGTAGGGATGTAAAAATCCCTATCAATCAGTTAACCAGTTATACATTAGGTTAACCTAACATTTAACCAGTTAACCAACTAAGTGGGATCCCGGGCAGGAGACCACTCCAGCCCAGCTGGAGCAGCCCCCAGCCAGCGGGGCTCCTGCTCCCAGCCCCGCCCAGGGCTGGCTGCTGGTTCCTGGCCCCAGCCATGCAGGGCGGCCCCCACGGGAGGTCTGGAGGGGCTGGAGCAGCCCTCAGCCCATGGGAGGCCACAGGCACTGGACTGCTTCCAGGTAACTGGTTAATCATTACCCAAGAAGCATCACCCAGCAAGGGTGACACTTACCGGCACATCTCTAGTCAGGTGCAAAGACGAAGCAGGAAAAGAACGGATACTCTCAGAGTGTCAGTTCATTCCCTGTCCTGTTGCTTATTCAAGCTGGCTTGCAAAATGCCAAAGCAGCCAACAGTGAGTACTTGCTAAGTGATACCGCATAATTACCACAGCAATCTTCTGAGTGCCTGTGCAATTACTAGCTATAAAAATGGAGATATTTGAGGTACTGTGCTACTGTGTAGCAGCTGTTGGCTAATGATGACTTTTTATAGTCCCTATATAATACCACACACCTACTTTATTCTTCATGCATCTGTGTGTATGTGGGTGGTTTGGGTGGGTTCATAAATATTGTCATGCAAAATGGGAAAGCAGAATTATACATGTTACCATCAAAAAGTCAACATTTATCAGCCATTCTCAGGCAGTGCTGTTTCCCCACACGTAGTGCTACCCAAGTTCTTCTCTCTCTGATGATGGGAGGTAAGTGTTAACTTTTTAATGGAGAACACTGAATTGTGTATTACAGAAAATCATTTATAACCTATTAATTTTCTTTTCTAACTTTTTCTTTTCAGTGGTCTTGCCAGTTAATTTCACTGACTATTGCCAGCTATTCAGACATCTGTGCCTTAATGGGCGCTGTATCCCAACTCCTGGGAGCTACCGCTGCGAGTGCAACAAAGGATTCCAACTGGATGTCCGAGGGGAATGCATTGGTATGGGATTTTCCATGTGCCCTGTAAATTGGACAGTGATAATTGTACTGTTTTCCTGGCCCATACAGTATAAAGACCTTTATTCATTTCTTTTTAAAACAAAAACAAAAAACAAACCAAGAAGCTGGTTCCATGTTTAGAATGGCTGTAACACTTAATTGGATTTCAGATGCAAACTCATATTTATAATGGTTTTACCTCTAATGTATTACATGTAAAATACCCCTTGTGATAAATTAAGTTTTAACCACAATCAACCACACTTTATGCTTAAGAAAAATATTTTTAATTTTAAATAGTTAGAATAATTAGAACTTAATCAGTTTAAAGAGTTGCCTGCAATTTAAATATACAATTTACAATCACAGAGTACAGTAACATTTATAAAAATAAGGTCAGATCTTATAATCCTTATTAAGCAAAATGCCTAATGACTTCAATGACTGTTGATTTATTGGCATTTTGCCCAACTAAGCAATGAATAAGGAGGCTTTAGCCCACTGTAAAGTGGAGGTTATCTACTATATATTTGAGGGAGTTTGTCTGTCCATCTGTCTGTCTGTTCAAGAACTTGTCCTAAACATTAAGAGCTAGGACAACCAAATTTGGTACCCAGCTTCCTTTTATCATAACTTAAAAGCAAGCCCAGAGTTTGGTTGTGCCAGGAAAATGTTTCTGGAATGGCATTGTTTTTCATAAAACCATACAGAAAAAAAGACAGAATCATCTGGCAAGTGAAAAGGGCTGGCTAGGGCACTGCCCCTCCCCCCTGTCTGGGATTGCCCTAACGCCGAGCTTCCCACACCACTGGGCCCTTTAGGGAGGGCTGGGGGGGCCTGTAGCTCTTCCTCCTCCCCCTCTCACGATTCATACAGGAACATTGCTGGCTGTTCCCCTTAGTCAGGGAATGAGGGGAAAGTGCACAGTTTCCTGCATTCCTCACTCTGGCTGGGGGATGCAGGGAGCAGAGGAACCTGAACCTGCCCCAGCTGGGGGGGACATGCACCCCTTCGCCAGCTGTCCCTGCTGGAGCTGCAGTGGTCATGGAGAGGCGCTTTTCACTGAGCTTCAGGCTGCTGCAGTGAGAGGGGGTTGGGATAGTCCTCTTTCCCTTGGGCAACCTGCATACTGAATCCCCATTCCCAGCCCCACCTCAAAGCAATGATTTAAATAAAGAAAACCAAAAATTAATTGAGGTAAGGATCTGAGCAATGCTGGATAAATCTTCTAGTTGTAAATAACAGCAGGTATTGATCTTCTGCTAATAAACACATAGGCTACATCTACATTGCGCATTCTTGCGTGAGAAGATATGCAAATGAGGTGCAGCAATTAATATCACAATGCCTCATTTGCATTCCTAATGAGCTGCCATTTTTGCGCAAGGGGCTTTTGTGCAAGAAGGAGCAGTCTACTCCTTCTACACTGCTCCTTCTTGTGCAAAACCTCCCTCTTACACAAGAGCCATTCTGCCTGAAAATAAGCGTCAGACCGTCTCTTGCGCAAGAGGAGGGGGGTTTTGCACAAGAGGCAGCAGGATAGACTGCTCCCTTCTTGCACAAAAGCCCCTTGCGCAAAATGGCAGCTCATTAGGTATGCAAATGAGGCACGGCAATATTCATTGCCGTGCCTCATTTGCATATCTTCTTGCTCAAGAATGCACAATGTAGACATAGCCATATAGTATAGTGTTTACAATACAGCTGCTCCCTGAGTTGCGAACGGTCGAGTTACGACCGTTCGCACTTACGACCAAAGCTCCCATGAAGCAGTCGTAAAGGCGGTTCCCGAGTTACGAATGCGACCCGCGCTTACGAACAGCACGGTCGCGTGTAACTCAGTGGGGTCCGAGTTACGAACGGATTGAGTTACGGCCAAGTGTTTGGTCCGTAACTCGTTCGTAACTTGGAGAGAGGCTGTAGTCCCTTTGCATTTGTCTGTGACTAGCAACCAGATTTAGAACATGCAATTCTAGAGATAAATCCTAATAATAATTTAAAAATGTAAACGCAGCAATTTACATAGAGGCTTGCTCTATTTTGAGTTTTTTTTGTTTTGTTTTGTTTTGTTTTTTGAAGGTACAACATTTATATGGAAAATAATGTTTGACTTAATATCCAGTGCCTGCCTAGAACTTTTGAATATGAAATACTATATGTATAATATAGAATTATATTGGTGAGGGAAAAGATTACTAATTTTTGAGTATTACATAACAGGTTATTTTAAAAAGTATGTTTTGCTCATGTAAAATATACTAATAAAATAGCTCTCAGGCCTGAATACCTGCCAAGCAAATGTCTTACTAAAAATATCCTGTCTATATTTTACAGATGTTGATGAATGTGAGAAGAATCCTTGTATTAGTGGAGAATGTATAAATACCCAAGGATCCTACATATGCCAATGTCGTGCTGGATATCAGAGTACGCTTACTAGGACAGAATGTCGAGGTGAGCTACAGCACTATACACCTAGATGTACTTCTCTGTACATACCAGGGAGGGACAATATTTTGTTATTCTTAAGCAAAGTTAAACATATGCATTTTATAAGTATTTTTTTAAATAAGTGATATAGTTTAGTAAAAGATACCTTTTCAAAAAGGCTAATGCAAACCTACCTGATGGTTGAGTTGGTACCACAAAGTACTAAGTCTCAGAGGAGGCCAGGATTATGAAAAGAAATTTGGATGTAGGAGAATGTACCTATCTCTGAGATGCAAAGTGCATTTTTCGCCACACTCAAACATTTCTGGACAGTGCTGGGATATGAATTTGGTTTTAAAGTTGCATCTGCTCCCTTGCTAGTTAATTGATAATTAGATATTTCTGCTGAGAGAGCATTTGATTACTCCATGAGGGCATGACTGGAATATATTAGAGGAAGATAATCATGCACATAGGGTGAGTTTGAATGCTCAAAGACTCAGATTTGTCTTCATCATATTTCCCCTTTCTATACAGAGAACAGGATTTCCTACCCATTCTAGGGATTAAATTAATGGAGATTGCCTATCTCCTAGAACTGGAAGGGACCTTGAAAGGTCATCGAGTCCAGTCCCCTGCCTTCACAGCAGGACCAAGTACCACCCCTGACAAAGGGATGTAAGGGAGTAGCTGACTAGTCAACTACCTGATAAGCCTGTGCTTATTGGGTAGTCTAGTCGACTACTCGCATTCCCCCCTTCTCCCTGCTGCCTTTGTATCAGAGGCAGCGGGGTGGGAAGGGAGCAGGGGCTGCTGCCGCAAAGTTGGAACCTCCCGCGGACAGGGGCTGCTACTGGCTAGGTAGGCAGCCTGACTTAGTCGTGGCTCGCACCAGGTGTGGGACCAAACCCTGCTGCAGCTCTGCAATTTAAAATGCAGTATGAGCTGGGTAGGAGGCGGGGAGCGAGGCGGGGCGGGAGGCATGAGCCAGGACTGAACGGGGCTGTCTATTGACTAATCAACTACTCCACTAGTTAAATACCCTAACAGCCCTAGCCCATACGCCCACTCTGAAGTTGAGTGTAGTAATGGAGATGACTGTAAAAGAAAAATAGGAAGGTCTCAAATTCTCCTCAGTCTTAATACATAGCTTTTAGTGTCTACTGAAAAGTCCTCACATGAAGTGGAAGGCTTTTTTTCTTTGTTAATTTAAAATTATTACCTAGGATCTGCCTTATCAACTTCATTTTCACAAGAGTCCTGTGAAATGTTTCTTCAGCAAACTAGTAGGGGACATTTAGTGACCATTGAGATGGCATTACAGGGAGACACAAGGGAATTCATGTAAAATGCAGTTCTATTCCAAAAAGGTGACTGGAACTGGATTCTCCTCTAGCCTTTTGGCTACTACAATATGATAAGGACTTCCAAGAGTTGGGGTTCCTAAGAAGGGACTGAGTGGCACAGAAAATGAATGAGATGGGTATTTCTGGTTATTTTTGATTATGGGAACTCAGAACATTATTTTCCCACTGTGCAATGAAAATAGTAATTAAACCCAGAAGGGGATTGTGAGTAGTCTTTCCAGAACCTAAGGCTGCTGTGACTGTTTTTAGGATGGACTATTGTATATCAGGATTGTGTGTCCATTCTCCTGTCTCACAACCCCCTACATGGCTAAGCAAAGACCAGTTGCTGATGAAAAGCTGGCAGGTGGACTGTGTCTGAACTGCAGATGTACCAATGTAAGATAGAGACTTACCAGAGCAACAGAGTGGGTCTTCTGCCACTGTAAGAATCCATCTCCCCAAGAGGCAGTAACTAGGTAAATGAAAGAATTCTTCCTACAGCTACTGTTGCCCTAGGACTGTCTACACTAAGATGGAGCAGGTGAGGAAGGGGAGTCAGCTCAGCTTGCTTAAGTCTTTCCAGAGTGTGGATTTTTCCTGCCTCTGAATAGATTTAGCTGTGCCAATATAATTTTTCAGTGTAGACCAGCTTTTAGTGTGTTTTGCACTAGGAAAGACCAAATGAAGAAGTGAAGATAATCACCAAAAGCAGTAGTGCTTAAACTAACAATTTATTACAGATGGCATGGGTGAACATAGCACTGAATGAAGTCAGAATTGGATACTCTTAACACCATTACATAGAGGTGCCTCAAGAAAAAAATAATTTGGGACTTTTATGCTTGGTTAAAGAGATACTATAGGACACTCAAAAGAAAGCAAAGTTCAGAAATCACAGTGGAATTAGGGGATCAGAGTTGGAAGCAAAGAATTAAAAAACAAAGCCTAGAGAAAACATCTGCAAGCAGCCCTAGCAATGAGGGGACGAGACAGGCGCATGACCAAGTGCCTCATTGCCAGAAAGCTTGAAAAGAAAACCACCAGCACTGGTGTGGGATCTTTTCTTTCTGACTCAGAAGAGCAGCAGCAGTACAAACAGCTGTCTGCAGAACAATAGGGCATTCGAAAGAAGTGCCCATGGTGTACATCTCTAGGAATATTTGACCCAAGTGTTCACCAAACTGTCTTGCCTTTAGCATGGTACAATCACATTCTGCTGCTCGGTCAGTCAGAGAAGTGGGACTTCAAGGGATGAGTGTACGCATGTCATGTTTGTTATATTGCTTTAATTCGATTGGCTGTGAATCATTAAACTCATACAAGCCTGGTGGCCATTGCAGTTAGAGTGTGGTCACTTCACAGTTCTTTTGCAATTCATCGCAGTTCTGCTTGTGGCGCTGCAGTTTTAAAATATGCTAAAACAGGCAGGACCAACCACTTCGGTAGGAAGGACTTTAAGGAACAGTTATTCAAAACTATGTTTGCCAAAATGTGCATGCTCCTTGTGTGGTGGCAAAAAGTAGCATTTACATTTAAAGTGGACAGGTGCAGGTGCAAGTACCTGTTCTGCCTGTACAGGTGTTTCTGTTGCACATACCAATGTGAGTTTTTACAGTTGCATGTCTCGCTGTGCTGTTGCACCCCTTTCTGAAAGGTCCTGAGTAACTATAGGACATTTGTAGATACTAAGGTGCTATGTGATGAGTCTCTGACAGATACAACAATATCCTGACCAAACCTTAGAAAATTAAGATAAATATCATTGAATTAGATTCAATTGGATACATTGTATTAAACATTCAATTGTTCGTGTGTTTTTTATGTAACTTAAGATGTGCTAATGTAATTCCTCTGGTTATCAGCCCTTTGGAAGGGTTTGCATCTAAATCAAACTGGATTCTTCAGGGACAGACATAGAGATGCGTGCGCGCGTGCGCGCGCAGACACAAAAAGGATTTTTGATTAAATAGACTGGGTTTAAACAGGCTCAAGGCCTTCTTCCTGATCCAGCAAATGGACAGGACCCTTGGTGTAAAAAGTCCCCACTCTTTAGGAAGGACTGGACCTACTGATGATCCCATATGACTCTGTACTTGTTCTGAGCTGAAGCTGTGATGACCTTTGAAACCCCAAGGGAACCTGTTAGGTGGGGTTTGAAGGATTTCTTCTGCTAGTGCCCATTTTAGAGTTGGGGTAATCTCAGGTAGGCTTGTTAGTATGCATATAGATTTTTTGTTGTCGTCTTTGTAGTGGTTTTACCTAAAGAATACAATAGACTTGGCATTGGAAGTTCTGTTCCTATACTGGTGAATGATTACTCTATCTCTAAAGAGAAAGTAAGAAAGCTTGTGTTGGCAGAGTCACTTGCTTGGATATGACAGTATTGTCAGGGGCTTTGCTTCCTGGAGCTACTCTCATAAGAAGGGAGTGAAATGCGGGTCTCCACTCAGAAGATGTGATAGCCAAGGGAGCCTGAAGCCTCAAGTGGGTGCCTTTGTGGGACCACAGATTTGGAACACAGGTGCAGTTGCCCTGAACTGTGACAGAGTCCCATTGATGTAATAATTATTATAATAAATATTATGATGTAATAATTATTAAACCCGGCATTCCAGATCCCACAGTACTTACACAGCTATTACTCAAATTCTCAAGAACTTCAGTAGGAGTTTGGCTGAGTAAACTCTGAGTAAAAATTAGTGAAGATCTCAAATTTGGGTCCACTAAAGAGATTTTCCAGAATAAAGCCAGCAGCTCTGTGTCTAGTGATTAAAACTCAAAGAATTTCATTCAGTGACATAAGGAGGCAAGTAAAACAGCACTGGAAAAAAAAAATACAAGTAGTATTACCAGGATTAGCCAGAAGAGGCAAATAGAGAACAATAAAATGGCAAAGATTATTTTCTTCACCACGAGTCAGCTAGCAGCAGGTAAATACAAGTGAAGATCCTTAAGAACTGCCATTGGAATTACCTGAAACCAAGCCCCACTCTCAACTTTGTAGCAAGAAATTGAAGAAAGGGGCCCAAGAGGCAGGAAAATTCCTCTTGCCTCATTTCTTGTACATCACCCCTGTCAGTCTGAGTGGAAGCTTCCTTAGCCTTCACATTGTACCTAGGAATCATGGGAATGGGACTTGCTGAGGCAGAAACTATGGGATGATTCTTGCTTCTGCTGGTCCTTGCATTCCCTGGCAGCCCAACCATTGAGGGGGTTCCCTCTACAAGTGCTCAGTGGAGATGGTTGCCACGGAAGGGAACTGTGAATTTTAAGCACAATTAATTCTGCCTCAGATATTAACATAGGTAGCTGGGGACATGAGTCTCTTCTCTGCTCATCCCCAATCCCTGGCAGAGCCCTTTTGGACAGAACACCTGTCGAGGGACGTCTGTATCATGGCTGAGGAAATGGAGAGTGACTGGGTAGGGGAGGAGGCATCTGCATGAGCTGGTCCAGATCTTTGTGCAGAGTCTCCTGAGGGCAAGAATCTCTGGGAGATGTTCCAGCCCTTGACGAACAGCACTGAGCGATCTAAAAAATGTCTAGACAGTTTGTCTCAGCATCCCTCCCCCTCATTTGGGGGAGAAGGAGAGCTGCCAGCCTTGTGTGATATCACTAGGCAGGTCCTCCAAGACCCTGCCAAGGGCCTCCAGCAGAGAGAAGGAAAAGAAGGATGTTTTCAATATACAAAAAAGTAGAAAACATTTGGGGGTGGGAAAATCTCCAAATGTTCCACTGTATTCCTACTTCAAACAATAACAGATAAGGACAACAAGCCTTTAGTTGTGTATATCCTTTCACTTTTAGTAAGTTTAGATTTTAGTGAAAACCCTTTTTGTAAGGATCTGAAATGGAGAAACCCACATATAATCAACTAGAAGATTTTAGCAACTTACAGTCTAGTGTTTTCTGAACTAAAGTTCAGTTCCTGCTGCAAAATGAAATTTCTTTCAAACTAATCATTTGATACTGATACTTCCCCCCCATTCTTAATGTTCAGTTATGCAAATCAAACCTTTCTAGGCAAAGGAAATTTTTATATGGAGGCAAAAAACTGGAAAAGAAACAGCAACTTACATTTTTTGGTTTTTGCTTGGCTTTCAGATATCGATGAATGTTTACAGAATGGCCGGATCTGTAATAATGGACGGTGCATAAACACAGATGGCAGTTTTCACTGTGTTTGCAATGCTGGCTTTCATGTGGCAGTCGATGGGAAAAACTGTGAAGGTAAGAGTTTTTTCTATAGTTATTTCCCATCGGTAATTACAATTCCAAACGATTGCTCATTTAAAAAAAATAAAAAGACTTGGGGTGGAGGGAGAGAAGGAGCTGGGAATCAAATTTCTAAATACCTTTTCTTGTGTCTGGGAGGGCAAGTAAACCATCCTTTGCAGCCAATTCTGGAGCCTTGGCTTGGCAATCGGCAACAGGATGTCTGTCCAGCAAAAGAAATAGTACATACCACTATCGCAATATGTAGAGTTCCTTTGATGGGAGTGGTATGTTTTAGAGTGGAACACAAATCACTTGCTGCATGATTTTATTGTGAGATTAACAGAATGCTATATGGGACCTTACTGGATGTCTAGCAATGTGCTTTATTTTGATTTCCTTTGAGCTAACCGAGAAAAAAACTAGGTTTCAAAATCTGAAAATGTGAACTTTAATTGATGTGTTCCTACCTCATAGACCTATGGTGGGGGAAAAAAATGTAGAATGTTCTTTATCGTGCTTCCCATGGTCCTTGGGAGAGTTTCCAGTGATCTATTCAGACATTAAAAGAATTTAAAGCATTGTTCTTAGAAATGCTTTTGGCAGAATATTATCTCAGTGATTCAGCTCGAAGCCTTTATGCCAAAATTCCTGGTTGGGATAGAGACACAATTTTTTAAAATATCATAAATAATTTTGGTCAGACCTAGCCTGTAAGTAAAAAGAAACCAAACCATGTCTAGGAGTATAATTTCTGTCCAAGACAGCTGCAGAAAATAGCATGATTCTGAATATATTGTAATGTCTTTTTGATCCAGTGATTTTATGTTAGTAGTGATTTTGTTAATCCTTGGTAGAGACAGACATTTTAGGGATCTATTTGTCTTGCTTCCTCTAAGTTTAATTTAATACTATGGACATCTATCTAAATAGTAAATATGTAACTACATCATCTAAATATACATGAAAATCCGTTGTTACCCAAGGCCTGACCTCTTCCTTTCCCACTAAATTCCATGTGCTAATAAGAACCAGTGCAGTATATATGACAATCTGATAAAACATTTGTAATTCTATTAAGCATGTTGCCACAATGTGTCTGAACATCTTGTATTGCATCAATTTCTAAAATCATTGCATCTGCTGCACTGTAACTGGTCAAAGTTTGCTCTTGGGAGTGTACACATACAGTACTCATTAAAGAAAATGGGAACTCGGCATGCATATGTCAGATCTTAAGTGTAGATTAAACTGATGACTAGTCCTGGTCTTTGATAGATTTAATGCCCCCAATTTAATACTGACCTGTATCTTGTATGCTCATTTATATCAATGCAGAATAAGTGCAAAACAAGTATCAAATGTTACCAAAATGAGAGAGAGCATTTTGCATTCAGTTTGCATTGATGTGAATGATTGCAGAAGGTACAGGACAGCAACAAATTGACCCCATTTATCTATCTCTTAATATCCAAATTAATACTTTATATGTAAGAGTTGTGGAGAATGTGTCGATTATATTTATAACTTGTGTGTTAGTATTAAACAATAGATTGTTTTGAAATATTGAAAATAAATGTAAATTTAAATGGTTTTTACTTCATATTACAAACTAGATATTTCTCAGGGAAGAGCAAAATACCTTTCATTCCATACGCTTGGTCACAGAGGATACCTGATGCTTGTACAATTCAGTGTTAGTAAGTTTTCTAATAGGCAACTTGTCACCTAAAGAAAGTGAAGTGATAACTTTATTTTAAAATGAACGTTAGCATCTGAAGAGATTGCCCCGCCCCTTCCCCCCATGCAGGTTTGAGAAACATCCTGGGGAGTCTGTGTAACACAAATCTGGGATCAATGGGGGTTAGAGAAGTTTTCACTCCTACCACAATCTTCTCCTCCACCCACATGTAGATGTTCTTGTCTTAATAACAAAAAATTGTGATTACCATTCAACCTGAAGGTTGCCTATAGTAAAGTTTTCACATATCTGAAAACCAAATTTTCTCTTCACCAAGGGAGGCTTAGGTCTCAATTTGGAAAACAACAAGTGTTTTCCCACATGGCAGTTTCAGGGAGGGAGAGAGCGAGAGAGAGCGCACGCGCGCTTTTCAGTGATTTAAAACATATTTCTTCACTTACAGATGATTCAGTGCTGTAAATATGAGTAGTTTCTCTGGGGCATCCTCCATGACAGGGATTTTGGTTCCATCGCCTGTTGATACTTACCATAGATTCACCCTGCCACATGAGAGTTTGGTTTGGTCCAATCCATTATTTTGAGGAGGTTGTTAACAGAAGCTCTTACTGTTTTGTCAATGTGAACATTTGTATTCATTCTGTGCAATTTCAGATATGGATGAATGCAGCATAAGGAACATGTGCCTTAATGGGATGTGTATCAATGAAGATGGCAGCTTTAAGTGCATTTGTAAACCTGGTTTCCAGTTAGCATCTGATGGACGTTATTGCAACGGTGAGTGTTTGTCAAGGATGATTACAATAAATTAGTGTTTTCAAAGGGCATGTGGTTTATTTCTCTGTGGCAGCTTAAAGAATCACTGGATTTCCTTTTACACTTCCACCCAATACTGACCCATGAGACCAAGAAAGACTCAGCAAGATTCCTGTCAAATATGTTCTTTAACCATCTGGAAAGATATAGCATTGACCAAGGCAATTTCTCCTAACCACAGTATTAGTAACTCATAAACAATCAGTGGAAATATTACTGGAGCAAAGACTGAAGGATTTAGGTCAATGATACTTCTGGTCTACCCCTTCATCTTCTGCAGCTTGGCTCTCATATATTTTCCCTTGTTTCTTCCTGCTCCTCTCTTTGGCCATTCAAACACCCTGACTCTCTGCCATCCTTGGGTTTTTCCTCACACTCCTGTCTCTATGCTTCCCACTCTATCTAGCACTCTGGGGAAGACTGAGCACCCTGATTGGTGGGGACCTAGATGAGCGCATTACAGCAACTGAGTATTTCTCTTTTGGAAAAATAAAACCGCTTCAGCCTCTTTGGATGACAATCTAACATTCTATTTGCTGACTGGGTCATCATCATTTCCGGTCCCTTAAGAAACTGGGAGATTTCTGTGTATACATCTCATATTTCAACAAGTTTTATCGGCACAAAGCAGAAGTTGAAGCAAGGAATAAACAAACGCTCAGCCAAGTTACAGTTTTTCTTTTTAAAAATTGCAAATCTTTTAGCTCTAGGGATCAAGTCAGCAATTCCCTAGGGTAATTAAAAAAAAAAAAAAAAAACAAGTTCATTGGATCACACCGGAGCTTGTTTTTTATTCCCTGAAGAGCAGTAATAAAAATCATGATTTTGATTTCAGTTAATACTCAGTTTTATATTCAGTTAACATTCAGTTTTAAATATAATCATTAATACAAAAGACAAATGAATGTGAATCCATGTCTTGGGTCTGGATTGGAACCACATCTTGTCTGAGAACTTGGACTCAGATCAGGTTTCACAGATCTGGTAGAACTTTGAAAAGCTAATACAATAGTTATTTGACACCTCTCCTTGTGAAGCTGCAAGGGGAGCTAGCCAAGATTTAGGAAATAGAAGGAGAGTCACCTGTTTCATGCCAGAGAACATCTTGTTTTCTTAGGGTACATCTACACTGCAGTGCTACTTCAGGATACCGCTGTATCCCAAAATAGCTATCCCACATCTTCACAGCAAGCCCGTTATTTCAGGCTCACTATTCCAACGTTCCCGTAAACCTCATTCCACAAGGAGTAAGGGACCTTTCAGAATAACAGGTTATTTCAAAATTTGGTGCTGTAAGACAGCGCCAAATTACAAAATAAGCCATTTTGAAATAAGATCAAAATAAGATACGCAATTTGCATGGCTCAAATTGCGTACGTTATTTTGAACTACAGTGCAGTGTAGATGTAGCCATGGAGTCCATAGGGCTGTTTAAGATGGTCATAGAACTTTTCTTTTTCTATATGTCAGTGCCTGAACGGACAGAAGGAGGAAATACGTACATGGCCAAGATACTGAGACTTAAAGCCCAGCGATAGGTTTTTGTCCTTGCGTCAGCACAGTTGTCTAGTGGCTGCTTTCTATTTGTTGGGGACACACAGCTGCCATCACTAATAATGTTGGCAGCCTCCAGCAATACTATTCCTCCATCTTTTAAAACAGATGTGGCCAGTAACACTGTATCTGCATCTGCTGTCAACCTAGAATGAAAGGAAGTATTGCCTGTTCCAGCTGATCTGGGTGCAGAATGACAGTGGAATGTGGACTTATACACTAGGTGGATGGAAAGATGCTGTGGCATAACCCCTCCCGAGCCCCAAGCAGTCATCTGCTGCAGAACACAAGTGTCACTGGCACACAATTTGACATGTGATGCCACCAGCAACCTGAGCCCTCCCACTGACTTTCACTTTTGGCAGAATCGCCTTTTAATGTTTTTAAAATGAATCTCTGCAAGGAAATGACATAGATCAAAAGTATGGTAGATAAATAGACTGACATTATTAAAAGACAAACCTGTGATTCTCTACTCCCCCAACCTCAGTTTTGTGCCTCAGGGCCAAACAGGAGTGAGGATCTATACAAAAAAGTATTCCTAGCCCAGAGAAATGTTACTTCTGTGCAGTAAGGGGGAAAGTTTTTTGAAAATTCTCCAAAATTTCAAGCAACTCAATGAAAGCTGGAACTGATTTTGCAATAAAATAAAGTGTTCCACTGTCACCTTTCAGCATGCATAGTAAGCCTGAATCTCTAACAATTAGCACATGAACAGCCAGGAAAGGTGAGATTGTCATTGAGTCAAAATCCATTTTCACAAAACTAAAACAAAAGGCCAAGCCACCTAAGATGTCTTTGCTTTCAACTTTGTATTCACCTCACCTATCCCTGTTCCCCACCCCCAACCATGGATCTTTCTGAAATAAACACTTCTGGGATGGCCGGGGGCCATGACAGAAATTTTTGAAGTGGCCCCTGGTCAAAAATTATTGCCCAACCCTGACTTAATGGGTGAAACCCTGACTATATTAAAATCAATAGGACTTTTGCCACTGATTTCAGTGAAGCCAGCATTTTATCTGATGTGTGTGATTTTTTAGCAGATTACTGCTCTGTGCCTCAGCTTCAAGTGTGTTGAGTTGTAAGGAAAGAAAATACATTTTCTATTCCTGCTTGTATTTTTATAAAGTTACAGTACATTTTTTAAAAACACTAAAATGACAAAGGAGAAATACACATATTTGTGTTCAGGTCTGTCTTTGAAATAACCTCTAAAAATAAAGTTTAGTAAAAGTTTAAGCTGGTACTTTATAGAATATGTATCGCTGCTAAAGGACTTCCTTGTCCTCTAATTAAAAATACTCTTCACTGATATCCTGATGTTCTAACTTAGCTTTTACTCAGATAAAATTCAGTGAGAATGTTGTCTGAGTAAGGACTGAGTGTAAAGTAGGGAAAGAATGCATGCATGATTTATCTCTCTGTTTGAAACAGAACAAAAGCTTACAGGCTAACTGAAATGAATTTAACTCATGTACTCAAATATAACTTCTATTTTAAAATATATCTTGAACAAGGAATCCTGGATCATACAAGCTATATTTTGTGCCAAACAACACAACCCAAGTAAAACATAGAGGTGTTTCACTCTTAATTTGCTCTTTTAAGGTCAGAAAAAAGGAAATTGTCATGCATTGTATATATTAAGGAGAGTTGTTCTAACATTATTTTATAAGTATTATACATGCTTCCAAACAAAGTTTTAAAACATTCCCCTCTGTAATCCCTAACTGAAGTAAAATTGCATGTTCCCCATGTCAAAAAAATGCTCTCTTTTTTAGCAGGATATGCCGTTTAATAAAATGTTTAACTAATTTGACATCCCAACTCAAATGTTAAATAGTTTTAATCTTGTGTTTCCGTGATACAGTACTTATTGTTCCATGTGGCTATTGTTGGACAAAGATGGTAGCTTGTATATAACTGTTGTTCAGGTTCGGTTCATTAACAAATTCCTCATGAGGCTGATGTGTTATTTTCCCATTAAAAAGTTTTATTTTCCCATTAAAAAGTTTATGTGAGGGGCTGTAACAAACATCTGATATAAAAATCCAATTGTCATGCAGATCACCATGGGGACACAATGTGTGGGCAGGGCTTGGATGCTTAGCATCCAAACTGAACCCACAGCAGGAAGAATAAAATTCTTTGGGGGCCCCATAAAGGCTAGTCATAGGGGTCAAAGCTTTAATTTGCTATCTGGTTTTTTGTACTGATTTTTTTACAGTACAAACTAAATGGTAACAAAAAAGGGAATGCCCTGTTAAGACAAAGGGCTTGTGTAGTGTTTAACAGTCATAGGTTCCTTCTTTTTCCAATTAAGTTTTTGCCTGAGTGACCCTTACTTTGGATTATGTATCTCTTGGGAACATATTAGGAAAATGTAGCTCTTTGCACTGGAGGAAAAAGTCCACAGAGAGCAGGACATTTTTTGCCTTGAATTTTGCTCTCTCAACTCTGGATGAGCTAATGTTGAGCTAATGTTGGAGGGTTTTTATTTTTAATAAAAAAGTAATTGCACTAATATTTCATTTGGGGAAGTGGTTTTTTGTGTGTGTGTGTGTGTTTGTTTTTATTGAATACATTGAAAATGAGCAATGCAATTTTCCACCAGGCTTTGAAAATTATTTCATTTCATTTCTAATAACAGCTTATTCTGTTCTTTAACAGACATTGATGAGTGCGAGACAGCTGGAATATGCATGAACGGGCGCTGTGTGAACACTGATGGCTCTTTCAGATGTGAATGCTTCCCTGGTCTGGCAGTGGGACTAGATGGACGTGTGTGTGTTGGTAAGACAAGCTTATTGTGAGAAAAGTCACAATTAATTAAGTTAAAGTATTAAAATTGCAATAATGAACACACCATAGGTTAGCTCATAGAACATACCACATGACACTGGATTGGTACGTTGTTCCAAACTAATGAATGTCTTTATTTGTGATGCTCACTACAATTGTTCACTTTTCTCTATTTTATTTATTTTTTCCTTTTTGAAAAAAATTTCAGGCAAGCTCTTACCTGATGTAAATCAGCATAGCTCTATTCAAATCAATGAAGCAATATCAATTTACATCAGTTGACAGTCTGGCCACTTGATTTTAAAACAGGTGCACAAAACTATACATAAGAACAAGCACTGCCTATTAAGGATGTTAAGGCCTAGTTGATTAGTCAACTATCCAATAATTAAATGCTTATCGGATAGTCGAGTGGACTAGTCAATCCCCCCCCCGCCCCTTGCTGCCTCTGTCAGATAGAGTCAGCAAAGGGGGGCGGGGGAGAGGGAGCTTCAAAGCAGAAGTGCCGCATGGAGCCTGTACCCAGGCTCCGTGTGGTGCTGCCGCTTTGAAACGCTGCAGCAGCGTTTCAAAGGGGCAGCACCACATGGAGCCCTGGGTCAGCTCCATGTGGTGCTGCTTTGAAATGCCGAGGCAGCATTTCAAAGGGACAGCACCGTACAGCTGAGCCCAGGATCAGCTGTGAAGCGTTGCCCCTTTGAAATGCCGCCATAGCGTTTGCATGGCGCCCAGGATCAGCTGGGGACTCTGAGTCCCCCGCTGACCCCAGACTCCATGAGGGCTGGCCCCCGGGCTGCACACGGAGTTCCGCATTCCTCCTTTGAAATGTACAGGAGCCTCAGCCGTACATTTCTTGTACATTTCAAAGGAGGAATGCAGAAGTGCCTATCATCTAGTTGAGTACTTGATGGAAATTCCATCGACTACTCAACTAGAAAATTACTCGCTATTTAACGTCCTTTTTGCCTATTAGCACTTCACTGTTTTCCTTTAGAGAAGAGAGAAATTCTTCCCGTATCTCATGATATTTGTTAGTTTCATCATTAACATTATATAAAGTAAATTTCTTCTGTCAACATATCAGTCTATTTAAGGTGGGACATGAGAACTTTTCCAGTGTCTAGAGATCTACCTCTGCATAACCAAGAAAAACTTCAACCCATTTTAAAATAATTTGTAGTTTCATAGATTCAGAAATGTCACACATCCTGAATAGGCCCCAGTCCTGCAAACACACAAATGTTTAACCCTATGCACAGAAGTAGTCTGGTTAACATCTTGTTTGTCAGCATTTCTAGTATTGGGCCAGAGGTCCTATTCATCTACTTACCCTGTGACCTTTTCTCTGTGTTCTAGTACAAAGTATGTGAACTTCCAAATGCCTACTCCCCCTTTTGACCCAGTTATCAATTGAAAACAAAAGCATCCATGTTTTTGCTTTAGTGCATATTCAGTCTCTCTAATGAAAAACAATGAAGTAGATGCACTGCAGCTGCAGATTCTTGCTCTGTTATGGAGGTAGCTTGTGGGCCATTTGGAAGTCAAGTTGCTCTGTTCAGCATTTCTATCTTTACCCTTATACTGCACAAAAGGCAGATTCACTGGGCTTAATTCCCAGAGTTTCCATAAGTGATGAATTTGGGCCCGGGGTCCTGGAACAATTTTCATAGTAGGGGTGCTGAGACCCACTACACCAAACTGTAAATCTTAAGTACAATGGAAACCACTGCAAGCTAAGGATGGGGTGAGGGGGGGAGGGGTGCATGAACACTCCTAGTTCCAGCACCTATTTTGGGGCCTATATGAATCAGGAACAAATAATACATTTGAAAAGAAATAGAGGGAAAACAATTTAATGTAAAGGGAAATCCACCTTCTACAAGTGGAATATTCCAAAATAACATTATGTCATTTTGTCCTGCAAAAAATGATGCAACACCTCAGAGTATCGGCACATGCTAATCTTCGTTTCTGGAGTTCAATCACCTGACATGAGTCAGGTTATGAAAAGTTAATGCCCTGTCACATTGCTACCTCCCAAGACTGCCCTTAGGTCTTGAAAGCCAGCCACCCTCCATTCAAATTTATATTACTCCGGGGTTGCCAGTTAATTATTGCAATTTCCGGGCCATTAAATAATAATGATGATAATATAGGTATAACCACATACATATCCTCTTCAAATGGAAGTTGCAAGGTTTCAATAATAAGGATTTTGAGATGAAAAGCCCCAGCATAGTGTAATCTCTTGTTTTATAGCCTGGTGAAATTGTTCCGTCTTCCAAAGTTAATTTTCTGATAGGCTCTCTCTATAAGGGCTCCGCCCAATAATATGGAAGCTTACTTTTGCATGCAGTAGCTATGGAGAATTGATTTTCCTCAGCATTTTCAGCTCCTGTCAGGCTGTGTGAGGCAGCAGAATTCTTTACATTGAGTTGAGTGTTCAGTGATCAGAGAGGTTATAGTTGAGTAAGATTTACTGAGAAAATGATGAACAGAAATTGCACGTGACAGCTGCTTCATAGTATTTAAAACCTAGCTCTAAAGGTGTGGCTGAATATATTTTGATTGATGGCATTATTCTTGTGACTAAGCTAGATCCCTGATGGATCATGTTTCTCATTTAGATACACATATGCGAAGCACATGCTATGGTGGATACAAGAGAGGTCAATGTGTTAAACCATTATTTGGTGCTGTTACTAAATCAGAATGTTGTTGCGCCAGCACTGACTATGCCTTTGGGGAACCCTGTCAGCCATGTCCCGCTCAAAATTCAGGTACAGTATCTTTAAGAGTTATGAAATTTTCCCTGATAATGAATTTTTACAGAGGTCTCAATTCTGACTCTCATAAAATAGAAAATTACATGCATTGATCCCTTTATTCATAAATCCTGAACCTGGAGAAGGATCATGTCAGGAGCTTGACACCCACCTTGCTGTTCTGAATAATTTGCTACTGTGCTGCATGTATGAAGAGTACTGGGCTGAGGTTATTTTCAAGAGGGCATAAATGAGCACCACAAATCTGGCCCGTGATTGCTGCATGCATTATGCCAGGTTTTCAAGCAATGGCCTCCATTGTTGTCAATATGAATAACCACGGATACAGTTTTGACCTCAAAATTATTAATGGGCACATTTTAGGTAACTGAGGTGTCCAAATAGTTAATTACGCCTTCCATTCAGGTGTCTGGATATCTAAATGATCTACCTTGTGTCCACAAATAACTGTGGGATCAGCCAAAATCATGTCTTCCAATTGTGGATGGAGAAAGGAGAGCCCAGTTAAGGATACTTGACCCTTTCTCCCCAAACTGCCCAAAATAACACCATTCGCTACTTTGGAACATAGCTACTCTCCGGCAAGCTTACAATCCTAGGCATTCACTGTGGCAGTACTGATGCTAGAAAAGCACTTTTTGCAGACACACTCCTGGGACTGAAACCAGTAAAGACAACAGGGCTCCACGGGGGTGCCTGTGCTGACCTGGTTGCAGAACGAGGGGCATAGTTCTCTTCACTCTCTACAAAGTTATTGTGTCCAAGCAAAATGTGCCATAAAATGTGTAGCACAGAACAATCTTAAGCTATGGAACGATCTCAAGCTAATCTGTTATCTACTTTATAGGAGAAGATAGTTCAGGATTTTTTTTATCTTAGTTTTAATTGCCAGCCTTCTGAAAAGGGACAGAGAGTTGTAAGCAGTTGGAATAAATTAGCTCAGTTTAGTTGACATGAGATTTTCAAAGAGACCGGGCTGTTCCACATTTGACCGTAAGCCACATTAGATAGAATAGCAACAAAACACCAGTCTGTTATCAGAGCAGGAAAAAGTCATTCCATCAGTGCCTGTTGATACCAGGGCTCCCTTCTTACGGCACAGTACAGTTAAAATGTTTTGAAAATGTAGGGCCTAATGCCATTGACTTCTGTTTTATATTTGAATTAATTTAACAGAACATTTACACACGTGGAAGTTATTTCTTCTGGGCGCTCTTGCCCTCTTCTTCTGTTAAAGATGCCAACGCGTAAGGGTAAAATATAGGACATCCTCAGCTGCTGAGGCAGAAGGGAGGAGAGAATTTTTCAGAAATAAGTTAATTGTTTCAGGAACTGAAGAAATTCCTCAAAGGAAGGAGTTGATCTCTTGCTTCTCAGAAACTCCTCCCACACCAGCCTTACTGTCCTATTCTAAATATAGCTGTGTGCTGACTCCAATGGGTATTAGATTCTTTTCATCTTATGTGAAAGTGGTTATGTGATTCAAGCCAGGAAAAGTGATCTATTTGAAATTTCTGTGTGTAAAATTACTTCAAGCTCAATCTTGACATGGGAGTTTTGCCAGAACAAGGACTTCAGCAGAGAGCCTTTGCAAGATGTTGAACACAGTATATCTTTGTTTTCATTTCTTTGGGATCGGGGAGCAAACACTTGATGCCAAGTTATTGGCAGATTTCATAAGTAGGAGCATCTGTTAAACATAGGGTCTTTCATACACAAATTCAATTGCTGATTATGACGACAGTGGAAGACATTTTGCATGTGAGTACTAAAAAGAAAGAGGGTAAGATCACTAGTTATAGAGTGATGGCTATTATCTAAATTAACAGCATTGTAATTAGCTAGGCAGTTAGCAAAATATATGTGTTGGAAGGTGCTGACCTGTATCTAGTGGTGTTTTTTAGTATGGTTATGACTGTGCAGTGCTGACTGTAGAGTGTTGTGGGCCCATCAGAAAAATTGTAGACACTTACAGAAACTTGTGAGACTCCTTGTAAAAACGAGTCCCTGTGTGTGCCTGAAAACTTTCCTGCTCGTCCACCTTACAGTCAAGCACATATCACTGTGACCTGGATTTGTCACGTGTGCGCACATTTTTACTACAATAGCCTAAAGTTGATGATCTTTAGAGCCAAGTGATAGTAATGACACTTCAGAGTGATGGCAGGATGCTTTGTTGTTGTGGGATAATAAATCTGCTTGTAGATGAACTTGCAAACAATTGGCTCAAAAGAAACAGCTATTTTAAATATTTTTCAGCTGAGTACCAGGCTCTGTGCAGCAGTGGACCAGGCATGACTTCAGGAGGAATAGGTAAGAGCATATAACAGTATCACTTGCCTGGGGTAAAAGTGTCAATGTGCTGAGATATCACAGGCAGTAGGGATGTAGTGAGAGGCAGGGCCTCTGAATGAAGGATGTTCAAAGAAATGAACTTAGGTTTAAGCCCATGGAATGCACCATTTCACTCTACTGGCAGCTCAAGTGTAAGCACATACCCTCATCAGGCTTACGTAGGAACACTCCTTGGGAGCAGTGGATTTGTAAGCCATGAATTTTTACAACAGCATCATATCTTTTTGTTATCTTAGAGAACCCCAGCCTGCAGCCACAGGTGTGCACTTAGCTTACTGGGTACTTTAACTTAACATCTTCCATCCCCCAGGATGGCACTGAGAGGCCTGATAATTTACCGATTCGGCTTGAAATGCAGGGCAGATGTTTGTAAATTGCCTCACAAATAATGGCCTTGGGATGGATTGCTGGTCATTTTCAACACCATGGCTGTAGCAGGGAAGGCCAACTTGTGAGGAGAGGGAAAAGGGGAACCATCACATTGAAAAACCCTCATCTGTGCAGTTGATTCTCTGTTTATCCAATGTTCTTCCCCACTTACCCGATATTGAGTAGCTGGCACATGGCACATTCTGCAGGGATCAGGAGCAATGTGTGCTGAGCTGTGCATAATACAGTGGCTTCACTTTAACAATATTATGGTCCTGCAGGGCTGATCAGAGGTTAGCACGTTCTTGTGGTTCCCTTTGAAGCCCTGTAATCTTAGACCAATTCCTGCAAAGCTTTACTGTAGGAGTCAGTAGGACTGTGCTGCAGAGAAAGCAGACGGTGTTCAGGAAGAAGGGCCACAGAGTGCTACCTGCTGTTGGAATGAAGTGGGGTATGCAAGTGATTCCTTAGCACTCTGTTTTCACATGGGAGACCCTAGTTTCAGTGATGTTAAGTAATCTCCAGCTCCTGTTTTCCTCTGCAGGATTTCAAATACCTGTAGGTTTGTGGTGGAGGTTAGTCACCATGAATGTGGGTGGTCTTCATTCCTGTGGAGGAAGGAGGGCTTTCTGTAGGAGAGTTCAAATGTGGAAACTCGATGTTCTTGATATTGAGAATTAGGACTCTCTTCTTGTTTAATGAATTTGACACACCAAAGTGAATCATTAACTTTGTTGTGTTTGTTCAGACATTAATGAATGTGCACTGGATCCTGATATCTGCCCAAATGGAATCTGTGAAAATCTGCGTGGAACATATAAATGCATATGTAATTCTGGGTATGAAGTGGATCCAACCGGGAAAAACTGCATTGGTATGAAAGTTCCATTAATCCCTATCAAAGTTTGATGTTTGATTGATTCTCTCTGCTCAAGTGTTCCATTGATCCTTCCTGTCTGCTCCACTGATACTTTCTGATGTTTCCTCTGATCGTTTTACCTGCCTTTCTGTGCTCTCAAATGCTCTTTCTGCCTTCCAACATGCTGTGTGCACCTTCAGTGTCCACCCCTGGTTATTGTATTTCTTTTGTCCTACCCAGCTCGGTGACCTCCGTAGCTACTCCTCTGAGCCATCCCAGTTATTGCACCAGAACATTTCCATGCTTCATTACAACTCTTTCCCCATTCCTCTGCAGTCTGGCCTTCTCCCTTTACTTTCCTGGACTTCTTTGAAGCTTCCCAAAGTTTCTGATTTACTTCCCAAATCTCCCTGCCCTTTGTAATATTTCTGCAGTTTCCAGATGTTGTTTCCCTTATTTTCCATAGCATTTCCAGCTTCTCCCAACATTTTTTAGGTCTCTTTCTGATCCCCAGTTCTGCCTAACTGCTCTCTGGGCCTTCTTGATGTTCACCATCCTTTATCACCCTTCTTACAGCTTCTCTCAAGTGACCAAACACATCCAAAAATCCCTCAGAAGTCCCGAGCTTTGGCTTCTCAAATATCATGTGTGCACTTGCATTTTTATTCAATTTTTTTTATTTTATGTTCTGACTGTAATTATGTACATACTAGCATTTTTTATTTTAAATAATTTCAAGAGACATTCCTGTAAGCTATTAAAAATGTCTTAAGTGCTGCTCTTTTAGTGCAAAGCAAGGCATCTTTGTCTGTGTCTGTGTCTGTCTGTCTGTCTCTCCACCTCCTTCCTTCCCCCCCACCCCAGCAAAATCATCCTAATAAAATGAGGCTGCTTAGAAAGGGAATTCTTTCATGGCCTCTTGTCAAGGCCTGGTTTTTTTTTCCTCATAATGTTTTCAATTTTCATTGCAGACATTGATGAATGTGCATTGAACACACTGCTGTGTGACAATGGACAATGCAGAAATACCCCTGGAAGCTTCACCTGCACCTGTCCCAAAGGATTTGTATACAAGCCTGATCTAAAAACATGTGAAGGTAATTAATAACAATCCATTGCATTCTAGCTGCATTAATTGCAGTTTAAAACATTTTACCATATTACTAGAATTCTTAATAGCTCAGTATTCTTCTCCAGCAGTTGATATGATTTTCAGTTAAGGTAGAACAGAATAGTTGTATATTATACTAATGCATAGAAACCCAGGCAGTGAAAATTTGATCCATGAAAGCTTAATATCTAATAAAATCTCCAATCCAAACTAGAGATGTATTTGTAGCCTACTGAGAACATTGGAAATTGCCAATATTTTACCTTTGACTCTGAATATTTTTTTAAAAAGAGCTATTTGTACTGAAAGAATTTTGGGGACAGGGGTAAGGTTTTGACTTCTGCTGTAAAGACAGATGTCAGATGTACATAATGAAGCTTCTTCCCCTATTTATTTAGTATGAGTAGTGCAGGTAGTGATGCCAACTGTTGAGGTTTTTATTATTTACCATGTGGTAATGTTGAAAATGTGCCTGGTATATATGAAACACCAAGGGGAAAACAGTGTCTGACCTGAAGAATTTGCAGTCTAGAAAGACAAAGGGAATTGATAGGTGGGGGACAAGAATGCAGCATGGGAAGGTTAGACAACATGATGGTAAAAACACCTGTGTCTGGTCTAAACCAGCAGTGTCCTCATCACTAGCAGATATACATGCTTGTGACAACAGTAGGGAAAGTGCTAGTGTGAATGAGACTTGAGTATTTTAGAATAGATTGTGTAAGTTCAGCTGGGCCAGGGAGAGAGGGGATCCTAGTTTAAAATCTGCTTTGAGCCACAGGCTTATCATGTGGCCAAAACATTTGCTCAACTCAGGCAGTTCAGTTGTAAAACTGGGCGGTCGCACCTCACTGAAGAAAACAGATGTGGCAGCTGAGTAGAGCTTTCCTATCAATGTCATGAGGTAGCACATTTTTTATCATGTTCTCCATCGCCTTCTCAGAAGAGCACCATAGCTAGAAACCAAAATATCAGGAGAATTTCCTGTGAAGTAGGAAGATTCTGTCTGTTTTAGCTAGATTAAAGGAGGCCTTCTAAAGTCTGCTGGCATCTGTAGGCACTAACGTGCGGGTGTTTCTCTTCTTCTAGATATTAATGAGTGTGAGTCTAACCCCTGCGTTAATGGATTATGCAAAAATACACTTGGCTCTTTTGCTTGTGAATGTAGCCCTGAAAGTACTTTGGATACAACAAGAACCATCTGCATAGGTATTTATTCATTAAAGGTTATATGTTCATTAGCTGAAAATGTCCAGTGACATACAAATATTGTACACCAAGAATAGCATTTTTCTAAAGAGCATTTAAAAATAACTTGGATAGATAAGTTTAGTGGAAAATGTTACAGAAAAATGTTAAGAAAGTATTTGTTTTCACCATTGCCTTGGGTACATGGCTCTAGTTATTGGAACACAATGTGCTTTTATATCAGATTTCAGAGAGATGATAGATTTTGTGCATACTGTACAGACTGCTAGGGCTGGCTCCTTAAAACCATACCTGCCCATTTGGGTGCTTCTACAAGAGAGGCTATCCAATGATTACAGGAAGGTGTAGTTTGTGACTTGAGGTGGAGCCTGAGCAAGGGATGCTGTGCAGGCTTTCCCACCCCAGAAACATCCCTGGAAAACAGGGTTTCTTGGAGATACTCCCCTGAGTCACAATTTCTTCTCCGCTTCCTTCTTACTCCTGGGAGTCAGTAATTTAGTGTTGACATAAATCAGCAATAAAGTACTAACCCCAATCCCGATGTGGGGTCACCTTCTCTGGCCAGCGAGCAGGGAGGTGAAGACAAAAATTTGTTAAGCATTCACTTATGTAACGCCAACAGATCCCAGTTGTCTGCGGGCGGAATCAAACCTGGGACCTCTGGAACTTAGAACATGATCTCCTCCTGCATCAGCTAAAAGCCAGCTTGCTGTTAGCTAAGGCTGTAGAGCAGACTCATTTTACTCTCTGTAAGTGGTCTTGGTGGGAGAGTGGTCTAGTTGGGACATTATACCACACCCAGGAGGTGTGGGGGTTACACTTATTCTTTGCCAGTTCCTACCCACCTGCTCTGAGAAAGCAGGACACTAGTCCAGCTTACTCTCATGCACCCTGTCCCAAATATCAACCAGGGGGCGTAAGAGGAGTTCGTTCTCCCTCCTACTGTTCTGAGTCCCAGTAAATATTATACTCCAGATCCTGAATGGTGCCACTGGGGCCAGTAGGCATAAAGTCAATGGGAGTTGTAGGTGTTCAGTACTGAGCCAGGGGTTAGGATGTAGCCCAGTACATTTTTAGTAACACTGTTTCCTTCTAATGCCAGTTACAAGTTTTGCATGCTGAAATTCAAGCACATTGGCAAATATATGAGCCATTATATGTGTGTCATGTGTTTGTGAATATATGTAATGCTACATACTTTGTATGGCAGCGTCTTGTTTTTCTTTCCAATAGAAACTATTAAAGGCACCTGTTGGCAGACTATTGTGAATGGAAGATGTGAAATAAATATCAATGGGGCAACTCTGAAGTCCCAGTGCTGTTCCTCACTAGGTGCTGCTTGGGGTAGCCCATGTACGCCCTGTGAACGAGGTAAGATCACTGGTTTATTCTGATGATACCCCCAATTAACAACACGATTCTTATCACAGTTAATATATCTGCTTCCTCCTCTCCCCTCACAATTTAATTTATAAAGCTACTCAAATGCATGAATACCATAGTAATTCAGCCAGATGGGCTTGATAGAGCAGGTCTAAGCCTACAAAAAGGATAAGTGGCTAGGATTTCCAAAAGTATTTGGCACCTAGTTTGTTCTTTTAATGACTAAAACAGAGGCCAGTGAGCATTTATGTACCTATGCCACATTAAAAAAGGGGACAGTAGACATGGTCTTAATCCCTAGCTACCTAGGGCAAGCTTTACACAAATGCTACACATTGTGGCTGTAGTCAATAGGGCAAGGTGGTCAGCTGACTTTTTCTGGGAATTTAAAAACTACTTCAGTGCTTTGCTTGCTCTATTAAGATATGGAATAAAGTTGTAGGGTGTATGTCAACATGCATTTACAGCAACTATGCTCACTGGTGCTCAGTATTTCTGAAAATTTCAGCTAGTTCTATTTAGAGTCAGGTCAACTGACTTCCATGGTGCTGGGCATAGGTTGGTAAAACTTGCATCACAAAATAATGTTACTCACACTTTTCCCACCCAGTGTAATGCTTGCGGGGCAGCAGTTGGTCATATAGGGCACGTCTAGACTGTGTTTCTCTTTCTGGATACCGGAAGTATCTCAAAATAGCAACATTGCATCTTTAAAAGTGCCCACTATTTTCCAAAATAGCAGGCGCAGTATTTCAGCAACCCTGTAACCCTCATTCCAAAAGAATTAAGGGGATTTGTAGGAATAGTGCCTTATTTTGAAATTTGGCGCTGTGTAGACAGCGCCAAATTTCAAAATAAGTTCTTTTGATTTAGACTCGGAATAAGCTACACAATTTGCGTAGTGCAAATTGTGTAGCTTGTTCTGAAAGAAGGGTGCTGTCTAGATGCACCCAAAATGTCCTGAACTTGGAGCTTTAGGTTAATATGTTCTGCAATTTGATTTGAAGGACTGGACTACAATCTGATACTTCATGTCTCTGTACTATAGTTTGTATTAATTAGTGATATAGGGATCCTGCCAAGGCAGCATTAGGTGGATGGCTTCAGAGCTCCCACTAAAAGTTATTAGGCATATGGATGTTGTAGTAATGAAGATTTTAGCCCCTGTTATAAGAAATCCTGGATTACTTAATTATGTAGTGAATCCTACATCAGAGGAAGGAACTGCTCAAGATCCTTGTCTATGTGCTTGATAATTAGATAATTGGTGTGAATGAAGCTGGAGTCATTTAACTGCACCTTTTCTTTAGTTAGTGAGGAAAAGATCCAAAGCGAGTAATTGACACATTCCATTGTTAATGTAGTTATCCTGTTCTGTGCCTTTAATAACTCAGAAATTACTTTCTGGACTCCCCTATTTTTATAGGAAGAAATGTTAATGTTTAATGTCTTCTTTTTTGTTAATAAAGTAAATCATAGCAGCAAGTGCTGGACTCTCAAAGTTCATGTTTCTTTGTTTATTTACAGACCCAATCTGTTCAAAAGGATATTCAAGAATAAGGGGAACATTATGTGAAGGTATTTACTGTTACTTTCAAACATAAACCATGTTTTGAATGATGAAATGCTGGTGTTTATATTTGGTGTTATTTGCCAAGGAAAAACATTGAGCCAAATTCGTCCCTGATGTTACTCCATTGGCCTCATCAGCTTTATACCCAGGATTAATATGGTCTCACTGGTTAATACGTGGTAATGTTATAGATTGATGTCACTCACTCAGAACACACATTTTTGCAAATATTAACTAGAGTAGTATATGGAGATGGTTCTACCTTTTCTAATATTGTTACTAATTATGTAGTAACATTCTGGGTCAAAACAAAATGTATGCTGTGTCTGTAATAACAATTACAGAAGAGTAGTTTTATGATATAACAATAGGATTTTGTCATTAAAACACTTCATAAACATACACAAATCAAATAAAATTACAAAAATGTTAAAATCAAATTTAAATATTTTCTTTTTTAATAATTTCTAGCTTTAGTTTTCTTGTTGTACAAGGAATCTGTCTCAGACCATGGTAAAACATTCATTAAAGAAAAGGTTGGTTTTTAAAACTTTTTTTTTTTTTTTTTGCAGTGTGTGAGATCATCACATATTATGCAGTGAAAATGTAAAGCCCCAACGCCCTTTTCCTTCCTTATTGTGGATTAATTTGAACTTCAGCCAAAGAACTGCACTGTGTATTTCCCTCCTATACACAAGCTCAGAGTCTCAAACTGTAGCAGGTCATCATGACTGACAGAATCTGACATGACATTGCAGTTAAAATATTTTAAAAACAAATTATTCCCACATGTGGCTTCTAGAAAGAAGCACTTTTTTTTTTGACAAATGAGCAAACTAAACACAACCAAAAAATTGAATAAGTACAACACCCCCACATGTATTCTGCACTTTCCAAATGGTGACTGAATACCTTGGCACTTCTATACCACAGACCCACTGTATAGAACTTATCTGACCTCAGCAATACTTTTTGGAGTGTGTAAGTGAAAGAAAAGGGGAAAAAAGTGGCCCCACCTATATCTATTCATAAGGAAAGACTTAGTACATTTTCAACACTGCTGGGATGGAAAAATTATTAATCCAAGATGTGAACACCGTGTTTTCAGCATTTCTTTTACCGGCACTTTAGTTTACAACTGTTCCATGCTTTAATCCTTCTCATTCCAGTGGGCCAGAATAGCTCAGCTTTCTCACACTATTTATCCTTCCTTCTCACATGTTTAAATAGTGTTTGGTGTCCACAAACATAAGGCCTGTTCAAATCAGATGATTCAGGGGAAATATTTGTTTAGGAAATTTAGGGAGGAGGATGGTAATAGAAATTCCCAAGGATGATAGACAGTCACTCATTCCAACACACAGTTCAAGTAAAATGGGTTTTGTGCAGGGAAGTAAGTTTAGGTTAGTGGGCTGGAATTACCAACATTCTTCCAAATCACAAACAAGCCCTGTAGATGAAAGTGTCCACAGGTCATCTGCCACCTTGTCCAATGAGGTCTGTTGCATTTGTTGCACATAATCATGGACCCAGTGGTCTTCCTTTCTATTTCCCAGCCATTATGGAGCTGTCACTTACCCCTATGGAGTGTGCAAAAAATGCAAAGGTTCCCTAGTGGCAGCTCTGGCCACACTGCTGTCTCCTACCAGCACAAGAGTCTTGCACAGGTTGTTTCCATACTGTAAATTTCACCCTATTAGCCTACCAGTATTGCCAGCCCCAAAAATTCACATCCCAAAAATCAAGATTTTTTTTTTTTAAAGAAAGATGATGTGTTATGGGTCTGTCTTTTGATTGTTGAATTCACTCTGCCAATGTCCCCAAATTTATTAAAGTGATTTTGGCCTCCTGGTCCAGTAGCTCTCCCTCCTGACCCATTGCTCACAGGAAGGGAGGAAGGAATAGAATCCCTTGAGCTGCTGGATTCTTTCTGCTTCCTCCTTTCCTCCCTCCAGTGAGAATGGGGATGGTTGCCTGAGGGAACGGGTGGAAAGCTCTACTTTAAATAGCTCCCTGAGGGGGTCTTTCCCAGGAGGAGGGCAATGGAGAAGACAACCAGTCAGTGGAGTTTCCTGTCAAAAACTAATATTTATATAATTGGTCTGGAGTGTCACCTGTCACAGGCAACCTGGCTCCTGTGTAGGCCAGACTCACATCACTCAGATGAAGATATTGCGAGAGTTGGCAACACTACAAAATCGGAGCAACCAATTTCCTGGTGTCACACTCTGAATGAGCAATTCAGCAGCGGGTTGTAATAGCCTTTCCATTCTAATCTTCTGGGCTTGCTCCCTCTGGATTTTTTTAAATTTCTAATGCTCCATCTTGGCCTACAGTTTAATTTCTAAGATAATTTTCAACATAAATGGTCAAGCTGCTTTTGTGTGAAATATGGCATGTTCCACAAAAGGAGTAGGTAGAAGGGCATTACAATCCAGTTGTTTATGTTCAGGCTATCTTTAAGCAGAACGAATTATTGTTTATACCTTGTCATACAAAACAATACAAAATTTACCTCTTAAAAATAAAATTCAGATGCTTTTATACAAGTTAAAATCCATGCTCACCAGGGATATGTTAAAGAACTTAGGTTGATCCATGAAGTCACAAGTGGTTGAAAAAAACACTGTACCAGATATTTTTTTAAAGTATGCAAGTGTCTAAAGATAAAGATAGGCACCTACATACTTTTACAAAACTGTCTCATAATGAACATACAGCAGGACAGCTTTTTTCAGTGACCTAATTTTGTTTTATTGATGAACCTGATTTCAGGAGGCATATCAAAGGTGCAATGATAACACTTTTAATATATTTTAATCAGTTGCACAAGGCTGTAATTAATTCAGTCTGACTTGCATTGGAAAGCCCAAGAGTTTGGAATTTTGCCAGACTTTGTGGATTTATATGTTTTCGTAGTCAGTCTTGAAATGGGGGTGCTAAAATGTTACATTTTTGTAATGTGGGATATGTTTATTGCATTGATTTACATTTTTAAAATTTTGTCTGGAAACAGATGTAAACGAATGTGACGTGTTTCCCGGGGTGTGTACGAATGGCCAGTGCATCAATACCTTGGGTTCCTTTGTTTGCCACTGTGCTAGTGGAATGATTTTAGATGCTTCTGGACGGACATGTCTTGGTAGGTATCAAGCTATTTTACAGGGGAGATGGGGTAGAGTTTTATGTTTGGGGGGGACACCCAAATCTCTGTATGTCAGACAAAGATTTGCATTCTGTACTTTCTTGTAAACAGGGATTTTATTCATAATCATTTTAAAATGGGATTAATAATGGGGCACAGAGCCATTTGACTCTAGGTTGCCAGTTGGGATGAGGTAGTATAGTTAGTGACCAAAACTCATCTGATGAGGGGTCAGGAACTTTATATGAAATGAGATGGAAGCCTTGGTCCATTTCCAAGAGTGCAAGTTTGGAAAAGAGGAGACTGAGGGGGGGATATGATAGAGGTATATAAAATCATGAGTGGTGTGGAGAGGGTGAATAAAGAAAAGTTATTCATTAGTTCCCATAATATAAGGACTAGAGGACACGAAATGAAATTAATGGGTAGCAGGTTTAAAACTAAGCGAAAGTTCTTCTTCACACAGCACATAGTCAACCTGTGGAACTCCTTGCTAGAGGAGGCTGTGAAGGCTAGAACTATAACAGAGTTTAAAGAGAAGCTAGATAAATTCATGGAGGTTAGGTCCATAAAAGGCTATTAGCCAGGGGGTAGGAATGGTGTCCCTGGCCTCCGTTTGTCAGAGGCTGGAGACGGATGGCACGAGACAAATCGCTTGATCGTTGTCTTCAGTCCACCCCCTCCAGGACACCTGGCGCTGGCCACTGTCGGCAGACAGGCTACTGGGCTAGATGGACCTTTGGTCTGACCCAGTACGGCCATTCTTATGTTCAAGTGTCCATATTATAACACCACTCAGCAAACTTAGCCATGTTTGGCAACCTTTATTGGTTGGCCTCAGCAAGAAGGATAGAATGGACCTGGAGACTAGTCCCACTCCTCCCTGAAGGTGGTCCCTCCAAGCCAGGGCTGGGGTACATATGAGTTTGAGGAAGCCTCCCCATGCTGCATCTGCTTGTGGGGAAAGTCTGGAAAAAGACTTCAGCTTCAGCTGTTATCTATAGACTTTATCCATAGTACATTCACCTCTTTTTAACAACAAATATTTGAGCTCTGTTGGACAAAGACACAGATTATGGCAGCACTGGAATGCTTGGGCCCCTCTGTTCCCTGATCCAAAATGGACTTCAAATGCTGAGCCCCATTTCCTGGAAAGTTTTAGGTCTATTAAATCTGGGAAATGTTAATTCCAGATCTCAATGCCAGTAATTCCAGGGAAAAGAGCTATGCAGTATCTCTGGTGCGTACTCCTGAGCTGAGGAAATGGAGCAAGCCCCACTGAGAAGGGATTCTGGGGGAGGATTCTTGTGTTATGCTTTTCCCTCCAGCCCCCGTTTCTCCAGACTTTTATCAAATGCACAGAAATTCATGAAATTTCTCATACAACACACATGTGCATGCACACACACAATTTTTTGTCAGCTCACTATTTAATTACCCAACAGACATTCGCTTGGAGACTTGTTACTTGAAGCACGAAGATGAAGAATGTACATTACCAGTAGCAGGCCGGCACCGAATGGATAGTTGCTGCTGTTCCATTGGTGCAGCATGGGGCCCTGAATGTGACGAATGTCCTCTGAAGGGAACTCCTGAATTTGAAGCTCTTTGTCCCAGAGGTCCTGGATTTGCTACTAAGGAGAAAGACTTTATAAATGGAAAACCATTATTTAAAGGTATGTAAGGGGTTTTAATGATTTTGTAAAGCCATTGGGGAAGGGGAGGCAAACCTTGATGGCATTCCTTGCTTTTTATTCTTTCCTTACTCAGATTAAAAATCCTGTGGAGTTGAAATCTGCAGGAGATAGAGCTTGGATAAGGATGGAATGATAACTGAGTTAGGATGTATGGCCAGATTTTTCAAAGGTATTTAGGCATCCTAAGATGCAGATAGGCACCTAGTGGGATTTTAAAATGTGTCTAAGCAACTAAACCTGGGCCCTAACCCACATTTGAAAGTTTCACCAGGTGCTTGTCTGCATCACCAGGCATCTAAATACCTTTGAAGATCTGGCGTTGGCCCTATATAAATCGGAATAAAAAGAGCAGCTAACTTTGGAATGATTATAGAACCACTGCCTACTGCACCTGATATGTATGTTTAAGTGGCCTTTGAAATCAAGGGAGAAAGAGACTCCACACACCTTGAAAATCTTTGCACAGCTGATGGATGCTGAAGCAGAAACATAAAGATAGCTTCAGCTGGGCAAAAGTGAACCTACTCTAGATTCTGAGTCAGAAAGTTTGTTGGCCAAATCATTGTATTCTCATGGTAGAAACAGCATATGAAGACTTTGTTCATTCATGTCATAATGTGACGCTAGGGGGTAAATTTCAAGCATCAGTGGGAATAATGTAGTGCCCATTCTGAAAACTTCTTCCCTTTGCTACCAGTTAGATTGAGCAACATGGTGAGAAAAGTGCAAGGGGATGTAGATGTGTTTGGGAAAAGCATTTAAAGAAACTAGTTAACCAACAAAACCAATGCTTTCATGTTAGAAAGGAAGGGGAAACCCAAATGCAAATGACAATTGGTGGTGGTTGTTTCAGGATCAGTTTTATAAACAGTTACCAAACATTTAATTATCCATAAAGAAGTGTGACATGTGCTTTTGTTTATGGCAATTATATTCTCTCTGACTCATGGACCTCTCATTTTTCTCAGAAATCAAGGGATGGAGCGATTCTTTTGGCAGTTCTCTTTGGCCAGGATGGGCATGATCCAGTGCCCACTGAAGCTAATAAGTCTTTCCATTGACTTCAGTGAGCCCTGGACCAGACTGTTAGATAAAGGGGGGGGGGGGAATAGCCATGAGTGACAAAAGAAACTGGGACTCAGCTTCATGTGTGTTGCTGCTTTGCATTACTATGGTGGTGAATCACTGTATGAATTATTTGCTGTGATCTCCAGTTATAAAAGGGGTGGGAGTATGATAAATGGGAGTCCCTGAACACTGAAGGTAGTGAGTCCTTTGTACTGCTCATGTAATGGCCCCTTATTGCATGTTTTAGGGACTATGTGGGCCTCATTCCTGCTGTCATATGCATGGAAAGCAGCTTATGGGAACTTAGTAATGTGGTCTGTTAAGATGATGTAAAGTCAAGGCATTAGATCACTGGTTGTGTTACTGCCAAATCCTGCCCCCCAGCAACTCCCTATTTTATGGTACAAGATCATAAAAGGAAAGGAGCTAGGAGGAATCTGGGGCTTTTGAATAGCTTTGCATTGAATGAAGGCCTCTGTTACAACCTAGTTACATAGCAAATGCTGCTAATTCTACTGTTACTTCCATACTGGTTCCCAGAGTTCCACTCTCCCTAGTAACTCACAGTGTGCAATCACTGCACTCCACCTCCCTCTCATAGCATCATCTGTGAAGGTCTTTGTGTTCACCCATAAAATCATAAAAAGAGAATGAACTACTTTAAATAAAGAAGCAGGATCAAATTTTCACAAGATCCTCACTCAAATCATTCTCTACATTTGTTTCTGTAGGGTGCAAGTACATTCTTTTTCTGATCCATTCTTTTTGTTCCCAGAATGCCCAAATGAAATTTGAACATGTCGTACCTCATTTTTCTCATCTGTGAAACAGTACTAATATGTTTCTATTTTTGTAAAGCTCTTTTGAGATCTAGTGATGAAAAGGGCTATATGATTGCTTAAGAGGTTTTCATTCTTATTTGTGTGTGTTGGTTTTCATGCACAAAATTGTAGTTGCAGCTTTTAACAAGTTAGTCATTTATTGATGGATTTTTTTTTTTTTTTTTTTACTAACCTGGATCTCTTTCAATGAAGTTTGACTAAATTGGATGATTTCTGAAAATAACCAAACTTTTCTTTGTCTCATTTTTAGATATCAACGAATGTAAAATGATCCCAAGCCTTTGTACTCATGGAAAATGCAGAAACACCATTGGCAGTTTTAAGTGTAAATGTGACAGTGGGTTTGCTCTTGATTCTGAAGAAAGAAATTGTACAGGTAAAATCTTACCTGGTAGCTTTCAGAACATTGTATTTAAAATTCAGATGTTGAATTCTATTTTAATGTGTTTTAAAATTATTTGTATTTTAGATATTGATGAATGCCGCATCTCTCCGGATCTCTGTGGCCAAGGCAGCTGTGTCAATACTCCAGGGGACTTTGAATGTGAATGTTATGAAGGCTATGAAAGTGGATTTATGATGATGAAAAACTGCATGGGTATGTTCTATCTCACATACTAAAGATGGGGTGCAGAGGCTACGTGTTGGGGTTGGTTTTGCAAAGTCTTGTTGTTTCAGTTTCCAAAACAAAACCTGACTGGTTTCCTGATCTGGTTTTCTTTTTACTGAAAAGGCAAATGGAAGGTTTTGTTTTTGTTCCATTTCCCCAGTGGGTAAACCAGACTGGTTTTGGATTTGCAAAATCTTATTAGTCAAATCCATCATTTGGGTCTTTGGTTCATTTAATCTGAACCACTAAAGTTCAGGGGCTGGCTTTGGAAGAGAGTTAGGATAAAAGAGCCTAGGCTTGGCCTGTCTCCACTCAGTGGTTTGTTATTTCAACATGCTCTAGTTTTGTGCTTGAAATTTTCAGTTAAAAATAATGAAAAGTAAATGTTGTTACTTATCTCATTTCAGAGCTGACCCTGAAGTGGGTGCTTAGGTTTTACTCCACAAATAATTTTGCTGCTTCTCTAGGGTGTCAAAGCACAAATGCACATAGGGCAGAGATTCTCACTTCATCCCCAAGAGCTCCATCTCCCAGCTGGCAGCACGGCCTTACATGGCATCACTAGTAGCAGTGTTTGTATGCTTTGTGTCATCATTGTTAATCAGGCTGTGCCCTGAGATACCCTGGTGTGAATCAAGAATAATTTTATGGAAACGAACAGAGTTACTTCTGATTGAGGAGTGTGTGATTAAGAGCAGAATGAGCCTCTTTGGGGGAGGAGGAGAGGAGCAGGGAAGGCAGGCCCAGGGCAGAGCATGGCTCAGTTTAAGTGCTGAATAGCTACAGTATACATTTTAAATGATGACTGATGCAGGCCTCAAAACATGTAGGGACAGTGCACAGTGATGTGAAGTGACAATTTTGAAAGTATGTTTCTCTTTTAAGAGTGTGCACACTAGTAAAACCTACCAACCTGCCCACCCACTCTTAGGAGACAGGCCGTTTTCTGATCCATAATTGTAGTAAATGGGGTTCCAGCAGGCTGGAGCTCTTCCCCAAAATGAATCTTGTCTTGCCCTTCTTCCTCACTGGTTGAAACCCTTCCAGCTTGGCAGCCGGTGCTCCTTCTGAAGCCCCTTTCTGCAGCTGCAGTCTGAAGCTGACTACTGGGTCCTCAGCCAGCAAAAGAAAGCTGGTGGACTTGGAGCATGTCTCTGGGTGGGGAGAGAACTCAAAGCTGAGAGGCCAAAGAGAGAAGTAAGGACATTGTCCACAAGGTAGAGAAGAACAGTTTTATTGATTCTCTGAGGGCAAAGGGGGTAAGTACCTGAGAAGAGGGTGTGTCTCTCGAGATATGGAGGAGAAGGATCAGCAACTGAAAGAGGTCAGAATACTATTCTCAAGAGAGGGAGTGATGCATAGTGAAGAGTTGCATATAGGCACTTTCAGACTTCCAAGGATCAATATGCACCTGTTCCTAGCATTGCTGTCAAGCGCCAGCACTTTCTTCTCTGTTGCAGGCAGGGCCTTTTAGTTCCTACATTGATGTGTGTTCTTTTCCTTTTACAGACATTGATGAATGTCAGCGAAATCCTCTTTTGTGCCGAGGTGGTGTTTGCATAAATACAGAAGGAAGCTTTCAGTGTGAATGTCCCATTGGTCATCATATAGCTCCAAATATCTCCGCATGTATAGGTATGATGATGCCAGCAAATTGTGCACTGTATGTAGGTCATTTCTGTACTTGCATTCCATGGCTCTAGCTATGCAAACATTTATGGCATTTACTCAACACTGTTGCAGTGCAGAGACTTACAGTTTGTTACCTTTGTCTTTTTTGAAATAGACATCAACGAGTGTGACCTAAGCCACAACCTGTGCAGAAATGGACATTGTGTCAACCTGATTGGAAGGTATCAGTGTGCCTGCAATCCTGGATATAAGTCCACACCCGACAAATTATACTGTGTTGGTAAGAACTTAATCCTCAGAGCATCTTTAATTATTAATGAACATAGACTACCAATTAATGCTTGCTACTTCATTAACAACAGTTGATGTAAAGAATAGTTTCTATCTAATAAAATACAACTTCATCGGATTCAATAATCTCAGGCGCAGTGTCAAAGCAGTGTGAAATACCCTGAGCATGCACTTCCCTTTCTTTGAGATGGAGGAAGTGACATCATTATTTCAAATGTGACCCTTATGCCCACATATTCTTTGCCATTTGCCCAGCAAACACTCTCAGTATTTACACAGCATATTTATTTATTGGATAATTTTGTACGGTAAATTGACTGGTAGATATAAAAAAACCCAATAACTTTGAATGTGACATAAAATGTAATAACTAAGGACACTTACATATATTGTGATACCCCTCAGATCCGTATTTTATTTCAGATTGAGATTGCTGCGGTTGCATTGCATTGGTAGAGTAGAAAAGTGCGTGTGGTTCAGTGGCATGTATTCTTAAACTAATTTGTAAATATCTCTATTGTACACCTTCCTATTGTCAGTTTCCATAAAAGCCAAAAGTTCAGAAAGGGCTTATAAGCTCAGACCAGATACTGGGTATAAACAAATAGGAATGCACTTTTTGTGTTTTGAAAAACTTTGATGTACATGCTAAAAGAGTAGCTCTGATCCTGTCTGAGTAAGGTGTACATAGTCAGGGACTTTAGCCCAATCCGGTATATTCTTACATGAGCTACTCCTGGGGGGAATTCTGTGCCACTGTGCATGCATAGAAATTATGTCCTCCATAGATTTCTTTGCTTCCCCACATAAAAATTACTTTCTGGCAGGGAAGCAAAGGGAAGCCACAGGAGCAGTCACTTGACCCTTCCCAGAAGTATATTTCATGTGCCCAGGGCAGCCAGCAGAGAGAGAGATCATTGTGGGGCACAGGGCAGGACTGGGGAAAACTCAGTTGGTGGGCCCTATCCTACTGAGCTCAGCTGTTAGCCCTGACTGGATGGGACTTCCTCTGACCCTGCCTGGCATCCAGGGTTGCGTCAAACCCACTGCCAGATTCCGCCCTCAGCTGTAAGAAGTTCTGCAAATGCCTCCCGCCCCCACAACCTGCACCCATTGCTCCTTAGCCGCAGGGGGGAAGGATCATCGTACGGGGAGCTGCTCCCCCACCCACTGAACCACCTACCCCACTCATACCAAGACCCTCTAGCAGATCCTCACCCACCCCTCGAACCCAACCCCCCTCCTGATGAGCCCCACTCCCCCTGTACCTAGACATCTCCAACGAACCACCCATACCTGGATCCCCACCCCACTGAGCTCCAATCACTCCACTTGGATTCCTGCCCCACTGAGCCTCCCCCTGCCCAGCTTCTGGACCCCACATTGAGCCCCCTACACCCATACCCACTGCTGAGCTCTAGCGCCCCCCAACCCCTCTCATTGAGCCCCAGCCATCTTCACCTAGGCCCTCTTGCACTGTCCCATTACCTTTGCATCCAGAATCCCCCAACAAGGTCCTGGTCAGACAGATTCCATCCCAACACTGCGACACCCCCCCCACTACCCCACACAGAACCATCTCAACCCATTCCTGAATCCTCCCACACTAAGCCCCTCCACACTTGGACCTTTCCAGGCCGAACCTGCTTGCTAACATGTAGCACAGAGGGGCAGGCCCTTGGGGTATTTCTAGGGCAAGCCCGGTCCTTGCACTGTGTCAGGATTGGGTGCAGCCTCATGGCTGAGTCCATGTCTGGGGGGGGGGCTGGGGGTGCTGCAGAGTAATTTCCCACTTCTGTGCAGCCGATAGCCTGTGCTCCCCATTGCCATGTTAGAGCCATCACATTTATCTGACAAATAAAATGTGCACAGAAATGTTAGTATTTTGTTGCAGAATGCCCTCAGGTGTAACAAGCATTTCTGCTGACTTCAGAGGATTCAGCAACTATAGTAATGGGGACTATATGGGTGCCTAAATGCATATGCAAATAATCCTTTACTTCTGTGTAAGTACCTGCACATGCAAATGCAGTTGTGTAAAAAATTGAGCAGAAATTGTGTGGGCAAATGTAGATGCTGTATTGAAACCCCTTTTAAAATTGACCCAGCATGTATCCCTGAAATGTGCTTAGCAAAAAAAAAAAGCTTTTTGTATTATGTGTTTAACTTTCCTTTCTTTCCTTTTAGATATTGATGAATGCGACATAGGGAATGGAGGTTGTGACACCTTCTGTACAAACTCAGAAGGCAGCTATGAATGTAGCTGTAAACCAGGGTTTGCACTAATGCCAGACCACAGATCTTGCACTGGTAAGGTAGCTTTGTGAGCATTTGTACTGACAGTTCTTTACTTTATATTGAAAAAGGAGGTGCAGTTTTAAGAATATAGTTTGAAATCATTTATTCTAACTTATTTTCATTAATTCTTACAGTTCTCCTTGCACACTGCCTACAGGTTATGCGTAATATATTTTATTTAGACAAATATTACATCAAACAGAAATAAAATGTAGTTAGATGTTATGCATGGCAGAATTTGGTTCTCTCCTTGACTGAAGGAGTACAATACCAAAGTCACAGCCTCATAACTTCCAACTTAATAGCTCTTAGGGGGATAACTTTCAACAAAAAGATGTATATTGGTAGCTGTCCATTCTACAGCAGTATTATTTCAGAGCCTGTTGCTATTACAAGAAAATCAGCATCCATTATGAGTCTAGGAGCAAAGATTATTTTATCTTCTACAGGGCCATACATAGGTTTTTGTAGGCCCAGCGCAAAATCTGAAACCCAAGGTGCAAAAACACTGAGATGAGACCCCAGAGGGGTGATGTACAGCAAGCCCACCTCACCTTCACCCCGCAGTAACAGCTCCTGTCCTGTGAAGCTGAACCTGGCATCTTGCTCTGGGTTTAACGACCTAGCACATGCAGTTGTGCCCCTGCTTGGGTTTGGCTTAATCATTCCTCTGTCATGAAGGAGGGATTAAGTGGTGTTACCACCCTGTGCACCAGGTTGCAATTCTGCTCAATTTGAGGACCCTCTCAAACAGTGGCTCTGGGGCAGACTGTCATTTCCCCTCCATCTGGATGGACCTAATCGTGTGTAGAAGGGGTATTTTCTCCCCCAGTGCAAAGTATTACCTGATGTATTAGACTTAGAGTCTGAGCCAAAGCCCATCAAGTTAATGAAAAGTCTTCCACTGGTTTCAAGTGGCTTGAATCACACCTTTGGGTCCACAGTCATAAGCAAATAGGTTTTCGGTGAACAATTCCGAGCCTGTTATAATTATCTGGATATGTATGCACAGTAGTGACAAATTTGGTGAGAGACTGACAGTCTCTTATACCTGTTCTGTGGCTCTGTAGTGAATATATCCCCTTTTAGCCATATGCACTAGTAAGAAGGTGCTAATGTAGCATTTCCCAAATGCAGCCACCATGGCTGCATGCAGCAATTGAGGACTTTGCTTGTCACCACAACCTCCTGGGTAAATCTGCTATGAAAAGTGATACTTGTTAATAACACTGTTCACAACACATTTACTAGCTAGAAATATGTGTATATGTGCATAGTTGTTTCTTTTTTTCCTAAAGCTAATTAAGTATTTTAAGAGAGAGTGTGAAAGCAGCCCCCAGCAATAGTTGGTGGCCACACCTTGAGGCCACCAGAAAATTTGTCCTGAGAACCTCTGCCCTGATGCCTGTTAAACTGGACCATTGTCCGTGCAAAACAAAGGCAAATCCTAGAGTAGGATTTGAAAAGTTGACTGTACTATAGACGAGTCCGCAGGCGGATCTAGTCAAATCTGACCTTGATGAAGGGCCTAAAAAAATTATGAATTTGATTGAGTCTTTGCATACGTATTGCCTGCCAGTATTATTAGGATTACCAACTTTCTAATCGCAAAAAAAAAAAAAAAAAAAATGAACACCTACACTTGCCCCTCCCCTTCCCTGAGGTCCCATACTTTCTCCAAGGCCTTATCACCCTTCCCTGAATCCCTCTGCTGCTCACTCACCCCCATTGTCACTCACTCATTCATTTTCACTGGGCTGGGAGGGGTTGCACTGCTGTGGGGCATGAGGGCACCAGTTGTGAGTGCAGGCTCTGGAGTGGGGTGAGAAATGAGGGGTTCAGGAGGAGAGACAGTTGGGGCTGGGGGTTAGGGTGCAGGGGGTGGGGACTCTAGGGGTATGGCCAGGGATGAGGGGTTTGGAGTGTAGGAGGGCATTCCAGGCTGCAGAAGAGGGTTGGGATGCAGGGGGAGGGGGAACGGCCCCAGCTGGGGATGAGGGGTTTGGGATGCAGGAGAGGGCTCAGGGCTGGGTTGGAGGTTGGGGTACAGGAGTAGGCTCTGGGAGGGGGCTCAGTTCTAGGGCAGGGGGGTGGTACATGGAAAGGGGTTTAGTGTGTGGACTCTGGGTGGCACTTACCTCAGGTGTCTCCCAGAAGTGGTCAATATATCCCTACAGCCTCTAGGTCAGGGGTGGGTAATAATTTTTGGTGGGGAGGCCAGTCCAAGATTTTGGAATGTGGTCAAGGGCTACACTTTTCTGTGTTGGGGGTGCAGGGTCTAGGATGGAACCTGGGTACAAAAGGGCGCATGGGGTAAGGGACTGGGGTGCAGGAGGCGGTGTGGGGTCCGAGAGGGAGTTTGGGTGAAGGAGATTGGGGTGCAGTGACCTGGTACAGGGGATTAGGATACAGTGTCTGGGAGGGTGTTTGGATACAGGAGAGGATTCTGGACTAGGGGAGGAGTGTAGGAGGGGATACAAGGTCTGGGAGGGAGTTGTGACCTAGAGCAAGCAGGTGCAGAGGGTTTGGATGGTCACATGGTGAGGGAGTTGTGATGCAGGAGGGGTAGGGTGCCAGAGGCAGGCTCTGGCTGAGAGGCACTTACCTAAGCCAGCAGCCCTTCAGCACCCCCAAGGCACGCTGGGCTCCCTGCTTGCTGCAGCCCCAGATCACTTAGAGCAACTTAACAAAAACAAAGCCTAGGTATGTGGATGTAGTTGCAGTTCCCTTGAAGCACTTGTCACTTTCTCTTTGAATCACTGTTGAACTTGATTTTAGAAGCCATTTCCATCAACCACATGAGTGGGATCCCCATAAGGAGCAATACTGTCTGTATTTGCTTTTTAAAGGATTAACATTAATTGCCATATTTTCAGCACGAGCCTCTTATTACAAGTGTAATATGGCATCCATAATTTTTTTCAACTATGAACCAAATATTAGTAATTAGATGCCTCACCAAGTGTTTTCTCCTACAAATCAGACAGCTTGCTAGCAATATACACTTGAGTCTATAATGCATTACGAGGAGAAAACAGCAGCCACAATCAAAGAGTTTGGTGCTACCCTGAATTTTAATGGGGCTTCTTCACAGTGCTTGCAAAAAGTAGTTTCTTCTGCATATTCAAAATGTGTAATTGTGCATGCAAATATTGAATTGCCAAAAAGGTACATGCACGATTAAGAATGTCTACTGAAAATTTGGTTCCAAGAATCTTATTTAACTAAATGAGTAAAGATGCACTTGGTTACATTCAGTAGCCATTGTGATAAATAGGTTTTACTATAGGACACTGTATAAACAACAATATACATTTAGTGGCATTGTGGCTTGAGTATATGGAACAATGATTTTCAGTTTTCTCTATATATTGTTCACAAATGTCTTTTATTTGTAACATCACACATGACTAGAAGTCTTTGCAAAATATATTTCTCCATAATTGAACTGCAATGAGTTCCATTCATTATAATAGTAGGTCAGGTTGGTGAGGTTATGCATTAATAATCAGTTCAATTAGGAGAAACAATAAATTCTTTGTCAGCCAATTTTCAACCCTAACTGTGAATGTAAGACATTGGCAATTTAGCATATGAAGTTCTTTGTTTATAAAATAAGTTCTTTATGTTTGTGGTTCCCATCCCCATTTCCAGCACTTATTTTGCATTTAAATTCACATTCCATTTCCAAATCTACATTTTCAGGCTAATGTGTATGCCTGCATTATTTGATTAGTAGGATGAACAGTAAAAGGTCACCTTTTTTCCATGTAAGAGTCAATTGCCCGTACAAAAAATTTAGGTGCAACCATTTCTGTTTGCTGCTGTTAGAAATATAGAAAAAGAATAATAAACACAAGATTCTAGGACAAACAGTTAAACTGAGTTGGTGTTCTGCAGCTGCTTAATTACCAAAATCCACAACAGGCCAGGCTGATAGCGAGTTACACCCTTTCCCTCTCAGGGGGTTCTCAATTCATGTCCTTGTTTTGTTGTTTTTTTCCATTCAGTCACTGAGCAGAGTCTTGGATCTCAACTGTGCTGGGATATGTTGCTGGACAAAGAAAAATCTGAAGAGTTTTTAAAATAAATTCACTCCACTGACTTTTAAAAAGTCCAGATCCTAGCATGATTGCAATAAAAAATAAAGTCTCAGTACCTGAGATCAACCCCAGTGATGGCTAACGTTTTGATCAAGACGATATTTTATATGCTGGAGAGTAAAAGGATATAGCCTGACTGGCCAGCAGGGGCAAAAATATCCAAATAACTGGTCCTACTTCTGTGGGAATTTTGTGTATGGAGTGGCTTTTTAAAATCACTTCAGGTCCAATATCTCTCTCACTGAAGTCATTGGCAAAACTCCATCTGACATGAATGACAGCAAAGCTGAACCCAAAATTTTCAATTGTGTGGGATTGTATGGTGTGAAAAAGATTGTTCAGTTCTCCTACAAGTGACTTGTGTATACAAGACTTGCTTTTGCTCCCATTGGAATCAGTTGGCATTTTATATAAAGCTACATTTGGTTTAAATGAAAAGATTGACCATATGCATACATATCACAAAGCATCAAGAATTGTGTTTGCCATGATTTGTTGCAGTGCATTTCATGACAAAGAACAACCTATCTAACAAATGTGTTAATATAAACTTTCCCTATAGATATTGATGAGTGTGAAGACAATCCTAACATCTGTGATGGAGGCCAGTGCACTAACATACCAGGAGACTACCGGTGTCTTTGTTATGATGGATTCATGGCATCTGAGGATATGAGGACATGTATAGGCAAGTGAAAACATCTCTCTTCTAATCTTTCTAAGAAGCCGTCTTCCATAATTAAGTGATCAAAGATGATAACATAACTAGATTTATTTAAAATATGCAAGCTAATAAGAACAATGAGTATCCTAAGAAGAATGGTGAGCATCCAGGCAATCAGGTATTTTGACATTACCCAGCAAGACTACAAATACATTTGATGGATACATGTATTTGATGAGAAGAGGTTTTTGCTTTCAGGACTGTGCAAATTGAATGCTGGCTCAAAACTGGCAAACACTAAAACTTAAAAAGCAGCACTGCTGTGTTTTGACTAGCTATTGCCAGATGGACAGCCCCTATATTTTGTCAATAGTAGGAGTCACCTGCATTTTTTTCAGAAATCTTGGCTGAGTTAGGGAGTCTAGAAGGTGAGATAAGCTGACTAGGCCTTCTCTCTTTCGATCCCATTCCAGGGTGCCTCTATGCTGCTCAAATCATAGAGAGCACTGTAGGAAGGCAGATTTACAGATGAGTCAGAATCAGTATTTTGGCCAAAAAGTTGCCCGAAGGACAAAAGGTTGGAGCATCAGCTCATGTTGGTAGACCAAAATATTGGAAGTAAAGATTTGCTGCATGGCTGGATGAATAGAATTTTACTTCAGATTTTAAAATTGAAACACACTTACTGCTCTTATGAAACATCTGTGCAGAAAACAACAAAATATATTGAAAGGACAGATAAAATGCCAACCTTATCCTTAGTGTAACCCTGTTCAATTTGGCCATTTGTAATTATTAATGAATGTTGGAATTAAAGATTAGAGAGCCTGGGAAATAAATACCCAGTGCAATAACATAATAATAATAATAATAAATCTAATTTGGAAAAAGTACAGTATTTTACATTGGTGAAGAATACTTAATCTAATTTATTTTTTTCTCTGCATGTGTAGATACATTTTTGTACCAATTCTAATGTCTCCAAGATACTGGGTTAGTTACAGCCTAAAAATGTTGTAAAATCTATGTTTTCTAGATGTCAACGAGTGTGACCTAAATCCAAACATCTGTCTAAGTGGAAGTTGTGAGAATACAAAAGGTTCATTTATCTGTCATTGTGATATGGGATATTCAGGCAAAAAAGGAACCACAGGTTGTACAGGTAAATTTTAAAGTTAACAGTTACAATCTTCTGAGTCTTCATTTCCCTTTTCTAACTCTTAAAACCTCTCTTGAATCTGTTTGATTTCCATTCTCTGTGAAATGTTACACTGCACTGTGTTTGTATGGCATAACGTTGGGCCTGATCCTTCTCCCATTAAAGTGGATGAAAAATATCCCATTGGGAAGAAGGTTGGGCCTATTATTATATGGTTGCTGGGATGACCAAAAAGAACATGTAATTCAGCATAACATGACAAGACCACATGAAGACCACCACATTGGATGTGGATTAGATAACTGTATACTGGATATACAAATAACAGGCATCCATTCCAAATGTTATTTTGGCAAACATTAGTGGCTTTAAATCTATTCTAAAATATAGACTCAGTTTTTGCAAAGTGGCAGCAGTACAGATACCCGACCAGTTGAATTATAAACATATTTCAGTGAAAACAAACTATACATTATTTCATATCGGCAGGCAGCCAGTGATCAATGCTGAGGTTGAAACTTAAAGGCTCAGAGAGCAATAGTATTAATAACACAAGATGCTAGTATCTGAGCCAAGGTGTTCAGGGTCATGAGCTTTGCCCAAAATATGAACACAAACATATGTTTAATTTACTTTTGAATACAGATTAAGCATAAACACAGTACTGGCAAGCCCTTCTGAGATGAGTATATAACCTGATAAGTCTGTTCTTATAGAAGAATATTATTCATGTTGTACAATGGGTGTCAAAAATAGATTATGCTGATTTTTTTTACAGCTTACATAGAACAATGGGGGAGTTGGAGTTCTACTTGGTATATTGGACCCTGCCTGAAGTTATGCATTAGTAACAGCTGCCTATTACAGACATGTGAACTGATCTAAATCCAAGGAGTCCTTGATTTTTACCCTGTAGACCAACATTTCAACATTCTTTATTTCTACTCTAAATTACACAAAAATATACAGAGCTTTAGATCTGCAGACTTGAAAAACCTTTGTGTTGTTGAGTCATGCCCACTGCAGCTGTCGCTCTCAGGGAAATGAAAGGTGATGACCCAAATATTGGTTTGTGACATCTGCAGGGCTACACTGATGGGTTAGAGCTACCAGGAAATACTAAGTAATTGGTAGGAGATGGAAGGGCAGATAAAGAAGGCCCTATAGGGAAAAGATCCTGGGGTATTATTTGGAGGAAAGTTTCTGGAAATTCCTGCTATATTGGTGACATCTAGCGTAGGCCAACTGAGGAAAAAAACCTCACTTGAAAACTCATCCATGACAATGTTGGTTTACTAATAGAGTAAGTCTGAGAAATCTTTCCCTTCCAATCCCATCTTCTGATTCAAGCATTGATATCCAGCTACAAAGAACCAGCTGTTTCTGGCACTTCATTTTTCTGAAGTGTTTCATCAGCCTTTTCCTCTCTTTGTCTTTCAAGTAACCACTCCGCCCCTTCCCTTACTCACCCATCCTACCTACTGTCACGTCTGCATTTTGAGAGAGAGAGAGAGAGAGAGAGAAATTCCAGCATGAGCAGATAGACGCACACACGCATGCTAGCTGTGATCCAGCTAGAATGCCAAAGCCAAGGCATTGCCAGTGGAAGGAGAGACTAATCGTTCTGAGAACATACTTGTGCAAGCTTTGTCAGAGCTAGTGTGGGTACAACTCTTCGAGCTGGAATTTATATCTCCAGGTCAAAGCATAGCTACTCTCTCAGATGCAGAGTTAATTATCTAGTCACAGCCAGTGCGGGGGAGGCGGGCTTACCACTCTGAAGAGAAGCCAGCAGAATGCAGAGGGGGGGCTGAAATGTCTTGGCATCTTAAGAGCAGCATCTCCCTGTGGGGAAGAGAGTGGCAGTAAGGCAGGGGTCTGAAAGCCTGAAGAGTGTTTGCTTTGGCTCTGCAGGTTATTGGGCAGAGAAAGTGTAGCAAAGCAGGGGGAAAGGCTTCTTGCAGTCCACCACAAGGGGCGCTTCTATGCAACTCTCTAGTTAGTTCAGCAGCTCGCTGGGTGGAGGGCTGGAGTCTGCACAGACCTGCAGTTTGTGTACAGGAGCAGAAGGGGACAGGCGAGCCTTACACGGAACTGGCTTTGTATACAAATGCTTGGTCAGCTGGTGACCCAGTTCAAGCAAGAGCATTACTGAAGGAATCAGGGTAATGGAACAAAATTAAATGAGAAACAAAACAGAACCCCTCATAATGTTAGAACAGCATCACTTGAAGGCTGATCCCATTCTCACTGAGTTCACCCAATAGTATTCTTTGCCCAATCACAGCTCACTGGGATCAGCATCACGTTACTACAGAACACACAGCTAGTGGGCAGCAACTAAAGACAGAAGCGGAGTAAACACAAGGGCTGGCAGTGTGTGAAGATGGTGGGGTGTGGGCTCAAACCGAAATGAAAACATCCCAAACTGACAGCCTAGGAAAGGGATGATTGTATAATCCCCCTGTGGTCAAAATGTGCACATTCCTGTGCATTAAATTCAAAACTCTGTTTGTCTATAGAATGTTGAACTCTCCTATCATTCTCTGCACAAATCTAGTGTCACCACTGGATTTCCAGCGTGTGAACAGATAAGCGCTGTGGAAGCAGCATTTAGTGCTAGTATCATAGAAGGAATTCTGCACTTGTGCTGAATAGTGCCATGGTCACAGTGCTCAGTTCTTTCCCTCTTGAAGACAAGTCAAAATCATCTACTTCCTTAAAAGAACAAGCACTCCTGTGGAAAAAAAATTACAAAAATGTGTGTGGAGCTTCAAAGGGGAGGTTCTCTGTTCCATGAGAACAGCTAAATAATGTCCTCTGGGTTACATTACAGTTTTGTCTAAATATTTCACCTCCCTTGTCATTACTGATTGTTTCCATTTTAACAAATAAACATGTTGTTTTCCCCAATCATTTAGCAGAATTCAAAATCCACCCACTGACTTACATTCCCATCCCACACAGATGTTAGATTTTTTTTCCTTTCAGTTCTCAAGTAAGAATGTGGACAGAGTTTAGGAAAACATTTTGTTTTATGCAAAAATATACATAGCCAGTGAAGCCAGTCTCAGTGAGAGTGCTACAAATATTCCATTTTTATTTATGAATAAAACAGGCTTTCCCATAGCTGAATTAGGTGAACTGATCTTAATTTTTCATAAAGAGGGAATGGAATATATTTGCTGGAGAAGAGGGTTGTGGGTCAGGTATAGAAGTGCACAGAGTCCCTTCCCTCATTAGAGATTGTCCATCTGTCTGCAAAATTTCCCATCACTATGAGTGTGCACATTATGTTCCCTATCATATATATTCTTTTTGCTCATGCACAGGTAAAATCCTGTATTGGCATAAACTCACCTTCTCTTTGGCTTCAGCTCTGTGTGGTGGGTGGGTAGGGAAGCTCGGGTTTTCTGCCTTGGGCTCCAGTGAGTCTAAGGTTGACCCTGCCAAAGCCCGTGCTCCACCACATGGGCTAAAGTCAAAGCTTGAGCAACTTAGGTTTGCCAGCTCTGAATAGAAAAATGAATTAGAGAAAAACCCCACTCCCACCCATCCTGTGATGAGGATTAGATATAAAGGAGCAGGTCAGTAGACTGTTAATTACTGCATATTTGAAAATAAAAACATTGCAAAAGAGAACGATATCTGATATAGTTAAAGCAAGCACCCAGCCTTGCAGCTGTCACTCAAGAGTAGTCTCATTGACTTGGAGTAGCCCTAACATTGCAGCTGCATTCATAAGCCTGCCTCTTTCTCTTACTGGCTCCTCCTCTAGCCTCTATCCACTAAAAACTCTGTATGCCTCAGTATGGTGGCAAAGGACAACTCAGCGAAACACATACATTTCCCCTTCGGAATTTGGGAGCTGGCAATGTCAAATCCAATACTAAATAATTATGATACATCAAGAGAGGGAAATACAGAAAGCCAATGGTATACGTCAAATGAATTTTCCCATATAAAATTAGGAGAATGCTTACAGTTATGTTGGATAAAAAACAAGACAGTTCCCAAAGGAAGGTAATGGTTTCCTAGACCACTCTCTGTTTGCCAGAGTCAGGCAATTAGGGGGTTAAAGTCCCCCCCGCCCCCAGGTTTCTCTAGTTACATCAGAGCTCAGTTGAAATTCATCCTCTACTTTGCTACACAAATCCATTTTCTGCAAATTGCTTCTGCTCACCCACCTGCTGATATGGGATTTTCTCCATCAGGCAGAGACCCAGGAGGACACATGCCATGTGACTTTTATATGACCTTCTCCATGGGATCTGGGCGCAAACTCAAAATACAAATGGGAACATAAGTCTGATAAAGTTGGCAGATTTGCAGAAAGAGACAGTAAATAATCAGAAAACCCTTTTACTGAAGTTTACAGACATGAAAATAATTCCAGCTAAACAAAGCTGGTTCATTGGTTGATATTGGATTCAGTTCACTCCTTTAGACAGTATGTGCCAGGCCCTCCAGTCTACTAAGTCCAGTGAAGCCCTTAATGTGTAGTGTAAATGATTCGTAGAACCGTTCATGGGTTCAATGTCTGAGACTGAATGTGTAAGTTTTCATGGTCTTTCATTAGCTTCCATGTGGTACTGCTGTCCAAATGTAAAAAAAAAAACAACCCATCATTTATTCAGAAGGTCTGGCCTCCTTCGGCCATTGCTCCTGCCAGAACTGGTAGCATGGCTCCTCCCACTCCATAGAGGCGCAGAAGAATGCACATGATTCCCAAAGCATGAGCAAGGCTCTGATGTTGGACCACTAAATAGGTCTTTGCTTTCTGCCTGGGATTTTCAGGACATGCAAAAACACACATACATAATTGTCATGTGCAGTCATTGTGCATGCACGTTAAGTGTTATTTGTTCATGGAGTGGCCACTTTTGTGAGCATAAATGCAGTAATTGCACATTCTAATTATGCCTACATATTGTTGCTCATGCACAATTAGAAACATTTATGCCTTTGTGATTAATGGGTGATACCTTATTTATTACTTAATTCATGAGAAAAATAAATATTAAGAGAAGTGAAAACGAAGTAAAATAGCCAATGGTAAATGAATACTGACAGTTTGTCCCCATTGGGCCTAGAATTCTATAATATCAGAACTGCCTGTTACTTACCATGAGCATAGTCAACTGTTATAATAGTCAGACAGCTCCCTAAGGGTATGTCTACGCTACAAGGATATTTTGAAATAAGTTATTTCAGAATAACTCCTGAAATAACTATTTTGAAATAGCATGTCTTCCAGGGAAGCCTTAAAATTAGTCTGAGGTGGACTCCCCTAATGTGGACGTGCTAACACGATTTGGAGCCCCAGGAAGCACTAGGGAGTAATTACTTCGAATGGCCCTGGGGAGGAGCTATTTCGAAATAGCAGCAGAGTGTCCACACTACAACTATTTCAAAATAGCAATTTCGAAATAAGCGTTATTCCTTGTGAAATGAGGGTTTATTATTTCAAAATAAGAAGCCCGTTATTTTGAAATAATTTCGAAATAACATGCTTGTTCTGTGGACACTCACCTTGTTATTTCAAAATAACTCACGTTATTTTGAAATAATGCTGTAGTATAGACATGCCGTTAGTGTTAATGAGAGTAATATGATTAGAAAGATGAGAACACGTGTGCTGCGGTATGGTGCACAGTGGGACAAGTTGAGGATGCAGTGCGAGCCTTAGATTGAAATTTCTTTGTTTTACTTGGCTTTCCACAGCTTTATGTTTTAAAGGGAAACTTTCACACTGGAGAAAATTTAGGAAAACAGAGTGTGTTTATACAAATCAGTGACTCGACCCCACACTCTTTATTCTAGTAAAAATCTGACTGAAGTCAATGGGAATTTTGTTGGTGTAGAGTGTGGTGTCAAATTCTGACTTGGCTAGCACTTTGCTATGTTCTCTTTGAGCCTGGTTCTGATATTTTTCTTCCAGCTAAGTGGTGCCTTACTCCAGGAGTAGCCCCATGCAACTATTTGAAGAGCAGGGCATTTCATACTTCAAGGAAGGGCGGCAGAATCTGACCCTTTGCTGTCCTGGGAGAGATCTGTTTCAATAAAAGCATTCCCTTTCAGAGCTCGCTTTCTCTCTTGTCATCCTGAGAAGCCAGAATTTAATACTCATGGCATCTTAAAACCAAATTATGGCCCAGTATAAGTGGGCACAACTCCCATTGATTTCACTGCCCTTTCACACACAGTTACCATTAGCCTGTATGGTTTTTTGGTCATGGAAATAATTGTGGCTCAGGTGGGTTCTCTAGGCTACATCTACATTGCAATGCTATTTTGGGATACTAAAGTATCCCGAAATAGCTATCCCGCTTCTTAACAGCAAGCCCGTTATTTCAGGCTCACTATTCCAACGTCCCTGTAAACCTCATTCCACCATGAGTCAGGGACATTTTGGAATAGCGAGTTATTTTTAAATTTGGTGCTGTGTAGACTGCACCAAATTACAAAATAAGCTATTTCTAAATAAAATCGAACTAAGAAACGCAATTTGCGTAGCTCAAATTGCATATCTTATTTTGAACTTCAGTGCAGTGTAAACATAGCCCTATAGTCCATCCTTCCTTTGTCTGGCATCAGCTGTGGTCCAGCATCCCCATGGGTGGAGCACTTACAGGGAAAAGCCTGGCCCTGTGCTCAGCAACTCATCCCCCCCACCTTCCCAGAGCTTCTAGAGTGCCGTAAATGAGCTATTTGTGGTGCTCAAACTCGGGAGGAATGGGGAAGAGTTAAGGCCAGGAATGGGGATGGAGGAAGAGGTATGGCCAGGACCAGCGGCCACGGCCAGGAGCACAGCCCAGCAGCTGTGAGGCTTGGTGTGCTCCTGCAGGGCTGAACTCCTGGCCTCTGGCTAAGGGGCTCTGAAGCCTCTCTCTCTCTCTCCGTCTCTCCCCCCAGCCTCAGAGTGGAGCCCCCACAGCTGGCGGCAGCAGAGGGGCTGGCATTGCCATCCCCTGGTTCAGCAAATTTCCCGGACTCTTCCAGGAGATGCTGAATCAGGGAGGTACAACCTGTACAGTCAATTCAGGCTTATGATTGCACCATGGGATTTATAGAAAGAAGATGGCAGAGCAAGATCTGGGTTAAAAGCCTATAACTTTGAAAATAATGTAAAAACTGGGATGAGTTTGATATTTTGTACATCTACCAGTTTTCCTCTGAGGCTCTGAAAGCCTTTTACATACAACAGATAGCTCATAATATCCCTGTGAAATTGATTCTATTAGGAAACGTGTCTTTAAGTCCTTATTCTGCCTTTATTCTGGCAAAACTCATTCAAGTCAATAAAATTGTTTTCTAAATAAAAGCTGAGGAAGTCAGGATTTGGATCAAAGCAAACAGAAAGGTATTCCTGTGGATGATATCTATGAAAAGTCTCTATTTAATCTAGATATGCATGCATGACTTTCATTCTGGTTTCATCCAGTAAAGGATGTAACTTTCAAAATATGCATCAAGTGCACAAAAAAAGGCAACAGCAGAAGAATGCTTTGAGCATATCTAGTGTGATTTAGTGCTTCTGAACGATAAAGAGCACATCCTTCAAGAGATGGTATTTCCACTGAGTCAGTGATGCATACCACTTAGCAAGATTGGACCATTAGAATACTAAATAGTCAGATATCACTAGATGCAGGTGAAGTGAATGTCCATTCATTCTTTGGCATAGTGAGACATGATGAGAAAATCAAGCTTCCAGCCTCTAGCTTTATAAATGCAGAACTTGATGAGCCTGAAGCTGTACATAATTATTCTTTCCTTTAACATGGATGGATCCTGCTCCCATTGGTGTCAATGGGAGCTGAACTGTGTCTGTGATGTGATGATATTGGTCTGTTTACTATTTCTGAAGTTGCCTTACAAAATTGAATCTGTACCTAACATAACTGTAGCTTAACTATGGCATGCAAGTTTCCATTTGGTGTTTACTGGCAGTTTAAAAAATTCTTGGCAGAAGAATCTGGCATGATGTGGTTTTTTATGCTGTTGTGTTGTGCTCAAAAGGTTATAAAGAAGCATGTGATCACTTGACTATTTCAGAGTATCAAATAATCAAATACAGAGCAATCTTAATATCATCAGTAGTTTAACAGCTTTTTAAAAACAATCACATAGCCTTTAAAGATGCAGACTCCTTGCCTGTTTTTTCTTGTCCCTATATATTGTAGCTGACCTCTGGAACTTCTTTCTAGCTTTTCCCTTCACTTTAAGCCAAAATTAGCCTTCTTGACCACCCTTAAGATCTTTAACAGACACTGGTTTCCTGCCTAGGGTAATATTAGCATCTTACAAGTGTCTGCACATGATTAAGGAAAATATGTTATGTGGTTATTCACCTTTTCAGAAACGTTTTTTTATAAAATGGGTTCAATAATCTGGATCAACGATCTAGACTCAGGCTACCAGATTTAGATGTGGATCTGGATCCCAACAACCAAATTTTGGACCCATCTAAATATTGGGGTTATTCATCTCAGGTATGGTCCAACAGAAAAACTTGGACCCTACCTCCTCTCCATTGCTCTGAACAGAGGAGCAAAAATAAAACACATCAGTCTCAATACTGTCACCCAAACTGGGATTTAAATTGCACAGTGAAGGGAGTAGGCCTACGTGTCATCTGTTCCCTCCCTTTTCACTTATAGCACCTCTGGAAGGGGGAGGATCTGGGGCATGGGTTCTCTTGGTAGGTGTCTTCCCCTAAGGACTATAACATCTAGAAGGTTAATCCTTGCTTAATTTGAGGCTGCTCCTTGCATCACTAAGTTACAAACCTTGGCTGCCAGCTCTTCTGAAGGGGAGTTACTGTGCACTGAAATTAAAAACCAGAAAGCCAGAGCAGAGAGGCAATAGAGCCACCATACCAGACATACTTCTGGGACTGGGGGCAAAGATATTTTAAAGATAATGTTTCAGAGGGGTAGCTGTGTTAGTCTGTAAATTTAAAAACAACCAGTAGTCCTGTGGCACCTTAGGATATGTGTACACAGCAACATTATTTCGAAATAACTTTAGTCTGCGTCTACACAGCAAGCATTTTGAAATAAGCTGGAAGACTTCTTAGTCTTGTAACCCTCATTGTACAAGGAGTAAGGGAAGTCGGAGGAAGAGTGCTCTGTTTTGGAATAAGTGCTGTGTCGATACTCCCAATTTCAAAATAAGCTATTTCAACATAAGCTACACAATTGATGTAGCTCAATTTGCATAGCTTATTTTGAGTTAAGCCCTGCTGTGTAGACATACCCTTAGAGACTAACAAAAATATATATAGTATCATGAGCTTTGTGTTGAGGGACTGGCATTCAGTACAGATATGTATTTTTCCTATTGATGTGTTTGTTTCCAGTAGTGCTGATGTGCTAGCCACTCTGCAAATGTAAAAGAGGGCACAGATATTGCAGTCTAAAAGGCAAACAATGGATAGAGAAAAGGAATACAGGAAAGCAAGCAAAATGGTCAAGATAGTATTTAGACATATGTTGATGAGACAATAGTTAGCTCATACTTCTAGAAAATTAGAAATGTAAAACTCTCCCTGGTTGCGCCTTTCCCTTAGTGGCATTAGATGGAAAATTTCTGGTAGGCATGATAGTAGAAGCATTGAGATCCTTGGGTTTGGGAATTCCCGTGGTTCCTAGTCGAAATTCCCACCCTTTTTTTCATCTCCCCCAAGAGGAGAATGGGTTGGGTTTTCTGTATGTTAAATCATGCAGAGTATTTTGCCTTCATTTTTTCTTTCTACCAGCTGTTCTACAGAATGGGATAATTTGGCCTAAGCTACCACTAAATGCAGTTAAAAGGGCTGGGAACAACTGATAGAAACTCTAAAAGGCTTGATGTGAATTCTAGACAGTTTACATCCTGTATGGAAGCAGAACAAAACACAGCTAGAGTCCTAGGTTACAGTAAATGTTGTAAAAGCCATGGCTCATGCATGTGAGAGAATTCCTGCAGCATTTGTTTTAGTTACCAGAAATCATTTCTGAAAACATTGTCTTTGAGTTTATACATTCTCCAAGTGCTTATTTTAAGCACTAATTTTGTGTTGTGATAAGGAAGGAGCTGCATTAGGTTTGTTTTTTCTCTATATACATTTTTATATGCCCAAGAATCAAAATAAGGGGAAAAGAACAAGTGCTGAAATGGAAGGTGCTGGCAAGCCTGTAAGGTTGAGAATTAGTGTAGCTCGCCATATGTTGTCTTCAGGGATGGTGTCCTTTTCTTCCCTTTGTTTAGGGTTGGTGAGCTGATAATGAATAATACTCCTAGAACACTCGGTCCTGTGCTTTACAATAGGACCAAACATAATGCACCAAAACCTTCCTCCCTATCCTGCTTCCATTTGCTTTGTGTCACTCTGGCAGTGCAAATATCTATATCACTGGTTGGTGGGGAATACCTTTGGCATGAAGGAATCTGCTAGTGGAACAGAGCTGGCATATAGCAGCAACTCCACTGATGGGGTAGGGAGTGTGCCCAGTGTTGCGCTCCAGTGATCCCTTGCTGGAAAAAATGGCCCCTTGGGGCTTGTGACAATGCAGTGCAATTTAGGGCAGCCCTGAAACCCCAACAACCCCTAGAGTTTGGGTGGTAACAGTATAATGCAGACTTTGCCTCCCTTTCATCAGCTTTCAGTTACTGTTCAAGATACAGGAGGGCAGAATGTTGGTGTCTTACTAATGTAGGGTTGCATATCTTGGTCCTGGCACCAGGTCTGAGTGTAACAGGTTTTGACAAACGGCTTTCCAAGCCTGTTTTGGGGAGATAGAATTTAGCTGCTCTAGCAATCTCCATGCCTGCTGTTCCCCTTCTTTCTGGAGGCCAGCACTCTTCCATTGTCACACCAATGAAACGGACAAATATGGACTCCTCGCACTGTGGATGGTACTGGGGCTTTCGAGTATAATACATCATAGGGTTCATAGGTGCTACATGCTTCAAAAGTGCTGCTTTAAATAACTCTCCAACCCCTCACCCTGAAACAAAACAAACAATAGTAGGCCAGTTTAGGTTTGAAATAAGCCAACTATTCCACAGCTTTTCTTTGCATGAGTCTGTTTCTTTTATGCCTCATTCTTAAATGTTAGTAGCCATTTGAAGCAAGTTAACAAAGAAACATAGTGTTGCTGGATGTAAGGCAAGTTTGACATGTGAGCTCTTTCATACACCCCCCACCCATGTTTTTACAGATATCAATGAGTGTGAAATCGGAGCCCATAACTGTGACAGACATGCCATATGTACAAATACGGCAGGGAGTTTCAAATGTGAGTGCAGCTCAGGTTGGATTGGCGATGGCATCAAATGCGCAGGTGAGTTTCATACATTATGTCTGATTTAGCATTGCAAGCCATCAACAAAAGTATTTAGACAGCTGTGGAAAGCAAACTTTAAAATAAATTATCACACATGTTAAAGATGTCAGTTTACCTTATACTACAAAGGAAAAATTCACCATCATGTGGCACACAGGTCAACATGCACAGTTTCTCTTGCTTGGCTTGCAAGACTGGTGGAAATAGTTTGTGGCCTTAGAAGGATAACCTGACTCCATTGAAATGAATGGGTGTTTTACCATTGATTTTAATGGAGCCAGGATTTCACACTTTGTCTTTAAGGGATGAGTCTTGGTGGTTCCTTCCTGACACAGACATCTTAGCAAACTTTCTTAGCTAGGTTGCAAATATGCTGGAAGTCCTGTTTTCCTGTCAGAAGAATAACTGAGTGGGGAAGGGAAATGCCTGTCGTGAAGAGAAGAAAAAAGAAATCTCCCTTTAAACTGAGAGAGAACAGCTGGACTACCCTAAACTACTGAATGCACCAATAATAAATATCCAGTGATGAATGTCGGGGTATTTTATTAACATCTGTTAAAACATGTCAAGTAAAAAAGTCATAAATGTGTGTTTTGTTTTTGTGATAGATTATTTAAAGTAGTTGCCCTGTGCCATGAACTAAGAATTTTAAAGCTTACATTGATGATGGATTTGGTTTTACTAATGCAATTTTTGTTTTATTAAAGATCTGGATGAATGCTCCAATGGAACACACATGTGCAGCCCACATGCCAATTGTAAGAACACAATGGGCTCTTACCGTTGCCTTTGCAAGGATGGTTACACAGGGGATGGCTTCACATGTACAGGTGAGCTTTTTTAAGTGATGCAACTGTCAGCATATAATACCCATGTTTCTTACGTCAGGCTCTCGGGTAAGGTGGGGGTGAGCGGCTCAATGCTCCCGGAAGGGATATGACCATCGGTAGAAGGGACAAGGACTGGGCAGCTAGCTGTCAGCACTGCCTTGGGCGCACCACACTGGCACGCCCCGTCCCCACCCCTCACACCTTAGAGCTGTCAGGAGTGTGCTAGGAGGCACTTAGGCAGCAATTTAAGGGAAGTCTCCACCATTGCCTCAGTAGCAGCGGCCAGGATGCCAAGCCCTTTACAATCGCCATGCCCTGGGGCAGTTGCCTCTTCCCACCCACCCCCATCAGTGGGCCTGCTCTAAGTGACTAATTATAGGGAAAATTTACCCACTACTTACGGGAGATTAATTTAAATATTCAATGTGGAGTCAATATTTACAACCTAATTCTAAAAACCTGATCCTGCAAACTTTCTGTTCTCAGAATTCCTAATGAATTGGATTTTTAAGTGTGGATCAATAACAGGATTGGGATTGGGAAGCATGAGACATAAGACCAAAGTGTTTTCTTTAACACTTCCTAGAATCATGTTAAGTTGTATTATGTTATATCGTGTTGTGATGTCTCCCATTTCAACTAACATGACATCATCTGCCATGAAAAAGTTGACCAATATAACCTGACAGCATTTTTTCCCTTCTGAGAATGGAAGGTTTTAATGACTGTTGCTTGTAAAGAAATGTGGGTGGCAAACTTATTAAAACAGCGCATGGCAGTATAATTGGACCAGTTAGTAAACTAGATTATTGACCACCCACATCATATTTGAGTAATGGGGCACATCTGTTAAAATTCCTTTGTATGGTTGCCTAAAATGTTTTATTTTTTCTTTTCAGAAGGGACCATGTGTTCATTTCCCTCTTACTGCATGCTCAGTGTAGTACCCTCAGGATGTGATGCTCACACATAGATGGGCCAGACTAGCTATTTAAAAAAAATGTCATGTGTAAATTGTCACCAGAGAGACCCCTACCCAGTGGTTACATGTTTACACAAATACACAATTTTTAACGTCCCTAGAATAGACTAATACTGTGTAGTGTTTCCAGCAGCCCTGTGGCAATGTGTGCACATCAGTCTTGATATGCAGGACCTTTGTTTTTCCAGGCCTGGATTTCTGCAAACTGCTATTGCCAGCCAAATAATGTGCCACCTCTGTGATGTGTATAATGTCAGCTAAAGGCTCAGGGCCAAACTCTCTGAAAGGCTGTGTGGTCTAGGAGCTAGGGCACTCTTCCCAGCTCTGCCACTAACCCCTCGGGTGACCTTCACTGCTGTCTGTCTCTGTCTCTGTCTCCACTCCCTCCCTCTCTTTGTTGAGTGGAGACTCTTTGGAGCAGATTCTCTCACCATTTATTTGTACATTGCACAGAACTGAGCACAGCAGAGGCCTGATCTCAGTTGGAGCTTCTGGGCTGCACTGTTAAACAACAGTCCCCAAGTGCCTTCCCCTTCTAAACCTTAAACATCTAGACCTATTGCTCCTGTTTTTCTTTTATAAGAACTTATATTTTCAAAGTGTCAGAAATGCCACCAGCCTTATAGAATGCCAAGACCTGCATGTAACAACTACAATTTCTTCTGCAAATGTTCTCAGTTAATGTGACGGTTAAGACTTTTGGATATATGTGTCTTTGCTGAACTGAACATCAGTGAGAAAAATATTTATGCTACAATTCCTCTTCCTTTTACAGACCTTGATGAATGTTCAGAGAACCTGAATCTCTGTGAGAACGGGCAGTGTCTCAATGTCCTCGGAGGGTATCGCTGTGAATGTGATATGGGATTTTTGCCAAGTCTAAATGGGAAAGTATGTGAAGGTAATTCACTGTAAGCTTTAAACAAGACCCAACAAAATCTGCCTGAATAATGTTTTATATCTGAAAAATGTTTCAATTGGTTGCAGTGGTGTTTACTGTTGAAAACTGCATTCACTTGCAAAATATTTTAGGGTGAAGTTATGTTATTTTTTTTCAGTTCATGCATCTGGACACTGATTTTGGTTTCAGAGCTCTAAATACAGGGTGCATCTACACAGCACCCTAAATTAAAAATAAGATATGCAATTTGCAGTACACAAATTATGTATCTTATTTCGATTGTATTTCGAAATAGCTTATTTTGAAATTTGGCGGGTCTGCATGGCACCAAATTTCAAAATAACGTGCTATTTCGACTCATCCCTTAACCCTTGTGGAACGAGGGTTACAGGGATGCTGAAATAGCATGCCTGTTATTTTTTAAAATATTTCAAAATAATGGGTGCATTTAAAAGACATGAGGTAGCTATTTCAGGATACCAAAGGTATCCCGAAATAGCTCTGTTGTCTATTTGTACCCATAAATATGGAGAATAAGAACAGCTCTTTAAGGTACCTTTTACTACCACATAGCTAGTTATTTGCTAGTCTGATTGGAAATGCAAGGGCTTTTCAGCCCCTTCTTCCCCTTGGTCACACTTTTTCATATCTCCTTTCCTACGCATTTCAGCAGATTGTTGTAATAATGTCTTTTACCTGTCGGTGGTCCAGTGTGTGGGAAGCAAGAGACTGAGCCAATGCCCCCTGAAATCAATGGAAGAACTTTCAATGACTTCAACGGGTTTTAGCTCAGTCCCAGACCTGACAAGTTTTGGTATCTTATTTAGCTAGCCCACTCTGAGCAGTTTCTGTGACATTCAAAAGCACATATGTATCACCCCGTGAAAGGGCACAGTTTATTAAGCTAATAAAGAAACAGATCTGAGCAAACAGTAGAGAAATAAATGCTATGAATGTGTGATCAGATTAAAAAATGTGTTGTAAATCAATCATTTGCAGCTCTTTTGTATGAATGTTCAAGCGCTTGAGCTTTAGTAGCACAAGTACTTGTGAAAAGTGAATGTTTGCAATCGGGTTTCTAGTTGTGTATTTGATTGTAACATTTGAAATCCACAATTCATCTCATAGTGACTAGCAATTTAAGGAATTCAAGGAACACGAGACACTGTCTGACAAATAACCTAGACAGCATACATGTAAAAATTTTAAATCTTGAATTTTCTCAGTTACTTGAGTAGCTTTAATAATTAATTGAGGGGAAGTTATTTAAAAAATCACAAATACTTTTAAGTTTTGAGAAGATGTAAGAATTGTGCAATCTGTTTGCTAATAGAACAAGGAAAGAAATGTAAGGAATGAATAACTCCTTGTGCATTGTTTGCTCAGATCCATAAATAAATACATATTTTCCACAAGGATGAAATCTTACAAGCCAACCAGCTTGAATGCATTGTAGATTCTGGTATTTGATGAAGTTCATGAGTACACTATAAATAGAATTTGGTACTTTTTCCAGCAAAATTTGTTCAGTGTATTGTTTCTTACTAAGAAAGGAAGAGACATCAATTTTTTAAGTTAAAATTTTATGTAAACTAAAACATAATTTGATTTCTTAGTATTTCACCTATGAAACAATTTACTTTTAAGCTATGTAATCGTCAGACTAACTTTAAACAGTTGGCTTGATGCCTCTCTCCTGTTGCTACAACAATCTTCTCTTGAAGTCTCTGGTGTGTATACTAACTGCAGAAGTATTTTAAAGTCCTCTGTAAACATGTTCTCTTTGTTATTGGATCAAGTTAGTCATTCATAATGCAATTCATATAAGTATACTATAAACAGTGATTCTGATCTGCAGTCCTCAGTCAGACAAAACAACATAGGAGTTACACCCAAGAAATAAGCACAGTACAAAAAAATCTAAAAAAACTGTCATACTCAGTAAAACTGAGTAAAAGGTTACATTCATTTGTTTGCAAAAGCCTGTGCATCACTTCAGTCCTATTTAGCCCTTCAGCCGCCTGTGCTAGCTATCTGCATAGAGCTCAGTTTCACTTCCAAGGCAATTAATTAAGTAAGGGGTTTGAGATTGGACCCTGTTGGGGACAATGTAAATTCTATATATTAGTATTTTAATCTAAAAATATAGTTTACGGATTGCAACTGCATGTTCTGTAACTAGTTCTATTCATTTTCTGAACACTTATTCAGACAAAGTTTCAGCAAAAAGATCACATAACCAAATTTTCCCTTCTCTTTTGTTCTTACAGATATTGATGAGTGCTCCCTTCCTAACATCTGTGTATATGGGACTTGTCATAACCTCCCTGGTCTGTTCCGATGTGAGTGTGAGACAGGCTACGAACTGGACAGAAGTGGTGGTAATTGCACAGGTGAAGACTGATTTTAAACAAGATCATTTTTAACATAGCTATCTATACGTGAACTGCGCTATTTCCTAGGACATCTGTCATGTCAGAGGGGTGTCTGGGCCAAATTTGAATGGTGTTATGACCCAGTGTGTCAGATCACAATATCATTCACTCAAATGCCAAATCCACTGCCCTAAAACAAAAAGGAGGCTACAGCACCCTGAAGTTTTGCCTAGAATGTCAAATTGTCCTGAGTGTCCTCTGAACATAGCTGTTGTTATCTTGGTCAACTCCTTCAGCAAAGCTTTTGCAATATCATAACAATTAAATTATAAATAAGAAAATATGGAACTGCATTGGATCCTTCACTACAAAACACCACAGTGGGCAAAACCGGGACAGTGGAAAGTTACACAAAATATTTGGCCTCATTTGGGAGGCTGTGAAGTCATCCCCAAATCTGTTCCCTGCTGAGGTGTGAATCCCTGGGGTTCCACTGGTGAGGGAATAAGGGATTGATGGAGAAGAGATGTCACCCTTCCTTTCCACAGATTGAGATTTGCTGGTTCCTGTACTTTCTGCTCCCAGAAACACAGGATTAATGTTTTGGCCACCTTATGTTGCATTTCATGTTGTAGAATTTTTTTTTCAGGAAAAAAATAAAATATTTCTCAATGAAATGTTGAATTTGTGTTGGACTAGTGCTCTGCTTCCACAGGTTTTTAGTGGTGTTTTTGTAGGTTTCTGGAGCAAGCACGAACACCTCACAACTAGCAATAAAACCAATTGTTTTCAACATCTGGCAAATGGTTGGCTTAGCTGGAATATTGGGGAATTCACTGCCTGCCCGTTGTTGTTTCAGATGTTAATGAATGTGCAGACCCCACCACCTGTATCAGCGGCACCTGTGTCAATACCCCTGGCAGTTACACCTGTGAGTGCCCTCCAGATTTTGAGCTGAACCCCACACGTGTTGGCTGTGTTGGTAAGCCTTCATTTCCTGTATTATTGAGAGATGAAGTGGCACAAAGGGGTAGTAACTCTAGCTTAAACAGCCAGCTGAGGATTCCCAGGCTATGGTGGAAAGCTTTTGGCACAGACTCTGCAGTTCCCACCCTCCTGCTCCTGGCCAGTAGGGTGTGGTGGTGGGTAGGCAATATGGCCTGAGCAGTACTGCATGTCAGCCATCCTCTGCTGCCAGAACAGCCCCGTGGGGCTTGTGCAGCTGTGCACAATTTAGAGGCTGCTTTAATTTGCATCAGGGCCAAACCATCCTCTGTCTGGCCTGAGGAATGAAGAAACACAAAGGTGTGGCATGAAGCCAGCATCCACCCTTGGATCCTGCTTTGAGTACAATTCGGCCAGACTTAATTATTATTGTCACTGGAGATACTCTTGTGAGTAAATTCTGGAGGGTTAGGCCCCAGTTACCTAGAACTTCCCTGAAGCTCTCTGGCCCCGGTTTGTTTCGTTCAGTTGGAATGAGTTTTAATTTCTAAGTCTATGTGTTGAATAGATGGCTTCATTTGTAAACTCATTAATTTCAAGGGGAGGAGAAAGTAGCAGTCTTTAGGATTCGGTATACAAGTATGTGAGACTAAGGATAGGCCCTTTGGTGATGAAGGACCTGGGTCTGATATTCTTGCTCAGAGGTTCCTTAATCATTGAATATTCCCACTGATTGTGATCAGACTGTTTGCAAAGCAAGGTGCACTGATGCCCACTGTAACCATATCAGCTGGACCTTATAGTAGAAAGTAACCACTTTAAACCACAGCTTTCTTATGTGAAATTTGGAGTGCTCTCTCAACCTTGAGACTGCCCAGATATTATTAGTCTCAGAAGGGTAACCGTGTTAGTCTGTAACTTTAAAAACAACAAGCACTCCTGTAGCACCTTAGAGACTAACAAATTTATTAGGCTATAAACTTTCATGGACAAAGCCCACTTCATTGTTCTGTGGATTTTACCCATGAAAGCTCATGACCCAATATGTTTGTTAGTCTTTATGGCACCATTGGCCTGCTCAGATATTAATTCATTTATTTGTATTACCATAGCACCTAGAAGCCCTAGTCATTGAACTAAGTTAGGAGCTGTACAAGCACAGAACAAAAAGCTGGTTCCTGCCCCTATGAGTTTTTAAGTGAATCTTAAGAAACAATAGATGGGGAGAAACAGGGGAGTACAAGCAAACAAAGCCTTCTTCCTCTCCATCAGATGTAATGTTGGCTTTTGTGTGCATTTTGAATAGACACGCGTTCTGGCAACTGTTATTTGGATATTAAACCACGTGGAGACAACGGAGATATAGTCTGCAGCAATGAGATTGGGGTCGGTGTTTCCAAGGCTTCTTGCTGTTGCTCCCTCGGTAAAGCTTGGGGGATTCCCTGTGAACATTGCCCACCTGTGAATTCAAGTAAGACACCTTTACTGGATTATACCTAACAATACATGCCTGTTTGTTTATGTCTGCCTTTACTTTCTCTAGATAATGGGGGTGCTAGTAAAATTATGGCCTGAATATATACAAGTACTAACCTGCCTGAAATTATACTAGTCATAGTACAAAATCTGCTGGCTTGGAAATGTTATCAATCAGCAGGAGCATTGTATAGTTTTGTCATAGTTGGGTGATTGCTTGGACACCAGACCGTGTTAGCCAACGAGAAAAGCAATACCTGATTGTGTACAGTGGGGGCTTGTTTTAGAATCAGGCTGTCTTATAATATTCTATAATAAGATTTACAGGCTCAGAGATCAGTGTGATGAAGATGTTTAAGTATTTTAAATTCATGGAATCTCTTTTGTTTTCAGCTGAGTATAAGGTTCTATGTCCTGGAGGGGAAGGATTCCGACCAAACCCTATTACAGTTATATTGGAGGGTAACGCTAATTTTTTATGCTTTTATATGTCTTAAATTGCAATGTTCTATGACTACCCTGATTTTTCATGGCATGGAATAATGTTGATATTTTTGCTTTGAATAGATATTGATGAGTGTCAGGAACTACCGGGACTTTGCCAAGGAGGAAAATGTATTAATACATTTGGTAGTTTCCACTGTCAGTGTCCAAATGGCTACTATTTGAATGAAGAGACTCGAGTGTGTGATGGTATGTAGTTTCACGATTTATTTGGCATTTGGTAGTTATTTCTTATCAAGTACTGGCAACTGAGCAAGCATCTAAATGATCTGTTCCTTAAAAATGCACCAACAAACTAACATTGCAATTGCAGAAATAATGGAACTGGGCAGAATTTTTCCTTCAAAAGTTTTTCAATAGAAAATTTGTTTTTGATTAAATGGAAATTTGTCTAAAATTTTCCGGTTTCCATCAAAAATACAAAATCTAAGTTTGCAGTTGTCAATTGCATAAAAATATCATTCTTGATCATCTCTAAGAAATAGCCATTTGTCCATCTGCAATGTAATTTTTTATGTGACCACACATTAATACCAACAAGCAGCATACTGCTTGTGTGTGTTGTACTGGATGAAATGGCATCGTCCATTTTAACCACAGCTCATTGTTTCTCTTCCTACAGGCTAAAGTGTGATGATCTGAGTCTCCAACTGAAAACATTTGTCATATTACAACTTTCCCTCTTCCCTACTCCCCTGTAGGCAGTGCATGCATTCACAGCTGTCTACTTAAACCCACACCCACCAGGCTGTACTTTTGTACAAAGTTTTAGCCCAACTCCCCAAACCTGATCACTCATTTTTCATTTTCCGTATTGCCTTCAGCCTCCCAGCTCATTGCTATTATTGTTTATTTCTCATACTGCCCACTACAAGTTGAGTCCTGTGCAAACCTATAGGAAAATTCAGGCAAAGAGCTTACAAATTAAAAATAAGACATACAGGCTACATCTAGACTGCCCCCTCTTGCGCAAGCGAATATGCAAATGAGGCGAAGAAGTGAATATCGCCACACCTCATTTGCATACTTAATGAGCCGCCATTTTGTGCAAGGGGCTTTTGTGCAAAAAGGAGCCGTCTACACTGCTCTTTTTGCACAAAACCCCCCTCTTGTGCAAGAGCCGTTCTGCTGCTTTTTTTCCAGGAAGAACGGCTCTTGCACAAATGGGGGGGGGTTTTGCGCAAAAAGAGCAGCATAGATGGCTCCTTTTTGCGCAAAATCCTCTTGCGCAAAATGGCAGCTCATTAAGTATGCAAATGAGGCACGGCAATATTCACCGCTTTGCCTCATTTGCATATTCTCTTGCGCAAGAGGGGGCAGTCTAGTCGTAGCCCCTGACTTTCCGTGAAGTTCTGCACCATTGTAGAACTCGGAAACTGGTTTCCTGTGCAATAGAGAGGAGAGAGAAATCCATCTGTCCCTGTAGATTGTGTAAAATGCAGAAGGTTACTTAGTGATTTTTTTAAAATATATTTTAAGCTTCCAGTTTTATCCTGTACTTTTGGCTTGGAACCACTTGATGAATTAAGAGTAGTATTATTTGTTGGGTGCAGCTCTTTCACCTTCTCTGCACAATAACTCAAACTCCCTAGTGGCCTGAGCAGTCAACACTGCAGCATCCTGTGTCTGTTCAAATGAGCTCTCTGCCTTTGTCCACTACCTGTAGGCCCCATCAGACTTATGAATGCAGACACACCTGGACAGGCTGATCACTGAGCCCTCTTGTCACAAAGAGCTAGAGAGGCCAGAAGTGTTGAATGCGCGATCTGTTCTGATACCACCTTATTTCAAAGCATCTCTAAAATATTTCTGGATCAGAGGTGCAAAGAAGAAATAGAGGTTCACTGTTCTGGACCCACTGAATATGCCAGGGGCCCGTGCCCCAGCTGGTTGTGCGGCCCTTAGGCTCATTAGACATGGCTAATCATGGAATAACCTTCTCTGCCATGTAGCCCTGCCCCATCGTGACCCAGCAGGCCAGATTTCTTTGACATGCCCCCAGCGAGTGCATTACTACCCGAGTGCTGCTGAGATGGTTTTACCCACATTCACTGATTCACAAAAAAATGTAGACCAAAATCTGCCGCAATTATTTAATATCTTGTTGCTTTCTTATAGATATTAATGAATGTGAAACACCTGGCATTTGTGGGCCTGGCACTTGTTATAACACAGTTGGGAACTACACCTGTATTTGTCCTCCTGACTACATGCAAGTCAATGGTGGCAACAACTGTATGGGTATGTTTTTTAAACTGTTCCTTCTATATTGCGTGTCAGGGCTTCAGATGGTGTAAATCAGTTTAGCTCCATGGAGTTCATTTATACAAAAGAATTATCATTGACTTGAAGGGAGTTAATGCTGGTTGACAGCAACAGAGGTCTTGCTTATTTCTTTATTTTTACTAAGTCAATAAAGACAGGTTTTTGTCAGAGGTTTGCTGAAAACCACAATTCACAGATCAACGTAGAGTCTGTTTAGGTCAGCATAAAGACATGTTCCCTTTTTCTTCCAGCCACTGCATAAAGTGCCATATTTACTCATTGTATGGAATGAATTTCACCCTTGGCAAGAGTGAGTTTTCATGAGCACGTAGGGCTGTTTCATAATATTGATCTCTGCGCAGATCTCCCCACTGGAGAGTACATTGTAAAAATTGATGAATGTCTGTAATGTTTTCATGGTGGAAATTACTAACATCAAGGGCTTGTTCTTGCTCCCATTGAAGTCGGTGACAAAACTTCCATTGACTTTAGTGAGCCAAGATTAGGCCACAAAAGATTAATAAACATGACTTTGTAAAGCATTAAGGCCAGATTGGAGCTGTAAAGCCGCTGGCTATTTTAGGGACGATGTACGTCACACCAGCAGAGCTCATGAAGACATCGCTAGCCATGGCTGTGCTCTTGTCCTATATCTCCCACTTTGGGGAGTCTAACATCAGTGGTTCTAATAGAATCACAGACTCCTCATGATGCCTGTCCTTGTACCCAAGAACTATTACAGTGCCGGGTCCTTACCCTGGGGCACAAAATGGATTCACCAATGAACTTTCCCTCACAACCTATGCAGGGCCAGGCACAATCTCACCTTGAATATGTATTGTTGTAAAATCATCCATAGAGTAGTCACCCGAACTGCTATAAAGACATCAGGAGAAGATGGGCCAAATGCTCTAGTTCCTGACACGCAGCCCTTAAACAGTGTGAGTGAGTACAATTTGGGCCCACCTCCCAAAATCTATCACAACATAGAGGCTTTGCAGTAACTCCTCTGAGGTTTGCATGGTGTGGCAATCTTGTTTCTTTTGTTTTGAGTTTAGCTCTGTTCAGTCCCTTCCATCTTTCACTTTGACTTTTGAGCTCACACAGACCTAAAATCTCTCTCTGAAATGTGGGAAAACCACAGGGTTTTGCATCAGAATGATGTGAAGTCACAAACTGCGCATGATTTTAAGATCAGCCACAAAGGTGCTCAGGTTTGCTCAAGTCTGGGCCAGGGTATGCAGGCCTTAGTGAATCTTCTCTGAGCCATAGCCGGTTTTATGGGGGGTTGATTTTTATGGTTAATTTTAGGGGTGAATCCATATTAGGTATGTTAAATATCGGTTAATTGAATAGTCAAGTAACCTCATGAAATTTTATCGGTTGGTCAACTATTCTATAGTCCCCGGAGGCGGGGCTGGCAGCCACTGTATCAGAGGCATCAGCGTGGGGTGGCAGGCGGGAGCTAGTCTGCAAGGGAAGCCAGTTTAAAAAATAGCTCCCCTCATGGACCGGCTGCCTGTCGCCCTGTGCTGCTGCTTCTGAGCAGTGCTGGGTGGCAGCAGTCCCTGTCTAGGGAGGGTCTAAGCTCCAAGACCCGGCGTGAACCAGAACTGAGTTGGGATGCCTGCTTGCCCAGCTCTTGATACACTTGAAATGCAGAGCTGCAGCAGGGGTAGGTCCCAGACCTGTCGCAAGCCAGAACTGAGAAATTGACTGGCAGGGAGAGGGGGACATGGAAATGCGTGTAGGCTATAGCATTAACCTATAAGCTTTTGCTTATCAGTTAATCGACTACACTATAACATCCCTAATCCATAGTGACAGGGGTGGGTCTCTAATATAAAAACACTGCAGAACAAGCTTTCTTTAGTGACCACTGGAGGGACCTACAAACCAGATGTTTAAAAGAGGTGACCTAGGAATGGTAGCTCAGAACTGGGCTCAGCACAGTTGGGAAAGGAGGCTGTCTAATAAGGATGGTCTCTCATAGACATTTCATATACTTCAGCAAAGCTGCTAACACACACAGTACCATCGTTATATTTTTGGTTTCTTTGCAGATATGAGGAGGAGTCTGTGCTACAGAAATTATTATGCTGACAATCAAACCTGTGATGGAGAACTGCTCTTTAACATGACCAAGAAAATGTGCTGCTGTTCCTACAATATTGGACGTGCATGGAATAAGCCTTGTGAACAGTGCCCTATCCCTAGCACAGGTGTGTTGAATTTGAAAGATAGCTGAAGTTCACATTTACAATATGGTTACTGCAAGCTGCTATAAAATTGTTAGATGAAAATGTTCTATATTGCATACAGCTGTGTGTGTGTATGTATATAATATAAAAATATTAAATGATAAATTCTTCATGCCCTGGAGAAGGATTAAGGTACATGAGCAGGTCATTGAGGAGCAGTATCTGTTCCATGAATTACTGGAGGACTTGGTTCTGCTTGACTGTCCATCTGTCCCCTTTGACAAACTTATATGGGTCAGATAAGCTGGGTTTGGCATGTGACCAGAGTGGGATCAGAGGTGGTGCTAAGCCATTTGTATGTTCCCCTTTTCCTGGAGTAGCCAGGCCCCAGCTCAGGCCTCATCAAAAATCAGAACTGTATTTTACCCATGGCTTCCATGAGCCTCAGGGAGGCTTTCCAGCAGCCAGGGATTACAGGGGCACCTCAGCCCCTTCCAAACATGATTCCTGTGTGGGGTACAGGAAGCATGTAGCATAGGAGTCACTGTTACAGTCCTCTGCCGCTGCATAGTTCTTCCACACTGAGGGACTCATTAGCAAGCTGGATCTGCCAGGTGTTCCTCTGCTTTGTGTTGATGAGCTGGCACAAAATAGACTCAGAGGCCTGAGAACAGGCCCCAGCCCGGTCACTGTTAATTTTTAAAAATAATTTGATTTCCTGCTTACGATGCAGGTTTGTGATATACAGACCTGGATGTGTGCAGATAAAGTCCAATGCACTCTAGTAACCTGACAAGTGTGTTCCTAGTCCTGCAGTGGAGCGTGCACTCATGTAAGGTGCCCATGCCGCCTTTGAAAATCTGTTCCTCAAAAGATACAAAAAACAAGTGAAGACTGTTTTTCCAGGCTTGGGGGTGAAATTAATCACTTACTTTGATACATTTAAGATAGTGTTTTCTTTTTTTTTCCTGCAACAGATGAATTTTCAACACTCTGTGGAAGTCAAAGGCCTGGTTTCTTCATTGACATTTATACAGGTTTACCAGTTGGTGAGTAGTGATTACTCTGTTTTGAGTTAAATTCCACCCTACTTAGGCACTCGTGAAAGGGAGGCCTTGTTTTTCACACCCTTGCTTTCCTGGAGAGGAATAGAGATGAAACAATGCCACAAAATTCAACCTTCTGTGCAACCCTTAACCCTTGTCTTAAATCAGATCCTGCAAACTTTCTGCCTAGCTCCTCCTAGCTGGCAGCCCTGATTACTGCTGCTTGTGATCAGAGTAATGGAAAGCTCTGAAGAAATGGTAATCGAGCTAGATGAATGGCCTGTAGACACTGAAGAGCAGAGAGGTTCTGGGAGTCAGGCCAATTGGCATTTGGTTTCAGAGGAATTACGAGTGTTTCCTTTTGACTAAAGCACAGATTTAATCTGACGTTTCACACCAATTCCTCAGCGTATTGAATTAACCCAACAATCCCTTTTTCTGGGCCGCTGGAATGTTTCTCACATGCGGTAACGTGTGTAACATTGGTATTGTGTGTGACAAATGAGTTCCTCATTTTCTCTCTTGTTTTGTTTTGTCAATGAAGCCAAATTCACCCTTAGTGGGGGCTTCCTTTGGTTTTTATTCCCACAAAAAGCCAAATAAGAGGTAAAGAAAGCAGCATACAACAAGCAAGCAGAAATACAGTATGTAGACAGCAACAAAGTGAATTATCATTCAGATACTATGTGGGGATGTTAAATTTTGTTTAATCAACTAATCGACTAGTCGATAGATTTTCCATTGACTAGTCAATTAGTCTATAAGTGGGGGAACCGCAGAGACCCACTGCAGCGTTGCCTTTTAAATATATTAAGAGTCTGCCAACTCTTTTTACATTCAAAAGGTTGAAGCACAGCAAGAGAGAGGGTCCCGGCATGAGCTGGGCCAGCTGATTCCTGACTAATCGCCTACATCCCTAATACTATGGTGATGAGCACTACCAAATCCTATAAAAGGTAGCTTGGTAGAATAGTGTCTGATAAGATACAGTGTATCATAAAAAAATTACTCAGAACATATTGTAAATTGTGTTCTTGATCTTTGGAGGAGCAAAGCACCAGATCTCTTGCCATAATCACTCATTGACCAAAATTATCATGCCTTCTCTGACCAGCAAATCAGATTTAGGAGGCAAGTAGTAAAGTACAGTAAAACTCCAATAGTCCGGCATCCAATAGTCCGGCACTCCTAATAGTCCGGCATCAAAATGGCAAGAGCCTAGTGAGTGAGCTGCAAAAATGAGTCACAAGGTAACAGCAGCAGCTGAACTGAGCAAAAAGGGTAAAAAGGCTTAAAAACTAAAACATTACAGTATACTGTATACAGTATGTACAATAAAAAGGGTTAAGAACACTTTATATACAGTATATAATGTATACAGTATATATATATAACCAGTTTATAGTACCTCCTGATAGTCCGGCATATCTGATAATCCGGCACCACGTAGGTCCCATAGGTTCCGGATTATCGGAAGTCTACTGTACACGCCCCACTAGCTGCTCAATCAGAGGAACTCATGTGAGGTTGTGTCCGGCCCTGCATGGTCTGAGCTATGTCTGCACAACATGATGTGATGTGAACTGAGCTGATGTGGATGGAGTCATCCTCGGCAGGGATGGGGTAATGTACATGTGCACCATATGCAGATCTTGCATTAAGCAGTTAATAGCACATGTTGCAGCCTGTACCCCCTGGCAGCTTAGTATTTTATTTTGCTAGCCCTGTTCAAGCTGGAGTACAGCAGCCAGTGCAGCTGACTTTTGGCATCCTCTTGTATCTCCTAGCCAATGGATCTCCAAGCCATCAGCCACACTGGTGAGACAAAGGTGCTTGGCCAGGGCTGCACTGTGCAGCAAACACACACTTTCCCTGTGACTCTTGGTACCTTTGTAGGCCTTGCTAGGTTGAGAGACCCAAATTTCTCCCTTTACCACTTCAGCAGGGCAGTAGTAGCCACTCCCAGTCCTTACTCACACTAGGTCAGTGATTCTCAACCCACAGCCCACTTGTGGCCCAATCAGCACACAGATGCAGTCCATGATATATCCCCAGAGCCACATAGGTAGTCCATATAGTGTGTAGATGTGGCCCACATAATCCACAGGGAACTGCATATGTGAGCAACAATGGTGAATAGGTTGACAACCACTGAAGTAGGCATACTGGCTTATACCACTGCAAGAGCAGTCCACATTGTGCAGTGCCTCGTGAGTCTGGTTGCCATTGTGTTTATTTTCCATTTTTTCCATTAGAGTTCTGTCTCCTTATATGGGATGTTTGCTTTGATGGTGGGAGTTATGGAGTTAGGTTCTGCCTTGACTCACCTCTTTTATAATCAGCAGGTTAAAAATCAACAGCATCATCAAATCTTGTGTAGGAAATTAAAAGCTTGGTCTGGGAGCAAAAATTGGTCCCTTCAAAATCACAAACTAAATATCGTAAGTGTGAAAAGAGCTGTCTAGTGTAACCCTTCCCATAATGTTCATTGGTCTCTATGGATCCTCGCAGACAGCATCCTTTACTAAAGGAAAAGGTTTCCTTGGATTTTCTAACCTTTATAGTGAAGTTAGATTTCTAAAGAGAAGTATAGCTAATGAACCTAATAAGGGATTTGCACTATTTATGTTTTGTTTTAGAAATAGAAACAATGAACTGCCTTTACAAATCTATTAAAACAGGAAGAGCAATTGCTGGACATAATCAATGTGAAAGCATAGTTATGTTGCAAGCATTTAAAATATGGTACCTTCAGAACTTTTGTAAAGGGGCATAAAACTAACCAAGCTTTACCAGCTGGTGAAGTTGGATGTAAAGTTGAGTCCCAACAAACACGGGAATTCAAACCCACTTTGTTTCTTTATGCTGATGAAGGACAGATAGCCTGTTCTAAAGACAGAGTCTTTCCATTGACTTCAGAGAGTTCTTTGATCGGGCTTGTTAGAGAACTATGAGCTTTTTTTATTAGTACAGAAGAATCTCTGTTTATATTACACTCAGCTGACAACAAAATAGATTAAGATGGATTCTTTGGTTTTCTAAGGACACGTTGTTCCATTTGAGTCTCCATTTGAGTGGCCTTAAAGTGGCTAGAAATGGCAAGTGGATAATTGCCTCAATGCAGAGGAACTCTGTAGGGATGCAGGCTGGTGGTGATGGCTCTGCTGTTGCTTACTCCTGTAGCCTCACCTCCAGTATGACAGATAGCAGGAGGCAAGTCAGGGGCCGGAATTTAACAGATTATCGAGGGGATGGAACTGGAGAGTCCTGTGCAGGCCTAACTTGCCTTGGGCTGGGCATATCTTGGAGACAGTGAAGAATGAGAGCCATTGAGTAGACTATTTAGTTTTCCAGCACATGAAGGAATTATTGCATGTCTGACACCTTTTCACACTGTAACAGAATCATGCTATTAATGTAAACATTGTGATAACATTCTCCAGTGAGAATTACAAAACATTTCTGTAGATGGGGATTGACAGTTTGACTATTTAAAAATTGTTACAGATATTGATGAATGCCGGGAGATACCTGGAGTCTGTGAGAATGGAGTCTGTATAAATATGGTCGGCAGCTTCAGATGCGAGTGTCCAGTGGGATTCTTTTATAATGACAAGTTGCTGATTTGTGAAGGTAAGAAGCTTATACTTCCATCACAGATAGAAATCAGATCATTCATCAGTTGGTAACTGAAACACTGAGAAATCTGTTGTACTTGCAAACTCATCCATACTAGGATCAGAGAACAGAGGGTCAGGCATGTCTTAATGAAAACATTTTGGCTTTCTGCTGGAAAGTTTGGTTCCATGTTTCTTTTCCATTGGAAAAAAAAGTGCCAGATTTTCCAACTAGCATATAGATCTTGAAAGAGGTTGAGCCAACAAAGTGAATGGCAAGTGAATCTTTTTACTTTTCGTGATCTGGATGTAAATATGACAGTGAGTGGTCTTCCCATGTCAGATCAAGACCAGTGTTCACTTCCCAAGTTGGTATTTCATTCCTAATTAAAATTAGGGATGTTCGATATGGTCTAATTGAATAGTCGTGTAACTGCATAATTTTTGGGGGTTTCCAATGAAACATTGTTGAATTTCTGAAGAACCCAGGTGGTGTTTTGGTATTGGTATTTGTCTTGCATCAGCTTCTAAAAGATTCTAACCAAGATTGGCACCACTGTGCTAGGCACTGTGCAAACCCATAGAGAAGAGATAGTACCAGCCCAAAGAGCTTAACAGACCAAAAAATGGTCATTTGAAAAGTTTTGAACTTATCTTTATGTGCGTCCCTCTCCTACCAAAATGTGATGCACCCTCTCAGCTTAGAGCTTCAAATGTAAGCAAATAAGAGATGTGAGTTGGTAAAAGATGTAATTTTTTTGTTAACTGATAATAGATTTTTGTCATATTGAAGATTTTGAAACGTTCATAAATACTAGTAAAATATATCAGTTCTGATGACACAAGATTAGACTGTGATGAACATGTCCCTTCAGATCAGCTGATTATATAAACCTGTGGTCCAACACACTAGCTACATGTGATAGTTTGGCATGTAAAGTGTGGCTATTTGGCTTGAACAATTATTTACATTTTCTGAACAATGTGGCTAGTTAGCAATAGTGGCTACTGCTTCAGAACTGATTGGACACCACGGAATAAACAAACCACTGCTAGTGTCTGACACTAGATCAGTGTCTCCAAGGTGCTACAGGACCATCACTTGATCAGTGTCATCATTTTTAATTTTTACTGTGGCAGGGACCTCAAAATCTGGAAGTGGCCTCTCTGGACTTCTGAGAGGGCCTGGCTATCTGCAAAGGGATGAATTTCAGCAGTGGATTGCATCAGATCATTTACATCCAACCAAAAACTTACTCTCACTGACATGTTTTCCCTACATTAAAAAAAAAATTACATTTGGCACCAAACAAAAACATTCCTTATATGTAGGTTAGAGAGCATCTCTTTGAATTTAAAAATACATTTTATTTTCTTGTTCATTGTCAGGTTTTCCTAAAAGTAATATTTTTTTCTTGCATTGAAAGATATTGATGAATGCTTGAATGGACATGTGTGTCAGCCAAACGCAGAATGTGTCAACACGGCTGGGAGCTATCGCTGTGATTGTAAACCCGGCTATAGGTTCACATCAACAGGCCTATGCACTGGTGAGTATTTGCAGGCTTGTTTGTGACTCAGTATGCAGTAGACCAGGGCTACTCAACATGCGGCCCACAGGTGGGAGCCAAAACAAAAAAGTAGTCAATATATTGGTCTTCTGTTGATATGTGTTTTAGTAGTTAAATTCCTGGACTGTCATTGCTTGTTAAAAGTGCTGTCATATGGGTGGAAATTGCGTTTTATTAATATCAGCAGAACTGACTTAAATGGGGCCTGTGTGTTGTGCAGTCTTGCCTTAAACTTTGTATTCATGCCCGTCAGTGTGAAAGATTCTGTTTCATATTTTTGCATATATATTTGCATGTATATGCAACCACACTTAAGTTGCAGTCCTTGGCATGTGCTGTGTGTATCATTGTGGCCCCCGGGGCTTCCAAAGCTGAAGTAGCCTTGCAGTAAACTGTGGCTTTAAAAGTAAACCCTTTTAAATCATATACCTTATTTAAAAGGCTATCGGATTTGTGTGTCATGCTAAATGGAATGTATCCACACACCCCTCTGCTCCCCAGGCTGAGGAATGTGGCCAGGAGTGGGGCCACAGCCAGGTACCTAGAGCAGGGGCTGAGTGCGGGGGGTTGAGGGCTAAGAGTGGGGAGCAGGAGCAGAGCCAATGTCGCAGTTGCCATCAGGGCTGGAGCAAAGCTGGAGGTAGTGTGGCACTTCCTCTCCATGTGGCTGGCCTGGGTCCCACCATGCCCCTTGAACATTCCTCCACCCCCCCCAGGAGGGCACCCCTCACAGTTTGGGGACCACCACTCTACTGGAGTGTTTGCATGTTATATTTTTGAGCTGTAAGGGTATGTCTAGACTACATGCCTCTGTTGGTAGAGGCATGTAAAATAGGCTACCCGACATAGTCAATGAAGCGGGGATTTAAATATCCCAGGCTTCATTAAAATAAAAATGGCCGCCGCACTTTGCCGGCTCAGCTGATCGCCGGCACAGCGTGGCAATCAAGACGCAGATCGGTCGACAGGGGAAGCCTTTGTCGACCGCTCCATTATGCCTCGTGAAACGAGGTTTACAGGAGCGGTCGACAAAGGCTTCCCCTGTCGACCGATCTGCGTCTTGCCTGCCATGCTGTGCCGACGATCAGCTAAGCCGGCACAGCGTGGGAGCCATTTTTATTTTAATGAAGCCGGGGATATTTAAATCCCCGCTTCATTGACTATGTCAGGTAGCCTATTTCATATGCCTCTGTCGGCAGAGGCATGTAGTCTAGACATACCCTAAGGTCCTGCCTTCTGACAATAATGCTTTTGAAGAAAATTCTACTTTTTATCTCTCTCATGGCTTATACACTTCATGCCTGCAAAAATCCAGGTGTGTGATTGCAAAATAAGTCTAATCAAAGAACCTCCAGAGAGGGGTTTTGAAATGTCTTCTGTCAAAAGAGTGTATCCTTTGAATCCAACATGGAATAGAGTATTTTCTTGAATGGTAACAGGTAAAATCTAACCAAAAGATAGGCCTTGACATGCGCTCAGTTCAGTACTAACTGTGTGACTATTGTTAGCTGGTTGGACGCTTGTGTATACCTCCATAACAGATCACAGTGGCTGGCTATGGAGTAGCATAATCATAGGACTGGAAGGGACCTTGAAATGTCATCAAGTCCAGACCCCTGCACTCATGGCAGGAGCAAGCACCATCTAGACTAGTGGTGGGCAATACTACTACTACTACTACTACTATAATAATTAATACAAATATAAAGATTATTTGAATCTCATACAGAGCCAAATAAAATTTGTCTAGCTTTTATTTAATTAATCTGAAAAATGAGAATGAAACTAAGAATTAACAGAACTAGAGGAACTTCCATAGTCAATGTTACAGTCAGAAAATTCATAAAGACTAAGGAGTAGATTTTCTGCATCTTAGGTATCTCAGTAGGCCATCTGTACCCATATTTCTTTCTTTGAACTGACTGTTGTGCTTAACCATTTATCTGTGATTTATCTGAGGAGGTGAGGCAAAGGAAAACTACTGTTTTCTAGCCCTGAAAATTCAAACCACTTCCTGGGGAACATGCACCATTTTCCTCTGCCTCTATATAGTTACTGTGGTTTGCACTGTCACTTGCTAAATGTGTTATAACTAAGGATACAATTTAATTACAGAAGTTACAGATTCTGTGATTTCTTCATCTTCAGCTGTCCACTTCAGGAGCTGGAGCCAGGGCTGGGCAGTTCTCCCATCACAACTGCCATGGCAGACCTCAGGCTCTCAAACCCTCCCCACCTAATGCCAAATGGGACTCTAGCTGCCATTCTTCCCTCCTGTCCCCTCTCCCCCCAGTTATGTTTAGTGGAAGTCACAGACAGGTCACAGCTGCTATGAATTTCTGTTTATTTTCCATAATCTGTTAGTGACTTTTACTTAAAAAAATTGGGACCTAATCTTACCCTTACGTATAGCACACTACTGACCTCTCAGATTTTCACAAATCTCTGCCTTTTTGGAGTTTGTGATGACAACATGGTCTTATCTGCTAGGTGATGTGCAGTAGCTAGTTTAAAAAGCTTAAGAATAAACTTTTCACCGTTTTATGGATTTAAACAAGGCCCTAGAGGTTATTTTAATATACTTATTTGACAGGGATTACAGTTCACTTACTTCATAGCAAATCTTACTTCATAGCAAGAATGGCATTCATGTTATCTTGATTATTTAAAGAATCACAAAAGTTTTACCGAGAGTTGTGTGCCAAGTAGTTGTAAACATTTTATACATTTCTGGACAAAATAATAATTACGGAGGAACTAGGTAAAGTTTTCCTTGGATTTTCTTCTCCTTAGCTTTTGAGTTTTAGGAAATGCACTTTTCATTACAGTGCACGTTTGCATTGTTTTGAAAGACCTTCATAGGAAAAGGGTGTAGGGGCAGAAAAGAAAATCACTTTGAGAACTGAAGCTTGTTTTGTTAAGATACATGGCAACACGTGCAAATAGTTAGCTTGTTGTTTCCATAACTGTTGTTATAACTCCTTGATTATAGCAGAACAGGAAGACCAGGGAAGGTTCTGATATGAGCCACAATACCCTAATACAAATTGGCACAAGCATTACTTCCCTGTATTTTGCCCTTATTTTATATTTAATGAAAATAAGGTGGAACAATCGCAGTCAAAATAAAAGTGGTTGATGAAGAGTTTGATCCTGCAAAGCTCTGAGCAAAGTGCCCAGCAGCCTTACTAAAGTCAATGGGAGTTGAGGGTGCACCTTGCAGGATTGGGTCCACAGAGCAGCCAATACAATAAACGCTCCATTTTGTGCTTAACAAATTAGTATTTTATTGCCATGAGAGAACAATTGTCATTTTAAATTAGAACCATGAACTGGACACCACTTTTTGTAGTTGTCACCAATTGTTTGTTTCTGACTTTGTGGTTTATGGAACAATTTTCAGGATGTCTTTTATTTACAGATCGCAATGAATGTCAAGAAATTCCCAATATCTGCAGTCATGGACAGTGTATTGACACCATTGGAAGTTTCTATTGTATTTGTCACTCAGGATTCAAAACCAATGCCGACCAAAACGATGTGCATGGGCAAGTATCAAGTTATGCTGTTAAATGAATATGGAGTTTGAGGCCTTCGTCTGTCATAGTAATTGCAAAATCAGAGTGGACCAGTGGCACTTTTCACCTACTAACTTACCTCTGACAGTGATCAGTAACGGGTTCTTCAGAAAAAGGAGCAAGAAATAACTCAATTGGAAATTGTGGATAGAACTGGCCATTGGCTAAGTTTATTCTGCATCAGTTAGTGGTTGTCTTATGCTCTGAAGCATATACAGCCTATGACTTAAAAAAAGTATCCTCTCTAACATAACTACACGTGAATATTTTTGTCCTTCATATAAATGTTCAGTCTTTTTGGAATTTTACTAATTTCTTGGTTTCACTCCTACCTCGGGGAGATGAGTTCCACAGATTAATGGCGCAACATTGCAATGCAGTACTTGTAAAACTGTCTAATGTTGAAGCATATAAAGGCCTGATTTTGTGCCAGGCAGAAACAAAGCTGTTTGAGTAAAGCAAGAGTTTTCATATTAAATCCTTTGAAAGCTACAGTTTTAGGGCCAAATTACTTGGTGATTTCAGTGGACTTGTGCCCACTTGTGCTATTCAGAATATAAATGCATCTAAACTTCTAAGCATCTGCTTCTGTAGTGCTCATCTCAGATAAGACTGGTCAGATTGGGCCAATTTGTCTCTTTTTTTTTTTTTTTTCCATGTGGACATTGTTAGAGTGGGAGGGAAGAAACACACCCTCTGTCCTCAGTTTCACCCGGTTTTCTTATTGACATTTTGAGTGTGTTTAAGTTAGAGGTGGCCAGACACTTAAAAACTACTGGGGAGACTGCATATCCCTTATAGTCAAGATTAATTTATTCCTTCTTTGGAAAGGGCAAGATGTCAACTGCATGTAAACAAATTGCGGATCGGCCTTTGCTCAAGAAACAATCAAGTATATAACCTTGTCTCAAATCTACCATTATTTAGGGAAACTTAATCTTTATTCTCCCATTTGCTATTTTAATGATACAGGATCAGTTCATTTCTTCTCCACATTGTTTGGCTATTGGCCTCCCTTTTCAGTAATAAGTTAGTAATAAGAGTTCTTGCTGTTGCTTCTCTTTCATAGATATTAATGAGTGTGAAAAAGATCCATGCGGAAATGGAACATGTAGAAATACCATTGGCTCTTTCAACTGCCGCTGTGACAATGGATTCATCCTGTCACACAATAATGACTGCATAGGTAAGGAGATATTAAAACTGTTGCTGAAACCAGTCCAGCTTTTCTAAGACTCTGTTATTCTAGTTACAGAGGCACAAACACCATCTTTTTCTGCTGAATTAGAATCCCAGCTGTATATTCAGTACAATGAGAGGTAAAGAGCAATTTCTTTCCTCTGGAAGCCTGATACTATGTGCAGTGCAGGGGTAACCATGCCAGTCCCAGGATATTAGAGAAAAGAAATAGATGAGGTAATATCTTTTCTTGGACCAATAAAAATAAAACAGAAGTTGGACCAATAAAAATAAAACAGAAGGTATTACCTCACCCACCTTGTCTCGCTAATCTACTCCTGTTTTCTGGCAGTCACTTGAGCATGTGCTGTCAGAATATACAGTCTGTTCTAAATATCTGTCTTTTGTGGGAGGGGGAATCCTATAAAACAATCAAATGATGGCAATTTTTCCTCGATAGTTTTTTGAGAAAAGCAAAAACCTTCATGATGCAGAAGATGCTATTGTGACTATCCTCAGAAGGTGACAAAAAGGGACAGGAACATTGTGACCTTAAAATCTCTGCTGCTCCAATTAACAGGATTCTAGAGTGGGAAAGTCTGTGTCAGTCGGTGGCCCTACTGTAGGCAAATGGGACTCCTGGAGGGAGGAAGAACCCATGTGTGCATATCCCTTCGAAGGATTAGGGCCCACATTTGGGGATAATGTTTTACATACAGAGACCGATACATTCAGGGCTGCACAACTATTGATCAATATTGTGCCGTGAGGATGAAAGACAGTGTAATAAACAGAATTCCTTTTTGAATGTATTTAATCCTTGTGGATATTCGCCGTGCATTTCTCATGTTAGCTTTCTTATTTAGATGTGGACGAATGTGCAAGTGGAAATGGGATGCTCTGCAGGAATGGCCGCTGCATAAACACAGTTGGGTCTTTCCAGTGTCTATGCAATGATGGGTATGAAGTGCCCCTAGAGGGCAGGACTTGCGTTGGTGAGTTTTTCATCTAGCTTTGGTTTACTGTGGCTAGAGGACCATAATCCCTCAGCCCACAGTCCCTACTAAAGTTATGAGACAGAGGCAGGGTAGAGAAGAACTTTCCCTGCTATCACTGTGCCTTTTTAAGAAAGCACAAATACTGTAGGAGCACGCTGCTATGTAATATTGAACTCCTTGAAGTATTCATTAAGTTAGTGTACATAGAGCCTGGAAGGAATTTTTACTCTAGGACTGGCTAAAGCTATCTACATTTCCTCTCTTTGGGAAGTTTTTGTTAAATATCTTGCAGGCTAGTGCCTGCAAAACTAAAACCTTTTTAAAAAATTCATCTTGCATATATTTCAGGGAAGCAATTAGGTCTAGTGACTTTCCCAAGTCGTCTCCTTTCACAGGAGTCAGAGTTCACTTCATTCTTTTATAATAGCTATTAATTATTTTTAATAAGAATGTACATAGCTCTGCGCATTACCATGGCACTTTACCAATGTATAATATAGCACCTTTCCTGGCCAGCATGCACTCTTGCATAGAGGCCTGGTCTGGTAGACCCTTTTCCGTCCCATAGGCTTGTGTCTTAGTATAATCCCAGTGACTTCAGTGGCGCAATGCAGCAGACTGAGCATACACACAATTGTGTTTTCAGGATTGGGTCCTAAGACAGATAACAAAGCAAGACAACAGGACACAGCACAGGTCAGGGGAAGAGGGGAGATAGTGGTGAAAGGGAGAAGGTAGGCAGGATCCCTGGAGGAAGCTGGTTTTAAAGAAGGTGAGAGTGGATGCCTGGAGAACAAGGTGCAGAGGGCAACTGTTTGAGAGAGAGAGAGAGAGAGAGAGAGAGAGAACAGTGTAAAAGAAGGCTTTGGATGCTTAATAAAAGTGTTCAGCATTTGGTAGCACTTCACATTGCTTGGGTGCCTGCTCCCTGTGAGATGCATTTAATCCACTTGTACCTCTGACCAGGCCTGACACGGGAATGAATAGATAGGCTAAGGAATCTTTAATCTTTCTTGATTTATAAGCTAACAAATAGCACATTAATCTCCTTGTGAAAAAGGGATACCTCCTGCCCTCTCAGAGCCGTTCCAGTGACCGATACTCCCATCCTCATGGCCAGGAGTTTTGCACTTTCCTCGATGGGACCAGGATTAGAGCTGCCTCATGACAGTTCTGAACATAAGCCAATTGCTCCTTCATTTCTTTGCTTGCAGACATCAATGAGTGTGTAGTGGAGCCTGGTAGATGCTCACCTGGCACATGCCAGAACCTGGATGGGACATACAGATGCATCTGTCCTCCTGGATATATTTTGCTAAATGACCAGTGTGAAGGTATGTAAAAGTCATTTGTATTTCTTAATGGTAGTCGGATTAAGAGCAGCTCTCAGTTTGAATAATATGTGTAATCATGCTTCTCTTTAGGCCTTCTGGTATCATTTTTAACCCCTGTTATGTGTCTGAACCTAATCATATGAAAAAATAATTCCAACAAAATTAAGTATCCTGTAAACTTTATGTACATGCATGCCAGAGTTGCTTGTACATGCGTGTGAAATGCCCTGGGGCCCAGCAATTTAAGAGTCTACGTTTCCCGGCTGCTACCGCTGCTCCTACGGCAGCGTTAGCGCCTGGAGTCTGGGCCCTTCAAATCGCCCCTGGAGCCCGGGGTGGCGTGGGCTGTGCAGCACTGTAGGGCTGGCTGGAGGATGCTAACTTCCACCCCATCCCTTTCTGCCTGAGCCCCCTACCCTTGCCCACAAGCCTGTCAATTCTGTCAACAACCTTGGAGTGGTTAGTATTATATAGGCAAAAAAATTAATTTTTTTTTTAACTATAATTGAATTAAACCTTCCAGGCTATCCAGCCACAGAGACTTTTACTCATTTGGGGGGGGGCAACCCATTAATCTGTCTACATACCTATTGCTGTAATATCTAGAGTTACTTTTATCTTGGTAATGTGCGATGCTAGATAGCCTGTGCTGTCATCACTCAGTACTTACCCAAAAATCTCTCTGAATGCAAACGGCAGGATGTGACATCTGGAAAGATATTTTTAAAAGTCTGTGTGTCCTGGAGATGTCTCATTAGGGAGGGCTTGCCCACTGGAAATGTCTTTGGAATTAGTCCCAGATTATACACCTGGATTTATTATCAATAGAGCGCCAAAGTTTATTTTCATTAAGGCACAAGGATTTGCTTTATGCAGTGTAATGCCTGCTAGATTTCAGTTACTCTGCTGGGTATTGTCCATTACAGTTTGTGTTTTACAGCTGCCAATACAGCAGTGTTGATTTTTGAACTATTGTGTTACTTTTCGTGCAGATATTGATGAGTGTTTAGAAGAGCCAGAAATCTGTGCCTTGGGCACATGCAGCAATACCCCAGGCAGCTTCATATGCCTGTGTCCTGAAGGGTTTGTACTGTCTTCCACTGGAAGAAGATGCCAAGGCAAGTTATTTCATGGTTTTTGTCTTTATATATGTATTTGCTTTTTGTTTACTAAAAACTACTAGAGGCTTGTTTCTAATGGAACACGAAAGCTGTGGAAACTGATAATGTTTTTCACAAAGAAAGTTTGATGCTTGTGTACTCTGGTCCAGATTCTTTCCCACACTGTCTCCTCAGAACAAGAGAGAGAGGAGCAGTTACAAGTGAAGCGAAGAAACCCTACCCCCCTTGAACTCTTTCCTCACCTGCTTGGTGAGGAGGAAAAGTGGAAAATAAAGACAGAGATGGCTACTCTGAACTTTGAACAGACAAAGTGTACGAATGGGAGCTGAGGATGAATATACAGAAGCACTTACATTAGGTTAATACTAATGGAGAAGATGAGAAGAACAGAGCGGATGTGAAAAGGAATTAGCAGATGTTAAGTAGTATCAGATATAGGCTGTTCTCACTGAAAGATGCAGTAAAGAAAAGACTAGAAAAGCCTTTGAAAGCAGTATTATAAAAACAGTAAATACCCTCTGCTTAAAAAGGGTGTGGATGCCTTTGTTCTGCTGGAATCACATGAGGTGTTTTGAGCATAAATGTGGAACTGACTAAATAAAGTGATCAAAAGCTGCACAGCTCAAAATGGAAAGATGTAGGCTTGTTACTGCCAGCACAGAAGTGCAGCAAACTAAGGGGAAGGACATCTTGAAGGCTTTGAAGAAGCTTAAGTACACTGTAGATATAAACTTCCCAATTCACAAACAGATACCTTGTTTCACAAATGCAACCTAAGACTCACCAGTGGCCAAGGCTTCCAGGATCTCTGTAGTTATGTTTGGCCCAAGACAGGGATGCTTGTTAAAACTGGAGTGAGCTCTTCATTCCATGGTAGCTAAATGAGATTGTGGTTTTGATGCGATGAATCTAACCTGCAATAAACATTTGAGTTGGCACTGTGAAAATAGGGGTGAAAATAGCAGTGCTGTCTGAGCTCCACTTAAAAAGTTGTGTAAAGCCTTTGTGCTATCAATCTTATGAAAAATCACCCACCACAAAGCAAATAATTGCTGAAGAAATACAATTTCATCTTATCTTTTATCAAAGAGGACAAGTGTTTCATGTCGATTGTCACGGGACAGTTAATTGATATCTGTGCATTGAACTTCAAGCAACGTGTTTTTTCTGCAGAAAGTTTGGTTTTTGAGTGTACTGAGTCAAACAAGCTTCTGTTTCAAACTTCACATTACCTAAAGCTTCTCTGAAGTCTGGGTGGTGCCCAGCACTCAGCTTGCAGCCAGAAAACTGATTGAGCAGCTGCTCCTGCAGCTGACCCTTATGCTGTCTGAGTGCCAGCCTGAGGAGTTGCCAGCTTGCTTCCTGCTGGAGGCATGTGGTCTGAGATCTCCCTTTTTGTTCCTGTGTTTAGGTTACCCAACATGTACAAACACAATGCTACGTCTAGACTGCAAGCTTCTTTCGGAAGAAGCTTTTCCCGGAAGAGATCTTCCTAAAAAATTTCTTTTGAAAGAGCGTGTCAACACTGAATGGACGCTATCTTGCATTTAAACTGTGATTACTATGGACGGAATGGCCACCAGGGCACCTGTGCTTTTTCCTCTTTCCTCTTCTTTCGAAAGAACTCCCTCTTCCCCATCCACACATGCCTTTTTCCAAAAGAGCTCTTTCGGAAAAAGGCTTCTTCCTCGTAGAAAGAGGTTTACCAATGTCGGAAAAAACCCCTTTGTTCTTTTGATTTTTTTCCGAAAGAACACGATTGCAGTGTGGATGTAAGTTAAGTTTTTTTGGAAAAACAGCCGTTTTTCCGAAAAAAACTCAGTAGTGTAGACATAGCCACAATGTGGTACCACAGAACCAAAGACCCTATTGAAAATTGCCGCTACGTTATTTTTTACATGAAGTGTTATCATCATGGGTTGTCTCATGCCTTTTAGTTTCTGTGTGGTTTATTAACTGAAGTTCATTGCTCTAATAGTAGAATGTGTACATAAATGAAGCTAATAGTCAGAGGGTACAGGAGAGGGGAGTGAGGTTGGAAGGAGCACAGCTCCCTCTCCTATTCCAAAGCAGTAGGGAATTCCCCCTCTTCTCCATGACTAGAGTAGCATCTCTCCCCCATGGATCTCTTCTTCCTTGGCTAGTATAGGAAAGGCCCTCTCTTCTCTTTTGATCTACTGGAATCACAGGCCACAGCAATGCTTTTTAAGATAATCCAAATGGAAGGTTTTTTGTAATTAGCCTAAGTTTTTGATTTTCACATGCCAGTTGCACCAAGTCCAAATGCCTTTAATGCAGAACTGTATTATAATGTGCTTTTGTTTGTGCAGATCTGAGAGTGAGTTATTGCTTTACCAAATTTGAAGAAGGGAAATGCTCAATTCCCAAATCCAGAAACCATTCCAAGCAAGAATGTTGCTGCGCCTTGCAAGGACAAGGATGGGGTGACCCATGCGAGCTCTGTCCAGAGGAAGGAGATGGTATGTAAATAGAGCTAATAAAATAGTATTATAGGCACTCAGAAGACAAACAGTGGCTTTGAGAGTCATGGAAGTGGGGATTAGAAAACAGAAAGCTCTTCCTCAGGGCATGGCAGATTATTTTGTTTTAACAATGTCAAGGCCTTTGTGCTATGGAAAGGCTCACAACATACCCGTTTCTCAAAAAATATTTGTAGCATTTCAGGGTTGTTTTATGGAAAGTATGTGAGATTAGTCTGCTCGTAATCTGCTCTGGTGCTTTCTAATGCTGTGCATTGTTAATTTTAAAATTTTGGTAAAACAGTATTATATCCTTGCCAGGCAGTAGAAAACGCCACATAAGCTTGAAATCTAGTCAGGCTGCGCTTTTTTTTTTTTTTTTTTTTTTTTTTTGTAGCTCTAAAAGCAGGCACAACTATTACACTTGTCTCTCTGAGTCTCCATGCCAGTCTTTGTGGGTTTACAACCACATTTTCTTATTTTGGAAACATTTTTCTCCATCATGTAACTATGGAAGACTCAAAGCACAGGGGGAACAGCGAAATTGATTGTTCACTGCAGCCCTGATTTAGGAAAGCAACCCCATCAGGATAGTTCTGAAGCACATTCTGACTCAGCTGAAGTGTTTGTGTACAATTTTTTACTCAACAAACCCCTAGGAAATTCACAGTGTCAGTGCTGTTACAGTGCAGTTGTGTTACAGGCACATTAATTCAGAATGACAGATTGCCATTGACAGTATTACTGTTTATAATGACGTGTTAATACCAGTCAGCTCATGAACAAATCGCGGAGATGCTGAGCAGACTATGCTCTCTGAAGCAAGAAACACATCATCTGTTTTCCTGATTGTGCTATTTTTGAAGGCTTCTTCCCTAAATAAGAGTGAATAAATTGCCCTATCTGTGTACAAGCCAAAAGGGTAGAGTGAGGTAGAAAAACACGGTGAGCTTCAGAGTGTTCTCCTGAAGTGACTGGCGGAGTCAAAGGGGGCAATTGCCCCATGGGCCGGTGATATTACAGCCTGGGCCCTTTAAATTGCTGCCAAAGCACCATGTGGCATGGTCAGGGCAGCATTGAAGGCTGCTGGAGGGAGGGATTGCAGCGCTCTCTGGGTGGTGCTGAGGGCTGCCTGGCCCTGCCTCTTCTAAGGGATTTTTCGAAAAAAGTGGCCTTTTTTTTAAAAAAAACTTCCCCTGTGTCTAGACTGCCGCCACATTCTTTCGAAATTAAATCGAAAGAACTGGGCAGTTTTTTCAACTGCAGTAAACCTCATTTTACGAGGAAGAACGCCTTTTTTCGAAAGTACTCTTTCGAAAAAAGGTGGTGTTGAATGCAAACAGGGCTTTTTTGAAAGAGAGCATCCAGACTGCCTGGATGCTCATTTTCGAAACAGCGTCTCGCTTTTTCGAAAGAAGTGGTTGCATACTACTTAATTTCAGATACTTTCGAAAAAGAACCCCGCCTTGCCCAGGGGCCTAGTGAGACTGTTGGCCCCACTACCCACACATAGGTTTGTCCCAGTCTGAATCATGGGTGGGGGATAGTTTTGGATTCAGCCCAAAGCTTATGAGTTTATTTGTTCTGGGTCTGACTCAAAATCAGATGACAAGATCAAGGCTCTTTTTGACTTCTTCTTTTTTAATCTTTAAAAAAGGGATTGCTTACAAATATCTGAGCCTGGAACACCCTCAACTTGCCTGGAGGATAAAGATTTTTTTAAACATTCCCCTGATGCATTCTGCTCCTTATGAAATGTGCCTCTGAACAGGTGGCCAGCCTAAAGCTGATACACTTGTGCCTCATTTTAAACCCTACTTTAAAGATATGTGTGGTACATAAACCTCAGATGGACCTTTTGCATGAGGCTGAATTTAAGACCAGAAGAACGACCATACTGGGTCAGACCAAAGGTCCCTCTAATCCAGTATCCCGTCTTCCAAAAGTGTCCCAGAAAAAAGAACCAGGCCCAAGCATAGCCTGAACCAGGCCCATCTGTTCACCTTTTCTGAGGAGCAGCCAATCAGGCATTTGATTTTAATGCTATCTTACACCACTCTGCTTTGTTTCATTTCATTTTATACCATCACAGAAAAAGGTACAGGGTGGACCTCCCAAAACTGGGATTCTCTGATCTGGCAACATCCGTAGTCTGTCAGGACCCCAGATGTTCTTGGACCAGGGAAACCTGGCTGGGAGCCCCAGTGGCAAGAGGGCTGGTGGCTCAGATCCTAGCAGGGCTGGGACCGGGTTTGGAGCCCCGGAAGCACAGATGGGGCCACAGCAGACCCAGTCGTGGGGCCAGAGGCCAGGCATCCCCAGTAGTGGAGCCTGGGGTAGGGACATAGCAGCCTTGGTAGGCAGACCAGGGGTGCAGCAGCCCTGGGAGGGGGGGAAGGGCCAGGGCTACAGCAACCTGGATAGTGGGGTCAGGGCTGCAGCAGCCCTGATATCAGGGCCAAGGCCATGGCAGCGCTAATAGCAGGGCTGTGGCAGCGTGGAGGGGGGCTAGGGCCAGCAGTGGGGGAGGAGAGGTGGGTGGAGTGCTGGTAGCAGGGAACCTCCCCAGGTCTGGCAAATGCCCTCATTCAGGACTAATCAGGTCCCAAAGGTGCCGGACCAGAGAGGTGCAACCTGTAACTAAATTAATCCCTAAGACAAAACTTCTGCAGCTATGTCTAAACACAATATGGGTCTGATAAACTGTGAGTAGGCTTACAGCATATTGAAGTACTTCAAAGTAGAATGTTACTGTATCTTATGAAAGGAAGGGTTATAGTGTAGAGTAGATAAATAATATCTCAGAGTGGGTCTGAACTAAATCTCAAATCCAAGACTCCACCCTCCTGCACAAATGCTGTGGGTGGGAGGAGTGGGTTTATTTGTTCTGTGTCTGAATCAGAAGGGTTCTATCTTCTGAATCTGAATTGATGGAAATCTTGTGAGCATATTCATTCTCACTGGTTTTTGGTTCAGTGTAGTAGAAATTTATGATGATTTCATTTATTTTTTGAGTGCCCAGCGTGTGCTCAGTGACTCACATAAACAAGAGAAAACATGCTCACCATGCCAAATAGCAGGCAGTAACATCATCTTTCAAGACTTGTGCTATTTAAGGTCTTGCAGAAAGAGCTCAACTAGTTTGCTGACATCAAACTAATTCTATCATAAGTCTAAGCTGAACTGAGACATCACCACCTCAGCCCATCTGTAATAAACTCAGTGCTTGATGTATAAAAGGCAGCTGTTAATTTGTTGCTTACACAGGACTTAATAAATTAGTTTACAATCAGATCAGGCTGTATTTTCTTCAGAAATTTACAAGAAAAAAAAGCAAAGTTATTGCCATCTTACTGCTTTTTAATAGAAATCTTTTACTTAATGTCTGCCATACAGATAAAATAAATTGTAAACTTGTATACATAAATGGTAAATGAAATGAAAATAGTTACTTCATATATAAAGTAGTTTCATTATGTATAGTTTATCACGTTTGAGTGTGTACATACACGCACACCCCTGTTGAATGTAAGATCTAAATGAAAACTGCCTATCTGAAATGGTGAGAATGCAACCCACTGCACATTAACCTGATAATGAATGTATAACATTTATTGTTGTGATATGGGTTAACATGAGCATTTCACTTACAGAGGCATTTCGTCAAATTTGTCCATTTGGAATTGGCATCCTTCTTGGACCAGGAGATGAACGGGTTGGTAAGTGATGGGTGCTCTGAATGTTACTGTATGGTCATCATAACTCTAGCATGCAAATTTGTGTCCATCAGCCACCATCCCTTCCAATTCAAAATCACTTCTCTACGAACATTTTCAAAAGCCCTGGATTTGTTTTGCATAGACACTTTGCAAGGAGTTATTTATACAAATGTAAAATTCAAACTTGAACTTCTCTCCCACTCTATTAATTAACCTTGAGGAGAATACTCTCTGTCTTTCATCCTGTTGACCAGACATACCAGGGGGAATCTGGAGAACCTAGAGACTGGATCCAGGCAACATATTTCCCCTTCTTATAGATCATATGTAAGAAATGGTTTTAATTTCTTAGTACTGAAAACCACAGAGTCTTGATTCCCCAGTATACATTCTTGGGTCTAATTCCCTCCATAGACAAACAGCCCAACGTTTTTGGTAACTCTTTTGATATCCAGAGAGTGAGATGGGTATTTATGTCATGATGCCTCCTCTTACTATGACTCCTCTTTAAAAGGCTCTTAAACCAGCCTTTAAAACCATTGAGGCTTATGTGCCACTCTTTGAAAATTTGGCATGCAAGTTTCTGTTGTCCCTCATCTGAGCTAATCACTTTTCAGATATTTTCATTGTGAGTTGTGGAATATTCCATTCTAAATTCATGTTTGTCATTCTAGATTGGACTCAAAATGACAATTAATTTCACTAACTGTAGTCCTTTTATTTTTGTTTCTGGGCTAAGACGTGGATGAGTGCCTTGACCCAGATAACTGTAAATTGGGGCAGTGTATCAATACGGATGGGTCCTTCCGCTGCGAATGTCCTTTTGGCTATATCCTTGAAGGAGTTCAATGTGTGGGTAAGTATAAGTGTTGTATTCCATTTTAATGACTCTGAATTCCCCAAGTAGAACATTAAAGAGTAATAGTATGTGTGACTCCACTTTGGAGTCCTGGGTTATAACTCTGCTCATGAATAATGCAGAATCCTTTCACATGGTCAGAATCAAACACTTACAGCTTCAGCCTCCTATGGCATATTCATGCCTTGTTTTAATTGCTTGCAGATACTGATGAATGCTCTGTGGGAAATCCATGTGGAAATGGAACTTGTAAGAATGCTATAGGTGGCTTTGAATGTACCTGTGATGAAGGATTTGAGCCGGGACCAATGATGACATGTGAAGGTGAGACTTCTCCAGTGCAGGGTCTTTCAGTCACAGTTTACTGGTAAACACCAGTAACTTCAGAAACAATTGATAAGTACAGAGATAACAAAGCAGGCAAACTAGGAATACTATCGTGCAGTGTTTCCAACCTTCTATGTCAGACTTTGCTTCCTCCCCACTGCAAATACAGGAATAAATACTGCTTCTGCTTCCTATCCAAATGTGAATCCTTTTACCATGTTACCCTTTTTATAGCTGGAAAAATAGGTGAGCAGCTTCTTCACTTTCAGAGCTAGTGCCTGCTGATGGATTGCCCAGATGGGGGTAACATAAGCAAGTTCCATTCAGTACCTTCTCCAGAAAGGTTACTGATTGTACTCACTATGCATGCAGCTTTGATGTGAGAGTTCAAACTTTTTAGCATAACCTAGTTCTCTCCAGCAGTGCACAGGAGTGTAATTCTTCCACTGGATTGGCTTGTGCCACTTACTATAAGCACTGAGGACCCCATCCTGTTCTTACGGAAGTCAGTGGAAAAATTCCCATTGACTTCAGTGAGAGGTAGATGAAGTGCATAAACACCAGAATGTAGTCTAGTTCAGTTTACACAGCACATAATAAATAAATATGCTTCAGGCACTGGGGGTCACAATAAGGATCTTTTATTAAATGCAGGTTACAGAAGAGTCAGTTGTCTTGGTTGGTAGCTAAAATGAAATGCCTAGTATCAACAACATATGTGTAAGCTAAATAAGAGCTGGGGCAGGTGTTGATTTACCACTAGTCGTATTTTATCAGTACAAAGCTGTAAATTCCTGCTGTTGCCTGATTGATGCTGCAGGCAGTGATTTCTGCTGCCCTGCTCACATAAGAAAATCTAAGCAACCAGGAATGTCTGTGACCCTGCTCCTATGCAGAAGTGTTTAGCCAGCCGGTAGAAGCACAGATCTGACAGTAAAATGTAACTCAGAGCAGTTTGGCATCTCTGATTTATAAACCAAACTAAACAGCATACTTTCTCAGCTGGTGTCTTTTGCAAAAGCAAATTTCACTTTGCATATGGTTGTTTGTCTGGCTACAGATGTAAATGAGTGTGCTCAGAATTCTCTACTGTGTGCCTTCCGATGCGTAAACACCTACGGATCGTATGAATGTAAGTGCCCAGCTGGCTACGTTCTCAGAGAAGACAAGAGAATGTGCAAAGGTAAGATTTCATAGTTAGATGATACTGTGATTTCAGACAGATTAGGGTATGATTCTCTCAGTGCTAACAGCCATAGGGAGCCCTAGAGATAGAAGATTTAAAACCTAGGGTGAAATTCTAAGGCCTGCTATTGTTATGCAGAAGGTCCAACTAGTTGATCATATTGGTTCCTTTTGCTCTTAAAACACATGAATCTACTCAGCGTTGCTTGGATAGCGCAAGGGGTGGGGAGCTCAGGGCTGGGGGTGGGGTGCAGGAGTCAGGATGGATGGGGGGTGCTGCAGTCAGGACAGAGATTCGGGTGTATGGGCAACTCAGGGCCAGGAGTGAGAGGGGCACCACTGAAATCAGTAGGCCAGAATCTGAGCTAGGTTCATGGTAGGGATCATGCTGCCCCCAGTGCTGTGGTGGTGAGGACCACACTGACCAGGCAACAGCTCCCCAGGGCTGGCTGGGGCAGCAGGGGTTGTGCTACCCAGATCCCTGGGGCTGGTTGGAGTGGCAGGGGCCACTAGCTACAGTGGCCAGCAACAGCCCCTGGCTGTCTACTCTGTTTCCGGTGTGGCTGGCACGCTGTGGTCATTCAACAGCATGACTGTCACTGCTAGCAGACCCCTCCCTTTCCATTTGATTAGGAACAATCAAATTCCAGGTGCAAATCCCATTGTCCTGTTGCAGCCTGACCTTGTGATAAGAGGAAGCTGCATACCAAATTTGGTGATCCTAGCTCTTACCGTATAAGAGGAGTTCTTGAACAGACACTCTCTCTCTCTCTCTCTCTCTCTCTCTCTCACAGACACACGCTCTCTCTCTCTCTCTCTCTCTCTCTTTCAAATATACAGTAGATGTAAAGCTTGGTAGTTTAAAGGGTTTGCTTCCTAACTGAAATTAGTTACCGCTAGACCAGTAGTTTCTGGTTATTAATTTAGCACAGCAGAAAGTTGTTCGTGATTTCACTTTCAAAATGAAGATTTCATTTTTATGCCATTTCCGTGAGAATCTCTCTCTTTACGTATGTATAATTCTGTCATATTAATACTCTCAGATCTGAACGAATGTGACGAAGGAATTCATGACTGTGACTCAAAACAAATGGAGTGTAAAAATCTGATTGGCACATATATGTGCATATGTGGACCAGGATACCAGCGGAGACAGGATGGTGAGGGCTGCATAGGTAAGTGAAACTGTTGAAATCTCTATGAGGTAATAGTTTTCCCAGGAGAACTGAGCTGAATTTCAGGTTACAGAGCCAGGTTCTGGAGAAAAAATGGCAATTTTGGATTTGACCAATTGATTAGGAATCACTCATATAACTGTATAATTGTTCCCAGTATTTCAGGTAAAGGGTTGTGCAGAGCCTACTTCTACACTGCCTTACATCTGCAGTTACACATGGAAGATAGGTGTAAAATGCTAACTGTATTAGTGAATGGAGAATTTGAATCAGGCAGTATGTACGCTCCCTTTGCACAGAGCTTAATGACTATACCGCAAGGGTGGGCAATAATTTTTGAAGGGAGGCCACTTCATAAATTTTGGAAGTGGCCACGAGCCGACCCGGAAGGGGTGTGGCCTCGGGCGGAAGGGGTTGAGAGCTACCCCATTGGGATCTTTGCTTGGCCTGGGATCTCTGCCCCCTGACTTCTGGCCAATGGAAGGGACCTGGAGCAGAGGGGAGGGTGCTGGGAGCTATCCTCCTTCCACAGTTGTCTGGGGTGGAGGCTTAGAATTCACATAACACAGCTGGCAGCTCCTGGTCCCTGCTGCTAACCTGTTGCCTGGCAGTCGCCCGGCAGGCACAAGCCCTTTGAATAGAAGCAGCTGAAAGGGTTCTCACCTCCCAGGCAGCTCCCAGCCAACAGGCCAGTGGGACCAAGAGCTGCGAGCCCTTTTGATTGCTTCTGTTTAAAGGGCTTGTGGCTGCTGGGTGACTGCCCCACTAGGGTGTGGGGCCTGGAACTGCTTTGAGGGCTGAATCAAAGCCCTAGGTGGGCCAGATCCAGCCCACTGAGAGACTTTTGCCCACCCCTGCTATACAGGCAGTAGAGAATCAATTCCTCAGTGGGATATATTCAAAATTCAGGTATACCCAAAATTCAAGCAGAAGAAAACCAGAAAAGAGAAGAGCAGACACATTTTGGCAAATTTTAGTATTTCAGAATGACATTTTAGTATTTCACATTATTTTATCAAAAACAACATCCTGCTTCCCTCTGTCTGCGAGGTACAGTCCCCAAAATGAGCACTCAGTTGATTTAAGTCATTTATGTGCCACAGTGATTGTCCATGATTTACCATACCCAGCAGTAGCGCCAGTTGCTGCCAGAATACTTATTTAATTGCATATACCACTTGATAAAAATGTCAGAAGTCGTTGCATTAAACTGTCCTTTTCAGAAATCTTTCTGAAAGATTTTAATGTCTTCTGTAATCAGACATTTTCAGGTGCTGTGCATCAGGCTATGTCTAGACTGCAGAGCTTTTCCAGGGTACCAGAGGTATGCTGGAAAAGCTCAGCTGCGTCCAAGGAACATGTCTACTTTTCGGAAAAAAGTTTTGGAAAAGCAGACATGTTTTTTCGGCATCCCTATAAACCTCGTTTTATGAGGAAGAAGGGATGTTCCAAAGGAGGGTTTTTTCCCAAAATTTGGCCCGTCTAGACGGGCCAAATTTCTGAAAAGCCTCTTTTGGAAGTAAATTGGAAAAAGATACGCAAGTTGTGTACTGCAAATTGCATTTATTTTTCCGATTTATCTTTGTAGTGTAGACTTAGCCTCAGTGTATCACTGATAAACTTAGCCAAGTTATGCTGAGTTACAGCAACCAATGGATCTGGCCCTGTCTTTCTTCTTTTATATTCTGACATCATTAGAAGATACATAGATCCCTTCCAATGAGGTCCCTAACCCTAGAGACATGAAATCACATCCATTAGATACATAATTTGCTTTTTCTCTTTATAAAGCACCATTCCATAAAAATAGTAAATAATTTAGAGCTCTAAGTTATAATGAATCACAAAGTGAATCAATAATAATCCTAAATTATAATGAATCATGAAGTTAATCAATAATAATCCTCTTCCTAAAATACCATATTAAGTAGCATCTTGACTGTAATCAGTGTTGTGTGGAACTCAGGAGAACCAGCAATGGCTAAGACATAATTTTTGAATGAATAAATAGTGTGTACTATGTTGCAGAGAAGTAGTGTGGTATGGGTTTACCTGTCATCTGCTTAGATTAATCTGACCCTTGAAACACTAAATGTCAGTGTTTTAAAAAATAATCGCTTATGTCAGTTTGTTCCATTTGTTCCCTTCCTCACATTTAACCAGTAGAAATGCACCACTTTAAGTACATAAGAACTGCCATAGTGGGTCAGATCAATGGTCCATCTAGCCTAATATTCTGTTTTCTGATGGTGTCCAATAGTGGCAATGAACAATATAGGCAATCATCCCCTGTCATCCACAGGCAATCATCCTTCCCGCAGACAGAGGCCAGGGACACTCAGAGCATGTGGTGGCATACCTGCCCATCCTAGCTAATAGCCGTTGATGGACTTAGCCTCCATGAATTCAAACCTTCATGCTGATTTTTTTTACTACTGAAATAACATGTTTATGGATTTTATTTTTTTGTCATGAAATTTAAAAAATATAGATGAAAATGAATGTCAAACCAAATTTGGGGTCTGTGAGAATGGACGTTGTATCAACACAAGAGGAAGCTACAGATGTGAATGCAACGAAGGATTCATTGCCAGTGATAACCAGAATGAATGCCTTGGTAAGTACCAGGTGGCTGCTTTAGCAAAGCCAACTAGCATCATCTTTAATACTGGAAGTTTGCAGGTTCCCATATCTCTGGTATGCGGTAAATTGGGATTGTTTCACTTGTTAATAATATACTCATATTTTTGAAGACGTATTCAAGAACTTGAATTCAGTGGGATAATGCAAGGCAAAGTTACAGTGTCTGTAGGATGGGGCCCTTTATAACTAGGTGCCATCCTGGCACTAAATGCTTCATTTGCTAATTGTGTGCTTGTATCAGCTGGTTAGGTTGCACTGGATTATTATGAAAGCCTCCTGCTGATTAGTCAGAGTCAATCAGCATGGCATTAACTCTGTCCTTTTTCTCTGTGACAGTTCTGTTTTCAGTTAGCCCTTCTTCTCTGGGTTCAAACAGAAGCACATCTTTTCTAGGCACTCTATAGCTTCACTCCTACCCTCTTACTAAAATTCTTGTCTCCTTTGTTTCCCTCAGACATCATGTTCTCTTTCTTGCTGCAGCCAGACTTTCATTCTCAATTCCACACTCCCAGGGTTAAGTATGCTTCCCTTTCTTTGATATTTCTGACTAAATTCTAATATGTCATGACCCTTCTACAGTTATTGCCACTAGTAGTCTATATACTGCATAATTTGTCTTTCAGACAACAGAGAAGGCTACTGCTTCATGGAAGTGTTACAAAGTCTGTGTCAGATTGGATCAAGCAATAGAAATTCTGTCAAGAAGTCTGAATGCTGCTGCGATGGTGGGCGCGGTTGGGGACCGAACTGTGAGATCTGCCCCTTCTCCGGCACTGTGGCCTTTAAAAAGCTTTGCCCCCATGGCCGAGGATACTTGACCAATGGAGCAGGTATTTCTGTCTGCCAAAGTTTAAGGGCAAACCTGCAATCAGTGACTATGAAATCAAGTGACAAAGTATGAACTCCATTTGCCATACCTTTGAGCATACTAGAATCCTTTATCGTAACCCATAGACATTTGCAAGCTTTTCAGTGGTCAGAATACAGACTTTGCTACCAACCTAAGTGCATCAGCAAAGACGTGTTTGTGCAGCCAACTCAGATGGTTAGGCACCAACGAAATCCCAAATTTCAGCAGGCTCCCCAAATCGTTCACTAGCAAGATGTATATTTGTGTGCAGACACTTGATAGGCATATGTGAATATGGATGTTTGCACATTGAGATATGAGCTTTGTGCCTGTGCATAATGGAGGACAGCTGAAATGTTAATCCTAGTATTGTTTGGTGTGGTTTCCTGTTTGTTTCTGTCCAGTTATCTTTAATGAAACCATACAATGGACTTACCAGGATCACAATTTAACACACCACTGAGCATTCTGGATAATCCAGGTACAAAGGACATTTCAGCACACTTGTCATTGATGCTGAGCATCCGTGTTTTTCCCCAGCTCTTAGAAATGTTGTTCCCTCCCACTCTAACATCAAGAGCTCCTGCTGAGTGTGACACCCAGCATGCTCTCGGTTGGTGAGTTGCATACACACACCCCATGAACAGTGTGGGAGCATTGGAGAGACGTGTCCTTTTAAGCCCAATATTGCACCATTTGGTGAAGTTTTTTTTCTAATGTGCTGTGATAACTAAAAAACCCTGGCAAGGACAAGGTGGAAAACTTCCTTTAAAATACACACCATTGGAAAAGTGGGACTTTAGCTAGGTCTATATAGGCCCCAGTGATTTTTCAGTGGTGGTGCAAGCAATCAGCAGCAGAATTTACGCAAAAGTGCTTAAGTCGCTTTGACTTTTGAGGTAGGTTCAAAAAGCAGATAAATGTCTACTATAATTTTCCAAATCATCCATCTTCATCTTTAGGCACCCAAATAATTTTGGAATTTGGCCTCATGTGATCTTTGAAATTGGATTTAAGCATTTAGTGACTTTGAAAATGTTACACAAATTTCCTTGGAAATATGCTGATGTATCCTTGTTAATCTTCTTTGGGCCAAGTCATAAACAAAGACATGAGCTTCACCATTAGCTTAAACAGGAGCAGGCACAAGCCTTTTATGTGGAGTTATTAAGAGCACCTCCTACTCTAGTTTATTTGCATTTTAAGCTTGCTTGTTACATTTAATTGTTAAATTTGTGCTAACTCGCTTAAATCCTTGCACATTTTTCTTTCTAAAGAGACAAGCCTCCAAAATGTGTGGAGCATTTCATTATGTGTATTTTGCATTTTTCATGTCAAAGCATAGGAGTCACACCAAAATCAGGTACAGTAATTGCCTATTATTTGTCCTCACTCTGACAACTCACTTGTTGCATTACAGATATTGATGAGTGCAAGGTTATTAATGATGTCTGCCGTAATGGAGAATGCATCAATGAGAGAGGCTCATATCGCTGCCATTGTAAAACTGGCTATACTCCAGATATAACAGGCACCCTTTGCGAAGGTAGGTTTTCCGTTATTTTACACCTATTGTACGTAGCTAAAGAATAAACCTGAAAGGATATTTACAGGAATAAGAAAACCCTTATTTCTTTCATCATAGGAAAACAAAACATCACTTTGATAGCAGACTTTGGGAAGATATTTTTGTGCTAAATAGCCCCCTGGATATTTGTAATTCTTCGTTACAAATCTTGGTTGATATCACCAAAAAGAGTCTGTTTTTTTCTCATTGTAGATCTGAATGAATGCAGCCAGTCCCCTAAGCCTTGCAATTTCATCTGCAAGAACACAGAAGGGAGTTACCAGTGTTCGTGTCCAAAAGGATACATTTTACAAGAGGATGGGAGAAGCTGCAAAGGTAAAAACTGAAAAGAAAAAGTTTGACTGGAAGAATTCTGCATTTCCCAGACAAATAGCTACCCAGGACATGCCAAAGATCTGACTCTGATCTCACTGCCTCTGGTGTAAATCAGGAGTATAGCCTCTGAGCTGAACAGTCTACAACTGGAGTAAATATGAGAACAGAGCCAAGCCCCGAAACATTGGAGACAGTTGGAATATTCCCGTCACAGTAACTTTACCAGTGAATTTTATTTTCTGACTTTTTTTCTTTCTCAATATTTACTCCATGGTAGAAAATATTTTTTCTTCTGGTTTTACTCCATGGTAGAAAATATTTTTTCTTCTGGTTTTAGCTATTTGTCTGGGAAATGTATGATTTAAGCCATGCCTTGCAATAATTAATTAATTTATGCCAGTTATTTTAGCTCAGACTGGATGTTTGCAAAAAAATATCAACTAGTTCTGCAATATTCTCTCAAGCATCAGTAGTGTTTTATCTAACCATTCCTGCAACCCTGGATGAAAGAGGGAAATGCAGGAGAGAATTAAAAACGTTTGTTGCATTTTGATTTATTTATGTAATGGCATTAATATCAAAATGCTGATTAAAGCCCATGTAGATAAGAGCAATTCCAAACTTGGCATTGGAAATGCCATTTTACTTTATCATTCTTGATTAAATATTTCCTTTGGAATTATAGCCCATGTCAGCAGAATACAGCTTATAGCCTGCTGAGGCTCCATTAGGAGACAATTGACTTCAGTGGGAATGGGCACTTATTTTGTAGAAGCATCTTTCACAAAAATCATAATGATGGCCCGGATGCTGCAGTAGGTTGCCTTAGTGCAGACCATACAGTGTTCTATTTAATATAGTAGAACTACACATGAAGGGAACTAGAAGCCATTGCAGGATTGGAAGCTTGACCTCAAAATGCTTTCACAGAATGAATAAAGCAGGCTAGCTGACAATGTATTATAGAAATTATGGAACAGATTTTCAAATGGTAGAGTCCCATTTGCAAGTACGTGTTGAACCTCTCTGGTCTGGCACTCTCTGGTCTAGCTTCATCTGTGATCTGATATGATTTAAGTTAGCTGGATGGTCACTCATCATGGGTATGGTCAAGTTTCCTGTGGTCCCATCGAGTTTGTTTACAATCACCAGTCTTGGCTCTCAGTATTATGTGCTGTTGTTTAGCTCTAATTTACTCCTGAATGTCTTCTAAAAGAACATCAAGAGTAGAAGTGTTGGTAATGCTGCTAGACACTATTGACCTCCCATGGTTTGTCAAATTCTCTGGTTTGGCACCTATCAGGTCTCGAGGGTGCTGGACTAGAGAAGTGTAATTTGTATATTAAAAATATGTATTCAAATGTGTTTCTGCAGTATTGTGCACCTTTACTCCAAATACTCATACAATTGGGCATTGGCAGATGCAAACAAATATTTAAATGCACAGCTACTTACTTGCCTATGCAGTTGCAGTAAATGTATGCACACTTACAGATGTATAAATGCACAAGCACCTGTTTGCAGGAGGAGCTCCACCTCTCAGCATAGAAAAAATTGGCTCTGTAGGATGAATACAGGTCAGCATTTGGCCATAATGCTACAAATGGAGAGCAAAATGGAAGTTACTAGCCAGAAAGAAAATGTCATCAGTTTGAGCTGAAATTTGAAAAGAGATGAGATGTACAGATAGAAAGAGACTCTTCCAGATGGCAGACCCTGCAGAAAAGAGGTGTCGTAGACCATTGTTTCCTAGAAAGAGACAAAGAGGAGGCAGGTTTCTAGATGAACAGAAGCAGTGGCATGGAGGAGAGACAGAGAATATCCCTGAACGGGACCTGCATGGGGGTACCAGTGAGGCTGTTTGAGAAGTGAGATTTATTGGTAGTTCCTTTTGGAACTTGTGAGAGGATGGGTAGCTACAGTGGAGAGCCCAGGGCACTGGGACTGAGAGAGCCATGAAGCTACTAATTGCTTTAGCCAAGGGGAAGGGAAATGAAGGCACAGATGAGGATTTTGTGAGAGATGGAGCCAAAGCAGTTATATGGTTAGTCATTATAGACTCAAAGGCGGGAAGGACCATTGTGATCTTCTGATCTGACCTCCTGCACGTTGCAGGCCACAGAACCTCGCCCATCATCTCCTGCAGTTGGCCCATAACCTCTACATTATTGTGTCTTCCTGCCAAACGGCAGCTTTGTAGACAAGAGAAGTGTGGAAGAAAGTTCAGGGTCAAGCATGATGCCAAGATTTTGGGGAGATGGGTGTTAAGGGGTACATCTACACTGCATGCTTATTTCAAAATAAGCTATTCCGGAAGAAATACTCCAAAATAGCTTATTTTGAAATAGTGTGTCTACACTATAGGGAAGCCTCAAAATTAGTCCGAGGCAGGCTTCCCTAATGTGGATGAGCTACCTCCATTTAGAGCCCCCAGAAGGCACTGGGGAGTAATTATTTTGGGTATGTCTACACTGCACTCCTCTTTTGAGAGAGGAATGCAAATGCAGCTGAGCGAAATTGCAAATGAAGCACGGATTTGAATTTCCCGCGCTTCGTTTGCATAATCGCGTCCAGGCGCTATTTCGAAATACCCTATTTTGAAAAAGGAAACGCTGTCTAGACGCGGTTATTTAGAAAGAAAACCCTTCTTTCTAAATTACCCTTACTCCTTATACAATGAGGTTTAAGGGTACTTTCAAAGGAAGGGTTTTCTTTCAAAATAACCACGTCTAGACAGCGTTTCTTTTTTTTGAAATAGTGCCCAGACACGATTATGCAAATGAAGCACGGGAAATTCAAATTCGTGCTTCATTTGCAATTTCGCTCAGCTGCATTTGCATTCCTCTCTCAAAAGAGGAATGCAGTGTAGACATACCCAAAGTCTCAAAAGAGGAATGCAGTGTAGACATACCCTTTGAATGGCCCTGGGGAGGAGCTATTTCGAAATAGCAGCAATGGAGCGTCCACACTACAGTTATTCCCAAATAACTATTTTGGAATAGGTGTTATTCCTTGTGGAATGAGGTTTACAAAAGTCGGAATAAGCTGTCCGTTATTTTGAATTTATGTTAAAATAATGGAATTGCTGTGTAGACGCTCACATTGTTATTTCGGAATAACAGCCATTATTCTGAAATAATGCTACTGTGTAGACGCACCCAAGGAGGGAAACAGGAGAGAGAGTATTCTCCTCTTATCTTCCTGAAGCTCTCCTGTCCCCATAGCTAATGATGGGCAAAGGTGTGCCATGTTAGGCTAGGTCCTCTGCTTATTACCAAGTTCTGCTCTGCTAGACCACTGCACCAGGCCTGTGCAATGTATTTCTGCATTTCACTTTTCAGCAAAATATTTGTACATTTAACCACTAACTTGCAGCCGCTTTTCTCAATGTCGACATTGAAATGTCAGCACCTTAGTAGGGACTGAACATGGATGGAATGTTGGCTTACTCTTCCAGATCTCGATGAATGTGCAACGAAACAGCATAACTGCCAGTTCCTGTGTGTCAACACGATAGGGGGCTTCACTTGTAAATGTCCTCCTGGTTTCACTCAGCATCATACAGCATGTATTGGTAAGTAACATTGGATGTTACTCTTCATTAAGTGGAAATTCCAGTTTGAGGATTCTTATGGCATCTCACTCCTGACAGTGTTGTAACAAGATGGTGGGTTCATTTTACAGAAGAAATGAAGTGCAAGAGTGGAGGCGGTTTGTGCTGAAATAGTGGGCCAAATTCTGCTCCCACATATGCTGGGGCAACCAGAAAGGATGGAATTTGACCTAACAAGTTTGTTTGATCTGGATTTTGATTCCAGTATTCTGTGCTACCATGGCATCAGTGTCCATGGGGTATGCAAGGAAAGCAGAATATCAGCCAAGATTGAGCATGAAGATTTGAGAGTGGTTTCCTTCAAATGATATCTCCTGTTAGTGGAAAAGAAGGGAATTCTCTCTCCCATTTCTGTGGTGCAAGGTACAGAATGGAAAGGAACACACCGTCAGTAATGTCAGTGTCTTGGGTCACTTGTGTTTCTTTTCTACTTTTCATGAACTTCCCTACTATAGATGAGCAATCACCTTGCAAAACAGCACTAATATTTTCATTTGTTTTTCCATTAGATAATAATGAATGTGCCTCTGAAATCAATCTGTGTGGGGCAAGAGGTGTTTGCCAGAACACACCAGGAAGCTTCACTTGTGAATGCCAACGTGGCTTTTCCCTTGACCAGACTGGAGTCAGCTGTGAAGGTAATAGTATGGACAACTCGAGGGCTCCGGTCATGTATTGTCTTACATGAGCCTGGGGCATCCATCATCGTAAAGTCAAAGAAAAGAGCATATAGTCTAGGGCTGCAAGATACTGTTTAATTGGTTAACCAGTTAGTTGTGATGTTTAACAGTTAACCAATTAAAGGGAGAACAGGGGACAGAGGGGGGAGTCACTCCAACTCGGCTGGGCTAGAGTGGCTACCCCACCAGTTCACCGGAACCGGTGAGCATCACCCACCAAGGTGTTCACTTTTCACATCCCTAACATAAACTTATTTCGTCTCACAGGGAAATTTGGAAATAAGAGACTTCCTCTTGGATTTCCCTTCATTTCTCTCAACAGGCATGATGAGATGGTGATCTTCCCTCTGTGTAGAGCCAATGGCCTCTGTGCCAAACTGAACACTGTTAGGTCGCTTCCTGTTTAATTTTGTCCCAGAATTTGTGGAGTCCTTCCCTTCCCACACGGAGTTGGTGAGATATATGGGCCCAGCTCCACCAATATTAGGGCCTATATTTTCACAGTGTCCTGTCCATAGCCAGAGGGGACTAGCACAGGGCCTGGCACTCTCAGCAGCAGGTGACCTTGGCCCTGTCTCGCCCTGCCCTATCGCACCCTGCCAGCTCCTGGCATTGCTTAGGGGAGAGAGCGGAAGCCAGGAATAGAGGTGAATGAGGGTTGGGCCACAGGCAGAGGGGTGGTTGTGCCAGCTCCCTGTACATCCTTAGGGATAGTCCTGGCGGGGGAGAGGAGCAGGGGGTGTTCAGGGCAATGGGGGGGGACTCTGGTGGGCCAGACCACTCCTTGGGGGACAGGGTTCAGGACAGCCCCTACTCTCTGCCCCAGGCTTCTGCCCCCACTCCACTCAACCCCCCACCATGCCTCCTTCCATCTTCCACCCCCTCCCCTGAGCCACACTGGGAGCCATCAGAGCATCACTTGCTTTTGCCAGCTCAAGGTCCCCCACTAATCCCCAGGGCACCAGACACTATAGTCATATTGATGCTGCCTGAACCCCCATGTCCCACTAAAGCATGGGGGGCCCCAAAGCATGGGGCCCAGGGCAGTTGCCCTGCCCATCCTATGGATGGGATGCATTCTGGGCACCACCAAAAACTGTACAAACCTAGCATCTATGTTCCCATGGGAGTTGTTGCTATTTGTGTATCGGCTTTGATATACCTTCAAACAACTGGATCTCCAGAAGGCAACAATGAGGTTAGATTTTCTGATGGCTCTGTCTGTGAAGGCATGTCTACACATGAAAATTATTTTGGGATACCAGAGGTATCCCGAAATAGCTACCCCATGTCTTTTGAATGCATCCGCTATTCCAAAATATAGCAGATGCACTATTTCGCCATCCTCGTAAACCTCGTTGAACGAGGAGTAAGCAATGGCTCGAAATAGCACTTTATTTCAAAATGTGGTGCTGTGTAGACTGCGCCAAATTTTGAAATAGACTCAAAATAAGCTACGCAATTTGCATAGAGCAAATTGCATAGCTTATTTTGAGTTTATGGTGCTGCGTAGAGGCACCCTGAGTGTAAAAGAAATTACTTCTGTGTGGATCCTATTCAGTCCTGCTGAAAACAAAGACAACTCCACTGAGTTCAGTGGATGTGCACAGATCAATTGGGCTACATATGCATGTTTGATAGAAGAAGGAAACAGTAATCATGTGTGTTATGTAAGTATGCAAAAATGTCGCAAACATTGGTCTCGGCAGTTTGACATCTGTTGACATGAGTAGGAGCTGTACTCAGTTATTTCAAGACATTCGTGTCCTGAGCTAATTCAGTGTTGCAGTAAGCAAATGAATGCAACACCATTGACTTAAAACAGCTCTGAATTTGGCTCTCCATGTCTAATTTAGAGGAAGGATTACAGTATGAAGCACGGAGGAGCACTGTGCAAAGCCAATTTCAGCATGCAATTCACTTCTTGCATGTGTGACATAGAAGAGTGATTGATGTTTGAGTAATGAAGGTTAATAGAATGTATGAAGAAAAAGAATGAAATGTTTGATAAAACCCAGTCCTTTTATGGCAAATTGTATTTAATCTTATCATGCACATTTAACATGCACAATATAGTCTTTTTTTTTTTAAATGGGCCTTCTCTTAGATATTTTTCTGCCAATGCTTCCATTCAAACATAAGTTCTCCATTTTTAAGGAAAGCATCAACATTTATTGTATACTGCTTAAATACTGAGCAGAATTTCACAGGTCACTGTTTCTAGGATTCCACTTTAAAAGTATTTTTAAAATAGGTGATCACATTTTGTGTCATAAAATAATTCCCAAATGATGAGAGAACTAACCCAACAAACCACTGATGTTAATTTACTCCTCTCCTGGTATTCCTCTGTTTGATAGATTTATATTGCCACTCATGTTTGCCCACCTTTCTCAAATTCTCCTCATGAATCACATGACATTACTTTTGGAGGATAGTCGGACAAAAAAAGAAAAAAAAACATTTAAAAAGCCATGGAGAAAACAGTATCACTTAATAACTCTGCTGAGAAGAGAGAAATCCTGAAACTCAGACTGTGTGTAACCCTTTTAGATGTTGATGAATGTGATGGAAACCACCGGTGCCAGCATGGTTGCCAGAATATAATTGGAGGATACAGGTGTAGCTGCCCACACGGATATCTCCAGCATTACCAGTGGAACCAATGTGTTGGCAAGTCACTTTTCTTCGTTAACAAAATAAGATACAGTGTAACTGTGTTAGCAGCAATACTGGGAGGGGTTGTCTCTGTATTTTTTTCAGCCATGTGTTTCATAAAACTCTGTCCAAGAGAACGCAATCCTGGTACAATACTGAGCCCCTCTTGTGACATTGAGCACTCTCAACCCCCCACTGTAATCCACTGGCCAAGGACTGACTCTGTCACCCACTTAGCTCTGACTAGAAAGTAGTTCCATTGACTCATATGCTTCAGTACTTTGTTGAATCTATGGCCCAAATGTAGCTAGCGTGACTCAGCTGTCTCTCGGTCTTCACTCAGACCAGTCTCTCATTGAGACTTTGTGACATACAGGAATGGGCAGAATCAAACCTATATTTGGATTGCAATAGACCTTGTAAGATTAGACTTCTAGCACAGTACTTCATAAGCTTCTAATATTCCAGGACAATGCTGCTACATCTGCACCTCCATGTTTTAGCTACAGTCCCACAATTAGATAGCTGTATATGAGAACTAGCTTTAAAATCTGCTGCAATCATATGTGTGAATGAATGGTTCTCCTAACCATTTGTGGAGGTTTGTCCACGTTATAAATCTGAAACATGATTTGTTAAATTCATCCAAATTTGACTATATCTGTCCAAAGATATTTCCCCAAAACTTAAGAGTAAAGTTTGCAAGGAGCACTTACTTACCCAGCATTGTTTCTGCTATTGCTTCTTCAGTATGTTAAGAAATAGTCACCTGCAGATTAAAATGAAGCATTTGGTCCCCCTCTAAAATTTGGTTGCATCCCAAGTCTCTGTGACCCACATCAGTGGGGTTGCCCATAGGATATTACTCTTCAGTGTGACTTCAGCAGACAGATTTGGGCCTTACGTGTCTCAGAAGTCATAGGAAATAACACTGTATTATATTGCAGCAGGGCACTATGAATGTTCTGTATTCAGATAAGAGACACATTAAAGTTTTTTCTGTTGGCTAGGACTGTGTGTATTTTCAGTCCGATTTAGCTGGTCTCCACACACACTACAGTTTTGCCTGGATGGATAAAAGGATATGTATGATAACCCTGTCTCTGAGAATTAAGGGCCTCATAACTCTTTGTTTGGCTTGGTTTGCTTTTAAGAGCATATAAAAATGCCTTTGTTCGTTATCGTTCTGCAGCTCTAGGGAGGTCTCTGCTTTTAATTATGCTTACTCAACTTTCTGACATACTACACAGCCTTGGATGGAGAGTCTGGACAGTTCTGCTCCACTGCTCAGTGCATTTTACATGAAAGGGAATTTGAGGTTAATTCAAAAATTGTTTGGTTCTGGAAAGATTTGATTAAATGTGGGAGGAGCAGGGATTTGATTTAAATTAGAATTAATTCACCCTTTTTCAAACAACCTGAAAGTATAAGCTATAATTTTCAGCTGTCTTGAGTATCAAGGATGAAGGAACTCTTTGAGCCCCACCAACTAGCTAATGCTTGCAATTGAAACCCAGGTGTTGTAGAAAGATTCCTCAGAATCTAGAAACCTATTTTTCTAAAGTGATACATGTGCTACTAATGTTTATTAGAAACAATGAGCCAATCTCTAGAGAATCCTATCTATTCTGCTATTGGATTTTCCTCCCTGCAATCCCCACTATAAGTGGAAATCAGTATTTAAATTCTAATAATTCAAAATTAGGTAAAATGAGTTCACCTCCCCTACTTGCTGTGCTTACTGTAACCTTCTCGTAGCTCAAACTTACTGTAATTCATAAAGTATGCAAGATAAACATTAGTTCAGGTGCAATTAAGTATGAAGTTTCAAGCCACAGTTAGTGACATAGAACCCAAACCTGCCCTCATTTTAGTTAATGACAAAACTCCAATTGAGTTCAGGGAGTCACGGTCATTCTCTAGGTTCTAATATTTCCTGACTGGAAGAATATGAATGTCTACCTTATGCTTAGATAATAACCTGGGGCCCCTGGGCATACCACAGGAGAAGAGCTTGTGTCCTTGGCTTTTGCAAGATCTTTCCTTAATACAATTTGGCAGTCTTGACTCTGCAAACCATTTGTGTATTTATGAGCTTATTACGTGAAGTGTACAGGGACTTTTTGATGTTGCTGAAACACACATTTAGTTAATCACTGAAGAATGCTTTGGTTCCTCCCATGTGTTGAACAATGTATGACTAGCCCAGGCAATTCTGTTGTGCGCCAAGCCATAACTCAGTATTGCAAGAAATGTAAGGGATTGCTTTAAAATACAGAATTAATAGCTAAATATTGTCACAGAACAGCAGCCATCATGACATTGGCCAGCATGTTTGAATCTGCTCAGCTATCAAAGTTGGGCCTTTCTAAAGCTACGAAGGAGAGGGATAGTCCTAAAAAATAAAAGCCTGTCTCTAATCTGCTGTGGTTCCTTTCCAGATGAAAACGAATGCCTCAGTGCACACATTTGTGGAGGAGCATCTTGTCACAATACTTTGGGAAGCTATAAATGTATGTGTCCTACCGGATTTCAGTATGAACAGTTTAGTGGAGGTTGCCAAGATGTCAATGAATGCAGCTCTACACAAGCCCCATGCAGTTATGGTTGTTCAAATACTGAAGGTGGCTATGTCTGTGGATGCCCACCTGGTTACTTCAGAATAGGACAAGGGTAAGGGCTTCTCATATTTAAACTTGTGGACATTCGGGGCAAGATCTGCTCCCTTGCCTTTGGCTATTGAGTTGCCAAAGAGCTGCTGGGAAAGGAGTCAGGCTTGGGAAGGTGCACAAGACTTTCACTCTCACTCTCTCTCTCACTTCTGTGCTTGGAGCCAAGTTGTGCAAGGGAGGTGAGGCAGGGCCAGAGGAGAGGTGAAATGGGGGATGGAGGCTCTACAGTAATATGGATTCTCTAGTCCTTGCCAAGGAAGTTTGGCTCAGGGCTACAAAAGAAATTATAAGCTGGAGTAGTGTCTGCTGAGTCCATCCTGTTGGGAGGGAAGATTCCTCCTTGCCTTTTGTCTCACTACAAAGTACTCCAGCAGCTAACCAGCTTATCTGAGCTGTGCACTAGGGAGATTCCACCCCGCAGTATGCACTTGATTCCTTTGTGGCATTGAGGCCCTCTCTATGAAGAGGGGAAAGACAATCGGTATTTTCCCAGTCTTTTACTGATGATGTTAGAATGAACTATCCTTATATTGGAGTGATCCTGAGTTTCTAGCTGAATGGCATCCAACTTCCAAAAGGAATGGTTTTCTGCATATCGTCATGGTGGTGTGAACATTTGAGACTAATGCTCATGCACAACCTACAAAATACAGGCCTGGGTCTGCAAGTCTTTGGGCAGCTAAAATTGCAGTAGCTTCATCAAGATTTTTTGGTGTGGGAAGAAACTAGGCTTTGGTTCTTTGGTGGATGGGACAGAGATCCTGCCCTCAGGTTTTCAAAACTGACTAGTGATAGATGGGTGTCCAACTTGAGATGAGAGGCTCAGTGTTTCCTCAGCATCAGGACACATCAAGGTTTCTTGGATTGGGCACCTGAAATCACTGTCTTTGAAAATCAGGGTCTATGTTTATCCATCATTAAGTATTAACATAGGGCCAAACATTGCAGGCCTTTCTTAGACTAAGCCCCATTGAGTCAGTTTCTCTACAGCCAAAGCGTGACTGAGAAGAGAATTTGGCCTGTTAGCTACAGTAGAAATTTTGCCTGGGAAAAGCCAGCTAAATTGGCTGTTATATTTGTGTGTGTGTTAGAGCAAAACAAGTTCTTAATGTTGTGTGATGTGGGTTCCAGGGGTTTTTTTTAGGGGTATAACTAACTTTATGGAATTTGTACTTCTTAATTCATCAGGCACTGTGTTTCTGGAGTGGGAATGGGTAAAGGTCATGGTCAAGAGTTGCCAGTCAGCGGTGAAATAGATGACAACTCTCTCTCCCCTGAGGCTTGCTATGAATGTAAAATCAACGGTTATCCCAAGAGAGGAAGGAAGCGCAGAAGTACCAATGAAACCATTGCAAATGAAGCTGAGGTAATTGTCCTTCTTGGGGAGGGATTTGGGCTGGTTTCTGAGAGCCAGAATGAGAGACATAGAGTGCATAGAAAGAATCAAGAGGGAAAAAATTCAGACCACAAGCAGGCATGTCAATTCAGCATGGCCCAAGGAGTTGCTCTGAGACTTTGCATGTCTGTAGGGGAATTTCTGAAGACGCTTACAGTCATCAGGGAGTGGACCTCTCTGGGATTTCCTAACACACTTACTCATTTCCTGTTTCTTGTCAAACACGAAAGTTAAATGCCCACCCAACTTTCCAGCAAGGGATGAGCTCAGGAGGGGGACAGTTCTCAGTGTCAAAGGACAGCATGAATGTAGAACACTTTTGTGACCATGTGGTCTCAAAATAAAGACTCTTAGTTCTGGGAGTGGGCAAGTCTCCCACTAAAAGGGACTATGTGGAGCATGGAGCAGGTGGGATCCTCTCCAAAGAACATATTGTGTTCCAGAGGCTAATTACTGAAACCAGGTGGATTCTGATCTGTCCAGTCACTGCAGCCTTTCACAAGATATCGGGACGTGCTTCTGGTAACCCACAACTCTGGCTTTGGGCCAAAGGCTGTCAGAGACAGTCTAGCAATTAGCGTTCTCCCTGTGTGGCCCAGATAGCAGAGCTGGAAGCTGAATCTTAAAAAATTGTTGGAAAGCTGCTGGAGTGAGCAGTAGGTTTAATGTAGTTCCTTAGGTTGGGGTAATTGTGAAATGTAAATAACTTCAAACTGCTGTGAAGCTTCATGAATTACCTCTACTCCTCATTGTCATTGGCCTCTTGCGCCAAATAATAATAGATGACACAACCACCTGTATTTACATGAAAAAGTGTCATGTGATTAGATACATCTATTTACAAATTCCCTTTCACTCAGTCCAATGGGAGATTGTTTTCTTTTCATTTTTAGCAAACTTTTTAAAAATAGATTCAAAGGAAAATAAACACTGTGTCAACCTCATCCTTACAGTTTGTTTTGAATTGACAAAAGCAAGTAGCTTCAGTGCTAAAGCTACCAATACCTTGTTCTGTTCTTAACTTGCCTAGCAAAAAAAGATAGACTCTTACTGTTTCCAGCACCCTAAAATGCCTATGCACAAGAAGCTGCAGTGGCAGGTTCGACTTTGCATGTGCAATGATTAAATTCTGCATTCTGACTTGGGAAGAATTCTCACTCATCGTGATGGGAGATTCATCTGAGGACTGCAGGATTTGGCTCCTTCTGTAGTTTGTAAGGCAAGAAGGGACTATTATAATCACCTGGTCTGAACTCTTGTATGACAAAGGCCAAAAAACTTCGTTTGATCAATTTATACTATAAACTTCATATTCTTATTTTTGAAAAATTTTACTTAGCTTAGAAATGGCAGCAGATCCAAGGTTATTTAATCAATTCCCTTCCATCTTTTCTAGCTACTTTATGACAGCTATAAACTGACAGTGGCAGGCTTTGCATTGAAATGCACATAAGCTGCAAGGAAATAGGCCTTTGCTACGGTCAAAAAAGATATATTGGAAATGGAAAATGTTCGGAAAAGAACAACAAAAATGATTAGGGGTTTGGAACGGCTTTCATAGGAGAAATTAATAAGACTGGGACTTTTCAGCTTGTAAAAGAGATGACAAAGCAAAGGGGGGATATGATAGAAGTCTATAAAATCATGACTGATGAAGAGAAAGGGAATAAGGAAAAGTTATTTACTCCTTCCCATAACACAAGAAATAGGTGTCACCAAATGAAATTAATAAGCAGCAGACAAAAGGAAGTGAAGTACTACTTCTCACAATGCACAGTGAACCTGGGAAACTCTTTGCCAGAAAATAAATTAATCGAGGATAGGTCCATTAATGTTTATTAGGCAGGATAGGTTGGAATGGTGTCCCTTGCCTTTGTTTTCCAGAAGCTGGAAATGGGTGACAGGAGAGGGATCACGTGATAATTACCTGTTCTGTTCAGTCCCTCTGGGGCACTTGGCATTGGCCATTTGTCAGAAGACAGGAAACTGGGTTATAAGGGCCTCTGGTCTGACACTCTATGGCCATTCTTATGTCCTTACGGTCTTCACGTTGTACAGATTTTCTTTTATTCTGAAAATGCATTTTTTTAGTTGTGCATCCTGATGGTTATAACCCAGAAATCTTTAAAGGGCTTTCTAAAACATCCCTGTGCCACATGCACACTTACTAAGCTAAGTGTCCTACATGCTCTCAGCTTATGTATATCTATATGTGTAGCTATCTCACCCTGTGTTAGCACAGGAAAGGATATCAGAGACACCCTTCATACATGTAGAATAGCTCAGGTTTGTGTGTACAAACCAACAGTTGTGTACATGAGGTATGTGCTATGCATACACAAATGTGGGGGAACTGTCCATGCAAAAGGGATTGGGCGCACTTTCTGTACCCCTTGAAATTGGTGCAAAATGTGTAATTTTGCAAGATCTATTATTTAGTACATCACAATAAATATACTTGAAGGAGGAGCTGTGTTATGAAGCAGGCTAAGTTGGAATGCCATCGGTTTGATAACTGTTCCTAAAAAATCATCAGGACTTCAAAGCTTACACTGTTTGCTGGTAGGTGAAGGGTATTTTACTCCTGCTGCAGGAAATTTCCAGGTTACTATCATTCCAGCTGACATTCTTTTGTGCTTCCTGAATCTCTGCCTTAGAGAAATGTTGCTAATAACTTATCTCTGTGGAGTTTATTTTATGTGCTCAATCATGTGCTCAATCACCTTGACTTAGGCTAATCTGCACTGGAGTTGCAGGTGTAATGTCCCACTTGAATAGATGCGTGCGCGCACACACACACACACACACACACACACACACACACACAAGTTTTAATAGGGCTAAAAATAGCAATGTAGAAGCTACATCCAGGTACACTGCTGAATACTATCCCATCCAATACCTGGGTTGTATTCAGGGCACTTAACCTTTCTTATGACTTAACAACAGAAGCTATACTTCTATTTCAGTGCACTAGCTCAGTTAAAACCAATGTGTGTACATCAGTCAAAGCAGGAAAACACACTTCTGATTTGAATGTAAATGTGTCCTCTGAAGCAAGAGCTGACACCCACTTTCAAAGGTACAGTATTTCAGCTCAGCTTCTTCAGCATTTGGCACTAGAGCTGGTAGAAATCTGTTCCAGCGGAGGGTTTAGGTAGAGGAAAGCTTGCAAAGAAGAAAAATAAGTCCCACCCCTATCTACACAACATGCCTGCTTCACAAACCACATTACCTTATACAGCTTAGTTCACGACAGCTTTTGACTGGGAGTGTGACACTGGTATCTGCTCCCAGCACACATGGAGGGTGAATGAAGAGTCTGAACTTTGAAATGTGTCGTACAGATGAGATGAGACATACAGAGAATGCTTGTTACAAGTAACTAAGACTTACTTTTGCCTTCATATACAAGACTAACTGCTTAGTTCAGGAGTCAAATCCTGCTCTGACCTAGAATTTTGGCAACTTAGTAATGGAGCAAATGAGGTTGCCAGGGTTTGAGAGGCAACAATAGTTTTCTATTCAACTTTTAAATTAGATGGCCTATTAAGTTGGAAATAAATGTTTATAAATGTATGAAACTGCAGAGACTAATGCTATTTTTCTTTTGCAGGATCAACCAGAAGTGGAACCAGAAGTCAGTCTTGCCAGTTGGGATAGTGAAAAAACCAGCCGTCTTTTCCTTCAACGTTTCTGGGCTTAATAGCAAAGATCGCATCCTGGAACTTCTTCCCGCTCTCACAACACTGACAAATCATAATCGATATTTAATTGACTCTGGGAAATGAAGATGGTTTCTTTAGAATCAACCAGAAGGAAGGGATAAGCTATCTTCATTTCACAAAGAAGAAGCCAATGCCTGGAACCTACTCATTACACATCAGTAGTATTCCACTCTATAAAAAGAAGGAACTTAACCAGCTTGAAGACAAACATGACAAAGACTACCTCAGTGGTGAGCTGGGAGATAACCTGAAAATGAAAATTCAAATTGTGCTTCATTAATTCATCAACCAAAGACCAAATAATTAAAACCAAAGATAGATAGGTAGGACTGAATGTTTCTCCCAATCAGATTCTCCATATCATAGGTACAATCTTTCATGAGTACATTTGCATGAATGAGCACTATTATATTATTACATAAGCCAGGTACAGGATGAATACCCTAGCTCAAAACAACCACTTTCTCAGGCTTCTTAAAAAGTGTAGCTGAGCTACCTTGATATGTTGAATTTGAAAACTGGGACTTTTATCATTGGAAGTTGGCCACTGATGCTGAGACGCATCATTTCAGCAGAGGTACACGAATGTGCTTTCAACTGATGGACTTCTCTATTTTTGTAATTCTTAAACTTTGCTTCTCCAACTACAACTTACTAGGTCAGCCATTTATGATATCCATTTGGTGCTAGTAAATTTTCAACCTAGATTTATAAATGCACTGTAATATTTACACAACTTAGAAGCCAAAATTGCAATTATTCAGTCTACATACTTCAATCAACCAAAGTTAGCTCTGTAGTTTATCTCAGTTATGCCTATAATACATGTAAATTAAGTGTGTGTATACTGTAATCATGCTATTTTTATCAATGAAGCATTTGTAAACTAGATTAATAATACCCTTAATGTGAGGGTTTGTAATGGTGCTTATAAAGACCAACTACTTGTTAACTGTATACACAAACCTGATGATGAAATTTCTGTGACTTACCAAAATGCACTGAGGTCAGTAGGGACCATTAAACATTCTCAGAAGTCAGATGACAATCAGTGCCATCCTACAGCATGACATTATGTAATACATGTCAAGAATACCCATAGTCATTCATATCAACAAGGGTTCAACGTCACAATAAAACAGTGGGTTTTTTTAGTTTATTCTGTGACTCTGTGTTCTTGCTAGTACGAGTTCTTCAGTACACTAGACTGCATGTTGATGCTTCATGCATTCCTGTATAGTAAGTAGTATGAGATACACTGCATGTGTAGGTGGTTCGCTATTGAACAAATGCATCTGTAGTTTATTCAGTCTGCCTAGAGAGGAAGATAGAAGAGAAATACAGAATTATTCACAATATTAATTCAGCAGTGGAATTCTTTAAAATGAATGTGTGACTCCCAAAGGGCAAGTTAGAACATTTCCAATTACCTGACTTAAATTGTCGTGTCGATCATTAACGCTAACAGCCAACACATGCAAAATCAGATGTTAAATCATTATTTGGAAAACATGTGCATTTCATTTCAAAAGTCTTGTCTCCTAAAGCCCCTTTGGCATGCATATAATATTCCATTCTTCCCTTCGCCTCCCAACATCAATTGTCAAATAAGCTGAGGCTGATTACAAAGGGATCATCCAATATTGAAATCAAATACAAAGTGTATGACAGGCGTAAAGTGAAGGTGCCAGCGTTTGTCTGTAAAGTGTCTAAGCTACCACTTCAGCAGGAAAAGAACATTCCATTGATATGTGACAATGTAATACCCAAAAGGAAAGGAAACAATTCATGGCTCTGAAAATACAATGGAAAAACTTGATTGGACAGCATTGTAGTTGATATATGGAAATATAATGAGCCATAATAATTTGTGGAAAGGAAATATTTTGTAATAATTTACTCAGAGGGGTATTATTTTCTGTGATCAGATTTATCTCATAGATTTTTTTTTCTCCATAACCAGTTTAATAATATAAAAAGATGTTGGCACACAGAGGGTCACCATGATATTTTCAATAGGCCATGTCTGGTTTTATTTACTGTAGTGCCATAGTTTTGAATAGCATATTTTCTACATATAGAATAGGTGTAGAAAAACATTTTCAGTTTTACAATTATAAATACCATTCCCTCTTCAACAGGTAGTGTGAGTATTGTTTTAAAGCCCGTGAAGGCATGTACATTGGAGTTTATATGGCTTTTTTCTTTCCTGTGTATAAAATACTGAGAGGTACTAAAAGGATTTTAGAGAAATCTACAATGACACTGCCAAGTCAATTTGTTGGTTTAAAATTTAAATCTTTATACAACATCTTATCATGCCAAAACATGCTTGATTGTGCTCTAGGAGCTTCAGTGTTGTCTGCACAGCTCTGAAAATCATCTTTGTTAACTGAATCGGCAGAAGGTGAAAAAAAGGCAGTTTGAAATAGGGTTGCCAGTCCTCCAGGGTTGTTTGGGAGTCTCCAGGAATTCAAGATTAATCTTTAATTAAAGATTGTCATGTATGTGACCTCCAGAAACACATCCAACCAAAATTGGTAACCCTAGTTTGAAATACTGTGATTTTGTAGGTCCCGGAACAGAGAGAGTATTTTAAAGTATTTTCTTTGCCGTGGAGTAATATATTCAAGCAAGCGAAGATGTTTAGGAATAAGAAGGTTCTCTGTCAGTTAAACAATTTTTAAATGATTCCAATGTGCCACAAAATCTTGAAGGCAAGGCCCAATTCTGCAAACAGATTTGTGTATAGACGCACATGTGTTTCTCCTTGCAGAATTGGGCCATGGATTGAGATTTGTCTCTGTATTCCTGTCAATGTAATTTAGAACGTTTAGCTTCAATAATTATTTATGTGAGTTTAATTTCTTAATTACTTCTGGCTTTGGGCTGAACAACAAACAGTAACATTACACTAAGCTAATAGTGTTTGTGGAGCCTACAAAATCATTAAATACAATTGTTTTCTTGTACTTCTTGTCTTGGTAGTGGGTTCACAGAGATGCTAATTTGAAGTGGAGGAGGAGCTTTTGTATGGTTTGTACATAAAAGTTTTCATTCCAGTTGAGGAGATGGTGATACATTTTTTAGCTATAAATAATTATGTGGCTTCTAGCCAGCAACTTTGGACATAACTTATACCATATGTATGCCAAAATATTATAATATAATTTCTGTTAACATAAATCTTAACAAAAATGTTTCATTACTATATATATCAACTTGATCTCGACTTTGTGTTGTAACAGTCTTGTAAGACTGGCAGATGATGTGCATTTTGGCAGGACATGACAGTTTCCATAGTCTCCCTTTGAAACTGTCTTGCGAAGTACCCAATTTGTTTGTCTTGTAGCAGGTCTGAGACCAGTTTCGAGGTAGCGGCTCTTTCTGGGATTTCATATCAAAGCAGTATGTTAATGCAACTTTTTCTAGCTTGTAGTTAAGTAGGGGGCTTCTACTACAGATCACCTAATCAGGAAGAACTGTTTTTAAATAACTAACAAAATCATCCAAAGCACAGGACTTGGTGGGGAGGGGGAACTTCAACTACCCAGCCATTTGTTGGGAAAATAACACAGCAAGTCACAGATTATCCAACAAGTTCTTGACAGTTATTTAATTTCAGAAGGTGGAGAAAACTAGGAGGGAGGTTGTTCTAGATTTGATTTTGAGGAACTGGTTGAGAATTTGAAAGTGGAAGGCACCTTAGGTGAAAGTGATCGTGAAATTACAAGAATTTATAATTCTATGATAGGTGAGAGAACAGCAAAATGAAGACCATGGATTTCAAGAAGGCAGACTTGAGCAAACTTCAGGAGTTAGTAGATAAGATCCTTTGGAAAGTCAAGTCTAAGAGGAAAAACAATTGAAGACAGTTAGAAGTTTTTCAAAAAGACATTATTAAGGGAACCAAGAGCAAATTATTCCACCTCATAAGAAAGATAGAAAGTATGGCAAAAGATCACCATGGCTTAGCCAGGAGATCTTGGATGATCTAAATGTCAAAAAGGAGTCCACAAAAAATGGAAATTAGGTCAAATTACAAAGGATGAATATAAACAACACAAGTATGTAGGGGCAAAATTATAAAGGCCAACACACAAAATGAGCTCAAACTATCTAGAGACATAAAAGGTAACAAGAAAACATTCTATAAATACATTAGAAACTAGAGGAAGACCAAGGACAGGATAGGGCGATCACTTAATAAAGAGGGGAAACAATAATGGAAAATGTGGAAATGACAGAGGTGCTTAATAACTTCTTAGTTTCAGTTTTCACCAAGAAGTCTGATGAAGACTGGAAGCCTGACATAGTGAATGCTAGTGAAAATGGGGTGGGTTCAGAAGCTAAAGTAGGAAAAGAGCAAGTTAAAAATTACTTAGACAAATGAGATGTCTTCAAGTGACCAGAGCCTGATGAAATGCATTCTAGAATACTCAAGGAACTGACTGAGAAGATGTCTGAGCCATTAGTTTCAAAAGTCATGTTCTACAAGAGACATTCCAGAAGACTGGAAAGGGGCAAATATAATGCCCATCTATAAAAAAGGAAATAAGGACAACCTAGGAAATTACAGACCAGTCAGCATAATTTTTATACCAGGAAAGATAATGGAGCAAATAATTAAAGAATTGATTTGCAAACATTTAAAAGGTAATAAGGTGATAAGTAACAACAGAGATTTGTCAAGAACAAATCAAGTTACACCAACTGATAGCTTTCTTTGACAGGATAACAAGCCATGTGGATAAGGGCGGGGGGGAGCAGTAGATGTGGCATAGCTAGACTTTTGTAAAGCATTTGGTACAGCCTCTCATGATCTAAATGTCATTAACAAACAAGGGAAATACCATCTAGATACAGCTACTATAAGGTGGATGCATAACTGGTTGAATAACCATTCCCAGAAAGTAGGTATCAATGTTTCACAGTCATGCTGGAAAGGCATACCAAGTGTGGATCTGTAGGGATCAGTTCTGGTTCTGGTCAGTATCTTCAGTAATGATTTAGATAATGGCACAGAGAGTACCCTTATACAGTTTGTGGATTATATCAAGCTAGAAGGGGTTGTAAGTGCTTTGGAGGATAGGGTCATTATTCAAAATGATCTCGAGCAATGGTCTGAGGTAAACAGGATGAGGTTCAATAAGGACAAATGCAACATACTCTACTTAGGAAGGAACAACCAGTTTCACACATACCCCCACCTCATGCCACCAGCATCATTGCTAATTATAATTCTATATGGGAAGTGACTATCTAGGACAGTACTGCAGAAAGGGATATAGTGGTCATAGGGGACCATAAGTTAAATATGATTCAACAGAGTGACACTGTCACAAAAAAAGCAAACATCAGTCTGGGATGTATTAGCAGGAGTGTTCTAAGCAGGACACAAGAAGTAATTCTTCCACTCTACTTCATGCTGATTGGGTCTCAACTGGAGTATCGTGTCCTGTTCTAGGCACCACATGAAAGATGTGGAGAAATTGGAAAAACTCCAGAGAAGATCAACAAAACTGATAAAAAGGTCAAGAAAACATGACCAATGAGGGAAGATTGAAAATATTGAGTTTGTTTAGTCTGGAAAAGAAGACACAGAGTTTTTAAGTGTCTGAAAAGTTGATGAAACAGGAAAAAAATTATTCTCCTTAACCTCTGATGATAGGACAAGAAGCAATGGGCTTAAATTATAGCAAGGGAGGTTTAGGTTGGACATTAGGAGAAAATTCCTAACTGTCAGGGTGGTTAAGCACTGGAATAAATTGCCTAGGGAGATTGTGGAATCTCCATCATTAGAGATTTTTAAGAGCAGGTTAGACAAACACCTATCAGGGATGATGTAGATGGTGTTTGGTCCTGCCATGAGCAGTGTTCTCTGTAGGCTGTGCTCTTGTGTGGCCACTCAGGAGAGATTCCAGTGCCATCTAGCTGATTAGCAGAGCTCCCACAGCTAGTTTTGTGTTTCTCCTTGTGGTGCACATTGGCACAAATGTATTCTGCACATGGATAGCAAAAATCTGCACATGGATGGAAAACTGTAGAGGGAACATTGGCCATGAAAGCAGAGGACTGAACTTGAAGAGGTCTTGATGTTGCTTCTCTTTCAATGATTCTGCTTAGGGCTCTATAACAGCTCTAGGTTCATGCAAGGTTTGCCTTCTAGGAGTTTGATACATTTGATACGTGTCTGTGACTCTTTGTCTCTCTAGGTAATTTTGATGCTAACCAGTCTACGTAAAACTTGTGATGTTTCAAACTCACCTATGATCAAACCAGGTGTCAGAGCAGGATTTTTCCTTTCTGAGCCTTTCACATCCAAGTCAACTTTTAAAATCAAATTTCTAGGTTTCCATTTTAAACACCACAGTATTAAAGTGAATAAAGCCTCACAACAGTGTTGGGGATCAGAATTTACTTCAGTCAAAATCAGTACATTCCAACCCAAGTTAAAATGCCATGTGCATATTCTTTGGAACCTATATAGATACTATATGGGTCAGTGGTGAAAGTAACTTAACATTTCTTACAGGTACTGTCCTATTGCATTCCAGGTCCCTGCCAGCTCTTTAAATAGCTTCCTGCAGGCTTTTGTCTCAGGTCAGCCAGCTCTTACAAGAGCGGCGCAACCAGAGCACGCCCACTTACTTTCACCTCTGATATGGATTCAAATCCCTCTTCCTTTTATCACTCAAAATGGGGACAATAATAAAAAGACCAAGAAAGTTCTATTCAGTATCCATGTTCTAGCCAGCATAGAGGTACTCACACCGCTTTTGCACAGCCGCACATGTAGATTTCTCATGCTGACTGCACAATCCCAGCAAGAAAGGAGGCAGAAAATGGAGTATGTTCAATACCATGTGGCCCATGATCTTCAGACCTCAATTTTGTACCACCCTCTCTGGGGTTTAGCATGGTCTGTAGATTTGAGGGGAACTAGGATTGGGTACGAATATTGCACCTCACTTGGGTGACCTTTATGAACTTGTACGAACAAAGTGTGAACTTTGTTCTTCGAAGTGGCTTGAATTTTGCCATTTGTAATATTTTGCATCAAAGTTGAGTGTCCCTTCGAAGTGTTCTCCAGAACAAATGACTAGTCACTACATTAGTATGATCATATCAAAACAACACCTCAGAGAAAATGTTACTTTTAGAAAATCCATTAGCATCTGCTCTACAAGTGTGGGAGGAACACGTAGATGCCTGGCTTAAACCCCTACTTTGCATATTGGGTAAATGTTTGTACCCTCAAGTTTCACCTGCACAATGACAAACTCTGCTTCACATGTTCCTCCTGCTATTACCAGAGCTGGTGCACAAAATGAGTCAACAAAAGGTGGAGTCATATTGGCTGGTGTGCTGTAAAGAACAAGAAGAAGCAATACAATCCAAAGGGCAAAGGATAAAACCAGTGAGACAAGACATTATTCTCAGAGTTCTCAGAAGGTATTACCCAACAAGTTCAGAATGCAAAGAATGTGTCCATCATGCTATTGTCCCACTGTTAATGGTCATCAAGTAGGAAAGTGCCCTGCCAAAGACCACTCATGCTTTTACTTTACAATTTAGTCAGAACTAATTGTCAGCAAATTGTCATTGGGGATTATAGCTGGTGATGGTTTCCTGCAGTTATTATGAAATACAGTATTGGCCAACAGTAATATTAAAAATTCAGACCCTTCAAACTTGCAGGCAAAAGACTTGCTAATGCTCAGATTCATCTCTGAGGCAAAAGATCACAAATTATGTGATTCACTTTCCCTGATGCATTCTCACTAAAAGAATCTTCCCCTCTTTCTCCTCCCCTACCGCTCCTCCCTCGCCCACCACCTCAAGGCAAGAGGTGGTATATTGGGTCAGACTGTGATTTCCGTGACACCAGTGTAAATGCAGAGTGATTTCCATGGCTGCATTAGAGTTATTTGGTGTAACTGAGATCAGAATTAGGCCCATTTATGGAAGTTGTTTAATACTCCAGAATGCCATTAAGTAGCCTGACCATATTTAACCCTAAATGCAGGTTCAGTTGCAATGTTTTGTTCCCCTAAGCTTTCATTTGCAGCCACTTTTCACATCCCCAAATCTGTTAACCCTCCACTTCCTGGAGCATGACACTGAGGGTATTCTTCACAGTGGTCCTCTGCAGTGCACTGAGTTAAGTCAGCCAGGAAGATGAGCATCTAGAAAAGAATAGATCAAACAGTAGCTGAGTCTCCATAGCAAACCTGAGCTCTTCAAGCTTTGTGCACTCTGACTTTAGCACACTAGGCTATGTCTACACTCGCGGCTTCTTGCGCAAGAACATCTTGCGCAAGTGTTCCTGTGCAAGAAGACGTCCACACTGCCATGTGCGAGCTGTGCTTTTGTGCAAGAGCACCCATGGCAGTGTGGACGCTCTCTTGCGCAAGAAAGCTCTGATGGCAATTTTAGACATAGGGCTTTCTTGAGCAAGAAAATGCCGAAAGGCCCACACTGCCCTCTTGTGCAAGAGCCCCTGCGCAAGAGAGCTTACACCTGTTAAAAAAGAGCTTAGCTCTTGCGCAAGGAGCCCTCTCTTATCACGCCGTACTGTAAATTTACTTGCGCAAGAGCGGGCGGGCAGTGTGGACGCTCTGCAGATTCTTGCGCAAGAACGGCCGTACTTGCGCAAGAAGCCGCGAGTGTAGACATAGCCAAACTGTTTCCCAGTGATCAGATGTGATTTAGGTTCAAGATATAAGTACTTGATCCCAGACTACCTGTACATGTGGGGCATTAGCAATGCAAGACGTCAGCTGACTTCCAGCAACATCTGACTGGAAGAGACCAGAAAAGGAGGTTCTTCACATCCCTTAATTAGCAATGATGCTGGTGGCATGAGGTGGGGGTGAGCCTGCAGTAGACTAAGGAAAGCCAGTGTTTTATGTAAAGAAAAGTGACCGGTAGTTTACCCTCTGTCCCCTGTGCTTTTCATCACGCCAGTAGCTTAGGCAGGGGAGATACAGGCATGTAAGGAAGCATGAGCATCCTCAACTCACATTTTCACAGGCCAAGGCTTCATTTCTCCTAGTGGCTACTTCACCTTGGTTGCAGAAACGTTATTACCATCTTCAAGGGACAATGTCTCACTTCAGCATGAGCAAAATGCTCATTTTTTACTCATTGCTTTTTTTATGTTTTTAAATGCTAGAGAAACACCTTAGACTCCCACATTAGACCACCCAAATCTCTTTCTGGCCCCATTAGCCCTCAATCAACTGCTGCATTCACTGGGGCCATGGATATCATTGAAATGTTGTGTTCTGTGTGGCAGAGACTCTCTTCTGCTTCTGAAATGCCTTTCTAAAGATGAAATGTATCTATGAGACAGGCAGGTGCAGGGCAGGCTGGATTAGGGCCTTTCCTGTAATGCACCAAGACTATTCCATTTCTGAAAAAATAATCACGTGCACTTCCCAATTGTTTCAATCTTATTGGTGTCACAACTCTGAATGCTCATACATTTAAATATAGAAGAGTGCAGAAAGGCTGAATATTTCCCATTGCTTCTACCAAAGCAGACACGCACTATGTTCAGCCTTTGCTAAGTATCCAAAAACTATATTACTTTTTCACATAGGCCTGCTGGAGGCTTTCTCATGCACAGACACTGAACAACCACCAGAACACCAAAATATCTGTGCACCACAGTTTAACATTTATTACAGTTGTTTATAACATCACTATGACTCGCAGCCCTGTAGTCTCTGACCACCTCGCAAATATTAGGCTGTGTCTACATTGGCACGATCTTGCGCAAAAGCAGCCTCTTTTGCGCCAAAACTTGCTGCCTGTCTACACTGGCTAAGAGTTCTTGCACAAGAACACTGACGTTCTAATGTATGAAATCAGGGCTTCTTGCACAAGAACTATGATGCTCCCGCTCAGGAATAAGCCCTCTTGCGCAAGAGGCCAGTGAAGACAGGCAACATGAATTTCTTGAGCAAGAAAGCCCTATGGTTAAAATGGCCATCAGAGCTTTCTTGCGCAAGAGAGCGACTACACTGGCAAGGATGCTCTTGCGCAAAAGCACATCTCTTGCGCAAAGGCACATGCCAGTGTAGACGCTCTCTTCTGGAAGAGTTTTTGCACAAGAACTCTTCCACAAAAGAGTTCTTGCGCGCAAAATCATGCCAGTGTAGACGTAGCCTTAGTGTGGCTCCTTGCAACACCTCTGTGGTGTTAGCTCCATTTTACAGAGAAGGAGGTGAAAAACAGAGATCCTGCTTCAAGAAAGTGTGTCCTTAAGTTAAGCGCCTTCTTCAATATGAACAGAGTTAAGCACATGAATAAGTATTTTCTCACTGGAGGACAGAGGAATTAATAGGCTTGCCCAAGCCCATACACCAAGGCCTTTAGACTCAGCCTAGAGTATGGGAAAGCGCATAGCTCTGCTGCCTCAGGAAGTTGTCCCTCAGAGGCACAATTCCTCCCAGAGGAATACGGAGGGTAATTTACTAGCCCCTTTTTCACGTGCCCAGCCAGCTGTTCACTTATGTACAGGTGGTAGCATAAGGCACATTGTCTCCAGCTCTCCCTCAGTAGTCAGAGCTGGTCGCTGCAATCAGGGTATAGTTGCCACTTGTGGCTGGACATATTCCTGGAGGTTTCCTGCTAGGGTTGCTAACTTTCCCAACCAGACGTCATTGCTGTGAAAAGTTTGGTCCATCCAGTTGGGAAAGGTGACAACCTGGTTTCATTACATGCCATCATCTTTAATTCCTAGAAACCCAAGGACAATTTTTGGAGGAGTGGCCACCCTAAATCAGGGTGAGTTGCTACGTGGTGGAAAAACCTCTATGCAGCTGCTTCATCTTCCTAGAGCCACAGCATAGTTTGGAGCAGAATCAGGAACAGAATGCAGTTCTTCTGAGTCCCAGGCCCAGACTTTAATTCTTAGACCAGTCCTCCCTGGGTATTTGGAAGATCCAAGTTGCAATAAGAACTGAGCATGTACCTGATGAACCCAACGTTTCGGCCAACATTTTGGTTTGGTCATCAGTAAAAACAGGGCTTTTATTGATAGATATATCAACACAAGACTTCAGCTTTGTTTTCTTAAGTCATGTCATTCCAATGGGTCCCAATCACCCCTTCTTCAAGGTGATTTTTTTCTTCAACAAGCCATTATAATAGCTAAGGAGGTCACCTAGGATGAATGGTTGGTTATGCATATATATAAATTAAACAGAAATCAGTTTATGATTTACATCATAAGCAAGGCAGGAAATATGTCTGGGATTTTTCTGTTTGTAATGGGCTGTATATACTCACTGGCCTGCCTAAATGTGTTCTAATTGTAATCATAATAATTTCTAGCTCAGTGAGAAGCCTTTGTAATAAATCCCAAACCAGGTGAAACTCTTGTGGTTAGGATTTTGTTACAAGCCCAAAACTTAGGCCAGGTTTATCAAGGTTCATGACCCTCTTGTTGAAACTGGGCTCTGTTTCAAGCAATCCTGGGCCAACTTTCAGGCAAAGCTGGGCCAACTCTTGAGCAAATTTGGAACAAATTTCAGGTGCAATAGAGATGATTTATGATTTTAGGTGGAAACCATACAAAACTTGGAGGCTGCCCTTAGTTTCAAGCTAAAACCAAGCAGTTGCAGCATTTTGGCTGCATTTCACTCCTGAAAGGAAAATCGCAGAAGATAGTGAGTGGGTGAGGCCACATATACTAAATCTGCACTGAAATGGTTCACAAAGCGAGGGCTCAGCCCAGCACTGAATGTGAGCATGTGCTTAACTTAAAGCATGTGAATAGTCCTGAATAATAAGGGAAATATGCATGTGCTTCAAGTTCCACTCAGGCGTTGCTGACCCTGAGATTGCCTCGATTTGCACAGCTCTAATAAATCCAATCCCACAATGGGGGTGTCCCGGTGCTCGTGGTTTGAGGTTGTATATATGGTTTTGGGGCCTGAGCCAGGTCCATCATGGTTTAAACCACTGATTTCAATGGGAGCAGATTAGACCCAACCACACATTTTAAGCCCTGGGGACAAATTCACATCTGAAAGCAATACTTATACCAGGGATGAATATGGGCCCCCTGGTTTTGTGCTGGACTATGGTGTGCAACACACTTGGTGGGAAAATGTAATCCACCACCAAAAAATCCACCTGCTATTTTAATGAACTACTCAGAGCCATTTGGCATCATTTTTCAGCCCAGCTGCTGCCCAGAGTCCAGCACTGCCAGTGATGTTACAAGGCACAGCACAGAATTAGGGCTGCCAGTTTAGCCATAGAATGGCTGCCTTTTGGACAGCCAGCTGGAGAGACTCTCTTGCTCATTCTCTTTAAAGTGATCTGGAGACATAAACCTGTCTTGAATAATAATAATAAATAATTAATAATAGTCACTAATACCCTGATCATGAGATTTCTTTCACAAACTAAAGCTGGAAAATATTTGAGCAGAAGCTTGTTTTAAGTCTCAGGCAGAATATAAGCATGGAATATAAAGGGTGAGGCTACAGAATAGGATGATAGCACAAGTGGCCAACAGGAAATGAGAAGCAAGGCACCAGTGAAAAGTAGATTAGTAGGAATATAATGACAACTACTCTGTCCATACAAGTATGAAACTACAGGAAACTAGAATGAATAAATAGAGGAATTAGCCATTAGACACTGCTGGTTTGTCACAGTTATATAGTGCTCTGTCACTGTTGCATGCAAATCTGCTGTCATCAATTCATGAAAATTACCAGCTTTGGGTGCTAGGTAGGGTTACCAGGTGGCTTCAAAAAAAATACCGGACACACTTGATCTCGGGGAGGGGAAGGGTTGGTAGGGAAGCGGGGCTGGCCGGGAGGACGGGGGGTGGGAACCGGCTGGTGGGAAGCAGGGCTGGTGCGGGGGGCGGCAGGGCAGCGGGGCTGGCCAGGGGAGATTGGGAGGGACCGGCCAGCAGGAAGCAGGTTTGGCCAGGAGGGGGTTGGGGAGCAGAGCTGGCCGGGGAGATCAGGAGGAGGAAGGGGAGAACCAGCTGGGGAAAGCAGGGCTGGTTGGGGGAGTGGGGTTGTCCGGGGAGATTGGGGTGGGGACTGGCCGACGGGAAGTGGGGCTGGCTGGGAGGTGGTCAGGGGGAGCGGGACTGGCCGGGAGAGGGTCAGGGAGAGCGGGGCTGGCTGGGGGGGAGTAACCAGGGAAGAGAATCGCCTGGCGGGCAGCAGGACTGACCCGGGCGCACACAGATCCCGGGGCGCTACCCGTCCCACACACAGTTCCAGCAAAGCATGAGCGAGTCCGGCCCCGGGGATTCCATCCAGCCCTTCCCCTCGCGTAGTTGCATACTGCCTGGCTGGTAGACACACTCATGCAGTGTGAGCGTGTCTACCAGCCAGGCAGTTCGCAACTAGGTACTGATACTCCTAATAATAATAAAACTTACTTAATTAGAAAATGCTGGACATTTTATATGTCCAGTATTTTCTTAATTTTTTTCCTGGACAGAACGCTCAAATACCGGACTGGCCGGTTCAAAACCAGACAGCTGGCAACCCTAGTGCTAGGTGGTCAGTGCAAAGCTTCTCTCAGATGATCAACATTGTTGACTGCATCTGCTGAGTGCCGGCCTAAAACACAGTACTTACTGTCCCACGTCTGACTCTGACATGGCTCTGGTCAGGACAACGGGGCACGCATGGGGGAGGTGTCATGCTCTCATGGCTGAAACACATGACTATGAGGTGCAGTCTATTCCCAAGTTGCTTTTGTGGGGTTGGTAAGTCATTGACTTGCTGTGTTTCAGTTTCCCCATATGTAAAACTTCCCCTTCTTTGTAAAGCTCTTTGCCATCCTTGGGTGAAATGCACTGTAAAACTAATGTTCAGAAGCTTCAGGGGGTAGCCAGATTCAAGTAAGTTAGATGATGTTCTCTGAATACTTGTGATGTTTTTATGGTAGCTGTGGTGTCCTCTAGCTCTCTTGATGGTTCTTGATCCAAAGATGCAAATGTGGACATGGGTTGCCACCATGGTAGACAGCAGCTCAGAGTTCATGTACAGGACTTTTATATCCTCTGGTGTCCAGGCAGATTTGTGGTCATTGGACCAAGTCATTTTCCTGCCTTTAATCAAAAGCTTTAACATCACTATAATAAAACCAGATAGATGCAAATATACATCAAGGCTGTGTCTACACTGGCGCGATCTTGTGCCAAAGCGGCCGCTCTTGCGCAAAAACTTGCTGCCTGTCTACACTGGCCGTGTGTGCTTGCGCAAGTAAACTGACGTTCTAATGTATGAAATCAGGGCTTCTTGCGCAAGAACTATGATGCTCCCGCTCAGGAATAAGCCCTTTTGTGCAACTGTTCTTGCGCAAGAGGCCAGTGTAGACAGGCAACATGAATTTCTTGCGCAAGAAAGCCCTATGGCTAAAATGGCCATCAGAGCTGTATTGCGCAAGATAGTGTCTACACTGGCATGGATGCTCTTGCGCAAAAGCACATCTCTTGCACAAAAGCACATGCCAGTGTAGACGCTCTCTTCTGGAAGAGTTTTTGCACAAGAACTCTTCCTCAAAAGAGTTCTTGAGCAAGAAGCTGCCAGTGTAGACATAGCCATAGTACGTGATGTAATACATAAATATCAGAGTACACTTTGCCAGTGAAAAGATCAGAGAAGCTATGGAGAAAGATGAAATGTCTTAAGCAGCTGGGAGGATCATTCTTTTGAGTAAGTCAGATGTGGTTTCTCCCCACTACCAACTAGGGGCCATATCTTAGGCACTACTGGTTTGGGATATGGAAGGAAGAATATGAAGGACCTTAAAAAGGAAGGGGCCACTTCTCCTCTGAATTGTGCCTCATGCAGTCCCATTTAGAGTGGAATTTGGCTCTAAAGGCTAGTGTTATACCTTTGCAGTGGCGGCCCATCAATACAGGCGACCTAGGTGGTCACCTAGGGCACCAAGATAAATAGCCGTTGAGGACTTTGGAGGCGGGGGCACCAATTGCGTGCTGATTGCACGTTTCGCCTAGGGTGCCAGTTGCCGGCAGCTCGTCTAGGGCCGTTCCTGTACCTATGTAGTTATCCAGAACACTGCATGTCAACCTACTGCCTATGTGCCAGTACCATTTCCAGAAAAAAAACATTTCGGGACATAAGTAAAAAGAGACTTTATGTTTAATTTTCAGGCAGTGAGGCCAGCTTTTCTATGGAGGTGCTGATTGTTCCAGGAGAGACGGGAATAAAGCTAACTCATGAAACATTTTTTAAAACTCTCTGAGCCTTGTCAAATCCAGGTAACTATAAAACAAAACTAGTAAATGTCAAGTGTGGCATAGTAACTACTCAAAGATGAGTCCTCCTTTCACTGCTGAATCCAAAGTAAAAATGATTCATCAAGAAAGAAAAGTACAGGTTGCCCGGTCCACATATTTAAAATAGCCTTGACAAAGACAGCTCTTCCCTTCACAGAGGCTTTTAGCTGCCACCTCTTGAATCCAGGTGTAAAATGTGTTATTTTAGGCGATGTCTACACAGCAGCGTTATTTCAGAATAACTGACATTATTCTAAAATAACAAAGAGCACATCTACACCATAAGTCTTTATTTCAAAATAATGTTGAGCTGGAGAACTTCTTATTCTGACTCCTGTAACCCTCATTTCACGAGGACTAAAGGAAGTCGAAGAAAGAGTGTTCTTCCTTTGACTTACTGCTGTGTAGACAGCGCCAAAAGCTGAAATAAGCGATTTTGACTTAAGCTACGCAATTGATGTAGCTGAAGTTGCGTAGCTTAATTCGACTTTAGCCCTGCTATGTAGATGTACCCTGAAAAGACAGCTGTGCAGTTTGTTTAAGTATCTAGATGCTATGACAACATTTGGGAGAAAAATAACAACCATACCATGCTACTGGGTGTCAGGCTCTGGGGCCGCACTTAATTGTTTAGAGCTATCTTCCTGACTCATCCTGGCAGCTAGATAGTACTACAATCAAAATGGCAGCGTTTCATTGTTGCTTTGCAGAAGTATGAAGGATAACATGAGCTAGTGGATCAGATCTAGAGATTTTTGGGCACCCTGGGCTCAGAGCTTAGGATCCAGCCTGAGCCTGGATGTCTACACAGCAATGAAACAACCCTGTAGTCCGACTCCTGTGAGCCCACATCAGCTGGCACTGGCCAGCTGTTGATTTGTCTTTGCTGAATAGACGTACTCCTAAAGAACCTGCTTCTCATTAAGGAAAATACCGGTTTTGTGCAAAGGCACAAAATGAGTTACACCTAGAAAGCAACATAAAAATCAATAAGCGGTTTTATAAATACAGTAAGAGAAAGACAAAGGAAAGTGTAGGTCTGCTGCTTAGTGAACAAGGAGAGCTAATAATGGACAACACCACAAAGATGGAGGAGTTTAATGCCAATTTTGTGTCAGTCTTCACTGAAAAGTTTAATTGTGACCAGATGTTTAACACTATCAAGAGTAATAACAAGGGAAAAGGAATACAGGCCAGAATAGGGAAATAACAGGTTAAAGAATATTTAGACAAATTAGATGTATTCAAGTTGCCAGGACCTGACAAACTTTTCCATAGGGTACTTTAAGGAGCTAGCTGAAGCAATCTTGGAACTGTTACCAAATATCCTGGAGAACTCATGGAGAATAGTTGAGGTCTCAGACAACTGGAGAAAAAGCAAACACAGTCCCTATCTTTAAAAGGGAAAACAGAGGACTTGGGAAATTACAGACCAGCCTTCCTAACTTCAATATCTTGAAAGATACTGGAATAAATTGTCAAACAATCAATTTGTAAGGAGGATTGAAAGTAGATGCCAGGACTTACTGGGGCATCTTGCACTTGGCCCAGTGGGTAGGGTTACCAGATGGTTTCAAAAAAAATACTGGCCACACTTGATCTCAGATCGGGGGGATGGGGGACTGGCCAGGAGGGGGTTGGGGGAGCAGGGCTGTCCTGGGGAGATCGGGGGGGGGAGGGGAACCGGCCATCACGAAGCAGGGCTGGCCAGGAGGGGGTTGGCGGGAGTGGGGCTGGCCGGGGGGAACCGGCCGGCAGGGAGCAGGACTGGCCGGGAGGGAGCCAGTGGGAGTGGGGCTGGCCAGGAGGGGAGCGGCGGGGGGGAACCAGCCGGTGGGGAGCGGGGCTGGCCCGGACACACGCAGATCCCGGGGTGCTGCCTATCCTGCGCACGGTCCCGGCAGGGCGTACGGGCCAGTCCGGTCCTGGGGATACCATCCCACCCTGGCCCCACCCCCCTCCTCTCTACTGTGTAGTTGCGTACTGCCTGGCTGGTAGAGACGCTCACACAGCGTGAGTGTGTCTATCAGCCAGACATACGCAACTACGTACTGATACTCATGATAATAATAAAACGTACTTAATTAGAAAATACCGGACATTTATATGTCCGGTATTTTCTCAATTTGTTTCCTGGACAGAAAGCTCAAATACCAGACTGTCCGGTTCAAAACCAGACACCTGGAAACCCTACCAGTGGGGCCACTGATGGGGGCAAAGGGGAGCAAAAAGTCAGCTGTGTGCAGGCCAGCCTGGCGGCTAGTACGCTGAAAGCATCTAGATGAAGGGTGGGGAACGTTTTTTTGGATCAGGAGCCCCTGATCCACAGAAAAATCGGTTGGGGGCCACACACAAGTGAGAAGCAAAAAAAACCCAACAAACCCTCACTGACGTGGCTTCCGACTGAGAAGGAGAAAGACACTCCCCACATTCCCCTTACACACCAGAGCCTAGGGGGGCGCAGCCTAGTAGATTTTATGAGCTCCAACCCCACAGTGGAGCTGCAGGAGGACTGGAGTGCTGGTGCAGGCTCCATAATGCTGTGGGGGGCCCTGCATCTCGGGGGACAGATCCAGGCAAGCTGGGGGGCCGCATCTGGGCCTTAGGTGCCCCACCCCTGATCTAGAAGACAATATGTTGAGACGTAATAGCCATCCCATTGCAACCCCTTTTGAAGACAGAATTCAAATTCAAAATGTCATAGATGCATTGGAGGATTAGTCTGAAATCAACAAGGTGAAAGTTTTAAAAGACAAGTGCAATGTACTATACCTAGGAAAGGGGGGGAGGAAAAAACAACAATGCTCAAACACAATATGTAGAATAACTGACGAGGTGGTAGTACTGCAAAAACGTATATGAGAGTGACAGCGGATCACAAATTGAATAGGAGTCAACAAAATGTGACACAGTTGCAAAAAAGACAAATATTATTCTGGGATGTATTAACAGGAATATTATAGGTCAAAGATGGAAAATATTGGAGGGCTATACTCAGCACTGGTCAGGCTTCAGCTTGAGTATTGTATCCAGTTTTGGGGGGCCACATCTTATGAAAGATGTAGACAAACTGGAAAGCGTCCAGAGGAGAAAAACAAACTGATAAAAGAACACCTAACGTGTGAGAAAAGGTTAACAAAAAAAGCCCACAAGTGTTCTTGAGAAAAGACAACTGATGGGGGAACCTAGTAAGTCTTCCAATCTATTAAGGGCTGTTATAAAGAGGATTGTGATCAATTGTTCTCTATGTCCATAGAATGTTGGACCAAAAAAGAAAAAGCAGCTTAATCTAAAGTAAGGGAGCTGCAGGTTAGATATTAGGGGAAAATGCTAACTGTAAGAATAGTTAAGTACTGAAATATGTTACCAAGGAAAGTTATTGAAGGTTTTTAAGAGCAAGTTAAACAAACACCTTTCAAGGCCTAAATAAAATTGATTCTGGCTCAGTTCAGGAGGCTGGATTAGATGACCTCACATGGTCTTTTGTAGCCCTATAGTCCTATGAAGACCTGGATTATATCTGGCACTATATAGGTCCGGGCAAATTCTGATCTCTGCTATAATCCCTGTTGCCTTCCATGGAAGTAGTAAGTAAGAACAGAGCTGAGTACTAAATTTTGTATTGCCTCCAATTTGTACATGAGGTAAAGAGTGTTTTAAAGCCAGGTGTATTTGGGGGACTGGGTGGACGATTGCTCTGCATATGCTTTATTGGTCCATATATGTGTAAGCAGACCAAATCTCTCGTGAGCGGGAGTCTTGATAAGAACGTCTGAATCATTTTAATAAAATGCTAAAAGAAAATAATGTCTGATCAATATAACGTAAAATTATGGTGCAGAAAATGAATTTTGACTTAAAGCCATAGATAAATAATTTATCCTTACCAAAACCCTTTCTGTGTTTCTTATCCCAATAATTAAGACCATGTGTTGAGCTACAAACAATAACTATGGGAAATTACTCGTGATTCTTCCTTCGTAAACTTGGGAAATAAAAATGATGGGAGTATGAATTTTTTTGTTAACATCTCTAAATTATTAGGGTGGAAAGCAAATGTCAATAGAACATAAAAGTGTTTTGTATAATGTTCACATTTGCTCATATTTGCAAATCCACTGTGGCTTATTAGTTCATGGGAAAAATGACAAAAAGGAATATAAACCAGAAAATGAATCCAATATCAACAACTTGCCTCTATAGTAACAGAGAAATTGTAACTTGTGAGTAAAAAGTGGCAATGTTAGGAAATGTTCACTGGGCAAGCATTGCAATTAACCCTTTCCATCCTTCATGTTCTGCACTGTCTATTCAGATCAGCCCAGCCCTACAGATTAAATCTTTCCCATTGTTGTATGCTGCGCCTTATGTCAGACCTTGTGCTGATGAGACGCTTAATCTCTCTTTGCAAGAATGTATAGCTCAGCTGCAAAAATTCTCCCAGGGCTGAAACTTGACAGAAAATGTCCCCGCCTGGGAGGAGTTTCTTTTCTGAATTTGGTTTGAATTAGTGCAGCCCTTTTCCACTTGCAGCAGGACATTTTGTTTGCTTGTTATATTGGTGTTGTTGTTGTTGTTAAGTAAAGTGAATGTCCTGATAGTGAAGTGCATTTGATTTACAACACTGACAGCCAGTTCATCCCCATTGTAGAGCAGATATTAGCCCACAATATCTTGGCTTGTGCCTCCCTTATGCAGTGTGCCCAGCAGAGCCTGCAAGGGAAGCCCAGGCTTGTTGCTGGAGCCCAAGGCAGCAGCATTGCTGGAATGCAAACCCATCCCAGCCATACCACTTACCCTCCTGCCCCAGAACATCCCCTAGGCCAGGAGAAGCATTGCTGCTCTGTGCATGATGGAGAAATCACCTGCACTCAGGGGAGCTGACAGCCTCTGTGGGCCCCTGTGCAAGGGGAGAGGCCGGCTCCATGCTACCAGAAAGGGCAGGGTCTTGGTTGGAAGGAAGGGGCCAGGGACAGCCAGCCTTCCATGCCTCCCAGTGTCACCTGGAGCATGGTGCACCTCACCGCCAGCCCTCGGAGCTGCCCAGCGCATCTGGCACGATGCTCCAGTGGTGATTCAAAGGGCCCAGGACTCTAGCCACTACTGCTGCTATGGTAGTAGCAGCGGCGGTGGCCAGGAATCCTGGGCCCCTTTGAATCGCCAGGCCCCAGGATAGCTGCCCCCTTTGTCTTTCTCCCTCCCCTGTGTTGGCAGGCTTGCCTGCACTAGGGCTAGTCCCTGGATATTGTGGGCTAAAATCTGCCTACGCACTCCTTTTGCCATCCTGAACATCAGAAACTGAGGCCAATATACTTCAGCCCTGAGGTAGAGAGATTGCTTCTAGGAGTGAGAAGGTAATTCAGGCTCCGCCCTCCATTTGCAGAGGTTGTTAAGAAGGCTGAGAAATTCATAGCAGTACTCAACACCTGCCAGTGCCAAAATTCCCATTGGCTTCCGTGGGGTCAGGATTTGAGCCCAGATCTTAAGAGTACGAACACAAACTAATCCATCCTCTCCACGCCCCTCTGAGCGGGGGGCAGATCATTGTCTCCATTCCCAGCTGGGAAAAGTGAGGCAGAGAGGTGAAGGCTGCACCTCAAAACTATGGCAGGGATGGGCTCCAACACATGGGGTAAGGCCTCTGAGCGACAGGAGAGGCCAGAATGGAAGAAAGGAGACTCTGCCCTCTAGTTCTGGAATGGAATCATGTGCTCCCTTGTGCCTGAAGTACAAGTAGACAGAGCCCCAGGCACCATTGTTCTGCCTCTTGTGTAGTCATTTACACTAGCCACAGGTGAGAGCACAGTGCTACATGCTGATTTAGCAGCATTTCACACTGCTGTGAATGCCTGTTCCAGGGGCAGGACAGCAAGGAACTGAACGCCTGCTTATGAGAGTGAATGCAAAATGCCACCAAATAAGAATTCTCTATTCAGGCGTATAGAGGGAACAAAGGAGGGACAAGTTAGAGCAGCAATGTGAGATGGTCTCAAGCACAGAGAAGACAGGTATGCCTCGTGATCATGGGGGGAGGGGAAACCAGAGGTCCAGAGGAGTGTCAAAGGATACCCAGAGAGACAGTGCAGTGGGCAATTAATGCCTGCACTTGCACTATTGTGGTCAGTCGGGGCTTTATTATTGATTTCAGTGGGCTCAGAATGAAGTCCTCAGAGAGCCAGTGTAAGAAACAGAAACATGGGCAGGGAGAGGCAGCCAGAGGAAAAGATCACCGTCCATCCAGAAGTGCTTTAGCTTGAAACCAATAACTCATGCTCTGGGGTGACTTTTCTGTGCGCTTTTCATTGACTGCACAGCTCCAAGACAATTTATAAAATTAAAAGGTTATTAGAAAGGAGGGCAGAACTAGTAGTTCCTGCCAACATTTATTTCAATAATGATGTTATATTTGCCACATTACAGTTCTGTGCATTCAGACCTGTCCCTTGTGAACGCCAACTGTAGCTTAAACCAGGGCTACTCAAGTTTGGAAGCTCGAGGGGCCACAATGATACTCACAGCATGTGCCGAGGGCTGCAACTTAAGTGTGGTTGCATATACATGCAAATATATATACAAATAGCTTTTCATACTGACAGGCATGAATATAAATATTAAGGCAAGACTACACAACACGCAGGCCCCATTTAAGTCAGTTCTGCTGATATTAATAAAATGCAATATTTACCCATTTCCACCCACATGACAGCACTTTTAATGAGCAATGACAGTCCAGGAATTTAACTACTAAAATGCATAGCAACAGAAGACCATTATATTGACTACTTTTTTGTTTTGGCGCCCACCCACGGGCCACATGTACCCAAACTGCACCATGGGCCCAGTAATTCAAAGGGGTCTGGGGCTTCCAGCTGCCGCTACTGCAGCAATGACAGAGGCCTGACCCCCAGGCCCTTTAAATTGCCACCAGAGTGCCACACCGCACGCTCTGTGTGGCTCTGAGCCGGGGGGGTGGGGAGGGAGGGAGAGACATGCTGTGATCTGGACGGTGCTGAGAGCTAGCCACCCCAGTCCCACCTCTTCTGCCAAGGCCCCGCCCCTTCTGGGACAGAGTGGGCCCCCACACTCATCTTGCCTGGGGGCCCATGGAGGCTGTCAGCTCCCCTGCAGATCTGACCCCTGCAGGCTCTAGTGCAGCTTGTAGCCTGAGCTGTCCATCAGGTGTAGCAAAGAGCTATCCCACCTCTGTGGGAGCTCTGGGAGGCTTGAGGCTCGCAGTCTGTCACATAAGGTGGGCTTGCTACTCCCTGGTAACAAGGATCACTCCAGAGGTCATGGAGGAAAGGGGGTGTGTGAACACTGGAAATATACCCTAAAATCCATCAGCAAGGTCCTACAGCCTTCCCAAAGAGATTCTCAGAACCCTGCCTGATTAGGAGAACTGTCTGACTGTTAGCAAACATTCACTGCCACCAGCAGAAGCAATGCCCCTCCTGTTTCCTGCAGAATAGGAGCAAGGTGGTGTTGAAAAAAATCACCTTGCCTTTGTTCAGTGACTACTCTGCTTCTGCTGACTGAATACATGGTGCTAGAGAAGCAAACCTAGCGACTCTTTTCAGATGAACAGATACTGTGTTGCACATACAGCTACATACACTGATGGGATAAGGAAGATATAGATCAATAACCCTAATGGTAAACAAGCAGCCCTTTCTAGGGGAACATGGGTTGCAGCATATTGGCTAGGATGCGTAATTGTTTGGTGTATATTTGATTAGGTTGATTACATGTGAAAAAGTCTCAGAGGGTAGCTGTGTTATTCTGTAACTTTAAAAACAATGAGTAGCCCTGTGGCACCTTAGAGACTATCAAAAATATATTTATAATATCATGAGCTTTTATGGGTAAAACGCACTTCTTCAGATGAGCTTGAGTGTAGAAAAAAAGGTGACTCTGAATTAATAACAGAAAAAGAAGGGCGAGGAGGGAAAAAGTACCTGTCATTTGTGGTACTGGTGCTAATGAGGCTAATAGAGTGGGCTGGAAGAGTCCCATATTTAGCTTTTGATGTCAATGAGATGTATTTGGTACAAGTTGTGTTGATTAGCTGGAGTTTGATGCTACAGAGGGATGAGACATGGGATTTGCTATATCCTAGTAACTGGAAGGTGTATGGAGTGGATCTGACATGATGAAGGATACTGCTAATGTGCTCAAGATGATGACGAAAAGGTAAACAGGCCCTGCTGTCTCCAAAGCTGAGCAGCTGTTGTAACCATGTAGTGATTTGAAACCTGGGTTCAGCAGTTGCTGCAAGAAATCCAGAGCTTAAGAAGTGAGGTTTGTTGATTAGCTGAGCATGGACTGAGTCGGCAGATGGGGAAGACAGACTTGTGCTTGTTAAATGTATCTTGAGTCAGCCTCTCACTCATGCAAAAAACAAAAGTGAGAGGGAACAATACCTCAGTTTAATGGAGTGTTTCTCAACCAGTGGTATGAGTACCCTTAGGGGTACCTGAGAGAAGTCTGGGGTGGGGAGTACATCAACACAACTGAAATTTGGAGAAAACTGAATTTTTGTTTTAAGTTTTACAGTGTTTTATTATTTTTGTACTTTTTTACACCCGAAAATTTCATCACCCGCCTGGCTACGATTAAGTTGTTGAAGCAAATGTGTTGCAATGGTAGAAAAAAATTTTGTGTCTGAAAACAGTAGGTACTGGGGGTACTTATAATTTTTTTTAAAAAAGAGGGTACTTTATAAAAAAAAAAGTTGAGAGAAACACTGGTCTAATGCTCTGCCAAACCCCCAAAGTAAGACCATGCAATGTGCAGTCTTACATGCTAGTCTTAGCTTGACCTGTGCTTTCTAGTGGCAGCCATACAGATGGTACATAACTGCACTGACAGATTTCAGGGCCTTGTAATGTTTACACATAACAGATTGAATTAAAGACACTGGAAACGTTCACAGTGAATTGCCTTTTGTACTGTACATGACTGTCAGACCATTTGTCTCACTGGGACTTAATATTTGTGTATGTTGATATCTAAAGTACTTCAGCAGTAAAGAACAAATCGCCCGTCCCAGGAAATTAGTCATACTACAACTTCACCATCCTTAGTATGACATTAGTCAATTTGTGGCTAGTCCAGTAAGATGATAGCCATGCATTATGTAGTTATGGGAACTCTGGTTTTTGGAACTGACTGAGGTTCCCAAGTTTAGCCTGAGCACGACTAGGGTAGGTCATCCATGTAGCAAACTCAGGGTAAAGAACATGTTGTGAGGCTGCAGTATCTCACACCCTCTCTGGGAATATTCGCAGCTGCAATATTGCTTTGTAAGCTTGAAAATGACCTAGCTTTAAGCACAATACAAAAAATCATTCTGTAAGGAACAGAAATGGTGAAACATACAGAATTACATCTATGCCAGGCGCTCAGCTGGGAACAAACTGACTCAACATGATTTCAGGTCAGAGTGTGCTTTACTACCAACTTTGCAGATGGCTATTAGTTATTGTTGATTTAACGAAAAAGAAGGTATTTGTATGACTCAAATGCACTTTACGAAGAAACAAAAACATTTTGCATAGGGTAGATAGAGACTGCTTTACAGAATTGAATATAGCTGAGGGGGACAAAATTATTTCAATGTTGAGAAGGGTGACTGAGGTATCATGGGATAGAGGGTGAAAAAGGCTAGCCCGGAAGGCACTATGAAAGAATGGTGCCCACAGACACCTGGGCAGAACTTAGCCCAGCATGTAGAAAGTGTTGAGATAACATCATCAAAATCTCAACCTCAATGTGTCTTTCAAGACTGATGGCCTAGGTGCTGGAGCTAGGGTTGCCAGATGGTTTCAACAAAAATACTGGACACATTTAACATTACATCACAATCTACATTATAACTTATTTAGAAAATACCAGACATTTATATTTTCTCAATTTGTTTCCCAAACAGAACGCTCAAATACTGAACTGTCCGGTTCAAAACCGGACACCTAGCAACCCTTGCTGGAGCTAATGGTGCGGACACCCCTGGCTTGAAGTGTTTTCCATTATATACAAAAGTTACAGTTTGGTTCAATGGCTCTCTGCTCCCCTCACTATAAAAATTGTTCCAGCCCCTGTGACTGAAGGAGGAGGGTTAATTGACCCACTCTGAGGTTTTTTTGAGGAAGAATGGCTCTTGCGCAAGAGGGGGGTTTTTTGTGCAAAAAGGAGCCATCTACATGGCTCTTTTTTGTGCAAAAGCCTCTTGCGCAAAAACGGCTGCTCATTAATTATGCAAATGAAGTGCAGCGATATTCCATGCTGAGCTTCATTTGCATAAGCTTTCCGCAAAAAGGCTACAGTGTAGCAGTGTACAGTGTAGACATAGCCTGTGTGTGTGAGAGAGAAATCATTTACCAATTGAAGCCAATGGCAAAATCCCATTGATTCCAAGACTATGTCTACACTCGCGGCTTCTTGCGCAAGTACGGCCGTTCTTGCGCAAGAATCTGCAGAGCGTCCACACTGCCCGCCCGCTCTTGCGCAAGGAAATTTACAGTATGGAGTGGTAAAAGAGGGCTCCTTGTGCAAGAGTTACGCTCTTTTTTATCAGGTGTAAGCCCTCTTGCGCAGGAGCTCTTGCGCAAGAGGGCAGTGTGGACGCTCAGCAGGGATTTCTTGTGCAAGAAAGCCCTATGGCTAAAATGGCCATCAGAGATTTCTTGTGCAAGAGAGCGTCCACACTGCCATGGGAGCTCTTGTGCAAAAGCACAGCACGCACATGGCAGTGTGGACGTTTTCTTCCTCAAGACTTCTTGCACAAGAACCCTTGGCAAGATGTTCTTGCGCAAGAAGCCGCCAGTGTAGACATAGCCCAGGAGTCAGGATTTCACCAGCAATTCTGAAAATCATTAATGCCCTCCATGCTAAGTTAACTCTCTGTCATACTATCTTTTTCGAGTGACCTGATTTCAACTTTGCTCTTCCAACTTCCTCAAGTAATAAACAGGAAAAAAAACAGGGTTACAATAAAGCAATATAAAGTTCACTGAAGTCATAAGAATAATGCGAAATTAAAATGACCCAACTATGACTGCTCCTAGTTTATCTTACATACCTTTGCCACCCAGTAGCTTCTGTACAGTGACTGGGTGGCAAAGGTATATTGGTCAGAATCATAGAATACTAGGACTGGAAGGGACCTCGAGAGGTCATCGAGTCCAGTCCCCTGCCCTCATGGCAGGACCAAATACTGTCTAGACCATCCCTGATAGACATTTATCTAATCTACTCTTAAATATCTCCAGAGATGGAGATTGCACAACCTCCCTGGGCAATTTATTCCAGTGTTTGACTACCCTGACAGTTAGGAACTTTTTCCTAATGTCCAACCTAAACCTCCCTTGCTGCAGTTTAAGCCCATTGCTTCTTGTTCTAGCCTCAGAGGCCAAGATGAACAAGTTTTCTCCCTCCTCCTTATGATACCCTTTTAGATACCTGAAAACGGCTATCATGTCCCCCCTCAATCTTCTCTTTTCTAAACTAAACAAACCCATTTCTTTCAGCCTTCCTTCATAGGTCATGTTCTCTAGACCTTTAATCATTCTTGTTGCTCTTCTCTGGACCCTCTCCAAATCTTTCTTGAAATGCGGTGCCCAGAACTGGACACAATACTCCAACTGAGGCCTAACCAGCGCAGAGTAGAGCGGAAGAATGACTTCTCGTGTCTTGCTCACAACACACCTGTTAATGCATCCCAGAATCATGTTTGCTTTTTTTGCAACAACATCACACTGCTGACTCATATTCAGCTTGTGGTCCACTATAACCCCTAGATCCCGTTCTGCCATACTCCTTCCTAGACAGTCGCTTCCCATTCTGTATGTGTGAAACTGATTGTTCCTTCCTAAGTGGAGCACTTTCCATTTGTCTTTATTAAACTTCATCCTGTTTACCTCAGATCATTTCTGCAATTTGTCCAGATCATTTTGAATTATGACCCTATCCTCCAGATTAGTCGCAACCCCTCCCAGCTTGGTATCATCTGCAAACTTAATAAGCGTACTTTCTATGCCAATATCTAAATCGTTGATGAAGCTGTTGAACAGAGCCGGTCCCAAAACAGACCCCTGTGGGACCCCACTTGTTATGCCTTTCCAGCAGGATTGTGAACCATTAATAACTACTCTCCTTATCCAGCCAATTATGCACCCACCTTATAGTAGCCCCATCTAAGTTGTATTTGCCTAGTTTATTGATAAGAATATCATGCGAGACCATATCAAATGCCTTACTAAAGTCTAGGTATACCATATCCACCGCTTCTCCCTTATCCACAAGACTCGTTATCCTATCAAAGAAAGCTATCAGATTGGTTTGACATGATTTGTTCTTTACAAATCCATGCTGGCTGTTCCCTATCATCTTGACACCCTCCAAGTGTTTACAGATGATTTCCTTAATTACTTGCTCCATTATCTTCCCTGGCACAGAAGTTAAACTAACTGGTCTGTAGTTTCCTGGGTTGTTCTTATTTCCCTTTTTATAAATGGGCACTATATTTGCCCTTTTCCAGTCTTCTGGAATCTCTCCTGTCTCCCATGATTTTCCAAAGATGATAGCTAGAGGCTCAGATATCTCCTCTATCAGCTCCTTGAGTATTCTAGGATGCATTTCATCAGGCCCTGGTGACTTGCAAGCATCCAACTTTTCTAGGTGACTTTTAACTTGTTCTTTTTTTAATTTTATCTTCTAAACCTACCCCCTTCCCACTAGCATTTACTATGTTAAGCATTCCTTCAGACTTCTCGGTGAAGACCGAAATAAAAAAGTCATTAAGCATCTCTGCCATTTCCAAGTTTCCTGTTACTGTTTCTCCCTCCTCACTGACCAGTGGGCCTACCCTGTCCTTGGTCTTCCTCTTGCTTCTAATGTATTTATAAAAAGTCTTCTTGTTTCCCTTTATTCCCATAGCTAGTTTGAGCTCATTTTGCCTTTCTAATCTTGCCCCTGCATCCTGTGTTGTTTGCCTATATTCATCCTTTGTAATTTGTCCTACTTTCCCTTTTTTATAGGACTCCTTTTTTATTTTTAGATCATGCAAGATCTCGTGGTTAAGCCAAGGTGGTCTTTTACCATATTTTCTATCTTTCCGTCACAGCGGAATAGCTTGCTTTTGGGCCCTTAATAATGTCCCTTTGAAAAACTGCCAACTCTCCTCAGCTGTTTTTCCCCTCAGTCTTGATTCCCATGGGACCTTACCTATCAGCTCTCTGAGCTTACCAAAATCCGCCTTCCTGAAATCCATTGTCTCTATTTTGCTGTTCTCCCTTCTACTCTTCCTTAGAATTGTGAACTCTATGATTTCATGATCACTTTCACCCAAGCTGCCTTCCACTTTCAAATTCTCAACCAGTTATTCCCCTAAACCTTCATTTCAAGAAGGCTTCTCCATATAGCAGCCATTTTGAAGCAGACTGAAAAGGTTGGAATCTAAGCCATGCAGTGTTTTGTTTTGTTTTCCTGAATTCCAGAAGACAGCTATATTTTTCCATAAAAGTAGTCCAAAAGTTAGAGAAGTGCTCTGATACACTGATACATTTCCTAACCTTTAGCTTGCTGTTTAAAAAAAAAAGTGTATATTTAAAACCACCTGGCTTTCCCATCTTAGCTTACACTACCTTTTGCCTATTATGTTGCAGCAATACATGGCTTTAATTTAATGCTCAATTCCATAAATAAATATGATATATTTCAAATGCATTTCACATAAGAGATGTACAGCTGTGTCTAAAATTGTTGCATCAAATGAGTTTCTTTCAGAGCCAACTCTCTTGCCATTGGGAGTGGTTTCTCTTACAAGCTTAGTTTTTATGGTGCTTGAAGCAGCAAATAGCATACATTTTTTAGTTAATCACCTGATTAAACCAGACACACCCAGAGTTACCCAACTGAAGCCTATATTAGGGAATTAACAAAATCTTGAGGGCCAGAGATCCAATTTGCATAAAAGAGACCAGATGTGGCCACCCTCCTCAGGAACCCAAAGGCATGGCCTATAGAGACATAGGTGGCCACCCCTGCACATGTTCTTGTTTTAACTGCCATGCAGGAGTTCTTTTAGCTTTGTGAATCATCAGGAATACTGCAAAGGCAGCACACATTCAACCCCAGGAGAAATGGGAGGGAAGGTTATTAGATCATTCAACAAATTATTGTTCTGATCAATCAAGGAACTCTAATGTTGATGTAATCTGTTTTGAGCTGTGGAGAAGTATCCTGATCCAGTTAGAACACTACATGATGGAATCCATGGTTTCCATTGGCTGGATCTGTGTATTAAAATTGAGAATGGTAGCCTATGGGTCATATTATGGAACTTGGCTTGCCATGCTTGTCATGCTCCTATAGACATATGACTTGTTTCTGAAAGTTAGTAGCCTGCTATCTATGGGGACCCCAGTGCCACAGATGAGCAGCAGTGCTGTAAATGCTGCCCTTACCCCCAGAGTCCTGGTGTGCAGGGGGGAAAGCAAACAGGAGAAGATGACCTCGCCATCCTCACAGAGCTTCAGAAGTTGGCTAGAGAACAGGCAGGAAATCCTGCCCCTGCACCCAGCTACGAGCTCCTGACATGTGAGCCTACAATTGCACAGGCTGCTGAGGGAGATACCATCTGTAGTGAGGGGACACAGATTGAGCAGCTGAGAGCTTTGGGCTAATGGACAGACTGAGCATGTGACACTTATTTTGTGCTTCATGTTAGGATCAGTCTGAAAGCAAAGGGAAGAAACTCCTGCCCAGTAGCTGAGAAGCTAATGCTGGAGGGGTGGCAATTTGTTGCTGAGAAGCTGAACATTTCTTATTAATAACATGCTGAAGTGGTTTCTGGGGCTATGTCCAGACTGAAGGCTTCTTTCAAAAGAAGCTTTTCCGGAAGAGATCTTCCAAAAGAGAGCATCCACACTGCAAAAGCACATCGAAAAAGCGATCTGAATAGATGCTATCTTGCATTTCAGCTGGGCACCTGTGCTTTTTCCTCTTTTCCCCTTCTTTTGAAAGAACTCCCTCGTCCCCATCCACACATGCCTTTTTCCAAAAGAGCTCTTTCGGAAAAAGGCTCTTCTCTGAGAATGAGGATTACCAATGTTGGAAAACCCCTCTGTTCTTTCAATTTTTCTTTCAGAAAAATGCGATTGCAGTGTGGATGTAATTGAAGTTTTTTTGGGAAAATGGCCGTTTTTCTGAAAAAACTCTGTAGTGTAGACATACCCTGGGTGAATTCCTGCCTCCTGTGCAAAGGGAGCAGGGGAGGTCTCCCTGTGAGACAAGGGGCAGGAGTAGGGAACTAATTTCCATTGAGCGGAACTCATAGTCAACATCCAAATAGCATATCGGGAAATTAATGTATTCTGCACTAGTGCGCTTTATCTCCCATCCTGGGCAAATTGTTCTTCTCCAATGTATTACACTGAAAGCAATTGTACAGTTACTACAGAGGGAAAAGAGAGCTGCAGGAAATGCAGATTCCTGGGGCAAAGAGGTTTTCTGAGAATATTCAGCAGTGTGGGCTGGTATGCACAAGAAGAGCATTGGCCCTTTTTTTAATTGCCCTCTCATACAGGGTTATTAACTGTGCATATTCAAAAGCAAACATTTACTGATGTTTCCCGGAGAGCAGCAGTGTTGTCAGGGCTGGCCTTACCATGAGGCAAACCGAGGCGTCCGCCTGAGGTGCCAGACTGGGGGGGAGAGGGCCACTAGGACCCAGAGTGTAGAAAATTGTGTCTGATGCTGGTGCATATGTATTCTCTCTGCTCTAGATGCACAGAGATGGTGGAGTGCTGTGCTAGAGGAAGGAGGGCACAAGAGACACAACAGGCAGGCAGGAGAAAAGGTGGCATGGGGGGTGTCATTTGAGCTCTTCGCCTCAGGTGCCAAAATGTTGTGGGCTGGCCCTGAGTGTTGTGAATGGGAATAGGACCTTCAGGCATGAAAATCAAGGAAAAGACCCTATTCTTCTACTTTGCCTTGTCTGACTTTAAAATGTACCAAGCCAGGGGGATTTTCCACCACTTCCCTCAAGAAGCTACTTGATGTCACTATGAGGGACAACTTAATCTTGATTCTGTGAAATAATAAAGTAAAAAATAAAATAAAAATAAACTGTTTAATTCAGATGGACAGAAAATAGGTGAAGGAACCTAGTCTTATGATTGTGCTGTATCTCAAATTTAACCTTTTATTTTTGCATTCAGATCATATGAGGCTAACAGTGTCCCACCCCACAGCTGTCTCTTCCAATAATTATTCCTTGGACATAGTTATAAGTCATCCGGCAGCAGCGAGCAGCACATAAAACTCCTCAAACAATTGCATTTCATTTGGCTAGTGCTCAGAATTTGCCCCGTCACTTGTACTGTTCTCTCTGACTCTTACTCCCATTAACTGTGCCAAAGTTCTTTGGCTATTAGTAATGGGATGTCCTCGAAACCTACTGAAAAAATAATCATTCCAGCATGTTTCCGAGGTGAATAAAAAACACTGAACAGATGTTTACTGACGAGATGTTTACAATGAAATGTCCCTTCTGCTTTATCCAGCTATTAAGACAACTAATTTTATTTGTCAGGAGCTCTCCAGCTATACTGTTAAAAATCCTTAAAATTGCTCAGACTTGAGCAAAGCGAGTGAGGCAGCAATACAGTTAAGGCTCCCAAGTGTTTCCATTCTAACCCCCCTTAAAACCCTCTCTTCTTTCTAACAACCATAGTTTTGTGAAACGTTAATCTTTTCCAATTAAATTTTCCAGACTTAGTCTTTGTATAGTGTTAGTGTGTGTGTGTGTGCGCGCACACACACATGCACTAAGAAATACACTTCCCTGTTACAGAAATAAAATAATCCACACTATCAGCTTTTTTTGAACACCTCAAAAGTCAAAGTATCCAAGCTAAATAAATGAGTCCTAATGAATATTACAGTGAAAACTGATATTGGTTTGGGTGTTATTACACATTGAAAATTATGTCTTGGGCATGTGCAGTACCTTTAACAATTTAAAGCCATGTTTTTACATTTTTAAGGCACTGCCCCCATGGGAGCCAAGCCACCACCCCCCTCCCAGCGCCATGGGTGGCTCCAGTTTACCCCCAGCACGATGGGGAGGGGAGAGGATGCGCAACCCCAGTTCCTGGAGCATGGGGAGGGCGGGCACTCGGGGACAGCAACACTCCACCCTCAGTACGCCTACAGAAGATGTTCTGGGGTTGCCAGGCTGGCAGTTTGGGAATGCAATGCCTTCCCCCACCTAGGCTGCGTCTAGACTGGCAAGATTTTGCACAAAAGCGGCCGCTTTTGCGCAAAATCTTGCTGCCCGTCTACACTGGCTGCGAGTATTTGAGCAAGAACACTGACCTTGTACTGTACAAAATCAGTGCTTCTTGCGCAAATACTCTGATGCTCCTGCTCAGGGATAAGCCCTCTTGCGCAAGTATCCTTGCGCAAGAGGGCCAGTGTAGACAGCAAGTTAATTTCTTGCGCAAGAAAGCCCGATGACTAACATGGCCATCTGAGTTTCTCAAGAAGAGAGCGTTTACATTGGCACGGATGCATTTGCGCAAAAGATGTGCTTTGCGCAAAGCATCCGTGCAGTGTAGATCGCATAAATACTTTTAACGGAAAAACTTTTCCATTAAAAGTATTTGCGCAAAATCATGCCAGTCTAGACGCAGCCCTATTGTATATGAGCAGTTTTAAAGGGTTAGGAGATTGGAGGAGGATTGTATGGTACGAAAGGAACCATGTGGGAATCCTCTTGCCCATTCAAGGGTGCCATTTAGGACAGGATGTCTGTATCTCCTCTCCCTTCCTCCCCGGCCCCCTTGAAATCTGCAGCCTTGGATTTCATACTTGCGGTCTGCGTAAAGCACATGCCCAAGCTCCAAAAGCAGTTTTTAACTTGCAACAGAGCTAGGGTTGCTTCCAGCTTTGCCTTTGGGGCAGGAAGTTTGTTTATAATCAGAGGGAAGCAGGGTGATAACTCTAACAAAAGGTTTGTCATTCAAATAATTGAAGGATTGTTAGATGATCATGAAAGCATTGCCAGATACTCCACTTAAAAGATAGAGGGAAAAAGTAGGAATAAATAATGGTGGACCACTGCTGTTACATTTCTCATAAATGTTCTTGAAAAAGAGGTAAAGAGGGAGGTGGCAAAATTTGCAGATGATACATAATTACTTAAAATAGTTAAGTCCAAAGCTGAACGCAAAGAGTTACAAAGGGATCTCACAAAACTGCGTGATTGGGCAGCACAAGGACAGATGGAATTCCGTGCTGATAAACACAAAGCCATCCACATAGAAAAATATAATTCCAACTCTACGTACAAAATGATGGGGGGTCTAAAATAACTGTTAACCATTCAAAAAAGAGATCTTGAAATCATTGTGGATAGTTTCCTAAAAACATCTGCTAAATGTTCAGTGGGTTTCCTAAAAGTTAACACAATATTGGAATCAGTAGAAAAGCATATAAGACAGAAAATATCAGATTGTCTCACTATAAAGTCCTGGCTTGCCCATATCTTTGAATTCTACATTCATATCTGGTCACTGCATCAAAGAGAGACATACTGGAGTTGGGAAAGGTACAAAAAGGGCAACAGAAATTATTAAAGGTAAGGAAAAGCTTCCATATGAGGAGAGAGGAAACTGAGACTTTTCAGACTGGAAAAGAAATGACGAAAGGAAGGATATGTTAGTGGTCTAGAAAATCAAGAATGGTGTGGAAAAATTTAATAAGGAAATACTGTTTACTCCTTCACTAACATAAGAAAGTCACCCAATGAAATGTATACGCAGCAGACTTAAAACAAACAAAACAAATTATTTCTTCATGGTCAACCTGTGGAACTCTTTGCTAGATGGTGGTGGAAAGGCCCAAACTATAACAGGGTTCCAATAAGAACAAAATAAGTTCAAGGAAGATGGGTCCATCAATGGCTATTAGCCAGGATGGGCAGGAATGGTGTCCCTAGCCTATTTGGCAGAAGCTGGGAATGGGTGATAGCCTGACAGGAGATGGGTCATTTGATGATTGCTTCTGTTCATGCCTTCTGAAGCACTTGGCATTGGCTACTATTGGAAGACAGGATTCTGGGCTAAATGGACCATTGGTCTGACCCAGTATGCCCATTCTGCTGTTCTTTATATTGAGCCTACATGTATCTGCCCCCCTGCTGTAACCACTAGACCTCACTCCCCTCCCAGAGCTGAGAGAGAGCCCAGGAGTCCTGACAGAGGCCCTCTCCCTCTGCAGAGTTACTAACAAAGTAAGAATATATATCAAAATGTTAAGGCTAACCAATGTCCCTTAAGTGACTTGCCACAGTAGTGCTCCTGTCAGCGAATTGCTAATTTAGCTGCCAAAATACCAGACTTTTCAAGTGCTTTATTAGCTCCTGAAAAGAGGTGATGTGTAAGTGGGGGAAGGCAAATAGGGTCCATATCACCTTTCCCCAATTTGCTGCTTGGTTTATACTCAGTAACATTGCTGAAGGCATTGTCCTCATTCCCTCCATCCCCCCACAATCTGAAATGGTGCCCTTTAGGCTTTTAGGGTCACTTACACACGCAAGTGGTCTTATTGATTTCTATCAGTACTACTTGTGACTAGATTACTCATGTGTTTGCAGGTTAGACTATTGATTGTGACATGCATTGCTCTCAGCCAATCAGCTATGCTATGTCAGACTGGTGCTAGGCACTTACAGCTTCTGTGCATATAGGAGAACCTTAGTTCCCAGGGTGCCTTCAGTGGTAGTAGGGATATACCTCCCTGATCTTCTAACCAGAGACAACCTGCTCCTGCCGTTGAGGGCTAGTGGGACCAAGCAAGGGCAGCCAGCATCAGCAGTATTATTGAGCATGCTCATTATAATCCAAACAGCAAATTTTGGAGGCCATATGACAGTGCATCCCCTTCTGTCCACCGCCCATGTTGCCTTTAGTAGCTGGGGCTATGTCTAGACTATGGAATTTTTCTGAGGTACCAGAGGTATCCCGGAAAAACTCCACTGCGTCCAGGGAACACATCTGCTCTTCCAACATTTTTTTGCAGAAGAGCAGATGTGCTTTTTCGGAAGCCCTGTCTTCCTCGTGCCACGAGGAAGACGGGCTCTTCTGAAAGAGGAGGATTTTCCAAAATTTGGCCCAGTGTAGATGGGCAAAATTTTGGAAAAGCCTCTTCTGACAGACAAAACTATTGGAAAAAGATACATAAATTGTGGCGTGCAATTTGTGTACCGTTTCCAATAAAAAGTGTAGACATAGCCTGGGTCTTTTTATCAGAGCCCATGCCACACAGGGCTCTATGCATCCAAGGGCCAGGCCAGGCAATATGATGACAAGAATAGGTCATCGCAATCTCACTAGATCATAACTAAAACACCCGTGATGAAGCTGAGCTCAGGCTAGTGACACCCTTGTGGTAGAATTTCTTAAAGGGTTGGATTTGAAGAGACAACCAAGCTATTAAACTAAAGGTGGCCCAACAGAAATGTTATCCCTGTGCCTTTCTATTTGACTGCACTTTGCAGAACACAATTAGAAAAGGCGATCAGAAACACATTTAACCTTAATTCCCACTATACTATGTGCATTTAGATTGCAGGCATCTTTTCCTTTACATAGACCCTAGTTAAGCTGAAGATTCCTCTTCTGTTTATTAGAAAGGAGCATGTTTTATGAGAATCTACCAGCTAACGCTTCAAGAATAGCATCTGAAGCTACTATGATTGCCTTCTAGTTCATGGATCATCTGACATGATAACAAATTAAAGGGTTTGGTGATTAAGACACAGATCGGTAGGCATGTGGGAGGGCGATGTTATTCATCCATGTCCATGAAAGCTCATGATACTAGCTGAAGCTTTATACCTAATCTCCCCTTCAGAAAAGCTGTTCCTAGCTTTCTGTGACTAATGCTGGCCCTGCTTATCCTTGAACATCCCTTTCACAAAAGGGAGGAGAGGGACACCTCTCATTTCTCCTAGCATCTTTTAATGGCCTCAACAATGGGGCACCACTTGAAACTTGGGTGAATGCCAGCAGTAACTCTCACCGGAGGATACCAGGAGCGCTTTTTGTACTGGGAAGGCATAATAAACAATGGGCTCCCCTAACTAGGAATGTTTCTATCCTTGAGGGAGAGCATCTATAATCCATTTTCTGAAAGAAAAAAAAAAGCATAGAATATTAAAACAGGAAGGGACCTCTAGAGGTCATCAAGTCCAGTTCCATGTTCTCACAGCAGGACCAAGCACCATCTAGATCATCTCTGATAGACGTCTATCTAACTTGCTCTTACATATCTCCAATGTTGGAGTTTCCACAACCACCCTAGGCAATTTATTCTAGTGTTTAATCACCCTGGCAGTTAGGAAGTTTTTCCTAATGTCCAAACTAAACCTCCCTTGCTGCAATTTTAGCCCATTGCTTCTTGGTCTAGCCTCAGAGGCCAAGATGAACAAGTTTTCTCCCTCCTCCTTATGACGCCCTTTTAGATACCTGAAAATGGCTATCATGTCCCCCCTCAATCTTCTCTTTTCCAAACTAAACAAACCCAATTCTTTCAGCCTTCCTTCATTGGTCATGTTCTCTAGATCTTTAATCATTCTTGTTGCTCTTCTCTGGACCCTCTCCAATTTCTCCACATCTTTCTTGAAATGCGGTGCCCAGAACTGGACACAATACTCCAACTGAGGCCTAATCAGTGCAGAGTAGAGCGGAAGAATGACATCTCGCGTCTTGCTCACAACACACCTGTCAATGCATCCCAGAATCATGTTTGCTTTTTTTGCAACAGTGTCACACTGTTGACTCATATTTAGCTTGTGGTCCACTATAACCCCTAGATCCCTTTCAGCAGTATTCCTTCCTAGACAGTCACTTCCCATTCTGTATGTGTGAATCTGTTTTTTTCTAAGTGGAGTTCTTTGCATTTGTCCTTATTAAACTTCATCCTATTTACCTCAGACCATTTCTCCAGTTTGTCCAGAGTGCTAAGTACAAGGGAGCAGGGCCAGGGGTTGAAACCAAGCCCTCTTGCACCCTAAGTGAGAATCATGCCCCTAGACCAACAAGCCACCTTTCCAGGCCACCCTACATTTGTCTGTGAAATGCCCATGGGGATCCACAAGAGCCTGAAGCACCATCAGGAACTATCCTTTCTTACTGATGTGCTCTGTGGCAAGGTGGGGTGGCACTGCAATGGGAATATGGAAAGCCCCTTTCTACAAAGCCAACCAGTATGTCATCAACATCTCCCAGAATCACAGTCCTATTCAGCAAAATGTGACGTATTGCCCTATATGCTTGCAGAAATGCTGTCCCACTCCAAAATGATTTGCAACTGAACGATAGCAATTGGGAGTCGCCAGCTTCCACAAAGCTATCACAACATGCTTTGTTACTGAGAGAGCAGCTCTCATTTGGCTGTCTTTGCACTACAGTTCAGGGGCCAGCTCCACACACACGTCCAGGAAGGTTGCTTTATGCATCCTAAAGTTCTGTCAACACTGCTCTTCACCCCACACCAGCATGAGAATGTGATTTCCACCACTCAGGGCTGGTTTCCTTAGTCCAAAGAGAAGGTCTACTCTACACAAGTGCTCTGTGACAGCCAAATACAATGCCAAATTGCTGCTGTTTGTGTCACACACACTGTCGTCTGCATCCGAGTCTTCTTCCTCTGACAGAAAGTTCAATGGTAGCTTTGTTGCAATGTGTGATGTTCTAAGCACTTTGGACACAGCATTGGACACAGCATAGGAAAAAAGTATGGGATCCATGATTTTTCACAGCAGATGCTGGAGTGAATGAACAGCAAGGACCGGCAGTTTCAAATGGCATGAAAGTAAGCTGGAAGCCCCAGGAGGGCTTTGAAGAAATCAGGTGGCTGATGGGACATTTTTCATGTTCACAAAAAACCTTGCACTATGTTGTGCACTCCCACATTGCCTAGAGACTGAAGGGGTATGTCTAAACTACATGGCTCCGTCGACGGAGCCATGTAGATTAGTTTACACGAAAAAAGGAAATGAAGCTGCGATTTAAATAATTGCGGCTTCATTTAAATCAAAATTGCCGCCGCTGTGTTAATCAGCTGATTGTCGGCACAGCGCGCAGTTCTAGACGGGACGGCACCCCAGAACCCTTTGTCAGCAGATCTTGTAAGCCTGCTTTCACGAGGCATAAAGGATCTGCCGATGAAGGTTTCTGGGGTCGGCAGATCCCCATCTAGACTGCCGCACTGTGCCGACAATCAGCTGATCGGCACAGCGCAGAGGCCATTTTTATTTAAATGAAGCGGCGATTATTTAAATTGCAGCTTCATTTCCCTTTGCCATCCTGCCTAATCTACATGGCTCCGTCGATGGAACCATGTAGTCTAGACACACCCAAGGTGACACTGTAGCCTATATTACTAACCTGCTTGCTTGCCTTAGGTATATAGATTTCTTATTTCCTTCTTGTTTTGATTACGTTATTATAATAAGTTACAGTAGGTTTATATTAGCAGTTCTAGCACAAGCCTGCATTGGCATAGCAGGGATGTTTTGGTCAGTCTTCAGGTGTATGAGCAGAGTTGCACAGCATATTGTGTTTACTTCCTTGCTCACTAGAATCTGCATGCACAATAAGCTTAGTTGCAAAGGAAAGGGAGAGGTTTTCATCCAAGTAGGACATACAGTTATTTTGTCTTGGAGAGCTGGAGACAACCTTTCTGACTGGCCAGGAATCTGTAAACCACGAAGTGCTCATGTTAAAAGAATCTGGCCCAAGTTTCTTCTTTTATGACTGTTTGGTTTTTTTGCTTCCTTTTTTCAAACTTTATTGTAATCAACATTAATCAAGATAAATATTTGCTTCAGTTCAAACATATCAGCTTTAATTGCTAACAAGGTGATAACCAATATTTATTATAATACACACAAACCCTAAATAGGCATTAACATTTAAGTACAGAATCCTTAATTAGATGTTAGTCTTGTAACATCACTGAAAAGTCATCAAAACATATTGAGAAAAATAACAGGGGCATGTACAGCTAATATACCTTAATTCTATCTTACATTCTTTAAGTATTAAAATTAAGCACTTCCTATTTAATTGGGGATCTTAAATTGCAGAATCAATGTGTCAAATATTCAGCTCAGACTTCTTAATAAGAAGCTGTGGGTGGCTGTTTTCTGACTAATACACTTTATAATGAAGCACAGGGGAAAGGGGAGGCATAGATCATAAATTCAGTTGTAAAGAACAAAATAAGCACGTAATTAATAAAAGTAGTTGCAAAATAAATAAAATGACAAACAATATTCAGTTCAAAATTAGGGCCTGTGGTTTTCAGTCATGCAATGAACCCTTTATCCAGCCATAGTCCCAGGCTTATATATACATGGTGTGTAGAATCCAATCTTTACAGAGAAGGTTGCCAAGTACTTGCTAGCCAGGCAAGGGCCATTTGTGTCAATTCTAGAAATCAGGATGTTTGTCCTATACATTCAGAGATTTAGCATTTCATATAACTAGTTACAAAACAATCCCATTTTTAGTTCTGATCCTGTCATAAGGCAGTGCAATCATGTACAATAAAGAAGAATAATTGTGCCGATAATTCTTCAAAAACTACAATGACCAGAAAAGTGGGCACTTTTCTTTTTTGGGCAGAAACCATAACGTACTGAAGCAAGCATTCACTTTTCTTGTACTTAAGGTCACAAACTTATGCAAGTCAAAAATATTGGGCCTGCCAAAAACATCATACTGCACTCTCCCATATAAAAGGACACTGTTATTCTTACAAGGAAAGGTTTGACAGGACAGGAAGTAGGCAGAGCCATAGAAGTTTACTTAATATTGAAACTTATTTAACCATCTTGAAGCCAAAACACAATGGCAGTTTGAAAAAAAAGACTACAGTTTACAGAGTACCTGTAAACTATATCACAGGAGTTCCAGCCAATACAAAACTTGGAGAAGCTTCCTAAAAATTCCCATAATCCTGCCATGTTACTGTATGTCATCTGCACTTTACTAAGTGAAGTGTTAAGCATTTTTTTACATTTATGTTCAAAACTCAGAGTAAAGGGCAACCAAATTAGAGCCCAATAGAGTTTAAATAGGCTCAAAACTAGTTTATAATTATAGACCAGATTATAATTCAATCATTGAATAAATTGCATTCCACTAAAAGTAAGGGGCTGAGGAAGGGAGAAAAGAGAGAATATGGAAATTAGATAAAATGTTGGTATTACAATTTTCCAATTTTTTTTTGTTTGAAACGCAGCAGGAGAGCAAAGCCACAGGCTTCTCTACTGTTCTAGTATGCCAGGAGGGATTATGCAAACACTGTAACCACCCAAATCTTATTTAAATTATAGTCATTGTTCCTTTATAAATGGTTATACTTTTGCCTGCTTTCACTCAAATATAGCTGTGTCTTGCTTTCTGCCAACACCGTCCCATTGGGAGTCATCCACTCTTAATTATAGATGAACAATTTGAAAAATATCTCTTGCAAAAAAAAGAAGAAAAAAAAGATGCAGGATGGAAAAGCAAACTTTCAGTGCCACCTAGTGACTAATTTATGGAAAACATTTGAAAGGGCCAAAAATAATTCTGAGACCTGAAGCAGAGCTCTGTTTAAGTTCTAAAGCTCACAAAAGAAGTTGGTCCAAGAAGAGAGATTACCTCACCTACCTTCTGTCTCTCTAATATGCTGGAACCAACACAGCTACAACTACTCTGCATATAAAAATAATTCTGAGCATACCTCCGCTACTGTTACAGATATGAGTTGTTGCTACGCAGAATCAGATTGAGAACCATGTTATATCTAAGGCTAAGATTTAATATGGTGTGGAATGAGCTGGAGAACTTTTAAGTGAGCCTTGTAAGATTTTTTGGCCCCAATGGAGATACTGAATGGTGGGAAATGCATAGCAATAACCTGTCCCTACAGGAGTTTCACATGTTGTAAAAATGTTTATCCTTTGAAGCTCTCAGCTGCATTTTCATTCCAATTATAAAACAGTCCCCTGGGAGTAAAATCCCAGGCATGGATTTGAATCCAAGCATTTTGAATTCAAAAGCTGCTCTTCTCCTGTAGATTGATTTGAGTTTGGCTATGAGGTTTGGATTTCATTTATCTAGTTACTAGCTGACATACCTGGTGGTGCTCAAGACCTTAATTATAGTAATTTTAATTTTAAAAAATGTACGTTTTATTTAAATTATTGTTTAGGGCAAGCACTTGAGAGGTGGGAAGGGGGGCTCAGGGCAGGGGTTGAGGGTCTCAGGGGAGGAAGTGTGGTGCAGGAGTCAGGGCGGGTATCGGGAGCTCAGGGGAGTAGGAATGCAGGAGTCAGGGAAGGGGGCTAGGAGGTGGAGGGGCTCAAGGCAGTGAGGGCAGGGAGGTTGGGGGGACTGAGGACAGGATGGTGCAGCAATCAGAGCAGTAGGTGGGAAGCTGAGGGTAGGGGTCCAGAACATCAGAGGGAGCTTACTACTCTACCAAGCTCTGTGGCATGCCCACCCATGTAGGCTTTTTCCTTGGGCATCCAGCTTGGGAAGCAGCTGCATGTTAGGAGTCACTGATGGGGGAAATGCAAAGCCTTGCTTCCCATAATCATTCAGGGGATTTCTCCGTGGCCTGGGTCCTTGTTCAGTGCTCCATGTACCCCAACACTCTACCCCAGCCTGGAGCCCCCTCCTAGAGACAGCACCCTGCATTCCCTCCTCCACTCTAGGAATTCCCTCCTGCACCCAAATTCCCTCCCAGAGCTTGCACCTCAACCCTCCTGCTCACAAATCCCTCAGGCGCATCTCTGCATCTTAGCCTAGTGAAGAAGTGAGGGTGGGAGACAGCAAGCGATGGAGACAGGAGGGAATGGAGTGAGCGGAGCCTCCGGGAAACGGCAGGGTCTCGAGGAATGGGCAGGGTAGATCCTGTGTTGCTTTGACATTTCAAAAGTCATCTGGGGTATAAGAAGGTTGGAGACCACTGGCTTAGAAGTTCTTTAAAAGCCTCACACTGGATTGGCAAACAGACATTTCTAAAACATATAGGCTGTGTCTACACTGGCGTGATCTCACGCAAAAGCGGCCGCTCTTGCGCAAAAACTTGCTGCCTGTCTACACTGGCCGTGTGTCCTTGCTCAAGTAAACTGACGTTCTAATGTATAAAATCAGGGCTTCTTGCGCAAGAACTCTGATGCTCCCACTCAGGAAGAAGCCCTTTTGCGCAAGAGCTCTTCCAGAAGAGGCCACTGTAGATAGGCAACATGAATTTCTTGCGCAAGAAAGCCCTATGGTTAAAATGGCCATCAGAGCTTGCTTGCCCAAGAGAGCGTCTACACTGGCATGGATGCTCTTGCGCAAAAGCACATGCCAGTGTATAGATGCTCTCTTCTGGAAAAGTTTTTGTGTTGTAATTTCCCCTTCCTTTTCCCTGAGGAAAGGACCTTGATTGACCAAGAGAATTTCCATTAATCTTTAATTCTGCCTCCATAAAGGCACCACAACCCACTTACTCAGGCTGAAGAGCGCTAGTAAAGGAGTCGTCCCTGCTTTGTATTTCTCCTTATGGGTGTGTCTAAACTACATCCCTTTTTCGATAAAGGGATGTAAATTAGACATATCGAAATTGTAAATGAAGCTGGGATTTGAATTTCCCGTGCTTCATTTACATAATGGCGGCCGTGGCTTTTTTCCGAAAATGATGATGAGGGTTACAGGATCATTTGAAACGGAGCATTTCTGTCGAAAGATCCCTGTCATGGCCGCGTTTTTTTTTTTTTTTTTAAGCAGCTTTTTAAAAAAAAAGTCATGGCCGCCATTATGTAAATGAAGCGTGGAAAATTCAAACCCTGGCTTCATTTACAATTTCAATATGTCTAATTTACATCCCTTTATCGAAAAAGGGATGTAGTTTAGACATACCCTATGTGTCCACACCCAATGCCCTCTTGGGGCTATAGAGCACTACCTCTAAAGTGATCCCAGGAACTGAGAAATCAAGTTCAGACTAAAGTTGCTGAAGTGGGGGGAGGGAGAAAGAAATTGGAATAATTTTCAGCCTGCATAAATATTTTAAGTGAATTTATTATGAAATATCTAAGAGAGCCTCGGATTTCTTGGTACCTTTCACCCTCTCCCCACAGGCCTTGCCTATTTAATAACTTGAAGTTGGGCACTTGAAAGCACCCAATAGATTCTCCTCATAGATTAGCCCACAGATTTCGAGCAACCTGTCGCATCTAGCCAGTAGTTTTTCCAAACTATGGTAGTGAAGAAACAGCTATTCAGAATAGTCCTTAGCTTTTCCTGAACTATGGAGGCCCAGCACACAGAATTACACAAACAACTTTCATAAGCTTGTACAGATTGTTTGTCACTACATATTGAAAACCAGGTTTCATCTGATGTAACAGAACCACAGCAAGCATCATTATCATGTCCAGACTCTTGTTCTTTAAAAAGCTGGTTTGTATTTAATTAGCACGGCTTCAAAGAAAACATTGACACCATTTCTGTAGACTGTAGTGATGCAAAAGCCATCCCCCTTAAGTTTGTTCAGCCAAGACAGTACATTTACTATTAAAAGGGATTAAATCCATATGCTAACATTTTTAACACTTGCTCCCACACATCCCAGATTTTTAAACTGGCTTGTAAGAGCCCCTTTCCTCATTGGATTAGGTTGGCTGCACAAAGCTACTGGTGGCCACATTGGAGAAAAAACACAGCCTCCTGCAGTGATTGGAAGTGGGAGGGGCAGTAGCCCTGTTCTGTGGGCTGCCCTCCTCTGAATCCACATGTGCTAGAAGAGCAGGCAGCTGGTGCGAATTCCCCACTTTCCTCAGCGCAGCAGGGTTGGGCTTCAATTCTGGGGTGGTAAGCAGCAGGCTACAGTAATGCATCAGTGGGCTCTAGCCCCTGGCTGCAGGGATTTGGGCTCTCACACTGGAGCTCTCTCTCTTCCCCCTCCTCCCAAAGCCCCTGCCTCCCCTGATCCCACACCTCCGGCCCTTGCTGCCTCCCAACTTATGTCGCCCAGCTTACCAGTGCTGAGTATGGCTATTGTGAAAAATACCACTTTTCACTGTCTCTCAGCTAGATGTCAAGTCAGCTGCCCTGAAAAGTGATATTAACAAATACAAATACCACTTTTCAGGGCAGCTGATTTGACATCTAGCTGAGACTTTCTCACTAGTAAATCTAAAGGATGGGGAGACAGCCAAGAAACACAAATACAGGAACCCACAAAGCACCTTAGTTTTTCTATTCTGTTTAGGACCATGAAATAAAGAAATTAAATATGCATTCTGCATCTGCAAAACACACTACATAAATATATTACCATAATTAGGACATATGTGCATATTTGTTTTTCCTAAAGTACATTGAGTACATTCAGAAAAATTGTCAGAGTGGCCACCAGCAAGAGTTGGTGGCTGCACTGAGATCACCAAAACATTTATAGTGAGAACCCCTGTCCTAGGTTAATGTCCCTGCTTTGATGGGAATAATACTTACATAAATACAAACCAAATCTGATTGGCAAGAGGTGGGTGTCAATGAATCCAGCTGAACACCGTGTTGGGTGTGCAGGATTTGGGCACTGCATTGGCAAAATGGGAAAGACATGGGGTAGCTACCCTACTTTGTTAGAAATACCAGTGGGAGCGAATGGCCATTTTTACCATGTGTATAGTGTTGGAGGCAAATTAGGCAAGTCCAAGTGGAAACATATAGATTTACTACTGAAAGGTAGAATCTTTGCATCGATATTCTTAAATGTGTGCAATTGGGGAAGGGAGCACAAGGAAGTGCCAGCAAACGCTTCTTCCAAACAGCATAGCTTAAGTTGACATACCACATGCAAGACACTGCAGTGAGTAAGGTTGGCGGGGGCTGCTCTCCCATTGATGACAGCTACTCTTCTCATCCTAGGGAAGTACTGGCAGCGTTGGTAGAGCGCTCAGAAATTAATCACATCTAAGCAGATGCAATAAATTGACAGCCAGTGGATTGATCACTGCAATATCAAGCATCAGCGTAGTGAAGACAAGCCCTAAGACTACATCTACACTACAGCCTGGATTGAAGTTCTGAGATTAATTCACTGATGGTCGATTTAGCAGCTCTAGTTAAAATTGACCTTGTTACTCTACACTGGATGAGAAGAGTAAAGGAAGTCAACAAAAAGTTTCTTCCATCGACCCACCATAGAGTAGAGCCCACTGCAACTCAATTTTAAGGTACATCAACTCCAGCTATGTTATTCACATAGTTGGAGTTGCATAGCTTAAGTCGACTTTCAGTTGTAATGGACATGTAGCCTAACAAACCTTCTGTTTGTTGCATGCTGAATGACAGTTTGTCATCTTTATAGCATTTGGGGATTATATTTCTCTAACATTAAAACTAAGTCTTCTGAGAATTACACTGAAGTCCTACGGGTTTATTTACATGGAAGACTTAAGGATTTAAGCATCTTTTCAATGTTTCATTGGTTTGAGAAGGTCATAAGTCTACCTTTCCAGTAAAAGTAAGACTGCAGAAGTACTGATTGCTGAATACTAAATTTTTCTATTAATCTATATAGTATTAGAGCATAAGACAACTCACTTTTTGAAAACCAATTTGTTTTTCTTTACTCTATTGCAAGGTAGCCTCACATGCTTTTGTTTCAAAGGAATATTTATCTGAAACTGTTTAAAAAAAAAAAAAAAAAAAAAAAAAGCTATCTTGAACACAGGTGACAATTTAATAGTACCAGTAAATTTCCAATACAATAGACACACTGATGCAGGATCCAAGACGTTAACTTGTGTCAAATATCTTGTGCAGATTTCTCTGTACTGCAAACGAACACATTGTTCAACATCGCTTGCTATCAGTTTGGAAGTGGACAAAAGGGCAGAGATGTGTAGATGCTTGTACAATGCTTGAGTTAGAGTCCCTTACTCTCACAGATCCTAAAATCCCAATCCCCCTTTGAAACAATTCTTCAAAGACATTTTACAAAAAAACCTTTAATCAAAATCCAAATACAATAACAATTAATTACATCTAACATCTCTCTTCAATTCTGACCAGTGGAACCGAAGCCACCAGTGCCACGTTCAGTATCATCGAGAGCCTGAAAGAGAGATTAATAAGGTTAACTTTCTAATACACTTGTAACATATACCCATTTGGTTTTTTGTACTTCATCTTCCATTAGGGGAAAAAAAATAAATGTTTTCTTTTATAGAACAGACCTTTTCTGCACAAAATGCATAAAGAAGATACACGTTTTTAGACTAACGTTCAGGAGTCAACAGAACAGACTTTATTTTGGATATGTAAGACATTGTAAAAATATATTTTAAAGGTGTGTCAGTGTGCTATTTTCAGTAGTTTAAAACTAATAGCTCATCTCCAAGAAAAATGCATCAACCTTTTCTTCAGCTTATTTCTTTGAATTGGTTGTTCAGGGTGGGATTAATGCCCCAGTCCCATTCTTTTTATAAATACATTAGAAGCAAGAGGAAGACCAAGGACAGGGTAGGCCCACTGGTCAGTGAGGAGGGAGAAACAGTAACAGGAAACTTGGAAATGGCAGAGATGCTTCTTTGTTTGTCTTCACCGAGAAGTTTGAAGGAATGCCTAACATAGTGAATGCTAGTGGGAAGGGGTAGGTTTAGAAGATAAAATAAAAAAAGAACAAGTTAAAAATCACCTAGAAAAGTTGGATGCCTGCAAGTCACCAGGGCCTGATGAAATGCATCCTAGAATACACAAGGAGCTGACAGAGGAGGTATCTGAGCCTCTAGCTATCATCTTTGGAAAATCATGGGAGACAGGAGAGATTCCAGAAGACTGGAAAAGGGCAAATATAGTGCCCATTTACAGAAAGGGAAATAAGAACAACCCAGGAAACTACAGACCAGCTAGTTTAACTTCTGTGCCAGGGAAGATAATGGAGCAAGTAATTAAGGAAATCATCTGTAAACACTTGGAAGGTGGCAAGGTGATAGGGAACAGCCGGCATGGATTTGTAAAGAATAAATCATGTCAAACCAATCTGATGGCTTTTTTTGATAGGATAACGAGTCTTGTGGATAAGGGAGAAGCGGTGGATGTGGTATACCTAGACTTTAGTAAGGCGTTTGATACGGTCTCGCATGATCCTCTTATCAATAAACTAGGCAAATACAACTTAGATAGGGCTACTATAAGGTGGGTGCATAATTGGCTGGATAACCGTACTCAGAGAGTAGTTATTAATGGTTCACAATCCTGCTGGAAAGGTATAACAAGTGGGGTCCCACAGGGGTCTGTTTTGGGACCGGCTCTGTTCAACAGCTTCATCAACGATTTAGATATTGGCATAGAAAGTACGCTTATTAAGTTTGCAGATGATACCAAGCTGGGAGGAGTTGCAACTGCTCTGGAGGATAGGGTCATAATTCAAAATGATCTGGACAAATTGGAGAAATGGTCTGAGGTAAACAGGATGAAGTTTAATAAAGACAAATGGAAAGTGCTCCACTTAGGAAGGAACAATCAGTTTCACACATACAGAATGGGAAGTGACTGTCTAGGAAGGAGTATGGCAGAAAGGGATCTAGGGGTTATAGTGGACCACAAGCTGAATATGAGTCAGCAGTGTGATGTTGTTGCAAAAAAAGCAAACATGATTCTGGGATGCATTAACAGGTGTGTTGTGAGCAAGACACGAGAAGTCATTCTTCCGCTCTACTCTGCGCTGGTTAGGCCTCAGTTGGAGTATTGTGTCCAGTTCTGGACATCGCATTTCAAGAAAGATGTGGAGAAATTGGAGAGGGTCCAGAGAAGAGCAACAAGAATGATTAAAGGTCTAGAGAACAGGACCTATGAAGGAAGGCTGAAAGAACTGGGTTTGTTTAGTTTAGAAAAGAGAAGACTGAGGGGGGACATGATGGCTGTTTTCAGGTATCTAAAAGGGTGTCATAAGGAGGAGGGAGAAAACTTGTTCATTTTGGCCTCTGAGGCCAGACCAAGAAGCAATGGGCTTAAACTGCAGCAAGGGAGGTTTAGGTTGGACATTAGGAAAAAGTTCCTAACTGTCAGGGTAGTTTAACACTGGAATAAATTGCCCAAGGAGGTTGTGGAATCCCCATCTCTGGAGATATTTAAGAGTAGGTTAGATAAATGTCTATCAGGGATGGTCTAGACGGTATTTGGTCCTGCCATGGGGGTAGGGGACTGGACTGGATGACCTCTCGAGGTCCCTTCCAGTCCTAGTATTCTATGATTCAGTCTCCTGTACTGACATGGTCAAATTGCAATAGTGGTCACAAATTACAGAACTCTAAGTAGACAGCTACAAATTGACACCATCCCAAATTTCTAGTAAACCCCAAAGTTTAAGTAAAAGAATTACAAATCAGATTTTAAATTCTTCACATCTTCTGCCTCTCCAACAGACTTGTAATGACTTACAATTAAGTGTTAAAGGAAAATATCTGCAGTTTTATTTCGAACAATGATAAATTACATGTTACAGACAGCAATGGAAGTAAATTGCTTTTCCAAAAGTTAACTGGTTCTCTGAATTTGAGATCAAATACAACTCTTCTTGTACAGTCATAGAATAAATGCAAATGTTTCATTCCAGTAACTTACTTGAACTTCTTCCAGCTCAGGATAGAAGATGCGTTCACAGATTAGCTGGGCAATTCTGTCCCCCTTTTTAACTTAAGAGAGAAGTTAATTTTTTTTAAAAGTAACAAGCCCAATTTAACGTCAATCTCCATATTTAAGACTCCCATAAAACATTGTCATTAACATTAAATTTCAAATTTAATGTAGGTAAGCATCTATAGCGACTTGAATTTAGATTATGCACAGAAATTTGCACTTTAAGCAAGACTAAAGCTCACTCAACTTTTCTCAATACTAACAAATTTAGTTTAGTAACTTATAGGGATATTAAATTGTATAGTAGGGTAACTGTGCAATAGCTGAAAATCTTAGTGGTTACATAGTTATCCATGCAGCCAAGTCTCCCTGGGAGTAGGGCCCCTAGCCTAGCTCCTGGGGAGGAGGCTACTCTGCAGCAGCAAAGCCTCCTGCCTGGGAGCTTGCTGAGTTTAACCAAGACCATTAACCGATAAGCATCAGCTTATCAGTTAAATGGTTAATCGGCTATACTTTAACTTGTCTAGTAACTTCAGAAATGCAAGTTTTCAAGAAACAGATTTAACTTTTGTAGACTATGCATTAAGTACTCCCTTTTTGAAATACAACCATGTTTTCCTCACCTTCCTTTACATTTCTCTAGCTAAACAACAACAATCCCCACAGACTCACAGGCACGGGGAAGTAGGACAGTAAAGCATTGGAGAGGTGAGCATCTTTGTGTGTATGGAGAGGGAAGACAGAATAGACGATGGTAAAATATCTCTCCTCCTTTCCCAGTTCTAGAAACGTCTTCATCATTCCAAACTATAGTCACAGCTGGATACATCAGACTGGGATTCCTCTTTTGGAGAACCATAGGGAAATTTGCCTGATGGAAAAAACTGCCCCAGTGCAGAGCTGGTAGCTTAGGGCTGGAGCTACAAAGTCTATCCATGTCACCTGTTACATTGGGAGTAGAAGACTTCATGGTTGCATGTTGTAAGGTGTGGACAAGGATTTGATTTTCTATACGTTACTGGTTGAACAGGAAGGCATATGCACGTAACCTTGAGTTAACAGTTAAGGGCTTTAGTTTTTGTTAAGGAATATTACAAGTTTAGACGGCTGATTGCAACCTTAAATACAGATTTCCCCAATCTAACACTTACCTTCAAAATCTTGTTTGCCGAAATTAAAAAGTACAACACCAACATTTCCTCTGTAATCCTCATCAATGACTCCAGCTGTAATAAAGGGAGTAATTAAAGGTTGCATCTACAAATGCCAGAAATATATGAATATCAAGGATGAAAAATATTCATGAAATATTAATTTAAATCAGTAGTTACACTTCAGCACATTAGTGTATGTATGGATATACTTAGAGTTGATATTAAAATTATTGGAATATCCCAATGCAAGTCTAAATTTCAATGATTATAAACTAAAAAGACCCCACCACATTAGTATCTATGAACACTGGCATGGAAAAGGTAGCCTGGTTGTAATACATGAAAATAAAAATATAATTAGCCTTGCTGAAATTCTTCTTTAAATAGACCATCAGCTAATTCAGAGCATTTTTTGAATGGAAGCAATGTGGTAGGATGATTGAGTGTATATGGTGCACACAAATAAGCTTTTAATATTTACCACAAAGCACTATGGTCCAGATATTTAAAGGTATTTCTGCACTTAGTATAGCAGTACATAACTGATTTAAGAGCATAAATCCCATTGGAAGTTGATGGGATTTAGGCTCCAAAATTTGTTAGGCCCTACCACACTGAGTATGTGAACATAACATCTAAATGCCTTTTAAATATCTGACCTACATTTCTGGACTACTACTTAGTTTTAGAACATCACTTATGCCATGTCTAAAGTGCACCCCTCTGTCAGCAGAGGGATGTAAATTAGACACATCGGAAGTGCAAATGAAGCAGGCATTTAAATATCCTGCACTTCATTTGCATAATCACATTCGGACACTGTTTCGAACAAGCGCCCTTCCGAAACTGAAACCACAGCTTAGCTGCGGTTCTGCCGACAGTGGGGTGATTTTTCGACAGATCCTGTACTCCTCGTTTTTTGAATACAGGATCTGTCGAAAAATCACCCTGCTGTCAGCAGAACTGCAGCTAAGCCACAGTTTCCGTTTCGAAATGGCGCTTGTCCGAAACAGCCAACATTTTGACTATTATAATTTATCGCTAAATAGTGTGATTAAGACTACTGCCAACGCATCAAAAGCACTGAATTAATAAAAGAACATGAAAGTACTAAAAACAGTAATAAAAGGATGACTAACTTAGGGCATTTAGAATTAGGTCTAACATTCTGAGATGATGTTTATAGTTTTGTTTTAAAGTTATGGGCAGAAAAATAAGTAGGAAAGAATGGAACAATTAGTTTTAATCCAAAAAACCAAAAACAGGGACTTCAGATATAAAAGAAAATCAGTAGTTAGCTGAAAATGCAAAGTAGCAAGCCCTTTTAGAAAGCCTGGATCATGCGGAACAAGAAAGAAAAATACTAGGAGAATAACTAAAGTCATCCCTAGCATTTACCTACAGTATACAGTAAACAACTGAACTGCAGGAGGAGGTTGTGAAAAGATCTAAATTCAACCCTAATGTAAATGGGCTCATTACAGAGTTGAATTTGGTCCTGTGCTTTATTTAAACTTGAGAGATACAGGGAAATGTGTTATATTTAGTTCTATTGTTATCATTTGGTTGATGAATGCTTGTTAGACAGGCATTTGGCCCATTACACACTGGCTATATCATGCATTACTTTAGAGAGAATACCACTTGTTTACTATTTTCTTCATCTGGAAAAAAAATCAATACACAGATTAGAACAGAATTATGAATTTATTGGAGCCTGAAAATGTGACTAAACTTCCATTCTATCAATCCGAATCAATCTGGAAGAATGGTAAGAAACTGCAAGCCTTAAGCAAAATTTCAGTCCAAAATAGTTTGGGAACTTAGATACTGGGATGAGTATACGATTGAAAAAAATCTTAAATCACCATTTCCATTTATTTTAATGAAACCCTTAAAAGTAATGTTATTAATGAATCTGTAGTTGTCATTTTATAGTTTTAGTATCAATCTGACCGAAAAAAAGTCATATAGAGATTGTATAAGGAATATAAACATCTTACCACCAACATCTATGAAGTGTTTTGCAGCTAATCCAGAACGTGGGGCTAGAAAAATCCAAAACATTTTTCAACGTTGAAGAAAACTTGCTAAAAATGAATTTTAGTATGCTTTTTATGTACAATAGGTTACTGAAAACTAGTAAATCCCACCACCAAAAACTGTCCTACTGCATTTCAAAACCTACATGTAATCCTATGAAATTTACAGCATCATTACATGGCTGCAGAAAGTTACAAAAATCAACAGTTAAAGGCTATAGTGAGATTGCAAATTAAATGAATTGGGTGTGTGATAGTTTAAACTATCTGAAACATGTTTATCTTGAAACACTACTAGAAGAAAGGCTTTTCAGAGTATGGACACTGATATTAATCCTTGTCCCTTCTTGACATTAACATTTAAGCACATTCCATGGTAATCACCACAGAAGTCAGCTACAGAGCAGATGCATTCTTATTTACACAAAATAATATACCTAGTTCACTTAAACTGCAATTCTGGTACAGCCTGCAATCTAGTAATACATTAATTGACAGTTGCTATTATAAATAAAATGTTGCTAAAGCTTTACTTTACTTCAGGCTGCTTTGCTCATTTACTAGGTAACATTTAAGCCCCATTTCTAGTTTCACCCATTTTCCAATAAGATTTTAAATTGACTCAAGATGAAAGAAAGGTACCATCTCTCAGAGGATTTAGTAAGCTGCATTAGAAACACCGAGTAGTCATTTTCTGATTTTGAGATGGCTGCTGGAGTTTTTGATGTCATTGCACATTTGAATACAGTATACTTTGCCCGTTACTACTTATAAATCTAAGTAATATGTGCACAAAATAATTATATTGATAAGGGATGAAGGTATGGATTGCACCCTCAGTAAGTTTGCGGATGACACTAAGCTAGGGGGAAGAGGTAGACATGCTGGAGGGCAGGGATAGAGTCCAGAGTGATTTAGACAAATTGGAGGATTGGGCCACAAGAAATCTGATGAGGTTCAGCAAGGACAAGTGTAGAGTCCTGCCCTTGGGACGGAAGAATCCCAAGCATTGTTACAGGCTGGGGACCAATTGGCTAAGTAGCAGTTCTGTAGAAAAGGACCTGGGGATTACAGTGGATGAGAAATTGGACATGAGTCAACAGTGTGCCCTTGTAGCCAAGAAGGCTAATGGCATATTAGGTTGCATTAAGAGGAACATTGCCAGTCGATCCAGAGATGTGATTATTCCTCTTTACTCAGCTCTGATGAGGCCACATCTGGAGTATTGTGTCCAGTTCTGGGCCCCCAATAACAGGAAAGATGTGGATGCATTGAAGAGGGTCCAGCGGAGGGCAACTAAAATGATTAGGGGGCTGGAGCATATGACCTACGAGGAGAGGCTGAGGGAGTTGGGTCTATTTAGTCTGCAGAAGAGAAGAATGAGGGGGGAATTTGATAGCAGCCTTCAACTTCCTGAAGGAAGGTTCCAATGAGGCTGGAGAAAGGCTGTTCACAGTGTGATGGAAGGCAGAACAATGATCTCAAGTTGTGGTGGGAGAGGTCCAGGTTGGATATTAGGAAAAACTATTTCACTAGGAGGGTGGTGAAGCACTGGAATGGGTTACCAAGGGAAGTAGTGGAGTCTCCATCCCTAGAGGTGTTTAAGTCTCGGCCTGACAAAGCCCTGGCTGGGTTGATTTAACTGGGATTGGTCCTGCCTTGGGCAGGGAGCTGGACTTGATGGCCTTCTAAGGTCTCTTCCAGCTCTATGATTCTATAAAGAATGAAAAACAGCAGGACAAGCCTAAGGAAATACCTCAATTGTTACCGGGAAGAACCACTATTAGTGTCAACTGTAAAAGTTTTTGTGATGAGGCAACCATTACTGAAGTACTTATAACTCAAAGCAGCTCAAATATTTAAAAACAGAAACATTTATCCTCCCACCTTGCCGAAGAAATAGCTATGTTAGATTATGCAAGTTTTCTATGTCTAGAACTTGGTGGGAAATCTAAATAAGGGAATTCTGAAAGTGCTTATGTTCCAGTAAGAACCTGAATAAAATACCAATTAATTTATCATTTGCCTACCAAAAGCAATCCAAGTTATTTCCATTAAGGTGTGCAAATTAAGTAGTACTGTATTTTCATTTATTTTTCAATATTGAGATTTAAAATATTTTATTGTTAACCAGATCAACTTATTGACCTAAAAATAGTAAAGTATTTGAAAGGTATTTTGTGACCCCTCCCATTTTAGATCATTGTTTTCAGTCGTGTGTAACTGGCTCAGCAGGTGTGTGATGCTACACATCACTAGGCACTAGATATAATTTTTTTTCTATGGAGGTTCTACAATAGCGCAAATTAGCTATAACATCTTTCTTAGCAAAATATTTTATGAAGTTTATTATGAGTCATCCTCCAGTTCTCCAAAAGATGTGGTAATGAGTAAGCAGCTTATTTAACTACGGTACCAGGCCCAGGCTAATTTAAAATAATTTAAAATGAGTCCAGTAGTGTGTGGTCTATACAGAGGAATTATACCATTTAACCACAATCACTTCTATGAAGATTTTACTTTAATGGGTACAATCCTCTTGTGCAGCCACTCGAAGTGGCTTAAGAACATCCTTGAAAAAGAATGGCATCCATTTAACTAAATACATATAGAAACAGACACAGTTAAATGGTGCAATTTCTGCATGGAGACTTAAGTCTCAAGACAAGCCATGATGACAAGTGAATTGTTTCATAGAAGTCTGCTAACTTACCTATTCTGCCATAACATCCAGAAGGGAGGGAGATCTGAATATCAGTTTTCACTATGGCCTTTTCCATTGCAGGAATCACATAGTCATAGGCACTAAATAAAGCAAACAAATGTATTTTCTTCTTTGTAACTTGAAATAGAAAATAAGAGAGAATATCCCATATCTTGAATACTGCATGGTCGCTTTATCTCAAAAAAAGGTATCTTGGCATTGGAAAAAGTTTTTAAAAAGGGCAACAAATATTATTACGGGTATGGAACTGCTGCCATATTAGGAGGGATTAATAAAACTGGGACTTTTCAGTTTGGAAAAAAGAGACAATTAAGGGAGGATATGAAAGAGTTATTTACTTGTTCCCATAACATAAGAACAGGGGTTACCAAATGAAATTAATAGGTAGCAGGTTTAAAACAACAAAAGGAAGTACTTCTTCATACAACACACAGTTAACCTGTGGAACTCCATGCCAGAGGATGTTGAGAAGGGCAAGATTACAACAGGGTTCAAAAGAGAGCTAGATAAATTCATGGAGGATAGGTCCATCTGTGGCTATTAGCCAGGATGGGCAAGAATGTTGTCCCTAGACCAGTGGTCTCCAACCTTTTCACACCCAAGATCACTTTTTAAATGACAGAACAAGCCAAGATCTACCACCCCACCCCTTCCTTGAAGTTCCGCCCTCTCTATTCTCCTCCTCTCCATCACTTGCTATCCCCAACCCTTATACTGCTGCTTTTTCCCCCAATTCTTCTGTAGGAAGAGGTTTTTCCAACATTTGGCCTGTCTAGACTGGACCAAATGTCAGAAAACCCCTTCTTTTGGAAGCCCCCTTATTCCTTGTGGAAAGAGGAATATAGAGGTGACCGAAAGATCATGTTTGCTCTTCCACTAAAAGAAGTGGAAGAACAAATGCATCCCTGGATGCAGAAGAGTTTTTCTGGGATATCTCCGGAATCCTGAAAAACTCCTGCAGTCTAGCCATAACCTTGCTGGGTTGAGACAGGATGTGTAGGTTCTGGGGTGGGAATGAGGGATTTGGGTGTGGGAAGGGGTGAGAGGTGCAAGCTCTTCGAGGAAATCTGGATGCAGGAGAAGGTGGATAAGGGGACACTGACTCGGGGAGAGGGCACCAGGCCGGGCAGTGTTGGGGTCAGATGTAGGGTTAGGGTACTAAGCAAGCCACAGACTTCCGGATGTGAGGGTTCAGGAATTTGGGTTGGGGTATGTGAGGGGCTCGGGGCAGGGGGTTCCAGTGTATGATTGGCTCAGATGTAGGGTCTGGGGGAAAGGGGAGCGCAGGAGTGTTATGATGCTGTGGCCAGATGGGGGCTTGGCCCCAATCCGGGGTTTGTTGGCCAGGCAGTATTTTATTTAAAAATTAAGTGTCAAACAAAAAGTTTCTGCATTGTCTTTATTTCTGAGATGGGCAGGGAACCTGTCTTGAGTCAGGGGTCACTGACCCAAGAAAAGTCACACAAGTGAGATGCAAAAAAACCCTCCTCCACCCCACCCCCAAGCTTCACTAATGTGGCCCCAACTGTTTTGGTGGGAACAGGGGACATAGTACTGGGGAAGGGTGCTAGTGGGTGCTTTGGCAGGGGCCAGGGTGCCAGTGGGGACAGAGTTCTGTGGCTCGGGACAGGGGAATGAGTTCAGAGAGTGGGGATGGGAATGGGTTTCTCTAGAATGAGAGTTCTGTAGCTGGGGACAGAGGAGTGGGGATGGGAATGGGGACGGGAATGGGGACAGTTCTGTAGCTGGGGACAGGGGAGTGGGGACAGAGTTCTGTGGCTGGGGAGAGGGAACTGGGCAGTGGGAATGGGGGAGTGGGAATGGGGCAGTGGGGACAGGGGGCAGAGAGTCCCCTGCATCTGCCTCCTCCCAGGATTCCCCCTTCCCCCCCCCCCCGGGAAGCCAGCACGTGCCTCCTCCGGGCCCAACTCATCCCCCCACGGAAGCTCCGCACGCGCCTGCCCCGGGGCCAACCCCCCCCAGCGCAAGGAAACCCCGGGCGTGCCTGCCCCGGGGCTGACTCACCGCTCCTGTGCGGTGCAGGGAAGTCGCTGTGCTCCTCCTCCGGAGCCGATGCTCCCTCCCGCAGTATGCCCGGCAGAGTAACTAGCGCACTTCCGGAATTGCCGGAAGTGGGCGCTAAGCTGTGGGACTTCTGTCCATCCCCGGGAAGCCGACACTACCTCCATTTTCACTTGAGGTAGGTAGTGGGGCTTCTCGGAGGTGGGGCCGGGGGGCGGGCAGGACACCTCACGATCGACCAGTCGATCGTGATCGACCTGTTGGTGACCACGGCCCTAGACTCTCAGCAGTTGTGAATAGGTGACAGGCATGGATCACTTAATGATTGCCTGGTCTGTTCATTCCCTCTGGTTCACCTGGCATTGATCAGTCAGACAGAATATTGGGCTAGATGGACCTTAGGTCTGACATAGTATGTTATGTATGTTCTTAATGACAAAATACAGGCACTCATAACTACATACACTAAAAATAAGTTTGGGTTCCCCCAACCCATCACAAAATTAGTCTAAGACCGTGGTCACCAACCCGTCGATCGCTGGGGGATCGATGCTGGGGAAGGGGGCGTCGGCCCTGGAGGAGGAGTGCAGCGACTTCTCTGCGCCGCCGGCACTGGAGGGGTGAGTCGATCGCAGGGGTCGGCCCCGGGGTTTGGCCGTGCTGCGGAAGGGGAGGGGGTTGGCTGGGCCGCACCGCGGGAAGGGGGTTTGGGCCCGGGACAGGTGCCCGCGGGGGTTGGCTGCGCTGCGGGTTGGCTGGGCCGCAAGAGGGGGGGTTTGGCCCCGGGGCAGGCGCCTGCGGGGGTTGGCCGCGCTGCAGGAGGGGAGGGGAGGGGGTTGGCTTGGCCGCACCGCAGGAGAGGGGTTTGGCCCCGCCGCAGGGGGGGGGGGGTTGGCTTTGGGGCAGGCACGTGAAGGGTTTCCCTGCGCCGCAGGGGGCGGAGTCGGGCCCGGAGGAGGCACATGCTGGCTTCCCTCTGGGGGGGGGGGGAGGGGAGGAGGAGGAGAATCCTGGGAGGAGGCAGATGCAGGGGACTCTCTGCTGCCACTGGCACCCCGCCCCCTGTCCGCACTCCCCACTCCCCTGTCCCCAGCTACAGAACTCTGTCCCCACTCCCCGAATTCTGTCCCCACTTCCCTGTCCCCAGCTACAGAACTCTGTCCCCATTCCCGTCCCCAGCTACAGAACTCTGTCCCCACTGGCACCCTGTCCCCTGCTGCAAACCCTGTCCTCTGCCCTCCCAGCACCCTGTTCCCTCTCCCCTGCCCCCAGCCACAGAACTCTGTCCCCACAAAAATGTATAATTATAAATGCTTCATTTTAGATTTAAATAGCATGAATAAAAAACAGACCATTTATTTCATAACTATAAACACGTGATTTTAATTTTATATATGGCATAATTTAAAAATAAACTGTTTATCAGAGTGTGTAAGTAAGGGCTGGGGATAGCAAGTGATGGACAAGAGGAGAATAGAGAGGGCGGGGCTTCAAGGAAGGGGCGGGGCAGTATATCTTCCCCTGTTCTGAGATTTAAAAAGTGATCTTGGGTGTAGAAAGGTTGGAGACCACTGGTCTAAGAGGTTCTTTCACTCTCACATATGCAAAATTTGACGCAGATATTTGGCCTTGGCAGAGTGTGATAAATTGCACTAATCCAAGATACAGGATTTAGCAAAAGGCTGGTAGCAGTAACCTCATCTTACTGGTACCTGTTAGAATATGTGACTCTTGTGGAAGAATTGGCGTTCAAGCACTTGGAAGAGGGAAGCAAAGGCTGTGGATGCATTAGGAAGTCTTTTCCAAATGCAGCAACGTAGGAGATAGAAAAACTAGCCGCACAAAGGAATGGGGAAGAGCGATGAGCAGAGAGTTAGGCAAGAGGAAGAGCCTAGGAAGCCACTGAAAGGATTCGAAATGCAGGGTGACCTGGGTCAGGGGGCAGATGGGAGCGGCTGCACTCACTGCACGAGTGGAGAGAGGAAATGAGTGGCCTGTAGAAGGGATGACAGGAAGGTCTTGTCTCCACCCAAGCTTGCAGCTCCAGCGTGCAACACCCTGTAGAGACACTTACTGTGATGTGAGGGGCTCCTTCCCGAGTCTGCACAGAGCGCAGCGCCAGCTTATCTCACGGGCTTGTGACCGACCCGAGCCACGCTCCCAGGCCAGCGAGCCCTAGCACAGACCCCAGCGCCGCTCGGCAAGGGGCTCTGCGGGCCAGCGGAGACCCGGCCATTGGCGGGAGACTGTGGCGGGCTCCGCAGGGCGCATGGCGGCCACTCGCCCGATACCCAGCTCAACGGGCGCGGCCTCGGGGCTATGGAGCCGTGGCCCCGGCCGGGGGGGGAGTAGGAAGGGCGGGCTGGCGGGCAGGGCTCGGCGGGGGCCGCCTCTCACCTGTACAGGTCGTAGCCAGCTGCGCGGGCCGAGCCCCGGGAAGGCGCACACGCGTGCTCCGAGAGCTTGGCGAAGCGGAGCCGCAGGTCGGGCTCCGAGGCCTTGAGCCGCTTGCTGGGGGACACGGCGGGGTCTGCTCCGGAGCACGGCATGAGGAGAGCGGCCGAGACAGGACAGGAGACAGCGCTGAATGAAGGGGCGGGGCTAGCGTTTCCCGCCCGCGCCATTCGAACCGTTACCACGCCCCGGGCCCCTGAGGCCAAGCTGCCGCTGCCCTTCCCCCTCACAGGCCGAGAATGGGCTCTCCTACGCCCCGCCCAGATCCCCCGAGCCTGCTGGCTGTGGCGTTGCTGGGGCTAGTCGCTGCCAGTCAGGCACCCCGCTCAGGGGCTAGGGCCCAGGCGGGAAGCGCCTCCGGGACGCCCCCAGCCGCAGCGCAGAAATCTGCCCATAGCAGCTAGTCGGACAGCGCCGGAGGCCAGCAAAGCTCCCGGCCCCCCCCCCACCTGGAGCTCTGCCACCTTTCCCCGCCGCCTTGCAAAACCGCCCCCCGGCCCGGCAGCACCAGAGCCCTTCCCCCGCCCCGCCCCTCTGGATTATGGCCGCGCGGCTCAGGGGTAATAACTGCGCGGCCCCGCGCTCCCCTTACTGTGAAGGCGGAGGGACAGGAGCTGCCAGAGGAGGCGTTTGGCCAGCATGGCGCCCGCTGCTGCTGTCGCAGCTCGGGGGAGAGCGGCATTGGCTGCTCAACAGCCGCGGAGGCCGGGCTGCCTGGCTGTAGGCCTCGCCTGGCGCACGCAGCCGCCCCGGTCGTCACCGGCCGGTGCAGCCATTGGCGGCTCGCGGGGCGCTGCCTGCAAAGGGTCCCCGTCCCTGGGGAGCCAGACTTGCGCCGTCCGCTCCGTGCCCGCCCCCCGAGGCATCATCACCTCGGCCGCGGTCTTCGCTCATCAGCTAGAGGGAGGTGGGAGCCGGCCAGGAAAATTCAGGGTGCTGCAGCAGGTAGCAGGGATGGTTGGTTCGGTCGGTAGCTCCCGCCGAGCCGATCCCGTTGCCTGACAGGGCAACCGTGAGGTACAGCGTTTCAGAGGAGAGGTAGTCAAGCTCCCGCCGTATCTAACACTGGGATCAAAACAGTATCTCTAGCTGAAAGTGTGAATAGGTAGCCAAGGTAGGAGCTCTGTTTCAGCTCCCAGTCTCTGAAATGGAGACATTAAGTAAGGAGAGAGCTGTGGTAGAAGCAGGAATTACACCGTTTGGGCGTGAGTCCTAGTCAAACACCTTATCCACAAGAGCATCTCTTCACTATCCTGTGGTGTGACAGAATCTGGACAGAAGACCTTCCCCATCACACTGTCACTTCTACTTTACATACTTGTAGAATGTTGTTAAAGGTGATTGTGAAACAAAGTATTCGGTGTCAGATGAAGGCAAAACCCGCTTTCCATCCATAGCAACCTCCAAATCCAACCTGTAAGGAACAAATATGATCAGTGAAAAATTGCTTTTCATGAGGAGGCCAGCAGCCGTTCCTCTCTAGCTGTACAGCCCTGAAGGCAATACTGCAGCCAGCAGCTGTGTAGAAGTACGGATAGCAATACTTCAGGCCCCATACAATAATCTTGTGACCCTCCCCCCCAACTTTGTTTTGATTCAGGACTCCACAAAATTTCAGATTTAAGTATCTGAAATAATGAAATGTATCATTTAAAAAATCCTATGACCGTGACATTGACCAAAATGGATAGTGAATTTAGTCTCTCTCACTCACATGCACACCCCTGGAAAAAAGCAAAGTCTAGTATATATTTGAGAATGTCTGTCTGTTCAAGAATTCCTAAATGGTAAGAGCTAAGACCACCACAGCTTTTTATCATAACTTAAAAGCAAGATATGGGTTTGGTTGTGCCAAGAAAATGGGATATGCCTGCAATGGGCTTGCATCTCATGAAACTGTACAGAAAAGAGTCAGTATCACCAGGCAGGTGAAAGGGGCTGGCTGGGATACCCGGCTCCCTGGACTGCCTCAGTCCCAAGCCTCCCACCCCAGGTGCCCTTTAGGGAGGGCAGGGGATGGCTGAAAACCCCGCCCCCCATTCATATGGCAACATTGCTGGCTGTTCCCCTGTATCAGGGAGCAAGGGAAAAGTGCAGTTTGGTGCATTCCTCACTCTAGCTGGAGAGTGCAGAAGGCAGACATATCTGGACCTGTCCCAGCCAGGGAACATGCACCCCTCCTCCAGCTGTACCTGTTGGAGCTGTAGCAGCCATGAAGAGGTGTTTCCCACCTGACCCCAAGCTGCTATGGTGAGAGAGGGCTGGGGTTGTCCTCTCTCCCAGGGTGCTGAACCCCTCATCCCAAGCTGCACCCCATAGCAATGATTTAAATGAAGCATATACTTTTTATTTTTCAAAAAACAAAAATTAATTGAGTTAAGGACCTGAGCAATGCTGGGTAAATCTTCTATTACATCTACATAGAAAATTAGCAGTCTGGGTTTTCCTGTAGCAAACCCCAATTGATTGCTTTCACAGACAAACCTATATATACAGGGTAGAATAACACCCTTTAATTAACACAACAATGGACTATTTTATAAATAGTCTGTCCCCCATTTTGAAGTCTTCTTCACCAAGGTGTCACTGAAAAGAGAGAAAATATAGCAGGAAACGCTTCCTAACTGTAAGAACAGGAGGGCTATGGAACAGACTGTTTAGGAAGGTTGTGGAAGATCCTTTACTTGAGATTTTTAAAATAAGGCTAACCACCGTGTTGAATGGTTTGGACACAACAAATACTGTATCTTGGCAGGGGGGTTAGACTAGATGGCTTTACAGTCCTTTCAAGCCCTATGCTTCATGTAAAATCTTAAAATCATGTGAAAGTGAAAGAGCACAGGGAAAGTGGTAAGTGCACAATGTGAATGAATGTTGTAGAAGTGTGCATACACTTTCCAGCTTATGGAGTCTCAAATTATAAAAGGAACAAAAATAAAATCTTGATCTAATTAGGTATTTTCTAAAATGAATATATACCAGTCCTCCCTTTCGTACCGTAAGAAAAAAGGTGAAATGCTACTCCGGGGGGTGTTTTGTGCCACTGCACACATGCAGAAGTGGTGTCCTCTACAAATTGCTTTTTTCTGCAGAAGCATTGCAGTTACACCTTTCACCCACCATTGGTTGCTGTGATGCCAGAAAAGAGGGCAGCCAGCTCTGGAGAAGCAGTGTTCGTCACAGTCTCTTGCATGCAGGCCAGGTGAGGAGGCACAGGATATGGGGAGCGGAGGGGCAAAAGGGCTGATCATGGGCTTTTGGGAGAGACAGACTGTGGCGAGAGCTGAATGGGCGTGGTGATGCAGGGACACATGGGATAATGGGGCTGATGTTTCTGAGAGTACTGGGAGAAGCTAGGAGTTAGCCAGGGTCTGTACGGGGGAGATTTCCCAATTTCCTAACAATCTCCCCGTCTCCCCCAAGAAAAATAATTTCTCCCACTCACACCTAACAATCCTCCACGTTTACTTCCATGCTCCTTCCTAGTAATTACTTCCCTCTCTCTCAGCTTCTCTTTTACCCCGACTACCCCAAGCCTTTGCATTGCTTCTGAAGAATGCAGTTTCTGTATTGTTATTTAAATGAATTATTACTCACAGTTGTGTTTGGATATGTCTAGTAAGGAACCTATTTGTCAAAAAACATTTCCTGAATCTTTGTTGTCTCTATTTTCAGACATACCTGCTTACATGTATTTTGGAATAAATTACCAAAATAATTGAAACTTGTTTGATTGTATTATATTTTGACAAAGAAATATACAATATTTTGCAGAATTTTAAAATATTGTGCTCAGAATATTTTTTTGTGTGTGCATATTATCCCCCAGAAGCAAAATGCTTGCATGCTTGCATAGTGTTTTTTTGTTTCAAGTGTCATTTCTAAATAGTTAAAATTACTATAGAGACAAGGTAGCTGAGATATCTTTTATTGGACTAACATCTGTTGGTGAGAGAGGTATGCTTTTGAGATCTCTTCTTCCTGCCCTCTGTGTATTCTGTAATCTGGGGAACCCTGCTCCTTCTGGGGTATCTGAGCTTTTCTCCATGTGAGATGGGACCTGGGGAAGGATTGAAGGTAATGTTGATTTAAACATCTGTAGTCCAGAAAATGAAACATTAATATCCAAAAACCGAGAGGGCGAGGGGGCAGGACTGGCCAGAGTGTGAAGGGGTCTAATTTAAAAGGGGTGAAGTGGGTGAGCCTGGAATATGGGTGAGGAAGCCTGGTTGAAGTGGATGAATAATGAGAGCGAGGGTTCCAGCTCAAGGCACCACTCAGACTACCTAACCAAGGTAATATCCAGTAAGTTGCTAGCTGGTGGTATGTTGTGACGGACTGGGCCGGGTCTGGGCACCACTGAGGGCGTCCGCTCAGGGCGAATTGCTCAAAACAAGGGCTCTTTACAGCCCCAGACCAGAGACCTTCCCAAACAGGTCACAAACTGGTCACACCGAGCAAAACCCCTCAGACACCCCAACTCTCCCTGTGCCACAATCAGCCGCGGGCCTAACATACAGGTGAGGGGTTATAGAACCCAATCCCACCTACCCCCGAACGGGTCTTTCCGGTCCCAAAGAACCAGCCACAAATCCCCGGTCAATTTACACTTTGGATCTTATCCACAAGATCACGCTGAGCCAATCTTTTAGAATCTAAAATCTAAAGGTTTATTAATAAAAGAAAGAAAAGCATGAAAGTAAGACTGTTAAGGAGAATACATTATGTAACCCTTCTGCCAGGTAGCACTGGCAGCAGCCAAAGCCGGGTTCAATATCTAGGGGGTCCCTTTTCATCCATCTCACACACAACCGGCTCGAGCCCCCACCCAGTAGCCTGGGAAATTCACACACCCCTCAGCGCCTCTGAGGCAATTCTTCCCCACTCGCAAGCACAGAGTCTGAGCGTAGAAAAGAACTTTCTGTGGCCTGCCTGCCACTGCTCCTACCAGCCACCCGCCGGTCGCTCCCTCCAGCAGTCTTGTTGGCTGCAATGGGTCTGGCTCCAGGCCAAACCAGTGACCTCAGTTCTTAGTGATTTCAACTCTTTAGCCACCACCTAGGCTGGCAAAAGATTCCAGCTTCCACTGGAATAGCAAAAAGACTCCTAATGGAGTCTGCTTTAGATCTATCCTTAGAACAGGAGTGGGGGAGGGGAGGAGAGGAGAAACAGGTTGAACCAGTCTTACAGCTCACACCTGGCAGGCATGAAGCAGGCTGGCTCAAGCCCTTTCCCCCCAACTCAGTTCACTCAACTCTGGAAGGGGGAGGCTTGTTCATCTGAGACCCCTTACAATGATGGTGTCTCTCTTGCAAGCACTGGTGTCATATTTTACAGTTCCCACATTTAGGGGTAGCATGGTTTGTGACCCCACAACAGCCCAAATTAGTTACAATATACCACATTCCATTCTAAAAACCGATCCTCCATCAGCCTTGGCCGAATTGGATCTACATAACCACACCCCGGATTCCTTCCCCATCCCAGCATGAGCTGTATTTACATATCAACAGTTAATTGTCTTGCAGGGCTAAACAACTTCAGCTGGCCGCATTTCAAGCAGTCCCTCAGACCCCTGGCTTACATCTACATACATGGAATCACCAAGTTCTCGATGCAGGCTCTTAGCAGAGATGTTATAAACTGCTATCTTAAAAGTCTCTGGTGTACATTCTATGTCAAGATTGGCCCACAATTCTTCCCGGCTCGCTGTTCCTCGCATCTGGAATCAGTAGTAGAATTGAAGGCAAGATGGAGTCTGCCTCATAGCATTTTATATTCATCCCTGGTATCTTCCAAGCTGGAGCAGGTCACATGGCCCAGTGACCTATCCCAGTGTCCCAAGTCAGCAGTCATGATATTGGCTGGTTTGCAGATCCCAGACACATTCCTCAGGTGTGTATTGGCCTCTCTGAGACCCTTGTCCCTGGAGCCTTGCTAATTAGCATAGTCACTGACTGAACATTCCTGGCCCATTGCTCTGTCTCAGACAGAGAATCTTCCAGCATCAACACAGAGTACATATTTATAACTCCACATACAGATATCACACAAGTACATGAATAACATACATGAAATCAGTAGAACATAAACTTTCATTTGACATCTCTCATGGCCCCCTTTGTACAGACTTTGGGGAAAACACCCCCCCCCTTGGGTGCAGCAGTGATCTGGCTGCTCCCCTTAAAATCCAGTAACGTGACATATGTGAACACAGCAGCAGAAGATAGGAGACAGCAAGGAGCAACATCTTACATATTAATGGCTGCTACAATGCCCACTAATGGCTTATGGAAAGGGAGGGACGAGCTGAAAATTTTGAGGGAGTAGGGGGTTACATGTTGCAGGGAATGGTGGGTAAAGAGGGTATAGAAGAAGAGAGATACACCAGTCTGCTCACATACAGTAATTACTCATTTAACAATTGCCTGCTTAACATGTTTTCGCAATAGCATGATTATTTTTATAGGGAACTTTTTCAAATAACATGACCGTCCCCGAAATAACACGAAAATAATCAAGTGGCAGACTACTTCGTGCGGCGGTATAAGTTGGTGAAAACAGTGGTAATTCACATGAGCGGATGAATACACGTGATCACAGTGCTCCTCCGTTCACTCACATGTTTATCTTTGTGTTTTAACAAACCGCAGTGACTTGTGTTGCTAGGTATGTTGTGTTGCTAGATATCTAATGTTGACATTGACGACCGAGCACCAACAAAAAATTGACTTTGCCCCCACCACCTGAAAAGCAACCCCTACCTTTTCCATTATTTTTAATGGGAAAATTGACCCTGCATAGCATGTTTTCGTTTAGCACAAACATTTTCAGAAACGCATCTATAGTGTTAAATGAGGAATTACTGTACATAAAATTACTGTAACCAACATATTATGAAACGGGGACATAGACCACAGATGAAATATCTCTCACTGGCTCTGTTAGCAAATATATACTGCAAACATTTCAAAGTACAACATTGTCCCCAGTCCACTGTAACAAAATGTACAGAGCAGGGCAGGAGCACATCAGAATCATATAGCAACCATGTGGCCAAATGCAAAGACCACTGGATTGGAACTAGCTCTGCCACTGGCCCATTGGGTAACCTTAGGTACCACGCTATGCTTCACTTTAAAGTTCTTTGAGAGCTACAGATGAAAAGCGTTATATAAAAGCTAGGTCTTTGATTATTATTTAATCACATAGTAACATGTCAGCTGGAAAACCCAGGTGAGAATTACAAATGCCTAAATAAGTCCTATCAATAAACATTTCCCTTTCTGGTTAAAAATAGGAAATTAAAAAGCAACACCATTCCTTCCCATCCAGGCTAGTAGCCATTGATGGACCCACCCTCTAAAATTACTCTGTCCTTATTGAAACCCTATTGTAGTTTGGGCGTTTCCATAGAATCATAGAACACTAGAACAGGAAGGGACCTCGAGAGGCAGGACCCAGTACCATCTAGACTATCCATGACAGATGTCTATCTAACCTGCTCTTAAATATCTCCAGAGATGGAGATTCCACAACTTCCCTAGGCAACTTATTCCAGTGTTTCACCACCCTGACAATTAGGAAGTTTTTCCCAATGTCCAACCTAAACCTCCCTTGCTGCAGTTGCTTCTTGTCCTATCCTCAGAGGCTAAGGAGAACAATTTTTCTCCCTCCTCCTTGTGACACCCTTTTAGATACCTGAAAACTGCTATCATGTCCCCTCTCAGTCTTCTCTTTTCCAAACTAAACAAGCCCAATTCTTTCAGTCTTCCTTCATAGGTCATGTTCTCTAGACCTTTAATCATTCTTGTTGCTCTTCTCTGGACCTTCTCCAATTTCTCCACATCTTTCTTGAAATGTGGTGCCCAGAACTGGACACAATACTTTTTTTAGATGGGGTAACCAGATCTGCATTCAGTATTTCAAGATGTGGACATACCATGACTTCATACAGCGGTAATATGATATTTTCTGTAAGGATGTGAAAGGTTAATCGGTAAACATCATCTTTAATGGGTGATGCTTACCGATTCTGGTTAACTGGTAGGGGCTGGAGCAGCTCCCCACCCACTGCAGACCCGGGTCTGTCACAGGCAGGGGATGCTCTGACCACCTGAAGCAAATTTTGTTTCACTGTTTACCCCCTTTTCAAGAACATTTATGAAAAGCTTAATAGTGGTCCAAAGGCAGATCCCTGCAGAACACCACTGTTTTTTCCTGTCTTTCAGTGTTTTCATGACAAGCCTTTCATTTAAAAATATTAATTATACATATGTTCTCTCTCTAATAGAAATAAAATAGCCTATTTTAAGGATAATGCAGGAGGTAATCTACTATTGAAATATTCCTGAATATATTACAGAAAAAACATTGTACACAGATAGTTTCGTGGACTTCAATTATTTATTTCAAGTTAAAATGTTTAACAAATGTTCTTTAGAAAGCCCAGCATTTAAAGGAATAATCTCTTTTGCCAGGAAACTTAACACGTTCAACTAAAGAGTAAATGTTAAATTTATTTTATTATAAGTTGTTTTGCAATTTACCAAATCAGTATAAAATAAGATCCTCTAAATCATGTGAGATTATACATTTGGGGAAACCACAGTGTTCATAACAAATCTTAACAGAATGTTACTTTAGTATTTTATTAACTTTGAAATATGTTTCATAATCATATGTGATTATTGCAATTATACATTTAATTTGGTTCCATACAATAGTCTGAAAATTCATGATCAGCTATTATCATTTAGAAACTAATTTTCCATAAAACTAACTTTTCTGTTTGTCAGCTAGTTATTCAGAAACTGCTTGTAAATAATGCCTTATGAGTAACTGGTAGGAGTCTAAAATAGATGTATACATTCAAAGAGACATGTGTGTTTGGCCATAGTACATTTTTATATAGTCTGTAATTTGAGAAATGATATAATTTGGAACATAGCTTAAATAGGATTTTAAGAGATATGTGTGTGTGTGTGCGCGCGCCACATTAAATTATAATTTTTAGTCAAATGCAGTGAAACTTTAGAGATACTATCAATATGGGTCTACTTTATTGTCATTTTTGTGCATTGCTATACGTAGGATTTCCAGTGTCCAGTTTTCGCCTGGACAGTCCATTTTTTCTGGCCCCTGTCCAGTAAAAAAAACCAGAAAATACCAGACATGTAAAATGTCCGGTATTTTCTGTTTCTTTCGTACAGAAGATTGGCGGGGACAATCTTCCCCTGCTGCATCTGGCGTGGGGGAGTGAGGAGATTCTTAAAGGCGCAGCACCCCCCTTTTTTTTTTGCTCAACTAAGTTTGGTCTCCCGTTTTGGGTTTTTTTGCCACGTTCGGGATTTTTGGTGAAATCATCTGGCAAGCCTAGCTATAGGCCGGGTTGGGGAATCTCAGGCCTGGGGGTCGTATGTGGCCCGTCTTGCCTAGAACTGGCCCCCCGAGGCTCAGGGAACCCTAGCATTGGGGAGCTTGCGCTGGTGCGCTAGACCCCTTGCTGCCGCACTATGGGGCTGGAGCACACAAAATCTACTAGTCTGTGTCCCTGCTAGGCTCTAGTGTGTAAGGGGAATGTGGGTAGTGTCTTTCTCTTTCTCAGTTGGGGGCCACGTCAGTGAGTATGGTTTTGTTTTTGTTTTTTTGCTGCTTCTCACTTGCGTGTAGCCCCTGATTCATTTTTCTGTGGGTCAGTGGCCCTCGACCCAAAAAAGGTTCCCTACCCCTGCTATAGGCAGTGATATCAGCACAGTTCTGAAAATAGTGTTTGTTTTAATATTTTTGGCCCCCCAAAGGCAGTTAATAGGCTCTACAGCAGTGAAGCCTAAAGCATTTTAGATTCTATAAATTGTAGCTTTTAAATTTTTTGTTGACAGATATGTGGCACATCGTGGTTTTTTTAAAAAATAGGATATTTATAATTTGGAGGACAGTCTCCAGCAGTAAGTCAAATTCTAGGTCTTAACTACTCAACAGTGTCTTTTTAGTATGGTGTGTCTTTAAAAATACCTGTGTTGAAATCAAACATTATATTCTAGGTATTTATATTTTACTAGGAGTAAAAAGTTAGTACATTTTTGTGGTTGCCCCTGACCAATAAGATTGGAGGCAGGTTCTTGGAGAGAATTTCTAACCAAGCCATATACAGGTGATCAGATACTACTCCTTTTCTTGCCACTGGCAAGCTCCTGTTGAAGTAAAAAAAGGAATGATATTAATGTTATAAGTATAGAGTACCCCAGATAATAAGCTTTTCAGTAAGTTCTATCTTGAGTAGCAAACTATAACCAATCTACAGCCTAAGCATAAGCATTCAAAATGTGAATCTTATAATATGGGGTTTCTCTTGGGCCCTAATCCTGAAATACATATATGTTTCGTTTTACTAATGTGAGTAATCCCAATGCGAGCAATGAGGCTGTTCATGTTTGTAAAGTTAAGCATATAAAGTTAAGTGTTTGCAGGACTGGAGTCATAGAAATCACAGATTAGTTATATGTTTGCTAAGAATTAGAGGAAAGAAAATATAAAACTTGTAAGTGATACATTCCATTAGCTCTGTATCAACCAAGGTCTGCCTACGTTTTTTTTTTTATCATAGTTTACCTATGAAATCTAGTTTGTACATTATAGAACAGTTTTCCATATATTCTGCAAATGCAGTCTCTGCCTCCAGAAGATTGTGTTAGTAGCAGAGCCAGAGAGATTTATTAAAACAAAATGGTGACTGAAGTTTATTCAAGCACTTAAACTGTGGTTTTGCTTTGCAGTGTGGCTCTCCTAAAAATAGCTTCATGGATCCATATTTGTTGATTATTCTATTTGTCAAATTCAAAAGTAAGCAATTTTTCTAATTGCCATTACTCTATAATTGTCAACCTGAACCATAAAAGTACATCCTTCTGATTCTTAGATCCTCACCTAAAAATTATTCAATCCAAATTTATATCCTGAGTAAAACTTGTGCAATTCAGTTGTCCTCTCTGGGTTTTCCCTGGGCAAAACAGATCAGTCCTGCTGCAATTTAAACCTAGCTAACCATTCTTGCATAAACTATAGGGATTCACTCTCTCTTTCTTTCTCATATCAGTTGACTTCATAATGTTAACTGTAAGAACTAAAAATATATTTTTGCACTACAGTAAGCAGATACAATTCTGAGTATGCAGTGAGTAATTGGGCAGGAAAGTGCCATTTTCATACAGTTCTTTTTTTCTCTGGTCTACACTAGGCGATTAGTTCAAATTAAGATATGCAACTTCACCTACGTTAATTACATCACTTAATTTGAAGTATCTTAACTCGAATTTTGGTGCCATCCACGCTGTGGGAAATGGAAGGGAGCACACTTTCCCTTTGACTTTCTTTATTTCTTGTAGAAGCAGAGCTACCGGCATCAACAGGAGCACCCTCTCAGTTCAAATTAATGTGTCTTCACTAGACCCACTAATGAAAATCTCAGAAGATCGATTGTGTCTACTTCAATCTTATCTGTAGTGTAGACATGGCCTTTCAGAGTAGAACTTCATTTTAAGCTACTAAGAACTGTTAACTAAGGGTGAGCTTCAGCTTTGTTCAGAGAACCAGCATTAGGCTTCTATGCCATCAAGTCCCAGAAAAGCCCTCAAAATAATCTTAGTAATTTTCACTCTCAGTGAATTAATGCACATCCTTCTGTTACTCATTTCCAAAAATCCCTATATACAGGTTAATTTATTCATTTTTTGAGTTAAAATTGTGCAACTTACAGGACAATGAGATTAGCAGCTCTTGAGTGTTCCTGTAAGAGTTCATTCAAACGGACCTGACGGTAACTCTGGGGAAAAAAACATTAGATTCCATTAGACAATGCAGTTTCCTGGGTATGGAAATTATTCTGTGTGCTTGTGATATAATGTATTCCTTTATTCACACTCTACACACTACTGTAATAATCTTTGTACAAAGTATTCCTTTTATGGTATCATTTAAAAACTCATAATTTGCTGATTAGTATCATCCTGATAAAATATTTGTTGCAACATTGCATGTGAACTTATAAGATTACACTGTACGGTGTTATTAACACATGTTTTAAACTGAGGTTGACAAAGGAATGTGTGCTCTGCTTAATTTGCATTTAAGCAGTAAACAGAGCTATCAATCAGGAAGGGAAACAAAGGAAACTCAAAAAGGGGTTGAAAAAGCAGGGAACATCCTTCTACATGGATGTTTTGTCTCCTGTTACCCAACTGGAAATGTTTTTCAAGAGAGGGACTGAAACTATAAAAAGGAGGGGCCTCTCTCTCACTGCCCATCACATTCACTACACCTGAAACAGCAGAGGAAGCATTTGTTGGACTCTGGGATAAGGGCTTCTGACGTAAGATGTTTGGTCAGTACAAATGCTGAAAGCAAGTTGTCAGAAAATTTTGCTTTGAATTTAACATAGTTTAAGTTAAGCACCAATAATGTTTTATCTTTATTTTTCTTGTAATCACTTCTTAATTTTGTGCCTCATTACTTACATTCACTTAAATTGTATCTTTTTGTAGTTAATAGACTTGTTTTACTGTTTTATCTAATTCATTGTGTTTAAATTGAAGTGTCTGAAAACTCTGTCAGAATGGCAAATTGTGTGTATATTATTTCTATTAAAGAAATAAAATACTTAAAATAACTGGTATTCTCTAGGAGCTGGCTGGGCAATACAGGACATACATTTCTGGGGGGAATCTAAGTCTCAGGGTGTGTTGGCAAGGCTGGTGAGAGTCGCGGCTACGTCTATACTGTAGCCTTCTTGCGGAAAAGCATATGCAAATGAAGTGTGGCGTGGAATATCGCTGCGCTTCATTTGCATATGTAATGAGCAGCCGTTTTTGCACAAGAGGCTTTTGCACAAAAACGAGCTGTGTAGACAGCTCCTTTTTGTGCAAAAACCCCCTCTTGCGCAAGAGCCGGTCTTCCTCAAAAAATGAGAGCTCTTGAGCAAAAAGGCATGTGTGGACAGGCAACAGAGGTTTCTTGTGCAAGAAACTCCTATGGCTAAAATGGCCATCAGAGCTTTCTTGCTCAAGAGAGCATCCACACTGACATGGGCGCTCTTGCGCAAAAGCACAGCTCTAGCGCAAAAGCACGTGGCAGTGTGGACTCGCTCTTGCAAGAACTTTTTGCAGAAGATCTCTTCTGCAAAAAGTTCTTGCAAGAAGCCTGCAGTGTAGACATAGCCTCAGGGTGTGGCTTACATGCTGTAATGCAGCTTGTAAGCAGCCCAAGAGGGAACTCCTTCAGCAAGGCAATGTAAGGCATGCAGATTTGCAGAGCAGGGTGATACGATCTGCTTGTTAGTCTGGATTGTTCCCTGATATGTCACAGTGATGACATACAGAGCTTGAGAGAGCCAGCTTTTTTTGGTCAAATATGGGTCTATGGATTATGGCTGTCATATATTTCTTTGACTGTTGACTATGGCAGTAGACTACTTATTATGGCTGTTTGAGGAAACACAAATAGTCTGTTTTCTGCTGTCTGTAGTTGGCAGTTTAATAGGTTGCTACAGTTAATTTGCCAGGTGCCAAAGTGCCATCTCAATCGGTATCAAATACTTATGTAAATAAATAAGCCACTTGCAATTAGCAGAGGTTATTCATTTTAGTAACATTTTCTACAAGACTGATAATAATAAATAGGAAGTAAAATATTATAATTGTATAATGCAATTTTATGGACTTTATAAACTTGCACACATGAATGCTATATTGAAGTTTAACTTGGATTATATCAAAGTCAGACTGAGTTTCCAAAAACTTCCAAAACACAACACACTTAAGAGAGAAGAAAAGGACAGGGAAAAGTAATGCCTAATGGTTTTAAGTTGGGACATCCGTACGAGTGTGAATTTCACCTACAAGGAATTGATCTATCCTCCTCATCCTAATTCACCTGTCCAATACTCTAGAGAAAGAAAAAATAAGTAAGGTATAGTTCATATCAATCTCCTCTTAAGGAATATTCCATCTCAATTTGAAATCTTGCCCTTAATTTAATCCTGTGTATAATGAGTAGGAATACCATAATTTAGTTAAGCATTTATCCCATGTATGATATCTTCAAGTGCCAATGGTATCCAAATAACTATTTAATTTTTTCCTCTTCAATTTTCATCCGGGTTCTCCTCTTGGTCAGAGAATTCCAACTTTTGATTAACCTAGAAGGGTGAGGGAAAAAAATTTCCCCATGCAGTAAACCTAAAGTTTGTTTTTGCTGTTCTTATTTCTTTGAGTGGTCCTGCAGTTTCATGTTGCTGATTGATTCAAATAGGTTTTTATCCAATTTGAGTCCGATGTTAATAACAAAGAGTCTAAGACTCTTTCCCCAGTGTTGTAGAGCCTTCTCTAAATACTTCAATAAGTTCTTTCATCTCCTAAATGTACAGGCCTCCTCTCCTTGGCTTGCCTTCATAGCTAAAACCCACCATTCCTTTGCTTCATGTAGCAATCCTGCTTTTGGCCTTCCATGAATGAGCGTATACCTGCAGAGTTAAATGTCTAAAGCCACACTGACTATTCTAGATAGGCTGTCTTCAGAGTTCAAAGGAAAAATCATTTTTATATAATATTTACAATACAGACCCAATTCTTAAAAAATCAAATGCTGATACATTGTTAACATGTATATCAAATTCTTAAACTGATATTTCAGATTTGTTCACTAGCTAGCCAGCAACATAAAATAAAGGTAGGCAAAGATTTACCTTCTCCTTGAATGCTTCCAGCTCTGCATCCGTAATTTTCCATGGAGTCTCTCTTTTTAATTTCTCAGCAGTTGTTAAATCTTTGCAGCTTTCATGGAGGCGATATGGTTCAATCATCTCTTCAAAGAATTTCCAGCTGAAACAGGAATTATAAAAAAAGGCCTCACAGCAGGGTACTAACTCATTATTTCACAGATAATTTAAGTAAGGCAGGTCCCTACAGACTGCAGAATTGTAGCTGAATGACATGCAACATCTTTAAACATTTGGAGCCAAATTATACCCTCAAATACATCTGTGCCACCACTTTAAAATGAGTTTATATTGGTAAAACTAAAAGGTACTTTTGGCCCCATATGTGTACAGCAAATTTGCAGCAACCATTGGTATCCTTGTAGCATAGCCTATTTAAGATGATGAAATGTTTTCACTAAACTGGAAAGTATTGGTTAGGGATGTAAAAGAGTAGTCAATTAGTCAACTACTCGCATTCCCCATTCCCCCATTGCTGTCTCTCTATCAGAGGTAGCAAAGGGGATGGTGAAGCAGGAGCCAGTGCTGGCAGGAGCTGGCTTAAAAGCCCGTTCCCCCCAACGCCATCTCTGTGGTGCCCTTTGCCCCTCCCCCCACATTGCCTCTATCAGCTGCAGTGACGAAGCAGCCCTTGTCTGGTCAGAGCGGGGAGCTGTGGAAGGCCTCCCAGAGGCCAATAGACTCGACTTTCGAGCAATGCTGCATCTACACTAGTAGAAATTCTACCATACAAGTTTGGGAATAGCATTACTCCTCATGAAAAGGATGAGTACAGAAATCGACTTCCACAGCCCTAAGGTCAACATGAGAGGCTTGGTGATGCATCACTTATAAAATTGACCATATGTGGTTAAAGTCGATATAAAGTCCTAGTGTAAGATCAGGCCATAGTGCTATCTACACCAGTCGATATAACTTGCACCAGTTGGATGTGAATTATTCATAGCTCTGAATGGCATAAGTTATACTGAAGTAAGTTCTAATGTAGACAAGAATTTAAATTTAATAAAGAATGTGGGATGTTATCCCAACACTGAATACACACAAACATTTTTCAGAGTTTTGTAGTATTGGAAGTCACCTAAATAATCAGTATATAGCTTTAATTAAATTAATAGCTAGTCTGTGTAAATTTATCTTAATAGCAGATGGAAAGAAGTTTTATGGCTAATGATCTGGACTCAGGGATTTGGGTTAAATTCCCAGTTCTGCTACAGATTTCCTGTGTGATTTTGAACATGCCTTTAAATTTCTCTGTGTATCAGTTCCCATATGTAAAATACGGTTATTAACACCTTCTACCTTGCAAGGGTGTCGTTAAAATAAATTCATAAACAACTGTAAAGCATTTTGATATTACTGTACTCAGAGGCCAATCTATATATATAATTTTATAATTTTCAGCAGCAACTTCAGAGCTTAATCTGCCTTTAATCCAAGTGCACATCTCTTAATAAAATCAAGGGGATTTGCACATAGGTTTAGGGAGAAATATGGCACTATTGCAAGTGTCCAGTCATGATATACATTTATTATATGTTATACATAATGCTGAACTTGCAAATGAGTTTGCTTTTGTGAATGCCAAATGTATTTCTGTTTGATTCCTTTGCAAATATTGTTTTGGAAGATCATTATTCAGTTAACACAAGAAAGAAGAAAAGAATAATGCTCTTCACAATTCTGGGTAAAATTAAGAAGAAAATATGTACTGTGGAATAAGAAAGGGGATGAATTTTCTGAAATTAAGATATCAGATAGAAAACACTTTATATGTTCATAATAGTATAACACTCTTCATTTCTGTGATATCTGCCAACCAATCATTGTACAAGCACTAATGAAACAAAATAAGTATTGTTATAACCATTTTACACAGACAGAAAAATGGAGGCTCAGTGAGGTTAAGTGACTTGCCCAAGGTTATACATGAAGTCCCAGAGATGATGGTTGTGGAACAGAAGGAAAGTATGGTATCAGAGAAGCATGGTAAATAGGCTGGAGAGTAGAAGGAGGTGCAAGTAAACTGGCATTTCATAGAGGACCTTGAAGAACAAGATCGAGATTTTGAACTGAATTCTGATGGAGTGGAGGTATATCCTTCTCTGAGCACTGATGAGGAGATACTTCATTTTGGAAAGATTTACAATGGGAGAGTTGGGACTTAACTTTAAAGAAAGAAGACTTACAGGGTTTACTCACTTTGGGGAAAGTTCAACAGAAATCCAGAGATGGTGGTTTGTTTTAGAAAGGAGGAGGCACATTTACCTGCTGAATTGTCATTATCTACAACAGGTTCTGAAATACAGGGGTGAGCAACACAGGGGTAATCACCAAAGGCAGAAAAATATAAGGTAGAAAATATGAAGTGGCTGTGAGGGACAGTAGTTTCTAGTTAGCCTTGGACAGCAAAATGTTTAATTCTGGCCTTGCTCTCAGAGGCACTCAGAGATGGATTTTCTTGAATATTACTCATTCTTCAATCCTTGCTTGACTTATCTAGAGAATAAATTTGCCTAGCTTTTTAAAAAAAATATGTTTTGCCTTCATTATATTTGAATGATAGGAGAGAGCTGAACCGTCCTTCTCTAGGGAAGGAGCTGTGTGTGTGTTTGGCCTGAAAGATGGTAAACTACAGAATGCCTGGGCAATGTAAGAGGACTTTGAAAGTCTCAATCAGGAGGGAAGATGAGTCTACAAAAGAGCAGCAATCTGATGAATAGCATGATGAAGTCAAGGCCATGGAAACAAAAACAGAGATGAAAAGTAATTATAAAATGATGTCTATTAAATTCAGTGGCTCATAACTGTGGGTCTCTAATTAGTCTTTGTATTAAAATAAAGGCTTATGATTGCAACATAAAGTGGAAGGCCGTTTGTAGTGCAAACCTTTGTACTGTGATTTTTAAAAGCCTTTTTTAAGTGCTCTTGCTTTCATCCTTTGATATTTTTATAATCAGTATAAAAGAAACAACTCCCAGATTTAAAAACTGCAGTTAAATGATGGATTTTTGGAAATGTTTCTTACCTCTCTTTGTTGGGTTTCATATTGATGTTGCCAATGATCTTAATGTCAGCGTATTTTATTCTGAATTTGCTTAGAAGTGAAGTCATCCTGAAAACAAAGGGGAGAACACTTCATCACTGCATTTTTAAGCATCTCAGATCAAAGAATGCTCATAAATGAGTTAAATCATCAAAAGTAATCATCTAGTATTTTAACTTAACTATATGACAAGTGAATTTATCTGAGATGCTTCAGTTAGTGTTTCTGCTTGCAATTACACAATTTTATAAACTGTAAACCAGGGGTATGGCTATACTAGAAACACTACTCTGCTGCTGAAGCACTGAAGAGTAGATGATACAGTGATGTTTTTCTGTCACAATGGTAAATCAGCCTCTTTGAGAGGCAGTAGGTAGGTTGGCAGAACTGGCACTTAGGTAGGGTTGCCAGGTAGGGTTGCCAGATGGTTGAAACAAAAAATACCGAACACCCCTCCCCCACAAAAAAAACACTGGGGAAAAATTCTGTTGACGGAAATAAAAAGGGGGGGGAGATCAAAGTTGTTGAGCAAAAAAAAAAAAAAAAGGACCCCGAGAGTTATTAAGCAAAATAAATAAATAAAATGAAACAGCATTAAAACACCATGTCCATTTTGTGCTGGCAGCCTTGTGGAACCAGGTAAGCATGGGGGCTGGGGTCGGGGGATTGGGGGTGTTGGGAGCTGGGGGGGAGGTCGGGGGGGAGGCCAGGTGCTGAGTGTTTGTAGGGTTGCCAGGTGCCCGGAATTTTTGCCTCCTGGCCGGGGAAAAAATCAGAAAATATTTTGCCTCCTGGCAACCCTATGTCCGGTATTGACCCGGACAGTCCGGTACTTTCACCTCCTATCCTGTAAAAAAAATTCAGAAAATACCGGACACCTAAAATGTCCAGTATTTTCTGATTTTTTCCCGGCCAGGAGGCGAAAATCCTGGGTGCTTACCTGGTTCCACAGGGGAGCTGTCTGGCCCAGAGCAGGAAAACAAGATAGCAGACAGTCGCTGGAAGCCTGTTAGGGCCAAAAAGCCTCAAAAGCATTTCTTAAAGGGGCCATGCTGTTTTGTTTTGTTTTAATTTTTAATTTTTTTTTTTGCTTAATAACTCTCGGGGTCCTTTTTTTAACTCAACTTTCGGTATTTTTGGTTAAACCATCTGGCAACTCTACACTTAGGTCAACTTTACTTTTAATTTTTTTACATGTAATTTTTCATAGCCCTGAGCGATGTAGAATTGCATAAAGTTACAGAAAGCAAGGGCAGCATCCAGAGGGATATATTTTTGTATTTTCGGGAAAACATTGGTACTTTGATCAAATATTTTAAAAGATTAAATTCAGAAAGATCTGTCACATACAAAGAAATACAGGGAGAGTTCTCTCTTCCAGTCAACAGCGCACAGCTCTATCATCAGAGTTATCAGAACCTGTGTGCATTGAATAAACACAACACCACTGCACTGATTGGAGAAGAGAATTTGGCCCACAGGTTTGATAAGTAATATTTGGAATGTTATCAATCTATGCACTTATGTGGTCCCATTACTAAAGTATCCGTGCACTACCCAAAAAATTAAAAATAGAAAAAACTATATATATATATATATATATATTCCTTTCCAGCCTTAGGAGAAATAACTTGATTATTTTATAGTTTTTATTTATGTGCACTATTTGAAGGTTATCTGACTCCGTTATAGGTTTTGCATTTAGTTCTGAAATTGGCTTGTCTACAGTAGTAGTCAGGGAATGGTTGCAGTGCTTCACTTACTTAATTCCTTGATTTCTTTTCTATAACTAATTTTTGGTATTTGTCAGGAGCTAAGAATTCACTAGGGCAGATCGTTGTGGTGATTTCTTCTTGTATAAGAAGGCAGTTTTAATTTCCACCTGGAGGAAGAAGCTATCTGAGCAGGCTTGGAGAGGAGTATTTCTTGCAGTTTATGTCTACATCTAATCCAGGATATGTTTGGCTGTTGGAAATGGGTGCAGAGATTAACTGTGAGAATGCTAAAATGGAGAGTTTGGTTTGTGGTATAGTATCAAAAATGTTGTCTGTGATGATGTTGAAGTCTCCTCAGATGGTAAATCTTTTAAACATTATCATCATGTCAGGAAATTTCTCTTTTGGCTCCTCTGGAAAGCTTTTAGTGCTTTATAGATGAGTAGGATGTTGAGGTTAGTTGCGTCTCTGGATTCACAGATTAAATGGGCATACACCAAGAATTTTGTTTCAAATGGTGATGACTCTGTATGTAAGGTCAAAAGAAAAAGAAGTGCCAATTTGTCTCCAAGTCTGTTTTGTCTGGGTATGCACATAGAGAATGAGATAAGCTTATACTGAGTCTGCCATTTTGGGGATTTGTAGATGAAGACCTTATTGACCACAGAGATTGCATTGATCAGCCTGAACATTGGGTATTGGCATTTGTAGAAACAAAAGTGGTGGCAATGAAAATATCTGTGCCTGCTCATTGGTTAGTAACAGCTAATAAGTTCTGACATACCTATAATAATGCTTCATTTCTAAATGAAACTGTATGTTTTCTGTGCAAGGTCAAAATCCAGAAGTCAATTGCCAGTCTGAGTAACTAGGCTAGGCATTGCATAATGGCTATAGCTCAGAGGTCTAGAAACTTTAAAAACTAAGGCTTTGTCTATAAAAACAAGGTTTTTGCAGCAGAGAGTATGCTAATGATGGCTCATTAGCATGAGTTGTGATGTCATTAGCATATTTTCTGCCGATGCTTTTTGCGCAAGAGGTTTTTTCGCGCAAAAAGAAGCAGTGTAGCCACTTCCATCATTAGCATACTGTCTGCCTCAAAAACCTTGTAGTGTAGAAATGACTTGGTTTTAAGTTCTTAAAAGTTTGCACTTGCTAATCACATTTTTGTGGGCTGTCGTTTTTGGCATGTGTGTCTAGGAGGCTTCATATGTACTTTCACTTGTTAACTAGACAAAATCATGTCAACCCTATACAATACAATGATTTTCACAGTGCAAACTAAAGAGTATCATTCTGTAGCGAGGGAACATGGCCTATTAGGAAGAGAATATGTGAGGTCTGACCCTCCTATGCCAATCATTTACATTTAAGATTAATGACCCATAAAGCCTTTGTCAAGATCTAGACATTTCTATATGAAATATACTTTTATTGATGTCCAAAATAGAGTAAGTTGTACCTGCTCAGAAATATTAGGGGGGACTATATGCAAATAATATTCCTAAGCAATCAAAATATTTGAAACAGTAGTGGGAAAAATAAGTAAATTTACACTAGTTTTTCATCTTCAATCCGGTTGATCTTTCCTCCAGTGAAGATCCTTAATTTACAATCCTTCCACTTTTTCCTCATAGTCAGAATATGGGGAATTAGGAGTGTTAAACCTGGATAAACATATTAAACCGTGAGGAGATCAAATGAGTATAATTTGTGTTAAAAACCATAGACGCCAACTTCATGAGTGCTCTGGAGCACCCAGCGAGGATGGGCAGGGACTTCATTGTGGGTGGGAGCACTGGGGGAGGAGATGGAGCAGGAATGGGATGAGGAGAAGTGATGGTGGGAGACATTGTGGGAAGAAGCAGAGCAGGGAAAGGAAGAGCTGGAGCTAGTCTGAGCCCATGGGGCAAAGAACCTCCCAGCAAAATGAAAGTCAGCACCGGTGGTAAAAACAAAACTGTCTCCTTTACTTGGTAGTGACTAGGGATGTAATAGTATAGTCGATTAACCGAAAAGCAAAAGCTTATAGGTTAATGCTATAGACTTCACACACATTTCCCCCCCACCCCTTGCCAGTAAATTTGTTAGCAGGCTGGCCTGCAGCTCAGCTCAGTCCTGGCTTGCACTGGGTTCTGGACCTACCCCCATTGCAGCTCTGCATTTAAAGCAGCTCAGTTCTGGCTTGTGCCTGGTCCGGGAGCTCAGACCCTTCCCCCCCCTGGACAGAGGCTGCCTGGGGACTATAGAATACTCAACTAACCACTAAGATTTCATGAGGTTAATCGACTATTCAATTAACCGATATTTAACATCCCTAGTAGTGACATAGGCAAATTTATCTTAAAATATTTAAGCCATGTGAAAAAACCCTACATCATGGAAGTGTTATCATTTTACAGAAATTCCCAATTATGCATTTATATTTGGCAATGCAAAAATCTTTCTCCCTGGAGTGTCCTTTTGAATCTCTTACCTCCATCATCAAACAGCCACCAAACATCAATTGTTCCTTTCCCTTGTTTCTTTTTAAACTGATTGCTGGCTTCTAGCAGCCTCTGATTGAATTCACCCACATGCATAGACTGGATTGTGTTAATGTTGCTGTCTGTAATGAGAAAGAAGACTGTATCTTCTTTTCTTTTGAGAACTGAAGCAAAGTAACTTTCTGATAAATGTTTTTAGAAAACAAGGAAAAAAACACTGTCATTGGAGAGAGATTTTTCTTGCTTTCTTTTTCTTTCTAGGAATTGGAACCCTTTGGACAAAATAATGAAATGTTTGCCAGGGAGTAAAAAATGATTAGTGAAATATTGTCTAATCTCTTAATAGTCATATTACCGTTTACATTAAAGAAAGAATCTATGATAGTTTTAAAATGTGGGATTATAAAGCACTGTGTTGATTTCAGATCATGGCATAAAATGGATTCACTGTTAATTGTTACATAGATAATGTATTGCAATGATTTAGCACCGAAGCCTACAAATATTTATGCATATTTATGCATACAGCTGTTGGAGGTACCTGAACTGTCTTGGTAACATGGTTCTTAGGCCTTAACCCAGGATACCTTTACTGTACAATTAAATCATCTTTTTTAATCTTAATGTGTCAGTGTACACAACTTCCATAGGTACCAACTGGAATTGCAGTGCCTGGGAAAGTTTGCTCTCATTTGTTAGTTTTTATGATAGTGAGACTTTATTGCATGAAATTGTAACTGCTGTAAAAGGGAACAGATTTCTGTGAATTAGATAACCTATTCTAAAATCGATTCTTAATTGAAACATAGGCAGATAAAATGTTTTGAAAAATGTAAGAAATAACAATTTTTAACCTTTTATATTACAAACACATTAGTGTGTTGCAAAATATAGAATCTTCCATAAAATACATTATAGGGTTTGCTAAAGGGAGATATGGACAACAAACTAGATACAGAGAAGGCTGAGTTGGGGCAAAGATCTAAAAGCTTTTCAATTCTACCATAGCTATTCTGGGCGATTTCTCCATGTAGAGAAGCCCTAAGGATAAGAGGAAAATGTAAGCATGGGACATACATTACATAATGGATGTCCCATGCTTACATTTTCCTTTGTATTAATTAAAAATATGCTTTGCATTATGTTGCAATGTTGGTTCTATCTAAAAATGTACATTTTGTTTATACACTAACAACACCTTTTCCCATTCCATCATTCTTTGAAGCCAATGACTTTATTACAGTTTATCTTCCAATGATTTCAGAGACAGTGTCAGAGCAATATTTAAAGTGGAGCAGACAGGCTTCTTTATAGGTTTTGCTCTGATGTATTAAGTTCAGAAGATGCTTTGTACAGTCTTTCAATGTTCCTAGAGTTTTTACAAGATAATTATAAAACAATTATCTGATTTCCTGTGTAGTATGGCATCTATTTTGGTAGTTCCAACAACAAAATGGGAAGATAGGAATATTTATTAACATAATGTATTTCTATATTTCTGTTTGAAAAATATGCTGGACAAAAGTGTTCAATATGTATTTCCTATTAGAGCGGTATAGAAATCCTTTCCTGCTGAATATTTCCATTTTCTTAAAAGGGCAGATTCTGCCAAAATGATATTTCCCATGCAGAATTCCCAACCAGTTCTTTTTTCTTTTTGAACTGAAGAGAAAAGAGAAGTTGGAACACGCCATATTTTGTAGCATTTGTTATGAAAGGAGATTCTATTCTAACATGTAAAATTAACTGAACACTGCCATGTAAAGAATTGATTACATTTTGTGCTAATAGTCTATGTCATCTTCTTGATATCTCTGGGAGTTAGGTGTACAGAAAGGCCATATTCTCTGTCAGAGAAAATTCAAAAAATATTTTTATAAATGCAAAAATGGTTTTGGATGGGTCATTCTCATACCCTAACAATTGTGAAATGAGAATTTAAATTCAGTAAGCACTTTGCTGTAGGTTTACTATATTTCACATATAGGTTTGTTTATCTACCATATACATTTTAATATTCTAGATCCTGTCACATTATACTACTCACAGGCCATTGAAATAGTTTCATAGCACTTATATGTTTGCTTTCAGTGCTTATGCATACATTGGTTCGCTCATTTAATATGGTAATATATTCAAAACATAGAATCAGAAACATTTTTTACATTTTTCATCTACACGTTGTGTTTTAGGTGTACATTTGTGTTTGTTCAGGAGAGAGTTTGAGTTTAATTGTTCACAGAATTTTGTGCACAGTTCATCACTTTTATAAAACTTCAGAAAAATGACATCGCTACAAATAAGATCTTGTTGATCTGGGTCTGTTCAGACATATAGTAACCATACTCAATTTTATCAATTAGATTAAAAGTAAAAAAAACAAAGACATGCATTTCATCTGAAAAATGACAGAAGAAATTAGGAGGAGTCCAGTGGCACTTTAAAGACTAACAAATTAGTTAAGAAATTAGTCTGTCATATCTGGTAACATCTTGTATCAGCAGAGGTCACTATATACCTTATTACAGGGTATATTGGTATGCCAACTAATACATTTATGTTCGGGAGAACACTCAATTGGTGAATTTCCCAATGTGTTGTCTGAATTAAATTCCAGTTCCCCTAGGGTAAAGTCAAAGGAGGCTGTTGTAACTTAAAAGCTTTCCTTTATAATGAAGGTATAGTTGTGTATCAGTTAAAGTGTTATAAAGTGTCCTTTTACATCATTTAAGATCTTACCTTTTTTGGTTACATGCTTTGTAATATTGAGTTTTTTGGCTTTGCTAAAGAATCCACGGATACCACAATTTTCTTCTTCAAATTCATTGTCTTTAATGGTAGCTTCTAGTGCCAGCCTCTCCTGCTCTAACTTCTCTAATTCCTCTGTTAATTGAAAACAACACTGCTGAAAACTAGTAACACAATCATTTACAGTTTAAACTAAACAATTGATGACAATAACATTGAGAGTTATAATTATCTGTTGTGATTCTTAGTATCCACTGTAAAAATATTGGGATAATATCCATTCTTGTGAAATGGTTTTCCTAGAAGATGACAGAAAACTCAATCTGCAAAATCTCTATTTCAGGGTACACCATACTTCTCTAGAGAGATTGCATTGCTATCCAGTGCTTTCTATCTTTAGTTCGCTAGTCCACTAGATTAGAAATATCAGTATTAGTTAGATAATACTTTGGGTTTGTTTTCTTTTAAGGATATCAAAGCACTTTATAAAAGTTGATTTTCTCCAGATTGGGGAACACAGGCACAGATTTATTAAATAATTTGTTCAGGGCTGCTGATGGTGGGAGACAAAGGAGCAGTTACCCCAAGGCCCTATGATTTAAAACGGCATGGGGCTCCACGCTGCTGCCACTGCTACTGCAGCACCAACAGCGGCTGGAACCCTGGGCCCTTTAAATCACCACTGGAGCCCTGCACGGTGTGGTCCAGGTGGTGCTGAGGACTGTCTGGCGAAAGAGCTGAGGGCTCACAGTCCGTAGCCTCATCCCTTCTGCCCAAGCCCCTGTCCCTGCCCCTTCCCCCTCCCCACACGCACACATGCACACACACTGCCCAAAGCCCTGCAAAGCCTGCTGTCCATGGTCCCATGTGTCGCACTGGGACCATGTGTCTTTAGGCCAGAAATGAACACCAGATTGTAGTCTAACCTCTATATATCTCTTAACACCAACATCACCCAGCACCTGCGCACTAGGGCCTGGTCTACACTAAATCAGAAGGTCAAAGTAAGATATGCAACTACAGCTATGTAAATTATGTAGATGGAGTTGACATATCTTACATCATGTTTCCGCACCATCCACACAGCAGGAGGCCGATGGAAGCATTTGCTCTCATCAGCTTCCCTTACTCCTTGTGAGGAGCAAGAGTCCTGGCACTGAAGGGGGCACTCTTTGAGTTCCATCTAGTGGATCTATATTACACCCGCTAAATCAAACTTTAGAAGATACAGTATTTGGTCCTGCCATGAAGGCAGGGGACTGGACTCGATGACCTCTCAAGGTCCCTTCCAGTCTTAGTATTCTATGATTCTAAGATTGACTGCGGCAGATAATCTGTGTAGTGTAGACATGCCCTAAGTCCAACAACCAAAATTAGAACAAAGTACTATAGCCCACAGGAGATTAGACTACTACGTGCCTGAGACAGAGAAAAGGCAGGCGTGAGGTGAGGTTACTAAGTAAGGTCCCAATGCACAGCCCTCTGAAGTTAATGGAGTCTTCTCACTGACTTCAGTAGGCTGTGGATCAGATTCTAAATTGTGAATAAAATCTAGTTGCCTAATTCTCAGTTCCCTTCAGTAATCACAAGAGCAGGCTGACTCCTATTTTGGGATGCTCATAAATATTTATGTACTTGCACTGAATATGTGACCACAGTAAATACTGGAAATATTGCAGTACTTTATCTGATGTTGATGCATTTTGAAATGCTTATTGCAGAGACAGAAGAGTCAGCTAAACTATTCTGTAAATATAAGGTATACAAAATAGCTTCTGTTTTGGAGAAAATGAGCTTTTTCTCCAAGGAAAAGTAGCATCTGCTGCTACTAAATTTATTATGGTGAGGCACTAGTTAATATAAAATAAGCATTGGTCTGTAATAAGCTGCTTTTTTTTTTTAATAAGGAAAGGTGTTTTCATTGTAGTGAGACATGGTGCAGAAGTAATCTTCCTTGGCAGGTAAATTACCTCTGTGTGTGTGTGTAATCATCTGCAGTCACTAGAGTTTATTAGTGCTGTTGGCATTTGAATTGCTAACATTTCCTTTAAATTAGACTCTAGTATGATAGCATAGTGCCTGTGTTGATTAGAACGTGATGATAACCACTGACACACACTTATTCAAAACTAAAGATTCAGTTATGCTTTTAAACATAATGCTATGGTGAATGTAATAAAACATTCTGATAGATTACAGGTCGAACCTCTTAAATCCGTGAATCTCTGGTCCGGCAACATCTGTGGTCTGGCAGGATCAGGATGTTGCTGGACCAAAGAGCCCTGGTGCCTGGGAATGCGAGCCAGCCAGTTAGTCCAACAGAGGGGAGCCCTACCATCAACTTGGTGAGCCCTGTCCCCAGAGAGCCCCGTCCAGGACAGCGGGGCAGCCACAGAGCCCGATCCCCTGGGAGCCTCGGCCAGGCGGGGCAGCAGTGGGACTGGCGAGCCCCATCTTCATGGAGCCTTGTCCCAGCGCAGCAGCAGCAGGGCAGCAGCAGGGCAGCCGCAGAGCTCTGCCCCAGGGGAGCCCTGGTGGGGTGCGGCAGAAGTGGGCCGTGGTGGCTGGGGAGCTCCGTCCTTAGAGAGCTGGTTGCAGCATGCTGAGTCCAAGCCCCATAAGCAGCCAGGCTGGAGCCCAGTGGCAGTGGGGCTGGAGTGGCGTCAGCCAGAGGGGAGGGGCACTATCGGGAGGCCAGTGGAAGCGGACCACCCTGATCCCTTGATCCAGCAAATTGCCTCATTCGGGGCTAGTCAGGTCCCAAGTGTGCTGGACTAGGGAGGTCCAACCAGTAGAAAATGTTCAGTTTGGCAAAAAAAAAAAAAAAAAAGCTATTACACTGGAGTCTTAGAGAATGTGCTTTCCCAGAGAGTTTTAAAATAGGAGTCAATTTTTAACTGTTTCCCAGACAAGTAAATCGAAGTGGTAGGGATATCAACAGGGAAGACCACAGGGGCTGATTTAGAATTTAAAAGTGTGTTTGGAAGTAGAGTGCTCAACTGCTCTAGTTTTTTAAATGGAAGTGCTGGAATTTCTTAGTCCTTAATTACCTTAAAGGGGACTTGCTATTGGGAATTACAAAATTAGCTTGCCCACTAAAGAAGATGGGCTTTAGTGTTGTGGTTTGTGGTTACTTGCATAAAAGATTCACTATTCCACATGTCTCCCTTAGGTATAATGACTACATTTTGGTATGTGTATCAACAGGAAGGAAAAATGAAAAAAGCAAACCTCCAGCTGATGGCAGCAAAGAGCCATCATGCTGTTTTATGATTATACATATACTCATTTTTGTATTAGATCCATTCCAGTTCATGTACAGAAAAATACTTCATTTTATGAACAGTGGATTAATCACCATCGCTCAGTTGGATGTTTCCCCTTGAGTGGACTAACTCTCAGAGGAAAAATAATTCTGTTGAAGCCCTGAGGGTTCTTCTGGAGAGGGGGTGGTGGGTTGTTTGTTATTTTCCTCTCTAGGTGTGCTTGGGAGGCAGGGAGATGCCTCCAAACTTACACATCCCAAGCATGAAAAGAGAATGTAATGGTAACTGTGTGGTTCCAGGAAACCTCTGTACTAGAAGAACCCTGCCACAGAAAAAGATACTGGCCATACTACATGCTTACAAGTAAGAGACAGTAGCTAGCTGTGTTGCCTCAGGAGAGGGACAGGAACCAAAGTGTGATTCTGAGAGCCACAGTCTTATCCCTTGGACCATGGGGATTTGACAAGGAATCCATGCCAGACTTTTTCTGGCACAGCTTACTTCCCTCTTTGGACAGGTATCTGTAACTGCTTTAGCTCTGTATTTTGGAATGACTAGATTTCAAGCCAACAGTGGAGATTTAATTTTTTTCCCACTAACATGGAGAAAATGGTGTGATGTTCCAGCAGTTGCACATATTTTATTGATGCTCAGCTTGTGGGTATCTTACATTAATTAAGCTATAGGTTATCAAGTCATATAGCAGGGTTCAGCAAATTGATATGTTTGGAAACCAATAGGAAAATGGTAGTTTTAAAAAGAAGCATACCTTAAGAATAGATGTTAAGTGCAATTCCATTATTCCATCACTACATACCTTGAACCTGGAGGACTTGAGATATATCAAAGCCTTGGCTAATTCTGACGATAACCACACCAAGCTCAAAATCAAATGCATCGCTGAAATAAAAAAATAAAAGTATTATGGGCACTTTCTCACCAGTGATTTGGCAAAAAAAAAAAAAAAAAAGGTGGGTAAGGTAACCTAAACTAAATTCTATATTCCCCAAAGGACAAATAGTTAAACTCCATTTACCCACATTTGCTCTTATCTACAATACTGCTTACAGCAGACATGTCGTGTGTAGAGCTCCTAACTTAAAGACATTCAGAGAAATGCTTGATATTAGCCTTTGTGGGCCACACACTGCCCTGCGATGTTTAAATCCATCGGAGGTGAAATGTGGCCCAAATTAAGTGAATGTGAATTTGCAGTGTTCCGGTGATCTCCTCCCTCAAGACAGAGGAGTTGGTGCTTGTGAGAAACAGAGACGCTGTCCCTGAAATGGACCTTCTCTCACATTTTCCTCCAAGCTCCCCCTTGACATCTTTTTAAGGACTTGTGCCACCCTTGAGTAGCTTCTCCATGCTAGTGTTCAATTCCAATCCCACTGAATGAGATGTGGAGTAGATTTTCCTGCTGACTGAACCAGCAGTAGCTTGTGGGCAGATTTGCTGCTGGAAATTTAGACCATGCTAGGAGCAATTCACTTCTGAGTGGCTACTGCACCCTGGCCATAACCTAACCCACAAAGTTGCTGAGCCTTGGCCTTATGATTCATGAAGGAAGGGGTTTCCATGGTGCTTTGGGCCTACAGGACAATGCCATTATTCTCTCTTATCATCCATTGTGTTTGGGTTTTTTTTCCCCCCATCCCAGTGCACAGATAAGAAGAAAATGTAGTTCTACAAAACTGGGAACTGTGCAGCTTCCATATGCAGCTTTGTCAAAGCATCTCCACTGTGGAACTGATGGGCCTTCACTGCACAGGTGTTGCCTGGTGTGCCACAGTGGGGATAATTTTGTCATCTGAATGTCCTTTAGGAACTTGGTTGAGCATATTTTCATTCATGAGCCTAGAGGGAGATGGAACTCAGATCTCCAAAGATGAAAAGTTAGATCACCAGCTAGCATTTCATACTTTTAGTTTTATTTACTAGGAATACTTTTTATTATCTAAAAAATCTTTTCTTTTTAGAAATGCAAAATAATTTGAGTCCACAGAAATATTGTGATGAAAACAAAACTTACTGTATAACACCCACGTAGTTTTCAATTTGTACAGCAGATGCATCCCTCCAGTCTGTTTTAAATCCCAGTACCAAGGTATTTGGTCTCATCCTACCCAAACCTGAGGCCTAGTGATATTAAAAAATACTGCATGAAAAGGTACATATGCACAGGCTGTTGCTGTAAATGAGAAGTAATGGCAAAAGATAACTGAAGTAATGTTCTGGATATTCTTAAGATTTGATTGCATTTTGTGAATGTCCTTCATGCCTGTACCCAAGCAGAAAGTAGAAAGATTAGGTCTACATTATTCCAGTCATAAATGGCTTTTAGATGAAAGAAATGTAGTTTTGCTAAATTAGCATTCATTTGCATTTCTTCTGACATGCTCTCATGAAAATGGTTCAGTAACTTAAAACCAAGAGACAATTTGCGCTGCTGTTTGTATGCCCTTTCTAACACAACAGCATCAAGCTTCTGTCTGGCTTGTAACATAAAATAAATAAGCAAGTGTTTGATGTTCCTTTAAGGACCTGAAGTACTCAGAGGGAGAAATGGCAGTCCTTTATTTAAAAAAAAAAATCTTTGCTTTAGTTTAGGAATTTTTACCATCTAGGTGAGATGATCTGAAAGTAACTGAGCAAACCTTATATGTATATAATAGTTTGGAAATATACAGGAAGAAGAGGAGATTTTGGCAAGATGTGACATCAAACCAGGCTTCTTCCAACAAGATGTTCAAAGCAGGTTTTAGGTAGAGATGGGCCTCAGTGCTAAAAGCTGGATGCAGATGTAAAAGGTGACCAAATCTTGATTCAAGCTGCTTCCCCATAGTTCCAGTTAATCTAATTTGATTAAGTATGAGTGTAGACTGAAAAATGCAATCTGTTAGGAACATTTTCTTAGAATACACAAATATATTGGCTCTTGAGATATTGCATTTGCATATTTTTATTGCTATCAAAAGGGAAATGGATAGAGCCACGGGAAAATTGTTTTTGTGAGTTGTACTGACACATTCATATTGTACACATTTAAATGAATAGCTTGTCTACAAAACAATTTCATAACGATTTTCTCCAGGATAATCTACCGGTGGTATGGCCACTTTCCCAAACTACTGAAAGGGAAGTGTTTATTTTGCACTCATGTACCTGATTTTGATCATGGCATTTTAAAAAAGATGGAAGAAAAGATCATTAGGAGATAATAGCTCTTAGAAGCAACAAAAAAACTACTGCTTGGCAAGCTGTTCTGTACACAAACTCCAGATAAAATCTCACTGAGCTTTAATACAATAGAAAGATTTATTAACACATTGCCTTATTAATACATTATCTTACTCCCCACTGCCGTCCATTGAACAAACATGATAAAACCCAATACAGGTTGGTCTTCCCTAGTCCGGCACTCTCAGGACCTGACCAGTCCCAAATGAAGGAATTTGCCAGACCAGGGAAGGTCCCCTGCCACTGGCTCCCCAGCCTGCTGCCCCTCAGTGTTCCTAGCTCTGCTACTGCCTCAGCCGAGCTGCCACTGGCCCTGGACAGGCTGCTGGCCCTGCTGCCTCTGATGCCAATCCTAGCCGGGCTGCCAGTGGCCCCCAGCCTCGGAGTTGCCAGGCCACAGGCTCTGACTCTGGCTCCTGCCAGACTGCTGGGGGCTCTGGCCCCAGTCATGAGCCACTGCAGGCTGCTATGGGCTCTGGCCCCAGCGCCCCCACTGCTGCCAGCTGCCACAGACTCCGGCTCCAGCCCCATGCTGCCAGCTCTCCTGCCACTATGCTCCCTGGGCTCTCTGGTCCAGGAACATCCATGGTCCGTGTTGCTGGACCCGAGTATGCCAGTTTTGGGAGGTGTATCCTAAATCCTACCAGTGAGTGGCTGTTACGAGAGAACTGACAAAAAGTCTTTTGGGTGTCCATGCTCTGTACTGAGATTCACATGGGTGTTTCACACATGAAAATGATAAGATTCTTCCCCCATATTTTACCTCTAGATGTACATGTTTACATACATGCTTGTGAAAGACAAGGAAATGGAGGATCTAAAAGTGGTAGCAGTTTAGCCTCGGACAATGCTATCTTCAGTGAAGTTAGGTTAATTTTAATGGACTGTTTAAAAGCAATCTGGAATATGTTTGGAGTGTTAGGAAAATGTTTCAGGAAGTGAATTTTTATTAATTGAGGTGAGCTTCACTATTTTTGCAAAATTATATAAAGTGATAAAAATATTTTCTGTGAAATGAAATACAAAAACATTCTCAAATGTTTAATGTACTACATATTACCAACCAACAGAACTCATTTGCAGTGCACTAACTACAGGCGCAGACATTGGTATGGTGCCCTAAAGGCACCTCTGTTTTTGTAATAGGGACTCATTCATTTGGGATAGAATCACCCCGCTTTGTTTCACTGTTCCATATCCTAGAACCAAATCTGTTCTTGAAGTAAACTATACTACAAACAGAGGTATCATCAGGACACCCTCTACATTTTTAACATGTTATTCATATATACGAGACCTTTTAGCAAGTAAAGAGTAAAATGCTTGATGTCAGGGAAGCTTTGATGTAATGCTCTTCAATGCATTTTGTAAATAAAAAGCTTACTTGAAGAAGACTTTTGACTCCATCTCTAAAGCTGTCAGCTGCCACTGCAGCGTAAAATGCTTTTCTTTTGTTCTTTGTAAGCCAGGCCTGCTTTTTTGCCATGCCACTGTTCATCTCTTTAACACATAGCTTGCGTGGTCCCTGTGGTATGCAATAAAATATTAGTAAGAAGACTTTGTTTTATTCACTGCACTGTGATTTTGAAGGTGTTTCCTAGTCTGCTGTTTGGGAGAAGTCAGAAAAATACATTTCCAAAAAGAGTCCATGGAGATTCAGTGCTTGTAAAAGAATTGTGCTGGTAACATAATTCACATTCAGTTCAAGAGGACCAAGGCTGTTAATGCTACTTAAATATAGTGATTCTGACAGAAAAAAAAGACTACTCAGAATTGTAACATCTTAGAACAATAGTGTGATGAAGTATCTCTGGGCGAATAAACTCCCTACCTGACTTGACTGCATAAGCAACCCTACATGAAGATTCAGTGGATCTTACATAGTCATTAAAACCCTATCCAGTAAGAGCAAACTGGACATTACCCATCTGGACACACAAACTCCTTTGTTACTGTGTCTTTCCAGTGATCATCTGATAGTTTAATTGGGTAAAATTCAACAGCTACAATATTTGTAATCATTACAGGATTCCCACTGACAACACATAGCTGTTTTTATCACCAGGCTATTTTTACAGTTTCACAAATCACAGCGGTTCATTGTATCACACTTTTATTATCCACTAAACTAAATTTAGCTTAAATTGTTAGCGAAAGAAAAACCAACAAAAATGTTTGCACTAGCACAACCACCTTGTGTTGTATTATAGGCAGAAACAAAATCTTCTAATGCTATATGAAAACTAATAATATTATACAAAGATGCCTAATAAGAAAACTTGCTGAAGCCACACTATGTGAAGTTGTCTAGTCTGGACCCATGGACATCAATGGCAAAGCTCCCATTAACTTCAGCAATGTAGTACCAGGGCCATATACTCATGCAGGACATATCAAACTTAGGCTATGTCTAGATTGCATTGCTTTTCGGGCTACTGGAAGTATCCTGAAAAAGCAACGCCGCATCCAAGAAACGCATCTGCTTTTTCAAAAATTGTTTCGAAAGAACGGATATGCTCTTTTGCCATCCAAACCTAGTTCTATGAGGAATAAGGGATGGCTCGAAAGAGCACTTTCATTCACAATTTGGCACCATGTAGATGCGCCACATTTCGAAAGAGTCTCTTTAGAAAGTAAATTGGAAAAATTTGCGGTATGCAATTTGCGTATCTTTTTCCGATTTAACAGTGCAGTCTAGATGTAGTGTATTAGCCCTCACTAGAAGGTTGTAAATTTTAATGTTCACTACATATTGCGTACTAACTGGCCCATGTCTCACTTGTTGCCATGAACTACAAGTTCTCTGGTATGACAATGTAATACAATTTGAATGGAACTACATTAACATGCACTGAGGAACTTTTGGTGTGTGGCAGCAGGGTCCATGTTGGCCAATTGCTATACAACACACTGGTGTGCAGTAAAATTTACACCCCTTTAGTGCAGTCTAAGGCACCATGCAGAGAAGCCCAAAGACTTGTCTGGGTTGGAAAGGAGCTTATCTAGGTCTTCTAGTACACACTTCTGCATTTTGGTAGCATTGATTTAATTATTACTTGGTGAAAGGTGCATTATCTAGATTTGACTAGTTCTAACAAGGGTAAGTCTATAACCCTTCTTTGCAGCTTGTTCCAGTATTTAGTTTTATTATAGTTAACAAGTTTGTCCTGACATTTAAACTACACTTTTCACTGTAGCAATATAAGCTTTTTGTTTGTGGTTCTCTCCTAACTAAAAGACCAGATCCCTATAATCTTTATTGCATCTTTTCCCAACACATAGTTGTAGATACTAGGGATGTGAACTGGTAACCAGTTAACTAGTCTCTGAGAGCAGCCCCCTGTTTGTGGCCCACCGCAGGTGGAGGGCTGCTCCAGCCCCATGGATGTCTGGAGGTGGCCACCCCACGCGTGTGGGAGTCAGGCACAGAAGCCAGCCACTCTCATGCAGGAAAGAGGGGACAGGAGCAGCAGCTGGGCTGGAGCAGTCCCCCCTGGGATCCCGCTTAATCAGTTAACCAGTTAAACCTAAGGTTTAACCGGTTAACTTATTAAAAGGAATATTATATTATCTCTAGTAGCTACTTATCATATAATAACAAAAAGGTGTACTTAGGTAGCTCCATTCTTCAAAATATTCTGGAGCAGAATCCCATTTTTCCCAAAAGCTGGTTTGCTAGAACTTGGGTATTTTGATTTATGTCCTCTATTCCTGAGACCATGCTGCCTTCTTTTCCCTCCACTCTTTTCTCTAGCCTCTGTGCAACTATTTTTTTAAAGCTTTTCCTTCTAATTCATATTTTTCCAAACCTTTTCTCATTTTTGGTTGGTCTATTATGAACTCTGAGACACATCTCAATAAGGCAGTAAGCAGCAGGCTCCACATCAGCTGATAGCCATCTTGTCAAGACACATGACAAAATTCATTGACATGCTGTACTCAGCATCAATGGCAGCATTGTGAGCCAAACGAGGAGAGAATGGAGCTCTTCAGTACACACTGGAGATTTTTGCTTTTAATGTTTAGGTTCACATACATAGACCCTACCGTATATACTTGGCAGCAGATGCAGAGACCATTGTTCTTTGTGAATGAATGTGTGATGTCTAATAGAGCAGGTCTTGTCATGGGTCCTCCCGTTAATACTATGCACTGGGGTCTGGAAGAAGGGGAAAACAGTTTACATTTAATTGGGAGTCTGTCTAACCCCAGATTGAGCCATTCACTACTTCCCTGCAAACCTTACCTGAAGTTTTTCACATGATCTTCTATAGCAGTTAATTCCAGTGCACTGTCTAATGCATTAACATAGTAAAGAGCCTGTGCAGATGAGCCCCAATTTACCTCTGTGTATGACAAAGAAAAATACAGCATATAAAACTCTTTTCTAAGTTCGGTAACAAATGTCAGCATGCACTTCTCCATGAGCCATAGCCCTCAGCCACACAAATACGGGGTGTACGTGAAAGAGGCGTGATACAAATACAAATGTACAAATGAATCCTGTCTCATTCTTTGTGTGAAAAGCATAGGAAATGTTCTTCCTCTGCTTAAGAAATGTTTTGCTCTCTGTTCCATTAACTTTCTTCCTCTCTCCCACACATAAAATGGACACCCCTGAGTAAAGCATTTGCATTTGATGTGATATTCAGCAGAGGAAATGAAGCCATTAGAAAGGCACATTACTAGCTCCAATGAGTTGAAAACCACGTGTTTTCAAAGAAGAAAATTGAAGGTATGCCAGCCCATCACAAGCCAGTTTGTTTTGCTACTGAATGCTTACTGTTGCAACCTCTTTATAATGTATGGAGTCTCAGAGACAAAGAATACTGCCATGGTAAAGGAACACTTGTGTAACAATATAACATGCCATTGTCCTTTCTTCCTACAGCTAACAGCCAACCTGTTCGATCGCCTCACCCTTCAAAGGCATGCACTGGGCATTGTCAATGGTCCTGCTCCCTTCTGGAGCTAGGTTTCAGTGCAGAGCTGTAGTGAGGTGGTCACCCCGCTCCAAGCATAAAAAGGGTTAAAACAATTAGGGGGCCAATCATAAGAGGCCTTGCAGCAGCTAATCAGAGCCCAGGAGGGCTGTATAAAAGAGATGGCTGGCCAGGCTCACTCAGCCTTGCTCCAGCTGTGGAGCAGGAGGGACCTAGCTGCCAGGGAAGCTGGAGGCTTCCTGATACAGAGCTGGGCTGGGGAAAGGCGGGTAGAGCTGGGGAAGCTCTGGCCAGGCAAGCTCCCAGGGTACGTCTGCACTGCAACGTTATTTTCAGGTATTCTAGTCTTCACAGCAAGTCCGTTATTTCGGGCTTGCTATTCTGACATCCCTGTAAACTTCATTCTACGAGGAGTAAGGGATGTTTCGGAATCGTGCTTTGTTTCGAAATTTGGTGCTGTGTAGACAGCGTCAAATGACGACATAAGCTATTTCGAAATAGCATCTACATAAGATACCCAATTTGCGTAGGTCAAATAAGATACTCAATTTGCGCACCCCCAGGCTGCAGAGCCTGAGGCAAGGCCTGAGGGCACTAAGGCTGCAGGGAGGCAGCCAGGGCAGCTGAAGGCAGCAGATCCATACCACTGCAGTTTGCCCCTAAGGCAGAAGCTAGATGAAGACTGGCAGTAGGGTCACTGGAGCAAAGTGGGCATAGGGGGTTGAAGGTTCCCTAGCGGGGAGAACCCCAGAGTGTGGAGGCATTGCAGTCGGGCAGTACCCAGAGGGAAGGATGCTATGGTCTTGAAGTTACATGGGCCCTAACACAAAGTGGTGAGAAAAAAAGGTAACAGCAGGCAAAACACTGGCCAAAAGGGGGTGCTCCCGCATAGGTTGGATTCCCGAGTGACCAGCAGGAGGCACCATAGTGGTGCGTCCTGCCATATTACAAGAGCCAAGTGGCAGCTCTGCATCCAACACACCTTGGGCTTCTTGGCACAGCTGCTGAACTTCTAATGCACATAAGGACTTGAGAGATGCAGGGGGCAAGAAGTATTAGTTCATCCCTAGACCAGTGAAAGAAAGGAAAGGAAATACTAGTGCCCCAGGATCCTAAACATAGTTGCAAAGGAACTCTGAAGATTTGGAGAGAGCGGAAGCTGTGTACCATTGTGCCTCCTAAAGGGCCTGCTGGCAAGGCAGCCCATCAGTATTCCCTAAGACTGATTCTTAGCGCAGAAAGGAGAAGTAAGTAGTAGGGGTATGTCAAAACATCTGAAATAAGAAGGGGGTTAGTCCTGGGCTTGTGGCAGGAGAAAAGCCAGGGAATGTTCCTTCAAATTCCAAATGTGAACTTGCAGGGATTGGCCCCGTGTATCCCGGCAAACTGAATGTTCATGAACCAAGTACTGCAGGGATTGCACAAATCCAGCAAGTGGCAGGTCTAATTATGGGCATGTGTAAAAATCTAACTTAAATTCCCAGCTGTTTGCTAAGATGCTCAAGACTGTTGGTCTGGCAGAATGTGATCATTCAGCTGTACGTAATCACTTTCCAAAAGCCAAATCTTTTTGCTGCTGATATCCTTCTTGCTCACTTATACTGATGTTTGGCTGAAGAAATCAGAGTGGAAGTAAATTATTTCTAAATGCTGTGGTCATGCCTGTGTAAATGGGGAGCTATACCAGTTATACCAGTGTAGAATTAGTATCATATGCAACTTTCTGATTTCTGAACATGGTTTTTTTCGTTTTCTTTTTCCTTCCCAATGTAGGAAAGAACATCACGCCTTGCTGAGTATCACTAAGCTGCCAAAAAGAATGTAACATTCTATGTGGGTGGTTAGTAGAAGTGTTCCTCTCCTGGTGGGACAGAGGGAGAGAGTTTCTATGCAGATATGTAAGCTGGATAGCTTGCTGCTTTTTATATGTCTTCACAGCTGAATTAGCCCAGGTGATTGGAACCCAGGTCTGAACATCTGGTTAGTCTTGCCTAGTGTGAACCACCATAGAGCAAAGTCCTGCCTGAGTTACAGGCCGTGTCTAGACTACATCCCTTTTTTGGTAAAGGGATGTAAATTAGGCATGTCAATATTGCAAATGAAGCCGGGATTTGAATTTCCCATGCTTCATTTGCATAATGGCGGCCGCTGCTTTTTTTGAAACGGGCCTTTTTTGAAAAAAAAACAAAAAAAAGGCAGTTTAGACGGGGCATTTTCGACAGAAATGCCATGTTTCGAAAGATCCTGTACTCCTCAAGACACAGCATCTTTTGAAATGGGACATTTCTGTCAAAAATGCCCCATCTAAACTGCCTTTTTGGGGAGGGAGGGGTTTCGAAAAAGCCCCGTTTTGAAAAAAGCGGCGGCGACCATTATGCAAATGAACTGCGGGAAATTCAAATCCCGGCTTCATTTGCAATATTGATGTGCCTAATTTACATCCCTTTACTGAAAAAGGGATGAAGTCTAGACGTAGCCATACTGTCATCTTTGGTTCTGCATTTCCCTATGCCTATCACTAGGACTTCTGATGGCATAGTCTGTGGTTTTTTGCGTTGCAATAAGACGAGGTGCTCTAGGATTCTTGTTCATCCTTCTAGGCATTGGAGGACTATCTGCACTCCATTGATGTAGCCTAGATCCTCATTGCAAAATTGGTGGGTAAAGAATTTGCGTGAAAGTAGTATCCAGGCTCTATAATTCACACCTAGCTAGTCCAGGTGGAAAGCATCACAAACTCCAGTGAGAGAGTCTTGTGTGTTCCAGTAAGGGGGGAGAAGATCCGGGCCACACTGAGATAAGAGCCCCAGTTAACTCTCCAGTAAAGAAATAGCCTGAAAGTAGCGACTGTTCTGATGTAAGACTTCAAATGGAGGAGTAGCAGATGATCCACTTCTGGATTTTAAAAAAAGAAAGAACAGCTTGGTTCATTTGCACAAGTGAGTCTGCTAAGACCAGCTGAGCTAGACTGCTAGTTGCAAAAGTCAGATAAAGCAGTATGGCTGTGTCTACATTGGCACCCTTTTTCGGAAAAGGGATGCTAATGAGACCAGTCGCAATTGCAAATCCGCGGGGGATTTAAATATCCCCCGCGGTATTTGCATTTACATGGCTGCCGCTTTTTTCCGGCTTGGGGCTTTGCCGGCAAAAAGCACCAGTCTAGACGGGGATCTTGCGGAAAATAAACCCTTTTCCGCAAGATCTCTTATGCCTACTTGAAAGGGTGCCAATGTAGACACAGCCTGTATGTTTGGGAGCAAAATCTCCCTCAGTAGATTCTCCTCAGTGGTGGTTCTAGCACCAGCAGGGCTGGTTGAGAAGGCCAGATGAAAGCTGCAGCTTGAAATCCTTTTAATCTAGGAATGAGTAACAGAGTTTATACCTCCTAAAGAGAGTTGGAGTTTGTGATTAGGGCATTTCCTTTCGGCTTCCCAGAGGGGATGGATTATATGTGCTATAGAGAAAGGACCTTTATTAGAGAGCCATATTTTGGAAACTTTAAAGTAGTATACTCATGTCTTAGTGATAATTTTTTTTTTGCCCATTTGTCCCAAATTCTCTATTAGTCTTGGGCTTTTTCTATACACTGAAGTTACATTGGTTTAACTTGAATCAAATTTAAAAACTGGCTTAGTGAAACCCATGCCTACCTCTGCATGAATGCTCTAATATCTGTTTACACTAAGTTTATATCAGTTCAGATTGTGCCCATTTATCAAACTGATTTCAGAGCATCCACACAAACAACGTACATCTGCTTAACTCAATTGGTTTAAAATCATACCTTAAGTTAAACTGGTACAACTTTGTGTTTAAACCAGTCTTTGAGCTATCGCTGGGCTGTTTGTAATACCCAAAATACAAAGAGCTTTTGCTTTAAGTAATGTGTAGAGTGGGATTTCACTGTAATTCATTGTGTTCTGCCCATAGTGCTTGGGGGCCTCCAGTTCTCCTGAAGGCAGAAGCTCTGTTGAAAAGGGAATGACCATAGAGTCTAGACAATAGCCTTAAGGATGATTACAGTTACCATAACTAACTGCATGACATAAGTGAACAAAAACAATAAACAACTTTTCCAATCTCACCTGGTTTCTTGTATGTCACATAAATATAGAGGAAGAGCTCAATGACGTAAGTAATGAGAGCTGCCCACCAGTTGATGACAAACATTACACCACAGCACAACATGGCTCCGAAAAGTGACACCCACATGTTGTAATACTTGAATGCAGGTCTCCAGCCTGTTTAAATTAGAATTAGAGAAATCAGAGATGGAAAAGGCCTCTAGGGACCACACTGGAAAATGGTGGGCCTCTAGGTTTATACCTATCAAACATTTGTGTATTGCTGTTGAGTATAGGTGTAACCCACCCACACACCTAGGGTACATCTAGACTATGTTCTTCTTTTGAAAGGAAATATGCAAATTCAACGCTAATTTGCATATCTTCTTCGGATCACTTTTTCGAAAACGGTTTTTTCAAAAACGAAAGCCATTTAGACGCGGTTATTTAAAAAAAAAACCCTTTTTTTGAAAGAACCTTCTTCCTCAAAAATTGAGGTTTACAGGTTCTTTCGAAAAAAGGGTTGTTTTTTTTTTAAAGAACCATGTTTAAACGGCTTTCACTTTCAAAAAAACTGCTTTCGAAAAATTGATCGGAAGAAGATATGCAAATTAGTGCCAAATTTGCATATCTCCTTTCGAAAGTGAAAGCAAGTCTAGATGTAGCCCTACTGAGTAAGATTCACTGTCGCATGTAGTGGCAGTTAGACCACTTAGGCTACGTCTAGACTACAGGGATTTTGCGGGATACCAAAGGTACCCCGCAAAAACCCCACCGCGTTCAGGGAACGTGTTTGCTCTTCCGCTTTTTTTCACAGAAGAGCAAACACGCTCTTTTGGGGAGCCCTGTATACCTCGTTTCCTGTCTAAACTGGGCAAAAAGGCGGAAAAGCCTCTTCCATAAAAGTGATCGGGAAAAGCTACGCAAATTGCATCTAGACCTAGACTTACAGAGAGAGAGAAGGAGTTTGCTGTACAGCAGTGTCAAAGCTGCTACCAGGCCACTCTGGTTTGTTTATTACTGGCTCCACAGCCACAGAGCCTCGCGGCTCCCATTGGATGCGGTTCGCCATTTGCAGCCAAGGGGAGCGTGAGGCTCCGTGGCTGCGGAGCTGGTAAGTAAACAAACTGGGGCGGCCCAGTAGCAGCTTTCTCAGAGTGGGGCCGTGGACTGCTTTGAGAAACACTGCTCCACAGCCTGAGCTGAGAAGCAGAGGGCTTTTAGCTCAGCTGTCCAGGCTCATGCACCAAGCTCTAGAGGTCCCAAGTTCAGGTCTGCCTATGGGCATTACACAGGTGATGGAATGTATATTTGCAGAGCCTGAAGAAGGAAGTGATTTTCTTAAGTAATTGATGACAGCTTTGTATGCAAAAGGTGATGGCTGAGTTGAGATCTCTTGCATATTCAGACCATTGGGGTCTCTTAAGTCATACTGAGGTACTATTGTTCCCTACAGTACCTCTTTGATTGCCTTGTCCAGTCTGGTTTTAAACAGCCAGTGCATTTATATGCTTTGGCCAAATCACAGATCACTGATTCAGAACTCAAAATGGATTTTCCTATCACTGCAGGTAATAGGTTATTGTCTCCTTTTGATGCATTTATATAACTCTCATTAATGTTAATGAGATTTACACATGCACCAAGAGGAGAATATATCCCAAGATTGTAAGTGTTTCTGCCTTTTAAACTTAGAAATCATTTGGGATCACTGCAAAAAAATTGCAATTGGCTTTTAAAAAGGTACTATTCCCGCTGCTCTTGAGCTGTGATATTAAATACTTCCCCTGCTAACAATTAGAATGATGAGTCAAAGAGTGAACCTGCACGGTTTGTGGGTCTCTACCAGGTGTTCTTCAGAACAGAGTCTTCGACAAGGGAAAAAACACTAAAGATATAAGGAGGTCCCCAGAACCCTGGCATGGATCACAATAATAATGATGGAATGGGAGGGCACCACTGTGAAGAAATTTACTGTCCTGAAGCCTTGCAATTAGGAGCATCTATCACTGTAAATTGGCAGGCGACAAAGAAATTAGCTGAAGGAAGCAAGGAAAATTAAGGGAGGAAATTGCTATGGTTTTATATGAAATGTTAAGTAGTTACAGAATCATGACTGATGCACACATGAAGAGCACCAGAGGTAATTGGTACTGAGCTCTATAGCAGCACAGAGCAGATCTGCATTTGTTCAGCTCTGTAGATAATTAGCAGAAGTGCTTATTTTTTCTGCCCTCTGAACAACTGGCAGCATGCAGACTTGGGAGAAGGGAGTTAATATATGTGTTTATGCTGCCACTGTGGTGTCTTTCACACTGGAAATAAAGAGTGTATTTCTCTACTGTTTGAAATGAATAATTGATTTGCAGCAGTGGAAAATTGCCTTTGCTGTTGGTCAAAAGGGGCACCATTCAGGTGGTTCTTATTTGTGGCTGTCAACCTTTCATTCATGAAAATGAAGAGGATTACTCTGGCCATGGTGCTACGAATCTACATGAACCCAAAGTATGAATAGGCAGGGCTTGTTGCATAGAACTGGAAAAAGGGCCTTCTTCTTCTTCTCCCTCCCACCCAGTCCAGGATTTTCAGTGATATAGACTAGTCATGGATCAGAGCTTGGATCAAAACATTAACGTGAGACCTCTGTTGATATCTGGGATGCCTACTTCATGGATCCCAGTCATCCATGTGGAAGGTCTCAACAATTTCTCTAAAGCCCTGCTAGTAGGTATGGCAGATCCATTAGCCATGCTGCCACTATTTTGTTGGTTTATTGCTGCTCTGTGTAACCCCCTATAGGGGCTATCGATTTCCAGTAACAGTCTTACTGTTATTAATAACTTACTACAATATGCCCTGTAGAGCTATTGCATTTACTGGAGAGAAGATCATGCTACTTGATGTGGCCTTTATCTCCCCCCACCACCACACACACACATTCCTGGCCAACCCACTTTCCCCTGGTAGCAGATGGGTCATGTGGAGTTTTGCAAAGGGGAAGGTGGAAGTGATTCTGTAACAGGGAAAACATCCCATGTAGTAACTTTTATCCTTCACTGGATTTCAACACAGCTTTTCCCATTGGTTTGCTCCCTTCCGTACCGTGCAGCTGCAGGGAACATAAGGCTATATATTTCCAGAGCCAAATCACAGACAGAGATACATAACCTGTAGAGATAAGTCACAGTCCTTAGTGGGAGCATGATCAGGCTATATATTGTATATCTTATTTGTTTCCAGTGCAATTAGCCATGTTGATATCAGGACATGAGAGAGACCCATGCGACCCATGAGAGTCCCAGGACATGAGAGAGACATGAGACGTGACCGAGTCAAGGTGGGGGAGCTAATATCTTTTGTTTCTCTTTAGAGCTGGGAAAGGAGAGTTCTGAGGAGCTTGAATCCTTGTCTCTTTCAACAGTGGAAGTTGGTGTAATAAAAGATATGACCCACCCACCCTTTTCTCTGTCATGTAACTTAGTCATTTTACAGATGTTAGTGCTTTCTTTGGACATCAGCTAAATGTTAAGGCAACTTTTTATGCTATTGCAGACTGTGATGCCTACATTCAGCTTGCATAACTAACCTGGAGATTTTGCATATGATGCATGAAAACAGGAGAAGTTAATAAGTGCATATGAAGCCAGGAAGAAGTTGGAGATGATGGGAGCAATGGTGTTCAATTCAGCTGCAAGAAACAAGCACAAATTAGTTTTCATACACATGTGCTTCTGATGGGTCTGGGTGAGACAGCTATTTCCTCAAAATGAACTGACACTTAGATACTGAAGAAGTTCAAGTTACACCTGCAAAACCAGAGTATCTTTCTAATGGGTTTAATTTTAGGCCAGAATGTGACACCCTTACCCATATTGGGTATTACCCGACTACATGAGTGAAATAACTGACTTTAGTGATGCTACTTGTGATATACAGGATTATCGGGGGAAGGGCATCACAATCTGGCCTTTAATTTTGGTTTAAGTATTTAAAAAATGTAATTGAGCAGATGAGGCACTTCTTAAAAACAAAAGAGAGAGAGTGAATTTATTCCTTTCCACGCAGCTTGAATTTGAAGTCTTATGAAAAATTAACTTAATGAATTCCAGACATCCCAAACTGCTGCTAATAATGATCAAATGCTGGAAAGCAGTAGTGGGAGTCGCCAAGGATCAATGCTGTGTGACCAGCTCATTTGTAAATGAAGAGTTGAGCAGAAGTCAATGGGAATTTGCTGAGTGCAAGGGTTTGCAAAATCAGTTTGGTTTGCATAGATCTCTTAAAAGAGATCTGAAATTAATGCCAAATGAAAAGTGCACGAAGAAGTGTTTGTGCTGGATTTCCCAAGGTGATGAATATAAACCTCTCCCATTCAACTCAATCAGAGCTGTGATGCTCAGCACCTTTGACAATAATGCCATAATGGCAGTAATAACAAACTGCCATAGTGCACTTCCACTTATGTTTCCTTTTCACACTATGGGCATGATCCTTCTTAATCTGAGGATAAAGGAATTTTTGCCATTGCTTTCAGTGGACTATATTCAAGCCCCATTTAATTTCTTAACTGGTTTATAGATTTCTCTGGCCTGAAGCTAAATATTGAAATACCGGATTTATACAATTTCTCTATTACCTTTGCTTTTTACTGTAATTTAACATTAGCTGGAGTGGATGTTAATGTCTCACCTATTACTTGCAGGGCAGGATTAAGAAAGAAGTTTTAGAGGCTGCAGCCACTAAAACTCCTGTGTTCTGGGCTAGGCCTTCATGGCAAGGCAAAGGGATTTGAGGCAGCTCCACACCCTGATGTTCCTCCTTTTTTTCCACCCTGGAATGGAGCAACAAGCACCAGGAAGCTCTGTCCCTGCCTTGCCCTCACCTGGAGGCTCTGCCCCCGCAGCTCCCATTGGCTGGGAATCCTGGCCAGTGGAAGCTGTAGAGGGTAGGGTCTGTGGGCAAACATGGTGCTGTGTGGGCTGCATGGAACTACCTATTCCCCCCACACACCCCAAATGGGAGCTGCTTCAGGTAAGCGCCCTGCACCCCAATCCTGTGTCCTAAGCCTCTTCCTGCACCTAAGTTCCTACCATCCTCCTAGACCCCTCACCTGAACCCTGAGGCCCAGCCCTGAGCCCAGTCCAGCACCTTAACTCTCACCTACACCCCACCCTTCTGCTCTGAGCCTGCTCCCATACTCCAAGCCCTTTGTCACTAGTGTAGAGCCTCCTCCTACACCCCAAATGCCCCATTCCCAGCCTGCACCCCCAGTTGGACCCCTTGCTCCCTCCCACACCTCCATGCCTCAACTCACAGCTTCCTCCCGCAAACTAAACCCCTAATTTTTCCCCAATGTGCAGACTATGGAGCCCCACAAAATGTAATACTCCTGGCCCTGATTAATTGTACAGTAACTTTCCTAATGGATTTTCTTAAGAGTCCTTTGTCCTGTTTGCTTTGATGATCTGATAGAAGGTGGTCACTGGCCAAATTAATAAATGTTCTTGCCCTGAGCCACAGTTAGATGGGTCAAAAGTAGTGCGTGGCCAGACTTATCTCAACCATTGGTTGAGCGGCACACCAATTAGCATCTATAATGAGCGTTTGATTACTGATTTAAGACTAGGATGCATTAATAACCAGTGACAATGTAAAATGTGTTCTGAAGTAGTTGCTGTTTTGACTTTCTTACAAAATGAAATGAATTAAAAACATATTAAATCCCTCTCCATCTTGGCATTTAATTTAATTTAATTTAATTTAATTTAATAGTAGATATTTTATAGAAATGAATTTAAATTCTCAGTCATTTGTTTCTAAATTATAGGGGGCTCTTGGAACAAATATACAAACCAATCAGAATGAATGCCATAGCAATAATGAAAGTAAGAACATATCCTCTGAGTGGTTCGTTGTTCTTCCCATGTCCTTTAGCGAAGAAGTGGAGTGCTTTGTAGATGTTATCCTTGCAAAGAGCCTGGTAGATAAATCAGAATTTAATAGTTTTTTTTGCAGCAGAAAAAGTTACTTCATAACAGAGAAAACTGGCCCAAAACAACACATGCTTCAGGTAAGAAATAATTGTATCTATCTCATGTATTTCAATGGTGTTTTTCATGGTATCTAAGCACTGAAATAAGGTGATAATCAATGCCCTACAGTATAGTAGCTAATCAGAATCAGCGATGCTTAACACTCACTCAGTTTGTTACAGACACTTACCAAATAAGTCTCTCAAAATCCATGAGAGAAAGCTAACTGGGGGAAACTGAGGCACAAATTAGTGACTTATCTAAATCACACAGCAAGTCTGTACCAGAGCTGGGATTTAATAGCAGGAATTCCACAGCTCTTTCTTCTCAATCCCCTAGTAGACCATGCCTCTTTCTATAGGAAAATAATTAGACCTTTCCAAATATTTTATATTACTGCTGGTAAGAAGCTATAGTTCAGATAATTACATATCTTGGGAGCAGAGTAGGTTAGAAGGAAATTGATGCTCTTTATTGTACCTGGAAAACCTTGGGTGCACTGACAAGTGAGGCTAGAGCTGATGAGAGGGTTGCAGAAAAGATTCCTGCAGTGATTAGAGGACCAAAACCAGAAACCATGCTCATAACCTTTAGAAACAACAAAAGTAAAGAACTGTCAGCCTTGTGAATAGGATACATCTATCCATCATAGCTATTTATATGATCCCAGTTACCAGAGTGCCTCACCACCTCATCTGTATTTATCTGCAAAACCCCCTTGTGAGATAAGGAAATAACAGCTCCGGTTGCAATTCAGAAACTGAGGCATAGAAAGACTAGGAGCCAAGTACTGAACAGGTATTTCTGTGCCTAACTCTCATTGCAATCAGCATAAAACCTTAGCAGTGACCTTAGCAACTTGAAGGAAAAATAACTTCTCAAATGTATGCAATGTAGGGCAACCTAAGGTTACTTTAAGGCTTTTCACTAGAGTGTCAGCTTTATGATGCAGGGGCATGGACTGCTTTTTAATATCTTTTGGAGGCAAAACTAAAAGCCTTATGAAGTGTTGAAGAGAGCTCTTGAGTGGTGTAGGCTATGTGATAGTGGCAAGCAATGCAGGAGACTTATCACTTTGTAGCTTACTGCTAGGCTGTGTCTAGACTGGCAAGTTTTTCCGCAAAAGCAGCCGCTTTTGCGGAAAAACTTGCCAGCTGTTACACTGGCCGCTTGAATTTGCACAAGAGCACTGACTTTGTAATGTACAAAATCAGTGCTTCTTGCGCAAATATAATGACGCTCCCGTTCGGGCAAAAGCTCTCTTGCGCAAATGCTTTTGCGCAAGAGGGCCAGTGTAGACAACCCAGAATTGTTTTGCACAAAAAAGCCCCGATGGCTAAAATGGCGATCGGGGCTTTCTTGCGCAAAAGCGCGTCTAGATTGGCACGGACGCTTTTCCACAAAAAGTGCTTTTGCGCAAAAGCGTCTCTGCCAATCTAGACGCTCTTTTCTGCAAATGCTTTTAACGGAAAAACTTTTCCGTTAAAAGCATTTGCGGAAAATCATGCCAGTCTAGACGTAGCCCTACAGTTTTCAGGATTTGAGTTAGGGGTGTTCGTCTTGATGCAACTTTAACTGTCAGTAAACAAAGTTTGTAGATTTATAATGTGAGTGCATCATTCTGTGTGTGCTTGCATAGTTTATGATTTTGCGTTTATATAAATAAAACACTTTAAAACCTGGAAATTGTTCATCAGCCCATAACGACATTCCTGGACTTTACAGCTGGAAAAGTCGTAGCCAAGGCTACAGGCTGAGGATCCATTACAGTTAATTCCAGATACAACTGTGTCATTGGTGTTCCCAGTAGCATCACGTACAACACACGCAGCTGAGGAAACAACAGCATATGATTATTTATCTTTCTTATGACAATCAAAGAATGTCCTCTCCACACTTTAGAGCTTAGCTGCATGGACTGTGTACAAATGGCAGTTTTATCCCACATAGTATTACTTTTCAGTAGGATAAGTTCACTTCTCTGGATTGTGAACTTGGACTGAGAACCGGGGCAGGGGCTACCAGAATGTGGTTACCAGATTTGGAATATGAATAGGGGAACGGGTACAGCACTTCTATTTTTCATAAATACCCCAAAAGTTATAAGACTTTGGTTTTCTCTCTCCTATGAAAGGAAGTATCCCACGGGGCTCTAGCACACACACCTGTTCAGGGGAGAGGAGTGCCACTTACTAAATTGTTTCTAGCAGCACTATTAAAATGGAAAGAAACCTTTATTTCTTGATCAAAGATTTAGTGCACCCTTTGTAATGAGAATGTAACTTAATGTTTGCCTTCCACAGATGACAGCTACAGTACAAATCTGTGTTCTGTACTGTGTCTGTTTTGTTGAACTGTCATTTCGAAACTCCAGTGCCATAGGGCATCTTGTGACCTAACATTTCTTCTTTAGGGAAATAATTGATTTCTTCTGTCTTGAGATGTGAAGACTCAGATTTGCATGTAACCTTTCACTAGTATGTGCAGTAATACGAGCAGGAGAGCAGCTGGAGGCCACTTGGAGAACTTTCATATGAAAGAGGAGCAAAATCATGGGCAGATTGATTTGTGGTACTTTTCCTGCCTTTTAATCCCAAATTGCTTTTTTCTTATGTACAGAGCCCTGTGCTGATACAAAATATGTATCTGCATCCACATCCATATCTGCAAAAATGAACTGCGAATATCTGCATCCATATCCTCTGATTTGCAGGGCTCTGCTTATGGTACTGTACATAAATAGTCTTTATTGCTGAATCGTTTGATATTGTAGATTTTCTTTACAATAGAATAAGAATCTCTGTGCACATATGTAAGCTCACATTTGGTAAAATTCCATCCAGATGCCATATAGAGATTTTTGTTTTTATGGAATAGTTTGTTTTGCATTTTAAATACTATCAAGCCAAAACAGCTGTCTTTCTACATAGCAAATCCTCTGGATCAAAAGAAATGATGAGGTTGACCATTCATATGCCTGTAGAGCTCTAAACCTACTTAACTATATTATCTATGGCATAAAAGAGATGTTCATTACTTACCTGCACATATTGCAACTCCTAGGTAAGCAACAGTTGTAATCAGAATGGCCAACATTGTTCCCTTGGGTATAGCATCTTGTGGGTCCTTAAAAATTTTAATTGCAAAGATTATTGTGAGTCCTTTATGTATTTGTCAATTAAGAGATTATATTCTGATTATTTACAAATTAGCAAGTTTTGGTACTGACACTTTGTGACATAAAATATTTGGAGGAGGGAGGGATTGTTACTAGTGTGATCTACACAAGGAACTCACCTCTCTGCAAAGGACGCACGACAAATCCAGAACTCCATTTAGGGTAATGCCATACTGTGGCGCTCCCTAGCTGAACAGTTAGGGGAACTTTAAGTCCCATTTGCATCACCACAGCAGGTGCCCTTATGGTCCAGCTTTAAGCATTCATCCAAACTACCCATTTAATTGCACAGTTCAATTAGCCAGTAAGATTAGGGTAAATAGTCATTGTGAAAGACAGACACTATTATTACTGTTGGAAACTCATAATCACCAGTTATATTCAAAGTGAATGCCTACCTTTCAGATTGCTTTTACTTTTATATTAGATTATTCAGGCAAAGTCTGCTGTGTGTTATTGCTGAGAGAGGGCAGTTTGTTGGATCAGCATTTCTTCTATAAACTGTAACTGAAAACCTATATCAGCACTGTTCATGCTTCTGTGAATAAAGGGCTCTAAGACATTCCATTATTAATTATGATTTTTAGGCGATTTTAATACTATACAAATTCTTGCAGGCTATAACTTGGTATATTCTTCTTCAGTTTAGAAAGCAATATTTTTTGTTAATTTTCTTTTTAAATGTATTTAATGAGGACTTTTTTTTTTACTTAAAGGAGCATGTATATTTTTACATCTGTCAGAATTTTTGGGACCTTTCTTAAATGGATTTGTTTTTTCAAATGAAATTTTGCAAGTTATTGTGTGGATTAATATTGAGGAATGACTTAATTACATTATCTTTTAACATTATCAAACAAGAATTAATATAGTAAAGTTTCACAGGGCTAAAAAACCGCAAACAAATCACTTCAGTTGCATATGAATCTTTAACTTCCAGTCATTATGACTTTTAATGCATGCCATACTAGTGTTCATGTGTCAAGTAGCCCTTACATAGGCGTATAGGGGTCTTATGCTGCAATCTTAAAACGTCAACTAGAAGGACATTTACTTAATATGCCATCACCCTTTCAGGGTCTGAGCTAAAGCCCTGGAAGTCAAAGCGAAGACTTCCACTGACTTCAATGAATTTTGGATCAGGACCTTCGTGAATGAATGAATGACAGGCTGTTAGAGAAACAACCTCATAATGGTTTGCTATACATTTTAGAGGCAGTTTAATTTGTCTATTTCATCTAAATTTTGAGATAAGTTTATGTTGTGTGTTTATTAGACTGGTTAATTTCATTAGATCACTTTTGACACAATCAAGTATGATTAGTGGGGAATTTTCCATGTGGATGGAGGGTATGGAAATGTACATACAGTTCTGTAGGGCCAATGTGGAATGGGAATAGGGTTGCCATCCCTTCAGGATTGGCCTGGACTCTCCAGGAATTAAAGATTAATATTTATTTAAAGATTATGTCATGCGATTAACTCTCCAGGAATATGTCCAACCAAAATTGGCAAGCCTCGGTGGGAATGTTATGTGTACAGCCAACCCATTCACTCCCCCATCCTGTCCTAGTTTTAGGCTGGTTCTTGAGATCTGTGGAGAGCACTCCACATGGTCTGGGAAGGAAACGATGCTGCTATGGAAGCTCTACTGTGATGTGTATAATTCCTTTCACATCAGTGGCCTGCCTGTCAAAGGCCTAAATCAAAGCAGCTGCTTTTCTTGTGGACAGTAGATTTGATGAAATAATGGGGAGTCTCTCAGGCTGGAATGAGGAGGGGCTGATTCAGTCTCAACAGAATGCTTCCAGTCCAACAATAATCGTGTTAAAAATATCCATCATTAATGCTGTTGGCTGGATTCTATCATACTTACTCCTTTTGAGTAACACTTGGCTTCAAAAGCAGCTACAGTGAAAATAAGGCAAACCAAGCTTGGGGAGCAGAGATCCTGAGGGGGGAGGGGTTTGCCTTTCTTTGAAGCATGGGGCACAGGTCACTTGGGGCACATCTACACTGTAGGGCAAAAGTCGAATTAAGCTATGCAACTTCAGCTACATCAATTGCGTACCTGAAGTCAAAATAGCTTAATTCGTCTTCTGGTGCTGTCTACACAGCAGGAAGTTGAAGGAAGAACACTCTTCCTTCAACTTCCCTTACTCCACATAAAATGAGGGTTATAGGAGTCAGAGTAAGAAGTCCTCCATCTCAACATTATTTCGAAATAATGATTTGCTGTGTAGATGCTCATTTTGTTATTTCAAAATAACGTCAGTTATTCCGAAATAATGCTACTGTATAGATGTACCCTTGTTGTTTTGAACTACAGTAAATGGTGGATTTTCTGCAACTTGGAATCTTAAGCTCAAGATTTGAGGATGTCTGTAATTCAGTCACAGGGTATGGGTCTCCTGGAGTGGACAGGTCAGCTTTGGTAGCTGGCAATGTCCCAGAAGACAGATTAGATGATCTTGATGGTCCCTTCAGACCTTAAAGATGATGAGTCAAAGTCACTGTTCAGAATAAGGATGACACAACTGGCCCTTAGATAGAGCTGGTCCAGTTTGCGAATGTTCTACAAATACTTGAGTATCAAATTACTTTGACTGGAATTGAGCACTAGACCTGGAAGGTTGGGTTAGGGTATGCCAACTTCAGCTATTTTACATAGCTGGAGTTGGCATACCTTAAACTGAGCTTTGTGCGGTCTTCGCAGAGGGAGGCTGACAAAAGCAAATGTTCCTGTCGATTTCCCTTACTCCTTCGACTGCCAGGAATACAAGCACCGGCTGGAGACATCCTCAGCGTTCGATTTAGCGGTTCTGGATTTTTTGTGATATTCTTTGAATATTATTGAGTACTGAATATTTTCACAAGTATTGGGACTATTTCACCAGATGCTTCACAAAGCCAGAAAAGCCCCTTTTTTGTATTTTGCAAGTACAATTCAATCAGCTATGATATTGGGTATCAGTAAATAGCTAATATAAAGCCATAAAAACTAGATGGCACTCATAGTTAGAACTAATATCAAATCTTTAATTTACCCATTTGCTTAAATATTGGAAACATCACTGAGGCTACATCTAGAGTACAGGCTTCTTGTGTAAGAAGCTTTTTTCAGAAAGAGCGTCTGAAAAAACCTCTTGCACAAGAGAGCATACACACTGCAAAAGCGCATCGAAAAAGCAATGCGCTTTTTCAAAAGATAGCGTCCAGACTGCCTGCATGCTATCTCGCAGTGATTGCTATGGACAGAATGGCCACCAGGGCACCTGTGCTTTTTCCTCTTCCCTCTTCTTCCAAAAAACCTCTCTCTTCCCCGTCCACACACACATTTTTACAAAAGAGCTCTTTCGCAAAAAGGCTTCTTCCTTATAGAATGGGGATTACGAATTGCACAAAAAGTCCTCCATTCTTTTGATTTATTGTCAAAAGAACGCGCTTGCAGTGTGGATGTAACACAAGTTTTGTTGGAAAAACGGTAGTTTTTCCGACAAAACTCTGTAGTCTAGACATAGCTTAGGTCACTAATCTTTCAGGCTAATTTATATTGAAGAGGAAAGAGGGAACATGCAAAGTTCTGGTCTCATTGATTCCACCAAAATGCTCCTTTCTTGAATGAGCTTTCCATTTCCTTATTTTTATAGGTGTAAACTTGAGTTTTATGGTATACTTTTCAGTATGATATAAGGGGAATTAGCAAAGCCATTGTAATGGAATTATACAGCTAATTTCCATAATGGGTCTGCTAATGTTATGTTATTCTGGGTTACTGAAACTCCAAATTTAAATGAAGTCATTTTGTAATATATTAAAAGGAAAAAGGGAACTGATGTGCTTAGATAATAAAACATTTAACAATGGAAATTTTGCCGTATGGAATTACTTATGCATTGAAACCACATAGAGTGTTGATTAATACTTTTTCAATAATTTTTCATTCTTGCCCTTCTGTAGCCTAACAAGTATTATGAAGTAAATAAAGCCCATACCTTCAGATCTCCTGAGATATTGGCCCCTGCGAGAATGCCAGTAGCTGCTGGGAAGAAGATGGCAAAGACGGAGAAAAATCCTTCACCTCTGAAATCGGGTCCAAAATTTTCTGAAAAAATTGAGGCTGCAAAGACAAATGAAAATGAAACACATCTCCAAGCCTTGATTATGAAGTTATCTGATGTAGATAAATGAACTAGCCCTCCGCCTTTGGAAGACTGGGTTCCAATCTGTTGTAGCTCATAAGTGAAATGAATGGAATTTGATAATCTCACTCTAGTTCCCTGCAGTGCATGTTTCTCCAAATCACAAAACTACAGCTCAGTATTGAAATAGCAGGCATGTTCCACATTCAGGTTAAAACAGACAATATTGTGTGTCCACAAATAAATGGTCCAAACTGCTAATGTCCGCTTCAGAGCGATTCACGGTTCAAAAATAAAAATGGACTAAATCCAGTGACCCTGAAATATATTTTAAAAAATGGGTTCCCTTAGTTTATATGCTCATTTATCTTAGGTTACAAGATCAGGTTTTCATCCATTCTGAATGGGAATTTTGCAGAACTAAAGGTTGCAGGAGTCAGCCAAAAATATTAATGTATTTATATATTATTTAGTCATAGCAACACTTGCCTTGGTAATTAAAAAAGCCTCTTGCCTTCTTTTCATTGTTGGTTGGAATGACTGTCCCAATGAAGAAATTCACAATGGCAATCAGAAGAATGACTAGAAGAATTACTTGAGCCTGTTAACAGAGACAAAAGTGGACTGACTCTTTCTTATTTTGAATACAGTGGTAGCTATGTGTGTAGTGGTATTTATGTAACACTTATTATTTATTTCACATTTATACAATATTAGAACAAACTCAGACACTGATTGAGCAGATGATTCAATAATAAGATGACTAAATAGACAAACTGCCTTAAGCTCTGTGACAATAACAAATATTTTGTAACACGGAATGGATATGAAATATAGAAATTTATGGCCACCGCTTTATATTGAAGTCTGGTTCCTTTACAAGAAGAGGAAAAAAGAAACAGCTGATGAATAAATATTTAGATAAAGACATTTTATATTGCTTATTTAGTTTCAGGAAATTGTTATAATATATAATTGACCACTCTTACAAGTAGCTGTAAATTCAGGGCAGAACATAAAGATAAGGCTGCTATTCTGGACCTGATTTTGAAAGGCACCTTTCACCCTCTTAGTTATATCAATTCCTTTATTTTGTGGGCATTTCTCCCATTAATAGACAGGACTGAAATTTTTACTATTTGTACAGCAGACAGGAAGGCATGCTGGATAGCAATGTAACAACTCGCCTTTGAGCCAGAATTCTACACAGATTCATGGCTACACCGTGCATTATTTTTATGATTATTATTATTTCTATAGAGCTATAAAGATAAAAGGAACATCTACCCAAGGCTGTAGATGATCCTACCATAAATTACAAAAGCAAATAAAATTAAACTGCCTGTGGAACACAAAAACGCCTCTTTCTCCACAAATGTGGGTGTGAGGCAAAGAGAGAGCCCATCGCCTAACTGCTTCCACTGACATCAATAGGTAGCTCTCATTTACTTCAAAGGCAGCAGGTAAGCTAATGTTGAATGCTTTTCAAACTCCTATCTGTCGTATGTAAAGCTCTACCCCCAAATCTTGTCTTATGCTTATATAACACATTCTGCGTTATAATAATATTTATTTATGTATAACTTTTATCGCTTACCTTTGCTTCCCATTCCATACCAGCCACCGAAATGCCTAAAAGAACTACTACAGTAATGGAGCCTATTATTCTGATGTCATTGGATTCATCCACCATCAATGCATCACTGCTCTGGAACAGGTAAAAACACAGTTTATATGCTAAGATGGATAAATCAGACAACCAGGTAAGATAGAATGGAATGAGTAAATTAGCTTAAACAGTTTCAGTGGTTTTATGATTTCCTGTGCTAGCTGGGACTTAGTAGTAAAAATTACTGGTTGACTAATTAGGAACCTATTCCCGTTAGTGATTTTGAAGCCTTGTAGCACTATATAAAACACTTCTGATAGAAATGATGGAAAAGCTTATTAAGTAGGATTCATGGTTCATTTAGAGAGATCTAAATAACAGCCAAAGACTAAAGCATTTAGAAAGGGATTATCATTATACAAAGGTGACAGAATCCCCTGGTTTAACCACATACCACAAATACACATATATTTACCTTAAGAAGCTCTACAACAGTTTCAGCGAATCCAACTACATACATGGCTACTGCTACAGCATTGGCAAAGGCAAAGATAAGTCCTATTGATCCTCCAAATTCAGGTCCTAAACTTCTTGAGATAAGATAGTAAGCTCCACCTGCCAACAGAAGAAACTGTTGCTTTAACATAATTCACCTATTGACAGATCTTGCTCAACTTACTCATGTGAGCAGTGCCACTGAAAGTTTTGTCTTTTGCTTGAGAAATGTAAGTAGGATTTGCCTGGTTAATGGAGAGGAGCAAATGTATGGGTGGATGGACCCAGGAAACTGCAAAAATTCAGCTTTTGGAACTTACTTAATATTTGAAATTATGTAGTATTGAAAATGACTAGCTCTTGGATTCATTGATATCTTTTTAGCATATATTAGTTGGTATGCAAACCAGAAACTAATTATATATAGTTAAAACTCAGACACTGTATAGAAAACATCACCACTGAAAGGTTTTTTCCTTACCTGGTTCCTCCCATTGTTAGCGTAAAAATTCTTTCATCAATATACAAACATGCACAATACATTCCCTAAATATTTCAGAGTTAAGCCATAAAACCTGAAATTTTTTTACATTTCTACATAGGTGGAACCTCAATTAATCAATTAGATAGTTCCTCCTATCATAATGAGCCATAATGTTTAATATTAGAATGTTTTAAAATCAACGTTTCTGAAGAGATGTTGTTTTGGAGTTAGCTCAGCAAAAGATTGTGTTTTCTTACTTTACATTACTGGGCTAACACCATTACAATCTCTCTCTTTTGTTCTAAATCAGTACTGCAGACTTCCATATTTTCCATACAGTTATATTTACGTACCTCCTCTTACTACTCCATTAGTGCAAATGGCAGACATTGAGATACCTGTTAATGTTGTTACTACCACACTCAGCATAATAACCACGATTCCAAGACCTGAAAAATCCCAAAAAGAATATATTCAACCTAAATACCTGCTCAGCACTTGAATCCTGTAGTTAGAAATCACCATCATCCACTGCGAGAAAAACACCAGGTGTACCTTCAAGACCCTGAAATGCACTAAACTTTTAGATACAACAAATTTCATGAAGTACCTGAAATATACTAGACTTTAGGATTGCACCAAGAGTAATCACTTATGTTCCAAGAAGCACCTGAAATGTAAAAGGATTCTATAAGGAAATGTACAGGAAGTGATAAAAGTTAATGTATCCATCAATTTTCATCAGCCTTTAAGCTAAAGGAATGAAGCTCATAATGTTCACTCTCACCAGGAAATGGAACCTGAAATGCTCTGAATAAGAAGCATTAAAAGAGTAAGAACAAAAGAACTCCAGGGCAAAATGGAATCCATTCCTCCTCCAGCCTTGGACAGGAACATCTGAAATGTACTTCAGAAACTGAAGTGAAACCTGGATTTATTAGAATAGTACTCAGACATTCTAAAATTGTGGATAGTGTTGGCTAGATGTATTACCTGCTGGCTGTCCTCCGGTCTAGGTGTCCAGTGATGGCATTTTAGGGAATAAGACTTCTGGTTTCTCTTATAATAATTTAATACACTAAAACCTTTTTGAGTCTTGAGAGCATAAGAAACCCTAAAGATTTTACCTCCACGGACAAACCCATTAGTTGCTATTGCAGAAGTTGACAACCCAGTAATTGAGGTTACTGTGGTGGCAAGAAGAATTATGACAACTCCAAGACCTGTCGGTAATGAAAAGATAAAATATTTTATTTGTGATCCATATTCCTCTAGTCTAAATCATTCTGTCTTTAAATTAAACTTTCAAACCAGAATCAGAGCTCTGAACTGAAATGATAGTTTGTAGACCATTGTCTATCTGCAATTCTACCTGGTCCCTGTAGCTACTTTATCACAATAGCAAAGCATCCATCAGTCTTCAAGGAGTGAAGTCTGCTGATAGTAGTCATGAACCCTCTCATGATTTCCAGAGATTTTCTTGAAACTAATAGAAATAATAATAATAAAAAAGCAACTCTCTTGTGTGCCTCCTGCCTTTCTTTGATCCACCCACCCCTTGACAATACAAAAATTAAGCGACCAAACAATGTTATAATTTCTTTTTTTCTTGAATTGATGGTTGGAATAAACATGCTATACGCATTTTAGAGAGCCATATTTCAGTCAAGGGGTTAAAAATGTGTCTTGGGCAAGTTTTATTTTTCCCTGTGCAAGAAAATATGTTATCATTTGGTTTCCATTTTATTCTGCTTTGTCATATCACTCCCATCACTATGGTATCTGACTAGCTGATGGGCCACAACAATAGTACATGAATATGCACCTTTGTCAAGTGTCTGCTATACATTTAGCCTTGATCATAGTAACAAATGACCCCAAGGTAGAGGGTTAGCAAACACAGAAAAATAACTCAACCAAACTGCACTTTGTCTGCCGAGGTAAGAACAAGAAGGGGAGATTCCTTGTTAAAAATGCAAAGTACTGAACACAGGGAGAGACAATAAGTTGCACGGGTGTGCCATAAAATAGGGATATATAAGTACATCTTACACTTAACATTAACAGGAGTTCACGTTCATTTACTCATTTTAGCATTGTATTGTCCTAATGTTTCTCTTTCACATAAAGAATTACCATAGTTACTGGAGGGAAGAGTTGGGTTGGAATTAGAAAAGGATGTGGCTCTAAAAGAATCTTCATTTTAATAAGAGGACAAGAAAAGTTAAATTTTGAAATCAATGTTTAACTAAAATTCAGCATACTGTGGAATTACATGTGACTAATCAAATACCTGGAGGGTTATTTTAGTAAAAATGAACCTCAAACATTTCCAAGATTCTTTTCAGTTCAGGTAGTCTGAGTGGTTTTTCTGGGCCTCATTCACCCAATGCAGGTTCTCTTAAGCCTGCAAAACCAGACTAGAAAGCACATGAAAATAGGTCTTCCTCTGAGGTTTTTTTTCCAGACTACTTTCTTCCTTCTAGTTGAGCAACTTTTCTCTTATTTTGTTGGTTATATTGCCTGTAGCATATTAAAATGACAGACTTTCACTTTAAGCATGAGGGATTTCCTGCACTTTCTTCAACTCTGAAGGGAGGCAGGTGATCTGGATTATCTGAGTCTGTAGTAGATAGCCAGGCTGGAAGGAAGAAGCATAAGGGAGCTGTGCTTTGCTGTTTATTTTCTCTCTGTCCTGGGATTTTGTGTGTTATCATTCTGAATTCTAAGAAATTAGGTAGTGTTAAGTTGCAAGCTTCTAGGAAGAGTATTTCTGTTTTCATCTAATTGCTCTGTTTCAATGCTGTTAATATAATATTTGCATTTCTGCCAATGCAGAGGAACAAGAAAAGTTTTGGTTCAAGTCTGAGGTAAAACCTAAACAATTCTTATTTGTATCTGAACTTCTTCATGCTTCCCTGCTTGAGCATTTCCTGGCTCTGTAACTCTATTGCTCCTATTAGGTATATGCATTTTCAGTTTAAAATGGAAGGCTTCAGTTAGCCTGTAGCAGTAAATATTGGCCATGGCTGGTCTGAACTGAAACATGGATACTGTAACTAGCAAATCATTAGAGATATAATAATGTATGGCCTTATCTGCCTTAGTTCTACCTCCTGGCTTCATTTCAGATCAGATAGCTGACTTCATTTCATATTGGATTATTATAGCTATCTAATCTGCAAATAAATGTTCTTTGTTTATAAAATTATACAGAACTTTAAGACAGAGCAACATAGTGAAGGAGTTGATATGTAGCATAAGGTTAGACAGCTTAAATGATACATCACCCTTATACTATTGACTTGTGAGTTTTAATTTTAATCCAGGATGTTCCTATTTGGTATAGATTTCTGTATACAAAGTTAGTTCCTTGGCCCATATCCAATTATAGTCTGTCCACACAAATTCATAGAATAGAAGAATCAAAGAATCATAGAATACTAGAATTGGAAGGGACCTCTAGAGGTCATCAAGTCCAGTCCTTCTGCCCCCATGGCAGGACCAAGCACCATGTATTGAAAATCATCCCTGATAGATGTCTATCCAAATTGCTCTTAAGTGATGGAGATTCCACAGCCTCCGTAAGCAATTTATTCCAGTGTTTAACCACACTGACAGGAAGTTTTTCCTAATTTTCAATCTAAACCCCCTTGCTGCAAAATAAGCCCTTTGCTTCTTGTCCTATCATCCGAGGACTAGGAGATCAATTTTTCTCCTTCCTCCTTGTAACACCCTTTTAGATACTTGAAAACTGCTACTATGTCCCCTATTAGTCTTCTCTTTTCTAAACTAAAACAAGCCCAGTTCTTTCAGTCTTCCTTCATATATCATGTTTTCTAGACCTTTAATAGTTTTTGTTGTTCTTCTCTGGACCTTCTCCAATTTCTCCATAGTTTTCTTGAAATGTGGTACCCAGAACTGGACACAATACTACAACTGAGGCTTAATCAGCACAGAGTAGAGCAGAAAAATGACTTCTCATGTCTTGTTCACAATACTTCCATTAATGCATCCCAGAATCATGTTTGCTTTTTTTGCAACACAGTCTCACTGTTGATTCATATTTAGTTTTGATCCATTATGACCTCTAGATCCCTTTCTGCAGTACTCCTTCCTAGACAGTCGCTTCCCATTCTGTATGTGTGAAACGGATTGTTCCTTCCTAAGTGGAGTTCTTTGCATTTAACCTCATTAAACTTCATCCTGTTTACCTTAGTCTATTTCTCTAGTTTGTTCCGATCATTTTGAATTATGAACCCATCCTCCAAAGCAGCTGGAACCCCTCCCAGCTTGGTATCATCTGCAAACTTAATAAGTGTACTCTCTATGCCAATATCTAAATCGTTGATGAAGATATTGAACAGAACCAGTCCCAAAACAGACCCCTGTGGAGCCCCACTTGTATGCCCTTCCAGCAGGATTGTAAACCATTAATAACTACTCTCTCAGAATGGTTATCCAGCCAGTTATGCACCTACCTTATAGTAGCTCCATCTAGTTTGTATTTCCCCAGTTTATTGATAAGAAGGTCATGTGAGACTGCATCAAATTCTTTAAAAAGGCTAGGTATACCACATCCACCACTTCTCCCTTATCCACAATACTTGTTATCCTATCAAAGAAAACTATCAGAACGATTTGACATGATTTGTTCTTTACAGCCTCCTCTATCATCTCCTTGGGTATTTCAGGATGCATTTCATCAGGCCCTGGTGATTTGCAGACATCTAACTTTTCTAAGTGATTTTAACATGTTGTTTTTTAATTTTAACTTCTAAATCTACCCCATTTCCACTAGCATTCACTATGTTGGGCATCCAGTCACCACCAATCTTCTTGACACACACACACAAAAAAAAAGAAACAAAAGTTGTTAAGCACCTCTGCCATTTCCAAGTTTCCTGTTATTGTTTCTCCCTCTTCACTGAGCAATGGGCCTACCCTGTCCTTGGTCTTCCTCTTGCTTCTAATATATTTGTAGAATGTCGTCTTGTTACCCTTTATGTCTCTAGCTAGATTAAGCTCATTTTGTGCCTTCGCCTTTCTAATCTTGCCCCTGCATACTTGTGTTGTTTGCTTATATATTCTTTGTAATGTAACCTAGTTTCCACTTTTTTATATGACTTCTTTTTGATTTTTAGATCATGCAAGATCTCCTGGTTAAGCCAAGGTGGTCTCTTATCATACTTTCTATCTTTCTTACACAGTGGCATAGTTTGCTTTTGGGCCGTTAATAATGTCCCTTTGAAAAACTGCCAACTGTCTTTCTACTGAATTCAATGGGTATTTTGCATGCTGGTGAATGGCAGGATTTGACTTTTTAATAAACTGTTAACTCATTAAATTGAATAATTCAGACACATCACTCCAAGTAGATTGGATATTTTCCCTGTAATTTGTATAAAGTACCATCCAGAGCTTTGCAATTACATTTTGATATAATATACTTTATCAAAACAAAGGTAGTAACTAGGTCTATATATTCTGCTCATTAGACAATCGATGTGTCTGTTTGGACAGAATTTGTTACTAATTCGGACTAGAAGGAAACATTCAACAAGCAAAAGCGGCGTCGAGGAGTCCTGTGGCATCTTATAGACTAACCGAAGTGTTGGAGCATAAGCTTTCGTGGGCAAAGACCCACTTCGTCAGATGCATGTCATCTGACGAAGTGGGTCTTTGCCCACGAAAGCTTATGCTCCAACACTTCGGTTAGTCTATAAGGTGCCACAGGACTCCTCGCCGCTTTTGCAGATTCAGACTAACACGGCTACCTCTCTAATATTCAACAAGCACAGTGCAAGGGATAAATGAGCTAGGCAAAACAAAAAAGTATGAATATTACTCATTTCATTATGTTGTAACATTTTGGGTAATATTTTCTAATGGTCTACACTTGACCCTTTTTCTCACCTCTGCCTAACTACCAGGTTTTGGGGATCTGCAAAATGGCAGGTGCAAATTAACATGATGGTTTTGTAACTAACCCTCTCAGCAGCAGATTTAACTACTCTTTTCATTGTTGATACAATTCTTATGATTAGAGAACCTTGTCTCAGCATATTTTTTCCTCTTTAACAACTTGTACCCAAGACAACTTAGCAAGAAAATGGTTTGCTCTCTTCTCCCTTGTAATAATAGGGATATGAATGGGGCCCAGATGGTAGTGTAACTAACTCATTTAACTTCCATTTTAACAGCAGTGGCCAGTGAAATCCCCAAGCCATTCTGATGAAAAGCTTCTCTTGAGACATAATGCTCATTGCTTATAGGATATTCAGAAAGTGCATTGGGAGATTATTCAAACAGAATTCAGTGTCCCATTTTAAAACCAAAACTGACCTGCTTACATACAAGACATGTAATTTAAATAAAACAACAAAGCAATAAACAATAAGAAGGGAGGGTTTGATTCTTAGTGAATTACACGTGTAAAATGAAATGTGAAACCAAGGGCCATTGTAACTGCTGTTGTGCAAAGTAATGTTAAGATCTGATTAAAGTTCATATTGAAATCCAGACATATGGATGTTAAGTAAATTGCATTAAAATGAATTACTCTTGCCTATGGCTATTCTCACACCTCAGAACAAAGTAATGCTTCTTGATGATCTCAATAAGTTACTAAACTGCCCTTAAAAACTAATTTTGCATGAAGCCCGGGAGCAAAGTCTTGGCAATGTTAAGATGCAGAGTTTTCATGGAAAGGCATACACTTATGCATGGCCCATGGCTGTAAAACCTCATTTGGTATGCATCATAAAATCAGCAAGTACCCTTTTGCCAGGGCCAAGCATAGTACTGGAGCCAAATGTGGAACATTTTAAAAGTAGGCAGAGGTCTTTCATTTTCTTTCAGGAACTTTCTTGCCTTTTCAACCATATTTCTGAGTTTATGCTGTTTTTCTTTTTTCAGATGATCTGTTACACAGAGACTTCTTAATTGCAAATTAAGTGTTCAGTCTAGCAATCCTTACTTAAGCAAAACTTCCATGATGCCAATGGAAATGTTGCCTGAGATGGGATTTTGGTCCCTGAAAAGTTTTGAAAGGGTGCTTGGATCCGAGGTTTTCCTTCAGACTAAATATCCAGTCCACATTTAGATTCTGAATCACTCCAGAGATCAGGCATGGTCAGACTACAGATTCAAAATTTTAGTTAAAGTTATTCTATAATACCCATTTATATTAAGATACAATAGCCCCATCAAGGTTGTTTTAAGGTGGGTGCGTAGCTGGCTGGATAGCCATTCTCAGAAAGTAGTTATTAACGGTTCACAATCATGATGGAAGGGCATAACAAGTGGGGTTCCGCAGGGTCTGTTTTGGGATTGGTTTGGTTCAATGTCTTCATCAACGATTTAGATGATGGCATAGAGAATACGCTTATTAAGTTTTCAGATGATACCACGCTGGGAAGAGATGCAAGTGCTTTGGAGGATAGGATCAAAATTCAAAATGATCTTCTAGACAAACTAGAGAAATGGTCTGAGGTAAATAAAATGAAGGACAAATCCAAAATACAAAGGACAAATGCAAAGTACTCCACTTAGGGAGAAATAATCAGTTTCACGCATACAGAATGGGAAGTGACTGTTTAGGAAGGAGTACTGCTGAGAGGAATTTAAGGTCATAGTGGACAAGCTAAACATAGTTCAACAGTGTGATACTGTTGCAAAAAAATCAAACATGATTCTGGGATATTTTAACAGGAGTGTTGTGAGCAGGACACGAGAAGTCATTCTTCTGCTTTACTCTGCTCTGATTAAGCCTCAGTTGGAGTATTGTGTCCAGTTCTGGGCATCACATTTCAAGAAAGATTTGGAGAAGGTCCAGAGAAGAGCAACAAAAATGATTAAAGGTCTAGAAAACATGATATGTGAAGGAAGACTGAAAGAATTGGGCTTGTTTTAGTTTAGAAAAGAGAAGACTGAGAGGGGACACATAGGAGTTTTCAAGTATCTAAAAGAGTGCTACAAGAAGAATGCAGAAAAAATGTTCTCCTTGGCTTCTGATGATAGGACAAGAAGCAATGGGCTTAAATTGCGGCAAGGGAAGTTTAGATTGGACATAAGGAAAAACTTCCCAACTGCCATGGTGGTTAAACACTGGAATAAATTGGCTAGGGAGGTTGTGGAATCTCTATCACTGGAGATATTTAAGAGCAGTTTGGATAGACATCTATCAGGGATTATCTAGACAGTGCTTGATCCTGCTGAGGGCAGGGGACTAAGGATATTAAGGACTAGTTGACTAGTCGATTTCCCCCCATCCTTGCTCCCTCTATGAGATAGAGGCAGGAAAGATGGAGAAAGGGGTACTTCAAAGTGGTAGCACCGCACAGTTGAGCCGCAGCTCAGCTGTGCAGCGGCTGCCCCTTTAAATCACCATAGCACCATGGAGCTCGGGGTCAGCTGAGGACTTCCCAGCTAACATCGGGTTCCAAGCGGCATTTCCCCAGAACCTGGGATCAGCTGGGGACTCCCCAGCTGACTCTGGGTTCTGGGGAAATGCCGTGTGGAACCAGGCTCAGCTGGGGAGTCCCCAGATGACCTCGGGCTCCACAGCTGCCCTTTGAAACACCAAGGTGGCATTTTAAAGGGGCAGCCGCCACACAGGTGATCCTGGGCTCAGCTGTGTGGCGCCTTTAAAACGCCAAGGTGATGTTTTAAAGGGGTGGCACCGCACAGCTGAGCCGGGGATCTGCTGTGCGGCGGCTGCCCATTTGAAATGATGCCTCAGCATTTCAAAGGGGCAACACAGTGGAGCCCAGAGCCCCGAGGCATTTCAGCAGAGCCTGGGGTCCCTCTTGCTGATGACCTGGATCTGTCAGCTCTACATAAGCCACCAACGTAATGTGGCTGTAAAAAGGCAAATGTGATGCTAGGATGTTTTAGGAAAAGCATTTCCAATAGAGCTAGAGAAGTATTAATGACATTGTCCAAGGCACTGGTAATATTCCACATCAGATCTTGGGTATAATTCTGGTCACCCATGTTCAGGAAAGAGTAATTTAAACAGGAACAGAGAATAGCTACAAGGGCAGGTAGGCCATGTCTACACTAGGAAATTATTTTGAAATTATTAAATTTGACTTAATAATTCCTGAGTTAGCAAATTCGAACTAGCATGTCCACACTGCGGGGAAGCCTTGAAATTAGTGTGAGGCAGGCGCCGTTGATGTGGATGCACTACCTCGGACTTAGAGCCCCAGGAAGAACTGGGGAGTAATTAGTCTGAATTACTCTAGGGTTTAATTATTTTGAAATGGCGGCACCAGAGCATCCACACTACTGTTATTTCGAAATAACTATTTTGGAATTAGCGTTACTCCTGTTGAAAAGCAGGAGTACAGATTTCGAATTCCGCAGCCCGTTAGTGTGGTAGTGTGGACGCTCTGCTTATAAATTTGATCTTGGGGTTGGGGGTTATTTCTAAATAAAGTCTCAGTGTAGACCAGGGCTTAGAGTGATGGATACATTAGGAAGTAAATACCAGGGAGGGTGAAGAGTTATTTAAGCTAGAAGGGTATAAGAACATATGTATATAAATTAGCCATGCGCCAGTGCAGGCTGGGAATTAGAAATAGGGGAAGACAGTTCTGGTACAACCTCCCAATAGGAGCTGTGAGGGCAAACAATGAGTTTGAGAGTTGGACAAATATAAGTGCAATTGTATAATGTGGCTTATGATGGGGGTGGGCAAGGCTCAATAATTCTGGGCTCACTTCTGGTTTATATCTACTATTCCTCAAGGTCTTGCTTCAGGGTCCCTGCTGACCACTGGCAGAGGTTCTGAAGGGATTCCTCCCTCCTTCCCCCAATATATTCTGGGAGGACGTTTCTTAATTCCTTCCTCTGAAGCATCAGAGATGGCCATGACTGGATATGAATCATAGGATGGGGTAGACTAGGTTCTGAGCTGGCATCAAGCCTTCTCTCTCACAGGCTTCTTGCTCATATGCTCAGGATCTAACTGAACGGCATATGTGGAGTTGGGAAGGAATTCTCCCCCCCCAGGAAGGATTAGCCTTCCTGTGGATGTAGGTTACTTGCCAGGATTTTCAGGGTATATTTCAATAATTTCCCTGGAATTGCAGGGCTCTAGGGTCCTGGTGCACCTTGTCCCTCCTATTCTCTTGCCTGTACACATAATAATCTAGTCTCCTAAAGGCTGTAATACTGTGGTCTCATTTGGTTGTTCAGTTGTTGGGTTTAGGGTGCTGGTGCTGGGTGGTTGTGGAGGCTTGTGATATACAGGAGGTCAGACTAAATGATCTGATGATCCCTTCCGGCCTTAACCTCTGTGATATTCTGATTTTACATTCTTGAATAAAAGCCTGATACTATAAAGTGGTGAAGACCCTGTGAGGTGGTGAGCACGCTCATCTCCCATTGACTTCAGTGGGAGTTAGGGTACTCAATACCAGGCAGAATAGAGCCCCCAGAGTCCAACTCGCACTGAAGTTGATGTGTCATTACATTAAATTCAGTGGGTAGGATGCATTTACAATGAAAAAGGAAAGATCCTGAACTGCAGAATGTACTTTGTTAATTTATTTGAAAAGTATAGTTGAGTTTTAATAAGCTATTTCATGGTGTCACCAGTATCTGGCTCTGCATTGTAGTTAAAAATAGTGTGTGAATCACAGTTTGGGTTTATGGATTAGCAAAGTATGAAGTAGAAAGGTCAACTGTACATGAGTGTGCATATTATTAATCCGCTTCAGCTGTGAAGTTTAGAGCTGTTACTGATTCTAAATACAACATTTCACCAAAGCTGGGGGTTGTTAGATGTTTGTGTGTATATTTTACACACACATCCTGCTAAGCAGTAATTTGTCTGGGAGTCTGGAAAATTCCAGTAGGAAGACTAGTTGGAAGACCAAAGTTAGTGCATCAGGTAAACACACATTTCAGACTACATATTAATTGTGTTCATGTATAGTTTCTATCTTTTTTTCTTTATGCTGTTCAAAATGATATTGAAAAAATACATACCAATTCCAGCTTGACCTATAATCCAGGACAGTCGAATGAAAAGCATCACACCCCAGATATTCAACATGCATCTCACCTAAAATTTAAACAAATAATGTTGCTTCACTATAAAATTGCAAACAGTATTATGATTAGCTAGAAATTTGATAAGGTACATTGCAGAAAATTAGTAGTCTTTTTAAAATAATAATCCGTCTGTTTTTAAAGGGAATTTATAATTGCTAATATCTTAATTTTTGTACTTTTCTGGTAGGAAGGTTTATGTTTCTCTCACCAGCACACCTTTCACCCATCCAAACTTCACAAATCCCCCCTTTGCTTTCTTCTTCCTTGTTAGCTGTTGCTTCTTCTCCTGGAGTACCATCTCCATTAGTAACTCTGTCGATTGAACCAGGGTTCACTGCTATGTTCTAAAAGATCACACAAAAAACAAATACATTCTGTACAGTTGATAAACAATATACCTAGCAGGTGACAACTAGCTACATATGGAACACATGAAAAATAGGGATTCAAAATAAAATTGTATTTTGCTTTCTGTGGAAGAGAATGTTATCCTCTTACTCTCACTAAATAGTAGCTGAAGTACTCAAAGTATAATCACAATGAGTAAGTGTATTATAGCTTGGACTTAAACACTGTTTATTTGTGTTTATGGGTAAGTATTAACAGCGTACAGTATATTTATTATATGCATATCTTTGTATAACATATGGTATACTGCGGTCCTGACGTGGCTGGCCTCTAAATGGCAATGAAATGTAAATTATTGTTATTCAAAATAAATATATTTTATATAAAATAAGAATTAATGCTGACTAAAGAAACTAGCTTTTGTTGACTGCTACTTGGCAAATAATTTATTTGGTGAATTCCATCATTTTTCATCAGATAATACAGTCACTAAATATATCTTTGTAGAATTTGACCAACTCTGTATCTGGTTTAAGCACTCTTCAGTGACAATGTTATTTGATGGATCCCAGCAAAATGCATCAAATACATTAAATGAACAATCTGTTCTACTGTTTAATTAGCTCTAATAGAAGTATAAGCATACAAAGTCAGGTACTGGCTTATTGATGCCATAATCACATGCGAGATGCAGAGTTCATGTGTGCCCATTGACATTGAAAAACTTCCACCATACACAGAATGGTGCCTGAACTAACTAATATCTCAGAGTTTTGGGAAAGTTCAGATCTGGATGTACACTAGGATCTATCTCTGTTGCTCTGATAGTACAACCCAAAACTCCAGTGCTCCGCCCCTTAGCTCTTGAGAAACTTCAGCTTCTGGTCTGCAGCTTGCAGCTCACAGAGGAATATGTTGTGGTAGAGGATTGTACCAAGCAGCCATTGGTTGGTCACGTAGTATCTGTGGACCAGTGTAGAAACCATATCCCTAACCTCTAAATTATGCTTCTTTGCTCCCCTCTGGGTTTCATCATATAAAGGGCCTCTAGGTTGAACTTCTCTGGTCTGGCAACATCTGTGGTCCAGCATGATTTTAGTTAGCCATATGTCCACTTATCATGGGTGTGCGCAAGCTTCCCATGGGCCCATAAAGTTTGTTTACAGCCACCAGTCCTGTTCTCAGTGTTCTGTGCTGTTATGCAGTTCTGATTAACCCTTACATATCTTCTAAGGAGCCTGTAAGTAGTGGAAGTGCTGGTAATGCTGCTAAACAATATTGACCTCTCATGGTTCAGCAAATTCTCTGGTTTGGCACTGGTCAGGTCCTGAGAATGCCGGACTAGAAATGTTCAACCTGTAAAAGTTTCTGGGAGAATCAGCATAAGGACAGACAACATTCAGGTACAGGTTGTGCCCTGTGTGAAGAGGGATACATGTTCTTGCAGGCTTTTATGAGTTTAAATAGTCTATTGTGGTAAGTGAGAGGACTAGGGAGATAGAAGCTGGTATTCAGGGAGCTGTGTGTGTGTGTGTGTGTGTGTGTGTGTGTGTGTGTGAGATAGGAGGATGTAAAAGAAGGCCACCTGGTGAAGAAATCATGGGCCCGTGCTAGGAAGAGAAAAGTGTATGGGGAGGAGGAGTTAGAGAATGGGGCTTTGTGCTGCCACTTAAGTGGCAAATGTCCAGGGTATGTTCCCACCATACAGTGCAACACAGTGTATGTTGCATATTGTCAGCTGGCATGTGCATGCCCAACTAGAATTTGACCATAACATACATTTATATGTATTAATATAGAAATATATAATGTATAAGAATTTACTGTATGTGCTGTATGTGTAATTAAAACTGTGAAGAACTTATAATAACACTACAGAAACATACTCCAATACAGCCATTAACACATTAAGAGCAATGCTCCTTATCACACATCTTATAAAATCAGGAACATCTACTTACAATGAGCCTCATACAACATTAAGTGTATCATAAAGTAGAAGCACCTCTGCTTATGAAAGGCAGTGTATTTCAGGGGATAGGTTACCTGACTGGGAGTCAGGAGAATTGAAATCTACTGCTGGATCTGCCATTCAGTCAGTGTTTGATATTGAGCAAAACCAAAATTTCCAAAAGTGGCCTCTAATTTTAGCCACCTCAGTTTTTGAGTCCCAACTTGAGACTTATGGCATCTTATTTTCAAAGGTGCTGAGCACCCATAATGCCAAGTTAATGGGAATGAAGTATGTGTGTTGTGGAAAATTCGGGCTTAGCTCTGACCTCAGATAGTTTTGCTATATACACACCTGCATATCAGACCAGACTGTGTTCTATATTCTCCTACTAGTGCTACCTACCACCTTATCTGATGAAGAGGAACAATGCTGAACTTCTTTGGAGAGAATTTATTTTCTTAAGAGAATCTGTGGGGGTGATTTTCAAAACTATCCATGTGATTCAGAAGCACAAACCCCATAGAAAGTCTGAGACTTGTGCTCCTAAATCACATAGGTGCTTTAGATAATTCCGCCTCAGATAACAGTGACTATGTACACTCAAAATACAGTCAGTTGTTAAGGAGAAGCGAGGGGTGCTAGCTGCCATAATTCTGTCACATGAATTTTTGTTTGTTGAACATTCATGGGATTAAGTCATCAAAGACATAAAGGTTCTGGCATTGCCACTTGAAACCAGTTGTTTCTTACATACTGGGAATTAATTTGTGCTTTCACATTCCATTGCTGTAAATTATGGTCCTAAACCTTCCGTTATGCATTTTAAATTGGAGTGCTTTAGGGAATGATTATTTATTTACCAAATGGCTTTACCCTGAGCAATTCATGCATCAAGGATAAGGAGTAAAGGTGACAGAACATTTCAAGAAGTCACCCAAATCAAAAGTTATTGCTCTTTTTAACATTTTCCCTTCCTCATTTCAGAATATTTCAGCTTTAGTATCATGTGAGGCTAGTAACGATGTGCGCATCCAATCTACATAATAAGTGTGGAGAACAGCCAAGGAGATGAAGGAAGGTTAAATTATTTTTATGGTGGGGTAACTGTTAGACCCAAGCAATTCTCACCCACTACCAGCTGTGAAATAGTTCTTACAAAATAGTTATTTAACTATAATTGGCATTTTGGAGCTTAATGTGAGCTAAAAGTGGCACATCTTGCTAAAAGATGACACACATTTTGATTCCAGTAGTGAAGGAGCAGGATCTTAGAGGTTCCTTTCAGCCTGCTTAAATTCTGACATCAGAAAAATTATACATTTTAAAAAATGTATTAAACATGAATGTTTCATCTTCTGATGTTAAACGAGCATCAGAGCACAATAGGAAGCCTTATGTGGGACTCAGACAGCTGGAGTCATAAATTATGTTGCTTCTTGCCACCAACAGTGGGCTCCGACAGGCCAATTATGTTTGACAACTTTGTTTGGCTTTGTTGTTTGAATCTAGGTTTCTCCTAGTGAGATGTGCTTGCCTCCATATGAACTGCACTGTGAAAAATAGGTGTAGGTATGTAATGCAGCAGCCAGGTATGGCGCACACACTGCATGAAACACTAGCAGTGGTGCAGGATTACAGGGCTTTGTGTGGTACATTGTATGGGGTTTGTATAGTGGTCTTATGGCTTACAAATTTAGGCTTAATGTATTTAGTAAGGCCAACATCCTTCCACAAAAGCACAGCAAGGGCTGCTAATGTAACCCACACCACTCAGTGTGATGCTCTGTCCCACTTTAGTGGAGACTGGTCCATATATAGAGATTGATGAGCCTACTAAGCCAGCACTAACAGATAGGAGTAACACCAGAGAATGCATACTGCAAATTTCTTCCTCACCCCAGTGTATGACCAGTCATGGAAGCTAGTTTTCCATGTTTGCTACTCCATCCTTCAGAACCACCATTAGAGTTTTTAAACAACAGGTTGACTCACATAAGAAGTTCCTTCTACACTATGGTTAGTAGGAGCTAACAGGGCTGGGTTCCACTGCTAGCAAGATGGGTGCACCTTGTGCAGTCTCTTTAAGTCCTTCCTCCCTCTTACACAGTGTAACAGCACTATGTTTGGGGAAGGGGGAAGAGGGCAGAATCAAAGTCAATAGCAAAACTCCCTATTGATTTAACTGGGAAGTAGAGCAGCTCCATTGTTTAGTTTAGTGTCATAATGCTAACTGAAAAGGGCCCATTAAAATCAAGTCCTTGCTTATTTTCATAAATTGAATGGGGAATGACTGAGTTACCCACACCGTGGAAGTGGTTGGTGCTTAAGCTAACACAAAGCTAAGGCAAATGCACTCAGGGGAACAATTTAGCTCTGGATGAGGGAGAAACTTGGTGTCATCATAGGTCTTCTCCGTCATTAATATCTAACTTTCAAAAGTGACTAGTGATTTTTGAAAATGAGAAATTTGGGGGGCCTCAAACTGAGACACCATGAAGTAGACTGCTTGTCAGAAAGTGCTCTGAAAATACCACCCTATGAAAAGCACACATCTTTAAGAGGTCTCAAGATAGAGTCTGCAAAACTGAGATCCACTTACACTTCCCCCCCACCCCCCACCCCAGCCACTAGTAATTTTTGCAATTCTTCACCTAAATTCCTCTCCACAGGAACTACTTTTCATAATCATTCTGCTACTGCAAACTGTGGTCTAGAGCTTGCATTGGAGTTGCTCGATATGAAGAGAATGAAATGTGATTATTTCATTAATAATCAATTATTATAACAATTCCATAATACTCTATATGCACTAAAAACATTATAACAGTTAATTGCTACATTTGCATAGTACTTGCTATTCTAACCAATAGTGCAGTTACATCTAATTTATTTATTCTTCTAAATACCAAAACTGCCCTCCCATATTATAATCCTGAGTTCTTGGGTGTTTCAGGTTAAGGTCTCAGAACATTTTACAAACATTGATAATTTAGACCTCTCAGCACTTGCCTCAAGTCCAGTTAAATATTAATATCCCCATTTTCAGAAATCAGAAATTTGCATATGATACTAATTCTACACAGGTATAACTGGTATAGCTCCCCATTTACACAGGCATGACCACCGCATTTACAAATAATTTACTTCCACTCTGATTTCTTCAGCCCACATCCCAAACTCCTATCCCAGTCATGAACCCCCCTCCCTGCACTCCAAGTCTCTGCCCCAGCCCTGCCCCAGCCCCTGCATCCAAATGCTGTCCCAGAGCCTGCACCTAGAACCCCTCCTACATCCCAACTGCCTGCCCCAAGATCAGCTCAGAGCCCCTCTCACACTCCAGATCCCTTAATCCAAGGCCAGAGCCTGCACCCCAACCCTCTGCCCTAGCCTGGTGAAAGTGAGTGAGGATGAGGGAGGGAGGGAGGATGGAGCGAGCAGGGGCAGGGCCTCAGAGAAGGGCACAAAGGAGGTGGGGCAAGGATATTTATATTTGAGGTAGATCTTGGATTGCACTTAAATTCAAAAAGCAATCTCATGCTTAAAAAGGTTGGAGACCACTGAGCTAGAATATGCCTCTTTCTCTCCCTAGTAATCATGACTTGCAAAATCTTATGTTAAAAAAGAGAGTATTTTTCAATTCAGGTAATGCTGTAAAGATTCTGAAATGAGCCAGACTGTTCTTGCTTTGACATTCACTCACTAAAAAAACCTCAGAGAACAAAATAAACAGCTACATTCTGTAAACAAAAACTGGAATCCAAACTGAAAAGCTGTCCAGCAGCAAACCTCTGACTGAATTAGGTTATAATGGTCAAGCTTTAAACCCCATAACACCTGGGTTTCATTGTGCTACTTCACATGCACCAATGTATTTATATAATACAAGAATTTATCTGAGAATGGAGGGCCAGATTCTCCACTCTTTTGTCCCCTGAGTTTTCACTTATACATCAGAAAAATGAGTAGAGCTATCAAATTGGAATTCTCCACTTATTTACACCAGGGATAGTGTTTTATACTCACTTGGCATTCATAATGCATAGCAGTAAATGACTGTGCAAGGGACCTGATTCTCATTTATATTAAGCTCAGGCAGGGTGCTTATTGTAAGAGTCCCAATGTGGGAGATGGGAGTGAATCAGGCCCTGATTTTCCAAATGGTTAACTTTAGGCTTGATTTCAGTACTGCTAACTGAACCTTTCTGGGATGGATGAACCTCAAGAGATTTGGAGTTTGAACTGCATTTGAATCAGAATTCACAAGTCAAATGCATCTCCAAATTATTCATACCTCACAAATATGCAAAACTGAGTAGGAAATGTACTGAGAGCAGGCTTTCTCTGTAGACTTCTGCTTCCACTATGGCCAGAAAGAGAGAGAGAACAGGGCTTTTTCCTTACTGTGTTTTGGCTCTTCTAATCCCAGTTGGAAGCTAGATATGAACCCTCTCCTCCTCCCTAAAGGTTCATCTAGACTGCAAGCTTCTTTCAAAAGAAGCTTTTTCGGAAGAGATCTTCTGAAAAAACTTCTTTTGAAAGAGAGCGTCCACACAGCACAAGTGCATCGGAAAAGCGATCTGCTTTTTTGAAAGAGAGCGTCCACACACATTGGATGCCCTCTCACATAAAAGGCCACCCGGAACCACGTCAGCCAGGGCATTAGGTCAGCAGTTGCTTCCGGGTGCTGTTGCCTAAGGCTATCTGAGACGCGTGCTTAAAGGGACACCCCCGGACAGCCGTTTCTCAGGTTCTGCTGCATGCTTGCCTACCTCTCTGAGGGACAGCAAAGCTTTAGCAGTGCGAGCTCTGGTTGCCCAGCTTTGTTGGACGCCACAGCATTTTTAATTTTTTTTGCTACGGAGCCGGAGCTGCCCCTGGGCATACGATGGCTCCACGCAGCCATGCTGCAGGTTCTGTCCCAGCTGCAGGTTCTGTCTTGATGATCCTGCCCCAGCTCGACTTAGAGCTCATCTGTGAGTCCCTCTGCCTGGGTGCGGAAGCAATGCCCTTGCACCCGCACCCCACAGTGGAGAGACGATTCTGGAGACTGGACACCAGTTCTGAATGGTGGGACTGGCTGGTCATGGAAAGGTGGGACGATCAGCAGTAGCTCAGCAACTTCCGCATGCAGAAGGCCACCTTCTTGGAGCTGTGTGCCTGGCTTGCCCCTGGCCTCCGGAGACGCAACACCCACCTACGGCCCACCATTCCCCCTGGAGAAGCTGGTCGCTTTTGCTGTCTGGGAGCTGGCCACCCCCGACAGCTACTGGTCGGTGGGCCACCAGTTCGGCATGGGGAAGTCCACCATCAGGATCCTCCTCATGGAGGTAAGGCACTCTTGGGCTGCAGGCCCTGCGAGGGGCGGGGGAGTCCTGGAAAAGGGGGACCCTAGGGAAAGCGGTGTGGGGGGGTGGAGTGGAGGTGGGGGGAAGCCCTGTCCCCATGGGGGTTGTGCCATCCCACTTTCACACCGCCCTGCTGCTGGGTGGGCAGCCTCATGGGCGTGGCTCCTGTGGTGTTTGAGGGGGGGAGGAAGGGGACGGGCACCTCCCAAGGGATTGGGCACCTCCCAAGGGATCAGGCACTCCCCTCTCATTCTATGTGTTTCTTTGTCTCCTTCTGCACGTTGTGAGGGCCATCAACTCCGTTCTCCGCCCCCTTCCCCCTCCCATAGACAAGCAGGCCAGGGAAGTGTCCGGCCACAGTGGGATCCTATGTGCGGGAGAGGGGTCTGGAGCAGCCTGGCCCTCCCTGGAGCCCGCACACACACCTGCACCTGGCAGCGCTGTCCACGGGAGCGGGTGGGGCCTCACGAGTGCAGGCATGGCTATGTGCGGCACTTCTCGGTCTGTGTGGGGTCATGTGTGTGCCCTTGTGCCTGGCCTGCTTCCGGCAGTGGCTGGCAGGGGAAGGACATCCCTCCCAGGGGTCAGACATGTGTGGAGCCTCCCCCAAGCCTGTGAGCAGCTGCCTGTGTGTGCTCCAGGGCTGGCTTCTGAGACCACGTGGTGCACACTGCCACTGTATGTGCTTGCATGTGCACGGACAGCAGCACGCTGTCCAGGCAGAGCATGCTGATCGATGATAGCACTCCATCCCCTCTGAGCCTGTCTCCCCCACCCTGTGTGTGTGACAAAATGAGAGCACTCACCTGATGATCCCTCTCTGGCGTCAGATGATGCTTGGGAGTTCTCCAGGGCCTGGGGTAACAGCTCCAGGCTGAGGGCGATGACGCTGCCAGTGTCCTCCTCCTGCAGCTGTTGGTCATCGTCGTCATCCTCCTCCTCCTCCTCCAGGAGCTCCGGATGGGCGAGCACAGGTGTCTCCAAGCCCGAGTCCACCAGTATCTTTCCCACCGCCCAGGATCTGGTGCAGCTCTTTATAGTAGGGGCAGGAGTGGGATTCTGCCCCGGAGCCAGAGCTGTGCTCCGTGGCCCAGACGTTCCCTTGCTAGAGCTCCTTCACCTTGCTATGTACTTGGTCCAAAGTGCAGGGGTTGTGTCTCCTCTGGGCCAGAGCTTTGGCCATGCACCCATAAATGTCCACATTACACCTTCAGGAGCGGAGATCCTGCATTATTTCCTCCTTGCCCCACAGCTTGAGGAGGGACAGAATCTCCGTCCCAGACCAGGAGGGTGCCCAGTGTTTGGTGCCTCTGGGTGGGTCCTCAGAGCCCTGGTGCTGCTCCCTGTGTGGGCCAGAGGAATTATGGGGGGCTTGTAGCTGTGCCATGGATCAGCAGGCCTTTAGCAGTCAGAGTCATGTGGTCAGGGTGCTGCTGCAAGGCCGGGTTCCTGCCACAAGACTAGTCCAGGCTGCCTGCAGCTTTAAGAGCTGGCAGGAGACAGGAACTCTACAGCTGTGATTAGTTTGGACGGAGTGTCCACCAGGACACCTGTGCTTTTTCCTGGAGGCCTCTTCTTTGGAAAAAAACTCCCTCTTTCACATCCATGCACGCCTTTTTCTGAAAGAGCTCTTTTGGAAAAGGCGTTCTTCCTCGTAGAATGAGGTTTACCAATGTCAGAAAACCCCCTGCATTCTTTCAATTTTCTTTTAAAAAACACAATAGCAGTGTGGACATAAGTGAAGTTTTTTCGGAAAAACAGGCTTTTTTCCGAAAAAACCCTGCAAGCTAGACGCACCATAAGGCACATCTATCTGAACAGTTAAGAATCTCAGGGGAAAACAATTGGTTTGACTTCAGCTCTAACCAGGGCTGAAGGTTACATCTTAGTGATGCCTTTTATAGAGAACTCATCACCATGGTTTGGGGGGTGAGAGGGATTCTAATGTTACCCAGATCAGTAGAACCAGTCAGCTTTCAGTTACGTTTTTAATTGCAGTGAAGAACTATATAGAGGGCTTGATCTAGTTGTCTGCCTAAAACTCTTGGTGAAGGTGTGTTTTGCACCTACTCTTCACTCTCTTTATATGAGTGTAACTACAGAGCAAGTCAGTGCAGGTCAGGCCTCCATGATCCATTACGATTTTTTTTTAATAGAAAAAAATTACACTGGTGCATCTGATGTAGTATAGACATTAGTGAAACCCTACAATTCAAAGGGTTAACCATTGCATTTTGATTCAGTCTGGGGCTTGCTGTTACAAACTTTTCATTTACATTTAAGGGGAGTTTTGAGTATGCAAGCAATGAAGGATCAGACCCACATAATTCATTTCAAAGGTGAACCATTTTGGGAAAAGCAGATGCAGAAGGCAAGAGAATGAGGATTATGATGACAAAGGGTCTTTTTCTTGTAAATTTATGATCAATTTACCAGAGGTGGCTGTGCAGATAAAATGGAGCATGCATTGAGTGACTGCTGGAGGAGAAGTTCTATTCACTAGCCCCATCAGTCTTGTGGGTCAATGATAAACTCACCCATTCATTCAGTTAATCAAAACTAGAGCCATAATCCACCTAGAAAGAAGGTGGGTGGGGGAGAAATAACCCCAGCTCTAGAAAATAATTAAAAACAGTTTAGGCATCTTATTTGTCAAGAGAAACTGTACCCTATCCTCTGGTTCTAGCTAGTTTTTGGTAAGTCTGTCTTGCCTCTATACTTCTATTGCTATTGCATATAAGGGAAGTCTAAACAACTTTTTTGCACTGGGCAGTGAAAAAAGATTTAGCCAAATGACTTCTGCCTAAATGGTTGATAGACAGTCTCTCACGTCATGCCTCTTAGACCCTCCCAAAAATCATTCTTCCAATAAACAGTATGGGACAAATTCATCCCTAGAGTGAATCCACTGAGGTCCAGGGGTAACCAGTGCCTAAGGATGAATTTGACCCCTGTTGACATATTTTTCTTTAAAGCAAGTTCTTTCAAAACGAACACATATTCTTTTATGTGTACGAAGCTCTTTTTTGCATCTTTTCACTTTTTCTTACAATTTGATAGCTTCTGTTCATATCATAAATGCATGAAGCATTGTATTTCTGACTAGCTGATGATAGTATTTATTACACGTTATAAAACTTTAATACAACAGTTATTTCCAGATTATCAAATGCATACAACAAACTAATCAATAGAACTCTAGTGATAGCAGAGTGTTAGATTAAAGGTTAGAATAGATATTTTCATATTTGATATTGGTTAAATTATGACTTATACTGCTACTTCTACCCACTTAACTGCAAGTCAAACATAAATCCTATGGCTTTATAGCAAAGATCTGAACTCCTAGCAGAATACAAAAAAGAGACCATACTGCAGGAGCGAGTCTAAATAAGGAAAGTATTTAGTTATGCTTTTACTATGGCACAGGTTTAAAAATATAAGGGTCTGAATGTGTTAATAAACAGAATTAGCCTAGAAATGTAATGGGAAATGTTTATATCATCGCTTTCAACTTACCTTTGCCAGTTGTTCATGAATTTCTAACAAGCTTGGTCTGTTCATTTTGGTTCCACTGATGCTGCCGGTGTTTCGATAATAATCAATGTTAGGAATGGCATCCACTGTGTTATGGCCAAAGGTTTTTAGATAATATGTGTTACTGTGAGTATCACAGGGATGTAAATTTCCATCTGATTTAACAGTATCCCCATTTTGAAGAAAATTTTCATATAATGCTCTGTTTCCAGGCCTGTGACTGACCCTGAGTCTGCTGTTTGCTTCTTCAGTAAAAGATGTTTCTTCATAATGTGGAGGATCAGCATCCTCTTGGGATACTGCATTATTGTCATAGCTTTCGTTAATTATATTAACCTGAAATCTATTTGGACTTGGGTCCAAGAATACGTTCGGAGAATTATTCATTGACATCTTCAGGAATGTTATGTGCTCAGGTCCCCAATCTTCCTGCTCTTCTGAGTCGGAGGTAGGGTTGCTTTATCTGCAATAAAACAGTAATGTTGTTACATTTGAAATGGCTTGGTTCTTAATCTAACAAAGTTCAGTGGAGACCTTGTTGAAGTGTTCACTCCGAAGTATTCTTCTTTGGGTTGTCTTGCATAATTCTGTCATCAATGTATAAGTACAACTTTTCTATATTTAATTAACTTGCACAATCATGTAAGTCTTTCATGATTTATTAAAAACTCAATTAGACAGCAGCCTTATAGCTTTTTACTAATGGGGCATGATCCAAAGTCTCAGGCAATTTGATATCAAAGGGAGTCTTGCTATTTATCTCAATGGGCTTTGGATCAGACCCTAATAGGTTATAACTGTACTTAAAAGTAACTTTCCTCAATACACTATCTTTGTAAGGAATAAATGTTGTACTTCTCTGAACGATGTACAGTCCAATGGTTCACTGGAGAGGAAAGGAATGCAACATCTAGCCACAAGAGTGCAATTCACCACAGTGCCTGCACATGGTCTATTTACCACTGCTCATTGGTTGATTGAATTCATAGTATAGAAGTAAATTGACATGATTATTCAAAATCCACAGTTTTCTAAAATAACTATATTAGACTATTGAAAGTAAAAACATAAGCCTTTACAAATTTCAGTAGTCCCAAAATGTGAGATAATTTATTAATAGTTGATTGAAGCACTGAAAAGTATTAATTTTAGATATCTCTAGAAGTCATGTCTCAGAGGGGTAGCCATGTTAGTCTGTATCTACAAAAACAATGAGGAGTCCTGTGGCATCTTAAAGACTATTAGATTTATTTGGGCATAACCTTTCGTGGGTGAAAATCACTTTGGGTGCATCTACACAGCACAGTTATGTCAAAGTAACTGATGTCATTTTGAAATAACAATGCAAGCGTTTACACAGCAATTCCGTTATTTCAAAATAAATTCAAAATGATGGATGGTTTATTCTGACTTCTGTAAACCTCATTCCATGAGGAATGACGCCTATTCCAAAATAGCTATTTAGAAATAGCAGTAGTGTGGACGTTCCACTGCTGCAATTTCAAAATAGCTCCTCCCAAGGGCCATTCAAACTAATTGCTCCCCAGTGCCTCCTGAGGCTCTAAATCGAGGTAGCGCATCCACATTAGGGAAGCCTGCCTCGGACTAATTTTGAGGCTTCCCTGTAGCGTAGACGTGCTATTTCAAAATAAGCTATTTCAGAGTATTTCTTCCTGAATAGCTTATTTCTAAATAAGTGTGCAGTGTAGATGTACTTATGCCAAAATAGATGTTAGTCTTTAAAGTGCCACAGGACTCTTCATTGTTTTTTCTAGAAGTCATGCCACATAAAGGAATGAATGTGAGAGAGCTGAAACTATCAAAACAATGTTTTTATATAATTGTAAAAAAATACAATAAATAAATGTGTCCAAGTAACTAAAGCAAAATGACAGCTATTTATTATTGAAATATATATTTTCAATAGTTTTAGGCAATACCAGATTAAAAGAATAATTTACAGATCTGATCTTGCATTCCTTGTGTCCCCAAATACCCATTTAAGACTATCTGAAATAAATAGTGGCAGATGATCAGAGCTAAATGTGTGAGGGATGCAGAACTGGGGCCCCCAAATGGTTAAATTTGCAGGATTGGGTCCAAGAAGCACCAGCTGTCAAGTTAAATGACTCTGAATTATTAATAATAATATGGAGATATACCTATCTCATAGAGCTGGAAGGGACCTTGAGAGGTCATTGAGTCCAGTTCCCTGCCCTCATGACAGGATCAAGTACCATCCCTGACAGATTTGCCCCAGATCCCTAAATGGCCCTCCCTCAAGGATTGAGCTTTCAACCCTAGGTTTAGCAGACCAATGCTCAAACCACTGAGCTATCCCTTCTCCCCCCTGCAATTGGTATGTATTAACTAATTATTTGTGATCTACTAATCCTGTGCCAGATCAATATAGACATATATTGATAACTACTTTTAGTAACTGAAGAAATGCAGTTTTACAGTCTTTCAGTAAGAGTCTGTCCAATCCTGTTCCTATTGAACTCATGGTGAGCCTGGAGTCCTTTTGAAAGTAAATCTGATAGGACATTTTGGAGAAAAAGCATGCAATATTATAAAAGGTCTATACCAACTGCACATTGCTTAAATAAATAAATCCATTAGAAGAATGAACTGGGAATTGAAAGATAAATTAACCATATCTATTAATAGATCCACATATGCCTACCTCTATAAAATGTCTAATAATCACACAAGGGAAATATAACTTGAAGAGCCCTTTAACCGAATACACTCCATTCTCATTATGATACTTAGCTATAGCACTTGAATGCAAATCAAATCCAGATTCTGTAGCTCCTATCTATGCTGTGTGTGTGCTTGTATTTGTGTATTTACAAATATTCTGCTGTAAACTTCCTTCATAACAAAATGTCTCTATAATCCACTATATACTGTTTTTTCAAAGAAAGTTGTTCTTTCCTGCTTACATGTTTTTCGAACTCCACCAAAAACAAGCTGTTTCATCTTTCTGCTTCTTTGGTACTAATTTTTTCTTGGTCATCTCTGATCCATGTCACATTTGTTGTTATTGATAATCTCTCACTATATGCTGTATGTCTCTTACCTTAATGTAAAAATCTTTAATAATAAAAGAGTGCATGGAAATGAAATATTTTCTTGAATAAGGGACAGAACCTGATCCTAGTATAGTCAATAGCAGATTTGGTTCTAACTCTGTGCTTGTAGATTGTGGGTGAAAGCCTGTGCCTATGAAATCAATGGGAATCTTCAACGTCTTCAATAGACCCATAATTTCATCTTCCAAGTATACTTCTACAGTAAGTGTTTCCACCGCCAAGAAAATAAAAGTTTCTTACCTTTCTGCTGCCTTTGCAAATAATGATTTATTTTTGCAGTAGATGTCCAAAGGTTAGATTCTGTTATTTTCCTTTAAATTCAGTACTATTTGTATTATTGAATTATGCATAAATTAAGAAACTTAAGTTAACAAACTTAAACTATTCTGAGCAGTGTAGCTTACCTCTCAGTCCCCCTGCTCCAGTGAAGGACAATCTGCCTTTTATTTACTTCTGTATATAAACTGTCCTTCTCACTCATGCATCATGGATTTTACCTCATTGGCTAATTCTTTCTTCTGTGGAAAAATATCAAGTGACGGACCCAATCCCTGTCTTTGACACATGCTCTAAAACACTCTTAAATGACTGACTTAAAGTGACATTCAAGCTTGTTAAATATCAACTACTAGTAAATGAACCTGTTAATTCTGGGAAGGGAGAAATAAAACTGCCTCTGTCATAGGAGAAAAATAGGTTGGTTTTTCTTTAGAGTTTATAAAATGCAGCTACAGGCTTCTAGGCTGCTGTATCAATTACTGTCTCACAATTATGAATCTGTTTATGAGCACTGGCATGTCAGTATGTTTTTCTTGTTTATTTTCTTTAAGATCAAGAATCATTTCATTTCAGATTTGTTTTCTTTGATACGTTAGGGTCGAGGAAGAATGTACATTAAGAGGTAGCTGAATTACATTGACATGAATAGAAATTTCTAAAACTCCATGAAATCTGATTTTAGCAAATTGAATTTGGAATGTGAACAGTGAGTCCAGCAGGTACTCCTATTAAAGTCAATGGAAAGATTCAGGGAATAAAGTACTACTCATTATTACTATGATTATTTATTTTTTGTATTATGATAGTTCTTAGCGGGGAGGTCCATTCACAGTTAAATGTGTGTTTAGCTTAAGCACAGGAGTGACACTATTGGCTCGTCTGAGACTTCTCATGTGCATAAAGTTAAATATCAGTGATGCCTTTGCAGAACTGGAGTTTATGCAGCAACAGAGGCTATGTCTAGACTGCAGGTTTCTTTTAGAAGAAGCTTTTCTGGAAGAGATTTTCCAAAAAAAATTCTTCTGAAAGAGAGCATCCACACTGCAAAAACACATCGAAAAAACGATCTGCTTTTTGGAAAGATAGCGTCCACACTGAATGGATGCTATCTCACATTTCAGCTGTGATTACTATGGATAGAGTGGCAACCAGGGCACCTGTGCTTTTTCCTCTTTCCTCTTCTTTTGAAAGAACTCCCTCTTCCCCATCCACACATGCCTTTTTACAAAAGATCTCTTTCGGAAAAGGCTTCTTCCTCGTAGAAAGAGGATTACCAAGTCGGAAAAAACCCTCATTTTGATTTTCTTTTGGAAGAATGAGATTGCAGTGTGGACATAATTGAAGTTTTTTGGGAAAACGGTTTTTTTCTGAAAAAAATCTGTAGTGTAGACATACCCTCTGAGAAGGATAGGATTAAGATCTCTGTTTTGAAGATGGGGAATAGAAGAACAAAGAGAATAAGGGTGCGTCTGCACAGCACCATAACTCAAAATAAGATACACAATTTGCCTAGCTCAAATTGCATATCTTATTTCAATGCTATTTCAAAATGGCTTATTTTGTCATTGACAGCACCAAATTTTAGAATAAAGTGCTATTCTGAAATGTCCCTTACTCCTCGTAGAATGAGGTTTACAGGAATGTCGGAATAGTGAGTCTGAAATAACAGGCTTGCTCCGAAGATGCAGGATAGCTATTTCGGGATACTCCAGTATCCCAAAATAGCATTGCAGTGTAGACGTAGCCTAAGTGACTAAGCTAGGGTCTCACTGGGAATGTGGCACAGCTGAGGATTTAATCCAGATCTTCCAAACTCCCACCTAGTGCCTAACCATAAGTCCATCTATCTCAACAGTGCACATAGAAGAATTGGAAAAGTAGTTATAATTTTTGAAATTAGCATGTTTATTTATTCATAGACTGCTTTGACTTTGCAGTCGAGTGTTTTGATACTGTAAACAAGAAGCAGGCAGCCTTATCTCCTGCAAATTGAAACCAAACTTGTTTGTCTGAGTGATTGGCTGAACAAGAAGTAGGACTGAGAGGACTTGTAGGCACTAAAGTTTTACATTATTTTTAATGCAGTTATTTTTCTACATAATTCTACACTGGTAAATTCAACTGTCATGACAAAGAGATTGCAGTCCAGTACTTGTATTAGGTGAATTGAAAAATACTATTTATTTTATTTTTTACAGTGCAAGTATTTGTAATCATAAATAAACATAAAGTGAGCACTTTGTATTCTGTCTTCTACTTGAAATCAATATATTTGAAAATGTAGAAATCATCCAAAATATTTAATTAAATGGTATTCTATTATTGTTTAATAGTGTAATTAATTGTGTAATTAATCATGATTCATTTTTAATTGCTTGACAGCCCAAATTAAAACAAGAATAAATAGCATATATTGGAACTTTAAAGCCTCAATGGTTTTTCACACTGGAACCCAAGCTAGAAAGGTTACATTGGTATAGAAGGGTACAGCTTACTCAAGAAGTATAGGCAGGCCCAAAAGTGAGGAGGTGTTGCCTTAATATTAAAAATGTATACACTTGGACTGAAGTGGAGGTGGATGTAGAAACCAGATGTGTTGAGAGTCTCTGGGTTAGGTTAAAAGGGGTAAAAACCAAGAGTGATGTCATTCTAGGCGTTTACTACAGACCACCTTCCCAGGTAGAAGAGGTGGATGAGGCTTTTTTTAAACAACTAACAAAATCATCCAATGCGCAGGATTTGGTGGTGATGGGGGACTTCAACTATCCAGACATCTGTTGGGAAACTAACACAGCGGGGCACAGATTATCCAATAAGTTCTTGGACTGCATTGGAAACAACTTTTTATTTCAGACAGTTGAAAAAGCTACTAAGGGGGAAGCTATTCTAGATTTGATCTTAACAAATAGGGAGGAGCTGATTGAGAATTTGAAAGTGGAAGGCAACTTGGGTGAAAGTGATCATGAAATCATAGAGTTCATGATTCTAAGGAATGGTAGAAGGGAGAACAGCAAAATAGAGACAATGGATTTCAGGAAGGCAGACTTTGGTATGCTCAGAGAGCTGATAGGTAAGGTTCCATGAGAAGAAAGACTAAGGGGAAAAACAACTGAAGAGAGTTGTCAGTTTTTCAAAGGGACATTATTAAGGGCCCAAAAGCAAGATATTCGGCTGCATAGGAAAGATAGAAACTATGGCAAAAGACCACCTTGACTTACCCAGGAGATCTTGCATGATCTAAAAATCAAAAAGGAGTCCTATAAAAAGTGGAAACTCGGACAAATTACAAAGGATGAATATAAGCAAACAATACAAGTATGCAGGGGCAAGATTAGAAAGGCAAAGGCACAAAACGAGCTCAAACTAGCTACAAGATATAAAGGGTAACAAGAAGACTTTCTATAAATATATTAGAAGAGGAAGACCAAGGACAGGGTAGGCCCATTGCTCAGTGAGGAGGGAGAAACAGTAACCAGAAATTTGGAAATGGCAGAGGTGCTTAATGACTTCTTTGTTTCAGTCTTCACCAAGAAGTCTGATGATGAAGGAATGCCTAACCAGTGGGAATGGGGTAGGTTTAGAAGCTAAAATAAAAAAAGAACAAGTAAAAAAATCACTTAGAAAAGTTAGACGTCTGCATGTCCCAAGGGCCTGATGAAATGCATCCTGAAATACCCAAGGAGATGATAGAGGAGGTATCTGAGCCTTTAGGTATCATCTTTGCCATGATTTTTCAGACAGGAGAGATTTTAGAAGACTGAAAAAGGGCAAATATAGTGCCTATCTATAAAAAGGGACATAACAATCCAGGAAACTACAGACCAGTCAATTTAACTTCTGTGCCAGGGAAGATAATGGAGCAAGTAATTAAGGAATTCATTTGCAAACAGCTAGAAGATAATAGGGTGATAGGTAACAGCCAGCATGGATTTGTAAAGAAAAAATCATGTCAAATTAATCTGATAGCTTTCTTTGATAGGATAACAAGTCTTGTGGATAAGGGAGAAGCGGTGGACATGGTATACCTAGACTATAGTAAAGCATTTGATATGGTCTCCCGTGATCTTCTTATCAATAAATTAGGCAAATACAACTTAGATGGTGCTACTATAAGGTGGGTGCATAACTGGCTGGATAACCGTTCTCAGAGAGTAGTTATTAATGGTTCACAATCCTGCTAGAAGGGCATAACAAGTGGGGTTCCACAGGGGTCTGTTTTGGGACTGGTTCTGTTCAATATCTTCATCAACTATTTAGATATTGGCATAGAGAGTACACTTATTAAGTTTGCAGATGACACCAAGCTGGGAGGGGATGCAGCTGCTTTGGAGGATAGGGTCATAATTCAAAATGATCTGGACAAACTGGAGAAATGGTCTGAGGTAAATAGGATGACGTTTAGTAAAGACAAATGCAAAGTACTCCACTCAGGAAGGAACAATCAGTTTCACACATACAGAATGGGAAGTGACTATCTAGGAAGGAGTACTGTAGAAAGGGATCTAGGGATCATAGTGGACCACAAGCTAAATATGATTCAACAGTGCGACGCTGTTGCAAAAAAAGCAAATATTCTGAGATGCATTAACAGGAATGTTGTGAGCATGACACGAGAAGTCATTCTTCCGCTCTAGCCTGCACTGATCAGGCCTCAATTGGAGTATTATGTCCAGTTCTGGGCACACATTTCAAAAAAGATGTGGAAAAATTGAAGAAGGTCCAGAAAAGAGCAACATGAACGATTAAAGGTCTAGAGAACATGAGCTATGAAGGAAGGCTGAAAGAATTGAGCTTGTTTAGTTTGGAAAGGAGAAGACTGAGAGGGGACATGATAGCGGTCTTCAGGTATCTAAAAGGGTGCCATAAGTAGAAGGGAGAAAAATTGCTCTCCTTAGCCTCTGTGGATAGGACAAGAAGCAGTGGGCTTAAAGTGCAGCAAGGGAGGTTTAGGCTAGACATTAGGGAAAACTTCTTAACTGTCAGGGTGGTTAAATACTGGAATAAAGTGCCTAGGGAGGTAGTGGAATCTCCATCTCTGGAGATATTTAAGAGCAGGTGAGAGAGACATCTATCAGGGATGGCCTAGACGGCACTGGGTCCTGCCGTGAGGGCAGGGGAGTGGACTTGATGACCTCTCGAGGTCTCTTCCAGTCCTAGTGTTCTATGATTCTATGTTCCATGAAATAGATTTTGGATGGAGAGGGCTAACAAGAATCAGTACCGCCAATGGCTGGCCCTTTCTTTTCCTATTAGCTGCAGGCACAATGTTCATGGCTTTTCCCGTAGGATCCAGTGTGAATGGCATTTTGCATAGCCAAGTTCCCTTCACTGCCTCTTTTTGTCTAGCAGACTAACAATCACTACAACTCATCTGCTTATCCCTGCATGTCTTACTACACCTAACTGTTCAGAGAGAATGACAATGCATATACAAAAGTCAGATTACAAGTTTCTCAAAAGTGGAATCAAATGACTGTCAAGTACTGCCATTCTCACACAGCTGCTATTGTGAAGTGACCTTGAGGTATTACTACTCAGCCTCTGTTTTTTCTCTCTGTAACTTCTTCTATCTTACTGGGACCTTCTGCTACAGAATTTCACAGAGTAACAATCCAAATAAAATCCAATGGCAGGGCCGGGTCTTGGGCCCTGATTAGCCCCTTTGCACCACTCTGGTAGCGCAAATAGATTGAAAAACTGCCCACCCTGCCTGCTGGGGCTTTTCTGTCTTTGGGGGAAATCACTGGATAGTGAGCAGCTGGCATAACAAGGTCTATGTTCCGTCCTTTTTAGATGCACTAGCATAGAGGGACTGCAGATAGCCTCTGTACTCTGGCAATCCCCAGGTGGTGTTATGGCCATAGGGGGCTGTTCCTATCCAACAAAAGTTAGAACAGCTAAGGCCATTCTAACTCCTGCACCATATATTTTATGTATAGCATTCAACAAATTTGTAATGACATTTATCCCTCCCACCAATAGCTCTTGCTTGGCCATCTATAAATTTGATTAGAGTAGGACAAGTGAAGTTTTGTTTCAGGAAGTGTGAACAGTTTTCTCAGACTTGGGGCAAGAAACGGCCCTGCACATTGTTCTGAAAAGACTGTGGAAACACTGGATATGATAGCAGCATGCATCTCTCATGTGGATTTAGCCAATGTGACAGCACCTCCAGGTGTCTGAGGGCAGGACTTTCATTGGCGACTGCAAAAACCATTAGCTCTGTTCTCTTAGGGTATGTCTACACAGCAACATTATTTCGGAATAACTGACGTTATTCCAAAATAACAATGAGCACATGTAGGGTATGTCTAGCCTTTATTTTGAAATAATGTCGAGCTGGAGGACTTCTTACTCTGACTCCTGTAAGCCTAGTTTCACGAGGAGTAAGGGAAGTTGAAGGAAGAGTGTTCTTTCTTCAACTTCCTGCTGTGTAGACAGCGCCTAAAGTCGAGTTAAGCTATTTCGAATTAAGCTGTCCAACTGATGTAGCTGAAGTTACATAGCTTAATTTGAATTTAGCCCTGCTATGTAGATGTACACTAAGTGACTGAAAACAAGACACATGAGTTTCTACAGGCATCTCCCCTTGGTGCTGTGACTCTTTTGTACTGTTTAATCTTGCAAGCTAAGCTGGTACAATACATTGGGCTGATTCAGTTTTTGCATGTGAGGTTTCCCTGGTCAGTTACTGGACTTAAATCACATTGGATGAGTAGGGAGAAATTATGATGTTCAAATCCAAAAACATTTCCCACCCATCCTTTCTCCTCCCTCTTTGCCATTGATGTAATGTTGTGGCATGCATTCTTCCTATAAAGCAGGGCTGGGGAAAATATGGCCTGGGGGCCGGATCCAGCCCGCCAAGCCACCAGATCTGGCCCATGGACCACCCTGCCAGGACCCTCAGTAACGCAACTGCCTAGGTTTAAATCACAGTCCCTGTGTTTCTCTGCTCGGCAGGGAGGGAGAGGCATCGTACGATCTCCCCCACCCCCAGCCCAATCCTCAGCTCCTATTAGCCAGAAACAACCGGCCAATAAGAACTGACCTCGGCCAAGCTCTTAGCTCCTATTGGCTGGGAAACAGCCAGCCAATCAGAGCTGAGAGATTGGCCTCAGAGATTGGGGCAGCTGCAGTGTTTCTATATCCTGGGAAATTTCCCAAATTCTGGGAATTTTTGAGTAAAATGTGTCAAAATGGGAAATTGGGAATTTTCTTGAAAATCTGTTAAATCCTGGGAAATTTTCAATGAAATTAAAATTTCTGTTCATTTTGTCGTTCCTTTGGAATAAAAATTTGCGGACAATTCAGATTTATCAAAAACTGCTTTCAATTGGTCAATAGGGTTGCCTGTCAATTATTAGAACTCATTGAACTTGATGCTAAAAATTGTACAGCGGAAGGTATTTATACTAAATTCAAGGAGTCAATTTTCAAAAAAAATATCTCATTGAATAATATTTTGGGTGTTGCTTGTGATGGTGCAAATGTGATGATAGGAGCAAAGAATTCCTTTTTCTCTAAACTTAGAGAGGATGTTCCAAATGTTGTTTTGCTGAGATGTATTTGCCATACATCAGCCCTGATATCAAGTTCAGCTTCTACAGTTTTGCCTGATTTCGTAGAGCAGTTTATAACAAATATCACTAACTATCCAGCACATAGTGTTAAAAAGAAAAAAGAAATTGAGGAGATGGTTGAATATTTTCTCCATTTAAAGTTATCTATGTTAAAACCAAAGTCAAACAACGTGGTTAGCTGTACACCCTTGTGTAAACAGAATATTAGTGTTGTGGGATGCCCTGTTTAACTAGATACAACTTGGTTACGTCTAGACTGGCATGATTTTCCGCAAATGCTTTTAACAGAAAAGTTTTTCCATTAAAAGCATTTATGAAAGATATCTAGATTGGCACGACGCTTTTGCGCAAAAGCACTTTTTGCGAAAAGCGCCCGCGTTAATCTAGACGCTGTTTTACAAGAAAGCCCCGATCGCGTTTCGCCATCAGGGCTTTTGCGCAAAACACTTTTAGCTGTCTACACTGGCCTCTTGTGCAAATACATTTGCAAGAGGGCTTTAAAATGGGAGCGTCATTGTATTTGCGCAAGAAGCACTGATTTTGTACATTACAAAGTCAGTGCTCTTGCGCAAATTCAAGCGGCCAGTGTAGACAGCTGGCAAGTTTTTGCGCAAAAGCGGCTGCTTTTGCGGAAAAACTTGCCAGTCTAGACACAGCCCTTGAGTGTGTCGATCAAAAAAGTCCAAAAGCAAAAGAAATATATGATGCAATGTGTAATCCAGAACTTAAATCCTACCTACTATTTTTGAAATATGTTTTGGATTACATGAACAAATTCAATGCTCTCTTTCAAAGCAAATCTCCACTCATTCATTGCATTAAACCAGAGTCAGTGAAACTTTTCAAAGTAATTGCAACAAATTACTTAAAACCACATTTCCTAAAAGGTGAATTAACGAAAGTTAATGTGTGGCATCCCTCTAATTTTATCAAAATTAATGAAATGTATACTAGTCCAGAGTGTGAGGAGTACTTAAAATGTATTGATCCTAGTGTAGCTATGAATGTAACCTTTATAACATATAAAAAATAATCTGGGAATTTTTCATCAGATTTGGGAAATTTTTAGCGCTGGCCTGGGACAAGTCGGCAACACGATATAGAAACACTGGGCAGCTGGAGTTGAGAGCCACTTGGAGGGAGCAGCCTGTATTCTCAAGCGGGCTGGGGCTGCAGCAGGAAGGGAACCCCGCCTGCCTTGGGGTGAAACACTTAGGTAAACTCCTCCCAGCCAGTGCCTGCCTCTAGCACCCCAGCCCTCCTGCATCCCAACTCCCTCCCCCAGGTCACCATTCAAACCCTCTGCACCCCTTGCCTCAGGTAACAACTCCCTTCCAGAACCTGTACTCCCTCCTACACGCCTACCCCAGGCCAGAATACTCTCCTGCACCCACACTCCTGCCCTGACCCTACACCCCAATCCCCTGACCCAGGTTACAACCCCCTCCTCCACCCAAACACCCTCTCAGATCCCATACCGTCTCCTGCACCCTAGTCCCTTAGCCCGTGCACTCTTCTGCACCCAACCTCCAACCTAGACCCTGCACCCCCTCCACAGGAAAGTGTGGCTCTTGACCACTTACCAAAATCTTGGAGTGGCCCCCCACCAAAAATTATTGCCCACCCCTGCTATAAAGCAACAAATGACAGGTGGTTCTCAGGAGATTTTTCTGCCAGTCCTCCTCCCCACTGAATGTTTAGTGAATTGTCTCCTTAAAGTCTTTCTTTTACATCAGCTGTTTTTACTCACAATTCCACAAACGGTGAATTCTCACAATAAAAGCAGTATGAAATGCTTTTATGAGTTTGCAACAAATATTTATTTAACAAAATGGATGTCATCATCATAACTTCAAAACTTAGGTATATAGTACAAATTTATCAGTACTAGGTTTCCAAAATGAAATCAACATCAAAGGTAAGGCAGGATATTCTTTTGAGTTTTCATGCAAGAGCATATTCAAACGTTCCTTTATCCAGCCCCTCGACTTCATCTTCCCAAGTGGAAGAAGGCATGCTACTATAGGGGTCCAGTAAGATTTTGAAGCATCTAATAATAAGTAGTCCCAAGAAAACACACAGAATCCCTACAAAGGCAAAGCCAGTTTTTTGCTCTAAAGTCAGTGAGAAGGCAGACACTTCGTTGACACTCATGCTGGCTGAAGCGTTGCTGCAGTAGCTACTGCTCATCATTGGGTGTCACATCCTGGTGAGTCTTCAGGATTTTCACTTGTATTCCTTCTTTGCCTGTACACAAAAGTGGAGTCAGTTTGGTTACAGCCAAATGTGACACAGAGCTCTGAGCTACCAGCATACCAAAAATGTTAAAAACAAACTCCATGGGTGTCAATAGTGAAAGCACGTTTTTGTACACCCAGATCAGCCTGGAAATTCTGTCATTACAAATTGGCAGCCCCTGAACAAAAGCTAGTTGGAGTTGCTAATCCTGACAATTACAATGAAAAACTGACAATTTACTTGCTAAAAGGGAAACTTGTGCTGGAGAGTTTGCACTGTCAGCATCTGAGTCCTTAATCTGGTGGACTTCCCATGGACTTCAACCGGCATTTCATCTGTCTAAGACTGGTGGATTGGGCACATGTATTTTAGCTGAGAACTAACTGCACTGAACCAAATGTAAGTATGAAAATGTCATGTTTATATAATATTGTTAGGCATTTATTTTGGGCTCTAATTCCACACAAATCCATTCATTTGCATGCCTAAAAATGCTTGTAAAAATGACCTGCTGAATGTTTAAATTCTAACTCTGTATGTGTAAATAGTGCTATCTGCAAGCTAATAAGCTTGTGCAGTTGCATACTTGTTTTTCTTAATACCTGTCCCCGTGTGATTGTCACTCACTAGTGTATAAACGTTACAGTAGACTTCCGATAATCCGGAACCTATGGGACCTACGTGGTGCTGGATTATCAGATATGCCGGACTATCAGGAGGTACTATAAATTGGTTATATATATACTGTATACATTATATACTGTATATAAAGTGTTCTTAACCCTTTTTATTGTACATACTGTATACAGTATACTGTAATGTTTTAGTTTTTAAGCCTTTTTACCCTTTTGCTCAGTTCAGCTGCTGCCGCTGTTACCTTGTGACTCATTTTTTGCCGAAGCTCACTCACTAGGCTCTTGCCATTTTGATGCCGGACTATCAGGAGTGCCGGACTATTAGATGCTGGACTATTGGAGTTTTACTGTATTAGAGTCTGGCTGGGGCCGCAAACTGTTGAAATCTACATTCAGATTCACAGGCTGAGCCATGTGCCAGGTTCAAAGGGTACATAGTGGATATGTCCCCACCAAACTAAAATTAGAAATCCCTTCACCATTTGTGTATGTGGAAAGGTTAAAGGGAGGAGACAAGAATACAAATCTTATTCCTCCTTCAAAGCGTCATGTATAAGCACTACACCAAAGGCTCAATCCTTCATTCTTGGCATATTAAAAACATCCACTGACTTCACTGGCAATTTGGGCAAGAGAGTGTAAGGAATAACCCTGTGTATTTTGGGCCCTTTTGCAAATTATGGTTTGTCCTTGCCTGAGTGTACTAGCCTGCGAAGGACATGCAGGGAACCCTTTTTCCTTTCTAGTGCACTCACACTGGGGATAGCTCATGCTGGGATTTGTGCTCCCTTTGTATAGAGTGGGGAGGAGGGTGGAAGGGGGCTCTTTAGCTTTTGTTTTGATCATTAAAGTCTGCAAAATGGTGTGACCAAGTGGACTCGGGAACATAGCCAAGGCCCCACTATACACACAAACTGATGCCTTGAGTCTGAGGCTGGAGAGCACCCATTCCACCATTTTTAGAAGTGTAACCTTCCATAGGCATAATGTTCCTGCCATTTCCATTCAGCTGCCACACCCTCCTCATCAGCATTGCCACAACTCAGCAGACTCAGCAGGGCATTATAGGTAATCTGCAAAGCGGAAAGAAATTGGACTTTTGTCCCTTTTTGGGGTGAGGGCTTCTTTATAATGGTAAATAAAGCCAAAGGGAATTTGCTTCTCTTCATAATTTTTTTCCCTTTACATCTCTTCTTTAACTTAGTCCATAATAAGAAGTAAGAATACAACAAAAAGAAGGAAGGAAGGATAAAGTTAAAAACTCTGGGCCAGATTTTGTAGAGCTATTGACTTCCTTCAAACTAAGGATATTAAATATCATCTAACTGAATAATTGATTAATCTCATGAATTCTTATCGGTTAGTCGACTATTCTATAGTCCCCAAGGGTGGGGCTGGCAGCCACTGAGCTCCAGCCTCACTCCTGCGGAGCCCCCTGTCACCATGTGTTGCTGCTTCTCTAGCCGAAGCAGCAACGTGTGGTGCCAGGAGGGAGCTGGTCCATGAGGGGAGCCAGTTTAAAAAGCAGCTCTCCTCGTCGACTGGCTGCCTGCCTCCCTGTGCTGCTGCCTCTGATACAGCAGCAGTCCCTGCCCAGAGACGGGGAGAGGTCTGAGCTCCTGGACCCAGCACAAGCCAGAACTGAGCCAGGCTGCCTAATACACGTTAAATGCAGAATTGCAGTGGGGTCAGGTCCTGGACCTGGCACAAGCTGGGACTAAGCCGGGCTGCTGGTCAGCCTGCTAAAAAAATGTATGTGGGGGGGAGGAAATGCGTGCAGTCTATAGCATTACCCTATAAGCATTTTCTTATTGGTTAATCGGTTAATTGACTATACTATTACATCCCTACTTCAAACTCCACTGATTTATACCCATTGGGGATTTGGCTTTATCACCTGAGCCTGTTTTAAGGTTTGGAAAATGTTGGTTTAAGCACCATCTCTCCTCTCCCCGACTCCCAGTCCAAACCTCTGCACATTGTTCATTAGCAGCGTCATTGCTCATACTTAGAGGCTTATTCATCACAGCTGAGCCATGAGATCTTCACTCATGTCAAGTGATGCCTTTCTCTGAGTCGTGCCATTGAAACAAATGGTACAACTTATGGAGTGTGGTGCGACTCAGTGAGTGACAAGGTGCCAACATATGGCCCATAGTCACCAAAAATAATGTCAACAGCAATTGAATAACAATAATTGATACCTTTATGATGAAAAAATGTAATAGATGAAATCACTTGATGCACACATTTTCATGTGAGGCATATTTCTAGTTTTTCCAAAAGTTTTAACAGCTGCAGAGATTGGAAAGTGAAATCACAGAATTCTCAAACTGTTGCACAAATCAGTTATGTGTAACAGGATCCAGACAGAAAACAGGATCCTTCCAGGAGTCCAAGGACACTTGGGAAATTAAAACTGAAAGGTGTATCCTGAGAAATTACTAAAGCAGGAAGACACAGTGCCAGAAAAAAGTACAGTCCATAAAAGACACAAAAATCTGTGAGACAAACGATAGCCTTGACACTGCAATTAGTTCAGCAGGAGGGAGACACATATGGCTGTGTGAAGCACATAGAAATCAGTGGTCTGTGCTGAATTTCCCAGAGCCATATATCAAGACTAAACTCCCAATCTTGCAGTCGGGCAAAATTTTTTCCCATTGGAATAAATGGAAGTTTTGCCTAAGAAACGAGCGCAGAAGGAGGCAAGAAGCGCAGAAGATAAGATACAGCTTACAAACCAAACCTGGAAGGAACGCTATTTATTTTCATGAGCTGGAATGATCGCATACTTCAGGAATGAAGAAGAGACATATAAGACCTGTGTTAAATCACCAACCTGAGTGTTATTCCCTGGAACCTATGGCTTAATTAATCAGGTTAGATCAGTATTTGGGCTGATTTCTCATGCAGACTAGGAAACAAGCATTGCTATTGGTCCTTGCATGCTTGCTTTACTAAACATTTGCTATTAGCCCACCCTGATATTATTTTATTTATTATTTGGTTCATCACTGGCAATTATGGCTCAAATCTTCAGTGTGCAAAACCTGAATAAATTGGCAGGGGATAAAAGGAAATGTATACAAGGCTAAAGAACAGAATTCTTGGTCCCAACCTGTGGCAGTGGGGTGCAGTGGCTCTGAGGATGTCATTGGCTATATGGAGGAATAGTATACATTTCTTGTGAATTGGGCCTTGAGCCCTTCAATCCATGTTGTGTCTCTTTGCTGATCTCTGAGCTCTTCTCCCCATCCTGAGCAGAAGTAATGCAGTATTTCTACTACCCACAGATCGGAGTGGAGAATTTGGCCCTAAATATGTACCATATAAAGGTAAGATTTAACTTGTTTGGGATATGTTACATTATACATCTGTTTACAGATTAGCTACTGATGACTGCAGCCAACAGTTATGCATACATAATGCCATCTGCTCTCGAATAGGTCTAAAATCATGAGCAAAAAGACTGTAACTGCTAAAAGGTCCTAATCTCACAAAGTAGGTAACCACTAAAAATCAGAGATTGGGGATTGTATTATAGGAACTAGAACTTGTAGGGTCTATTTGTCAGGGGTTGACACCAAACCTATCTCTATTGGTCCAGGTTTTAGTTGGTGTCCATGTAGTTTCACTCAACCGCCTCTCAAAATCTCTAGATTCAGAGAGGCAAGGACTTCTGAATGGTCTGCTGTAGTGGAAAAGGCCATTTGATGCCTCTTCAAGACCAGAAAAGGGGCCACCAAGAGCAAGAGGGAAGCAGAAGTGGTACAAATGTCTCACCCCAAAAGGCAGCAAAGGTAAGCAGAGGGTGAGGAAAAAGCTGGAGATTGCTGGACTAATGGTTCTAAGGAAGTCAAAAGAGAGTAGCGAGTACTATACAGAAGCTAGATGAATAGATAAGTTGGAGTGCCTACGTTTATTGTAACAGCATCTACCCATATTCATCAAATGTCTGTGGACCTGGACTGATATTTAAAGTTCCATTAGGCTCCAATCCTGATTATGGGTGGTTTGAGGGTTTCAATATGAACTTTTTGTGCAACCCTAGTTACCACCCTCACATTTCCAGACTTTAGAAAAAGAAAATGTCAACAGTAATTCCAGACATTCTTGGGAAAGGGTCTGAGAAGTATGACCACAGCCTCCATAGGTTGCTGATTACAATACTTCCTCAAGAATCTTCCTCACATATAAGATCTTAGCTTTATCCTCAGGTTTTGTTGTAAAGATCACTGTGTAAGGGCCCAATCTTGTGAGGTGCTGAGTATACTAAAGTCCTACTGGAGTCCTCAGGAGTTGAGAGGACTCAGATCCTTGAATGATCAAGCTCTAGTTGACTGAAAATTCACATTACCCTGTTCCAACCCATGTTAAAAAACTAATTGTTCTTAATAAGTTTCAGGTGACCCAGTAAATCATGGTTTTCACATAATAGGAATAAAAAGCCGTTCCTGCTGTCATGGTACTTGTATGGTTATCATTCAGGAAGACATGGAGATTGCACGGCTGAAGCAGCGAAGTAGTGGCCCAGTCATTCTTCAAATGGCCTGGATTCCAGATGAATGCTTTTAAGAATTTTTAAAGTCATTTAGGTGCCTAAAGATGCTGAAAGATACTGAATGGGATTTTCAAAAGCTCTTAGATACCTATATGCAACTTTATATATCAACATATCTTTCAAAACCTGGTTCTGGAGGAGTGGCACCTCAGAGTGGTACAACTGCTGTAGCAGGAATTTGAAGAAGATAGTGGAGGGAGAGGATTAGTGACAGGTACATCTCAAAAAGTTCTTTCTCATTTCCATGAATTTGGAAGTTTATCCAAACCATCTGGACCATCTGAGATGACAACACTGGTCTGAATGGCTCTGTGAGTGAAGAGCTACACTCATTTCAGTTAATATGCACACTGCATTCCTAAATCACTGTACGGAAGTCAGCCTCTTCTTCCCACCCTATACAGCTAGCAGGTCACAGTCCCAAACCTGGCATTCAAGAGAGTATTATGCAGGGGGCCCAGTGCCAGGCTACCCAGCACTCTTTGGTAACAGAAGGGTATAATTAGCCATTCTGAGAATGTAGTAAGGTGTGGTGTGGCCTGCAGTATGTAATCACAGGGTGTACTGCACCTTTTTGGAGCAGAAGTAAATTCCATTCCACTCTGCAATTCCCTTTACCACCTCCACCCCTCAAATAGACAACGTATTGTAAAGACAGGATTTGATTCCTAGTAAATTCACAGTTCCTAGAACATCCATTTGGTGGTAGATCTTGTGCTCTGTAATGCACTGTTTATTCTTATGAGATAGGGATGTCTGGATAAGTGAGAAACAGAATAGGGGGAAAACCCCCACGATTCAGTGTCAATGTAGTATATTTGTACCATAATATATGGAGTATCTGCAAGGCAACTGTTGATACACAGTTATATCTACAGCTTTTACTTCTGTGTGGCAGCCTTTTGCACCTGGATATGTATGTGTTTACACAAACATAGAATTCAGTCTATAATCATTTACATCAAATGTCAAGGAGCAGTATTGACCCCCCCCCCCCCCACACACACACAATTTCTGCTAAAAACTGCCTGTTTTGTCTTACCCTAAGACAGGCTTCCTCGGAGAATATCTCTTAGCTGGCCATAATACAGGCATTATATGCATTATTTAAAGCAAATCTACAGCACAGGTAGAAAATCAACACAACAGCATAGCAAGCTCAATATATCCTGCAGAATTATAAGACAAAACCAGCCAAAGATGTGCGCCTCCCCCCCGTTCCTTGTTTTGTAACTAGGTAGAGAAGAAGTAGCCTTATTGAATGAAAACCTCGCAATACAGACCCCGTTCTTCCGTATCCCTTGTCCCCATGCTGGTGAACTGCACAAGTTGCAGTGGCTCACTGGGTAGCGGTTGAGCCGATCCTCCCTTGTGGTCATAAACCAAGTGAGGCTCTGCGAGCTACACATCCCCAACAGCCCCCTCCAGAGGCGCTAGCGGTCATCTGTGGGCGTTTCTTCGGAGGGATGGACGCATGGCTCGGGGACTCCTCTCAAAGCACTTGGGTTAAGATGCGGATGGAAATTCTCAAACCGATTAAAAAAAAAGTAAAGAAAAAGCCTTTTAGGATGATTCAGCCCTGCTTCCCTTCAAACCCCCTTTGTACCGACTGTACTGAAGAAGTATGGAAACTTCCTACAAAATACTACGTGAGAGGCATCAGCAAATCTTTGCTGCACTCCCAGACAGGCGCTGCTGCAGCAACAGCGGCTGCCCAGCGCTTCCTCAGCACGCCGAAGCCTGCAGCTACCTTCCCTCCTGAAACACAAGGTCCTGCTAACATGGCACCTAGGCACCGCACAGCGCCTCTGTTAGGGTGACAGAGGGGTCCTTATCTTGCAAGCAACAATGTCACAGACAAGGGTTTTCTCAAGCCCGGCTTTCAAGCAGAGCAAGTGAAGGGGCCGGGGGTGTTGAAATGACCTAGGTGTTCTGTGACTATTTGCATTAAATTGCATATTTCCAGAACAATGCAGGGCTCTGTTCTTTCAGTCTGTGTGGGACAGCTGTATTGTCTGTTAATTGAGCCCTCCGATGCTGTTTGTTTAAGTAGTATTTTATTTTATTTTATTTATCAAGGGAAAGGTGCATCCCCATAGCTGTATCAATCCTCCTGATTCAGAGACAGAGCTAGCTGCTGCCCAATATCCAGACCTGTGAACTAACTGTCAAGCAATTTCTGAGGCAGCTGGTTTATAATCAGGGCATTGCTAAAATCCTAGCGGCATCAGCCCTGGATCTCCTGAGTGAGGGGTATTACACTATGGGGAGCACTGTTACTACTTTTGATATCATCTACCATCTAGTCATTAATGAGAAAGCAAGAGTCATGTTAAATACTCCAGGCCCAAATCCAGCTCTCCTACAAGCAACTGGTGTGGCATAAATGAGCAAGGTTTAGCCCATAACAGTCAACTGGTTTGTGTAAGGTATTTTATTTTGTATCTGTCTCGTGCATTGCCAGCATCTCTCCTCCCAGCAATTTTATAATAAATAATGATTAACAGTAATCATGCCCAGGAGCAGTTATTAGTGTTGAAGCCTATTTATCAAGTTTGTACCTAATTAGCATAAATCTATGTAAATATTAATTTAAAAAAAAAAGAATTCCACTTACCATATTAGAAGGTAGTATTAACATGCAGCTACCAGATGAAGAATTGTTTTTAAGTTGGATACATATATCAAATTAAAAAACCTGTTCAGGCACATTTTAACTGATCATTCCATTTCTGTGCATTCCAGCAGCTAGCACTCCTATTGGAAATGCAGTGGATTTCAGTGGCACAGGACAGGTATAAAAGTAAGTATCAAGGCTGACAAAGTTTGCAATACAGTGGCAAGTTGTACATCTTAGGAATGTGCTAAAGCATAAGGCTAAAGGCTAGAGACAGGACAAGTCCTGGTATAAATACATATCTTGAAAGGGTTTTTTATTGCTTCAATAAAATAGTTTAAATATTTTTAAATAAATATGATAAATATTATTTGTAAAGTTATTTTCTGGAGAAATAGGGGGAAGGATTTTTTCCTGATGGGTCTTAATATATTTATATATTCATCTCTTTTTTCCTTATTTGCATAGTACCAAGCACAACAAAGTCATAAGCCTTTGGGCACTTTCATAATAGAAATGTTTACTACTACCACAACAAACCTGTGTCATTGCTCTCCTTTAATGGCTCTTTATGATCACATCATAAATTATGTTTATTACTGAAATTGTTACATATATAAAGTTAATTTTAAAAGAGATTTTTATATGTAAAGACACTTAGCTCCTTTAAAATGGTAGTATGACTCAAATGGATGGCGTTGCCTGGCTAGGAATCGGGGGGCAGGGCATGCCTTAGCCACTGGAGATAACTAGCCTCTATATGGTTAGCTCCTGCCTCCTGCAGAGCCTTCAAGAGCTATATTGTTCTAGCTGTGGAAGTGCAGTTCATTCACCCCTGCCTCCTCTTGGAATGATTTGGGGGAAATCCTCATGCGTTTTCCTCCTATACGAACAGATGCTGAAATCAACCATTTAAAATTATAGTAATTATGCTCTTCAATTGTATACTATTGCAGGCTTGAGTAGCCTGATCTCCTGCAACTGGTTCTTGAAACTGGTACTTGTGGTTCTATTTCAAACACTTCCCTCCCTGCATTTTTATTTGTTTGACTTCCATTTTTCATGGACACCAAACTAGAGAAACAGTGGGTAGCCAGCAGTGGAGAATGAGAGAGCTGCTGGTTGTCAGTATGCATATGTCTTCACAATAGGGCTACAGTCGAATTAAACTACTCAACTTCAGCTACATCAATTGCGTAGCTTAAGTCAAAATAACTTAACTTGGCTTTAAGTGCTGTTTACACTGCAAGAAGTCGAAGGAAAAACACTTCCTTCGACTTCCCTTACTCCTCGTGAAATGAGGGTTACTATGAGTTGGAGTAAGAAGTCTTCCAGCTTGACATTATTTTGAAATAAAGACTTGTAGTGTAGATGCGCACTATATTATTTCGGAATAATGTCAATTGTTCTAAAATAATGCTGCTGTATAGGTGTACCCTAATAGGTCTGGTTTTTAAGACTCTCTGTACAGTCTAAGGTGTTGTACTTCATAATGGAAAAACAATGAATGATGAAAAGAAATGAAACCATCATTCCCCCCTGTGGGTGGAAGAGGTGAATTCTTGGAAGGCAAACTAGTTAACTCTGTGAGTGTCCTGGATACCTCAACAGATAGAACTTTCATCACTCCCTCATTTTCCATTTTTCATCAGGATTAATTTCTATGGAATTCAGCAATGGACTCCCCATTGACTTCATTTAGAGTTTGCACTGATTTGACCTTAGATTGCTTTCCAAAAGAGGATTAAGGGTATATTGGAAATGCATCCCTTGAATAGAAATTGAGATTTTATAGTAATCTAGTAATTTCATATTTTGATCTTTGCAAATTTAATTAGACAAAATTAAGGTTTGTTAGGTGGTACAAGGCAAGTGGGATGAGCATGAGTGGCAAGCTATATGCTGTCTCTGTTTATTTTCAGACTTTTTAATGTTTAGGGCAGGAGTTCTCAAACTTGATTGCACTGTGACTCCCTCTGAGAACAAAAATTATTTCACGACCCCAGGAGGGGGAACTGAAGCCTGAGCCCCACTGCCCTGGGTGAGGTGCAGGCCTGGCCTTAGGGCAAGGTGAACAAGGCGGTTGCCTTGGGCCTCGTGACTTCAGGGCCCTGCGCTGACTGCCCTCCCAGCTGGTGCCCATCCAGGGAACGCGTCTACTATTCTTTTTTGCGGAAGTGCGGACGCGCTCTTTCAGAAGCCCTGTCTTCCTCATTTCACGAGGAAGAAGGTCTCTTTCGAAAGAGGAGGTTTTTCCGAAATTTGGCCCAGTGTGGATGGGTCAAATTTCTGAAAAACCTCTTCCGAAAAACAATTGGAAAAAGTTACGCAAATTGCATTCTGCAATTTGTGTACCTTTTTCTGAAAAAAAGTGGCAGTCTACACGTAGCCTTAGGCTCCCATCCTAGAGTTTTCAGCAAATCTATAGGAGGTGTGTGATATATGGATGGGAGTGGAAAATGGAAGAGAATGAATAGGTTGATAGAGAAATACTTTTATCTACATAGCACACCTGAAATGCTAAATTATGTATATCTAGTAATTGTTCATGTTTAATTTTTTAACAATGTTATACCACTCTACCTCACCCGGTTCCTCTCTGTGCCTCTCTTAATTCCCTTCTCTTCTCCTCCATGCCCTTCAGAACACTGTACCCCAAGATCTCAGATGATCCATTTCTGAGTAAGAAGTATAAGACAGTAAGCAATGTTTTGGACATAGGAAAATTAATCTGGAATAGAGCGAAATTAGAAAAAAAAGATTTCCTAGATTTCAGGGCCCCTATCCAGCAAAGCACTTAGGCACATGTAATTATACACATATGAGTAGACAAATTGGTCTCAGTGAGACTTGTCATGTCTTAAACATTTTGCACATGTTTTGCTGGAATGGGGCCTTGTGTGAAAATAATTTTTAAAACACCAGCAAACAGGGAGATCTTCCCCAACAACCAACCATGCACTTCCACCCCTCCACTCCTATCCAAAAAAAAGCCTGAGGCCTGGTCTGTGCAAAGAATTTGCTTTGGATTAGCTGTCTCCTGGGATGTGAAAAATCCATTCCTCTGAGGCTATGTCTACACTGCCGGTTTTGCTAGCAGTGAGTATGCAAATGAGGTGCAGATTAGCATATCACCATGCCTCCTTTGCATAATTTATGCAAGGTGTTTTTGAGCAAAGGGCTTTTTCGGAAAAAAAGTAGTGTGGACATTTTCTTTCTGTGCAAAAAACCCTTTTCCCGCCAGATCCTTATGCCCCAAAAAAGGAGGTTTACCGATCTGTCAGGAAAAGAGGGTTTTTTTAATAGGGTGCAATGGAGTTGCGGGAAGATCATAGTCCCTCTTACCTTAGACTATCCAAACTTGTCTACACTACAAACTTTGGTATACACACAACATTATTCCTTCAGAGGGGTAGCCGAGTTAGTCTGTACATGACAAACTTAAAAAACAACAAATAGTCTGGTAGCACTTTAAAGACTAACAAAACATGTAGATGGTATCATGAGCTTTCGTGGACACAGCCCATTACTTTGTTGTTTTTTAAGTTTAACATTATTCCTGTATAGGAAAAGGAATTAGCTATACTGTGCATCAGTGTTATGGATTGTACTGATATATCTGTAAAAAATCACATTTCTAACTAATATAGTTATACCAGTGCAAAATCTGTATATAGACCAGGCCAAAGACATAACTGTCAAAAATGATGGCATGGTGCGGGAAAGATAGTAGAGCCAATACAGCTCTCTCAACATGTGTACAAAGGTCTAAATCTCTGTGTAGGAAGTATGCAAGAATCTACTAGAGCATATGGGCTATAAAGCAGCAGAGGAATCATCCTTTAGCCACGTTAAATCAATGCACTGGGTTTGAGGTATAAACTCCCTTTTCCTGAACATTTGTTTAGATTACCCTGTGCAAAGCCTCAGGTTTCTATACTTGGTCCAATAATATAAAGGCGTGAATTACTCCCTTTCATCTCAGTGCAATGATAGCTCTAAAACATATTGACAACAATTTATAGACAACATTAATCAGTTCATTACTCATCATTATAGCAAATACATCCAGCAATTGTGCAGCTTTTAGTAAAGCTTGAATAGCATGTTATCATTCACCCTGGGCAGAATGCATTCAGCCACACCTACCTAATTTTAGGCTTATGATGAGCCTGATGTACACTTAAAATTTAGGCCATCATAGCTATTGTGCTCAGGGGCATGAAATATCCACAGCCCGAGCTCTGTAGCTATGCCAACTTAACCCCTGGAGCAGAAGCAACTAGGTTGATGGCAGAATGCTTCTGCTGCGCTAGCTACCATTGCCCAAGGAGGTTGTGTTCCTACAACAATGGGGGAAAAAACCCTTCTGCCACTGTTGCCTGTCTACACTAAGGGGTTATGTGGACACAGCTACAGCTCCATAGTTTAGCTGCTGTAGTCCCTATAATGTAGACATAGCTGGAACCTAGTCTTTTTAGGATCTCTTTTACATTTTCAGGATTTCCTCCAAAATCTCCATAATATTGTCAAAGCTGGTGGTGTCATAGCCATGATAATACAGGCCAAAAGAGAAGCCCACAAAGGAGGTAGATCTTGAGCTCTTAGAATGGTCTAAAATAATTCACCATAGGGCATATAATATTCTCCCTCATTTAAAAGGTACTGAGATATCAGATTGATAGTTGCTTTTTAAATTTCTAAGTTAAATCCAAAATCATTTAATGTTAATATTTTTCAAATGATATGGAGAAAGTAGGATTAAATGGATTGGGAAAGGGAGTCAATCAGCCCATGCTGAAAGGAATATCTTTCAGTTTGAAAGCTGATATGTACCTATTGCCAGTGTGAAACTGGATTGGCTCTTCTGGTTATAGATCTTTGGGGTATTGACTATATCTTCTTATATGTCTGTAAAATGCTGTGCAGAGTTTTATTATGTAGATTTATTAATGCCCATCCAGAAGCTCTGAATATCCTCAAAAAAAAAAAACCTTTCAATAACAATAAGAACCATCCAGCACCATAAATACCAGTGAGTGAGATAAACAGCACTCTATCTTAATGTGTAGCAAGTGATAATGCTAACCATAGAAAAATATAGAGAAGAGCCTGGAGAAAAATACACTTTCTGTTGTCTATGAGCTTAGAGCAGATAGTTTGGTGGTAGTGTCACAATTAGACATGGAGAAATCCATTCTTGCATTGAGGCCACTGAAAGGCCCCTTTGGGGAATACATGTGAAATAGGGCAACACAACAACAAAGTTAGTATAGCTGGTTCTTTGCTCTCCTCATCAGGAATCCTCACCTCAAGAGGTTTGCCAGGAAAGTGGTGAGGGTGTTCTTTTGCCAGGGCTATTTCTTTTAGAATTGCTCATAGGGAAATAGTTGCTGCCAGGGCAAAAACTAAGGAAGCCTTTGGGGATGATGTGACCTGTGTAAGGATGTGGTGGCATGTGTGGAGGTCAAAAAGCATCGCTTGGAAGCCCTGCGAGTGGGGAGATATGTTACCCCTGTGCTGTGCATAGCACCAATGGTGGGATGAATTTGGTCCACAGAGTTGAGAAGCCAAACAGTGGTACAGATATGTGGAACCTCCCTAAGGCTGGAGATAAGATAGTGGAAAAAAGCACAATTAAAAGTACAGGACAAAGCTTATTTTTAAGAGGCTATGACCTGCAGGATGTTATTTGTTGTATAGACTTACCCACAGGGCTGGCTTTAGGCCTATTCGACCGATTCCCCTGAATCGGGCCCCGCGCCTAAGAGGGCCCCACGCCTTAAAGCCGGAAGTGTGCTGGAGTGCCGGGCGCGCTGCGGGAGGGGGCGCCGGCCCCAGAGGAGGAGCGTGGCGGCTTCCCTGCGCTGCAGGAGGGGTGAGTCGAGCGCAGGGGTTTCCCTGCGCCGTGGGGCAGCCCTGGGGTTTGGCGGGAAGGTGGGACATGACTTTGCCCTGTAGCTGGGGATTTAAAGGGGCTTTGACTCTTTTTTTTATGTGCGGTGTTTTGTTTTGGTTTTTTTTTTTCCACTCAACAAAAAAATCCTGGCTGCCGGGGCCCCGTCGAAACTTTTGTGTGCAGTGTTTGGTTTTTTTTTTTTGCTCAACAAAAAATCCTGGCTGGGGCCCTGTCAAAACTGTTTGAATTGGGCCCCGCACTTCCTAAAGCCGGCCCTGCTTACCCATTTGTATTTGGTTTATGGTCTTTTACTGACAAATGTTTTGAAAGCTAGGTGGATAATTTTGGAGGGAGGGAGAAACCTTTCAGACTGAGTGGTAGCTATTGGACAGTTAGTGCTGAGTGCAGATAGTTTTGGTGTAATCCTAGGTACATTTAATGGAACACTTAAGTGGTGAAAACCAATTATGTTTTTTGGGGGTGAAGTGGTATGAGTGGCAAGTGACTGAAAATATAGCAATGGGAGTTTTGAGGGTAGGCTTATAAGAACATAAGAAAAGCCAAAAGCCCATCTATCCCAATATCCTGTCTTCCAACAGTGGCCAATGCCAGGTGCCCAGAGGGAATGAACAGAACAGGCAATCAAGTGATCCCTCCCGTCACCCATTCCCAGCTTCGACAGAGGCTAGGGACACTATCCCTGCCCATCCTGGCTAATAGCTTCGTGAATTTATCAAGCTATTTTTTTAACCCTGTTATCGTTTTGGACTTAGGAACCGAGGAGAGAGTGGGGGTTATTGGCTATTTCAAGGTGGGACTGTTTATTGGGGGATCTAAGTGAGGCTGGGGGTGTTGCTGAACATTTATGGGTGCAGATAGGATTTTTTGGGCGGAAAGGGTCTCAGGGTAGTTCGAATTGGCTGCAGGTCCGCAGGGGGGACGGGACAGGGCGGGCGTATGCGGGAAGAGCGCTGGGAAATGTCTTGTGGGAAGGGGTACTCCGAACACAGGAGCTGGAAGCGGCTGTAGGGTTGCCAGTCCTGCAGGATTGGTCTCCGGGAATAGCGTTCATCAGAGCTGGCAACCCTGGGGGGTAATGAAGGGGCGGCCTTGCCCCGGCGCCCGTGAAACGTCCCCGCCTGGGAGAGAGGAGGGCGATAGGCCTCTGCGGTACAATGGTGTCGCTATGGTAACCCAGCAGCCCTCTTCGCTCCCCTTCCGTCGGACGCGTTCTCGCGAGAGCTGGCCGGGCCGGCGCGGAGAATCCAGGAGCTCAGGGGCCTTTTCAAACGCAGCGGTAGCGGCAGGAGCTCGGCGAGGAAATGGCGGAGAACGATAAGCCGGAGGCTGCGGCGCCACCGGGGGGAGCGGAGGAGGCGGCGGCCTTAACCGCCCCCGACAACCAGCCTCCGCAGCAGGATGAGGAGGCGGCGGCGGCGGCAACAACAGCGAACGAGAGCGGGGGCAGCGCCAATGGCGTCAAAATGTGTGTGCGGGGCTGGGCCTGGGCTCCGAGCCGGGGGCGAGCGGGAGGGGCCTGGGCTATGTGGCTACCTGAGCGCGGGGATTTAGTGGGCCGCTTAGGCCGCGGTAGAGAAGAGCCCGTCCCCTCTTCTCCCTCCCCTCCCCTGAAGAGTGGGCTATTCCAGGGGAGCCCCACCACTTGGGAGGAGAAGCGGGAACCCCCCCGGTTAGTGTTAGTAGTTGTGGTATAGGCTGTAGTCTGGCGGTGAGGAGAAGGGGGTTAGGGGAAGGGGATGAGACTGGAGGCTCATGAGGGCTGCCCTGCCATGAGGAGCCGCGCTAGGGGAGGGTAGCTTACCCCATTAACCTCTTGGGAATACGGCGAGCGTGGCCCTGCGGCAAGGTAGAGCCATGTCATTATTTTAACGATGGCCAGGTTCTTCGGTGTGATCCTTGAGAGCAGTGCCTATTGCCCTCCCCCTCCCAAAGGTAGTGTCTGTTCGCTGAGTCCAAGTCTGTGCGTGTAACACAGACAGTAAGTATGCGATTCTGTAAGGGTTATGGGTGGGAGTTTATCCTCTTTCCAGGGCAAGCCACAGGTCACTCTAGAGCAATGGAACCTTTATGTCATCAAATACCATAACTTGCTCTGTTTATACCACACTTTTCAGGAGCTGCATTGCTGCTAATTGTTGTACACACCCTCTTCCCCCATCTGTAAAGCCATGTTGGCTTAGAACCATGAGTCCTTTGTGCAGGTGGTTAGAAAGAAATCTGTACTGATAACACAGTTGTAAAAAGATTTTACAAATCAACAGTTTTCTTGTAAATCACAGTGGTGTTTTAAGATCCAGTAAGAAATGACCTGTCAGCAGCAGATATGAAATATTATTAGGGAGCTCAGAATTTCAGTTTTCAGTGTGATAAAACAAGTGGATTTTCTAGTACTGATGATTCTTTATATTACACCTTCAAATTGTTGGTTGAATAAAGGGAATCTTTGATCTCAAATCAGTAAAACTTTCAACTCCTCAGCTCACATCTGGGAGGAAAGCATATTTTGTTACGGATGTCTTTAATGTATAGTGTCTGAAAGCTAAGTATGGATTGTGGTAAATACACCTGAGGTCAGATTAAAAATAAAAACATTTATGAAAGGGGTGAAGAATGAAGGCATTTATTTCATGGTAGTCTTGACCACATATGATATTTGTGTAGATCATAATTTACACACCTTGGCGTACTGTTCTGTTGTTGTTGTTGTTGTTGTTGTGCTCCTGGCTCTAAAATGTTCAGACTGCTGTTTGTTTGTATTGTTCCTGGTTTCAGGTCATATGTAGAGCCTTGTGTTTTCAGACTGCTGTGCACACATCAAAATACAATATGATTGCAATCACACTTTTTAATTACATTCTGAGAATGCAACTGTTATGGCAGTGACTTAACAGTAAAACCTGTTACCCTTAAGTTTGCTGGAAGAGATGGAGAGTTCGTGTAGAAAGCAATACATGATATGGTTTTGGGTATTACATACATATAACCCCTTGTCATGTACAGAAAACATATGTAAGGGTTATGAGTGGGAGTTTATCATCGCTCCATGGCAAGCCACAGGTCACTCTGGAGCAATGGAACCTTTGTCATTAAATACCATTACTTGTTGTGTTTATACCGCTTTTTTCAGGAGATGTATTGCTGCTATTTTTTGTACCCCTCCATCTGTAAAGCTGTGTTGGCTTAGAACTATGAGTCCTCTGTGCAGGTGGATAGAAGGAAATCTGTATGACAGATTCCAGTCTGTTTAAATTCTGTAACCAGATGTATTCAGTACTCATGTGAAAGTGGACAATATAGCGAGAATGGCCTGTATTAGAATAATATAAGTCCAAGATACGTTCCAAAAAAAACTTGGATTTATAGCAAAACAACTTAAAGGGGGGATTTTTTCCCCCTGCGCCTGACTTCCATTTGTGGAAATTGGGCTTTGGAAATTGGGCTTTTTTTTTTTTTTTTTTTTTTTTTTTTTTATAAATGACCTAAGAGTGGGGAATGGGAGGACTTGCAGTGCATCAATTCCTGCTAGCGTCCATGACTTTAGTGCAGAACAGATGTATACTGGGGCGACTTATAATGGGGATACCCTGTACTGCAATTAATTATGTACTATTTAACCGTACAATGTTAATAATAGACCTACTCAGGTTAGTAGTTACAAACTTGCATCTGTGTATGCAGGATCAGGAACTTTGTTGTTGAACTTCCTGTGCTGCCACTCTGAATTCATAAAATTGGAGTTTGGCTTTGTGGATGGATAATAAATGAAAAATTCTACAATATAGTCCTATTTATGTAGCTTGACAGTAATAAATTGATTTAAGTGCACACTCAGGATATGTATGTCGATTACATTTCAAGTAGTAGTTATTCGTGAATCTTAGTTCTTAATTTCATAAGTCTTCAATAAACATAAACCAAACAGTGCAGCAATGTATTAAATTTGTCAAAACTTGTGTAAATTTTTAGGTCCTGTAAATACAGCTTGTGAGGAGTTGTGAAGTTAGTGTCTTGCTCCCATAATACCTTAAGCAAGAGTTCCGCATCAATTTCTTCTGTGATCTTGTAACACATATATACGAGAGTTAATATGTAATTGTAACTGGTGTCTTACACAAAGTCTTTTCAGTACACTATTTAAAACACCTAAGTCTTAAGGCTTGTAATAACTAGGATGATACAGTTCAGTTACACACATTTTTAATCAGTTTCTTTATAACACCACCTTGCTGGATCTTGATAAGTATATTAGAACAGAAATACAGCTTAACTAACTACTGTAATTACAATGGAACAGTGTGGCCTTTCTTTGCAAACTACAACTTATTTTGTTGCCGTACAAAAATGGTGTGTTGATGAAATGGTTTAAAATGGAATAATGCTTAAAATATCTTGAAGTAGGGAGTTCTGGATGGTTGTTGCGAAGTTGATAGGGCAAATTCCATTTTTTTACATGCTATAAGTGTAGAATCGTACCATTTATCTAAAAACAACACTAATTTGTCTGCCTCTTGAAAATATAGGGATAATGATGAGACAGCAAAGGAAGAGAAAGCACCTGTGAAGGAAAAGTATGTTCCAAAACCGAAGGCAATTCCATCTCTTGGAAACAAGAATAGATTCCATCCTTATTCAAAGGACAAGAATTCAGGCACTGGAGAGAAGAAGACTATTAACCGGAACAGAGTTTTCATTAGTAACATCCCATATGACATGAAATGGCAAGCTATTAAAGATCTTATGAGAGAGAAAGGTAATTCACTACTGATAACCCACTTCATATAGGAAGGGGAGGAACTTAAAATATTTTTGTCCTTTGAGCCACACAGATTTGACTTGCATTTTTTTTTGGCCTTTACTTGATACATCTATATCCCCTCCCTCCCCCTTCATATGAGACAACTGCATTGCAGGAATAGTATGGGAAAATGAAGTGTTTACAATCTTTTGCCATTCTAGTGTGACAGTAGAGAGAATATGCATGCCCTCATGACTTTTTAAAGAGATTGTGTTTTGTCTAGTTGTAGTCTTTGTAGATTTTAAAAGGGCTATTGTATTTAAGCAATACACTTTAGTGTGTATTTCAAATGATGTTTTGTATTTCCTTGGTGGAATCTGGCTGTGGAATTAACTTTGTCTGCATTGTCACTACTGTCATGACTGACTGTCTGGAGATCTCTATTAAAAGTGTGTTACTGCTGTTGCAGTTTTGATAGTCATTTGAACACCCCAAACTTTTTACGCTGGACAGTTTGGGGAAAAAATAACTCTAATAAGAATTCTGTAAAAAGTTAGACCTGTTATCTTTCTTGAAAATATTGATTCTTCAAAAGTAATGCAAAGCACACTTGGCTTCTAGGCTTTTAAATAATGCCAATAACTTTTGTAACTGTGCTTGGTGTATCTGTTGTAAGGTGACATGACTATTTGATTGGTTTTATTCATCGAAACTTTAGAAAGTGTGTGGCTTGCTGTGAAATATTTGACTTGTAAATTTGGTTATTATATTGAAGGCAAACTCTTATGATTGAAGACATTCAGGTAGAAAGTCACCTTAAAACAGCTGTTGTGAGTAGGATGACAAATGTCACTGACAAGTGCTAATGTTGATGTTCTAATTTGTTAGGTTAAGGGACCAAGTGTGTATCTGAATTTGTTCACCAACTATATCATACTGGCCAAAATATGATCTGTAGTATGAATTAGGTTAAATATAGTTGTTTGTATAGCTCTTGAGAATGTGGCTGCTGCATATTTCTGAAAATTAGCTAAATTCTATAGCCATTGACAGGAGGTATGTTGGTCTGGTTTTGATTGTTGGTGAATAATAGGTGCTTCTCTGTAGAGTTGTGCACAGGGGCACAGTAAAGCAAGATATTGGTGTTTAAATGCATTGTCTCTTGGTATTTTCCCTTTGTATGTCTTATGTAGTTGGTGAGGTTACATACGTGGAGCTGTTTAAGGATGCTGAAGGAAAATCAAGGGTAAGTGCCGTGGGCAACAATCTGCTAGAGGTTTAAAAGTTCCTCAGCAGTTTTATTTTTGTATAATACCTGTACCAGTTATTGGAAAGTAAGTTTCATTTTTATTTTATTATGATAGACTTGAGGCTTCTGCATTAGAATCAGTCTGACACTTTCATGTAAATCATACTAGCTGGCTGTAAGGGACAAGCTATTTTATAAAAGTCAACAAATGGCATTTACTTAATTCTTCTAAGGTAATACTTTTCAGCCAACACTCTATTTTAGGATTTTTGTTGTGTTCTAAATCTGTTTTATGTAAAGGACTTCAAAAAGAACTACTGAATTGACACATTTTGCAGTGCAATATTTTTATTTGAGGCCATTAAGTATAAAATGTTAAGACTATACTGTTTGAAGTATCTAATTTGACAGTTTACAGGACTAGTGCTTTGAACACTTCGGATTACTGAATTTGCCTGTTTTTTAAACTGAATGGAAGGAGATGAAGCACTGAGAATGAAGATTGTTAAAGGCTCCTTTGTCTTTTTTCAGTCAAAAGTTTGAACTATAGTATATCTTAACCTGCTGTATGATCCTAGAAATGCAGGTTTGATTCTAAAATTGTTGTAAATGTTTTCCCTAACACTTGTAAAACAAAATTGTGTGTTTTCGGGTTAGTCTTCATATTGCTGCTCACTTACAGCAATCCTGAACTGGTTGCTCTATTAAATGGGTTTTGGTGCAGTCAGTAATTTATTTTCATGAAAAGTAACAACTTTTTTAACATAGTTTGGATAGGTACACAAAATCCTTGTATGTGATATGAATGTGGAATTTAATTTTGTACTCAAAAGTCAGCATCCAGTGACACACTGGATCCAGTATGTGTTGATCCAGTTCTTTCAACTGTTTTTATTAATCTGTGTGGCATTTTTCTGTAGTCCAATTCTGGTCTGGCTCAAAGAGAATAAAAAAGGTTTAGTGTATTGTCTTTTTGTATTTTAGTTGTAATTTCCACTGCAGTATGTTTTATTCAAAAGAAACAGTGAAATCAAATTTTGGCTACCAGTAAAAAGGATATGTTTATAAGTTCTGGAGTTGAAATTTCAACCATTATTTAACAGTAATATGGAATCTTAAAATATTTTATTAGTTAAATTTACTGACTCTCATCTTTTTTTATTTTCTCCTTACATGTGTTAATGAATCTTCATCGTGGATATAGGGTTGTGGGTAAGTTTTTGTGTGTGTGTGTGTGTGTGTGTGTGTATAAAGACATCCTAGCTTTTAAAAATTAACTTTACTTTTAGTACTCTAAATATTTTGTTCCTTCTTCAGGGTGGTTGAATTCAAAGATGAAGAATTTGTAAAGAAAGCACTAGAAACAATGAACAAATATGATCTTAGTGGAAGACCCCTGAACATTAAAGAGGTATGCATGTTACTTTGTTCTGCTTAAATTGATGCCATCTCTTTTAGGATTACCTAAAGTGGCTTTACACTAACATTAGGCGATCTGCTAGCTATACATATTTACTACTTTCTAAATTTGAGAGGCCTCTTAGGATCACGGAAGGCACAGTGACAGGAGACCAGCAGACCCCTTGTTGTCTAAGGAAACCTATGTGACAATCACTCCAGTCTTTAGGACACATCATATGCCAAAATAAGCAAATGCCTTTTTTTAATGGTAGAGGAAAGTGATAGGAAGTTAGGAGATATGTCATCATTTTGGCTGTTACTTTCAATTTTTATACTTTTATCAAAATATGACTTAACTCTAGTCTGCTAGTCAGATTGTTCTGACCATTTTGTAGTGGGACGGGTGAAAATAGATTGTGCAAACTGAGATTTCAAATAAGTGTCAACATTTTCAATGCAGTATAGTGTTGGGTCCTATAATAGGTATTTGGAATGTTCTGTTACTTTTTTATCATGGAATTAATAAATCAAAAAATTTATTGAATAAATTCAGTGCTTGGAAAAAGGTACTAGACTGACAGCCCATTAGATTGAAATCTTTTCTACTTGTCCATAGGCTAGGTACAGCATGTGAAGTGGCAGTGCACGCTTCCTCAACAAGTGCTTTGCCAATATGCCTCAACCCTCATCTGAAAGGACCCACCTCTAGAGGTGAGGGAATTAGGTCTCCATGCTAATTAAGTGCTTGGTCCCTCTGCTGATGCTGACAAGGATATTAGTTGATGGATTTTGATGGGTTTTTGTGAAACTTGAAAATACTACACTTTTTGTTCAAATGTCAGTCCTGCTGTTGATGAACATGTTAGCTTTATTTTTAAATGTATTCTAGGATCCTGATGGTGAACATGCACGTAGGGCATTGCAGCGTGTGGGAGGACCATTCCCAGGAGGACATGGGCCTGATATGGCACCTGGATTGATGAATTTGCCCCCTTCAATTCTCAATAATCCAAACATTCCTCCTGAGATTATCAGTAATTTGCAGGCTGGCAGGCTTGGGTCCACGATTTTTGTTGCTAATGTAAGTTTAAGCACATACTTTAAAATGTTAATGTCTAGTCTATCTTAAAATTAGGGCTGTCAAGCGATTACAAAATTTAATTGCGATTAATCACATATAATCGTGATTAATAGCGTGCATCACCCCTTTGAAATGCTGCAGCAGCTTTTCAACAGGGCAGTGCTGCATGGAGCCCAGGAGCAGCTGGAGTCCCCAGCTGACCCCCGGGCTCCATGCAGCGCTGCCCCGCGGTGGCATTTCCAAGGGGCAGCACGTTAGGAGCCTGGGATTAGCTGGGGACTCCAGCTGATACCCGGCTCCGCTATTGCAAAGCCCCTTTGAAGCGCTGGAGCGGCACTTCAGAGGGGCTTTGCAATAGCGGAGCCGAGGATCAGCTGGAGTCCCCAGCTGATCCCCGGCTCCGCTTGCACTGCCCCTGGCACTTCAAAGGGTGAGTGCAGTGTTAACGCCTGCGATTAACACATTTAAAAAATTAACGCAGGTTAATTGACAGCTCTACTTAAAATCCTTACATTCAATAGTATCGATCTCTGGGCAGTACACAAGAATATCCATTCACTGTCTTCATTTTAAAATAAAATGCATATGAACTAATTTTAAGGCTTGGTATTTCTTTCCTGAAACCAAAGAATGAGAGAGAGCATGCATGTGTCCAGATATAAGTATTTTGGTTTTATAAACTGAAGTAGCAGTAAACTATTGCTATCTGGTCTTTTTGAAGGTCTTTGCTCTGTTGCAGTCCTTCCTTCCAATTTTTTAAATAGTACGTACAGATAGGTTTATTTCTAGTAATTAACTTTAGCTGCTCTGTAAAACTGAGTGTATTTGTTAGTTGTCAAGTGTATTTGCTGTCATATGTATCCACCTTTGTGCAGAGAATCTTGCTAGTTTCCCTGTGGTAAAACACTCTATTTTATATTCTTTTAAAGTGATAGTTTATTCCAATTCTCTCCATTCTTATTTATTCTCTTCCTAGCTCAGAATTTGAACAAAGAGATTTTACTTGTTAGACTTACTGTGGTGGGCATGTGCTATAAAAAACGTAGTGTTTTCCTGTGTGTCATATTTTAGGAGTCTAAAAGGTTACTATGCTGCAAAATGTATTCTAAATAATTTAGAGACAAGATAAATGTGTTGGAATTTGTTTAATTTTATATATTCAGCTTGACTTTAAAGTTGGCTGGAAGAAACTAAAGGAGGTTTTCAGTATTGCTGGAACTGTAAAACGTGCAGACATCAAAGAAGACAAGGATGGCAAGAGTCGAGGAATGGGGACAGTCACTTTTGAACAAGCAATTGAAGCAGTTCAGGCGATATGTATCCTTATTTTTTTTTTTTTTTAGAATTTAGTTATCTGGTTAAAGGAGCAACTTTTTAAATGTGTATTCAGTTTGCATTGGATAATGTATGAATGTGTAGGTTGGACCTCCCTGGTTTGGCCCCCTCGGGACCTGACCGGACCCAAACAAGGGCATTTTCCAGACAAGGGAAGGTCCTTCCTCTTATGGCCCATGCTGCCCCTGGGTTAGGGCTCCAGACTGGCCCCGCTGCTGCCCAGCTCCAGCCCCAGCCTTCTTGCCACCTGTCTGGCTGGAACACCCCAGGTCAGAGCTCCGTGGCAGCTGAGGCCTGTCCCTGCTAACACAGGGCTCCCAGTTGCATCACCAGCCCAACCCCCCTTCCTCCTCCTCCTCCCCCCTCTCCTGTCACACCACCAGTCCTCCCTGTTCCTGGGCTCTGTGGTCCAGGAAAATCCATGGTCCTACTGGACCAGAAAGTCCTGGTTTAGGGAGGTATAACCTGTATGTGTTTTTTAAAGCTAAACTATATCCTTGTATATTGTAGCTGGTTTATGTGCATGCTAAACATCAGTTTCTGTGTGTATATAAAGGCTTTGCGTGCACTCTACGAAACAGCTTAGGCAACTAAACTTCATAATTAGGCACCTGAATCCCCGTGCATGGCACCACTGGAGTCCACACAACTCCTTTCTGGCTACCACCTAACTCTGTGAATGCCTAAAATAACTTGGTACAAGTTCCCTGGGCACCTAATTTTTAGACCTTGGTGTATTTCTGCTTCTTCTCTAGGCGTCCAGGTGCCTAAGGCCCAGAGCAATTCATGAACCCAGGGAAGATAGGAATGTGTTGGTTTATATGGCTTGAGACAGCTTCTGGGCACATGCTGCATCAGATATGGAGGTGGTGGTGCCTATCTTATAACTGTTAGCTCAATGGCTAGAGCGTTTAGCTGGGATGTGGAAAACATAGGTACAATTCCTGTCTTTCCTGCCTCCCTTTCGGAGAGGAGGATTGAACCGAAAATGCTCTCATCACTGAACGATAGGGTATTCTGATGTGGGGCTTCCTCAGCTTCTCTTGTTGAAGCTATTTCATAGTGGATAAATGATGAAAGAATGGAGCAGGGGAACTGTATCAGAGTCTGCCACTTCGCAGGTTAGTGCCTAACTACTGAATCATACCCAGTGACTGTTCAGCTGTGGCTAAACGCTTAAATAAATGATCATTGGACCAGCCAGAGAGAGGGTGAGTTGGCAGTCCAGCGGGTTGAAAAATGTTTTCAGTGGTAGATTGTAACTGTCATTCTAACTACCTGATCTTCTTGGCTGGAGAATGAGGGAGGGAACCACTAAGAAGAATGAAGGAGGAGGATAAGCTGAATTATAAAAATGAATCTTTAGAAGTAGATAGGTTACCTTTCGTTGTCAGATCAAACTTCTTTGACTTGGTCTTCAGCTATGTTCAATGGACAGTTCCTGTTTGATAGACCCATGCATGTAAAAATGGTGAGTTGTCTGACTATTCTCTTGTATCTTAGCTAAAAGTAAGCTAAAATGTTAATGAAATCCCTCCTGATACTCGTTTCACAACAGGACGACAAATCAATTCCTCATGAAGACTTCCGTGTGGTGGAGAACAAGACACCACAGTTACCTCGTGAGTATGGGCTATAATTTGTCTTACTCCTTCAATTTGATGTGCAGTGTGGAACTGTGTGATGTCAGTATTAAGGATGAAATAGTGTAGTCGATTAACTGATAAGCAAAAGTTTATAGGTTAATGCTATAGACTACATGCATTTCCTCTACTCCCCCACCAGTACATTTTTTAGCAGGCTGGCCAGCAGCCTGGCTCAATCCTGGCTTGCAACAGGTCCAGGACCTACCCCTGTTGCAGCCCTGCATTTAAAGTGTATTAGGATCTAGGCAACCAAGCAGCCCAGCTCAGTCCCGGCTTGCACCAAGTCCAGAAGCTCAGACCTCCCCTGAACAGGGGCTGCTGCCATACCGCACTGCTGCCTCTGTATCAGAAGAAGCAGCACTGACTGAAAGGTAGCCGGTCCTCAAATGGAGCTGGTTTTTCAACTGGCTTCCCTCGTGGACCAGCTCCTGCCTGGCACCCCACGCTGCTGCCTCTGATACAGTCAAGTAACCAATAAGAATTCATGAGGTTAATCGACTCTTCAATTAACCGATATTTAACATCCCTAGTCCGCATCAGAAAGTAGGGATGTAACATTGTAGCTGGTTAAACAATTAACCGATAAGCGGATGCTTATCAGTTAATGCTACCGGCTACACCAGGGGTCAGCATCTTTCTGAAGTGGTGTGCCAAGATTTAACCCTCCTGCCCTGAGTGGTGCTGCTCTCCTAGGAGTGGGGGAGGGGCTCTTACCACCATGCACCCTGCTTGGTCTCCTGCCCTTGGCTCCTCTCCAACCTATACCTCCCTTGCTGCAATTTAAACCCATTGCTTCTTGCCTATCATCAGAGGCCAAGGAGAACAATTTTTCTTCCTCCTCCTTCTAACACCCTTTTAGATATTTGAAAACTGCTATCATGTCCCCTCTCAGTCTTCTCTTTTCTAAACTAAAACAGCCCAATTCTTTCAGCCTTCCCTCATAGGTCATGTTCTCTAGACCTTTAATCATTTTTTGTTGCTCTTCTCTGGACCTTCTCCAATTTCTCCACATCTTTCTTGAAATGAGGTGCCCAGAACTGGACACAGTATGAGTACTCCAGCTGAGACTTAAGTAGAGCAGAAGAATGACTTCTTGTGTCTTGCTCTCAACGCTCCTGTTAATTCATCCCAGAATCATGTTTGCTTTTTTGGCAACAGTGTCACACTGACTCTAATTTAGCTTGTGTTCCACTATGACCCCTAGATCTCTTTCTGCAGTACTCCTTCCTAGACAATCACTTTCCATTCTCTATGTGTGAAACTGATGGTTCCTTTTCTCTAGTTTGTCCAGATTATTTTGAATTATGACCTTAACCTCCAAAGCAGTTGCAACCCCTCCCAGATTGGTGGTATCTGCAAGCTTAAGTGTATTCTCTATACCATTATCTAAATCATTGAAGAAGATCTTGAACAGAACCGGTCCCAAAACAGACCCCTGTGGTACCCCACTTTTTATGCCCTTTCAGCATGATTGTGAACCATTTAATCCTGACTCTGGGTGGTGATATCTTCTCTGGTTTTCAAAGGTGGTCTTGGAGGTATTGGGATGGGACTTGGACCAGGTGGTCAGCCCATCAGTGCAACCCAATTGAGCATGGGTGGTGGAATGGGAAATATGGGTCCAGGAGGTAAGTGTACTTTTTATTTCTTTTTCTCTTTAACAAAGTAAACCTTGAAGATTGTGAATTTGATTTAGTCCTGGGGGAAATCTGCACATTAGAGTATTTGTGCAGAATTAATGTTTTGTGTAGAATTTCTTTTTGGTTCCACAAAAATGGGCTGCAGAGCGAATAGGTATTTGACCCAACAGAGCCCAGCTTGCGAATAGAATATCCTCCTGAGGGGGAGGGAGCTGGAGGATTCCTGGCATGCCCTGGAAGAAGGAGGCAGCATGTAGGAAACTGTATAAGCCTGTAGGGTCTGGGGGAAAGGGGAGCGCAGGAGTGTTATGATGCTGTGGCCAGATGGGGGCTTGGCCCCAATTTGGGGTTTGTTGGCCAGGCAGTATTTTATTTAAAAATTAAGTGTCAAACAAAAAGTTTCTGCATTGTCTTTTTATTTCTGAGACGGGCAGGGAACCTGTCTTGAGTCAGAGGTCACTGACCCAAGAAAAGTCAGTTGGCGTCACACAAGTGAGATATAAAAAAACCCTCCTCCATTTCCCCCGCACAAGCCTCACTAATGTGGCCACAAATGTGCTGGTGGGAGCAGGGCACATGGTATTGGGGAAGGGTGCCAGGGGGTACCGGGACAAGGGACTGGGTGCTGGGGCAGGGTGCCAATGGGTGCTGGGGCAAGGGACAGGGGGCTGGGGCTGGGGCTGGGGCTGGGGCTGGGGCTGGGGCAAGGGACAGAGGGCCACTGGGTTCTGGGGCAAGGGCCTGGGGCAGAGGACAGGGTTTCAGTGGAGGCAAGGGACAGAGTGCTGGGGTGGGGACAGGGTGCCAGTGGGGGCAGAGTCCCAGTGGGAACAGGGGGCAGGGTGTTGGCTGGGGCAGGGAATCCTTGGCATGTGCCCTTCTTTCCCCCCCTTCTCCCCCCCTCCCGAGGAGGGAAGCTCTGGCAAGAGCCTCCTCCCGGGACTCCTCCTCCCTCCCCCGCAAAGGAGGAAAGCCCTGGTGCGCGTTTCCCCCCGGGACTCCTCCCCACAGAGGAGGGGAGCCCCGGCGCGCGCTTGCCCCCGGGACTCCTACCTCCTCCCCCGCAGAGGAGGGGAGCCCCAGTGTGCGCCTCCCCACCCCAGGATGGAAGCCCTAGTGCGCGCTTCCCCCCGGGACTCCTCCCTCCTCCCCCGCAGAGGAGGGGAGCCCTGGTGTGCACGCTTCCCCCCAGGACTCCTCCCCCCACCCCGGCGCGTGCTTGCCCTCGGGATTTCTACCTCCTCCCTAGCAGAGGAGGAGCCCCAATGCGCCCCTCCCCTCCCTCTCCTCTCCTCCCCTCTCTCTCCTCCCGCCCCCTCCCCAAGCCCCCAGCACGTGCCTTCCTCTGGGACTCCTGCCTCCTCCCGGCGCGCCACAGACCTGAAGGAGGGGAGCAGGCAGCGCACTTCCGGAAACCCCGGAAGTGGCGCACAGCTGCCGGACTTCTCTCCACCCTGTGGGAAGCCGGCACTACCTCCATTTTTGGAGGTAGGTAGTGGGGCTTCTTGGGGGTGGGGAGAATTGGGGAGGCCCGAATGCCTCGCGATCGACTGGTCGAGCCCTCCCGATCGACCAGTCGATCGCGATCGACAGGTTGGTGACCACAACTCTAGGGGCTTCTTTAGCACTCCTGGGAAATTTTTTTTGTCTGTGTTGCTACAGACATAGCTGCTGACAGTGTTTTGAAATACATTACCAAAGTAATTGAAACTGGTCTGACCGTATTGTGTCAAAACAATATTTTTATACAGAATTTTAAAATATTGTGTACAGATTTTTTTATTTTGGTGCAGAATTCCTCTGAGTATTTAAATATAGAGAACTTTTTCTGTATTCTAAACTATATGTATAACTTCTGTTTTAAGGTATGGGAATGGATGGCCCAGGCTTTGGAGGAATGAACAGAATGGGAGGAGGTATATGTGTCTCTTATTTATTTTCTGTTAATTTCTTTAAAATATAGCATAGAAAACCATTTTCCTTATTGCACAGGTATCGGTGGATTTGGTGGAATGAAAGGAATGGCTAACATGGGAGGATTCGGCGGAGTCAGCAGAATGGGAGGTAGGTGTCCTTTTTTTACCTCCCTTTCTGTTCTTAATCGATTACTGTTACTATAACTCTCTTCTTACCATAGGGATGGGTAGCGTAGATGACTTCAGAGGAAATATGGGCAGTGGAATGAGTGGAGGCATTGGAACCAGTATGGGAGGCATGGCAGCTGGCATGGGAGGTAAGTTAGCAAACTTACATGTGAGTTCTTCAGACCTGTGTTTTCAACTATTTTCCCTTTAAGTGAGCAGTCATGAAATCTGTAATTTATAACATCTTATGTTGAAAATATAACAGAAACTTTATTGCAACTTCTGCTAGCTTGTTGGTATATTCTCAGCAGAAATGTTCCGTGGTGGAATGGGAGGAAGTATGGACAGAGATTTTGGTCGGAGTGACATGGCAATGAACCGGGGCTTTGGAGATTCGTTTGGAAGAATGGGTATAGTAACTTTATCAAACTTGAGTTCTTCATGATCAATCACAATGTGTTGTGTGTACTTTATTTCTTTCGACAAGTAAACTGGCTAGAAAATGTGTCTGCTCTTCATCTTCAACTTCCAAAGAGTGTATTTTAGGTTAACACAGCTAGTAACTTTGAGTATTTGATTAACTTACATTTTAGGGCATCCTTCTGAAAACCTCTTAGCAGCTGTCCAAATCTTTTTCAATTTCTGTGGCCCTGTCTCATTAGTGCACACTAGACACGTTACCCATTAGGTAGGAGGCATCCAATAGGAACAGTAAAATTTAGCAACCTCTAGCTTTTGCCTCCTCTCCTTTCTTCTTTCCACAGGTCCAATCTAATTTTTTTTTTTTTTTTTTTTTTTTTTTTAAAGAAGGAAAGTTAGCTCAGGAGGTTTATGCTGATATTTTCTCCAGTTTGAGTCACAATGTCCTGTGCAAGGATGTTGCTCTTTTTTGACTGAGCAGATTTCACTACTCTCATGATTTCACTTGCTCATTTGGGACAAAAATTATTCTGCAGAAGTAGAGCCTATGATGACCAGAAGTGCAAGGATGACCCTGGATCCTGCCTAAATGTAGCTATTTACTTCCCTTTGTAGTGAACAAAAGAGATAAGCTTTCTCTTCAGGTAATGCTTCACCTTTGATGGGGGAATTAAGTGTGAGACTTCACTGATGAAATCTTTCATGATAATATGGATGCATCATTGGAAGGGGCAGAGGGGGCTGGTTAAGACTGGCATTTTTTTTTCCCTGAAGGAGATTCAAGCATGACTACAAGGCATTATTACTAATTTTTAATTAAACAACTGTCTAGAAGGGGATTTTAAGTCAAGTTATAGAACCATTCTTATCATAAATCACTTTGGAAGCTCTGCTTCTTCTAGCCTGCGAATGGCTGCTCCTCTTCATACGTTTTCTGTTTGAGATGGGGCATCTTCAAGGACTACATCACAGACTGTTGGGTCATCTTGAATTTCTGAGTTGCCTTCATGTGTCTCAGGATGATTTAGTCTTTTCTTGTAGGGCAAAAAAAGATTATTGGCAAACAATTTTATTATTTCCACGTTCTGGTTAATTTTGTCTCTTTCCAGAAGTCATCCGGTTTTCTGGTATCTGGTTTAGGCTAGTCCCAATCTTTTAAGACAGCGGTTCCCAACCACCAGGCTCTTCCGTGGCCGGAGGAGACCCTCCCCTGCATGGTGCTGGTTGGCTGAGAGGCGGGGCAGGACACGCCTCTCCCAACAGCCACAGCAGGAAGGTTGGCACTGGGTGTTGTACCTCAGCCCTGGTCTCCACAGCTGCCGCAACATGGGCAACAGCGCAGGGCTAGGTGAGGTGGGCAGGACTAGTGCTGGGGGGCTCTGAAGGCTGAGCTAATAGTGGGGTGGGACTATGGGGACAGTGCTGGCACTGGGGAGCTCTGGGGATGGGGTTAATATTGGGGGTTGGATGCAGTGGGGCTCTGGAAAGAGGAGGCTGGCACTAGAGGGTTGGGTGCAGGGGACACTGGGGTCAGTGACTGGTGCTGTGGGGTAGTGGAAGAGTGGGGGACTCTAGGGGTTGGGACTGCGGATTCTGGGGGCTGGACTTTTAGCGGACTGGTAATGTTTTATTTGCACATTCATCATTTACATAATATGCAATATAAAATGTTACCAGTCCACCAAGTTTGTAAATGGGTTTGCCAGTCCCTGGTATCAAAAAGGTTGGGGACCACTGTTTTAAGATGACAGGAAATCATTGTCCCATCTTGGATTTAAAGTGGCTGAACAGTTCCTTGAAAGTAAAGACCTTCAAAACGGAATATATTTAAGTTGATAGTGGCTGCTGTGAATTTGCAGACCAAATTTCTCAATTGGAAACACAAACTTAGCTCTGACTGCAGATGTTTTACACTATTATCAATTTTTTCCTTTGTGTTGATGATGCACATTGATCTCACAGAGAGGCTAATTTTAAGTCTGTGCTTTCTAATACTGTTTTGATTAATTGGATGTGTGAGTTCTGTATGCAATAGATTGGAGCAGGTTTCGGCTGAGTATAATAAAGCATACTCAATGCAGGATGGGGAGGGGGGTGATTCTGCAATATTCTTGGTTTTCTTGGTGCTGCTGTAATAGGACAAGCCAGGACACATTTGAAAGTGAACAGTGTCTTGGGCTGACTTGTACCTACAGAGTCTGTATTCCAGCTTCCTGTGGTCAATACTATTTTTAGGGACCACTGAGCAAGATAGCAGTGTCAGAGAATGGAAATACTTGAGAGATACCAAGATATCTGCTTCTCTTGATTTGTATATTGGAATTGTGTCCTCACTTAGGGCACGTCTAAACTACATTCCTCTGTCGAAAGAGGAATGTAAATGAAGCAAATCAAAAGTGCAAAGGAAGCACGGATTTAAATATCTCGCGCTTCGTTTGCATATTCACGCCCGAGCGCTTTTTTTGAAAGTGTTTTTTCTAAAGTGAAAGCGCAGTCTAGACACAGTTCTTTCAGGGGGAAAAACCCCACCCTTTTTCGAAAGAACCAGTACTCCTGAAAAAATGTGTGTGGGTTCTTTTGAAAAAGGGTTTGTTTGTTTTTTCCGAAAGAACCGTGTCTAGACTGCGCTTTCACTTTCGAAAAGCCCTCTTTTGAAAAAGTGCTCGGACGTGAATATGCAAACGAAGCGTGGGATATTTAAATCCATGCTTCCTTTGCACTTTTGATTTGCTTCATTTACATTCCTCTTTCGAAAGAGGAATGTAGTCTAGACATAGCCTTAGTGAAAACTTGAAATAATCTCAGAGGACCTATAACTTTTTACTACCAAAAGGAAAAACGTTATTAGGACTTTCCATCATAACTGTTGGTTTATACTGTGCTTGGCTGAGGAAGACTCTGGGTCCTCCTATCCCAGTATCTAGGCTGATGTTGTCTTAATTAAGGAAAATAGGCCATAGTGCATCAACAGTGATATATCGTCCATTTCAAGAAGCATTGTTTGAAGTAAAAAACTTCCCCCCCTTTAATTAATTTTTAGGATATTGCAGGCAAGAATCTAGAACAAAATTAAATCACCTGCATAGATGAGCTTATTTAGAAGTTTTGTGTATTAAAGGCTATGGCTAGAATCGAGATTAGGAATGTTAAAATGTATTTATTTTGGTAAATGTGTAACTGCTGAAAATTTCAGCAGCTACACATTTACGTGTGGGTGGAGGCATGCTCATGGGGAGCTGGCTGCCTGTGTGCACTGGCTCCCGTAGAGTGCCACACTCTTCTCCCCTGGCTGCCTCTGTATTAGGCCGTCGAGTGTGGAAAGGCTGCTGCGTGTAACTGTGAAGGTTAGCTCATCAGCTAACCATTTACATGTTTACACTATCACATCCCTAATAAGAGATGTTCTTGGATTTTTTTTAATTGGGGATGCTCTTTGCAGAAACTTTTTTGCTCCTAGTAAATGGAGATGAGTATTCGCCTTCAGAGAATAATTTTGAGGATAAAATTTAATAGCTCAAGGAGCATGGTAGATTTCTCTAGCAATCTGAGCTCTGCTAAAATTGCTTGACCTTATTGTACCCTGCTGGGAGTTAGTACCCTAGTTTCAAACTCTGCAAACAGTTCCTTATTATGAAGAGCAACCAAAGCAATGAGTATGAAATAGTCTTTCCTGTACAGGTCACAAAATGTGTTGCTTGTGACCCAAACACACACATCCATCTGGCTTAAGGAAATATTCTGCTTCAGAGAGAGCTTTTTATAACCACCTGCTGGCGTGTTGAAGAGACCCGCTTGCAGTGAATGAGTTGAGCCAGAATTAGCACATTATGCTGAGGTCAGGTAACACTGGTAGGTATATGTAAATTGCCAAGGGAAAACCAGCTCTTCCTCTCAGAGACTATCCTTCTGTCCAAGTTTGCAGAGGACAATCATCTTTCCATTTGAACTGCTGAGCTAACAGTCTGTCATCAGGTTCCTTATGCAGAAAAAGTATCCAGTCTGGGGAACAGTTTCAGAATCTGGGTATTCAGAGTGCGCAGTCTGGGTAAGTTGGTGACTGACTTTCTGTGGCAAAAAAAAAGACCATACAAACAAAAAGCCTAGCTTGTGTTAGATTCTTCAGTATATAAAGAAGCATGATCAACAGGAAGTTTGTGCTCTTCTTTCTAGCCTACAGCATATACACTTGTGAAAAGTGTAAAATCAAGCAAGACAAAGCCAAGATTATGCTGATAGTGAGCATGTTGTCAGTTTGTGGACATGCATTAGGTGGCATTAGAATCCTACCCATTTGTCTTCTCATATCAAGATCTATTGTTACAGCAGTGCTGCCTTTGTCACAGACTAGCAGGACTTGTCTCTTAGCCTGGCTCTGAGCGGCTGCTCTTGTAAGTTCTAGGTTTATTAGAGTGCTATTCTCCTTCATATAAATGGCCATACTGGGTCAGATCAATGGTCCCCCTAGCTCAGTAGCCTGTCTTCTAACAGTGGCAAGCAGGGTAGTTTGAGTGATCTCTGGTCACTCAAACTGTTGGCACTCACAGGTTTAGGAACATTCAGAGCATGGAGTTGCATCTTTGACCACCTTGACTAATGGCTATTGATGGTCCTATCCTCCCTGAATGTATCTAATTCTTTTTGAACCCACCTATACTTTTGGCATTTATACCATCCACCTGGCAACAAGTTCCACAGTGTTGACTGTAGCATGAAGTACTTCCTTAAGTTTAAAATTAACTTGCTACCTCTTTATTTCATTTGGTGATCCCAGGTTCATGTGTTATGTCAAACTTTTTTTGGTCCAAACCATTCATGCTTTTATAGATCGTAGGAGTTTAATAAATTTGGTGTGACTTTTTTTTTTACGTTCCTAGCACTGTTCCCTAAAGGCATGACTGACCCACTGTAGGCTTCCCAGAACTCTGTGGAATCCTTACTTGAGTATTTAATAAGTAACGCCTTTGAATTTATTTGAGTCCTTCGGGAAAGAAGCAAAAGCTTTGAAGTAATTCTTCTGGTATTAGTTACCGTATATCATTTGGAGTGAGAATGCCAATAGCTCTTTCTACTTTATATCTAATAATAAGGTGGTCCTGTTAGCCTTGCTTCATTGTTCTTGCCGGATCATTTTATTTATTCCATCTAGCTTGTCCTAATGGTAACTTGGCTGTACCAAATAATTTTTTTACCTGGAGAGAAGCTTTTAAAAGCACTTTAAAATCTATAAAAACAACCTAGAGGCTAATGGCTATCAAAGTCACTATTAGAGGCTTCCCATCCATCTTGGATAATAAGGTTCCAACCCATCTAATCTACACAGGTGAAACCAGTCCATAGAGAAGAATCATAAGGTAAGCATGTCCTGTGTTGTTTGTTTTAAATATTAACCAGTCTAGTTGCTAATATTGTCTGGCTTTATCTTGCAACCATAGTCTTAGCATGTATCACTTGATTTTTTTTTTCTATTCTTGTTTAGGTGGTGCAATGGTTGGTGGTTTTGCAGGAGGAATGGGAGCTTCTAGCATGGGCCCAGTAGGATCTGGAATGAGTAGGTTGATTCGAACAGAATGTAAATGATCAATATATCTATATAGCAGAAAATTTTTGAAAATAAGTTGTTCTAGTTGAATACTTAGTCAATGGCAGAGAAAACATTCATGTTGTGATTGTAATTCTAATTGTTCTTGCAGATGTTCCTTTGCTAAAGATGCTTTTCTTATATATAGGGCCCTACTAAATTCATGGACTCTGAAATCAGGCCTCTCCCCGTGAAATCCAGAAGGGAACAGCAGGCCTGAGTGCACCCCTGCAAGGGGCTCCTACTGCTAATCCCTGTGCTGGAGAAGGACAGCCATTCTCAGAGGAGAGATCAGACCTATCTCTAGGTACCTCCCCTAGCTGCAGGAAGCTTGGCTCTTAAGGCAGCACAGCTGTGGACCTACTTGCAGCCAGGGAAGGTACCCAGAAGTGGGTCTGATCTCTGTCCAAGGGCTATACAGGGGAAGATGAAGTCCTGTCCCTCTCCTGTCCAGCTGAGACCAGCAGCTAGGAACTCTTAGCTAGGGTGTTCCCAGGAAGGGAGAAATCAGACCCACCTTCAGGAACCTCCCCTGGTTGCAGGAAGCTCTCTGGCTGCTGTCTTCAGAACCTAGCTCTAAAGGCAATGCAGAAGTGAGAGTGGTAGTCCCATGTACATTCTTCTTCCTCCCCAATGGCTTTGTGACCCTTCCCTCTCACAATGCCCTTTTAGGTCAGACCTCTGCAGTTACAACACAGTGAAGTTTCAGATATAAACATCTGAAAATGTGAAACTGACCGATTTAAAAACCCGGCCATGAAATTGACCAGAATGGACCATAAGTTTAGTAGGGCCCTATTTGTATAGTAACACTGAGTTTCTGCCTTGTCCACTACATCCTTTCTAACTCTTAATCTGATGCTGGAATGTGTCAAGCTTCCTAGTATACTAAATACTTTTGATGAAAGGAGCAGCAGCATTTTTACTAGGAACCCTACAAACAACTCCAATTTTTTTTAATTCTGCGGTAAGCAAATCATGCTAGCAACTATCATTTGTGGTGTAGAATTTCAGATATAATTCAGTTAACTTTTTGTGTAGTGCTCTAATCCTATATTTACGAAAGGCAAAACTCATCATCAGTAGGCATGACACCTTCAGGGTGAGATAGTTGAATGACATCAATGCCTTGCCATTGGCCATCTTGAGTGGCACATTAGGAAATCGACCTCCTTAATACTCGAGACATGTGGCTAAAGTTGAAGCTCCTGTCCTTCCTGTATTTTTAATTGATTGAAAATTTTATGAATCTACAAATATTTATCTGAGTGTCAGTAGTTCCACACACCTGATACATATTAATATGCTTTAAAATAGCATTTACTGTTGGAGAGTCCAGGCTTCTGTTGTTAAGGAGTGGCTAGCTATACCAATTCAGTTTAATGTTCAAAGAAATCTTCCTTTAGAAGATGATGCCATCGGGCAGGTAAAAATCTCTGTGTGTATTCATTCAGCAAAACTGACATTTTTATTTTGGCTTCCTGGATTTACTAAATGGTATAATGCTCAAATTAGCCCTGTTTTAAGACTTTATGGTCCCTTGTATGACTTACTAGAGAAATTTGAAAGTCAGTTTTCAGTTCCTGAGATCAAACAAAATCCATGTTATTCATCAGTGTATTTTTTTTTTTTTTTGGTAGATATAATACTAGTCTATCAATGTTTCTGTATGCACTACTTTATATTGTTTTGCTGAATCTTCTCTTCCTCTTTCTGCCTAGGTGGTGGAATGGGTGGCATGAATAGTATGACTGGAGGAATGGGAATGGGGATGGACCGGATGAGCTCCAGTTTTGATCGAATGGGACCCGCTATGGGAGCCGGCCTGGACAGGAACATTGATATGGATCGAGGATTTGTGGCTGGCCCAATGGGAAGTGGTGTGAGAGAGAGAGGTTCTAAAGGCAACCAGATATTTGTCAGAAATGTAAGCACATAAATTCAAACAACCAGCTATTTTTTTCCACTCTGTGTCTGTCTATATTATTAATACCTGTTTTCATTTTAGCTTCCATTTGACTTGACCTGGCAGAAGCTAAAAGAGAAATTCAGTCAGTGTGGTAAGTATATGGAAGGCTGCAAATGTGGTAGTCTTGCATAAGCCATAAAATCAGGAAATTTTCATTCTTACAAGAGCAATGGGATACGGTTGTTGCTTAGACAAAATGTTAAATATCCTGAAGAGTAGTCTGGCCAGCCTTATTCTACTCTCATACTCTAATTTCCAGAAATTAAATAAAATTTACCATGGCTTTAGGTGTGACTTACAGCTGTAGGCAGATTGTTTTGTGCAGTTAGATGGGCCTGGCTTATGTATTAGCTGAAGACAGTGGCTTATTAAAAGGAATAAAATAGTTATTATTGTTTTTGTTTGGCTTTGTGTATGGAAGAGGTGCAAGATTGCTGTCTTCAGCATTTATGCAGGTAATTTGGAAAGAATTTATGGCCCTGTTGCCAAAATCAGAGCCATCTCTTTGACAGGACTGTTCGGGGGGGTTATCCCAGACCCTGTGCTTTTGGGGAACCCACAGTGGCCACCTCAATCATCCTATGGGTGGGGCTTGAGGGAATACCTGGGGTCCTGGCATGGGGTGGCAGCAGGGGTCATGCTCCCGCCCGCTGACTGCAGGAGTTGGAGCAACCTGGTAGCCTGCTCTGTTCTGCCCTGTCGCCTATCTCCCAGCCCGCTGTGCTTGGCTTCACTGTGGCAGCAAGAAGCAGAGTGCCCTGGCTCCAGGACACTCCACTTCCCATGTTACGGTGAAGCAAGCACAGCGGGCTGGGAGATGGCGGAAGGGTGGGACGGAGCAGAACAGGCTGCTGCTAGGTTGCTCCAGTTCCTGTTGCCAAGGAAGGGGGGCAGGGACTGATCCCTGCTGCTATTCCAGACCAGGCCCCACAGTAATCCTCAAGTTGCATTGCTTGGAGGTGGGGTGGAGCAGGGGCAGGGCTTGAGGGAAGGGATGGAGTGGGACAAAGCAGGGGGTAGGAGGGGTTGCCTCGGGCCCTGTGCCCCTTGGGGATGGCCCTGGCTAAAATGCATGAATCATGGAGCTTAGATATAAGAACAAACATGTTTTTCCCCTTTGAAAACTCACTTTCAGAATGCTGAACCTAATTGGCTTGCCAAGTAGCTTTTTTTACTTTAGGGAGGAGGAAATGACTCTCAATGTAGCACTGCCATCTGATATGTTTAAAAGACGTTCATAAACGCTTGTTCTGCAAATTTGATAGCAAATGTACATAAGTTTGTCAGGTACTCCTGCTTTTGACTTCATGCAAAGATGTTCGTTGCTAGGATGCTATGGGTACCTCTGCACTGCAAAAACAATACAGAAAACCTGAAACCGTCAGTCTGAGTCCAGGTCAACTGACTTAGGCTGGCACTACATAGCTAAATAGCAGAGTTCTCACTAAGGCTCTGAAACCTGGGAGGATGGTGGAAATCTCAGAACCTCCAGCCTGAGTGGGAGCATCTACTCTGCTGTTTTTTAGTAGGGATGCAAGCAACTAGTCAACTACCCGATAAGCCTAGGCTTATCAGATGGCCAAGTCACTACTCAACTAGTCGCTTCTTCCCCAGGGAGCAGGAGCTGGTGCTGGGAGGGGAGCTAGTTTCAAAGCTGGTTTTCCACCCCCCAGCGGGTGGGGCAGAGGTAGAGGCACAGTGGGAGATTGGTTGCAAGTCGGGGCTCAGCTGTCCTAGCTCGCACCTGGTCCCAGAAAGTGCACCTCTGCTTTTTAAATGATGTAAGAGCTGCCAGGCTCTTATTACATCTAAAAGGCAGAGCTGCAGTGGGGTTAGCTCCTGGGGGCAGGAGCTAGCCCCTTGTGGCTCTGCAGTTTACTCCCTTATCAATTGTTTGATCCAGTGACTTGATTAGCTGATTAAACGCAATTTAACATCCTTAGTATTTAGCCCTGTAGTGCAAGCCCAAGTGGGTTGATCCAGGCTTTGAGACTTGATGCTATGGGGGGAGGAGGGGAGGGCATGTTTCTCCTTCCCTCTCTTCTCCCCTCTCCCCAACCTCTGAGACTTTATTTGATACTTGGAAGGAATGCAATAAGATGCTAAATCATTTTCCAGTCTCTTGATGCTGTTTTTGTTCCTGAACTTACTTACTTTCTTGGCTATCTTCAAATTATACTCTTGTGCCTAAAACCCATAATCATAGTAACGTTGTACGAGGTATTGGAGAAACAAAACAAAAAGATTGTTCCTTACCTAAAATCTGAAGCTCAGCAGTTACCATTTTTGCAATTACTTTACACATGAAAAGGAGGTTGAGATTAACCTTGTTAATGTTGCATTTTAAAAGTAAAAAAAAAAAAAAATTGTAAACATTGGAAGATGCATCCTTTTAAAATGTTGAAAAATCTTTACAAGCCATTCTGCAGATGTCAGTATGGGGAGAGTGGATTAAGGATATGTGTGGAAAATAGGATCTCTGTGTAAGGGTTGTCTAAATTAGGGATGTTAAAATGCATTTAAGTAAACATGTAACTTCAGAAAATTTTCAGTGGTTACACATAGGAGACTGTCGGCTCCCAGGAGCTAGTGCGCATGCATCAGCTCCCATCTGCCTTCCCGCCCCTCCCAGCTGCCTCTGATCGAGAGGCAGAAGCTGGGTGCACACTGGACTTTTAAGCCAGCTCCTCTCACATACGGGGAGTCTGTGTGTAACCGTGTACAGTTACACTTTCATATCCCTAGTCTAAATACAGTTGTTTGTACTGCTTTAGCTATATCTGTTTCTAAACCAATGCTACTGGCACAACCACCTAGTGTGGATGCAGTTGTACTGTTCTTGTATCAGAACAGTTTTTATCCATAAATTTCCAGAAATCAGCTATAATGAAAAGCATCTTTATACCTGTGCCCACAGTATCTATATTTCTAAACAATGCAATTTCTGTTCAGATTTAACTTAGAGGAGCCCTAGGACTGCATTTGCTTTTCCTTAACAATCTTCACAGCAGCTACCATAGTAACAGTTGAATGATTTTAAGTACAGAATAATACTAATCAGCAAAATCTGTATATCATGCAAATGTTGTTAAGAAAATACAAAGAATATCAGTCTCTAAATGTTTCTTCTTTCTGTGAGCCTTTTAAATTATATTGTGAGCCTTTTAAATATGAAGCCTACATTTTAGAAACTTGTCTACTTCTGGTGGTTTGGCTCTGTTAGCATTTTGTGGCTAAAATGATAGCACACTATGAAATGTCTTTCCTAAAATGGCTAGTTTTCTATTTTAATTCTTCTAAAGAAAGTGTATTGAGGATAAAGGAATATCCATCAATTAAAAAGTCATCAAATTATTTCGATAGTAACCCAACTGAATCTGTACTATGATTGTTTTACAGTAATACATATAGTAGACTAGACTTGTAAATCTTTCATCACCATGTTGATTTGCTAGCATCTTTAAACTGCTTGATAGCTCAGATTGTGGCTGAAAGGGCTTTAAAACTGGTCTTATTCTAATGAGATTCTTCTGTTTTAGCAATTGAGCTCAATTAATTGAAGCATATTCATGTTCAGTCCTATACTGATATGAGAGAAGGACTGTTGTAATTGCATAAACCAGGGAATTTTCATACTCTGATTCTTGTCTGCTGTTTTGACACGTTATGTTTCCTTTCAATAAGTAAATGCTGCCTGAATAGAGTGGAATAGCATATTTATAAAAATATAAAGCCGTTGAATTGACACCTTAGATTGTCCCAAATATTCAATCTGCTATAAAAATGGATGCAAGTCTTACACTTGGCTAGCCCATTTGATGGTAGTATGTTTCTAAATTGTTTCAACATCTAAGCTTAAATTCCTCCTAAAAACTTTTTAAAAATGCTTTTTTACCTCAGTCTGTTATTGGATCTCTAACTTGATAGTGCAATGTAGCCTTTATAGTAACCACTGTTTAACTTATTTATTCAGGTCATGTAATGTTTGCTGAAATAAAAATGGAGAATGGAAAATCAAAAGGCTGTGGAACAGTCAGGTTTGACTCACCAGAATCTGCTGAAAAAGCCTGTAGAATAATGAACGGCATAAAAATCAATGGCAGAGAAATTGATGTACGCTTGGATCGCAATGCATAATTTAAAACTATGTTCAGGAACATTCCTATGTCTGTTTAGCTTCTGTAACCTAGTAAGTCATTTTTAGTAACATTGTATGCTTACAAAAGCTGTAAAAACAAACTTTTAAATCCCACCAGCCTTTAACAGTATAGTGTTTAATATACTGTGATTCTTGTTAACTAAATCTTACTATGTTTGGTTTTTAAGGACAGTTTGCCCGATTTTCAGATGTACTGAACACGTGCAGTCCCCTTAAAGACAGTGGGAACTGTGGGTGCTTAGCTGTGGATGCTTGGTGCCTCTGAAAAATTAGGCCAAGTGTCTCTAGTCATTCAGTTTAAATGAATGGTTATACTGTTTTTAATAAAATAAGCCATTTTCTCTGTTCTCATGATTGCATAGTGGGATTTTGTTTAATTTTTGATTCCCCCAGCTTGTGTTAACGTTGTAATGTAAAAAATTAGAGGTCCCTTCCAGAATTTTGGTTTTACATATGCATTGTAGTCGCACTGTAATTCTTCACTCTAAAAGAAAGGGCTCCAATTAGGCTGTGGTGATGTTTTATTTTTAAGATTACTTTTATGCCATGATTTAGAACGTCTGTAAATAAGTTTTTAGAGCCCAAAGGGAGTTTTGAATTTTTTTTTATTTGACTTAATGAAGAAATTGACCCTCTCTCCTCATTGTTTTGTGTCTTCCTCAGTACAGTTACTGGCTAAAACTAGCCACCACAGACCTTTACAGGATTGTTTCCTATAATCCCAAGTTCATACAAAATTGACAGTGTAGCAAATGTTAAGTACACTATTAGACAGATTACTCCTAGTTTTTTATCTAGCTTCCAGCGATTCAGGTGGACTGCCAGAAAAATAAAAATAATGGAACAAATAAGAGAAATAGCTGTGTAAGTCAAACCACTGCTATTTACTTCCACGGGTGCTGATGTATCTACAAAGGCAGTTTTTATAAACCAGGGTACTCCCAAACACAGCATATCAAATACATTAGATCCTACAATGTTAGACATAGCCATATCTCCTTTTCCTGCAAAAGAAAAAACATCAAGTATCTGTTTACTTTTATTGTACTAGAGAGAGACTTTTCTAAGCATCTACAGTGAGATCAGTCATTCATGTTGGAACATAAACTTGCAGTGTTGGACAAGAACACAGTACAACAGTAAATTAAACTCGGGATGTCAACGTGTAGTCGACTATACTATTAAACAATAAGCATAGGCTTATCACTTAATCTTGTTGACTACACGCATTCCTCCCCCATTGCTGCCTCTGTAGCAAGGGAGGGTGGGGAAAGCAGGAGCTGGTGCCCAGGAGGAACTGGCTTAAAAGCTGGCTCCCTACGAGCACCGGATCTGCCTGCACTCCCTGCCCCCATGCTGCTGTCTCTGATAGAGAGGCAGCAGTGTGGAGGGTAGGCTGGAGCTAATAAACATAGAAAACTGGCTTTCAAGCCAGCTCCCTGCGCGTATCGGCTCTGCAGCCCCCTCCCTCCGCCCCTCCCACACACTCTCACTTGCTGCCTCCTATGAGGAGGGGGCAGGCAGGAGCTGGTGCTGGGAGGATCTGGCTTCCCCCAGCACTGGCTCCATGGTGCCACCTTCCCCCCCCCCCTTTGCTCACCCCTGCAGTGCTGCTATGTGCAAGGGCAGGGGTGGTATGTGTAGGGGAGACTGCCATGAAGCAGCTTCTTTCAGCAACAGGCCCAAGCTCCCTGCAGATGGAGGCTGCTCTGAATCCCACAGTGCAGCCTCTGTCTGTGAGGCACACAGGCCCACACCGGCAGGGGCTGCTATCACCCGGCGTTGCTGCCTCTGTATCAGAGGCAGCAGCGTGGGTTGGCAGGGAGGCTCCCCAAGAGTGGCTGGGAGTGCACTGACCCCACCCCAGGGGCTACCGAATAGCCGTGTAACAGCTAAAATTCCATGTGGTTCTATGACTATTCAATTACACAATTGCTAACATCCCTAAATCAAACTTTTCCTAGAATATTTGGTATTTTTTCATTTTTAATTTTGGATGGCTAAGTTACAAAAGACCTTAAATCGGGGTGGGGAACCTTTTTTGAGTCAGGTCAGGGGCTCCTGATCCACAGAAAAATCAATCAGGGGCCACACACAAGTAAGAAGCAAAAAGAAAAAAAATCTTCACTGACATGGCCCCCAACTGAAGAGAAAGACACTCCCCACATTCCGTTTGCACACTAGAGCCTAAGTGCAGGTTAGTAGATTTTGTATGCTCCAGCCCCATGGTAGGAAGACTGATCCAAGCAAGCCAGGGGCTGCATCAGGCCCTAGGTTCCCCACTTGTGTCTTAGATGAACTTCAGTATTTTATATTAATGTATGTTGTTTAGATGCTCACAGTAGCAGTTTTGACTTGCTCTATCAATCTTTCAGATCTAGTGAAGTATCTATGTTGAGACCTCTCTGCCCTTAATGGAGTAAGCATGAATTTAAAATTCTTACCTTTTCTAGCCACCAGTACACTTGCAACTGTGTCTGGTATGCTTGTCCCTGCTGCTAGTAATGTAAGACCCATTACTGTTTCTGGAATTGCCAGGGTATCCCCTGTAGTGGGAAAAAACAAGGAAACAGAGTCATAACACATTTCATTGCTGAAGCCTTGCCCAAAGAAACTGCCATGGATCCATGCTTACCAGAGAAAGAAAGGATTGGTAATTGTATGTTAATTCCAAAAAGACACGATCAGAGTCAGTAAAAATTCAGGATAGCTTAACTTTATTTACTGAAATCATACATCTTGACACTGATTTTTTTTAATTTTTTTAACTAGTTGGTGGTTATTTGCTGAACGAGCAAGCACCTGTCTCATCACACTAAAATATTGATGACATGAGATGGCATTTGTTTTCAGCTTTGAAAATAAGTCATGCCCACTCACATGTAGAAGGCCATTACTGACAATGGTGACACTTTTGAACTACTGCAAATAGACTAATCCCTTATGTTCTTCGGGCATTTTATTACATGATTCTGGAAGTCACATGAAGCAGTAACCCCTTTAATCATTCTCTCTTGAAAAAAAGCACATGAACTCCCTGGGGAGACATGAAAAGATTTGAAATAATCCTTACTACTGTATTGTCCAAATTCATTGCTGTGAAACTTCAGTTGAAAAATGTAACTTTCCAAGTCTTAAGTCATATGTAGAAAAATGCAAAGTAAAATATAATTCCAGTACTTCTAATTGTTTAGAAGCCTATATTTCCTACAGGGTAAATGCTAGTTTTCTCACATTAACTTTCTTTCCCTCTCCTCCTCAGAAACCATTAATATTTTGAAAATGGTTTAACTCCTAACTTACATCTTTGTGTTCCAGTTGTTTAAAATTTAGGGCTAGAACTGATGGACTTGGATTTGATTCTATATTTTGGGGCTAATCTCGAGTACCCTGTAGTTTTGATTTTACTATCAGGCAGATGTTGTCCCCTAATGCAGTATTCATAAAACTTGGGAGGAACAATGAAGGATTTGATATCTTGTTTAAACTCTTGTTTTTAATGGATAATTTAAATCGTAATTCACTTTACTGAAGAGTGTATTTTCTACCTTGAATTTTTTTGCTGTGGGCCTTTACTAGTAAGTTTTGACAAATAGTAATAAGTAGTTTTGCTAGAATGAATTCTGCACTAGATTGTCTATAAATTTGGGTGCACTGTAGTTGCATGCAAGATATATTAGTTTAGGTCAGAGGCAAAACTTTAACATGGGAATGTAAAACTACTTCTCTGTTAGACAGGATTGAAAGTGATTCTGATCTGGGATTTGTAATGGTCCAACCCTGCCTCCTTCCCCAGATTAAGGGATCAGTGTAGGAAGAAAGTCATCTTGTAAACCAAGAGGGTAAAAAAGTAATGGGTATGACAAGAGAGCTGAAGCACAAATCTTTTAGCCCATGGCTCAAAGTGCTAGTTTCTAGGGCTAGAAGGCAAGATTCGAACTTACAGAAGTAAATCTGATCTTTCTTCACTATGTAGTTTTAGAATCTTCTAGTTAAAGTGCTGATTTAGTCTGGTAAATGACTATGTAATGATGTAATACATACTAATAGGAAATAGTTTAGATTCTGTTCTTTGTATGCACCAGTATTAAGTTCCTGTACAAACCCTGTGAAATCAAGGAGCAGCTTAGGTGTATTACATTACCTTCTACAAAAATTGATTTATGAAAAGAACCCAGGTTGACTCTACAGGGCTAGCTAAAGCTTTATTTTGTAAATAGAATAAATTTAGTTTGAGGTTGGTGAGAGACAGGCCCCTCCCAATACCACCTTTAATCACTTGTCAAAGTAGACCAGCACACTGTCCTTTTTGAAACTTTGGCATACTACAATCACATTGTCATGACTCTAAATAGCAGGTCAGCAATAGCTCTCGCCTGCAATACTGGAGATTTTCAAAGATTCCTAACTCACTAGAGTAAGCTACCTGCTTTTACCTCGTTATGAGTGTGATGTATTTATAAACAATGAGTGAATGTAATAAGTGCTGAATGACCTCAATCAGTACACTCAACCATTTGACATCTAGTTGTGTCAAACTGCCAACAGATGCTTGTGGAGGTTTCCTTTTTCTTTAAAATATTCGGTTAAAGTTGAATTACTAGACTATGCTGGCAGACTTAGAGAGCTACAAAGGAGAAATGCCAGGGTTGTTATTCCCTTCCCCCATGCACACTTGCTTTTTAAGATAAAGCTTAGAAGGTTGTCTGATTTTAATTTAAATTTCATGTCTCCTCTCAAAGTAATGACTGGAGAATTTAGTCAAATTATGACTTGTCACTAGAAGTTGAGAAATTGAACAGGGAATGCAGTAGTCAATGTCCAGAAACACTATTTTGCTTTTACATCTATTCAACTCCTATTGCTAAAACACTGAGGAGACAGGATGACTTCATTAGAAACTTAACACTTCTGCCCCTTCGCTTAAGATGTGAGTTCATGAGAGTGCCAGAAAATACTCTGTTTTTCCCTGAGTTTCCTTGACATGCATAATGTAAAGGTTTAAATTTACATACACACAAGTCAAGTCTTCCCCATCAGAGCTGCAAGAAAAGGCAAATCCCAATTTTTGTTAAATCTTTACTGGTCACTTAAAGAAATTAATTTATTTTTTAGTACTCTAAATGATCATTATTGATCTAACCCTCCTGATTCTTGCAACAAAATGGTTTTTAAAATTTTATAACTGCTCTTGTATGAGAGGAACTGAATGAACCTTTATCTTCAGTCTTGGCAGATTAAATTTGGTAATTTGATGTCTGCTTGGTAAATCGGTTTAAAATACCATGCCTGTAATGCTGTTTAAAGAACAACTTTAGTGACCACGGAAGTTGTAATTATTTTTCTCAACTGCATTTGCTGTGAGCTATGAACATACAGTCTGAGACTAAGCTTTTTCAGAAGAGTACAAAACTAAGTTCTAACCTTCCCTAATTGTGGAAATAAACTATTTAGATAGGAAAAGCATTTACTTCTCAGTGACTGAGTCAGTTGACGTGATATAGCAGAAAGTAAAGAACATACCCACTATTGTTACCATCCATACAAGGATGTATGTAAATGCAGAAATCCACACAGCAGACATGAAAAATGTCACCATGAACCAGTTTTTCCAAACCTGTCTTCGGCAATTTGGTGTGGTCAAATAGAGTAGTGTAGTAATAGGAAGAGATAACACCCAGAGAATTCTTTTCAAATCTGCTTCAGGGATGGTGAAGACACTTGGAGGATCTGTTGGAGATTAAAAGGTAAGCTATTTTAAACTATCTTTGTAATAAGGCTATGTTTGTGTAAAATCAGATAACCTGAGGCCGCAAGAGCATACAAAAATACAATCTCAAAGTTTTCATTTTTGTCACTAGGAAATGTCACCTGGGTTACTCTGTGTACTTAAGTAACATGAGCTTTTTTGTAATGGGTTTGGTGCTTTCTTACTGAGTAGGTGTGTAAGTGAAGTTTTTCATAGGTACAATGATTAGTCATGTCACTTTAAAAGAAAAAAAGAAAATTCTGCCTCCATCGCTATGCCAAACTATAGCGCATCTTTTGGGGTTATAAAACTGCCCTTTTCACAGAAAGAGTATCACATAGTGGAGGTGGCAGTTATATCAAAATATTTATCAGCCGAGCCATTGAGAAGTTTCAAATATTCACTTCAAAGAATCTCTAGGAAAGTTACTCTACCATTATTTATAGTTCATTTATGGCTCAAATGAATGACTGCTCTGGCATTCCTCCAGTGGATAATCTTATATAACCAGCTCTGTGTTTTTTATTTTGCTAAAGGTCAGATTCCAAGAAGGAATAGTAGTGGATTACTCAACTAGAGTTCTTTCATAGTCTACACCATTTGAAATTGGTCTTTCGATATACTGGAAACAGCCCTCCCCAATTAGATACCGCTACCAGACTTCTGTATTAATACCTTCAGAAATTTCATCAAGCCCATGTAAACTTATAGAAAGTTGTGAGTAGTCAGATTCGTCATGAAAAATTCCACTATCTGTTCTTGATTGTCGACGAATTAGTGGTTCACATTCTTCCTTCCAGCCAAATAATGGCTGCTGTTCCATGTTTTCTTCCATAACTTTTGCAAAACAGGTACAGCAGGGACTAAACTTCTTCATAATATACTGACTGATTTTAATATCAAAACACAACACCAGAATATATAACCCATAAATTAGCAGCAGGGCAGCAGCTTCATACCTATAAAGAAAAATAGGATCTGATATAAAAATCCAACTAGTTTTTTATCTTCAATTATTTTTAAAGAACTCGATAACAAAAGCTGTTTAGCTAAGTAATATTTAAATTATTGCCCACTAAGGAGATAATTACTTGGCTTTGGTAGCAGAAGTAAAATAAGTGGGAACAAATGTTTTTGATAATCTGCATTGAGAAAATATTTCTGACTTATCAGGTTGTTATGTATAGATACCATAAAGGAGACTAATGTTTCTCTTTATTTTATAGCAGTTTGATTAATAGATACAGCCCCAATCCCACACTTATTTGCAAAAATATGCTAGTCTCTCACAACTGGTAAGTAAATATTTGCAATATTGAGTCCTATTGTGCTAACCAGCCAAAGGCATGGTCTGAACACTGCCATAGATACCAGAAATTTCAGAGTTCTATTCTTGGATTTTAGCTAATTTGCTGAATGCTACACAGAGGAAGTTGTAAAGAAGAGACACTAGGCCAAATCCTGTCTGGTGCAAATGGATGCAACTTCATTGATTTTAAATAGTTTTCCCCTTTGTACTAGAAGTGAGCCCACTACTTGTAAACTCAGCTCACAAAAAATGTTGACGATTTGAATGGTCTTTGAAAATGAAAAGAGAGGTTAACAAGTGAATAAAATATGAAAACTAATGCTTGTGCCAGGAAGGGGACACCCGCACACATTTGAAGTGTAGTGAAGGAAGCCTATGCTGGTTGAGATTTATAAGCAGGAATCCACAGTATGGTTAATGTAACAGACTTCATGAACCTTGGATTCAGTATACAATTCTTAAAACCTACAAGATATTAATTTCAGTGTACAATACAGATTGCGATACTTGAAGTTAATGCTTGATTTAAAAAAAAAAACTTTGATTTTTACACTTGCTAATTTCTAATCAACATGAATTCAACACACATTGTGCACTTACCAGTAAATTCTGCTGTCATATATCATTGCAAGGACTGCTGCTGCACTAATTATATATGCCAGACTGTCTCTAAACAGTGGCCAACAAGACAGCCTCGAAACCTGCAGGACACAAATTACTTTTTCAAATCTGCTGTAGTTCTTTCATCAAATACTATACATGCTGCCTTAATGTTTCTGTGTCAATATAGTAACTCAAGAGTAATGAGTATTTTTTTTAAATTTATTGGGGAGTTTATCTTCTGATTTACTTTGTTTTGCTACTGAATAATAAATTGAACTATTATACTAAACTTGCTTTGAGGCTTTTGTCAGTAAACCATGGGAAATTACAATCCTTTGGCTCTAAAGAGAGGAACTATCAGTATTTTACATACCACGCTAGATAACAACCCACAAGCAGCACAGATACCAAGAAGGTTATAGATTGCAGATCCGAGTATGGTGCTGACTCCAATGTCTCCCTTTGTCACGAATACCCCTGTAAACAAAACGGTGCTTAATGTAGTTAATTTCTGCATGTTTGTGGGTTGGAAATGGGAAACTATATATTCTGAATTGTTAAACAATTGTTCGTTTTACCTAGAAAAGCAGTGACCAATTCAGGAGCAGAGCTACCAGCTGCCATAAAAGTTGCTCCAGCAACATCCTGAGAGAGGCCAAGAGCTGAAGACGGAATAAGAGTAACTTGTTTAATAGTAATTTTATATGCACGCTATTTACTACTAATGTGTAAAAGGCAGCTCCTTACATTCTTAGCAGAAAAACATTCATGTATAGGTTACAAAATAAGCTATAACACAGATGCTTGGAGACCTCAAATGTCAGTAAGACAACTGATTAAGAACATTTTAATAAACTTTTCTAAAGATTGGTGCATAGCTGTCAGTATTGAAATAGTTTTTGTGCTATAGTAAAGCGCACAAGATTTATAAACTTGTAAGTCAGGTCTTTTATTTGTGGTTGAAAATTTTAATAGTCAGATTTAAATCAAAGTTCACTGTGATAGCTGTTGCTTTCTTTTCCTCACAATAGTAGACAAAACTACTGAAGTCCAGCATCAGCAACTCGGTGAAGCATAAACATCTGAAAACTAGTTCCAGCTTCACTTATTTTCTCAATTCATTTGTAAAATGCATATAGTACTACTTGCTTCATGGATATATTGCGTGAGAATTAGGCCGTGTCTACACTCACAAGCTTACAGTGACACAGTTGTACTGAGGCAGCTGTGCTACTATAAGATTGCTTTTGTAGCTATTGTATGCCAATGAGAGAAAGTTCTCCTGTCCACATAATAAAACCATCTCCACAAGCTCTCCTTCCAACATAGTGTGAATAACACTATCACTTATGTTAGCAAAACAGTCCCTGGGGGTATATGAGGCAACAGCATGGAGAGGGGGTTAGGGGAGGCTGCCGCAAAGCAGCCGCTGTCTGTGGGGAGCTCGGACCCCCGGCAGACGGGCTGCTACCACCCCATGATGCTGCCTCTGTAATAGAAGCAGCAGCATGGGGCAGCAGGCAGCCGGTCTGCACGGGGAGCTGACTTTTACACTGGCTCCTATTGTGGACTGGCTCCTGCCTGGCACCCCACGTCATGGCAGGGGGCTTCCTGGAAGTGGGGCTGGATTGCACTGGCTGCTGGCTCTGGCCCCAGGGACTATAGAATAGTTGAGTAACTGATAAGAATTCAGGCAGTTACTCAACTATTCAGTTAACCCGATATCTAACATCCCTAAAAGGAACTGCTGTTCATCTAGTCTGAGCTGTGTAACGCAAGCCTTAGGACTTCCCTGAACTAATTCCTGTTCCGATTTTTTTCTAAAAGGTCTGGTCTAATTCAATCTTAATTCTAAAATGCTTAGTGATGGACATTCCCCTACAATCTGAGGTAAATGGTTCCAATGGTTAATTAGCCCAATACAAATGTGCGCCTTTATTTAGAGTCTGAATTTGTCTAGCATGTTTCCTATCACTAGATAGTTACACTTTACTTGCTAGATTGAGGAGCAGTATTATAATTTTTTTCCCCCCGTGTCGGTACTTGGATTGTTAGCAAATCTCCCCATAATTATCTATTTGATCAAACTAAATATATTGAATTTCTAAGTCTTTCACTATAAGGAATCTTCTAATCCTTTAATCATTCTGTGGTTCTGTTCTGAACACTCCAATTTATCTACATGATGCATACAACAGGAATCCTATGGGTACTAGTGTGTATTTTGTCAGCTTTTCCCAAGGTACTGGCTTCTGCAGAAAAGTTTATCTGCTTTAGTCTAGTACATCTGGTATTTTCATTTTTAATCACTTTGAAGTTAATCACTTTATTTACCATATTTTTCTTTTTAGTGCTAAGCCTTGTATGTCAATATTACACTCCTGTAGTTAACCAGCCCTAAGCACCTTCTCCCTATACAACTAAGCTAAATATTGAACACTGAACTTTCTGCCCTTATTTCTGAGTTGCATTCATATTGTGAAACTCTACCAAGAGAACTATCTTGCCAATAGCTGTTCAATTTTACAGAAATGATTACTGGGACTTAAAAAATAACTTACATTCACTAATGATCTCTAGAGAAGGAAGGAAGTAATCATCACATACAATGGATATAGCCATAAACATGTAAAGAATAATTATGAAATAGATAATGATCCCCCCATCTTCTCGCTCCTGTTGTGTAAAAAATCCGTCGGGAAATTCTGACGAGGGTGCGGGAATGCATTGTGTTTCATTTTCTGAAAAGAGAATACAAAGGTCTTATGGGTATTATCCAACATAGTCTTCTCCCCTAGTTATAAAACTTTTGAGGATGTCTTCAGTGGAATTCCAGGTAGAATACAGGCACCTATTTTAAATCATTAATTTTTTGCTAGGCATGGTGTCAAGAGTTTCACTCCCGAACGCAAAAACGGTGCAGCCTGCGCTAAAGAAAGGCGTTCCCCAAGCCTTTGACCCTCTCATCCCCCTTTCTAGAGCAACCGATTTTAAAGTTTCCTCGAGGTTTCCAGTACAACTCTGACCTCCGGTTAGACTTCACTAAGGCAGAACACGGGTGTGAGTGCTACTGGCAAGGCTGGAGCTGTCCTGGCAAAGAAGCCAATGGCTCCCTCCCCCCGCAGGGGAGGAAAGAGCCAGCGAAGGAAGGGAGGCAACTCAGGACCGTACGGGATTAGTTGAACACATCTGCGTTCCTTAGCAATTGCTCTCGAGCTACAAGAAAGGTCCCAGCTCCTTCCCCCCTCGCGGAACTCCCGGGGGCACTGTCCGCGTCCCGCGTGGCTCGGCTCAAAAGCTCTAGTACGCCGACGGGTCCGTGCCATGGCCGGGTCCTGCACCCACTACGCTTGTCCAGCCCACACGCTACATCCCTGAGCCTTTGGTGCCGGCTGAGCCCCTTTCCTGTGGGGTCCTCCGGCAGGGGGGAGCGGGATGGCGCATGGGGCCCGGCTCCCGAGGTGTGAACGGCGCCGGCCCAGCCCCGCCTGCCGTACCGCCACCAGCCTACCTGTGTCCCGGCGAAGCCGCAGGGCGGCAGCGCCCCGGCGAGGCAGAGGAAAGGCGGCCAGAGCTCCCAGGAGCAGCAGGAGGGAGGCTGCCCGGCCTCCTCTTGCCCGCTTGCGCCAGCCCTGAACGCAGCCTCCCTTCATGGCCCGGTCTGAGCCGCGCACTGAGATGCCGGGGAGGCGGAGAGGGGATTAGGGGCCGGCGGGATCATGTGAGGGGGCGGTTTGGTCGCTTCCCCCAGCCCCGGGCGGGACGCGGGGGGAGTGTTGGAGAGTTCGCCTGCTGCTGCAGCGCCGACCCGACACCGCCAGTGCCGGGCTCAGCTTCCCGGCTGCCTGGCCTGGGAGTGGGCCGAACGGGAGACGCACGAGGCCGGGGTGCAGCTGGGAGGTCGGGCTGAGCTCCGGGGCCGGGATAGTTCCGCCAGGCGGCTGCTCCCCGCGGCTCAGCAACGAGCCAGGCATCGGGCACCCCTAGCCAAGGCTGCCACTGGCTGTGGTAGACACACGCCATAGCTAACTGCCCCTCCACCGCCCTTCCCCATCGGCAAACGCCCCCCCAGTGCTGCTCCCAAGAATTGCCCTCAGGTACAGGCCTGCCCACTGAAAGGTGCCAGGCCCCCGAGGGCAACCCACAGTCCGAAGTTGTGGGTGAGGCCTGGAGCTGGCAGTGGGTTCTGGGCCCCTGAGGCAAGGCACAAAGGTCTGTCCAGTTAGCCAGCAGTGGGCAACCTGTTGTGACATGTGGCCCACTGGGGTTCTCTGTGTGGCCTGCATAACATTTGGTTTCCCGTTGTCTACCCGCAAGGTTGCCAGATTCCACTGGTTTCCGTGTGCGTGGTGGGTTATTTTGTACCAGTATTTACTAAAATGACACTCAGGTGAAGCAAGGGCACATTCTTAACATTGTTTGCTTTTTTGACTGCTGCTGCACATTAAGTGGATGTTTTTAGCGAACTATCCAGAATAACTCCAAGATCTTTGTTGAGTGGTAATAGCTAATTTAGTCCCTATCATTTTATACATTTAGTTAGGATTAGGGATGTTAAAATTGGGTTAATTTACTAATCGAGTAGTGTCAAGGCGTCTTCCCCACTCTGGCACGCTAAATGCAGAAGTGGGGGCCTGCAAAAGTACCCCAAAACCTTATCTTTCCAGGCTTTGGTATAAAACTTCCCCCCAAAATCTTAAAAACCTATATTTTGGGGATAAAAATTGCTGCCACCACCCAAGTAATGATAAGGGAATCAGGGGAGAGATCATTTGGGAAATCTCACCCCTAAAGTAAAAACCAGGACACAAATATTAACCAATACCAGGTTAATAAAAAGAAAAGAGAAAGAACTTTTATTATCACCACGATTTTCCTGTTGCAAGCATAATGACAAGCATAATAAAGATGGAAAAGTCACAAATTAATATACTCATGAAGGAAACCCCACCATGGGCCTAGAACTTAATTACAAAGGAGAGCAAAAAAACCATTTTCTTAAATGCACAGACATCAGATCCCATTTCCCAAACCATAAAACAATAAAATCTTAAGGATTTATCTAAACTTTATCCTACTTACAGATAGTGAAGAGTCTTTTCTTGGAGGGAGACATAGGGTACGGGTACGTCTAGACTACAGGCTTTTGTGGACAGAAGTTTTGTCGACAGATACTGTCGACAAAGCTTCTGTCGACAAAAAGCATCTAGACTACATCCAGTTCTGTCGACAAAGCAAGCCGCTTTGTCGACATGGCAGTGTAGACGCAAAGGACAGTTTAGATGCAATAACGCCTTCTGCTGACAGAACTCTGTCGACAGAAGGCGTTATTCCTCGTAAAATGAGGTTTACAGCCATCGACAAAACTGCTGAGTTCTGTCGACGTTATGTCGACAGAACTCGGCGGTAGTGTAGACGCAGGTATAGTTTTGTCGACAAAAGTCCACTTTTGTCGACAAAACCCTGTAGTCTAGACACACCCATAGTTGTCTGTCCCACTCAATAGCTGGAGAGAAACTGCCCAGGGACAAAGGAGAGAAAAACCCAAAAATTCCTTTGTCCCAGTTTGAAATTCCTATCTACATTCCTATTGGCCAACTCTACCTGGCTTAGGTAAGGGACATAGTTAACTCCTTAGTCCCCAGCCTGCTGGCCAACCCTCATGATCATGACGAGTAGTCACTAGAATTTTTATCAACTACTCGATTTGTAGATAGGGGAAGGCAGCCGGGACCAAACCCTCTTGTAGCTCTGCATTTGAAATGTAATATGAGCCGGGTGGCGGGCAGCCCAGCTCAGTCTCTGCTCGTGCTGGGTCCAGGACCAAATCCCACCGCCGTTCTGCAATTTAAAATGCAGTAGGAGCCAAGAGGCAGGTTGCCCAACGCTGACTACCTTTTAAATTGCAGAGCCGCAGTAAGGTTTGGTCCTAGCGGGAGCAGGGACAGAGCTGGGCTGCCTGCCCAACCCACAACCGCCATTGTCCACGGGGGGTCCTAGGAGGGAATCGGGCAGCTTCGCAGCAGCCTCCTCTGCTTTGCGGCAGCCTCCCCTAACCTCTCCCCCCGCACCACGGCTGCCTCTGATACAGGCAGCAGTGAGAGGGGACAGGCAGCACCACAGAGATGGTACTGGGGGGGAACCAGCTTTTAAGCCGGCTCCCACCCAGCACCAACTCCTGCTTCCCGTCCCCCTTGCTGCCTCTAATACATCCCGAGTTAAGATTATGTTTTCCAATATGCATTACTTTGCATTTATCAACATTAAAATTCATCTATCATTTTGTTGCCTTGTCATCTAGTTTTGTGACTCCCTTTTGAAGCTCTTCACAGTCTGCTTTGGACTTAACTATCTTGATCAGATTTGTATCTGCAAATTTTGCCACCTCATTGTTTACCCCTTTCTCCAGATCATTTATGAATATGTTGAATCTGATTGGTCCCAGTATGACCCCGTGGGGGACTCCATTAATTACCTCATTTCATTCTGAAAACTGACCATTTATTCCTACAGAGCTTTCTTGCTTAAAAATGTATTTTAATAGGTCTCACAAAACTATTATTGGCTACTTCAAAGGAAAAGCCATGAGTTAGGTTTCTATTGAATCAATTTATGAACTTAGTTTCCATAAATGTTTACTGTCCAATTATGTAAAATGACATTGTAAAGTGCCAATATTGTAAGTGGCTGTTTCTTAGCAGCAGGGCTAATGCTCATTCACATTTAGATATTTAGGCTTATTTCTCTCGCAAATTGAAAAACACTGTTTTGCTTCATTGCATCCTAATCCTTTAAGTGTATTGCTCCTTATTCTCATGCTGTTTAGCTAATGCATGATCAACCACCATGTAGTATGTACAAGATGTGATGGGAATTTAGTAACTCTCCTGCAAAAGTGCAGCAGCGTGATTCCCCCACCCCCTTTTTATAATAAGAGATTGTGTCTACAACACGTTATTAGGACAGAGTGGATAGTGGCAATTATAAAAAACTATTCTGAACCAGCTCAATCAGCAAAAATGGTTTGTGAGTTTGGGTGCTTAATCTGAGACATTTTTAATGGGTGGGTGCTCAATGCCTTTTGAAAATCAGCCACTGAAAGATATGTCAAATTGGGGACCCAAAATTACTAGCTACCTTTGAAAATCTTGTCAAAAGCTTTACATGTTTTTTCCTCTTTCTCTGATAAGAAGAGAGAAAACCAGTGGGTGGGAATGGAAATCATCTTGACCCTGATAGATATCTGTAAGGAAACATAAATCTATATTCTTCTGATTCCTGTTTTTCTGTATGGGTGCACTTTTACCAGAGGCAAAAAGAGGTGGACTTTCTGGAACTCTATCTGGTCACTGTTTAAATTACATAATTTCTTGCTTCCTCTATGTTGGTCAGTAAAAGGAGGCCTTCCTACACAGGGTCACCATCCACTGGATCTCTTCCATAAAGGTAAGCTGATTGGCCACCCATTACTAAATTAATACTGTAATATAGCTTTCTAGTATCTGCTGCTGATGGGAGATCCATGTGTTTAAAGAGAATCTTTTTTATTCAGTTTGTTTTATGGTATCTGTGTTTTTATTGGTTGAAATGACCTTTGCTGCTCTCATTGGAAGAATGTGTGCTCTAATTGCACTTGAACAAAAATTTCAGAAGGGTAGCTGTGCTAGTCTGTAATTTTAAAAAGAAATAATTCTGTTTTTACAATGAGTAATTCTGTGGTACCTCAGGGTGTGTCCAGACTACAGGGTTTTTTCGGAAAAAACTAGCCTTTTTTCGAAAAAACTTCACCTACGTCTAGACTGCAGCCACGTTCTTTCGAAAGTAAATCGAAAGAACGCGGCAGTTTTTTTGATCGCGGTAAACCTCATTCTACGAGGAATAACGCCTTTTTTCGAAAGTACTCTTTTGAAAAAAGGCACTATTGAATGCAAACTGTGCTTTTTTGAAAGAGAGTGTCTAGACTCTCTTTCGAAAAAGTGGCTTGCTTTTTCGAAAAATCTGCTTGTAGTCTAGACGCTCTCTTTCGAAAGAGGCTTGTAGTCTAGACGTAGCCTTAGAGACTAACAAAAAATATATAGACTCATGAGCTTTCATGGGTAAAACCCACTTCATCAGATGAATTGGAGTGGAAATAACAGAAACCAATATGACTACTTCAAGACAGGCCAAGAAGAGAAAACAACAGAATTCCACTTGTCATCACCTACAGCCCACAACTTAATCCCCTCCAACGCATTATCAACAATCTACAACCTATCCTGGAAAATGACCCCTCACTCTCACAGGCCTTTTCGGAAAGGCCATTCCTTGCCTACAGACAACTCCCTAACCTCAGACAAATTCTTTCCAGTAACCACATAGCACACGTCTATCATAATCATCCAAGAACCCGCTCCTGCAATCAGCCCCAGTGCCAACTCTGTTCACACATCTACACAAACAATTTCATCACTGGACTCAACCACATCAGCTATCACATCAGAGGCTCATTTAACTGCCCATCCACTAATGTGATCTATTCCATCAAATGCCAGCAATGCCCCTCTGCCATATATATTGGCCAAAGTGGACAATATCTACAGGAAAGAATGAATGGACACAAATCAGATATCCAAAAAGGCAACACACAGAAACCTGTTGGAGAACACTTTAACCTGCCCGGACATTCATTAATGGATCTCAAAGTTACTGTGTTGTTTCAGGACAATTCCACAAGCCAAATACACAGGGAAGCATTGGAACTTAACTTAATTTACAAGTTTGGGACCCATCACAAAGGTGTGAATAAAGACATTGCCTGGCTAGCACACTACCTTCCACATCCTAATGACTTAACCAACCAAACAATGGGTACTTAAGAACAATTTGCACTTTCTCTATCAGCTTCATGTAACATGAATACTCTAATTCACTATTTTTCCTCTTCCTTCTTCCCCTTCCCCGTCCCCTATTTATTTTGGAACTGGACTTTTAATACTCCATTCATCTGAAGAAGTGCGAAAGCTCATGATATTATCTACATGTTTTGTGCTTCTAGACCAGCGGTTCTCAAACTTTTTGGGTTCTGGAACCCTTTACATGCGTAAAAATGTATGCGGAGCCCCAGTGGTCCACTGATTGTATGTGTTGTATCTATCAGTGTTTCCAGTTTGTCAACCTTGCGGAGCCCCTGGAGATGTCTCGCAGAGCCCTGTGTAGGCGCTGTCTACACAGCAGGAAGTCGAAGGAAGAACACTCTTCCTTCAACTTCCCTTACTCCATGTGAAATGAGGGATACCATGAGTTGGAGTAAGAAGTCCTCAAGCTTGACATTATTTTGAAATAAAGGCTTGTAGTGTATACGTGCACTATATTATTTCAGTCAGTTACTCAGAAATAATGCTGCTGTGTAGACATACCCTTAAGCTACGTCTACACAGCAACATTATTTTGAAATAACTAGTGTTATTTCTAAATAACATAGTCCATGTCTACATAGCCGGCAGTTATTTTGACATAATGTCAAAATACTGTCAAGCTGGAGGACTTCTTACTCCAGCTCCTGTAACCCTCATTTTATGAGGAGTAAGGGAATTTGGAGAAAAAGTGCTCTATTTTGAAATAAGTGCTATGTAGACAGCACCAAAACTCGAAATTCTGTTTCGAAATAAGCTACACAATTGACGTAGCTCAATTTGCGTAGCTTATTTCAAGTTCAGCCCTGCTGTGTAGACATGCCCTTAGAGATTAACCAAAATATATGTAATCATGAGCTTTTGTGGGCAAAACCCACTTCATCAGATGAATTGGAGTGGAAATAACACAAATCAAAGATAACTAGCGTTATTTCAAAATAACTTAGCCCCTGTCTACACAGCAGATATTAGGAAATAATGTCGAAATACTGCCAAGCTGGAGGATTTTGATTCCTGTAACCCTCATTGTACAAGGAATAAGGGAAGTTGGAGGAAGAGTGCTCTATTTCAAAGTAAGTGCTGTGTAGATGCTCCCAATTTTGAAAAAAGCTGTTTCGAAATAAGTTGTGCAATTGGCGTAGCTCAATTTGTATAGCTTATTTCGAGTTAAGCCCTGCTGTGTAGACACACCCCAAAATATATATATAAGAGCAACAGAAGTACCTATCAGGCTGTTCAGTTTGCATTCTCCCCGTTGTGTGCTCATGCGTCGTATTTACACAATCCCTTTCCTAATTAGGGTAATTATCTATTTAAAATATTAGTCTCTAAAAATAGCTTTTGTAGAATAAATTCTCAGTCTCTGTTACACTTAGGTGCTCAGATAATATTGTAACGAGAGTTGCCTGAGCACTTAGATAGATACACTGCTGCATTTCAGTGTTAACATAAGTCTGCAGCGTAACTATATAATCCTTAGTTTGAAAAAAGATAAATAAGCCACCATGGTCTGGCAGCATATTCCTTCTTCTCAGTATTGTTTGGCTCATCTCCTGGCACTGATGATATCCTTTTAATATTCTTCCTCCTAAGGAAGGATTTGAGTGTTGCCAATTCTCATGAAGATTGCCATTTTTCTTAAATGTCCAAGCTCCAAGACATATGCCATTACATGAAAATCTTGGCTTTCGTTTTTTAAAAATACGTTTGTCCCTCCCAGTTTGAAGAATAGTTTGAGAAGCTTAACCCAAAGGGATACCATGCTAAAAGGCAAATACAATGATCCAAAATTAATTAAATGTTTAATTAATTAAAAAATCCTTGTGATTTTTAAAGCCAATCTCATTATGTTGCAGGACTTAATTCATAATTGGTGAACCTCTGGGGTTGGCAATACTAGGTTTCTCCCCAAAATGTGCAGTGGTTGAATATTTTTCTGAAACAAATATCTCTGAAAGACTCTGGCAGAGAAAACTAAACAGAAGGAAGTTCCTGACTGCATGGGCATCCCAAGGTGGGTGTGGGGCATATCCCTCCCACCCATCCACCCCCCGTTTCTCCCAGCAATACGAGCTGGGGAATTACCAGGGAGGCCAGGTGCAGGGCAGCAGCAAGGGGTCACACCTGAGAAGCTGAGCACAAAATGCTGGGAGAGGGCAGCAGGGTTGAGCAGAGCATGATGTGTGTGTGTGTGTTGGGGGGTAACCCCTGCTGCCACCAGGCCCCCAGCCCCAGGTAACCCATCCTATGGATGGTTAAGGCAACCACTGCAGGGCCCCCAAAAGCACCACCCCAAACTGTTCCATGGATGGGACAGCTCTGCCTGGCAACAATAGGGAAAGCTAGGGAGCTAAAATCATAGAATCATAGAATACTAGGACTGGAAGGGACCTCGAGAGGTCATCGAGTCCAGTCCCCTGCCCCCATGGCAGGACCAAATACTGTCTAGACCAGTGGTCCCCAACCTTTTGGGGCTGCTGGGCGTCCGGGGGTGGGGCCACGCATGCACCATGCGCCCGGGGCTGGCCCCGCACATGTGCCATGCGCCTGGGGCAGGGGCTGCCCACGCACCCTGCGCCCGGCACTGCGCATGTGCCGTGCACCCGGGGCAGGGGCCGCCCATGTGCCACGCACCCAGGGCTAGCACTGAGCATGTGCTGCGCGCCGGGGGCGGGGCTGGCCCAGACGATTCAGCGGGAGCACATAAATGCCCCAGCGGGCGCCATGGCGCCCACGGGCACCATGTTGGGGACCACTGGTCTAGACCATCCCTGATAGACATTTATCTAACCTACTCTTAAATATCTCCAGAGATGGGGATTCCACAACCTCCCTGGGCAATTTATTCCAGTGTTTAACTACCCTGACAGTTAGGAATTTTTTCCTAATGTCCAACCTAAACCTCCTTGCTGCAGTTTAAGCTCATTGCTTCTTGTTCTGTCCTCAGAGGCCAAGATGAACAAGTTTTCTCCCTCCTCCTTATGACACCCTTTTAGATACCTGAAAACGGCTATCATGTCCCCCCTCAGTCTTCTCTTTTCTAAACTAAACAAGCCTTCCTTCATAGGTCATGTTCTCTAGACCTTTAATCATGCTTGTTGCTCTTCTCTGGACCCTCTCCAATTTCTCCACATCTTTCTTGAAATGCGGTGCCCAGAACTGGACACAATACTCCAACTGAGGCCTAACCAGCGCAGAGTAGAGTGGAAGAATGACTTCTCGTGTCTTGCTCACAACACACCTGTTAATGCATCCCAGAATCGTGTTTGCTTTTTTTGCAACAGCATGACACTGCTGACTCATATTCAGCTTGTGGTCCACTATAACCCCTAGATCCCTTTCTGCCGTACTCCTTCCTAGACAGTCGCTTCCCATTCTGCATGTGTGAAACTGATTGTTCCTTCCTAAGTGGAGCACTTTGCATTTGTCTTTATTAAACTTCATCCTGTTTACCTCAGACCATTTCTCCAATTTGTCCAGATCATTTTGAATTATGACCCTATCCTCCAGAGCAGTCGCAACCCCTCCCAGCTTGGTATAATCTTGGTATCATAAAGGAAGGGTATCAAGCTTGTATGATCCTCACCTCTTGCTGTTCTGATACTAAATACTATACTGTCCTCACATAATCTGGATAGACACATGAATGTGCAAATCAGGTGGTTAAAAAAGCAAACAAAATCTTTGGATGTGTAAAGGAATAGAACAGCAAATAGTCAGACTATAATAATGCTATTATATAATTCAATGGTATGCCCTCACTTAGGATTCTGTGTTCAATTCTGATCACCCTTTTCTTTCTTCCTATCTATCTCCTCTATTGATAAAGAAGGTGCATGAAGTTCTTTCTCTCACTGCAGTAGAATTGAACACTGATAGGCCTTTTCCTTGCTCACAATTTCTAAGACTGACTTTCCAGCCAGTCCTGTGCTCCAAGGAACTTTGTCTTGCTCTCCCCCAGGGTGGAGTTGCCAGTTTTGGTTGGCTGTATACCTAGAGGTTTCATCACATCACATAATATTTAATTAAAGATTAATCTTTAATTCCTGGAGACTCCAGGACAGTCCGGGCATGGGAGGGGGGTTTGGCAACCCTATATCAGGACCACGCTCAAGATTGCTTCTCTCACTGTCTCCTGGCTTTCTGGACTTTTCCTCCAATATACACAGTTTGCCAAGCAATCATGTGGATCCTGCATTTGCATCCAATCCCAAGAAAACTTTTCAGCCCACATGGTTTGTTCCTGCTCAGGCTTTGCCAAGAGGCCCATATCTTAAGCCGGGCCTGGGGGCCAGATTCGGCCCCCGAAGTCACCGGATCTGGTCCACAGACCACCCTGCTGGGACCCTCAGGCACACAGCTGCCATGGGTTTAAAGCACAGTCCAATGGTTCTCTACCCTGGAGGAAGGGGGAGACTTTGTGTGATCTCCCTGCCTGCAGCCTAATCCTCAGCTCCTATTTGCCAGAAACAACCAGCCAATAGGAATTGACCCCAGTGACTCTCTCAGCTCCGATTGGCTGGAAACAACCAGCCAGTAGGAGTTGAGAGATTGGCTTAGGGGCGATGGGGACAGCACAAGCCTCTTTCCCTTCCTGGAGCTGAGAGCCACATGGAGGAAATAACCTTCAGCTCTAAGTGATCTGGGGCTGCGGCAAGCAGGGAGCCCAGCCTACCTTGGAGGTGCTGGCCAGGAGATGCTTTGGTAAGCATCTCCCAGCCAGAGCCTGCCTCTGGCACAGCTGCCCAACTCCTTCTCCCAGGTCATCATCCAAACCCTCTGCACCCCCCTGTCCCAGGTCACAACTACCTCCCAGGCCCTGTACCTCTTCCTACACCCCTCCCCCGGGCCAGAATCCTCTTCTGCACCCAAAGACACTCCCAGACCCTGCACGCGAAAACGCTGACCCAGGTCACAATCCTTCCTTCACCCAAACTCCCTCTCAGACCTCACACAGTCTCCTGCACTCCAGTCCCTTACCCTGTGCAACCTTCTGTACCAGCCTCCATCCTGGACCCCACATCTCCACAGAAAAGTGTGCCCCTTGACCACTTTCCAAAATCTTGGAGTGCCCGCCCCCCACCAAAAATTATTGCCTAGCCCTGACTTAAGCAGCAATTTCTATTTTCTCCAGTTATTAACAAACCCATCAGCCTTAAGAGGGTCTCTGGTTGTCTGTAGATCTGGGACCTACTAGATGATAGCCATTAATACCTTCCAGTATAACACATAGCAAGATTTGTAGGAGAGATTGAAAAGACAGAGACAGTATAAGGCAGGTGTTCATGAGTACTGTAGTGCTTTACCAGTATAGCCATAACTGGCATACTGTACCCCAAAGTGCTTCTAATGTGGAGCCACGTGTACAAGTGTGAGTTTTTCTGTACACTTGGCTCCAGGTTAGAAGCACTTTGCAGTACAGTATGCCAGTTTTACTTGTATATCTTATATCTTCTCTATCCATCCACCCTGAATGAAACAGGCTATTCCTGCAAAGCTGTGCTTTTTTTGCAGTCATGGATCTCACCTCATCGCATCTCTGAGTGACATAACTGTGCCTGCTGAAGTTTGTAGTATAAAAGAATGTGTAGTAATGTTTGTAGTATAAAAGATTTGATAGAGATGCCAGTGGTGGGAAAATGGAATGAAATAGGGTAAATTGTAACTTCCTACTTATCCTTTCTCAGGGTACATCTAGACTGCAGGGATTTTTCAAAAAAACTTCACTTATGTTCACACTGCTATTGCATTCTTCTGAAAGAAAATCGAAAGAACGCAGGGGTTTTTCCGACATTGGTAAACCTCATTCTATGAGGAAGAATGCCTTTTCCGAAAGAGCTCTTTCGGAAAAAGGCGTGTGTGGATGGGGAAGAGGGAGTTTTTTTGAAAGAAGAGGAAAGAGGAAAAAGCATAGGTGCCCTGGTGGCCACTCCGTCCATGTATAGTCAGAGCTTAAATGCGAGATAGCGTCCATTCAGTGTAGATGCTATCTTTCGAAAAAAGCAGATATCTTTTTCAATCTGCTTTTGCTGTGTGGACGCTCTCTTTCAAAAGAAGTTTTTTCAGAACTCTTCCGAAAAAGCTTCTTTCGAAAGAAGCGTGAGGTCTTAGACGTACCCTCAATGACATTAGGATTCATGGATGTCAGGGAGACGCAGATGGATCCCATTTAACTGATTTAATAGAATATGCTGTGAGTTCTGAGTAGTAGTTCTTGGCTAGTTCAATGATGAGTGGGAGACCCATTTCGTATTATCAAAGGTTATGAATAAGTGACTAATAAACAGGATGACATCAATCCATCAGTACTGCACATGAGCATCTGTGTGTGGTAAGGAAGTAGGAGTTCTAGTTGGGATGCTGAAATCAGTGAGATTTTGTCTGATCCAAAGAGTGTCTGTGAGAGAGCTAGGAATGGAATCTAGATCTTCTGAGTCCCAGCCCATTGCCTTCACCACAAAATAATCAAGGCTGCTCCTTTCATTTTTTCCCTCTGTTCTGCAGTCCTTCCCACTTTTTCTTCTTTACTTTCTCTCCTTTTTTTTTTTTTCTTCCAGCCCTAAGATCATGCCCCTATCCAAGCTATGATTTTTTTTCCACAATCAGGCTGCATTTCCTTGTATTATTCTAGTGTCATCACTAATGGGAGAAGTCAATGGTAGCACCAGCTGGGAGCCACTGTATCTGTCATGAGCTTGCTGAGTTTATGAGTGTGAATTTTTCTGTCTGAGGATTAGCCCACTACAAGGTAGCAGGGTTTGTCTGTAACTTTCAGTTGACCTTGACTTTGCAAGTGCACCGTGAGTTATATTCCAGTCAGCTAAAGTACAGAATAATATAACCATCGCTTATCATCTGCAACGTGTGTTGTGATGGCTCAAGAGATAAAATCATCTAAACTCATTGCACAAAAATCTATATGTAAATAATACCAGTTGTTTGTTCGCCAATGTTTTAATCTCTTTTCATGTTTTCATACAATTATGAAGCATCACTAGAATAACAATAATTATTGACAGGGATCTCTGGAGAAAGCTCACTGATAGTTTTATCCCTCTAATAGGCTACCAAGTGCTTAGTATGTGCTGATGTTATCCAGTGAAACAAAGTATACAGTGTAATAGGTTCTGATGGTTTGGGGAGTCTTTCTGTTTTGGAAATCGATTGATAAAATGTAGTGCATTGCAGCAATATCATCTATGTACTTTGGATTTTGTTACTCTGTCTGAATCTGGAAGACTGCCCTTGCATTTTTGAAGGTCTAGTGCTGCAGTTCTTGTCTCTGTCTGTAATGCAAATCTTTATTGTTATTTTCACTGTGTGCGTTGGGACATGCTCATGGAAATTTCCCCCTCACAGTCTCAGAAGTGGGGAGGCTTTGTCTGCCCAGAGGCAGAAGGAAAACCTTTGGCCCATCAAAGGATCTCTGCTCCTCTCCCGGTGGATACTCAGCTTCCTCTCGGATATGAGGAGAGAAGGGGGCTCTATGGCATCTACTAGCACCATTTTATGAGTGTAAGACAGTGCTGACCACCATCAACCTCTCTTTTGGCATTAGAGTAGTTGGGGGCATGGAACCTTGCTAGTTTCCTTTTTGAGGCTGAGAAGGAATTTCCCCTAAAAGGTTGCCCTGGTCATTGTGGGTTTTTTGCCTTCTCAACAGCCCAGTGACCTAGCAGGTAGATTAGATTTTTGTCACACCTTCCCAGCTGCCCATTTCAGAAGATGATTCCATTGATGTCCAGTTCCCTGACACTGGATTAGGAGAAAGCACGTCATAAAGGAGGTGGGAAATGGTGTGAGGATCGTGTCTAATATAGTGAGGAGATAGCCACCTCTTCCTTCCCTTTGTACCAGAGTTAAGGGAAAGGGGCTGTGGGGTTCATGTTGAAGGTACTGGGTTAGCAGATGGAATGGCAGTGGATCTGTGGAACAAGGGGTTCAGAGAAGCAGCCCTGCATCTGGGGAGTAGAGCTGACTGGCACTGGGAAGCTACCAGGACCAGGCGTGGCATAGACCCCTGAACTAGGTGACCCAGAAGCCAGGCTAAGGAATGAGTGAAAAGGACTATGTTTATTTTCTAAGCTGTGTTAGAAAAGAAACCTTCTTGCAAGAGACGGGTCATGACAGTGCATGCATTGGGGCTGAGGACACACCCAGCTGAGTGACAAGTAGGCAATATTTTCCATGGTGGGTACAAATTTGAAGCTGAAACCAACTTAACTTTAAAATTTCCAATTCTTTTTTGTTTTGTTTAACATTTTTTCAGAAAATCCAACTCTTTCTAATTTAAAGGCCACTGTCTGCATATTGGTTCCTTGGCAGGTTGGGAGCTATTCTCCCTGGTTGTCAGTGAACTTCACACTAATACAAACCATCAGCACACACTGAGAGGGTCTGCACAGGTGCCAGCATGTGAAAATGTTTGCCAGGGGCAGTTCTCCAGATACACAGGGTATCTCGTGTCTAGCAGTTGGAGATTTGGCTGACCATTTTGTGGGGTTGAGAATATTTTCTTTGAAGAAAGGTGACAGGAAAAAGGATATTAAACCCTAAGGCTACGTCTTCATTGGCATGATCTTGCGCAAATACTCTTTAATGCAAGAGTTCTTGCGTTAAAGTATTTGCGCAAGAGAGCGTCTACACTGGCATGTGCCTTTGCGCAAGAGATGTGCTTTTGCGCAAGAGCATCCGTGTCAGTGTAGACGCTCTCTTGTGCAAGAAAGCTCTGATGGCCAATTTAACCATAGGGCTTTCTTGTGCAAGAAATTCATGTTGCCTGTCTACAGTGGCCTCTTGCGCAAGAACAGTTGCGCAAGAGGGCTTATTCCTGAGCGGGAGCATCATAGTTCTTGCGCAAGAAGCACTGATTTCACACATTAGAACATCAGTGTTCTTGCGCAAGAACTCGCGGCCAGTGTAGACAGGGCCAATGTAGACATAGCCTAAAAGTCAGCTGGGTTTACGCAAAGCCTGCAGTGGCCCCTTGGGCTGTAAAATCCCATTTAATTAATTAACTGGTCAAATGTTAAGTTCAACCAGTTAATTGATTAAATGGGGGCTGGTGGGGAGGTCACTTCACTCCGGTGGATTAAGGTTGATGCTTACTGGGTAATTGGTTAACCTGTTACCCATTAACATCCTTAGTGGCCACAGGTTTCCAGCTAGTATGAAAAAATGTGCTCTGCTTTTCTTCTCCTGTTTCCTCATCCTAACAACTCCCTCCTCCTTGCTGTGCTGCTTTTCCTTTTACCTCCCTGGGTCCTCTTATCTTCTCCACCTCAGAGGCTTCTCCTTCTGCCTCCCTTCCTTGGTTCCCCGTGTCATTGTCGTCTTATGTTCCCCTTGTCTGCCCCCTTTTCCCCATTCTTGTGTCTGCCCTGTGGCTGCACCCATGTGTCCCTGTCTCTGATTTCCAAAGCTTGCCCTGATGGTGTCATTGGGGTAGTGGAGGTTGGTGGGTGCTGACCTGGCTAGCTGTTCTTCCTACTCTCTGTCCTTGCCCGAGAGAACTGAGTTTCAGGGTTTAAAAAGCAGGAAAGGAAACTCGGTCTCTCTGCCCTATCCCTCAGGACCAGTATATGCCCTTGTGGCAGGAAGCTGACAATGAGTCCTGTTGAATGCTGTTCTGTGGTCCCATTGTGTCAGCTAGGCCACAGAATACCTCCTTTAAAGAGAGTCTGGGGTAGAGCAGGATCTGGCTGCTGTGAGCAATCTCCACAGGAGCCCAGGTACAGGGGCTGTTCTAGGATAGGGTGGCTTGAGGTGGGAAGCAGGCTGGGGTGGATGGGCAGTTCAGTTCTCCTGCAGTGGTTAATACAGTAGACTTCCGATAATCCGGAACCTATGGGATTTAGGTGGTGCCGGATTATCAAATATGCCGGACTATCAGGAGGTACTATAAGCAGGTTATATATATACTGTATACATTATATACTGTATATAAAGTGTTCTTAACCCTTTTTATTGTACATACTGTATACAGTATACTGTAATGTTTTAGTTTTTTAAGCCTTTTTACCCTTTTGCTCAGTTCAGTTGCTGCCGCTGTTACCTTGTGACTCATTTTTTGACGAAGCTCACTCACTAGGCTCTTGCCATTTTGATGCCAGACTATCAGGAGTGCCGGACTATTGGATGCCGGACTATTGGAGTTTTACTGTAGTACTTTATTACAGCAGGGTGCAACTTAGGGTAGCCCCCAGGACTCCTATAACAGTGCAAGGGTGAATCTGGCTCATTAGACAGCCTCTTGCTTGGGTCAAACTTCTGTTTGCACTAGCAGCGTGGGGATTTGAGGCAGTCTCATGCCAAATCCAAAATGGGTCTGCATAGCGATGTTGTTAAATGAGGGCCAATGTTGCAAGGTGCAGAGTGGCTTTCATTCCCAGTGAGATGCTTGGCATTTGTGCCTTTGGAAATCCACTTGTCGGCAAAATGGACACCAGTCACTGAAATGGTACCATGTGGAGCAATGTGTACCACAGCCAACTATGAATAACAGAAACAAGGGCCTGCTTGCATAAGATTGATCTTTCTGCACAAAACAGGCCTGCTGATTCATAAAAGTTCTTTCAAATCTCTAGATATTCTTAAAACACCTGAACCTTAAATGCATGTGTGAACATTTTTAAATTTTGAGACTGAAAATTAAGCTTGCTCCTTCCATGGACTCTCCATTCCTCCTCTGGGGCTAAATAGATGATTATTTGCACATCACAGCAACCTGCTAGGAACTTTGGGCAGGTGTGAGAATGAAGTCTCTGCCTAGAAAAATGTTCAGCCTAATTCTGTCACTGAGGTAGTAACACTCTTTTTAAATGAACGCTGGCTTGTAGAGTTTGAAATTCAGACAGGATTTTAAGTTTAAAATTTTAAAAAGTGCTAAGGCTCCCCCATTTCCCTATTAGTGAGCAAAAGTAGACTGTTCAAAGGACCCATTTGTAGCAGAAGTCTGTTCTTGTAAATCTTTGTCATCTGTTGAAGTTATGAGCCCATTTCTATGCAAATCAGCTCATTGCTGTCAGTTGGTGCCAGCTTCAGACCAATTCACAAAGGATTTGGTGAATGTTGAGTAAATACTTTTCTCAATTCCTCATTCCTTCCCCACTCACGCTTACTCTCACAAATTATAAATATTAGGAACTAGCCATGAGTCTGCCTCGGCACTTCTCAAGCTCTCTGGCAGTGCCTTTCTGACAGGTGCAGAGCAGTCAGAGTCTAGGAAGAGAATTGGTAACATCATGGTCTCAAACAACACAGAATTTCTCTTCTGCTTTCTGCTGCCAGCATAATTTTTTTTAAAAGCACTGCACTTAAAGGCAATGCCTATTTCTGCCAGTTGAGAAAACAGAAATGTGCTTATTTTCCTACCTAATCCTGGGTCCAAACATCTTTATAACTATGGGCAGTATCAAATCAGAGCCATAATCTGCATTTAAATTTGACAAACAATCATTATCTTATTAATGAGCTGAATCCAGACTTGACTCTCAACATGTTCAATTATGGTGTCTTAAAAAATCCACATCCAAATGTTAGCATAGCACTGCCCTTCATGACACTTGTGTGTTTGCACATCAGTGTGGGAGAAGGGGGAAAATAATCCATCTCCTTAGTTCCCTGTTGCTTTAATTGTCTGATAGCTATTGAGAACTTTGTGTTAAGAAGTTAACATAAACTGGCAAACATTACCAAGGTATTTGAAAACCATAGTGAAACCAAACATGTTTTGTTAGTCTTTAAAGTGCTACCAGACTATTCGTTGTTTTTTAAGTTTTTCCTGTTACAGACTAATTTAGCTATCCCTCTAAAACCTTTCAAAACGTTATCTGTCTGCTTTTGAAGGAGGTGAAATAGTACAATCAAGAAATAAATCTTTACCCAATGTCTAATAAATAAGTGGGTACAGTGTATCTCTGAAGACCCACATTTCCTTTTGCCAACTGATACGTATTTAGCTGTCATTTTTACAAAAACAAAGTTTTTTTCTTATAGTGTTTGCTATATAACTAAAATACTCTTTTCCCACATTTAGATTATGCAAATTAAGATGTCCTAAAGTTTATTAATTGTGTTCCTTTGCTCCATTTAGTGTTAGAGTTATCAGCCATCTTGTCTCTCCACGTATTCTAGAAATGCTTATTATTTAATACTTTTGCTTAGGCAGTATACTCAGCAGATTGAATGGTCAAATGATTTTGTTAGAGTGAATGATAGAAATCCAGAACACAAACAACCATGGTGCTGAACTAACTGTAGGAGCTGGAGCCATGGCTGATTTTAGCAACAGATGGGAAACTCCATTGAACCTTTTATTGGCCATATGCCATTTTTGAGTGTTGGCCAACAACAAGATTTGTTGCTAATATATAATGATTTAAACAGTAAAAAGAGCAGCTGCATTTTGATTTTTGGTGCCTTTACTCCAGATTTTCCTGGAGCCTTTGCATGTCTGGGGCCACTTTTTAATGCAGGGCTTTCATTTCTAGACTGAGGGGGTGGCTTCATTTCCACAGCACTAAATGTGGCTGAATTATATTTTGATACTTATCATTAAAGCTCTCCCTCCCTTGTATTGTATTTAATAAGATGGGGTTGTAAAGTCTGACTGCTACATGAAACCAAAACGGTATCTAAGCACTTGGCTCTATTGTGTAGTATCGCAACAGAGCTTTTGTTATGCTGTCAATAGTGCTGCTTCTGTTTAAGACCCGTCTGTAGACTGGCCTTTTGGTGTTTCTCCACCTGCTCGGGAAAATAAAAGTCTTTCAAAATATAACCCAGAGGAGCTGCAGTTGTTGTTCACTGTGTCACCAGGGTGGTGCTTGCAAGACACAAATATATGAACATACGGCATTTAAACTGAAATTTATAGCCACACAGTAGTAGACTGTAACACAGACATTTGCTGCTACTACCTAGCTGCCATAATGTCATGCCTTTCACCTTTCCTAAAGACAGGTTGACTCCACTTACTTTAATGGACTTAACCAGTGATTACACTGGTGCAAATGAAGATTAGATCGTGGACTGGATTATAATTTCTGTGGCACTGCCAACTGCTAAGAGTTTGAGAAGAGAGATGCCTGGACCTACAACTCCTGGCTAGTAACTTTGGCCTGGATCTACAAAGAGACTTGAGGTATACCTAACTTTTAGGCACTAGGAAAATCACTAGAACAACAGAAATCCACAAAGCCCGAGTTAGGTACCTATACAATGAATGGGAAGAGACAGGTGCTTAAAAACATGGTCCACAAAAGCCAGCATGCTAGGTGGGGAGCTACCTAGTGACTGATGTTAATGAGGAATGATAACAGTGGGACAGCTTCAACAGGAGAGTTTGCAGGAGACACCCATCAGAATATCCCATAGTCCAGTGGTTAGTGCATTCTCTTGAGGGGTGGGAGGCCCATATTCAGATTTTTTCTCCCCATGGGCTAAGGGAGAACTTGAATCTCCCACATCAAAGATAAGTGCTGTAGCCAGTGGGGTAAAAGTTATAATGTGAAGACCCCGAATCTGAATAGTGGGTGACCTTTGAGTAAGTCTCTGACACAGAGCTGCTCAGATGGGTGTTCTTTCACCTGTCTTACCTGGTTCATGGATTGCAACGAGGCATAGATAAGAGATAATTCAGACATGGAGCGTACATCTACACAGCAGGGCTAAAGTTGGAACAAGCTACACAACTTGGGCTACAGCAATTGCATAGCTTAAGTTAAAATATCTTATTTTGGCTTTTGGCGCTGTCTACACAGCAGGAAGTCGAGATGAGGGTTACAGGAGTCAGAATAAGAAGTCCTCCAGCTCGACATTATTTCAAAATAAATACTGGCAGTGTAGACACATTATTTGTTATTTCGGAATAACATTAGTTATTCTGAAATAATGTTGCTGTGTAGACATAGCCCAAGAGTGAGGCAGCGGCATACATGCCCCCAGGCAGGAACATAGGTGCCTAGGAAACTTTTACATCAAAAGTTTAGGTGCCAAGCATGATTAGGCAGCTACAGAATTAGGCAGCAGCTGAAGATCGTGCCCGTGCCCAAAATGGGATTTAGGCAACTATGTATCTTGTAGATCATCTGGTCTGCCATGCTTCCAACAAAACCCCTGTGATGGTCTTCCACTATTTCTTTATAAAAATGTGTGGATTTTATGCATATATGTATAAAACTCACTTAATTTGATGATGCAAATATGTCAGGAGAGAAATAGTTATGCAAGTGGTCTTAAGCATTTGTTACACATATCGGTGGAGATACATCTGATGAAGTGGGTTTTATCTATGAAAGCTTATACAAATCTGTTAGCCTCTAAAGTGCCCCAGAACTCGTCATTGTTTTTGCAGATATAGACCAACATGGCTCTCTTTAAGACTTTTCATGTTGTATTGGTACATGTCTGTGGCATTAGTATGATATTTCTGACAGATGTATGACTAGATTCCAGCCATGGTAAAGCTTTCCAAAGAGAAGTAAGGGAGTAAAAAGAGCCTTCTTGCTGCTTACATCATGGGAGGGAAACAGAATGAGGAGGTTGCAGTTGCTGCCTAACTTTAATGTACCTGCCTACATACATGGGTAGAAGGATGGCTCTACCCCCACAACATTCCAGCTGGTGTGGAGAGTGGAAGCAGTTTCTAAGCTGTGGCTCTGAATCACTCTAATTCCTGCTCTGCTTCTGGGCAGCATAGCTATGCCTAGCTCCTTGCTTGGGGCAGATTGCAAGATGCCGGTGGGAGACTAGGGAGAAGGGAACGTCTAAGGGGCTAGCACCATAAACCCAGAGAGCACAGAACACTGACTCGTTTGTGCCAGCTAAGATCTTCCAAGACCTTGAAATTCAGAGCACAAGAAGACAGGGGGAGGTCAGGGAGAAGAAAATGGGAAGATGTACTAAAGAATACTATTAGGTCTGCTGTTCAGCTGGCCCACTTTTGAACCAACAGAGTTAGCTGGCACTCTTAGGGGAGATATTGTTAAAATATTACATTAAAAGCACTGAGTGCTATTACAAATGATATTGCCAACTCTGGTTATAGGAATTTCACTTCTTTAGGTGTAAACTGTATAGATTTTGAGAAAATAACATGTACTTCTTATACAAAGTTATCTGCCAAAAAATTTGTGCAAATAGTTTTGGGTGTGTATCTTGTTTGGCTAATCAAAGCGACTTGGATTTTGCATACATGCAACAAATTTCCTGAGGTATACAATATTTCTGATGGCTATCAGGCTTCAGTGCAAATTTGGAAAGCAATTTTCTGAATGCTATCTGCAGCACTGGTTTAACTGTACCCATTTTTAGCAAATAGTCCAACTCAGTAGCTAGAATATAACAGAAATATCTTTGTGACTGTTGCTCCTATAACATTTCAGACCAGTGTGAAATGCACATCAGCTACAGTGTTTGAAAACTATGTAATTCTTATTTGTACTGGAAGTGAGATGAAAAACAAAGAAAATAAAAACCAAAATGCTACAATTGTGGTTTTGAGCAGGGTTTATAGCTGTCTGGGTTGCCAATCTGAAACAGGACACAATGAGCAGTAATTTTCCTTCTGGTCTCAGTGCTTTTAATGCATGATTTGTTAGCTGAATGCGCTACTCTTTCAAAGTGGATGGAGTTATGTGTTTGTTTTCATCTCTTGTAGTGAGCATCTGATATCTCATGCATGCATGTGACACAGTCCAACCAACTCCATCCTTTTCTGGCTACAATTTCACATGGTTCTACTGCCACCACTGCCTGGTGCCTTTAGATAAAACAAGTCAAGCTGAGTTTAATACATATGCAAAGCAGCTATTGTGTTTCCTTCATTTGTCCTTCATTTCTTACAGGACTGAGAGAATCTCCTGTGTAGGTGATAACAGTTAGGCGCAAAATACTTCAAACTGTCCATCATATAGCTACTGTTTCTGAGTTCTCAGTGCTTGTACTTTACACACTTTTTAAAGTGACTCCCTAACACTCACTTGAAATTATTGCTTCATCTGCTTTCTTTGCAGTGTCTGAAGTATCAACATCTGTGGATGATCTTTATTTGAAATCTAGTCAAACAAACTAAGTTAATAGTAGCTAGGATGTTAGGATACGTCTACATAGCAGGGCTTAACTCAAAATAAGCTACACAGATTGAGCTATGTCAATTGTGTAGCTTATTTTGAAATAGCTTATTTTGAAATTGGGAGCATCTACACAGTGCTTATTTCGAAATAGAGCAATCTTCCTCTGACTTCCCTTACTCCTCGTACAGTGAGGGTTACAGGAGTTGGTGTCAGAAGTCCTCCAGCTTGACAGCATTTCGAAATTATTTTGAAATAACTGCCTGCTGTGTAGACACAGACCAAGTTATTTCTAAATAACGCTATTCATTTTGAAATAATGTTGCCGTATAGACGTACCCTTAGCGAGCTGCCAGTTAAGTTTAAAATCAAATTGATTTAAGCAGCATATTTTTGTATTGATTCACAAAACACCTGCTGCAAACAGCAGATATGTACTTGTCTACTTTTTAATGGTTTAAAGCCCATATACATTTTAAAATAATTTATGGCCAACACAAATAATCCAAAACGAAGGTAAAGGAGACACATTGAAAGCATGTTAGGAAATTAGGGTTGTGTTTTCTCATTGATTCTCATGTAACTCCCACTAATGTTTATAGACAGTTGTGCATGCAGGCAGAAGAGAGAATAAAATCATTTAAATGATTATGAAAACGAGAGGGTTACATTTTTTTTCTTCCTGTTCTAAAATGTGTTCCTGCTTCATGCCAAAATGTCAAATTATTCTTCTGTGTGAAAGACATACAGTGGACAGTTTTTAGCCATGGTTAAAAATGACTCTTTATGGTATTTTGTAACAGCACCAATGATTTACAAGTTTAAGATAAATATCAGGGGTGCCACTACCACTGCAGAATATGAAGTAATTAAAAAACATGATTGGAATGGACTGGCAGCAGATGACACAGATGAAAGTGAAAGGGCTTTGCTAGTGTCAGCTGTTAATTAGTATTTGTTGTCTTAAAGGCACAAGGTTATTGCAATCTCCTTTTTTGTTCAGCCCAGCAAGCACTCTGTCTGAGCTGTAAAATGATGTCCTGCTCACTGCTTGGGCTCCAGTTGTTTCAATTGGTATTTATACAACACAGAAGCATTAAGATTTATAGCTTGATCTTGTGGGAAATTGTGATGGGCATATCTTTAAAAAACTGTAGAGAAGAGTGTCTTAAAATTGGAAAACAACAAAACATACTGGGGTAACAGCCCTACAAGCTTTGTAGAAGGGAAGAAGTTTCCTGTATGCAGATCCCAGTAAACACTTGAGTTGACACACAGTATTACTTCTATTTACAGTTCTTCCAACCATGCTGCAATTACAGGGAGCAGGATTTTCAGCAGTAGCCCTACATTAAGCATCTTAGTGATTAGAGGGGATGCCAAGATGACTTCTAATACCATTGCAGATACCTCTATGATATCCTTACTGTCTGTTCCTGAGCAATCTCCATGTTCTCTTGGACAGATCACACAATTGATCTCCTAACAAAACCACTGTAATTGTTACACAGTCACTACATTCGCAAGCACACCCACATTTATTTATTTATAATTAAAAAGTGCATATGTGTCTATATGGCACATACATGCGAAGATACCAACCATGTGATGAATTGAAGAGCAATGTGATGAAGTACTTTATGCGTCACTGCCCACAACACCTGCCCTCTGCCATCTAAGCAATCCTAAACGCTGCCCCCTTCCAAGCCTTAATGCAACATTTCAAATGGCTGCATCTGACAATTAAACTACCTGCCAGAAAAATGGTTCCTCTTCCTTTCTTAAACTGTGGCGCTATGACTGAGCTGGCTTTGCAGACAGGTTGGGGCTCAACCTTTTTGGTGTCTTGGGGTTGCCTGGCTTCCCAGGTCAAGGGAATGAGTGCAGGAGTCATGTGGTAGAATCATGTGACAGAATCAGGCTGGCAAGGAATCAAAAAGGGCACCCTGAGCTGTGAAGTGAGGTTCTCTTATGGACGGAATTTCTGCTCTAAAGGAGAACGTAGCTTGAGGTCCAGGATGGGAAATGTTTAGACCCGACCTGCCGCTAGATTTTCGACATGTAAGTGGGTTGTTCAACTCAGTGCCTCCTGCAAGGGGTGGGGCCTCAGGTGGAAGGGGTGGAGCTGAGGCTAGGCACTCCAGGCAGTACTGAGGGCTACCTGAGGGTGACATCTGGACAGCGTGATGTCACCCTCAGGTAGCCCTCAGTACTGCCTGGAGTGTGCTGCTTGGTGTGCCAGCAGTGATTTAAAGGTCCTGGGGCTCTTGCGGCTGCTACAGTGGCAGCAAAGGTGGTGGGGAGCTCTGGGCCACTTTGTATTGCTGGGCCCTGGGATAATTGACCCCTGTGCTCCCCCACCCCCATCAGCAGGCCTGAGGTGGTTGTATTGATTAATGTTGTTTTGTGGTCATGGAAGACTAGAATTGAGCAGTTTATGCTGTGCTGCAGAGGATAATAGCACGCTCTCTCAGCCCTTTTAAGGGCCCAGAAGGGTAAAAGGAAGGAAGAGATGAGCAGTCATGTAGCACAAATGGAGATCCTGGGAAGAAAATTAATTAAGGAACTAAAGGACACAAAGAGGACAAAAATTCTTTACTTACCTCTGCACCAATGCTCGGAGACAGAGAAACAAAGAAGAGGAATTGGAATAGCTTATTTATGAGCATAAATTTCATCTAGTTGGTATTAGTGGAACCTGGAGGGAAGAGTCACATGGCTGGAATGTTGAAATCAATGGCTGTAACCTACATAAGAAGGCGAGAGTGAGCAAAAGATGCGGGGGAATTGTATACTGTCAAAAATGTTTCCAAGTCACTGATAACTCAGAAGAAAATTATCTCAAATACTTAGGACATTGATCCTGACAGGCAAAGAACAAGATGGGGATATTAGGTAGTGTCTTCTACAGACCATCAAATCACACTAGGGAACAGGATGACCAGTTCTTCATGCACCTGTTTGTAATGTGCAAGGAAAAAAAAGCTGTGTGATCATGGGGAACTTCAATTTGAGTGACATAGTCTCATGCTGCCAGTACTAAAACATCACCGGAATGTCAAACTATTACAGATGACAATTTCCTAACTCAGAAAAATGTTGCCTCCAACAAGGCAGAATTCTTTGCTAGACTTTGTCTTGATAGATGAAGAGGATTATCACAGAACTAAAAATTAATGGTAGCTTAGGTACAAGAAATCATGACTTGATCTTGTACAAATAGAATAAAGTCCAGACCAAGAAGAGCCAATTTAAAAAGGCTGATTTCACAAAGCTAAAAATAATTATGAGCCAGATCAACTAAGAGTAAAAAATGTAATAATAAAAATGTGAATGATAATTGGGAATTGTTTAACACTTTTCCAGAAGCCCCAAAAGCCACAACTGATAAAGAAGGCAGTATTGGTTAGCAGACCAACCTGATTTAGCAGGGATCTGAAGGAAGCCATTAAAGAAGAAGAAGAAGGGGGAAGATAGTAATTAATGTAAATCAGAAGTTAGGAATTTCATAAAATTGATATTGGAAGCAAAGGGAAACCAGGAGAAATCTATGGACAGCAAAGTTAAGGACAATAAGAAGGAGTTTTTAAATATATTAGAAACAAAAATCCTGACAATGGTGTTGCTGTATTATTAGATGGGAATGGGAGAATTATCAATAATAATGCAGAAAAGGAAGAAGTGTTCAATAAATATTTCTGTGCTATATTGGGAGGGGGGAAATATGATATGGTCTCATCATATGATACTAACACTTTTTCCCTTCCATTAGTATTTCAGGAAGATGTTAAATAGCAGCTACAAAAGTTAGACATATTTAAATTGGCTGGTCCAGATAATTTGAATCCCAGAGTTTTAAAAGAATTAGCTAAGGAGATCTCTGGATCTTTAATGTTGATTTTCAATAATTCTTGGAATCCTAGGGAAGTTCCATAAACTGGAAGAAAGCTAATGTTCCAATATTTAAAAAGGGGACGATCTGAATAATTATAGGCGAATCAGTCTAGTGTTGATTCTAGGAAAGAAAATGGAATAGCTGACATGGGCGCCTTGAACAAAGATTTAGGAGGTAAGGATGTCAATTTGTAGTCAAATACATGATTAAGTGATAAGCCTGGTCTTATCAGTTAATCTTACTGACTACATGCATCTTCTCCCTTGTTGCCTCTTTATCAGAGGCAGCAAAGGGGCAGGCAGGATCCGGTGCTTGGTGGGATAGAGCTGCAGCAGCTGTGCGGCGGGGTGGGGAAGGGGGTAAAGGGAGGCTGCCGGGGAGTAGCCTCTGTCCACGGCGGGCCTAGGCTCACCACAGAGGCTGCTCCGTGGGATGCTGGTGCAGCTTCTGTTCATGGGCCCCCATGTCCGCTCTGGCCCCCACGGACAGGGGCTGCTTCTGCCCCATGCTGCTGCCTCTGATACAGTCCCCTTGCGGACCAGCTCCTGCCTGCCGCCCTGCGCTGCTGCCACAGGGGGGCGGGGCCCGGAGCTCCCCGTGGACAGAAGCTGCACCAGCATCCCATGGATCAGCCTCTGTGGTGAGCCTGGGCCTGTCATGGACAGAGGCTCGTCCCCAGAAGCCTCCCCTCCTTCTTCCCCTTTGCGCTGCTGCCACTGCCGCTCTTTCCCCCCAAGCATTGGCTCCTGCCTGTCCCCCCATGCTGCTGCCATTGATTAAGGAGGCTCCCTAGGAGTGGGGCCAGGAGCGCACTGGCTGCTTGCCATGCTCCCAGGGACTATCGAATAGATAATGTAATTAATGCCAATCATCATGGGATTATGGAAAACAGAGCCTGTGAAATTAATTTAATGTATATATTTTTTATGAGATTACAAGTTGATTGATAAAAGTAATAGTGTTGATGTAATATACTTAGACTTCTGTTAGGTGTTTGATTTGATGCCACTTGACATTTTGATTAAAAATACTAGAACAATATAGAACTAACATGGCACATTAAATGGATTAAAAGATGGCTAATAGACACATCTTAAAATGTAATAAGTATATGGAGATATACCTATCTCATAGAGCTGGAAGGGACCTTGAGTCTAGTCCCCTTTCCTCACAGAAGGCCCAAGTACCATCACTGACAGATTTGCCCTAGATCCCTAAATAGCCCCCTCAAGGATTGAGCTCACAACCTTGGGTTTAGTAGGCTAATGCTCAAGCCACTGAGCTATCCCTCCTTCAAAATGGGGAATCATCACTGAGTAGGTGTTTTTAGTGAAGTACTGCAGAGATCAGTTTTTGGCCCTATGATATTTAATATTTTTATCAGTGATCTGGAAGAAAGCATAAAATCATCATTCATAATATTTGCAGATGCTCCTGAAATGAAGGGGAGTGGTAAATAATGAAGAGGTCAAATCACTGATACAGAGTGATCATTGGATAAACTGGTTGCAAGCAAGCAATATGCATTTTATTGAGGCAAAATAAACACATCTAGGAATAAAGAATGGAGGCTATACTTATAGGATGAGGAATTATTACAAAGATTGGGAGGTTGTGGTGGATAATTAGCTGAACATGAGTTATCAGGGTGACTCCGTAGCCAAAAGAGCTCATGTGATCCTTAGATACCTAAATAGGGACATTTCAAGTAGGAACAGAGATGTAATTGAGCACTGGACTGACCACTGCTGGAATACTTTGTCCAGTTATGCTGTCCATGCATCAAGAAGACTGTTAAATAATTGCAAAAAGTTCAGAGAAGAGCCATGAGAATGATTAAAGGATTAGAAAACCCAAACTTACAGTGATAGACTCAAGGGCTGTGTCTAGACTGGCAAGTTTTTCCGCAAAATCAGCCGCTTTTGCGGAAAAACTTGCCAGCTGTCTACACTGGTCGCTTGAATTTCGCAAAAGCACTGACTTCCTACCGTAAGAAATCAGTGCTTTTATGGGAAATACTATGCTGCTCCTGCTCGGGCAAAGTCCCTTTGGCGCAAAACTTTGCGCAAAAGGGCCAGTGTAGACAGCTGAGATTTGTTTTCCACAAAAGCCCGATCGCGAAAATGGCGATCGGGCTTTTTATGAAAGCGTTTAGATTGGCACGATGCTTTTCCGCAAAAAGTGCTTTTGCGGAAAAGCGTCCGTGCCAATCTAGACGCTCTTTTCCGAAAATGCTTTTAACGGAAAACTTTTCCGTTAAAAGCATTTCCGGAAAATCATGCCAGTGTAGACACAGCCAAGGAGCTCAATGTGTTTAGCTTAATAAAAAGTTTAAGGGATGACTTGATTACAGTCTATAGGTACCTACATGGGGAACAAATATTTGATAAACAGTGACTGGAAGCTGAAGCTAGGGCGTAATTAGAACGATGTACCATTGGAACAATTTGCGAAGGGTTTTGACTGATTCCCATCAGTGGCATAATGGTGAGTGATTTTTCTGAAGGTTTTAATCAGCATTTATTTGGGATGACCTGAATAACTAATTAGTGGCTTTTCTACTTAGAAGTAATTCTGTCTTCTCAAACTCATGGGAGTCTTTATATTATGCCACCTCATACAGTCCTGTATTTCCCTCTTGTGTATATGTGTACACTTAAATACTCTACAGAGGTATTTTCAGTGTTATCAGTTTCAATTGTTATAAATTAGTTTCAGGTTACAGATGTTTGTATCAATTTTATTCTCTTCTTACATTTTTCCAGTTTTAGGTTTGATCCCACAACTTTCATGCATGCCAGTAGTCCCACTGACTTCCACCAAAGGGCTACTTGCATGAGTGAGCATTGCAGATAAGGATAATTGGCTTGTACATTTAACTGCCTGAAATATTTTGCAGAAGTACAAGATTTAGAATTCTTGTGAAGTCATCCATAAATCAGGACACCCTAGGATTGAGTCTTGGCATGATATTGACTTACTCCATGAGTCTAAAAGATCATTTAATTTTCAGCAATTAGCCAAGAACTGTTCCTTGGTTATTTTCTCCAGCATTAAAATTAGTTATCCTGAGTATCTGCCTGGATAGTCAATAAGTACCTTGTAAGAGAGAGTTTCATTGGGAAAATCCTGGGGTACAGCAATCTTGCTTGATACATTCCTATTTGTGAGAGCCTGCCAAGACAGATTTGGATGCTTGGACAGAACTCTCAGCTACCAACAGAATGTCTGTAAAGCAGCAGTGGTTCTCATCATGACTATTTGTAGATAGTCTATTTTTGGTCAGCAAACCACAGTGGCATGACTATGCTTGTGCGATGGGTTGCATGTCCTCAGTGGCAGAGTTCCCCAGAGAAAGAAATTAGTGTACTTGCAGGGTGCGCCAGGCCCAAGCTAAGATGAGCCCAGCTGAGGGGAGTGGATGACTGATAAAGGAAGCACTTCAGGGCAGTAAAAGAAAGGCAGATTATCCAGGAGGAAGGGATCCTCCCTGAAAGCTATGGCAAAGGGCCAGGCTGGGAAGCCTTGGGGTTGAAGTAAGCTCAGGCGAGCCTTGACAAAAGGGCAAAAGTGGAAGCCTGAGACACAAACCTGCAGAGAGCCTTGGGGAGGCAGAGGCACTTGGCCTCCAGGGAGAAATCCCATGGAGGTGTTGCTTAGTGTAAAAGCTTGGTAGAACTCTGCCCATGAAGGGGAAAAGAGCCTGAGAAGTGAGCCCAGAAAGAGCTGGGGAAAGGGCCTAGAAACAGGCCCTGACAGGAAATAGTCCAAGGATGCAACAAGGAGTGTGAGGAACCAGACTGTAGCTACTCGCTGTAGGATCCCTGGACTGGAACTCAGAGTAGAGAGATGGTCTGGGTGCGTCATAACATCTTCCTCATGGAGGTTAAGGAATCCCTTAACAGAATCCTTTTAAGGGATTTAATTGGCTACCTAAAAATATGATTGTGTTTCATTAATGTACGGAGCGCTTTTCTAGATAAAAAGCTACAGCTTTTCATGATGATGACTAGTGAAGCTATTCCCTACAGATCAGTGCAATAGCCTACATGCCTGAACTTGCCTGACAGCCTTTCTGGACATAAAGGTCATTCTTCCTCAAGGCAGAAACAACCAGCAACACTAGTGAGTAATTCTCTTTCTTTAATTATCTTTATTTTCTTTTGTAATAGATGGGTGGCTGTTGGCTTCGTCAGATCTAGCAAAAACGTTGTACGATCCACAGCATCCTGTGTAGAAAACAGAATAGATATAGTCTCTTTGAGTTGTGTAGTATAGCATTATCTTCTTGTGCTTTTTGTTTCTGTTACTTGCAGAATATGCTGCTTGTGAAAGTATTTAGATCAGACATCCAGACAGCTCTGTCCTTTTGTTCAATGTGCACAGAGAATGAAAATGTACTAATGCATTTAGTTATTCATATATAGTAGCTGTGCATAGCTTGGAAATGGTCTGAGTCTGTTACAAGGTCTTAGCTCATTTGTTTTAAAGCCATTTTGTAGTCAGGGAGGATTGAGTGCACAGGTGGAGGAGGTTAGTTTTAAGGTCATCATGTTTTTATAATGGGAAATCCTTGCCTGCCTTCCTCAGAACTCACTCAATAACAACCAATGCAAATATAATTCCCTGTTTTCTCTTACATATTTGAAATTGTCCCTGAGAAGTTCTCCTTACGGAGTGGCATGATCACATGGTAATTTATTTGCAAGCATGTTGCAAAATCTTATAGTTTGGACCCTCCATTTCAACTTACTGTATTTTAAAGAAAACTTATTTATGGCTCTTGAAAAATAATGTGATGGGTAAAGCATAAGAAAATGTGCTTTAGGGAATAATCCTGCCTTGGCTGGGGAGAGAAAGATGGCCCAATAGTTATTTTTCCATCTCCCATTTCTCATATTACAAAATAAGAGGTAGCAATATAACAGGAACATCTATTTTGCAGTACACAAGTTTCAATTTTTAACACACTAATATTTTAACCTGATGCAGAAATGATGGCACAAGAAGTCCTTTAAAAGTCTTTGTATCCTCTGAAGTTCTTCAGATTGGGAAGAAGGGGACAGAGGAAACATTCGTTCAGAGAAAGGAACAAAGGACATGCAGCATTACTCTTTCCCCTACCCCTCACCTTTTTATTGTACTGTGGCATCTGTTTAAGACTGCTTTACCTGAGACCTCATTTTAAAAAAGTTGTTCATGATTGTTTGTATTAGCACAGCACCTAGGAGCTCTAGTCATGGACTGGGACTCCATCATTCTAGGTGCTGTACAAATGCAGAACAAAAAGACCATTCCTGCTCCCGGAGAGGGATAAGGATCTTGTGCAAAAAGGGTTTTTTGCGCAAAAAGGGAACGTCCACACTGCTTGTTTTTGTGCAAAAACCTCTTGTGCAAAAATGGCTTGACTAGATTATGCAAATGAGGTGTGACCAAAATGCTAATCAGCGCTTCATGCATACTCTCTGCTGGCAAAAGCCAGCAATGTAGACATAGCCTAACTGTAAGACAAGAGAGAGACAACATATAGCCATAGACAAATAGGGGAGGTCAAGTGAACAATGCAATAATATTGGCCAGCATGGTGGGCTGTGGTCTTTGTTCATCGGCAGTCAAACTCCTGTCAAGTTGTTTGTAGTTGGAGATAGACTCAAACTGCAAAACGTAGGCCCAGGATCTGGCTTTCAAATTCTCAAGGTTTATGATGCTTGTCCACACTCTAGTTTGCATTTCATCCCATTAAAACCTGAGTCTAACTGTACAAATATGTCTCTAGGTTTAGGTTCTGAGTCCTGTTCTGAGTCCTCCATCTCATCTATCTGGCAACTGTTGAATGTGTTCAAGCCTGGTTTTGTTCTGACCCTTATTCAGTTGAAATCCTGTTCTCTCTCTCTCTCTCTCTCTCTCTCTGTGTGTGTGTGTGTGTGTGTGTGTGCGCATATGCAGGCCCTAATGGGGAATCTGTAGGCCACTGTTTGCAACCATATTTTGGATATTAACTGTTCTAAATGACATTTCCGGTATGAGTTGTGCACTCCTCTGATTCTCTCTCCTACTTCTTGAGCTATCCAGCATGAGAAAGATTTGCCTATTTCAGGCTCTGTGCAATGGCAGCTTTTGAAAATAAGATCCCATTTTCGGCATATACTGGGTTTGCCTCCAAATTTAATAAAGGATTTGGAGTCTGAGCCTTAAGGGAAGATGTTGAATCAGTTGTTTCAGCTCTTAAGAAAACTGTTATTTTTTCCATTTGGGCATTATTGCTTTTTTCCCCCTGAAATGTCAGTGAGATGTTAGATATCCTTTGTACTTCAGTGGCTGGAGATTCTAGTATCATATATTTTTGTAGGACTTTTTATGAGCTTTAATAGTTCTTTTAGGTGCTTGTGCAATTTCCGTTTTGGGGGCGGCCAAGGGCATGTCTACACAGCAGCATTATTTCAGAATAACGTTAGTGTGCAGAAGCAAGCAAAATACATTTGAAATAATGGGTTTCTTACGCTTCTGTAAACTTCATTGTATGAGGAGTCAGGGAAGTTGGGGGAAGAGTGCTCTATTTCTAAATAAGTGTTGTGTAGACATGCCCAAAGTTGAAATAAGCTATTTCGATTTAAGCTATGCAATTGATGTAGCTTAAGTTGCATAGTTCATTTCGAGTTTAAACCTGCTGTGCAGACGTGCCCCTGTAGTAAGATGAAGGCCTAAAACATGTGCCCATGTAGCACAGGCCTTATTAGAGGCCTAGCTAACAACAGACAAAACGTGGCTAACATAAAGCAGAGCTAAGCTATGAGCAAGAGGCAGGTCCCTGCTAACAGCATTTGGCATGAACAGGGCTGAGAGAACAAAACACTAATTGGTAATAGGACCAGGTGTAGAACAGTAATTGGTACTGGTCATAAGTTGAAAGCACATGGTACCAGCAGCTCATTAAAAAAGACCGTGGTACACACTCCCAACAGATACTAACTTAGGTTCAGGAAAGGGTCTAAAATGACAGCATGATGGATAGAAATGATCTAATGAAACCACAAGGTACGGGGTGATGCGTGTTATCTAAGAAGCATTAGAGCCGTGGTCACCAACAGGTCGATCGCGAGCTACTGGTCGATCGCGAGGCCTCGACCAGTCGCTCGCGAGGCGTCCTGTCTGCCCATTTCCCTCCCACCCCCGAGAAGCCCCACTACTTACCTCAAGGAGGGGTGAGTCAGCCACGCGGGAGGCGCGCAGGGGGTTTCCCGGCACACGCGCGCGTGCGTGAGGGGGGGAGGGTGTTGGCCCCGGGGCAGGCGTGTGCACGGGGCTTCCCTGCGCGGGGTTGGCGCCGGGGCAAGCGCGCGCGGGGTTTCCCTGCGCTGGGGGGTCAGCCCCTGGGCAGGCGCGCGCGGCTTCCCTGCACTGGTTGGCCCCGGGGCACGCGCGCGGGGTTTCCCTGCGCAGGTAGTGTCGGCCCCTGGGCAGGCGCCTTGTGGGCTTCCCTGCGCGGGGTTGGCACGGGACAAGCGCGGGCTTCCCTGCGCCGGGGAGGGGGCGGTTGGCCCTGGGGCAGGCGCACGCACGCGCGGGGCTTCCCTGCGCGGGGGGGGGCGTTGGCCCCGGGGCAGGCACGGGCTGGTTTCCCTGGGGGGAGGGGAGAATCCTGGGAGGAGGGAGATGCAGGGGACTCTCCGCTTCCACTGGCACCCCACTCCCCAGCCCCCACTCCCCAGCCACAGAACGCTGTCCCCATTCCTGTCCCCACTCCCCGAATTCTGTCCCCACTCTCCTGTCCCCAGCTACAGAACTCTGTCCCTATTCCCGTCCCCACTCCCCGAACTCTGTCCCCATTCCCGTCCCCACTCCCCGAACTCTGTCCCCCCTGGCACCCTGTCCCCAGCTGCAGAACCCTGTCCCCACTGGCACTCTGTCCCCTGCTGCAGAACCCTGTCCTCTGCCCTCCCAGCACCCTGTTCCCTCTCCCCTGCCCCTAGCCTCAGAACTCTGTCCCCACAAAATGTATAATTATAAATGCTTCATTTTAGATTTAAATAGCATGAATAAAAAACAGACCATTTATTTCATAACTATAAACACCTGATTTTAATTTTATGTATCGCATAATTTAAAAATAAACTGTTTATCAGAGTGTGTAAGTAAGGGCTGGGGATAGCAAGTGATGGACAGGAGGAGAATAGAGAGGGCGGGGCTTCAAGGAAGGGGCGGGGCTTCAAGGAAGGGGCGGGGCGGTAGATCTTCGCCTGTTCTGAGATTTAAAAAATGATCTTGGGTGTAAAAAGGTTGGAGACCACTGCATTAGAGGGTAGTAACCTGACAGTGTCAGAAAGTGGCAACCTGACACGTCAGGAGTGATGTGTAACTTGTTTGTACTTGTATATAAAGCGGTGTCTTGGGGGAACAGTCTTTGGATGACCGGCAGGGGAGGCAGTGACATCTCCCACTGATTGAGTCATTCCACTGTTACGAATTACATATGCATAGTAGTTCAGTAGAGTCTACTGATAACTATTACTGTACTTCGCTTAACAATAAACCTGGCTGGGCACCTTTGATACTTATCTGATTTGTGGTCTTTGGGGGCTCTCTTGGGGTCTGCAGTGGAGACTAAGTGCACACATCAACACGGCATGCATCATTGAACACACACGCAAGCAGCCTTCTGGTTATCATCATCGATGGAGCAGGAACCCATCGGATCGACCCTTCCTGACTACATCCCCAAGTGGTCACTTGAATGGTGCCGTGAGCCTCTGGTGTTTTAATGCACAGCTCATAAAGTAGTGGTTGTACTTTGTGATTTTTGTCAAGGATTTCTCGGGGGCCTGGTCTACATTAAGGCGGAAGGCTGAATTAAGATATGCAACTCCAGTTACATTAATTATGTAGCTTGAGTAGACCTATCTTACATCACGTTTCTGTGCTGTCAACAGAAGCAAATGCTTCCATTGGTTTCCCTTACTTCTCACAAAGAGCAGGAGTGCTGGTGCTAATGGGGCGCCCTCTGAGTGTTGATCTTTCGCGTAGTGAAGACGTGGCCTAGCTGAGCCATCTTGTATAGCTCAGCCTTGCAAGTGTCTGTCTTCTTCATGGTATAGCTGGTGTCCCTTTTCCATTCCAGCTAGAGGAGCTGCACTTGAAAATATTACTGCTTGAATTACTTCTCTGCTTTCCATCGCAGGCATTAGAGATGGGGAATGCTCCAATGTTCCAATGCTACTGTTACAGAGTCCCTGTAATCTATTTTCTACAACTTCTTCCCATCTTGTTTTAGATGTCACCTTTCTAGGAAGGCTGCATATTTTCTCAGCCTTTGCAGCTTATCTTCTCATAGCTCTAATTTAATATTTCTGAAATCGTATAGAAAAAGATCACATTTTTCTTAGGAACTGCAAGCTGTGGAGATGCGCATTTGTCCTACTGTGCCAGCTCTGTCTTCTGCCACAATGGCATTTATTAATCTTTTTGATAAATTATAATAATCCATTTTTGTTTCCACCCTCAGGTTTTTAAGTCTTGTGTTTTAGCAGTTTTTTTCTTTTGACTTGTCACAAAATAGTTTTCATAAGGCAATTGACAATCAGCTTGCCGCGTTTGTGAGATTGCTAGGAGCATTGAGTAGATTTGCTGTAAACTGTCACTTATTGTATTAATTTCTTGACGGATTTATTCTATTGCTGTTATCTGGGTTGCTGAATAATTATTAGCAGTCAAACAAAACATGTCCAAGTGTGGGCTAGGCCGTTAGCTGCTGTCACAAAACCAAACTAGATGGGTGAAGAAATTCCTAGGAAGATGTTGAAAAAGGAAGGGGGAGGAAATTGACCAAATGATCAACAAGAAAGCCATGCTAGACAGCTATCAATTGGTATTCTTGAACCAGTTGTCTCTTAGATAGGTCCCTGAAATAACGAAGGTCTTATCCCAGGGATGGACAGCCAGGAATGGTGGGTGGGCCACATGAGAAGCTCCCTTTCACCTTAGTGGGCTGCAAAAGCCCCATGACCCACTGGGATTTCACCTGCAGCCCCATGACACACACACCCTGTCTGCTCCCCAATGAACAGCTGGTTTGTGGCATTCCAGCTCTGGGAGGGAGGAAAAGAGCTGGGACAGAGCGCTAATCAGGTGATTCATGGCTCCTCCGAAAGTGCTGGGAGAGAGGTGGAGGAGCAGGAAGTGTGGGGCTCCGGTGCCCCACTGTGCGAGAGGCACGTGGAGGAGGGGGGCAGCCAGGGGGTCCGTGGGCCACAGGTGTATCCCCAGTGGGCTGCAGGTTTCCCACCACTGCCTTATCCCCTGCTTGAATTACTTTGAACCTCAAAATGGAAGACAATGGCAGCTTATTTTAGGAGAGCATAGTAGGAAAGAGAGTTGCTCAAGTGCATGGGGAAGAGTTCATACAGGAGTCCTATGATCTCCTTTGTCTTGGAGAGAAGCTTCTGCATGATAAGCATGCACCTGGCGCTGGGTTAACTCGATTAAGCAACGAGCTGGGAGAAAATCCAGTAGTTGCTAGGAAGGTAAAAATACCATTAAATGGAGCAATACTGCTCATTGCAGAATGTTACATGTGAGATCTTCAGAGTACAGCTGGTTTCCAAATCCCACTGATAACCTCACTTTGCGGTTTTCCATGCTGTAACCCCCTCCATTGTGAGTGCCACACTGCTCCAGTCCTCTTGATGTCCACAAGCTTGTGGAGGGGCTTTGTAGCACTGGGCTCTTCAGGCCCTAGTCTGTGGTGGGTGTCCCCCAACACTTGCGTGTTTTGAGTGAGTAGGATTCATTTATTAGGGCTGCCAGAGATAAAAGGTGAAGATGTCCTCTGCACACTCTCCTGAATCCCAGTGTAACCCCTCTGTGCTGTCCTGTCTGCCGCCATGTGTCCTTGGGCTGCAGCTGCTGCCCACTGCCAGCTGCACGGCATGTCTAGCTCTGAGGGCTTCCAGTGACAGCTCTCAGGCCCTGCATTTCCACCCTGGTTTTTCTTCTACAGCCAGGTCTCCAGCAGCCTGGTGCTGTGCTTCCTCCTGCACCTGGTCCTCTGAGACATGGACAGATCCAACAGGTTCATTATGAATCAGGATTTATGGTGTGGGTTTTAGAGCGGCCGTAGGGAAAGCATTGCCATAGTCTAACTGAACAAGCACATTCCTCTTTGCACGCCATTCCCGCGGGCGTTTCCGAAGCTTTAAGTTGAAATGTGTAGCACTGACACAATCCCAGCTTTTCAGGAACTTCTTGGGTTCACTTCAACTCAGCTACGTGCCTGATTATATGTGTTGCCTGATCCCTTTGCTTCCCTTGCCTGGTCTTTGCTTGTGGTTTGACAGGATTTTGCAGTTGACAAAAACTCTGTCCTCCCAGAGCTTCTGAGAAAAAGCGTTCCCCTTCACAAAATCAACTGGCAGCGAGACAGTAGGGATGGCAGGGAGTGTGTAGATGAGTGTGATTACAGCAAACAGCGTTCTGGAAGTTGCCTAGCCCAATGGTTCCCATCCTGTGGTTCGCAGTGGTACTGCAGGAGGTCCGTGGGAAAGTTTAAAGGTAAGGTGGGCCCGAGCCTTACTTTTCTTTTCTTTTCTTTTCCTTTTCTTTTTTTTTTTCCCCTCCCTCAGGACTCTGTGCCTGGCCAAGTGAGGAGTGCCAAGCAGGAGCTGTCTTCAAGGGCAGAATTTCGGAAGGATGTGGGGGGTAGCAGTCATGCACTCCAGGATGCGGCTTGATTTTCATCCCGTTTCATGGACAATCAGGTTACGTCTACACTATATGCTTCTTGCGCAAGAAGCCTTTTGTGCAAGAGTTTCTGCGCAAAAACTTCTTGCGCAAGACCACGTCCACACCTCAAAGCACATCGCAAAAGTGATGTGCTTTTGCGCAAGAGCGTGTCCACACTGCATGGACGCTCTTGCGCAAGAAAGCTCTGATGGCCATTCACAGAATGGCCATTAGAGCACCTGTGCTTTTTCCCATATGGCTTTCTTGCACAAGAAACCCCTCTGAAGCGTCCACACTTGCCTTTTTGCGCAAGAACTCTTGTGCAAAAGGGAGTTATGGCTCGTAAGAGGAAGTTTACCTACAGCGGAAAAAGCCCTCTGTTCTGACGTTTTACTCTTGATTTCCTTGCGCAAAAGCGCATTTGAGCTGTGGATGCTCCACGGGTTTTTGCGCAAAAAACTTGCAGTGTAGACGTAGCCCCAGGGAGTGAGGGGAAAGTGCTTACATTCCATGCATACCTCTCACACACCAGCCAGACAATGTGTGGAGGGAAATTGAGGATCGGTGTAATATAGTCCGTGCTATGAATGGTGCACATGTCGAATGTGTACCCTAATAATGTGTACCCACATGCCAAATGTAACTTAAGCATGTTACCTGTGAGTTGTGTACATAATCTTCTGCTTGCATTATTTAATAAAAATACATGGCACCTCAAAGTTGCTACATTTCAATGTGGACAACCTGTATTATCTCTCAGTACTATTCAGTATTACTATATTTGTTTAGATAACATGCACAATTATACATTTCAGATGATTATCAACTAATGGAATGTTTGAAAATAGCTATATTGTTTGGGGGTCTGTGAAATTGTAATAGATTGAAAGGAGTCTGGTACACTTGAAAAGGCTGGGAAACCACTGGCCTAGCTTATAGGTGGGGATGTGGTTAGTTTTGAAACACTCATGTTTAAGGCCAATAGCTTTTTTCATGGTGATATATTGATACTATAATATTAGGGGTTCTCCTTTTTTCAGTGTTATTAGTGTTCATTTTAAGCTTATTTTTAGCAGTTTTATATAGAAGCCCAAAAAATTTAGTGTTTTTGTGGCTCGTGTTACTCATTACAGTAGTATACTCCTGATGTCTATTTAAGTGAGGGAGGAAAAAAAGGGCTGGATTCCTCAGTGGTTTGAGCTTCTGATGAGTATTTTATTTCCAACTGTAAAAGGAAGCAACCACATCTCATTGCATACCTACCATGTTTTGGGTTGGTTGGAACAGGCATTCATTTTAGTACCAGGGAACTGAGCTCAAGCTTTTGCACATGTGAAGGAACTGAGCTGCAAAATTCCACTCCTCCTTTAGAAATCAAATCCACAGTCCTACACTACAATCAACAGGTGTAAAAGGCAAATGACTGTAAGAAAGGGTGTTCTCTCTGCTCTCTCGCTCCTTGTACCCACTTGCACTTAGCCACTGGAGTATTGGCACAATGCTGGGCTAGCTGATTACATATTATGCAGTTACACAAATAATTTAATCAAATGAGATGTTCTCACTGACAGACTGCACGTCACATGCTCTGTCTAGTTTAAGGAAGATATTGGAGCCTCCGATGTCCATAGTGCACAGGGCCCCAACATTCTTTAATTTGGCTCTGTGAGGGTGCTAATATAGATGAAGCCCCTAGACAGGAGCCAAGGACAGCACCTTGGTAGGACCCGCTAGAGTTAAGGCAGTAGAGTGGGTTCTGGAGTGACTTAGGGGGATAGGGCATTCACCTTAGGAGCTCAGGGTGGTGGGTTTGATCTGTGCCCACCTATCCTTGCTCTAGCAGTTTCAGGTGATTTCTCATTTGGGGATTGCTTCTTGATGATAGTGGTTCCCATATCTTTATATGGGAAGTAGGGCCAGTCCTCTGGATGTTAGGTAACGGTCAAAATGTCTAATCTAAGCCCGATATATATGCTGGAGTGGGTGAATGGGCTGGGGGGCAGAATCATGGGGTCAGATTGACAGGATGCAAAAGAGAAGTTTATGAGAGAGCAATGAAAAAATGTGGGCAGAGAAGAAAAGAAGAAAGACAGAAGTAGAGAATGCAGGGAATGAGAGAGGTGGTAGCATCATATATATAGTAGCCCAATGTCTGTGACTCTGTAATGCTGAAACGCTGGCTGTTCCCTCTGGGCGGCGCTGTTGCCTCCTGCCGTGGCGCTCGGCTGACTTCTGCGCAGCTCAGCCGGGCCGCCTCGTGGGAGCAAGCAGCACAAGCGGCCGTTTGGGGTCCGCGCTCCCCATGGATGAGTGTGCATCCCCGATGGAGACAGAGGAGAGCGGAGAGAGAGTGAGTGGCAGGAGGGGGAGAAGAGAAAGAGAGAGATGGAGCGGAGAGAGAGTGAGAGGCAGGAGGGGGAGAAGAGAAAGAGAGACGGAGAGAGAGGCAGAAGGCAGAGGAGAGCTGAGAGAGAGAGGGGGAGGCAGGAGGAGGAGGAGGGGAGAGAGAGAGAGAGAGAGAGAGAGAGAGAGAGCAAGAGACCGGAGGCTCAGGAGAGAAGACCGATGTGAAGGAGAGAGCTGAAAATCCCGTCTTATGACGGGCTAATTGGCTAGTATAGAAGAGAAAGAGGAAACAACACAGGAAAAGATTAAAATAGGAAAAGAATGAACGTAGAAAGGGAAAGGTCTGACTCTTTTTGGTCCAGGAAATGTCTTCCTTGGTGCTTGAAATATGACTAGTAAGTTTCAGGAACTTCAAGTATAGTCTAAATAGTAATAAAAATTGATGAACAGCTAAGTTCCTATTAAGCTCTGCAAAGGAGCTCAGGGCTCTTGCGGGGAGAGAGATCTCTCCCCGAGCCCTGAAGCATCTGGGGATGGCAAGAAGGAGCCCTTACCCGCTGGTCCCATTACACAATTGCCATGGCTGCAGGAAAGGGGCCTCTCCTTGCAGTCATGAGCATCCTCCTGCACCCCAAAGGCCTCATCTCTGGCCCCACCCCAAAGCCTGCACCCCCCCCAGCCAGAGCCCTCGAACCCTTGCACCTCAACTCTCTATCTCAGCCTGGAGTCCCTCCACCTCAGCCCCACCCTAGAGCCAGCAGTCTCACCTGGAGCCCACACACTCCTGCACCCCAACCATCTGCCCCAGATCTGAGCCTTCTCATACACTCAGAACCCCTTGTCCCCACTCCCGCCATATGAATGGAGTCAATGTGTCGCACATCACTTCAGTATTGCACATCACCTCCACGTTGGTGCACATAAGAAAATTCATTCTGCTCAGGGGTGGGAAAAATTAGTGGGAACACAGATGAACAATGAGAACAAGATGTGATGTTCTCTTGTAGGATCTGGTTCCTGAATTCATGTGGCCCTTGGAGAATATCTTGGGGTGTGTGTGTGTGTTTTAATGTGATAATTTTTTATCTCATGATTATGGTAAAGAGCTTGAAAGTGTGAACCCTAGTCTGGGACCATGTAACATCCAGGAGGGCATAAGGGAACATGTGGAAACTATTCTATTAAACCCAATATCCTCTTCATATTACTGGACAAACTACAAACTGTGTCCCTGGACACACCTGGCTTTGTGAAAGAATAATGTAATTACAGACATTTTGCTTATGGTTTCATTCCATCACATGGCCTAGAAGGGAACAATTAATTTAGGCTGTACTTTTAGTCCCAACATATATCCGGCGTTGAAACAGACTGTAGGCAGCACCCTCTCTTTGCATTTGGGCTGTCGTCAGGTTAGTTCCTCTTTGCTGGGATCTGCCCCCACACATCTGTTATTCCCTTTTTGCTTCAAACGCGCACACACACACACAGTCACGAGCACCACGCTGACAGCAGTGCAACTGTTCTCCTGAAATGAAAGAGCTTCTCAGATGGGCTCCTCTGGCCATGCTGCAAATGCCAGCACACAGAGGAATAAACACAAGATTAACTTTCATCCCAAGAGGAAATGCTTTGAAGAAAGGCTTTTGAGGGGAGCCCCTGAAGAATAGTGTCCTGAGGGTGAGTATTTTTCTTTTGATTATACCCATCTGCCATGATTTGGCTGGTGATATAACAGGGGCCGCTTTAGTAGAGGTTCATGGGAGCAATTACACCCACAGAAATCCCACATCTGTGGCTCCAATCCTGTGTGGTGACTGGGGTCCACCAGCTATCCACATCACGCAGGTTTGGCCTAGCTGCCACTCAGTCAGCCGGACTGGGTGGCTTGAGCAAAACTGATCTAATGGCACTGAGACCCCATATGCAATGCCCAGACGGAGGATCTGGACCCAGCTCTGTTGGACAGAAACTGCTGCTTCTGAGGGATGGAATCTCTCCAGCCTCTCCAACCCGAACTTCCCTTCTTCAGTGCCCCAGGATTAGGGTTGCAGTGCCAGAGTGGAGGGCACTGCTATGGTTGGTTTGTGCTCCCAGTACTCTTAAGGAGGATGAAAGTCTCAAGGGAACAGAGCATTCAATGGGAGCAGAGGGAAACCATCCCGTGGTTGGGACCCTCCTCCCAGAGGATGTTGCGGTATCCTCTCACACTGAGGATACCTCTGAGGGGAAGGGAATGCCAGTTCGGAAGAGGCAGGTGTTAGTAGTGGGTGATTCGATCGTTAGAAACATAGATAGTTGGGTTTGTGATGACCGGGAGAACCGTATGGTCACTTGCCTGCCTGGTGCGAAGGTTGCGGATCTCTCGAGGCATCTAGATAGACTTATGTGTAGTGCTGGGGAGGAGCCGGTGGTCGTGGTACATGTAGGTACCAATGACGTAGGAAGGGTAGGAGAGATGTCCTGGAGGCCAAATTTAGGCTGCTAGGAAAGAGACTGAAATCCAGGACCTCTATGGTGGCATTCTCGGAAGTGCTTCCAGTTCCACGTGCAGGGCCAGGTAGGCAGGCAGAGATTCAGAATCTCAATGCGTGGATGAGATGATGGTGTAGGGAAGAGGGGTTTGGATTTATTAGGAACTGGGGACACTTTTGGGAGAGGGGGAGCCTATACAGGAAGGATGGGCTCCACCTAAACCAGTGGAACCAGACTGCTGGCACTAAACATTAAAAGGCCGTAGAGCAGTTTTTAAACTGAGAGATGGGGAAAGCCGATTGGTGTGGAGATGCACGTAAATCGGAGGAGACTTCTCTTAGAGGAGAATCCATTGATAGAGATTCTCTAAGCTGTAGTCAGAAAGAGAGGAGGAGAGAGGGCAAACCATGGGCCAGAGCAGACAAAAATCGCGTACAAAGGAATCCAATGCATCAGGGAAGGGCAGACAAATAAGCAGTGGCAAATTTTTAAAGTGCTTCTACACAAATGCTAGAGTCTGACTAATAAGATGGGTGAACTAGAGTACCTAGTATTAAATGAGGAGATTGACATAATAGGCATCACTGAAACCTGGTGGAACGAGGAAAATCTGTGGGACACAATCATACCGGGATATAAAATATATCGAAAGGATAGAGCAGGCCGGGTGGGTGGCGCAGTAGCACTGTATGTGAAAGATAATGTAGAATCAAATGAAATAAAAATATTAAATGAATCAACATGTTCAATAGAATCGCTATGGATAGTAATTCCATGCTCCAAAAATAAGAAATTAGCAGTAGGGATATATTACCGACCACCTGACCAGGACAGGGATACTGACATTGAAATGCTGAGGAGATTAGAGAGGCTACCAAAACAAAGAACTCTATAATAATGGGGATTTTAATTACCCCCATATTGACTGGATACATGTCACCTCAGGAAGAGAAGCGGAGATAAAATTTCTCAATGGCTTAAATGACTGCTTCTTGGAGCAGCTGGTGCAGGAACCCACAAGGGAGAGGCAATTCTCGATTTAGTCCTGAGTGGAGCGCAGGATCAGGTCCAGGAAATAACCGTTACAGGACCGCTTGGGAATAGTGACCATAATATAATAACATTCAACATTCCTGTGGTGGGAAGAACACCTCAGCAGACCAGCACCCTGGCATTTAATTTCAAAGGGAATTACACAAAAATGAGGAGGTTAGTTAAACAGAAATTAAAGGCACAGTGACTAGAGCCAAATCCTACAAGCTGCATGAAACTTTTAAAGACACCATAATAGAGGCCCAACTTAAATGTATACCCCAAATTAAAAAACATAGCAAGAGACCTAAAAAGAGTCACTAACCACCATGTAAAAGAAGCAGTGAGGACAAAAACGTATCTTTTAAGAAGTGGAAGTCTGATCCTAGTGAGATAAATAGAAAGGAACATAAACACTGTCAAATCAAGTGTAAAAATGTAATAAGAAAAGCAAAAAAGATTTTGAGGAACAGCTAGCCAAAAACTCAAAAGAAATAACAAAATGTTTTTAAGTACATTAGAAGCAGGAAGCCTGCTAAAAACCTGTGGGTCCCTAGACGATCGAACTATAAAAGGCGCGATCAAGGGACGATAAAGCCATTGCGGAGAAACTAAATGATTTATTTGCTTCAGTCTTCACGGCTGAGGACGTTGGGAGATTCCCAAATCTGCACCGTCCTTTGTGGGTAATGAATCTGAGGAACTGTCCCGGATTGAAGTGTCATTAGAGGAGGTTTTGGAACAAATAGAAAAACTTAATGTTAACAAATCTCCGGGACCGGATGGCATTCATCAAGGGTTCTAAAAAGAACTCAAATGGGAAATTGCTGAACTATTATCTGTGGTTTGTAACCTATCCCTTAAATCGGCTTCCGTACCTAATGACTGGAAGGTAGCCAACGTGACACCAATATTTAAAAAGGGCTCTAGAGGCGATCCGGGCAATTACAGACCGGTAAGTCTAACTTCAGTACCGGGCAAATTAGTCGAAACAATAGTAAAGAATAAAATTGTGAAGCATGTAGAAGAACATAATTTGTTGGACAAAAGTCAACATGGGTTCTGTAAAGGAAATCCTGTCTTACTAATCTATTAGAGTTCTTTGAAGGGTTAACAAACATGCGGACAAAGGGGATCCAGTAGATATAGTATACTTAGATTTCCAGAAAGCCTTTGACAAGGTCCCTCACCAAAGGCTCTTGTGTAAATTACATGGCCATGGGATAAGAGGAAGGTCCTTTCTTGGATTGAGAACTGGTTAAAGACAGGAAACAAAGGGTAGGAATAAATGGTAAATTTTCAGAATGGAGAGGGGTAACTAGTGGTGTCCCCAAGGGTCAGTCCTAGGACCAACCCTGTTCAACTTACTCATAAATGATCTGGAGAAAGGGTAAGCAGTGAGGTGGTAAAGTTTGCAGATGATACCAAACTGTTTAGGATAGTCAAGACAGAAGCAGACTGTAAGGGACTCCAAGAAGATCTCACCAAACTGAGTGATTGGGCAACAAAATGGCAAATGAAATTTAATGTGGATAAGTGTAAAGTAATGCACATCGGAAAAATAACCCCAACTATACGTACAGTATGATGGGGGCTAATTTAGCTACGACAAATCAGGAAAGAGATCTTGGAGTTATCGTGGACAGTTCTCTGAAAACTTCCACACAGTGTGCAGCGGCGGTCAAAAAGGCAAATAGGATGCTAGGTATTATTAAGAAAGGGATAGAAAATAAGACCCAGAATATCTTACTGCCCCTGTATAAAACTATGATACGCCCACATCTTGAATACTGTGTACAGATGTGGTCTCCTCACCTCAAAAAGATATTTTGGCCTTAGAAAGGGTTCAGAAAGGGCAACTAAAATGATTAGGGGTTTGGAACGGGTCCCATATGAGGAGAGGTTAAGCGACTGGGACTTTTCAGTTTAGAAAAGAGGAGACTGAGGGGATATGATAGAGGTGTATAAAATCATGAGTGGTGTGGAGGCGGATAAAGAAAAGTTATTTATTAGTTCCTAAATAGAAGAACTAGAGGACACCAAATGAAATTAATGGGTAGCAGGTTTAAAACTAATAAAAGAAAGTTCTTCTTCACACAGCGTGTAGTCAGCATGTGGAACTCCTTGCCAGAGGAGGCTGTGAAGGCTAGGAATATAACAGTTTAAAGAGAAGCTAGATAATTTCATGGAGGTTAGGTCCATAAAAGGCTATTAGCCAGGGGATAAAATGTTATCCTTGGCCTCTGTTTGACAGAGGCTGGAGAGGATGGCAGGAGACAAATCGCTTGATCATTGTCTTCGGTCCACCCCTCTGGGGCACCTGGTACTGGCCGCTGTCGGCAGACAGGATACTGGGCTAGATGGACCTTTGGTCTGACCCGGTACGGCCGTTCTTATGTTCTTATGTTCTTATGTCCCTTGGCAGGGGGAGGAGGAGGAAGCAGCAGAGTGTGCCCATTGAATCAGGAGGCGACAACCACCTCTGATCGAAGAGTACTTCTCCATTTGGACTCATTAGGAGTGTTGTGATGCATTAGCTCTGTAAGGCCCATCCTGTAACAGCAATTGATAACTAGATCAGGCCTCTTGGGTGCCAGTTGGGTCAGATGGTGATATCTGGCTAGCCTGTGGAGAGTGGAAAGCTATCACTCATATACTGATGGGTTGCTCAAGATTTAGCGTTGGACAGTTAGGTGTTTCAGGGATCATTCCATTTAGTGGGGGCTAGACTGAACTCTAGACCGTCGAAGCTTTCTGTTACTTTTTTTTTTTCTGGCTTACACTATCTTTTGATGGATCCTCTTGAGAGAACCCCTCCCCCCCCTTTTTATGGGTTGGCTCCCCATTCTTACACCCTGAAAGTGGTATCTCTGTTACAGTTGGCTGGGCAAGTTTCAGTAGAACCATATGGAATATGCTCTTCTGTTAAAGTCAAGATGCTTCACGAAATCAAGTTGTTTGTGAGCTTTTTGCCAGAATTTCATTTTGGAAGAAAACCAAAACAAGTTCCCAAAATGTCGAAACAACCCATTTTGATGTTTTGTGAATGAAATTATTTGATTTAAAGTTATTTTAATTTCGAATGTTTGGGTTTGTTACACAGTTTTATTTTTTTTTATTATCTCACACAATAAAAAGGTGAAATTGAAACACCGATCGACCTGAAAATAATCTTTTTCAGAATTTTCTTTTGAGGAAAATTTCAACATTTTCAGTTTTTGTTCTGACTTAGAACAAAATTGTATTTTAAAATCTCAAAATGCTTTACTCCCTTTGTTACTTCAGGCTAAATGCCTGCAATGTGCTATCCTGAGGCATGCAGCTGACAACTTTCTCAGGGATGGTCTATACTAGAAGATTAGTTTGATGCAGTAATATCATTTAGAGCTGTGAAAAATCCACACCCTGAGTGACTTAGTTAAGTTGACTTAAGTCCCCATGTAAATAACATTAAGTATTGACCTAGCAACTGCCTCTCCTGGAGGTAGATTTACCACAGCAATGGGAGAAACCTACCCACTGCTGTAGTAAATGTCTATATTGAAGCACAGCAGCAGTATTTAAGTGTAGATATAGGGTTACCAGATGGGTTTCAAAAAAATACTGGACACACCACACGTGATCTCAGAACGGGAGCGGGGGAGCAGCCGGGAGGGGAACGGGGCTGGCTGGGAGGGGTTGGGAGTGGGGCTGGCCAGGGGAGATTGCGGGGAGGGGAGACTGGCCGGCGGGAGCACGGATGGCCGGGAGGGGTTGGGGGCGGGGCTGGCTGGGGGGGAACTGGCTGGCGGGAAGCAGGGTTGGCCAGGAGAGGGTTAGGGGGAACGGAGCTAGCCGGGGAAGATTGGGGATGGGGGGGACCGGCCAGCGGGAAGCAGGGTTCCGGCGGGGCGCACGGGCAAGTCCGGCCCCGGGGATTCCACTTAAGCACTTTACTGTTGGGTCTAGGCTTAATGGCTTGTGTGATAAGGAGAACTCACTTTTTGACTTGTACAAAACATTAGTGAAAATTTTAAAAATATACTAACTAAATAACTGTGGTACCATTAATGTTCAGTAAAGATCGATGGAACTGGATTTGGATTGCCCTTGCTGGAAACTGTGACTGGATTTAGAATCTTCCAGTTTGTCAGCTAAAGGGCCACCAAAAAACCCCACAACCCTGCACTGAATTAAGTTAGTGTGCATTATAAGAGAACCTACCTTTGTTTTGACAGTGCTTATTCTAGCATTAGTGTATTAGAAGAAAAAAGTCAGTGTTTAGGAATTGGAAGTAAAATATTTAAGTATTTAAAATTATATTTCAGATGACATTTTGTAAGGCATACAGGAATCTTAATAGGATTTTTAGTTTAACAAATGGATATCACCTTGTTCTCAACTGTTGTGTTACTGTAATACATAAATGATGCTGAGATTAGTAATTACATGCCTTTCTCACAGTTTCTCAGCCTTATTTTAATAAACACTTTGCGGATAAATCAGGAGTGTTGATGTTGCTCAAGAAACTTGTCACACAAAAAGTTTTATCTTAATGGCACTGTGCATTTAGACTGTAATAACTGTGCAGTCTTTCATCATCTTTAAATCCTTTGGGTCAGAAAACATAATTTCTTATCGCATGAGAAATTCTGACACTTTACAATCTGCAGTTTTGTTCCAATTTGGAACTAAATGTTGAATATGAAGTTTTTCTATTGGAGCGGAAATTCAAAAAAGTTTCCGTTTGGAAACATTGAATCTTTTTGAGCCTGTCAGATAATTTCAGCATTGTGGTTTTCTATCTGATACAATGTTAAAATGTGTAAAAGTCAAAACAAAATTAAATTATTGAGCTAAAATATTCTGACACTCTTCTGATTTCATCAATCGGTACTGCAAAACATGTAGGTTTCAACAAAGTTAAATTTTCTAATGGAAAAAACTGTTGAAAAAGTTGACAATCTTAGCCTCTGTACCAGATAATGCTGTGTCACCCAGGTGTAAATCTGGAGTAACTCCACTGCTTTCAGATAGACAGAGGTCATTATCTATCTCAGAGTCTACGGTGGAAACTTCAGTATCCCTGTATGTTTCATTGTGAGCAGTGATAGTTTATATAATGTCAAGGTCCTTATCAGTAAAGAAGAAAATGAAACAAATCCTTGTTGGTAGGATTGGAACAACAACATCCAATATCGGTACCATTGGCAACTGCTACGTTTGGTAAAGTATTTTAATAGCCTAGATCCATGCTTGTATGCATTATAGTAGGAGAAGCCAATTATTAATTTTTCAGAGGGATCAGGGAAAAGAAAATTGATCTGAAATGGAGAAAATGAATGGTCTTAGATCTTAGCTAGTGGCAGTAGCTGGTGGCAGTAGTTTTTAAAGAACTAGTGTCGCTTACGGCTTCCAGTCCACTGAATCTGCACACTTATTATTTTTTTTTATTGATAGCATATCTTTATGCCCTCTTTCTGTTTTAATTTGAAGATTTATTATGGCTTTACTTCCACTGTCTATAAGCTAATGGTTTCCCCTCCAAAATATGACCTAATGTAAAATGCTGAGAGGGGATTAGCTATGCCTCTTTTCTCTTTACCTACTGTATACTTTTCTGACACATTAGATTAACTTTCAGCCCCAGGCTAATCTGTCAAAGAAATGGGGGAATGTTTCCTTATATGATGGATTTGCCAAAGGCTGAGTTTTGAAACAAGTTAGGTATTGCTTCTTACACAAAAGTAATTTCTCCCTGCTAAGAGAGCTATCACTGAATCAGCTGAACGGGAGACTCCGACTTGCATTTCTAGGTTCTGATCTGAAAATCTTGCAACAGGCATTTTTTTTAATAAACTCCGCTGCCACAAAGGAGCTCTGGCAGTATAACTCTGGGGGAACGCTCAGCAATATAAGGTCAAAATAATTTCCTTGAGGAGATCAGAAAAGCAATATGTATTTTTTAAAAAAAACTTTCCATGTATAACTTCAGCACCGTTATCACATTGGATGAATATACTGCTGCAAAGTTAGATCAATAGGTCAGCCCTCAGCATGCAGACGGACCTCTGCTAGCATCACCACATCCGTCCATAACAGTAACAAAAATGTCCGACTCAATTTACCGTCTAATCTGAAAGATAAGAAGTCACTCATTATGCCCTCCAGTTGGCCTCAGTTTGTGTTGGTAGCGTAGAAATGGGGAGCTGCATAACCAAAACCTTTTCTTCACAGCATGCCAGCTCCAAAAGGAAAATCGATACCCAGCATGGAAAGCAAATCCAACAAAGTAACAAAGCCTGGTATTTCTTCACAAATGACTAAACATGATGTCTATCAAAGGCATCCCCTAAGAAGCATTCCAGACAATCGCACAACAGTCAGACTGCTGCTGGGCAACTCACTGGGTAAAATGAAGTCATGGCTCACTCAGTCAGCGCTCCCTTTGCTGGGCAGTGGCGAGAAGCAGCAGAACGTGTTTCTTTCCTCCTCCTGTGTTGGCTGGTGGAATCCCTTTTCAGATCCCTGTGGGAGGACAGGAGGTTAATTTGGTTACAATTGAGAGAAGAGCAGAGGTGCAAGGAAATCTCAGTTCCTGCTGCCCCCTCTGGCCTCTTCAGGTGTTCTCAAGAGTTGAAGAATTGTGTCAGCCTCTTAGGCTACATCTAGACTGCAGGAATTTGTCGGCAGAGGCAATGCAAATGAAGTGCTCATTAGCATTTCTCACGCTGCCATTTGCATAGTCTCTTCCGATCCTTTTTGCAGAAGAGGTTTTTGTGCAAAAAAAAAAAAGCAGTGTAGACGACCCATCAGCTGCTGTGGGAGCATCCGCAGCCCCCGGAACCGCTGCTGCCTCCTGAAAAAATGAGTACGGGTTCTTTCGAAAAAGGTTTTTTTGTTATTTTTTTTTTTAAAGAACCACGTCTAGACTGCAGTTTCACTTTCGAAATACCCTTTTTCGAATCAGCGATCGGTCGCGAATATGCAAATGAAGCGTGGGATATTTAAATCCGCGCTTCATTTGCACTTTCGATTGGGCTCATTTACATCCCTCTTTTGACAGAGGGATGTAGTCTAGATGTGCCCTTAGTGTGGTCATATACTTGCACAAAGATAGGAGCCAGATTCTACACTGGTGGAAATGGTCAGTGGGATTCGGCTTAATAGAGCAATTAATAGGTGTCTTTCTGTGGTCTGTGTTGTTCAAGTTTTAGACCATCATGGGCTATGTCTACACAGCAGCATTATTTCGGAATAACTGATGTTATTCCGAAATAACGAAGAGTGTGTCTACACTGCAAGCCATTATTTTGAAATACTGTTGAGCTGGAGGACTTCTTACTCCAACTCCTAACCCTCATTTTACGAGGAGTAAGGGAAGTCGAAGGAAGAGTGTTCTTCCTTTGACTTCCTGCTGTGTAGCCAGTGCCAAAAGCTGAATTATTTTGACTTCAGCTATACAATTGACGTAGCTGAAGTTGCATAGCTTAATTCAACTTTTGCCCTGCTGTGTAGATGTGCCCACGATGACCTCTTCTGGCCTTAAAATTAACTTCATCTATGAAAATCGCCACAGCTCTATTAAAATTGAGAGGTACACGCCAATTTGCGTCAGCTTAGGATCTGGCCTAAACAAAATATGTAGTCTATGAAATTAATTTAGTCACAAAATATATTTGAAAATTTTCAGCCTTAGACAAATGACTTTTACCTTTTGTAATACGTTTTGCTCTCTGTATTTACTAAACATGCTTTCAATTCCTATGCTACTGCCTGTAGTTTTAGGTTTGTCCTCACTTCAAGCTGGGGGTGTAATTCTTAGCTTGAGGAGACATACACGAGCTGAGATCAAGCTGGTGTATGTTAGAAGCTGAATGTAGCCCGGGGATGTGAAAGTGGGAGGAGCTGATTTAGAGGAGGTGGGTATATATTTGGAGCAGCTAGCTCTTTGCACTGCTGCCGCTACACTCTCTCTTTTGTGCACTAGCTTGAGCAAACCTCATGCAGGTCTGTCTCCTAGAATTTAAAATTACACCTCCTGCTTGAAGTGGAGGTGTACTTTTAAATAGGGATGTGATAGTGTAAACATGTAACTGATGAGCCTGGGATCATCAATTAACCTTCATGGTTACATGCAGCCCCCCGCCTCCACTGCTGCCTTTGTGTCAGAGACTGTGGCACAGGGGAGGCGTCAGAAGCCAGTGTGCGAAGAGCCAGCTTTTAGTCCAGCTTCTCGTGCATACTGGCTCCAGTGAGGCCTCCTGTCCTTCCTCCCGGTACTGCTGCTTCTGTATCAGAGGGATAGGGCTTGGTGGTATGGTATAGCGGCTTCCAGGAAGCCGTTTCCCCCTCAAAGTGTAAATGGGTAACCACTGAAATTTTCAGCTGCTACACATTTACCTAAATACACACATTTTAACATCCCCCTACCCTTAAATAGAAAAATAGAATTCCTGATATCATTTGTTGTATTGAATCCCTTAATCCTCTGCCCCCACCAAAAAACATAACCAGAGTGTCTTCATGGTCAATTAATGAATGATAAATGTACAGTACAAGTGCCTGATGGCCCCAGTTGTCTTATAGTTACAGTAAAGTAGCAGTTATAGTTCAGAGGAGCCATGATGAGATAGGAAGTACAGTTCAATACTAGTTTTTTATTAAGCTTTTTGCTGCCAGTTAGATTCTTTGGGTGTACAGTGTAAGTGGAAAGCTGCTGTTCATCTCTTGGGCTCATGGTGGGCTTATGAGGGGGAATGAAGCGTAGAAGCTCACAGGTTTAAAAGCTTAAGGAACATGAATAACGAACTTCACATCCCCCCTGAAATCACAGCGAATGAAATTGCAATGTGACCTATTGATCTCGTTCTGCAAGCTCTCCATGTGACTTTCTGCTGTGTGACTCAGTCATAGGAGGGGAGGGGAAAGAAGGGATTTCTGTCAGCTTTTCTTTAAGTTGGCCAACATAGAAACGAATAAAACTTTAAAAATGAGTGGTCCTCTAGCACCTTAGAGACTAACAAAAAATTTATATAGTATCATGAGCTTGTTAGTCTCTACGGTGCTACAGGACTATACTTTTTTTTTTTTAAGTTACAGACTAACACAGCTACCCCTCTGAGACATAGAAACTAATAGGAAACAGATAGAGAGACATGCTCACATTTAAAATCTTATTTGACTTCGGTACATTGCAGGACTCCTGATTTCACACACCACAGTAAAATGCAATGGAAAAGAGGAATAAGCTGAAAATCTTCAACTGCCGGAAACAGAGGAAAGGGAATAGGAGACATTCATTGCTGTAGTTGCAAGCTCTTAGGACAGGGGTGGGCAAATACCAGCCTGCAGGCTGGATCCTGTCTGCCAGGATTAGCTCCTGGTGGCACCCACCACTGTATTTACCTGCACAGCTGCAGGTACCAGCGATCACAACTCACGTTGGCTGTGGATCACTGTTCCTGGCCAATCGGATCTAAGGGAAGCAGTGTCCCGGTCTGCGCCGCTTCCCACCACTCTCATTGGCTAGGAACTGGCATCCTCAGCCAATGCGAGCTGCGATCGATGGTACCTGCAGACATGCAGGTAAATATAGTGGCGGTGGTCCACCAGGTGCTAACCCTGGCAAACTGCTGCCATATTATTTCCCACCCTTGTCCTAGGGTGTTATCTTCTACAGCTATTTGTTTTTAAAGTACATTGGAATTTCGGTGACAAACCAAATGAAATGTACTTTCAAAGAAGGTGCTATTTTTGCCCTTGCAAACATGTACATGCAGTTGTTTAACAAAATGCCATTTCATGGGACCAACAAATGGGGTGAAAGGGATTTAGATGATTTGCACACTGGAAATTACTTGGGGCAAATCCTTCCTTCTATCCCCTATGCTAAGGCTAAGTGGCGGGTGCCGAGTGAGAGGGACAGGGTTTGGTAAACAATGGAGTCCCCTACATAGAATGACAACAGGGCTGTTCTGGCTGTTACAGATGCCTTGGCTATAGTTGTGTCCACAACCACAGCGGGCTGATAAAAGGCTGGTGGATCTTGTTAACAGAAGATTCATGAGTGCCCATGTATCTCTGGTGAGTTGAACATATAGAAGACCTGCAGGAGGTCCTACTTTTGGCTTTTTACTCCCCACCCCAGTCATCATGGAAATACATGTATTCTACCTACTGCAGGGTTTGCCTTTATGCAGTTATTTGCTATTCATTTGCAAGTCCTGGGAAAGGGGAAAAAATATTGAAGGCGATCTAGCTATGTAAGACTCCCCTTTGAACTAAACAATAAGAAGTTTGTTTCAGGAGATTAACAGGTGAGGAATTACTCCAGGCTCCTTTAAAAGGGACACAGTGGATTCACTAGAGCTGAGAGAGAAACTTTTTTCCCCATCCAAAGCAAAACTAACATTTTTGGCATTTGTCCAGTTTTGCAATGGTTCAAGTTATTTCACAGTAGAGAAGTGCTCAAATTTCATGGATAATGAGATTAAGAAACTGTTTTTCCAACTGCAAACAGTTCTCTCCAATGCAGCAGAAAAAGTCAATGTGGGCCAAGTTCCAAAAGAAAATAATTAAAATAACTCCCTTCTGAGTGCAGCACTGGTGGTGGATGGAAGTGCTAATGTGGAAACCAGTCAGTGTGTCTGGGGTGGAGCTATCAGCTTGGAAGGGATGGAAGTGTCTGTCTTCACTGAGGGCCTGGATATATCTCCAAAATATTTTGGGTAAGGCTTAAACATCCCTCAGACAAGTTTCTAATATTTCTTTCAGACTTGGATGTGAGGGTCTTATAATTCTAGATGCTTTGACTCTGTGGACCCAGATAATGGGTTCTTGGCCATTCTATCAGAAACACATTCATGAAAACATTCCAGTCTTAACAAAATACTTTGGCTTGTATTCTCTCTCTCTGTCTCGGAACTGTTGGCTCCTAATTGAGGAAGAAGGTGAGAAAGCAGGGAATGTGCAGACCGAATTCATCAGAGTGAATTTAATTTTTAAAAATGTGCATACCAAGGCAGGTTCAGAGGCTATCCCCGAATCCAAAATGAGGGGCTGAAAAATCAGTGTAGTAGATTATAGAGCATTCAAGATGGTGCTATTGGCATGATGGAATAGAGATGAGCCATTGAATTTTTACTGAAGTACCGGAGTAGTGAGGAGAAATTATGATAGATGTTCTCATGCTAGGGTGGAACTTGTGCAAGTACTGTACTTCTGAAGTGATACCAACCCAGATCCTGAGCTGTTATTCACTTGACTGCATCAGACCAGGTCTGCACACGTACAGCTTACAATGGAATGGCTGTATCAGCCAGGGATGTTAAAAACAAACAAACAAACAAACAAACAAAAAACAAACCCATAGCCTGATGATATAGCTAGATGCTGCTTCCAGTGTAGATGCAGCACAGAAATCGTCTTATGTTGTCATGTGGGGAGGCTGTTCCTAGGCTGGCAGAACTCCTGTTGGCATGGATTGTGGGTATAATAGGGAGCTATACCAGCATAGGCTCTGTAGTGCAGGTGTAGCCTCAGTTTTGACTAAACTTTTGTTAGGAAGGTTTTTTTTTAATCCAGAATAGAATTTCTGCTCAAAATGACAGAGAGAGAGAGACTGACCCTAAATGCTGGGGGTTATGGCTCTCACCTTGGATGTGAGTGAGCCAGGGTCAGATCCCTTCTCTGTCTGATTTAGGCCAAGGTCTCGAACCTGCCTCCCACCTCCCGTATGAGTGCCCTGGCTAGTATGGGTCAGGAGGGACTATCTCTCTCTTCTTGAATAATTTCAGAAGGTCTCATTTCTGTCCCAGTGCTGTATAGGAAAAATTTTTAAAATCTCAACAGTTTTCAGAGGGTGGGAAACTTCCTGTTCAGCCTTACTAAGGAGTGCTCAGCACAGCGTGAGGCAAAGGGTGCAAAGCTAGATTTTTGCCCCTGATTTTGGGATGGTCTATGTCAGGCTGGTCCCCTCAACTCAGTGCAGAAAAACTCGGGGCTTCCACAGCAGCCAGGGATTGCTGAGCGACAGTGAAACCTTTTCCTCTGGCCAGGCCTCCTGTGTCAGCCAAATGAAGAGGCCAGGTGGCCCTGTGCCCCCGGAGGGATCCCTAGATGCAGGAAAGAGTCGGCCAAGGATGGTTAAGGAAGCTGTGGGACAGCTTTGTGTTGGTGGCATGGTGCAAAAGTGCCCTTACACAGCTGAGGTTTTAGCCCACTGCCTGTAACTGTATCTCCTAAGCTGTGAACTCTGGGCTGACCAGTGGACAATCAGTAAATTCAGGAAATGTCATTGTATGCCGACTGTAAGAGGAATTCAGCGATGAATTAGGAAGAGTAATATACTGCTCCCTTTACTGAATGGAAAAAAAACCCTACCCACATTAAAAGTAGTGTTTCAGTCCTTGAGTCCAAACACACACTATATAAAATATCTCCAGTTCTCCCTTCCCAGAGCTGCAAACATGAGAGCTCTCACAAAACCCCTGGCCACCTTGCCCCCACCTCTCAGTAGAGCTTTAATAAGCTGAGTGCTGTAATATTCTTTTATTGTTACTCTTAGTAAATGTATAGTAGCATATAACTAGCAGAGCAGAGGGGAGGATTTCACAGCCAACAACTGGTACAATGAATTTAGCCCTTTTTACCTTTTTGCAAGCTTGGCTTTTACAAATTTGTTCATTGATCAGTTTCTGAAAATGTTTCATCCTGTGGATTGTTCACAGACTCTCAATGGTAAGTGCCTCAGGATTACATAAGAATGGTCAGACTGACAGGATATTTGGCTAGGCAGACTAGTGTCTGATGTCAGATGTTTCAAAGGGGATGAACAGAACAGGGAAATTTGTTGATGATCCATTCAGAGGTGAAAGGACAATACCTGTAGGAAATTTAAGTTACTATCACAACCTGCCCCCCTCTAGGGGGTACTAAACACGTTGGGGGTGCGGCATTGGCCATACAGCAGTACCTGTAAGAAATGTAAGTGAGGGAGGGGTGGCTCAGGGCGGAGGGTTTGAATGTGTGGGAGGTACAGAAGTTGGGGCTGGGGATGGGAATGTAAGAGTCAAGGTGGGGATGTAGGGGGAGGCTCAGGGTTTGGGGGGTGCAGGAGTCAAGGTTGGGGTGTATGAGGAGGCTCAGGGCAGGGGGTTGGAATGTGGGGGTGCAAGGAATCTAGGAGTCAAGATTGGGTTGTATGCAGAGGAGGCTCAGGGCAGAGGGCAGGGTGAGTGCAGGAGGACAAGGGCGACATTTCAGGGGAGGGGGGGCTGCAGCTGCACTTACCCTGGTTGCTGAGTGGGGTTTTTTTTTTTTTCTGTTTGCTGACTAGGGAGCCAGGCAAAGTGCACAGCCTGTGTCCTTCCTTCTCTGCCCTCCCCTGGGCAGCCAGGAGTGAGAGCAGGCTGCACTTTGCCTCGCTGCCTAGTTTAAAAAAAAAAAAACCCACACATTCAGTGGCAGGGTAAGTGCAGCTGCACTCCTCCTCTCCCCCCCCCCATCCTGAAATGGCAGCAAGGGGGTGGGGAGCGCCCAGCTGGGGCAGACCCGGATGCTCCTCCCTCTCCCCTTATGCCAGCCAGCCCCCTCTAACATACCACGCTGTCTGCTTGTAGCTCCACAGCGTGCAGGAAGCTGGGCTAGGAGTGCCCTGCCTCTCCCCCTGCAGCGAAGTACCCCAGCTGGCTAGTTTTCTTTTTCCAGAATGTCGCACTGGCTTACTTTCACCTCTGGATTCATTCCCTGTTTGCTCAGGCCCAGCTTCTGGCGGTTAGAGGTTTAGGGACATACCCAGAATGGGGTTGAATCATGACCATCTTGACTAATATCCATTGATGGACCTATCCTCCATGAATTTATCTAGGTTATTTTTTAAAATCCAGTTGTACTTTTGATTCATAACATCGCCTGGCAGTGAGTTTCACAGGTTGACACTGTTGCATGAAGAAGTACTTCCTTATGTTAGGTTTAATTTCATTAATTAATTTCATTGGGTGACCCCTGGTTCTTGTGTTGTGAGAAGGGGTAAACAGTACTTCCTGAAATTGACACACCTGCCAGGCAATTCACCATGCGGTTCTCTTGCTTATCGCAAACCCAACTATACTTTTTAATAATCAAATCTTCCATTATCATCACCTATTTGTTCCTAATAACAGGGGTCCCTCCCAGAGAGAGATCCTCAGTGTGAGAGAGTACCAGGACATCACTGGAAAGTAGAATCCTAAGTATGGGATTGTTGCCTTCCGCTCCAGCTTGATGTTCTTCTCTGAGACTTTCCTCCTTCATAGCACAGACTGTTGGACTTGGGGTGGGACTGGTCTTCTGGGTCCCAGAAAGTCTCATCTGTGTACCTCTCTGTCCCCTTTAGGTTCCTCCAGTTCAGTCATACTGGTCTCAAGGGACTCTACTCAGTGTCTGAGGGCCATGAGCTTCTTGTACAGAATGCTCACATATATGCCACCTGCACACCAGGCAAGTAATCATAAATGCTGCATTCAGGGCAATAAACTCACTCTGCTGCTGGACTCCTGCTTGCATCATTTTGATTCTAGCAGCAGCTTGGATGGTTTGGTTTGGTTTTTCTAGGTTTGTGTGTGTGTTTTTTGCGTGTGGATTATTAGGGGTTTCTGGCTGTCACACTCCCTCACAAAACTCTCTTCTATTTGCTGCTTCTGTTCACTAGCTCTTCTAGTCACTTGTAAGCTGACTTTTTAAACCCCTGTTCTCCCTGAGTTAGTCCTGTGCCCTTGTCAAGGGAGTCTTAAAGTGATTAGTGATCAAAGGATGGCAGGCTGGAGCCTCATTTGCAAATATACCATCTATTATTAGTCACCTAGCACACATGATTGATCTGCTCATTGACTGGGTAACTCTTGAACCCCTGGGCTATGTCTACACTCGCGGCTTCTTGTCGGAGAAATATGCAAATGAGGCTAAGCGTGGAATATTGCAGAGCCTCATTTGCATACCTAATGAGCCACCGTTTTTGCAGAAGAGGCTCTTGTGCCAGAAGGAGGTGTCTACACTGCCCCTTCTTGTGCAAGAAAAACCCTCTTGCGCAATGCCGTTATTCCTGAAAATAATCAGCGTAGCGGCATTGCGCAAGAGGGTTTTTCTTGCGCAAGAAGGAGCAGTGTAGACAGCTCCTTCTGGCTCAAGAGCCTCTTCTGCAAAAATGGTGGCTCATTAGGTATGCAAATGAGGCTCGGCGATATTCCACGCTTAGCCTCATTTGTTTATTTCTCGCGCAAGAAGCCGCGAGTGTAGACATAGCCCTGGAGATCTTTCAAGGTAGTCCCACAAATACTTCTGGTGTGAATACTTGTGCAAATACTCTCGATATGGTGAGCTCATGACACTCCTCTTTGCACAAGTGGTTTCCGTGAGTAAAAACTTGACTACTTGTGCAGGATGAATGGAAATAGCTGCAAATACCAGCCAAGTGAATTCACAGTTTTTATTCAGATCAGTGCTCCTGGGCATGCTTTTTAGTATATAAATATACATATATTTAGAGTTTAACCCAATCTCTTTATTAGTATCCTATGAATATGTCTACCCTGTAGTTTAAATACCTGCAGCAGGCCTGTGGCAGTTGGCTCAGGTTACTGGGCAGTTTAATTGGAGTGTAGACATTTGGGCTCTGAGGTCCTGCAACGTCTGTACCACAGTTAAACAGCCCTGTTGCCCTAATCCCACAAGCCTAAATCAAGGAGGATGCAAAGAGGGCAACTTCTCTGGGGGCCCAGTGACTCAAAGGGCCTGGGGTTCTGGTTGTTGTTACTGCTATGGCAGCAGTGCCCGGAGCCCTGAACCTTTTACATTGCCAAGCAGTGCTCTCCAGCAGGTGGCTCTTAGGGCTGCCTGGGGAGGTGGGTTTGCCACATGGCATGATCCAGACAGCGCTGGGGAGTGGGGGGCCGGCAATGGTCCAGGTGGTGCTGAGGGCCAGCTGCCCTTGCCCCTGCCCCTTCTGCCTGAGGCCCCACCCTTCTGGGAGTGTGGAGCTGCTCCCCACCCTTGCCCGGGGGCTCAGTGTGGCTGTCGACTGGCCAGCATGAACAATCTGTGAGTGTTTAAATTGCTCTGTAGACATAAGACTAAATTATACTCCTGAAAAATATGAATACAGTAAGTTGTGCCATGATATCCTGGACTGGGTTCTTGAATGGTGTTTGGTTACTTCTGCTAATTTGTAACAGGCTTTCCACTGTGGTTCTGCCGTATTACATAGACAAGCAAGTCAGCAGGAAAATGAGAGACACCTCACATTGGAAAAGCTGTCGCAAAAGGCATGGACATTTTTCTATCTTTTAATACCATATTTCTCAAAACTTTACTGAATTCTCCTTTAATGGTCACCATCTGAAAACTGCTGTTTGACCAGGTAGTAGTGAGTTCATTGCTTTGGGTGCAAAAAACTCTGCTATCTAGGAAAGGAACAGTCTCTCTCTAGTGAAGGTGATCTCTGATTGTTTGTGTGAATACCTCCATGGTGGGCCCTTCATCATTTTTATTGTGGATACAAAATATGTCTCCTGTGTAGCATCTGCACAGTGTTGGGTGAAAATTAAGTTGATTTAAAGCATTATATTTCAGATTAGTAATAAAGATTCTAATGGCAATGTTCTTTCACTTTAACCAATAGTCAGTCGCTTTTATTCAAAACAGTGCTTTTGTCTGCTTTTATAATCTAAATATTGCAGTCCTTAAAAAATCACTTTGAAAAAGAATTGAATTGTGCAGTTTCTTGACTTCAGATCCTAAATCATTCTGTTTTATATATGTCTATGCATTCTGTGCAAGCAGCCAATATTACTCCATTATCAAAATTCATCTGCCACTTTCTTTTTTTTTTTTCCTTTTTTCTTTTTTTTTTAAATATTAGTGGCCAACAGTTCTTCAGATGGCCATGGAAAAAAACCATTATGGCTTGACAGATCTTAGAACATAAGAATGGCATACTGGGTCAGACCAAAGGTCCATCTAGCCCAGTATCCTCACTGCTGGGAGTAGCCAATGACAGGTGTCCCAGAGGGAGTGAACAGAACAGGTAACCATAAAGTGATCCCTCTCCTGTCATCCATTTCCAGCCTCTGACAGAGGCTAGGGACATGATTCCAACCCATCCCAGCTAATAGCAATTGATGGACCTAACCTCCATTAATTTATCTAGCTTTTTTGGAACCCTGTTAAAGTCCTGGTCTTCACAACATCATCTGGCAAGGAGTTCCACAGGTTGGCTGTGTTCTGCATAAAGAAAAACTTCCTTTTGTTTGTTTTAAACCCTCTACCTATTAATTTTATTTGGTGATTCCCTAGTTCTTAGGTTATGGGAACAAATAAATAACTTTTCTTACTCACCTTTTCCACACCAGTCATAATTTTATAGACTTCTATTATATCCCCCCTTTTCTAAACTGAAAAGTCCCAGTCTTTTTAATCTCTCTTCATGTGGGACCTGTTCCACACCCCTAATCATTTTTGTTGCCCTTTTCTGAATCTTTTCTAATGCCAGTATATCTTTTTTGAGATGAGGTGACCACATCTGTATGCAGTATTCAAGATGTGGGAGTACCATGGTTTTATACAGAGGCAATAAGATATTCTCTGTCTTATTCTCTATCCCTTTTTTAATGATTCCTAACATTTTAACTGCTTTTTTTTTAGACTGCTGCTGCACATTGAGTGGATGTTTTCAGAGAACTATCCACAATGACTCCATGATCTCTCTCAAGTAGTTATAGTTAAATTAGTCCCCATCATATTTACGTGTAGTTGGGATTATTTTTTCTAATGTGCGTTACTTTATATTTATCAGCATTAAATTTCATTTGCCATATGGTTGCCAACTCACTTAGTTTAGTGAGATCTTTTTAAAGCTGTTCACAGTCTGCTTTGGTCTAACTAACCTGAGTAGTTTTTGCAAATTTTGCCACCTCACTGTTTACCCCTTTCTCTATTTATTTATAAATAGGTTGAATAGGATTGGTCCCAGTACAGACCTTTGGGGGACACCACTAGTTACCTCTTTCTTTTCTGAAAACTGACCATTTATTCCTACTCTTTATTTCCTGTCCTTTCACTAGGGATGTAAGTGACGTATCGGATAGTCAACTAGACCCTTGACTAGTCACCCTTCCCCCCCCCCCCGCTGCCTCTAGAGGTAGCAAGTGGGAGGAGCAGGAGCCGGTGCTGGGGGGAGCTGGCTTAAAAGCTGGTTCCCCCCAGAACCGTCTCCGTGGGGCCAAGGGTTAGTGGAGACTGGGCATGAGTTGGGAATCAGCTGATTCCTGGCTTGCATCCAGACCCAGGATACTGGGTCTCTGCTTTTTAAATGTATTAAGAGCCTGTTGGCTCTTAATACATTTAAAAAGCAGAAACGCAGTGTGGGGGACCCAGTGTGAGCCGGGAGTCAGCTAGCTCTGAATACATTTAAAAGGCTGGCTCTGAATACATTTCAAGGGCAGAGCTTCAGTGGGGTTAGCTCTTGGGGCTGGGAGCTAACCTTGCTGTGGCTCCCTGCTTATCGACTAATCAATGGAAATTCCATCAACTAGTGGATTAGTTCATTAAATTTAACATCTCTACTTTTAACCAGTTATCAATCCATGAGAGGACCTTTCCTCTTATCCCATGACAACTTACTTTGCTTAAGAGCCTTTGGTGAGGGACCTTCTCAAAGGCTTTCTGGAAATCTAAGTACACTATATGCACTGGATCCCCCTTGTCCACAAGTTTGTTGACCACCTCAAAGAACTCTAGTAAATTAGTAAGACATGCTTTCCCTTTACAGAAACCACTTGTCGTTTAAACCATAGCACTGGGAGTCAGTAAACCTCAATTTGTATTTCTTAATTCTTCTACAGACTTGAACTGAGATCTTGGGCTAGTCATTTATGTTGAGGGCGAAGGACATTTTTATCTGTTTACAAGTTAGAATTGATGTAAAGTTGAATTGTTATTTGCTTAACTTCTGTAAATTCCCCTCATGGTTCCCCCTTCCTGAATGTGTGTGTGTGTGTGTGTGTGTGTAAAATGAATATGCTGTGAGTGACGAACTTTTACTCACCTGCACTTGAGTGCACATGGCCCCCTACAGAGAGTGCACACGGCCCAGGGAGGACAGTGAGGCAGGCCTATGGACCCAGAAGCTGCACGTGGCCTGTAACATTGTCGATCCAACAAAGAGAGAACCCAAAAGAGGATCACTAAGCAGGACCTCCCAGGGGTGCCCTCTGCTCGGATCGCCTGGCCATTGAACCAGTTCCAGATACCAACAGCATGAACCTCAACACGAACTCCTGGTGCTCAGCCTGCTTTTCGTTGGACTGTAAGTGTGATTGTGAGTCTCCCCTTTCCACTTCTTCCAGAGTTGGTTAAAGTGAGAGTACTCGCTTTTGGTGTGAGTGAGTTTGCTCGACTGTTTGAATTTTGTTTGTTTGTTGAATTCTGAATCTGATTTCAGGTGACTGCAGTTTCAGTTTCAGCTGCTGTGGCAGTTGGGACTAAGTGCCCGACCCTTTGTTCCCTCAATTGCTCTCTTGATTGCATCTGGTCAGCCTTCCCCTGTGTGACTCACGAGGGGGGAAGGCCTGGCCTAGGCAAGCAAGCTTTAAAAGCCAGAGGCAGAGAGCAACCAGGGAGCGAAGCGGACAGGAGCTGCAGACAGGGGAGTTTGAGAGGGAGTTTGACAGAGGGAGGCCTACGATGGTCAGGAAGACCCGCAACACCTGTGCCAGCACTGCTTCTGTCTCCTCCACCGGCGCCTGTAGCCAGACAGAGCACCTGAGCATGGATGCCTCTACCCAGATCCTGGTGTGGTTTTGCAGGGACTGTGGATTGCAATTCCCACTTATTGATATCCAGGCTGGGGAGATCATCCAATGCGAAAGGTGCCCGCTGGTCGAATCTCTCAGGCAGCAGGTGGCAGAGCTACGGGAGCAGGTGGCTAGGTTGAGGAGCACCCGCATCCATGAGGAATTCCTGGACCGTGTTCATGAGGAGACAGCTGAGGTAGCTGTCCCGGTACACAGGACTGGGGACACACCGCTGGTGGAGGAGGAGGCGACTCAGGGTGGACAGTGGCAGCTGGTTACTTCTGGCAGCAGGCACTGCTCCACCCCTGCTCCGAACCCTCCCGCCGTGGTACTAGGAAACCGTTATGCTCTTCTTTATACAGGAGATAAGCAATCACACCCTACACCAGAGGAGGAGAAGCCCCGTACCCCCAAGGCTGGGAGGTCTGCTGCCACCACTGCGAATAGGAAACGTAGAGTAGTGGTGGTCGGAGACTCTTCTGAGGGGGACGGAGGCGCCCATCTGTCACCCTGACATTTCATCTCGGAAGGTATGCTGTCTGCCGGGGGCCCGTATCCGAGATGTTACGGAGGCATTGTCGAGGATTATCCAGCCCTCTGACTACTACCCCATGCTACTCATCCATGTAGGCACTAATGATACTGTGGTGTGACACTGAGCGGATCAAGAGTGACTACAGGGCTCTGGGAAATCTGGTGAAGGAGTTTGGAGCGCAGGTGGTATTCTCTTTGATCCTTCCTGTCGAAGGTAGGGGCCCGGGCAGAGACAGGTGCATCCTGGAGGTGAATGCCTGGCTGCGAGGATGGTGTCGCCAGGAGGGCTTTGGCTTCCTCGACCATGGGATGCTATTCCAGAAAGGACTGCTAAGCAGGGATGGCGTCCACCTTACGAGGAGGAAGACCCTGTTTGCATACAGAATGGCTAACCTAGTGAGGAGGGCTTTAAACTAGGTTCGACGGGGACAGGTGAGCAAAGCCCACGGGTAAGTGGAGAACATGGAGACCTGGGAGATGGGTCGGAAATGGGAGAGAGTGTGGGCTACAATGGCAGAGAGAAAGGAGGGTCAGGGCAAAACTGGGAGGCAAGGTCAAATCAGGATCTTAGATGCCTATATACAAATCAGAAGTATGGGAAATAAGCAGGAAGAACTGGAAGTGCTAATAAATAAGTACAATTATGACATTGTTGGCATCACAGAAACTTGGTGGGATAATACACATGATTGGAATGTTTGTATGGAAGGGTACAGCTTGCTCAGGAAGGATAGGGAAAAAGGGAGGAGGTGTTGCCTTATACATTAAAAATGAACACACTTGGAGTGAGGTGGAGATGGACATAGGAGGCGGAAGTGTTGAGAGTCTCTGGGTTAGGCTAAAGGGATTAAAACAAAGGTGATGTCATGCTAGGAGTCTACTACAGGCCACCTACCCAGGTGGAAGAAGTGGATGAGGCTTTTTCAAACAACTAACAAAATCATCCAAAGCCCAAGATTTGGTGGTGATGGGGACTTCAACTATCCAGATATATGTTGGGAAAATAACACTGCAGGGCACAGACTATCCAATAAGTTCTTGGACTGCATTGGAGACAACTTTTTATTTCAGAAGGTTGAAAAAGCTACCGAGGGAAGCTGTTCTAGATTTGATCCTAACAAATAGGAGGAACTGGTTGAGAATTTGAAAGTGGAAGGCAGCTTGGGTGAAAGTGATCATGAAATCATAGAGTTCACAATTCTAAGGAAGGGTAGAAGGAGAACAGCAAAATAGAGACAATGGATTTCAGGAAGGCGGATTTTGGTAAGCTCAGAGAGCTGATAGGTAGAGGTCCCATGGGAATCGAGACTGAGGGAAAAACAACTGAGGAGAGTTGGCAGTTCTTCAAAGGGACATTGTTAAGGGCCCAAAAGCAAGCTATTCGATGTGTCGGAAAGATAGAAAAATCGGCAAAAGACACTTGGCTTAACCACGAGATTTTGCGTGATCTAAAAATAAAAAGGAGTCATATTAAAAATGGAAGGTAGGACAAATTACGAAGGATGAATATAGGCAAACAGCACAGGAATGCAGGGCAAGATTAGAAAGGCAAAGGCACAGAATGAGCTCAAACTAGCTACAGGAATAAAGGAAACAAGAAGACTTTTTATAAATACATTAGAAGCAAAGAAAGACCAAGGAGAGGGTAGGCCCACTGGTCAGTGAGGAGGAGAAACAGTAACAGGAAACTTGGAAATGGCAGAGATGCTCAATGACTTCTTTGTTTCGGTCTTCACCGAGAAGTCTGTAGGAATGCCTAACATAGTGAATGCTAGTGGGAAGGGGTAGTTTTAGAAGGTAAAATAAAAAAGAACAAGTCAAAAATCACCTAGAAAAGTTAGATGCCTGCAAGTCACCAGGGCCTGATGAAATGCATCCTAGAATACTCAAGGAGCTGATAGAGGAGGTATCTGAGCCTCTAGCTATCATCTTTGGAAAATCATGGGAGACAGGAGAGATTCCAGAAGACTGGAAAAGGGCAAATATAGTGCCCATTTATAAAAGGAAATAAGAACAACCCAGGAAACTACAGACCAGTTAGTTTAACTTCTGTGCCAGGGAAGATAATGGAGCAAGTAATTAAGGAAATCATCTGTAAACACTTGGAATGTGGCAAGGTGATAGGAACAGCCAGCATGGATTTGTAAAGAACAAATCATGTCAAACCAATCTGATAGCTTTCTTTAATAGGATAACGAGTCTTGTGGATAAGGGAGAAGCGGTGGATGTGGTATACCTAGACTTTAGTAAGGCGTTTGATACGGTCTTGCATGATATTCTTATCAATAAACTAGGTAAATACAACTTAGATGGGGCTACTATAAGGTGGGTGCATAACTGGCTGGATAACTGTACTCAGAGAGTAGTTATTAATGGTTCACAATCCTGCTGGAAAGGCATAACAAGTGGGGTTCCGCAGGGGTCTGTTTTGGGACCGGCTCTGTTCAATATCTTCATCAACGATTTAGATATTGGTATAGAAAATGCGCTTACTAAGTTTGCAGATGATACCAAGCTGGGAGGGTTGCGACTAATCTGGAGGATAGGGTCATAATTCAAAATGACCTGGACAAATTGGAGAAATGGTCTGAGGTAAATAGGATGAAGTTTAATAAAGACAAATGCAAAGTGCTCCACTTAGGAAGGAACAATCAGTTTCATACATACAGAATGGGAAGCGACTGTCTGGGAAGGAGTATGGCAGAAAGGGATCTAGGGGTTATAGTGGACCACAAGTTGAATATGAGTCAGCAGTGTGATGCTGTTGCAAAGAAAGTAAATATGATTCTGGGATGCATTAACAGGCGTGTTGTGAGCAAGACACGAGAAGTCATTCTTCCGCTCTACTCTGCGCTGGTTAGGCCTCAGTTGGAGTATTGTGTCCAATTCTGGGCGCCGCATTTCAAGAAAGATGTGGAGAAATTGGAGAGGGTCCAGAGAAGAGCAACGAGAATGATTAAAGGTCTAGAGAACATGACCTATGAGGAAGACTGAAGGAATTGGGTTTGTTTAGTTTAGAAAAGAGAAGATTGAGGGGACATGATAGCAGTTTTTAGATATCTAAAAGGATGTCATAAGGAGGAGGAGAAAACTTGTTCATCTTGGCCTCTGAGGATAGAACAAGAAGCAATGGGCTTAAACTGCAGCAAGGAGGTTTAGGTTGGACATTAGGAAAAAGTTCCTAACTGTCAGGGTAGTCAGACACTGGAATAAATTGCCCAGGGAGGTTGTGGAATCTCCATCTCTGGAGACATTTAAGTGTAGGTTAGATAAATGTCTATCAGGGATGATCTAGACAGTATTTGGTCCTGCCATGAGGGCAGGGGACTGGACTTGATGACCTCTCGAGGTCCCTTCCAGTCCTAGTATTCTATGATTCTATAAAGCAATTAAAGCCATTTGTGCTCGTTACCCCGTGGTCCCAATCCTTGTTTGGTTAAGGTTAGTTGCACCCTTGCAACAATTTATACTTCCCTGTGCTACTGTTATGAGTGTTGGATGGAAGGGTTATATAGCTCTAAAATATCTGTAAGCAGGGGCTGAACTGTTGCTTGCCATCAGCCACCTAAAAGAAGAGAGCCGTCCTGGGCGTGGGTGTGCCCACTACAATTGTTTAGCTCTGCAAGATAATTAACTGTTAACTGTTGATATATAAATACAGTTCATGCCAGGAGGGGGAGGGAATACGAGGTGTGGCTATGTAAATCCCATTCAGCCAGGGCTGATGGAGGATCAGTGTTAGAATGGAATGTGGTGTATTGTAAATAATTTGGGGCTGTTGTGGGGGTCACAAATCATGCTACATCTAAATGTGGTAACTGTAAAACATGCCACCAGTGCTTGCAGAAAAGACACCATCATTGTAAGAGGTCTCCGAGGAACAAGCCTCCCCCCTTCCAGAGTTGAGTGAACTGAGCTGTGGGGAAGGGTTAAAGGGCTTGAGTCAGTCTGCTTCACATGTGCCAGGTGTGAGCTGTAAGACTGGCCCAACCTGCCCCTTTTCTCCTTTGTTTTAAGGACAGACCTAAAGCAGATTCCATGAGGAGTCTTTTTGCTAGTCCAGTGGAAGCTGGAATCCTTTGCCAGTCTAGATGGTGGCTAAAGAGTTGAAATCACTAAGGGCTGAAATCATTGGTTTGACTGGGAGCCAGACCCATTGCAGCCAGCAGAGTGGCTGGTGGGAACCACTGGCAGGCAGCCGGTAGGAGCAGCGGCAGGCGACCAGCGGCGTAGCGTGGCCAGTAGGAGCGGCGGCAGGTGAGGAGCAGTGGCGTGGCGTGGCGCAGTGGCAGGGGAGGACTGGCAGCAGGTGAGGAGTGGCGGCAGGCAACCAGCATCACGGCGCAGCTGGTAGGAGAAGCAGCAGGTGAGGAGCGGCGGCAGGCGACCAGTGGCGTAGCGTGGCCGGTAGGAGTGGCGGTAGGCGAGGAGCGGCGACCAGCGGCGTGGCGTGGCACGGCAGCAGGTGAGGAGTGGCGGCAGGCGACCAGCATCACAGCGCAGCTGGTAGGAGCGGCAGCAGGCAAAGAGCGGTGGCAGGCGACCCGCAGCGTGGCACGGCGTGGCTCGTAGGAGCGGCAGCAGTCAACCAGCGGAGCATCCGATGGAGTGGAATGAGACAGCTGGTGGAGCGTGGCGGAGTGGCTTGCGTTAAAGACTGCAGCAGAACCCTATGGAGAGGTGGGGCCGTCGGCCTCGGACCACATAAGGTGCCCCCATCTATCCCCCCGCCCCCATTTCTACCCAGGTTGGGAGGTAAAACCCTGCGGGTGAACTTTTAGACTCTGGGTGGCACTGACCAGGGACAGAGACTTTTGGGGTGTCGGACTTTGGGACTTCGGTGATTCTTGGCTGGGGGGTGTGGGGGCTTAGCTCATGTTTGGGCTATGAACTCTGTTTGTGGTATTTTCCCAAGTTAATGCCGTATGACTTCTCTCTCTGTTTCATTAAATGTTTCTTTCCTACACTCAGATTCTGTGCTTGCGAGTGGGGAAGCATTGTCTCTCAGAGGCACCCAGGGGTGTGTGAATTTCCCAGGTTACTGGGTGGGGGCTCGAGCCGGTTCTGTGTGAGATGGACCCCTAGATATTGAACCCAGCCCTGGTTGCTGCCAGGCCTACCCGGCAGAAGGGTTACATATCATTAGCATCCTTAGCAACATTCCATACATGTGTTCAAATGTATGTAACTAGCAACCTCATGGCCAACAGCTCCGGCCAAGAAAAAGTGCATGCAGGCAGATCTGCCAAAGGGAGGGGGGACAGTTGCCCTGAAGCCCAGCAATTCAAAAGGGCCTGGGGCTCCCAGCAGCTGCTTCTGCTACTGTGGTAGCCTGAACCTTGGGCCCTTTAAATCACTGCCAGAGTGCTGATTGGCGCACACTGGTTGGTGCTGAAGAGCTGGCAGGGAGAGGCACAGTGTGGTCTGGGCAGTGCCAAGGGCTGGCTGCCCCTAGCCCCTCCTACTGCCCAAGGCCATGCACCTTCCAGGGCATGAATCTGGCCCCTGCACCTTTCCCAAGGGCCAAGCAATTCTGTCGGTCCTTCTTCATGCAGGAATGCAGCAGGGAAACTTCCTTCCACCTTAAGGGCACCCATTCCACACCCCCTGGAGTAAACACACCCACACCAGAGTAGTACAATGAATATAGGAAAGGGACACATTTATTTACAGAAGGACAAATACCCAGCAGCGGTGAGAGGAGGCGACGCAGGGACTGAGGGACTGCACACTCAGGAGGGCGCTTTGCACCCACAGGGACTCAGTCTGGAGGGAGGGGCCAAGCAGCAGCTCAGCCCCTGGAGGTGCCATGGAGTGGACCCCTGCAAGATCCCATCCCCTGCAGGGCTGGACACCCCGGGGTCCAGCCTCCCTGTCCCTCCATTTCCCTGAACTTCATCAGCCACCTTGACCTCAGCCCTATTCCTAGGGCCACCCTGCTCCCCATCTCCCTGAAGCCCCTCAGCCAGTCTGCCCCCCAGCTTTAGCCCTAGGCACTCCCTGCCCCCATCTCCCTGCCCCTGGCCCAGACACCCTACCTCCAGCCTGCTCTTGCACCCTCCCTTGCTCCTGCACCCTCCCTCTTGGCCAGACACCCTACTCCCTGCCTGCTTCTGCACCCTACTTCCCACCCAGACCTTGTATCCTCACCGTCTTCTGCACCCCACCTCCCTCCCAGATCCTGCACCCCATCCCTATCCCACTCACTGGCGATTCTGTCCCACACACTGAACCCCTCATTTTTGTCCCCTCCCAAGAGCCTAAGTGGGTCCATAGAATCCACTAACTATGGAACCCCAGAAAAGTCGGTCTGGCCTATGGGAAGCCCTGAACCTCAGTCCTCCCTGTCTCTTCCCTTCCCTTTCCCTTGCCCCGTGGGGCTGGAATTGCAGAGGAATAAGGTGTCTGTTGGGGGCCACATCAGTGAGGGATGGGGGTTTTTGGAGGAGGTGTTTTTTTTTTTTGCTTCTCACTTGTGTGGTCCCCAACTGATTTTTCTGTGGGTCAGTAGCCCCTGACTCAAAAAAGGTTCCCCACACCTTCCATAAATAAAGAAAACATTGAAACCTTTTGTTTTGGACATAAATTAATGTTTTACTTTATTTAAAATGAAGTTTGATAAACTACCATGAGAAAGTTAAAGTGCTTAATCTGTTTAATAATTTAAATTAAACCAGTCTCCCTAGCTGCAGCACTAGCAAAATGGCTCGGGCGTAATTATGTAATTAACGGTGAGTTTCCATGAGCAATTGGTGGTCCGTGGAAAGGTTTACATTGAGCTAGGTGGTCCATGGGCCAAAAAGTTTGAGAACCACTGATGCAGGGTAGCATCCTGCAGTCCATTTATTCCACAAGAAAACATAGCAAGGGCATGAAAATATTGTAACCAGGAAGCAGAATTTTCCTTCTGCTGGTCATCTTATATTTATTTTCCTCAGTGTAAAAACACTGGTGTCAAAATGCTTGTGTCATGGTCATGAGAGATGGCCAGCAGCCTGGGGACTAAAGGGTTAATTGTACCTAGCCAGGTAGCAGTCAGCCAATAGAAATGCAGATAGGGATTTCAAACTGAGACAAAGGAATTTTTGGTTTTTCCCTCCTTTTCTCTCTGAGGCAGTTGACTCTTCAGATACTGAGGGGGACAGACAACATGCCCCTCTCCAAGAAAAGACTCTTCATCATCTGTAAGTAGGGCAAAGTCTAGATAAATCCATGAGGTTTTATTGTTTTATGGTTTGGGAATGGGACTCTGATGTCTGTGCATTTCGAAATGGGTTTTCCTCTCTTTTGTAACTAAGTTTTGGCCCATGGCGGAATTCCCCATGAGTTTATTAATTGGTAGCTCTTACCATCTAGCCAATCCAAGTATGCTTGTACCAGGAGTACTGTGATAATAAAAGTTCTTTCTTTTTTTATTAACCTGTGTTAATAAGGTTCAGTACTGTGAAAATCTGCCTGTGGGATCTGCATGCCTCTTACTAGGAGATAGCAGCCACGGATTGCAATTTGAATTTTTTCTTTTCTTTTTCAAGCTCTTTGGGGGAAAGAGCTTGGGTACCCTGGGGTTGGTTTCAAGTGTCCACCCCTGTTTGTGGGTTCAAAAGCACTTGATGGTGGTAGTGGATTTTTATCCCCAAAATCTAGGTTTTTAGGATTTTTGGGGGGAAGTTTTATACCAAAGCCTGGAAAGATAAGGCTTTGGGTACTTTTGCGGGCCCCCACTTCTGCATTCATCATGCTAGAGTGGGGAAACAGCCTTGACAGCTTGGTTTCTGAAATCTTAAATTGTTTGAAGTTCCTTAACTAGCATTTTTTTCCTGCGTGCTGCTATTAAGACGACTGTGAAGGCCATCACCATTTTGGAGAAAGTTTACTTTTTCATTGGCTCATTGGTTTCCTTTCCTTGTTGTTGCCAGTTTCTTATGTTTTCCTCATATCCATCTCTTTTTAGCGTGTGAAATAGTAATACATTAATTCCTATTGATGATTGCTTAAGAGACCAAGAATAGCTCACACTGGGAATCCAGTTTTGGTTTAGGTCTCTATCCTGTTTTACAGCTCAGCTGACAGAAAAACTCAAGCAACTTTCTCCAGTGACCTGTTAAGATTAGCTGAAGCCCTAGACAGGCTATTTCCCTCACCTTTTTAGCAAAGGCAAATTAATAGAGGCTGATCTACACACCAGTTGCATTGGGATAATTATGTCTATTAGGAGTGGTTTTTTTTTTTTTCTTCTTTCCACTAGTAAAAATCCTAGTGTGGTTGAAGTTCTAAGTGCTATAAAGGTGCCTTGTGCTAGTAGGTTACACTTCTACACTGGTATAAATGAACACCCATGCTAAGTTTTTGGCTGTCCTTAGGAAATACTGTGGTACCCACTTTTTAAAAATAAAGCCTATTCAACCTATGATTGTTCTCATACCTTGCAGGCTCTTGAGCTGCTCTTGCTAGCCGCACATCTACCTTTATTTACCAAGTCCCAAGCACAGTGCTGCTAAGATAAAAACAAACCCTCTTTAAAAATGAATTTCTCTAATATGTTTTGAAGATGTGAATATTTAAAACTTGCAGCTTTTTTCCTTTCTATACCAAAGACTAAAAATCATCCCAGTGAGAATGTTGGGTAATTGGGTGGTGTATTGCGAACTTGACATTCAATTTACATGCAGATATTTGTAGCTTTCTAAATAACCCTCACTTGTCTGCTCATAGTAATAGAGAAGTAGCCGTGTTAGTCTGGTCTAGCTGAAACAAAAGACAGGACTATGCAGCACTTTAAAGACTAACAGGATGGTTTATTAGGTGATGAGCTTTCATGGGCCAGACCCACTTTCTCAGATCAAATTGTGGAAGAAAATTGGCACGACCATATATACCAAAGGGATACAATCAAAAAAAGTGAACACATAAAATTGACAACTCAGATTTTAGAACAGAGGGGGGGAGGTTAGTGTCTATGACATGGGTTCCCAAACTGGGGGGCGTGCCCCCCTGGAATTTCTTCATGCCCCCCCCCGGGAGGGCACCGCCCCCAGTTTGGGAACCCATGTCATAGACACTAACCTCCTCCCCTCATCCCCCCTCTGTTCTAAAATCTGATTTGTCAATTTTATATGTGTTCACTTTTTTTTGATTGTATCCCTTTGGTGTATATATAGTCATGCCAATTTTCTTCCACAATTTGATCTGAGGAAGTGGGTCTGGCCCACGAAAGCTCATCACCTAATAAACCATCCTGTTAGTCTTTAAAGTGCTGCATAGTCCTGTCTTTTGTCTGCTCATGTTTGTAGATGTTACCTTGGGGCAAGGCCTCCTGGGAAATAAGGGAATATATAAACCCTACTCTTTTCCACAGGTGGAGTTTGTTCTAAAAAGAAGCAAGCTGTTCTGCTGGGTTACCTTGAAAGGTTTGAGCAAGTAAACCTACTCTGTTTGATTTGTGTAATCTTTTTGCTTTGTATGTCTTTTGAGGAAGACACCTGATCACCATCTGAGCCAATTGAACAGAGCTGTTGTTTTTCTTTCTTTGTTGTGAATTGGTTTTCCTGGCAGGGAAACCTTTGTGTGTGTTTATGGTTGTGGCTTTTCTCTCACCTTACATTGCCCCTAAGTAAGGACTTTATACAGGTGGACCTTATGTTAATCATCATTTAATCTCTCGTTATGACTATTTATCCTCTCCTAAAATGTGTATAAGGGTGGCTTAGCTGGAAAGGCGTTATGAGACTTAACTAAAATTTATAAAGTGTTTTGAGATTCTTATCTCTATTTAAGTACAAAGTATCAGTGTTAATCTGTTTTATTACTAATGTTTATGATGTTTTACTTATTGGACATGTGAGTGTTAGAAAGGCATGAGCAAAGAAAAGATTTTATTTGCTTTGCAGCTTGCATAGCTCTGTATATGCTAAAACATGAAGACCAGGGAAGTTGTTTGGCAGTAACTAAGCTAAAACTTTTGTTCCCCAGCCAAGGGCAGTTTAACATTCATATTAACCTGTTATAGATAACGGATGACTTGATGTCTTAGGTCATAATTTTTTTAAGTAGCCATACGAAGTTGCATTTCTTTTCAATCTGCACTTAAATTTTTATTTACATTTATATGTTGCTGGCTGAGGCCCACTAGTTTTCCATCATAAGAAATGGTTGTTGTTTGTGCATCTCTTCAGAGCAGGGCAAAAAAAGCATTCTCCAAAGCAAGTGTTTGGATCAGGAAAAGAGAGAAGATGGTTCTGTAGGGACTAGACTTAGCAAAACTGTAGCACAAAAAAGGACTTATGTCAGTATTTGGTATAATGTCTTAATATTTGTTGTCTTTAATTATATAATTTTCAGATTTATCCTTTCAACTGATAAGAAAGTTGAGATTTCTTCATGACTAGAAAGATTTGTTGATGAACTGAAATTCACATGAACTTTGGAAATTTGGGATGAGAACTATATATCTGTTGCAAATTAGGAAGTCATTTTTCAAGGTATATATTTGTTGACAATGTTCTACAATTCTATCCTGCTCCTCATTCATGGGCATCAGAAAAAATTCTCCTTTCAGCAACATGAAGGAAATGTGCAAATCTTAACACGGATTGTACATTCAGTGGCTTATTTATCAGCAAAGTAGTAGTCTCCATTAGGACATTCTGTGCCATACTAAAGGACAGAAAATAGTCTCAACACATTTTTAATATTCCATTGCAGCTTTCTGAAAATCTATTGCTGCCTCCACAGTGTTTGCTTTTTGGATACACTATGAATATATCTGCACTGGCAGATGTAAAGCACTGGTAGTTCCAGTGCCGCTAATTTTGTGAGCAGCACTGTAGCATCTACGTTAATATTATTTCAAAACTATTATTTTGGAATTAGCGTTTCTCCTCGTGAAAAGCAGAAGTACAGAGTTCAAATTCTGGGGCCCATTATTTCAAAATAACCGAGTTGGTAGACTAGATGTATAACCCACACGCCTAGTGGGGGTGGTTTGCTGTCCCATGTGGTGGCACTTAAACCACTTACAGCAAGAGATAAGAATGAGTGAGTTCTAAAGCCTAAAGTGAGAGTTAGCTGGCTTTATAACTCAAGCTGTAAAGGCTCCCACACTAAGCTCCAGAGGTCCTAGGTTTGAATCTGCTTGGTGGTGTTTACAGATGCACTGCTTATAAATTTGAGCTTGGGGGGGGTTATTTCAGATTAAAGTCCTAGTGTAGACCAGTATGGACCTGCTCAGGAGTTACAGTGCTGGGAGCTGATCTGACTGCACAGTAACTTGCCATTGTAAACTTGACTATGGGTATGTCTACACTACAAAGTTAATTCGAAATAACAGCCGTTATTTCGAATTAACTTTAATAGCATCTACACATACAAACCGCTATTTTGAAATAAATTCGAAATAGTGGAGCCCTTATTTTGAATTTGGTAAACCTCATTCTACGAGGAATAACACCAAATTCGAAATAGCTAATTCGAAATAAGTGCTGTGTAGACACTTATTTTGAATTAGGGGGCCTCCAGCCCTTCCCAGTTTCCCCTGGTGGCCACTCTGGGCACAACTAGGAAAACTCCTCTCCTCTCCCCCAGCCCAGGGGCTCTTAAAGGGGTAGAGTCTGGTCACTGGGCACGTGCAAGAGCCAGGCCTGCCAGCAGCCGCAGACCCTCAGCCAGTGGCCACACAATGTCAGCCAGTGGCAACCAGCTGTCCCCCGCCCAGTACCCAGGGGCCAGCCAGGGGCCATAGACGGCGCGCACCCTCATGGACTAGTGCGGAGATCATGCACCTCATTGAGGTTTGGGGGGAGGCCCCCAGCTTCCATGATCTCCGCACTAGGCGGAGGAACGCGGCCGTCTACGGCCGCATAGCAGCCACCATGGCCAGAAAGGGCCACAGGCGCACGCAGGAGCAGGTGCGCCTGAAAGTCAAGGAGCTGCGGCAAGCGTACGCTAGGGCCACCAGGGGCGGCGCCACAGCAGGGGCTGCCACCTGCCCCTACTTCCCCGCCCTCGACCGACTCCTGTGGGGTGGGGCGGTCCACGCCAGCCTGGGAGGCAGCGAGCCGGGAGCTGAGGGCCCTGACCCGGGCGCAGCAGAGGGGCCACCACCAGCTGTCCCAGCACCGGAGTCGGCAGGGTCGTCCAGGGAGGCTATACCAGGTAAGTGCCAGCACTGTCCCCTACCCGGGGGGGGGGGAGACCAGGGACCGCGCGCGTGGGCCATGCCTCCCATGGGTCACGCAGCCACCTTTGCATGTGCAAGCACGTGCCATGCCACCCTTGGGCAGGTGGCTCCAGCTGCATGACACCCAGGGGCCATGGCCCGATAGGCACATGCATGTGTGAAGAGACCTGACACGCTCCCAACCCCGGGGCAGGACCCAGCAGGACGCTCTCCCCTTCACACACACCCTCTACACAGAGGCAGGGGACATCTCCCCCCCCACCCCCCCATCCTGGCTGCACTATACACAGCACAGGGGCATGGGTGCGGTCTTGGGGCAGCTCCCCGTCCTGGGGAGAGCCAGACATCCTGACCATAGCCTCTATGCAAGCACATTGGCTCTGACAGTTCAGGGCACGGTTGCCCTCATGTCATGGGGGGGGGGGTGGACATCATCTACTGTGTCCCCAGGGAGAACTGACCACTTCTCTTCTTTCTCTACAGCTGCACCAGCTGCTCGTGCAGGGCACACCACCCCGCCCGGGACATGTTCCCGCACCTGCGGCCTCAGCAGGACCACCACCACATGGCAGGGGTACCGGGACCAGCACCTGGGGGCCCTGTGAGCCCTGCACCGCACTATCCAGGCCTGGATGCAGGAGGACTTGCAGCTCCGCCGGGAGCAGCTTGCTCAGGACCATGCCATGTACTCAAACCTGCAGGCCCTGCTGCAGAGCATGCTGCCCCGTGCCGGTCCTGCTCCTGCTGCCCCCCCCCCCCCAGCTACTGTTCCTCCTCCCACTCCTGCCCCCTCTCTGACCTCTTCCTCCTCAACCTCCACACCCTCCTCCTCAATCTCCACACCCCCCACCTCAACCTCTGCACCCTCCTCCCCATCCCGCCGGGGACGCCGAGGCCCCCGCACCTGCCGTGCTGGGAGACATGGCCCGATGAGACCCCCACCCCTGAGCCCTGAGCTTCCCCTCCCCCTTCTTCCCCTTGCTTCCCCCTTCCAGCTCCCTCCTCCCAGGTTTCCCCCTCCCCTCTCCCACCCTCTCTCGTCACCTCTCCCGCCTCCTTTCCCCAGTCTCCCCAGAGTTTCATTCCCCTTCCCCAGTTGTGTTAAATAAAGACAGTTTCTGTTTTTGAAAATACGTGTATCTTATTTGACATCAGGAAGGGGAGGCTAGGGAAGGATAAGTGGAAGGACGAGAGGGAGGAATGGGGCACAAGCCCCCAGTGGGGCAGACCAGGGAGACTGTTAGCGCTCCTCAGGGTGAAAGCTCTCCAGCAGGGCCCCCTGGATCCTGACAGCCCCTCGATGGTGCTCCCGGATGACAGCCTGCAGACAGTGCAGCCAGGCTGCTGGCAACGTGTCCATGAGACGTAGCAGAGTCCCCGGGGGCAGGTCTGGTTCCATGTTGCAGAGTGCTGTGGTGTCCCGAGTGAGGGCAAGCAGAGCACTCCAAGACACAAATGCTTTGCTGTCCCTCAGCGAGGTAGACCAGCAAGCAGAGAAACCTGAGAACTGTCTGTCCAGGATGTGGGGGTCGGGTCCCTTTAAGCACAGATCTCGGATAGCCTGAGGCAGCAGACCCACACACTAAGTCCGACCCTGATGCCCTGCTGGCATCCTTACTATGCCAGCCTTACCTTCGATTCAGGGTCCACTCAATGTGGACGTGCTATTTCGAATTAGAAAAACGCTATTTCGAGTTAGTTTTTGTGTCTAGATGCGTTATTTCGAATTAGCTTATTTTGAATTAACTAACTCGAAGTAAGTTAATTCGAAATAGCGCTGTAGTGTAGACATACCCTATGTCTCCAACTTTAAAATAGGTGCCAAGACTGATAAGTTCATATTTCAAGTTCATCTAAAAAGTAATCTGATTTAAAAAACACTGAACAACTGACAGTAATCTTGACTTAAATCATGCATTTCCTCTGAAGTCAGCTTCATGTTGGTTCTGGAAATACTGGAAATCAGGCTAGCAAGGAACCTAAATTTAGATTCCACTTTTTTAAAAAAATGTTGTCTGATACTCTTGATTGGGGATCAAAGGGCTTATTCTAGATCTACATCAGCAAGATAATCAGTTTGGTTAACTCAAAATATAGAGTTACTGATACAGAATGTTAGCCCACACAACATGTCTCTGAAGTATTGAAGGGGAAATTGCATGAAGAAAGAAATGCCTGTAAGGTAAGATCCTGAATTGATTTTATTCCAATAGAAAATGTATGTGGAGGGCGGGGGCGATAAAAATTGTAACCAGTAAGCACAATTTTCCTTGCATCACCCACATTTCAATTTATTTTCCTCAATATAAAAATACTGATGGCAAAATGTGTACGCCCGGTTTCTGAAATCTGAAGCTGCTCAAAAATCCTTAATCAGAGATTACGGGGCTTCTGAGATTAATGAGTAGAAAGACTACCAGTTTTTGGGGGATGGGTCATTTTTTCTTCTGACAACTGGTTTTCTTTCCTTATTGTTGCCAGTACCTTTATCTTTTTCTCATTTTCCATCTCTTTTTATCTTGTGATATGTTGATGCATTAACTGAGAACTTGCTAGATAAGGTTGTATTTCTTTAGCTACACCAGTATACTTGAAGCAGTAAAACTTTCTAATGTAGGCAAGCCCAAAGACAATATATTACCTCGATTTACACAGTCTATGGACTCCCTCGAAAGTCACTAATTTTCCATGTGTTGTGGGAAGATGAGACAAACATGGAGAAATCAGAGCCATGTTACAAAATGCACCTAAACCAGTCACCAATCTGTCCTCACTGTTCCAACACCTATATAAACAGTTGTTGACCCAGCTGTGCAGAAGGGAGTGGCCAGAGCAACCCTTCATGTGTGCCAACTTCAAAGAGGGAGTGTCAGATTTCATGGGTGCTGACCTCTGTGGTGTCCAGGAACCACAGTGGGTTACCATGTGCCGGGAAGAGAGCCCCTTTATGCTGTGATCAGTTTCTGCTGCTTCTGAATAACATGGTGTTTATCATATCATTGCTTCCCAGTCAAATCTTAATAATACTTAACAACATCGATATAACACACTAAGGATGTTACATTTAGATTAATCAACTTATCAAATAGTCGATGTAATTTTCATTGACTATTCGATTAGTTGATAAGGGCGCCTGATGGCTCTTGCTACATTTCAAAGGCAGCAGCGCCGCGGGAAGCAGGGCCAGTGGGGGACTCAAGCAGTCCCCCACTGGCCCTGTGCTCCCTGCTTCTGAAATGTACAAGAGCCCCAGGAGGAGCTCGACTTCCTGGGCACCACAATCAGCTTCATGAACCACATGCAGAACCCTGCAAAAGACACCATGGACCATCACACCTGCCTTCCCAGATCCAGGAACCATCACAAACACCAAGAAATCTGTTCTCTACAGGCAGACCCACAGAATATGTTCTGTGGAATATGCTCCAAGGAGAAAGTCCTGGATATACATCTTAACACACTTAAAACCACTTTTCCAAAATAAATCTCCACCAGATAAGTAGATCGCATCATGGAATAGGCCATCCAAATACCCTGAGAGAAGCTGCTTCAATATAGAAATACCCCCCTCCTCTGACTGCACGGTCACATACCGTTCCACACTGGAATCCACATAATATCCACACAAGGTAACAAACAACTATAATCCATATAGGATGGGGGGGGACCTGAACCTTCCCTGAACCTCCATTTCTGGCATTCAGACACCTCTTTCCCCCAAGCTGTTCATCGGTTGTAAGCTTCCTACAGGCCAGGGCACACCAACTCAAAGGAGGATCAAACTTTTCCAGGACAACAGATGCAAAACCTGCAGACATATTTGGTACAATGATCAACACCCCTGAAAACACATCTTCTGAGATCCAAGGATCATACGCATGCTTATCACAACATGTGGTGCAGCTCATCCAGTGCACTAAATGTCCCAATGACAAATATGTGGGTGAGAGCAGACAATCTCTATGCTATGCTCTCTAAGTTGCACTTACACAGAAAAATAACAAAAAACATCCTATTACCTATTTGTGAACTCCTTTGACACTCTTCATCAAAGGAAACTTGCACAAGGCTTCAAAAGATGAGCCCTAGGACCTTAAATTAATTACTCTGCTAGACACTAAGGCTACATCTACACTGCAGTTATTTTGGAATAAGCTATTTCGGAATAGTTATTCCAAAATAGCTTATTTCGAAATAGCACAACTCACTGCAGGAAAGCCTCAAAATTAGCCCGAGGCAGGCTTCCCTAATGTAGACATGCTATCTTCATTTAGAGTCCTAGGAGGCCCTGGGGAGGATTACCTTAGAATGGCCCTGGTGAGGGGCTATTTCGAAATAGCAGAAGTGGAGCGTGTACACATACCTTATTTTGAAATAGCTAGCTTGGAATAGGCATTATTCTTCATAGAATGAGGTTTACAGAAGTTGGAATAAGTCATCCCTTATTTTGAAATAACAGAATTGCTGTGTAGACGTTCGCACAGTTATTTTGGAATAGCGGCTGTTATTCCGAAATAACTTTGCTGTGTAGACACACCCTAAAAATCTTGGGCTGAACAGAGTTTCTGGATTCATGACTTAGTACCACATGAATCCCATCTTTTTGTCCTATGATGTGTTAGAGTGGAGCATTATCTCGAATGGTTTCTTACAATATGCACAAACTATTTATGATAAACTGTTCTGCATTGCATTTTGCTGTGATACTGACCTTTCCCAGACCTGAAAAAGACTCTGTGTGGTTCAAAAGCTTGTGTCTCTCACTAACAGAAATGGGTCCAATAAAAGATATTACCTCACCCACCTTGTGTCTCTAACATCCTGGGCCCCTCAGTTACCACTCTAATGCATGCAGGTCACACTATCATTCTTAAGAGCCAGTGTATTGACATAACCATATACTGATGCCTTGGAGCTATGATATTTAAATATGAACAATTACTGAGGTTAGAATAAAAAGGCTTGATAATCATACTGTTAAGCTGAAACAAAAAACAGGACTATGTAGCACTTTAAAGACTAACAAGATGGTTTATTAGTGATGAGATGAGTTCAGACAATAGGCATGACCATATATACCAAAGGATACAATCAAAAAAAGTGAACACGCATAGAAAGTACAAATCAAATTTCAGAACAGAGGAGGATAATGGGGAAGGTAAATGTCTGTGAACTAATGATATTAGAGGTGATAATTGGGAAGCTATCTTTGTAATGGGTAAGGTAATTAGGGTCTTTGTTAAGACCCTGCGTAAAGTGTCAAATTTAAGCATGAATGACAGTTCAGAGGTTTCTCTCTCAAGCCTGGTGTGAAAATGTCTTTGAAGCAGTATGCAGGTAATCAAGTCATTGAGACAATGCCCTTTCTGGTTGAAATGGCAAGAAACTGTTTTTCTTGTGATACTGTCTGATATCCGTTTTGTGCATTGATTCTTTGTGAAGCATCTGGAGACGTTTGTCCAATGTACATAGCAGTGTCCATCTGCTATGTACATTGGACAAACGTCTCAGACGCTCGCCAAAGAATCAATGCACACAAAACGGATATCAGACAGTATCACAAAGAAAAAATAGTTTCTTGCCATTTCAACCAGAAAGGGCATTGTCTCAATGACTTGATTACCTGCATACTGCTTCAAAGACATTTTCACACCAGGCTTGAGAGAGAAACTCTGAACTGTCATTCATGCTTAAATTTGACACTTTACGCAGGGGTCTTAACAAAGACCCTAATTACCTTACCCATTACAAAGATAGCTTCCCAATTATCACCTCTAATATCATTAGCTCACAGACATTTACTTCCCCCCCCTCCTTTATCCTCTGATCTGAAATTTGATTTGTCCTTTCTATACGTGTTCACTTTTTTTTAATTGTATCCCTTTGGTATATATGGTCATGCCTATTTTCTTCCACAATTTGATCTGAGGAAGTGGGTCTGGCCCACGAAAGCTCATCACCTAATAAACCATCTTGTTAGTCTTTAAAGTGCTACATAGTTCTCTTTTGTTTCAGCTAGACCAGACTAACATGGCTGCATCTCTATCATTATGGGGTAAAGGTGTCTGCTTTCCTCAGAAGTATTAGGCATTGGCAATGAAAGTAGCTGAAGTAAATCATTGGACTGAGCCAGTAGGAAAAGCCGATGTTGATTCCAAATATGATCTGTGGTATATGTGGGGACGAATACAAGGAGGAATTCAGTCTGTCATCTCAGTGCTCTAACTTTAAATGTGTAATGTCTCCATGGGCAGTTATGAAGCAGTTGTAGTGCAGAATGTTATAGAGGAGAGTGACTGACTGGATTCTTGCTCTTTTTCTCTGGTTTTTGTGGTCTCAGTCCTGCAAGAAGCCTCCTCCCGTTATAGGCGCAGCCCATGTAAAGCTCCTTGCAGTATCTGGGCCTATCTATTTTCTGCTTGTTTCCATAATCTGAAATCCTCTAGACTAAAAGTTTCACATTTTGCTCATTTTTCAGAATCGCTTTTCAGCTCTGTTCAGCTAGACAAGACGAGGGGAATGGCATCCAAGTGGGAATTTGCCTGTCACTGTCTAGCACCTGTTCTTACTGTTGTTGATGCACAAGCTTCTGCTGTCTCTCCCAACACAGGTTAAGTGAGTTTGATGAAATCACCACTTTTTTTTTAAGACTGTAAATTATTCTGAATTTGTATGTACTGTGCCATATTTCTGTACATGAGCCAGATTCTTCTTTCCCTTTATACTGGGAGTAAATGTGCTGAAGCCAGTGGGTTCCCACCAATTCAAATGAGAGGAGAAGGTGTCACAGCAAATCTATTTTCCCTCCAGTGCATATGTTCTGTTGACAAGCAACAATATCCCACCAATGGAACAAAACTAGATCAGTGCTTAGTATTGTTCTTGATAACTGCAGTGATAATACAGAATATTAGTACAGTGTAGTGAAGACATGAAATCACATCTAGTGATTGTGAATGTCGTAGAGTGCAATTTGCATGTTCCCTTGCAACTCTGTGGGCAGCTGCACTGAAGAAGGAGATTCACCTCAGAAATCCAGCAGAAGGGAGCAGGGCTCATATGAGTTCTCCAGACACGGATGCTCAGGGGATGGACAGCATCAACATCTGTCTTGGCCAGATCCTCTCTCCTGGCCTCCATGGAGACTTCCCATGTTCCTCGGAAGAGTGGGTGTTGCTGAAGATTTGTGCCATGACTGCTGCTCCCCTGGGACAGACTTTCTGCCTCTGTGGGCCCTCTGTCTGGCTTCCACTGGCAGAAGTGAACCAAGGTTAATGTTTATGAAGGAAGAGCCTGTTTCTCACCTGTCTTTCACCTTGTGCAATCATTACATTAGTGTAAGGCCCCTGCCATTCTGGATGGATAGTGTTGTACACCCATCTTGTGCTCACTTTGCATAGATCTAATTGGCTACATAACAATCAGGGCAGTGGAAAATCAGGCTAAAAATACGTCACACAGAGATGATTTTTCTACTGAAAACATTGGAGGTGTCTGAGGGTGAATCTCCCTGAGATCACTCAAACACCTAATTCCTTACCAGTGAGAACAAACCACCATGTCACCTATCCCTATTCTGAGCTTTTTTACGCTGGAACTTTGTTGTTGCTTTGATAGACAATGAAGCAGATTGTAATCCGAGAGTTCACATGTTCTTTATTAGGCTTTAGAATCTGCACCTCCCTGAGGAGAGCTGTTCACTCCTGTTTCTTTTAAGCTGTCTTGTAGACTTATGAGGTATGGGGTGCCTCTCTTTTACAACAGCTTGACCTCCACAAGGCTCTCGTCACCACCTTAAATACTAATGGTAAATTGTCTCTTAAAATGAAAACTTACGTTGCAAAGCACAAGATGAGGTCTCACCAAGCCACGAGTTGGCCCAGTTATAGTTTGCAGAGTAGTCTGGCCACACTGATCAGATTTCATCTACTCGTGACCTAACTATTCATTGCATGTAGGTTTTTGTTTTAGGTTTATTTCAGTTGACAGATGGTCATTTTGGTTTTCTAAAGCTTTGTCAGGTTTTTTATTTTTATTTTTTCATTTTTATTTTTTCAAAAACAAAATTGAGAGAGTTCAGTCCACAGTCCATTTTTAAAAATCTGATCCTTGAAGTCCCTGGAGAGGGGAGTTTGGCTATATCATTCATAACGTCAAAGTGCTGTCACAGGCTGGCTTACCCAAATGAATATTTATAAAATCATACAGTAAAATAGTTGCATTGTCTATTTCTCCCCCCCCCTTTAAAAACCCAAAGTAAGCTAATGAGGAAAAGCAGCAAGCAAGTGAAGGGCCAGGTGTTTTGAACAGCGTGTGCTTGTAGTCTAGGTGTACATTTACCAGGACTGTGTGCATTGACTGTGGTCAGTGATCACGCATTTAAAAGCTACCTTGATCTAATATTATACAGATACAGTAGAACCTCACAGTTATGAACATCTCAGGAGGTGAGGTTGTTTGTAATTCGAAATGTTCATAATTCTTAACTAGGGATGTAATAATGTTAAGTTTAACCAGTTAACTGATTAAACAGGGGTGGTGTGGAGTGGCTGAGCCAGTCCAGGTCACCTGCTTCCAGCCTTGTGCTGGGATGCCAGCTCTCAGCCCACATGGGCTGGCAGCCAGCAGCCCCATGAGGCTGGAGCAGCCCTCCACTAGTGCCAGGCAGGGGGCTGCTCCCAGATAACGGTTAACTATTGCCCAATCACATTTGTACCCATAATCAACATTTTGGTGGTTCTTTCAAAAGTTAACAATCAAACATTGACTTAATACAGCTTTTAACTACCTTAATTTAAATGAACCAAGGACAAAAACAGTTGCCTTACCATGTCAAAACTTTTTTTAAAAACTTCCCCCTCTTTTAAGCAGTTTGTATTTAATACAGCACTATACTGTATTTGCTTTTTTGCGTCTCTGCTACTGCCTGATTGTATACTTCTGGTTCCAAATCATAGAATCATTGTGTTGGAGGAGACTTCAGGAGGTAATTGAGCCCAACCCCCTGCTAAAAGCAGGACCAGTCATAACTAAATCATACCAACCAGGGTTTTGTCAAGCCAGGACTTAAAGACCTCTAGAGATGGAGATTCCACCACCTTCCTCGGTAACACATTTCATTGCTTCATCACCCTCCCAGTGAAATAGCTTTTCCTAATATCCAACTTACTCCTCCTCCTCGTCAGCTCGAGACAGTTGCTCTCGTTCTGCCATCTGTCACCACTGAGAACAGCCTCGCTCCATTCTCTTTGGAACCCCCCCCTTCAGGTAGTTGAGGCATGTGTGGCTGCTGGTCAGCTCATAACTTTAAGGATCTAATGTAGTGGAGAGTTTTTTCCCTAATAAGTTTTTGCATTTGATAATGGGGACCCAGAAGTTATGATTTAGTCAGTGTTTTCATGATCTTTGTACCGGTAGGTGGCAGCATCTTCCTGCTCTATCTAAACCAAATGGCCAGTTTTCACTCTTCTGAATTGATTAGGAAAGGAAAGATTAGAGGAGAGACTATGCAACCCTTTCCTAAGGTTTTTGCTGTCTTTTGGTGAGACTTAAGTGAACTGAAATGCTTAACACCTGTTCTGTATTAGCTGTGCTCCTGCATGTTCATAAACATAGTTTCCCCCTTTTGTTTTCAAGTCTGTTTTCCATGCTAGTTAGTTAAATTTTGTTCTCTCTGCTCAGACTTCCAAGATTTAAGATCTGTGAGAAGCTAGAGATCAGAGGCTTAGAGAACTGAGAACTGGGTTTATTGAAGTACTGGAAACTTGCTGCACAGGCACAGTTTTCAATGAATGAGCACTGGGAAACCTGTAATCTTTTTATTCCTGTTAGTAAGAATTATTTTATTGTTGCATCCTAGAAAGGTCAAAAATTGCATGAATCAAAACTCTGATTTTTGACAAGTCATTCTGATTTCCATAGGACCCCTCTTAATTTGCTTAGTGCAGGTGGGCTTTTGCTTTATAAAAGCAGGAGAAACAGGAGAAACATTGCTGTCATTCTTAAAACTTATTTGTATTGCAGTAGTGCCTCAGTGCACTGGACACTGTACATGCATAAAAAGATAGCAGCTATGCCCCCAAAGAATAAAAGTTGGGAACAGGTAATAGTAATTTAAAAAGTTGTAAATGTGTTATCCATTCCTGCTTTACTGCTAATAAATAGTTAATAAGCCCAGATCTCTCTACCATTAAAAATAGGTCTCTGCTCATTGCTCTTTTGTAAGTGTTTTCTTACATAAGATCCTGTTCTTCCTCCAACAAAGGTAGGAGACGTAACCACCCTTACGCCCTACTGCAGCATGCACCAATAAGGTGCTGCAGGCAGCCAAAATATAACAAATGTGCCTTGGACACTTGGGCTAACTCAGAGCCATTTTAGGGTTCGGGTGTAACTTATAGCAGCCAAAAGCCTGTTCTTATTTCTTAATTATATCAGCTGGAAAGGTTTCCCCTAGGACTGTTAAATTGGCTGGGGACTGCTGGAGCAGAGTGAACTCCAGCCACAAAGGGCCATCCTCAGTATGTCCCCTCTGGTGGGGAGGAGACAGGAGAAGCTGTCATGTGCCCTGCTGCACTGACACCACCTATAGTCTGCTTACAGACGCCCTTCTGATTCAGTTAGGCCAACTTTCCAGTGTGTCAAGCAGCTGGATTGGTGTGCCGAGGGTCTAGCTGTCTGTGTTTCAACTGGTGGTAATGAAAGTCCAGAAGGTCACTTCCACCACCATTATGGCTCCTGATGATGTAGGTGTAGCTGCTTTATAGATGCTGCCTTGCTTTCTTCCAGCAACTACTGCTTGTCCTGGTAGTGTTGTCACACTGCTTCTCCAGATTTGCCCTTCACATATAGAAATGGCTGAGACATCCCCATGTTTGCCATACCTGTATCAGAAATCATATCAAGGAGTTCCTGGGTTGGTAGCTGAGTTCCTGTAATGACTGGTTTCTCAGCTAGAATGTACACAGTCTCAGCAAAGGACTTGTAATACTCCCCTAGAACGAAGGACTTGTAATACTCCCCTATTCCTTTGCTTGAATGGATGACACATTTATGACACTGTTATCAGGGGCAGCCCGTGAGCCTAGGCGAACTAGGCAGTTGCCTAGAGCGCCGCTGGCCCGGGTGCCCCGTGATGACGTCACGGCCATTGACGGCCGTACAGGCAGGGGCGCCAATTGCGCCGCCTGCCTGGGGCGCCAGCTGCCGCAGCCGGCCTCGGACCACTCCTGACTGTTATAGTCGATCACCTTTCTAAATAGTGAGGATTCAGAAGTCTTGCTTACCCTCTTAGTAATAACATGAAGAGTCACAAATGGTGACAAATGCCATTTCTTGATCACTCAGAGTATATTTACGGTGGTAAGATGGGCCCAAAATGCAAAACTTAAATACCATCGTGTTCCTAAGTGGGTCCCATGGGGTGTTTGGATCTGGGATTTTGGCCTCATTATTACCCTGCATTTGGCTTATGAAATGCAAAAGAGCCTTTTGCCCCTCTTGGGTATGGCCATTAGAGGATGGCTGTGCCACAAGTTGGGAGAGCAAAAACTCTAGTCACCAGTCACCTCAGCTATGACACCTAAAATATTGACTTAGCAGAGCAGATGTAGCCTTAAGTTGGTGGATCTGCAGGCTAATGTTTAATGAGAACATTAGAACGGCCGCACTGGGTCAGGCCAAAGGTCCATCTAGTATTCTGTCTTCTGACAGTGGCCAATGCCAGGGGCCCCAGAGGGAATTAACAGAACAGGTAATGGAACATCAAGTGATCCATTATTCTGTCGCTCATTCCAGGACTCTGGCAGAGGTAGGGAGACCGTTCCTGCCCATCCTGGCTAATAGCCATTGATGTAGGAACTCCTTTACCCTCCAGCTATTTAAAGTAGGAATTCCTTTATCCTGCAGCTATTTAAAGCCACTTGCTATAAAATATCTTCAAACTTGCAATGATGATACTGCAGTCCATTTGCTATTCTATGAATGTCATCTTGCCCCATGCTACCACTAGCATTCACGTGTACTTGGATGATACTGTTCTTGACAGTGAATAGCAATACACTGCACGGGTGCATACCCGTTTGTTAGTGGTGCTGATAATATTATAATGTCTCCTCTGCTACCAGCATTGATATTGTTCTATATCAGCCCACCTCCTCCAGCAATTGAAATAATACCCCTGGCAGTTCTTAAAGTCACTCTTGACAACTCCATAATCCACAGAAACATACCCTTCTACATAGAACTGTGATCAAATCTAGCAAATCAACACTTGCAGCACATCCAGAGTGGACAACGTATTTTCTGTATATTGCTGCTTTGAGATTAGTATGCATTACTTCTGGTGTATCTGCTAATTGTGGGGGTCTTTCCCCATAGTTCCATGGAAAAGAAGCCAAGAATACAATTACTTTTTCCTTTTGGTGGTAAGATAGATCAAATGTAATATCTGGCAGTATGAAAGCGAGCAGTCTTTCAGTCAGCCAGTTTCCTCCTCAAAGTTTTAGTCCTGGATTCTAGAGCACTAGGGTCCAAAACAAAACTCATTCTTACCACATTTGTGCTGTTTTTAAAACTTGCTGGCTTTGCTGTAATGGTGGAGTTAATTTCTGTCTTAGCCTTCACACCTTTATACAGGGCTGAGGAAGAACTGACCCAACTAACCTTTCTGTTGAGAGTACACAAAATTCTGTTTAAAAAAAAAAAAAAAAAAAAGGCTACGCAGTAGCCAGAAGACACTCATAGAGGTCTCTGAGATGGTAGAAATCAGCAGAAGTCAGTTTGGGTGTGTCTACACTGCACTGTTATTTCAAGATAACTGGCATTATTTCGAAATAACAATGTGAGCATCTACACAGCCATTCCATTATTTTGACATAATGGACAGCTTATTTTGAAATCTGTACACCTCATTCTACAAGGAATAATGTCTATTCTGAAATAACTATTTCAAAATAAGGCGTGTGTAGACGCGCCACTGCTGCAATGTTGAAATAGCCCCTCACCAGGGCCATTCTAAGTTATTCTTCCCCAGTTCCTCCTGGGGCTCTAAATCAAGATAGCACATCTACACTGCAGGGAAGCCTCAAAATTAGTCTGAGGCAGGCTTCCCTAATGTAGATGTGCTATTTCAAAATAAGCTATTTTGAAATAACTATATTGGAATAGTTTATTTTGAAATAGCCGTGCAGTGTAGCTATACCCGCCAGAGCTGGGTTGTAACATTGGTTGATTTTTATTTATTTATTTATTTATTTATTTTTGTCTTTTTGTCTCTTGTCATCTACTGATTTTGTTTTTGCCCCATTGCTCTAAAATCCAAGACTAAAGTCTTGAGGAGGAAACTTGCTGACTGAAAGACAGCATGCTTTGCTGGATCAGCTGGTCTGCTGATTCAGCAGCATCATGATGCAGCCACTATGGCTATATCTAGACTGTACTTCCGTCTTTTAAAATTTTAGTCATTCAGGGATGTGAAAAACACACACTGCTGAATGACAAAAAATTTTAATGCCAGAAAGCACTGGTGTGGACAGCACTCAGTTGGCAGACACTCACCCACTGACGAAGCTATTGCCCCTCATTTATTTTGTCAGGAGAACTCTCTCCTGGCAGCAAAGGGCTACAATGTGTGCCTTACAATGGTGCAACTCTAGCGTCATTGCTGCACCATTGTAAGGTGTACAGTGTAGACATAGCATTAGCGCCTTGCAGATGCAACGGTGAGGATGCATGTGCACTTTTGAATGATATTTTCCATACCTTACAGTCTGACTCACCAGGCTACAATACAGATGCAGCAGTATAGAAAAACGAAGTTGATTTGTTGTTCTCTTCAGGTTGGAAAGTCTTCATTGCTGCAGTGTATAACAGCTGGATTGTATCCCTTTAACTAGTCTGTGAGCCTTTTAGTGGCTCTGACTGTCTTTTGTGTGCCAGAAGTCACAGAACCCAGGGTGTATGTGTAGCTAAGCCTTGTGTGCTGGGTATAGTTAATAAAAAGGGTTGTTTGGACCTCCCTGTGTTGTGAGAGGTTGTTATGTTGGACTGTTCCATTAAAGTTGTCAAAGGTGTCATATTTTACCTATCAGGAGCTGTGGAACAGAATTATTTTGATTTGGTAAAGCAAGGTTCTTACAGACTGATTGTGTCTGTGTGAGTGCCTACTTGGCCTGGGCATAAATTAACTGAACTAGAACAACCTGTGACTGTGTAGTTCCTTCATATTATGCATGTTATGTACAGAGCAAATAGAACAGCAGGCAACATGGCTGGGAGCCTGATCCAGGAATACAGTAAAATAGGGACTTGCCGGTGCCTTGTGAAGCAGGAAAAGCAAACTGCAGACTACAGGCACTTGGACTGTGGATAAACTGCTGAAGTAGAGAGAAATAAAAATAAGGGTTAAGTGCCTGGCTGTTTGGGGAAAATGGGCTTGGTTGACAGCTCAGTAGAAAACTGGCTCTCCTGTATCGAGAGACTGGAACAGTATATAATCATAGACCGATGGCAGCTTTATGGTGTGCAATGGGAGCAGATGACTTGCCTTTGGAAGTGACAGGTAAGGATACTGATGGAAAACTGGAGACAGTCTATGTGCTATAATATGGCACAACCTGAAGCACTGCGAGTGACAATTGCCATGGCATCTTGCAAAAGTAAAAATTATCTCATGATGGCTGACAAATATGACATTATGATGAATGAATAGGTTTGTGTGCACACTCCATTTAAAGGTACACTGCAGTTGAATATTGGATGGGCAAATAACTTAGTTACTTTCTTCTAGGAAAGTGTGGCGAATTTTGTTTCAACTGCTAAAGGCAGTAACTCACCCAAGGGGTCCATCTGGAAATATGTAAAGATTGTTGCCACAGTGTAACTCAGAACAAACTACCCTTCCTTCAAGGCCTCCTAACTCCTTTATTACTATGGGTAGAAGATGTTAGTGTGTTGGTATCAATTGATTCTAAGCCAGGGATGGGCAAGAGATGGCTAGCGGGCCGGATCTGGCCCACCAAGCTGCCAGATCTGGCCCGCAGCTGCCCCGCCAGCAACCTTACTACATAGCAGCTGCAGCCACTCTAAAGAGCAGCCTGTCTGGGCAGGGAGGAGAAAGCTTTGTGCACTGTCTCTGCCCCCTAGCAAAACCCTCCAGCTCCTATTGGCCAGTTTCCAGCCAATAGGAACTGAGAAATTTTGCTGACAGCAGGGGCAATGAATGAAGCCTTCCCCCCCCAGTGCTGGAGCAGAGGCACCTGGAGCAGCTGCCCAGCACACAGGGAGTCTGCTGAGCAGCTGGCTGGGAGCTGCCTAGGTAAGCACCTCTCAGCCAGAGCCTGCTTCTGGCACCCCACCCCCTCTCTTTCCCCAACTACCTGCCCCAGGCCACCACCCAAACCCTCTGTATCCCCTCTCCCCAGCCCTCTGGGTCACAACTCCCTCCCAGACCCTGTACCTCCTCCTACACCCTTCCCCAGGCCAGAATCCTTTCCTGCACACATACCCCTCCCTGACCCTGCACCCCATTCTCCTGCCCCACATCACCATCCAAGCTCTCTGCACCCCCTTTCCCTCTTTCTCCCAGGTCACAACTCCTCCCAGACCCCCTCCATACCTTCCCCCAGGCCAAAACCCTCTCCTGCTCCCATAACCCCTCCTGGACCCTTCACACCTAGTCTCTGGACCACATCATAACCTCCTCCTTCACCCAAACTCCCTCAGACCCAACACTCCCTCCTGCACCCCAGTCCTCTATCCCGAGCTCCCGTTTACACCCCACCCACCACGCCTCCTCCAGAGAAGTGCGGCCCTTGACCACTTACCAAAATTTTGGAGTGCCCCCCCCATTAAAAATTATTGCCCACCCCTGTTCCAGGTTATATTTCCAGGTTACATGCCACATAGCCTTCTGCTATGATTTGGGGAGGTGATAGTTCCCTTCTCCCACACACCTTTTCTTGTCCTTTGTGATTCTTTCTACAGCTTATCGCAGCACTAGTTCAGTGCTCTCAGCATCTCTTCCTTATCTCCAGTCTGTCACCTCTGACCAGTCTGAGCTCTCAGTGATCCAGTACAAGTATAGGTCTATGTTTTGGGTATAAACCTACGTGGATCCAAATAACTAGTAGGGAAAAATTGCTGAGTCTTGCACCACTTTTAATGATGGGATGAGGATTTTGTTAAAGCTGCTTCTCCGTGAGATGAAGTTAAAGGGCAACCGTCTGCTGTTGTAGACTGGTTGGATTTGAGGATGTGCCAGCCTGTCTGATTAAAGAAAGGAGAAACTGCTCTTGTTTTTTGCTCCTGCAGGTGCAACTAAGAAAACAAATATAAAATCACTGAAAAATTAAGCAGCTCTTGTATTATTGGCTTTTTTGCTAATTATGTTTAATACCTTTTCAAAAGCAACGGAGCAGTGTGGTTCTCTATCCAAGGCTTTATTTTATTAATCACCTGTCATTTGAAATAATTCTGACTGCAATGGACTCCCTTCCCCTATTTATCTCTTAGTGCATATTTTTCATAGATGTGAGCTGAAGTCCCCTGTTCATCCACAGAGCTTGTACAGCACAAGCTAAGGCAATGCAAGCTTCTCATTTGCTGCCTTTCAAGTGTGCCTCAAACCTGACCCAGAAGGACCCATCTTTGGGAGGAAAAGGGGTACTTCATCTACATGGTCATTTCAGCCGTTCATCTTGCAAGCTAGTGATTTGTGATGCCGTGGACACTTATTTGCAAAGGACAGGACTGAAACTTTCAAGTCCATTTTCTTGTAGGCCAAACAGGCACTTATGGTAACAGCTCGAGTGGTTGAAAACTTTTGTTGGCACGGTTTTCCATTGGAAAATGCTGATGTGAGTAGATCCAGATGTTTCATGGGATCATATTGATTTCACCAATTCTTGACAGGATATTATCAAAATATAAATGTCACTTTGAGGTCTAAATGTTTTGACTTCTAAAGTCAAACCAAAATATTTTGAAATATTTTTGTTTCATTGAAAATTCCCAAATTTTGACTCTTGCCCTAATTTAGAATGAAACAAAATTTTGGATATGCCATGGTTTTGGCCAGTTGTTGTAACATCTGCCTGTCCCTCTCAAGCTAAGCTGGATTCAAACTAGAAATTGACTTCTCCTTTTCAATAAAAAGGCTAGTTTTATAAAAGCAGTTTTTCACCATCTACAATTATGTTTATTTTATCTACACAGACATGTTTGGAGTCAATACTTATCACCTGTCTGCTCCCATTGACTTCCATAGGAGTGAAAAGTGGCTCAACACCTCTGAGAATTGGGTCCTTAATATTCAGAGGAACATTTTACCAAATTACCCAGAAAGTTCCTTGGTCTTAACTACTGAGGCTGGGACTTCCAATGGGCTGACAAAGTCAGGTGTCCAACTCCAATTAACTTTCCTTGGAACAGAGGTGTTTTATTCTGTCTGACTTTTTAGAAAATCCCAGTCTGAGTTACTTAGCTATTTTAAAAACTTTGTTTTGTAACAGGTAGCAATGAAGAATAATAGAATGAGAAGCAAAGTTTCATGGGATTGGTGGGGGCAATGATTTCTAAATGAAAATCTTATGTCTGCACCACAATTTATTAAAAAAAAAAAAAAAAAAAGCTTTCTAAACATGTTTCAGATTTCAAGAAGTTTATGGGTCTAAAGTGATAAGGTCTCCGGTTCAGGGCTCTGTTTGTCTCCCTGTATGGCTGCTCATCAGTTACCATTATAATTTATAGTAAGAGACAATACATTGAATTACTGCTACTAAGGCATGGTTCAAAACAGTCACTTTGAATATTCAAAGTGGCATGCTTTTTAAAAAACAGTTTGTACCATGATAAAGGATTTTGAAGGACACAAATCTTCATTTAAATAGTAGGAAGGGTCTGAACAGAACACACACAAGGAAAATTCATAGCTCTATTTGATGCACTTTCTATCACTGTCCCTTGAGATATACATGAGTGCTGTGCTAAAAGCAGTGACAGATGTCTTGTTTTCTCATCAGTACAATAGGGATACCTCCTGCAAAAGGTTGCATTGTGAGGATTTATCCTTGTAAAGTCTTGTAATTGTTTGTGGACCCCACAGATAATTATAGTGACTGGCTGTTCTAATAGTCTGTCTGAATGGATCTGAGAACTACTAGAAGTCTTTCAAATGCCTGCTCCTTAGATTTCCAGACATCAGAGATCCAAACAGTTTGGATAAATGTCTGGACTCAGCTGGAGCGTCTGAATCTTTGAGGGTCTAAACCTAGATGAGAGCTTGCTTTCTGAAGGCTCCCAAAGCACTTTACAGTTGATCTACAAACTATAGAGACAATGTGGGTGAAGCAATAGATTTTAATTGAACTAAAGAGAGACGTTTTCAAGCTGCACACTATTCTTCAGGGCTGGAAAAAGTTTTCAGAGTGTCACAGCTATGTACAAGATTTTCGCATAAGTTAGACAAACTGTACACAGATTGTAATAGGCACTGCTAGGGTGGTACACTGCTTCTGGTTGGAAATGCACAAAATGACCCAACAATTTTGGGGAAGAAGTGAAGAACAGTCTGTCTCCTTCCCTATGGCTTTAAATGTAATCAGAGTTGGAATTTGGCCATTACTTGAGGATTATTGGCCCTTTACTTTACAGAGTTCTTTATGAATTGGACTCTTCAGTGTCTTCAAAAGATCAGAGCTGCTTTAATACCTTGTGTGGAAAATGACACTAGCAACACAATCTTGTAACTTCATATTGGGGAATCTGCTTAATTGGGGAATTGAAACTTCCAAGGGAAGAATAACCAGCACCCTAAACATACATGTTTTAAGCCTCAGCATAGCTGAAGGGAAGAGCGCAACATATCAAACCGCCAACGAGCACTTAAAACAGCAGCCTATTTCAAAGTCGCTGTTGCTTGAAAGATCTGAGATCACAGAACTGTACAAGATTGTCATGGTTTGCATTTACAAAAAAATAGTTGACTTATTTTAAAATATCTTAAAAAACAAAAAACAAACAAACAAAAAAGACAGACCTAGAAAAAAGCCTTCAATTTTGATAGTTAGAAGTTGCTCCTATTTTTGATCACTTGTCCCTGGGTCTGTATTAATCTTTGCTTTCTGCAGTAGAGAATTCATGGAGATGACTGTCATCCAGCAGGAACCTTTTCTCATCCTGCTTTGTTGCCTTGTTGATTTGAACCAGGCTCATGTTGCTAATTTTCTCATTTTCTCACTACGCCTACTCCCTCTCCCCCCCAAAAAGAAGCTTGCTTGGGAAATTATGTTCTCTGCAACTATAGAAACCTGTTAATGGACATCTATGACAAAAGATAAATTTTAATGTACAAAATAAATGTCCAATATATAGTACCCTAGAAATAATGGGCTCACACATAATAATCAAAGAGATAGTGGTAGTACTCTAGTTATCAATAATCATGTTCCTGTTATGACCAGGCTTATTGCATCATTATGTGTAGGGCACTTGATTTTCTAATGATATACACTGTAGACTAAAACTCATGATAATAGTAATTTAGAAACTGATCAGTGCATTTTGTGCTGAATCAACCAAAATATTGTTCAGTTTCCTTCTAGTGATGCTGTTGATCCTGTGTAAATATCCTATATTACGCTATTTGTTTTTGGCATTCAAAAATATAGACAGGAATATACGGTCATCTTTTTCAATGATCTGATTCAACATTAACATGAAAACCCTCTTTAATTATATAATTCTCAGTTTCCCGGTATCATTGATCAGTTTCTTTAACTCTGACAGCTTTCAAGGAAGAGACAGTGTTGCTAAAGTTTTCCTCCCTGAGAAATCTCAATCGTTTCAAGCAAAAAAAAAAAAAAAAATTTTTTTTTTTTTTTTTTGGCCAATAGATAAATTTGTCTTACAGGGAGGAAAGGGATTAATTTGATTTGAAACAATCCTGAATGTTCTGAGTGCCCTTAACTCCCATTTGGTTGATATCACTTATGCTTTTCAAGGGTCTGATCTTTATGAGTTGGCTCTCTTTCTGGGGATATGTTTTATATGAAGCCCCGCAAATCCACAGACATATGCAGATGTGGCTTATATTGTTTACTGTCTTTGAGACAGTATGCAAATGATGCAAATTATAATTATAACCATTGGGTTTTTATCAGTTTTGCTGAAAGAAAGCTCAGTAGCATCAGTTTATGACGCTCAGTGTGTGGAAGGACAGAGCCATTCTTAGAACTCAGAGAGCAAGTTCCGGGTTATGTTTTGCTCCATGTAAAAAGAATTTCAGATAATTTTCCTCAAACAAACAAAATGACTTGCATGCATGTCTTTTCATTTGTACATGCATATTAAGGATGTTAAATATTGGTTAATTGAATAGTCTATTAACCTTGTGAATTCTTATCGGGAACTATAGAATAATCAAGTAACCAGGGGCGGGGCCAGCAGCCAGTGCCCTCCGGAGAAGCTCCCTGCCGTGCAGCACTGCTGCATCAGAAGCAGCAGTGTGGGGTGCCAGGCGGGAGCTGGTCCACGAGGGAAGCCAGTTTAAAAACCAGCTCCCTTTGTGGACCGGCTGCCTTTCACTCAGTGCAGCTGCTTCTGCTATAGAGGCAGCAGTGTGGGGTGGCAGCAGCCCCTGCGCAGGGGGAAGGTTTGAGCTCCCGGACCTGGCGTGAGCTAGGACTGAGCTGGGCTGTTTGCCTGCCTAGCTTTTAATATACTTTAAATGCAGAACCACATCAGGGGTAGGTCCTGGAGCCATTGCAAGCCAGTACTGAGCCAGGCTGCTGACCAGCCTGCTAAAAAAATGTACTGGTGGGGGAGAGGGGAAATGCATGTAGTCTGTAGCATTAACCTAGAAGCTTGTGCTTATTGGTTAATCAGTTAATCGGCTACACGATTACATCCCTAATGCATATTCTCTATAGCAGGGGAGGGTGACTTGGTTATGTGATATCTAACCCATGAGAGACTGTGTGGGTGGCTTGAAAACAGACATTGGCTCTGATCAGAGAGACTTCATCTCTTTCTCATTGCTATTAGGGTCACGTGTAAATCTCTAGTTGGGATGAACACTAGTCTATTTTGGTAGGAGATGGACAGAAATAAGAGTGGTTACATAGAAAGCAGCAACCTATTCATGTGCAGGCAGCTCTGATGGTTTGAAGACTGCGGAGAACCATTGGGTTTGGTGTCTCAATTTGCTATGAATCAACCAACATTAAGATCAATGAAATCAACTTGGACTTTAAAAAGGCAGCATCACTGAGCATTACCATTTCCTCTGTGGCACTGGAGATCTGTAGAGGGGTATCCCAAAGAGACATAAAATAATATGTGCTCAATCCAGAGACTTGTCAAGAGAGTCAAACTTCTGCTTTTCAGATGTGGAGGAATAGTAACTTAGGTTGAAATAGCACTACTTTTATTCAACCAGGAAAGGTTGGGAAGTAAACCCTAGCTTCACAATTCTTTCCTTTATATAATGCAGATTATCTTTACTATGGAAAATATCCAAGCATGTTTTTAATTGGGAATGTATTAGTGCAGTAATATTACTTAGTTTAGACTATTGTGATTGTGTCCTATTGGGTTGTTGCCACATATTACTTTGATTCAGAGCAGGTAGCAACTTTTCCTGAATTTTAAGTTTATTATGAAACCTTTTATCAATAAAATCAGTTTTTGACATCCTATTTCTTCCCTCCCCCCAAATAAATATTCAAAGAAAACTTTTGGATTTTTGACATCTTAAAAATTTGGAAATGCCCATTATATTTTTATACCTTATCAAAATTTCTGAAGCTATTTTGTTTTCCAAAAAATTATAGTGATTTTTGGTGATCCTCTTTGCTCACGCTCAATTTGACAGAGTACAGTTTCAAGGAGCAGCATCAAATCTGCACGGAAGTTCTCCAAACTATCCTAAAGGTTGATTTTTCATGACTCATCACTATTTGATAGGTATATGCTCACCCATGTAATTCAGATTAATGAGTTATGACTTTGTTTTAAATCACATCACAGGGAAATTATGCCCCCAAAACATGCACAAGTCTCAGAAGAAATCCCATTTCCTGGGCATTAATAGTTTTTCCACTAAATCCCTTAAAATTGACTGAATATATGTCGTTTGGCTCACCTTCAAAGTAAATGCAAGATAGATACTTGGGTATTTGTTCAAAGATTATACATAATAAACTATCCGTTGCATTAAAGTGTTTTATTAAAACAGCAAAAAATGCAGCTTCTCCATAACCATGTTTATCAGAAATAAAGGTTTTTCCAGAAACCAGATGACTTTACTGTGGTGTCATTTACTATGTCTCACACCAGCCCTTCATTTCAATGCTGGTTTGGTTGCAGGGTCCAGATGGTGGCAAACTGCAAATGCGTATTTCTCCAGATGTGAAATATCTATACTCTTGGCAGACTCAAGAGACAGTGATTTTGGCAGATTTAGACTTCTATGGCTGTTTAGCACAGTTGTAAATGGGCTGTTGGACTATTTTGTCAAACTTGTTATTTTCTAGTGACTTGTCTATAATTCTCGGAAAGGAGCACACTTTTAGCCATTTGTGAATAAGAGGAAATCTTGGTCCCATGAGAAGCACGTGTAACCAGATTGGCCCAATACTCTGGGGTATGCTCATTTATTAGGGTTACACTTATGGGGCTGGGGGAGGTTAACAATTCTATCAGTGTGCTGCTTGTGCTCTCATATGGAGCTGAATTCTCCCTGCTGCCAATTCCCCCTCCCACTGGAGCTCTCCTGCAGGAACTAGGTTCCTCAGGATGGGGTTCTTCCTACCTTAGCAACACACACAGACACTCACACCCACTAAAAGAGCACACCTGAAAGGACTGGGTAATCAGCACTCATAAGCTGACCCCTCCTATGTCTCTGGATTCAGCAGGCTGGGTTTAACAGCAATGCCACACTGCACCCTTATGAGCCTTTGGACTCAGTGGGCTGGATTAAACAGCACTTTAAGCTACCATCCTCATAAGCCCCCAGGTTCAGCACCCCCTATCCCCACTTTCACACCACAATCATTCACTGGTAAACCACACGATGAGCAAACCCCACAGGATTTTAGGCACTACAGGGATCTTTAGCTTGGGTACAAGAAGTGTTGTTGCAGAGCGAATGGGGAAGCCAAAACAACACCACTTGAGGCAGAGTGAGCGAAAGAGAGAGAAGCAACCAGCTTAACAATGAAAGTTATTTATTTCTGGGTAGTGATAGGAAGCCAAACACACATAACACTTACAATATTAAATCTAAATTAAAACTGATTACAGATGTTAGGGCTAGCTAACCATATAACAGTTTACATAGGGCAGAGTCAGGAGGCTATGCTTGGGAGGGGAGAGGGAGGAGAGAGAGAGAGAAAGAGAGTAGGGTTGCCAGATGGTTGAAACAAAAATACCGAACTCCCCCTCCCCACCAAAAAAAACCCAGGAAAAAATTCTGTTGAAGGGGAAAAAGGGGAGAGACCAAAGGTGTTGAGGGGGAAAAAAAAAAAAAGACTCCAAGGACTTAAGCCAAAAAAAAAATAAAAAATAAAATAGCATGTCCCCTTTCAATGCAGGGATAGGAACAGGGGAGCGGTTGAGCACTAAGACCCAGGGGAATTGCTTCCCCTAGGTCTTTTGGTCGGCAGCCATTTTGTGCCGGCAGCCTTGGGGAACCAGGTAAGCATGGGGGCTGGGGTCAGGGGGTGTTGGGAGCCTGGGAGGGGGGGAGAGATTCGGGGGGGAGGCCAGGCGCTGAGTGTTTGTAGAGTTGCCAGGTGCCCGGCATTTTCTCCTCCTGCCCAGGAAAAAATTCAGAAAATACTGGACATTTTAGGTGTGTCTGAATTTTTTTAGTGGACAGGAGCCAAAAATACCGGACTGTCCGGGTGAATACCGGACACCTGGCAACCCTAAAAGAGAGAGATCTCACCACTCCATGGAGCTTGCACCGATCAGGATTCCCAGATGGTGATGGGAACTGGGGGTCCAGAGGGCAGGAGACAAGCAGAGCAGAGCCCCCAGCACGATCAGACAGGAGATGATGAAGTCTCAATGGAACTGATGCAGTTTAAATCCAGGTATCAGAACAGTTTTTCTTGGGCAAGGATATGAGTTTTTATAGGGGTAGGACAATAGTTCAAAGAGAAACAGGGGCGAGACAATAGAGACTGATCACACCTGGTTATGGGTGATGTTCCTTGAATGAGCTCACAATGCAACTGGGCAGTTTCAGTATTTTGGATGTCAATAGGATCGTTACTAGAATTGGTCTGATAATGACTAATTTGGGTATGAGCAGGCCTGGGTTCATTAGCATCTGGAGCAGAGATTCCCCATCAGGCAGTGCTTCTCTGCTTTTGGTATCCCATAGTTCTCTGCGGTTCCTGCCTTGGAAGAGCTGGTCTCCATTCTGTACGCTAATGAGATGTCCCTCTGTTCTATCTTCAATGCGGATGAGGCTGGGGTGTTTCCTTAATTCTGTCACCCTTGTCTGAAGCAGTTTAGGTGTGTCTTCCCCGGCCTTTTCATTGCTTTGTTTTTGATTCTAGCAGAGGCCTGAGAGAGGGGGATGGTTTTCAATGAGTGTCACTCCCTGGCTCCCCAGGAGCACAGAGATGGTAGGTAACACACTTCTATGGTTAAATGGGGTTGTTTCTTACATTTGTTTAGGCTTCCTATATGACCTTAGAATGCTCCGCATAGTTCCCCAGTGGTGGGGCACTCTCTTTGAAAGGGAAAAAGTGCTTTAAGAGCAAAATGTTTAATTACTGTTGTGCTTAGTTTTACGTGTCAGTGTTAATTTAAACAAAACAGGATCCCTGTAAATACAGAAGGCAGAGCTGGCGTTCACATGTATGCACCTCAATTTTATATACATCATAGATATATAAAGGTGATAGTGATAGCCAGGTGAGCATTAAACTGCTTTTATATTTTGCTTTGGACAACCTCCCATGTACTCTGCTCACTAATCTCTCTTGGGGCTGCTTTTAATAGATTCTAAAGCAACTTCAAGCAGCTTCTATTTAAATAAACAAAAAGAAAAACTCTCTCTCCCCCTCACATTAATGGTCTGAGATTCAATAGAGAATATTTAATTCTGCATGTATGTTAGGTGTGCAATATCTGTTTGCCTATCAGGCCTATAGATGGGAACTGGTTACTGTTAGAAAGAAGAGACTCTCAGCTTTCTAATGTGACAACACTTGTATTTTGTCCTGAAAAAAATCACAAAATCATTCTACACGGAAAGGTCCAAAAGTTACCAAAAATCATTCTAAATTCCGTTAGTTACCATTTTCATCTTCCAAGGCTTGTGCAGTAGGGCAGGCAGATAAAGCACATTTTTTAAACATGCTTAATTTTTAATATGAAATGAAATATGCAGAACAGGTACTAAAGAATATATTGGTCCTTGCTTAGGGTGGCAAGCACGACACACTCATCTCTTCTGCATCCCATATAAATGGCTATCCCAGTTATCACACCATCATGTACTGATGCATATAAAATTATGTACCCTCCCAGTGAAATGTGTCAGAGAGGCTGTCAATTGTCCGAGAAAGCTTTAGCTTTAAATTTTCAAACATTTGTTTCAAAATTCTAGTTGGTACTAATGTTGGTCCACTCTATAACAAAATCTCAAATGTTCTGTATTTTCCTCTTTTAGTCTACCTTAATCTGTATTAAAGCATCACATTAGCAGAATTTTCATACATTTTTGTATACAGGCAAGCAATACAAGATACATAATGCTGCAAATAACTTGTTCTCACCAGAAAGTCTTAACGTTTTAGTTATAAAAGAGAGTGGTAATCTTACTGTTAAAAGTTCTTCCCGTGGTATATGTTTGCTGTTATGCAACATTTTTTGCTTTCAGCTGAAAACCATTTTCCCAGAAAATAAGTTAGACCTTGCTTTGACAAAATAGTCACAGGATCCCTGTTTTTTTCTAAGTGCTTTGTTTTCTTGTGAATCTGAACAAGTAGTAGTTAGAATGAAACACTGGAAACAACAGTAATTTACTAATCAGGATAAAATCATTCTTTACTGAAACATACCCCATGTTTATTGCAAAATGGGTTTAAAGCACAACCTTAAAATAACGGCCTAGGAACAGAATGGTCAGGATGGGCCCACAATTGTAAATGTAATATTTGCATATATATGATAAAGTGATGAAGAGCGGATTTTACTGATTGAGGTCTCAGGAGGGCAGAAATGATAGCAAGAAATGAGTGGCTGAAATTAGCTAGCCACTGTCTGAATTGAAACACTTTAATTCTAAAGAGAGTCCTCCCCCTCCCACCCCTGCTATGGAAGATAACATTGGAAGCTAATAAAACATTAAAAATAAATCCAAATATTATGATGGAAATAAAATGATGTGTTTGAAAGCCCAAATGACATAAGAGAAATACTCGGTTTGTGAAACTTATCTCTGTGTGCTGGCACTAAAGTGCTGTTTAGGCTGTGAGCTAACCTCTGAATTAAGAGTAAAATATTGAGTGCTAGAGATACACAGGTCTGGGTGGTATTCACAAAGTATGGTGCATCACAGACAGAGGCTTTCCAATAAAAACTGGCTTAAAAAATGTACCTTAAAAATACAGCCCTGTGTGGACACAATTGGTATCCACACCTGCAAAAATGATCTGTGAATATCTGCGTCCACATCCACGGGTGCAGATAGCCCCAAATATAAAGTGGATATCTGCAAATTTTCAAGGTTCTTAGATATAAAATTTCTATCTGCATCCATATCTGCAAAAATGAGCCATGGATATTGGCATCCACAGATATACAGTAGGTATCCATGGATTTGCAGGGCTCTACTTAAAAACAGTGAAAATTGGAGTATTTTTGTCCAGTTTATACATTTATGCACCTCCTGCTCCTACCTGCTTGTGCTGGATGAGGTAATACATACTCAGGTAGTTTTACAGTAGCTGCAGCCGAGCTAATGGTACTGGTATAGCCAGATGGAAAAATCACTGCCTCTCAAGTTCTGTAACAAAAGACTTGCCAGTTCATAAGCTGTGTTCCTGCTAGGAGCAGGTGTCTTCAGTTTGACAAGATTACATTTTTATTCATGGGTGCTCAAAACACCCTATAGCTGGTAGCATGTCAAATAGGTCTGAATTTTGAAAAAAAGACTCTTATAAGACTTTGGTAGTGAGGTTGAGGTGATTAACAATGGCATGTGAAACTAATTACCTGTTTAATAATGTCACAATAATTCAGCCATTTGGTTTGACTGGAGCCATGCAGAGTACTGGTTTCCAGTTGTTCAGTAATGATGTGTGAGCTGTTTGGCTAAGAAGTGCCCTTCCACAAGCCTCCCTTCCCCCAAATCATGTAACTGTTATGTCCTGAACATGAATTTGCTGACTGTAGTAGAGATTCAGGAATTAGACTTGTTTACATGCAACACATGTCGCTGTGGGAGCAATCTGTTTTCACTCAATAGGATAAACTGGACACCCAGCGGAAGAGTTAATTACCTGAGTGCTAATGTTTTCAGACAAGTATGTAATGAATCAAAAGTATTATTAATACTCAAGGGCTGACTGACTGTGTAAAATCAAATTATCTCTCAAAGTTTTACTGTTGAAATGTGATTTAGTACAGCTTGCAAAGATGTAGGTTACAAATGGAGAGGGGCACAGGAAACAATGAATTTCTTGTTGGGAGGCAAATACAGACTAATTTCAATTCCTCAAACAATAAAATTTTGATCATGGGTCAGGTTAATTGGGGATAAATTGGCAACCTGATATGGTTTCTTGACCAGGTTCCCTCACCAGTACTATTAAAAAAGATCCTTCTAAAACTGTGTAAAGCTCAAGGAGAGTTTTAATATGATGACTTTTTTACCTTTATTTTGCAAACCTTTTTGGTATAATAGTTTTCAGCTCATAAATGACTTAGTTGGTCTCAATTTGCTACTGCCTCTTGATTATGTCAGCAGATCAATCTTTCTGGTCAGCTCTTTCCTATATGCCTGATCTAAATCCCACTGGAGTCAATGATTGTCTTTCTGTCAGACCCTAATCATGCCACTATTGGGAAGCATGTGTGGTCTAGCTATTAGAAATAATGCATTACAATAAGAGAGAAGTTTCATACCACCAAGCAAAGGTAGGGATAATGGTTTCAGAGCTGGAGAAATTGCAGTTGGTTGCCTAATGCTGTACAGATGACTCCAGAAAGGGTAGGGGTGTGCTTCTGAAGATGGGTACCTGTCTGGGAAGTGAAAAATCACTCCCTTAAATCAAGGCACTGAAAAGCATAGAAAGCTTGATCAAAACTAGGCCTGCTTCATTTGTCTGATCTGAGTTCCATTTCCAGCCCTTCTCAGGTGTATTCACCAGCCCAGTGAAATGATCTAGGCATACTTCTCACTAGACCAGTTCTAGGAGTGCATAAAGAAGGTGGTTTCCATGGACACCAATTTCCAAGGGGAGCAGTTGTGCAGTGCTGCTCAGCTCTCAGATTTTTTTTTTTTTGGAGGCGGGGAGCAGTGTTCTCTCATTTTTTCCATTCATATGCAGAATAAATGTTACGTGCACCTAGTTATGTGTGGATGTGCACCACCAGTACAAACACTTGCTCTACTATAGCTGTGGGTGCTCTACTATTCAGCTGGGTAAGATTTGAATCTCTCTTGGGTAGGGTTACCAGGTGTCCGGTATTTACCCGGACAGTCCTGTATTTTCGGCTCCTGTCTGGTAAAGAAAAATTCAGAGAATACTGGACACCTAAAATGTCCGGTATTTTCTGAATTTTTCCCTGGCCAGGAAGCAAAAATGCCAGGCACCTGGCAAACCTACAAACACTCAGCACCCGGCCTCCCTTCCCCGAGTCCCTCTCTGGCCCCCAACACCAACCCCGGCCCCCATGCTTACCTGGTTCCCCAAGGCTGCCGGCACAAAATGGCTGCCGCCCAAAAGACCTAGGGGAAGCACTGCTTCCCCTGGATCTTAGTGCTCAACCGCTCCCCTGTTCCTATCCCTGCACTTAAAAGGGACATGCTGTTTTAATGATGTTTTATTTTAAATTTTGTTTTTTTGGCTTACGTCCTTGGAGGGGGTTCGGTATTTTGTTTCAACCATCTGGCAACCCTACCCTACGCTGTTGCCCAAGTGCACAGTTTACATCAGAGGTACTCAACACGCGGCCTGTGGGTCGCATGCAGCCTGCGGCCTGTTTGTTTGCGGCCCGCAGTGCAGTTTGGGTTTACATGGGGCTCAACATGTGGCGTGCAGGTGGGAGCCAAAATAAAAAAGTGGTCAATATAATGGTCTTCTGTTGATTTGTGTTTTAGTAGTTAAATTCCTGGACTATCCTTGCTCATTAAAAGTGCTCTTATATGTGTGGAAATCGGGTAAATATTGCATTTTATTAATATCAGCAGAATTGACATAAACGGGGGCCTGTGTGTTGTGTAGTCTTACCTTAATCTTTGTATTCTTGCCTGTCAGTGTGAAAGAAGCTATTTGCATATATTTGCATATATCTGCAACCACACTTAAGTTGCTGTGAGTATCATTGTGGCCCCCAGGGCTTCCAAAGTTGAGTAGCCCCGATTTACATGGAACATACAGGGGAGGGCTTCAATTGAGGGGGAGAGGCAGGGTCAGCCAAAAATATTTTCTGCTCTGGTTGGCAGAACGGGTAAGGCTGCTGCTGCCTTTCACGCACAAGTTTAAAAGGCACTGACCAGGAAACCTTCCCTTTTCACCCAGCCCAACTGTATTCTGTAGAATGTATGTGTACATCATGCAGAAGTAGGAGTTAGCCTGTATTAAAAGCCTCCAAAGACAGGCAACATCCCAATTTTGAATGATAAATGTTAAAGTAAACCTTAGAACAGATGCTTCAGAATTCACTCTGCACAGCAGGTTGCTGCATATTTTACACCTAGGATATCAGGAGGGCAGGTTAACTTTTTTTTTTTGAGTGAAATTATATTATTTTGAAAAATGATATTTGAAAGCCCCATGCTGGAGTCTGAGAAGCCCAAGGCATGGGCTGTAGGGAATGGAGATGATGGGAAACTGAAAAATGGTCTAAGTACTCAATTGACAGCCAAGTTTTGTTTTAGCTCTATTTTCTCAGGAAAGAAGGTGACACTAGTTTAGCACAGATATGAACAACTGAGAGTCAGGTACATTTCTTCTTATTATTATTATTACTTATCATCAGAGCCGTCCCATCCGGTAGGATGGTTTGGGGTAGCCACCACCGGTCCCGTGCTTTGGGGGCCCCAGTGATGGCTGCCTCAACCATCCTATGGCCAGGATGGTTCCCCATATTGATGGGAGCTCACGGGGCCCTTGGTGGCCTGGTACATTACCTGGGAGGGAGCTGGCATCAGGCAGCAGCAGGGGTCACCTCCCTTCCCCCACCCCGTTCTCACCAGGGCAGCAGGAGCCCAGGAAATGGAGCAATGCATGCAGCAGCCTGTGCTGCTCTGCTGCCCATCTCCCAGCTGGGTCACTCCACTTCACCGCAGCAGCAGGAAACAGAGCCCAGCCTGCTCTGCTTCCCCAAGTGATGCAGGGCTTGGGGAGGCAGAGTGGGCTAGGCTCGGGGCACTCTGCTTCCTGCTGCTGCACTGAAGTGGAGTGACCCTTCTGGGAGATGGGGGGGGATGGCGTGGTGCAGGCTGCTGCTTGAATCACACTGCTTACTAGGCTCCCAAAACACTGGAGTGTGTGGAAGAGCCTGACCCCTGCTACCAGCCTGTGCTAGGTCCCCCGGTAATCCCCTGGTGTGCATAGCTCTGGGGAAGGAGTGCAAGGGGAACAGAAGGGGGCAGAGCCGGGACAGGAAGGGGCAGGGAGGGATTGTCCCAGCCCCCACTAGGGATGGCCTTGCTTATGATAATCCATACTACAGCTTTGACCTTGCTGGTCCAGCACCCTCAGGACCTGACTGATCCCGAACTAGAGGATTTGCCAGACCAGGGGAGGCCCCCCTCCTCCTGGCCTGTGCTGCCACTGAGTTAGGGGATCCAGCCTGCCCCCATTTCTGTCCCAGCCTCCTGGGGCTCTCTAGATGCTGCTGGGGCCAGAACATCATGGCTAGAGCTCCTCAGCCGCCTGGCTCCATAGCCGGGGCAGGAGCTCTGCAGCTGAGGAAGAGTCCCAGAGCTGCCTGGCTCTGTGGCTAGGGCCGGAGCTCTGCAATCAGGGCCGAGGCAGAGGACCAAGGTGTAGAGCTAGGGCTGGAAGTCCACAGCTGGGGCCATAGCTCCCTTGCTGCCACTGAGGCTGGAGCTGGAGCTCCCCAACTGCTGGAGCCAGAAGGGTGCCAGAGCGGGAGCTCCACAGCTGTTGCTGGGGCCAGAACTCCATGGATACAGCTGGTGCTGCTGCCAGCCACCAGACCTCCCTGTTTCTGGGCTCTGTGGTCCAGGAACATCCATGGTCCGTGCTGGACCACGGATGTTGCCAGACCAGGGAGTCCCAGTTAAGAGGGGTACAACTTGCATTCTGTGCCAGGCCTTCAAGCACCGATGAATATAGGCCCTGCCCCAAAGATTTTACAATCTAAGAGACGCACACTTAATTTATTCTGTGTATGCTTTTAGCTTGGTTCGATGTAATCCTATTGGCCCATCCTCTTTCATTCTCTATTTATCGACAGCAAAATGAACCTGCACATGCAAATGTTTCTTTTGGTGTATAGGAAGAGTGAATCACTTTCCACTAGGTCTGTGAATATCTGGCTATTCTACACTCAAGAAAAAGAAATGAGTCATGTATATTGAAGGCCTTTCTGCCTCTGCACATTCTCTCTCCCTCTCTCTCCTTTAATGCAGGCTATCTCATTACAACCAGCTTTAGAAGGGGAAACTAATTCATTATTTTAGATTAAGTTTCAGTTACGCTTATGCTGCATGTGTTGGAAATGGCACTCTCATATCCAACCAGAGGCTGACAAATGAGACTATTAAGAGTAACTTTCAAGAGGTGATCACTGCTGGTATTGGGGAAATCAAAGATACGAGCACCCAGACTTTGGGAATCTTACCCAAACCTCCTGAGTCTAAATCCAACCTGCTAAAAATTTGGCTAGAAATCATCTGAGAACAGACTTTCTTATGAGATTCCTGACAGCAAGTATTGGAATATTTCATCTCTTTTGTTCTCTGTCTTCACAGGAAGAGGCCTCTGAAAATAAGTTGGGGAGGGGAAAGCAAAGAGGAAGATCAGTCATCAAAACTATTTTACATCTCAGGGTTTAGTTAAGTTTCAATACCCACTTACAGAAACCAAAGACTTTATTGGGACACTACAAATAATTCTAGCACACCAGGCAGGAGTGAAATTTCATACACAACCCTTCCACCTGTTACTCCTTCAGGTACAAAGACATAATAGCAAAGCAGACAATAATTTCTCACTAAGATAAAGATATAGCACCACCAATTGGTAGACATGCTGTCTGCACTGTTCATTACAGTTCACTTTCTTTTAGAGGAAGGTACAGGTCAGTTCTTAAACCAGTTTGTCCATCCCTACTAGTGTGATCCTACTTAGAAACAGGTCAAATCAGAGCTCTTTATTTGAAACACCCAAACTTTGGTTCAGATGCAGTGGAATCCACCTCTGTTTCATTTTGCAATCACAGTTTGACTAACAAAGTTTTGGGAAGTCCAAATGGCTTGACTGAACCATTCCTAGCCATTGGCTCTGAGATGGGGAATCAGCCACAAAGCAAATCCAATAGAAATTGTGTTTTGATTTGAGTGGAAGGTAGTTTAGCACTCAGCACCGGTCAGAAGTAAGTTACATATAAACCCATTTTAAAAGTAATTCACCAAAGAGTAGGAGACATGTAAGAATTTAGTCCTTTGCTAATGGGAATTCCCACTACAGAAGAAGCATCTTGAAGTGAGCAGCAGTGATTGTTATCAAGGATGGCTACTGAATTATCCAAAATAATTTGATGTGAAACCTTTTGTTATGTTCCTATTTTTGAATGAAAAAGCACAAGGCCTACACATGTATGATGTGCCAGTTTCTTTCCATTTTAAAGCAAAAGAACAAGGGGTCAGAAAAAGTCAATGATGAGATCAAAGGAAAGCAAATTTCATAGGGGGACCAAAGAGAACAGTAATTACACAAGGCTGGACAAGCTGAGATCTCAGAGCTGATGGAGTTGGAGGAACGTGGTTTCAGGGAAGACCAGGAGCTGTATAGAAAACACAGAAGTGAAATAGGATGGAGCCATTTAACCTTTAGTACCTGTGACAGATATTCCAATTGCAACAAGATAGAGATCAGATTCAGAAGAGCCCCAGGTAATTGGCAGTAGGCCTGCTGATAAGGAGGTGAGCCCTGAAAGAGCACAGAAAAGAGGCTAATCATTCTGACTGACTCTATGAAGAGGAATGTGGTCCAAATCATCTGTAGCTCAGATAAGGAAAACAAGATAGTGTGGTGCCTGCTAGGTACAAGAACAAAGGCTATTGCAATTAAGGTGCCAGAGACCCTGAAGAATGGTGGGAAATGATTACTGATTGATAATTCATGGGGGACTACATGAAGGCTAGCAAAATTTCATAGACTCATGAGTGGGTTTTAGGAGGGGAACAAGTGATCTTATATGTAGGGCTCTGACCACTAATGAAGGAAGGGTGAGATGGATACTGGAGGCCAACCAATGAATGCGCCAGTGGGGCAGCTAGGGTGGTTTTGGATTCAGACAGTATTGTGATGAGAGGCAACCTTTTGGATATGATTCTCATTGGAACAAGAAGAGCCACAGAAGTGTTGGTAGAGGACTGAGCAAACGGCCAATCCAGGCATGACTAAAATTTGGTGGGAAGATGCTTGTGAGCAGAATGCCAGCTTAGAAGGGTAAAATCTACATAGGAGATAGTAATGCTGCTCCCTTTTGCTATGAGTCAAAAGTAGTCCCAATGCCAGCAAGTTACAATTCAGCAAAGAAGAGTGTCAGATGGATATGGCAGCCACTCTGGATCCATAGTCCTTGCCCATTCCTGCCTACTCAGTAATGAGGGGTTTAACTGCAAGTCAGGTGATGCACCAACTATAACATAGGCCATAGTCATGTGGCAGTGCTATACTTGGTCAGTGGCTAGGGGCCTCTGACCCACAGAAAAATCAGTTGGGGGCGGGACACAAGTGAGAAGCAAGGGGGGGAAAACCCCTCACTGATGTGGCCTCCAACTGAGAAGCAGAAAAATACTCCCCACATTCCCCTTGAACACCAGAGCCTAGAGGGGTCTGGACGAGTAGATTTTGTGGGCCCTCCAGGCTCTGGAGTGGGGCTAAAAATGAGGGATCAGTGTGTGGGAGAGGGCTGCTGGAAAGTGGGTTTGGGGGTGTGGGGTCTGGGTGAGAGGGAGGGTGCAGGAGTTGGTTGGAATCGATGGATCTGGGAGAATGGTAGGGTGCATGAAGGGGCTGGTGGCGGAAGGGCTAGCTGGAAGGTAGGGTGCAGGAGCAAGTTGGGGGGGTGTCTGTGATGGGGGTGGGTGCTTACGTGGTACAGCTCTTTGGGGATGCAGGGCTGGAGTGCCAGTGCTGGCTCCCCAATATTGGGGGGGGGGGGATACCTGAGCTTGGGAGTTCAGCTCTAGGCAAGCCAAGGGCCAAATCTGCCCCCGGGCCATAGGCTATCCACCCCTGTATTAAGCCTTAACAGCCTGATCTAGAGGTGTCTGAAGTCAGTGGGGAATCTTTCTATTGACATTACAGGTATCAGACACCCAGTGGTGGGGAAGCTGAGGGAATGAAATAAATGACTTTTAATATGCCTGAAAACTAGAACCCCTTGGAAAATCTCTCTTGGCATGACAAATAAAATTCAAATGTAGATTTAGGTGGGACATTTAAACATGTTCCCAATTGTGATGTTACTCAGGGCCGGCTAGTTAGGTTTGTAGGGTTGCTGTGAAAGGAAAAAAAGTGTGTGTGTGTTCATATTCTAATTGAGATGTGGCTGAACCAGAACTTGGGCCCAATCTGGATGCTTGGGAGGTATTTGCACATTGAACCTGAGTCTGAATGTTGCAAATGCATCAAAGACAATGATGAAAAGACAGATTCCCTTTTTTTCCAGATTGAGCTTGTATCTGGTTCCTTAGAAGATCTGAGACCCACTAGGGAGGAATTGTCTGCCCAGCAAATGAGGCCAAATTCTATATTGATAGAGCCCTGCAAATCCATGGATGTCCACTTTGTATCCACAGGTATTTGCATCTGTGGCTGTGGATGCAGACATCCCTGGCTAATTTTGATGGATACAGATGCAGATACAAAATTTGTATCTAGAACTCTGCAAATTTGTGGATATCTGCTTTATATCCTGGGGTATCCGCATCCACAGTGGACACAGATATCCGCGGCTCATGTTTGCAGATACAGATGTGGCTACAAAATTTTATATTCACGGAGGGCTCTATATATTGACTTAAGAGAACATGTTGTATGTAGTTGTGTTGTAGCTGTATTGGTCCCAGGATATTAGAGAGAGAAGGCAGGGGAGGGCTGATCTGATCTGTAAAGAGCTCTGTATGAGCTTAAAAGCTTGTTTCTCACCAACAGCCATGTGTCCAATAAAAGATATCACCTCACCTGCTTTGTCTCTTTAAAGGGACATAGCATCTGGAATAGGTGGGTTACTTTTCTCAACGTGAATTCCAGATATACAGACCTGACTACAAACCCCTATGAATTGAAAGACATGAATATAGCTCTCTAAAGCAATAAGCAAATGTGGTGGGTTTTTTTTAGCTTCTTCAGTTTCCTTTTCTGGCCCTTTTTTCCTAATGTATATTAGGATTATATCAGATCTGAGGGATGGAAAGTGGTAGTCACAGTACATTCTGAATGTTAATGGAATCTTAGTTTTCTCTGCATTTTTTTCTCTGCGTAAATGTTCTTTGTGAGACTGCAGATGAGGGAGGTGTGACCCTGCCATTTGTTGTGCCTGTGTATTTTAAGATTTCTAACATAACAGCAAAACAAAAGCAAGGTAACTTTAACTTTGGTGTGAACATGAAATATATTTACTGAATATTCTGGAGAGACAAGTTCAAACAGGAGAAACAGCATCAGAGCACCAGAGAGATTCTGATCAAGAAGGATAGACTGTAGCAGGGTTATATCTTTATTTCTCAGGGAATAGGAAAAGCATTCTTGATTTTTCTTAACACCTGAGTATGTCAAGGGCAGGGAGCACACTTTATCTCTTGCTTTTTACAGGCAACACTGTCATGAATAGAATATTATTAGAGAAGACTGCAATATTATTAGCATACTCTGTTTCCAAATCATGTGTATACTTTGGAAATCCAGAACAGAATGTTTAATGTTTAGTACAAGCACCAGCCTATACGAAACTGTAAATGCATTGGATAGATCCTGTTTCTTAAAAGCTTTGCACACTGAAGAGAGAGATTTCTTCATGGAAGAGGAGGGGACAATGCAAAGCTGTCAGCTGTGCATAAAATTTACCCCCATTATTGCTGGCAGCAGATGGCTGTTAATGGCAAGTGTTTTTAACACAGCTTTATTGTCCCATCTTGGGATATTATTTTGTCTCTGTGGTTTAAAAGAAAAAATGACACCTTGGCATGACTCATATTTTTTTCCTCTGTGGTTTCCATGTTGTGTTTTGCTCAGAGATACTTGACTGGTATTTTTGAGTTAGTGTGTGCAGCAAGCTATTAGTATGTGTTTTTTCTGTTTCATATATCCTCAGTAATAAGTAACAAAAACAATCATTCTTCTGGAATTGGAATAAATAATTATTTCCTGTTTTTGGATTAATTCTGTGGAGCAAAAGTAAATGTGCCTGTTTCCACTTGCTGAGCTGATATTTGCAGGACGAAATACTAAGTGCACACACACTTGTTTGGACTAGCAAACCTGATAACAGAAGCACTAAAGAGAAAATGCATATGGAATACCCTCAGTTTTTCTGTTTTGTTTACTCTAGCCCTGCAGGTTGAAAGCTAGTTTTTTGGTGATTAAACTTTTCATTTGGTTATTACGTGAGAGAGATCTTGCTGAACCCCAGCATGCTTCTACAAGCATGGAGAATGTTTACTTAATGCGTGCACAAAGCCTGGCACAAAAGGATCTATAAACAAAACAAAGCTGACCGCAAAATTAAACAAAGCAACCCTACGGTTTCTAAGACAGATATAGGCAGGTATCAAATTGATGGATGATCCCAAATAATTCATTCTGAAGCCCCCCACCCAAATACAAGTTGTGAACGCTATTTGTGTCACATTTCCTTGTATTTACCATTTTTGAGTTTACCTGGTCATAATCTTATAGAGAGACCTGTGGTGGGGGCTAGATTACAGGCATTTTCCAATTCTAAGGAAGCTTTGTTCTGAGCTATCATTAGCAGAAAAGCCTTGTATTGTTTTGTTCTCAGTCTCTGGGGTGGGCCCTCCTGAGGCAGTGTGTTTAAAGGGAGAGAGAGACACAAGGTCTGGGATGTGAGCAAGTCATTTCACCTTTCTGTGACTCTGTGTTTCATGTATATGCTTCTCCTCCTTTTGGAAAGTGCTTTGAGATCTATGGATGGAAACTACTGTCCGAGGGTGAAGTTATTTATTATTAGTTGGGGGGCTTTGGGAGTAGGGAAGAGGAATCATACTGACAAGGAAAGACACATGGGCAGAGATCAGCACCAACACTCTTTTCTGACTGAAGTGGAACTCAGGGTCTTCTCATGGTGGTCCCTGCGTTAGTGGCTGTGGGAACAGTTAATGCCTCCAGAGCTCTTGGCTATGGTAGCCTCTGTTCTCTATTTCCATAGCAGTGAGCCCAGCCATTAGTACCACCAGTTGCAGCACGTAACCTCTTTTATGTAGCTGGAGGGTGACTGCCCAGCCGGGGAAGGCAAGCCCGAGGCCCCTCACCTTCTGCAACCTCCCCGCTGGTGGAGCCAAGCCTGGCCTCCACCCCAGGTTACTGACCCCAACCCCTAAACATCCCCAGACTCGTCAGTCTCACCTGTCCCAGCAAGTGCCGTGGCCTCACACTTCCTGGCCTGCTGGAGCACCAGGTGGCCACAGAGCTGGGCAACCAACCATGCTGCAGCCTAATTGTTCCCAGCCAGTAGGCGGTCTGGGCAGCTCTGCCATATCCCCAGCCCTCCCTGGTAGCTGGAAAGTCAGGCAGCCGCACCGCAGCCCCAGCCCTCCTAGACAGTGGAATCATGGGTAGTTTTGGGAAGGCAAAGCCTTCCCTTGCCTATGATACCTGCCACCCATGCTCTTTTGTATAGGGCAGGCAGGCAGAGCTATCAGTGGAGGCGATGTAAGTGGGGAGAGGGGAGGAGGAGAGCAAAAAAGCTTTAAAGCAGAGGAGAGAAAAGAGTATAACAACTGTGCCAATGATGCTTGGCCCAAGGTCTCTTGGGGAATGGGAGGGAGGCATTCATTGACTGAATGGTCTCAGTGGGACTCCGATTAACAATAACAGGTTAAGAACTGTAAAATTGCACTGCCAGACCCATGGGAGAATGGTGAGAAGGCCATCAGACTGGGTTTGCAGTGATTTTTGGGAAAGTAGCTCACCATTAGTCTCTGCAAAAGCCAGATTTTCAGATTAGTTGATTTTTTTAAACTTACTTTTAACCTAAAACTCATCTATGTTGGGCTTCCTCTGCCAAATTTCAGTTCCATCAAACGGCAGCTATGTTGCATCATATTGAGAATGAATCACTCAAAACAAAATCAAGGCAATAATCCCTGCATTTTTCTGTTGTGCCCTAGAAATAATTTGTACAGCTGTCAGATTCTCAGTTTGAAACTTGACTCCATGTAGTGCAGCAGTAGGGTAGGTATTGGCCAGTGTATGCTACTAGTAGTAAACTAGAAGAGGAATAACTTATTTCATGTGTGTGTTGGAGTGGTTTTTCTTTTTGCTTTGAAGTATCTGTTCTTGTTACTTTGATCACAAGAAGTGATTTCATTTGTGGGTTTTTTGCCATCTATATATGTCCTCCAAGTTATCTAACACATCCTATGTAACAGATAATGCTTCTAATGTTAACAATGACCTGAATAACACAGCTTCCAATTAATCATTAGATGGACCTTCTATATTGACATTTTTTAATTAAATGCCTTCTTTCTTTAGTCATTGATTGAATTGCAATTGTGAAGCCGGTATTGTTGAATCAAGTGCTAAATTCTGATCGAAATAAAGGCCTGGAGATTGCTACACATACAAATAGTTTGATTCCAGAGCTTTTGATCAAATTAGATGGAGGATCAAATTTTCCATTGACTGAATTCTTTGGAAGGCACTGCATGACCTATGCCACTATATAGATCTCAAAATCATTAACAGCCTAATTCTTCTTCAAATGCTTGTGCATGTCGATTACATGATAAGCGTGCGTGCATCACATGCTCAGTTGCTGGAGATTTTTCCCTCAGTGGTGTCCATAAGGCCAGCCCTGTGCACATGGGCCACGATAAGGGGCTCCAATAGCTCCACACTCTCTCAGTTCCTTTTTTTCTGTCCTTGATGGTTGCTTGAAACTATCTTCTTGCTCTTGCAAGGCGTCCCTAATGGGTTTGGACTCTGATCTCTAGTGTATATTGTTTTTGTAGTTAGCAAATTTAGTTACCAATTAGTCTTAATGTGCATAGTCTAGACAGCAGTCTCAGTTGTAGAGAGACATTGTCCTAGGGGCTGAGCATGCTCCGGTCTCTGGACTTTAACCTGTGCACCTCCTACGGTAAGTCCATACCTGTGAGCGACCCACATTTGGCCTCTCTAAAGTGCCTCAGGGAAGCTGCAGGGGCTTCAGACTATGGACTCAGAAAGACAGACAAAGCTCTGCTAATGGAGGCAGCCCTCAGACCATCCTCCATGCACCGTTCTCCATCCCTGGTGCTGAGAAACACAAGAAAACTGTGTGCTGAGAGAGGGTGCTCTCCAGAACGGAAGACATTTAAGAGAGGAGCAACTGATGCATCCATGCTAGGCCACATGTCCTCCCAGTGGTTGGCTCCTGCTACTTTACCTAGGGCACTAAGTCTGGTCCGGGACCAGTATTCTTTGCTATGCACTGGTGCGGCCACTCAGGAGACATTCCAATGCCACCCAACTGATTAGCAGAGTGCCCACAGCTAGGTATGTTGTTTCTACTGGTTTTGCACAAGACTTGGTGCACATTAAAAAAATTAATTCCACACATGGATGGAAAAGATTAGCGGGAATGTTGTCTGGGACCCACTGCCAACCCTGGTACCTCATGCCCCCTTGACTATGGAGGCTTTCCAGCATCTCTCTCCCAATGTCCACCCATCCCTCAAGTTCCCATGCCAGTCAGAAGGGCACAAAGAACAGAAGGGCACAAAGAAGAGAAAGCCATATTGGGTTCTTCCAGAGGAAAGTATTACATGGTTCTACTACAGCAGTCCCTGCCGTGACATTGGTCTCCAGCCCCCGAGCACCACCTGGAAATGGAATTGGGTATGGGCTCTTCCATCGTCTCTGAGAGAAGGTCTTGGCCACATCAGACCTGGGCTGGGAAGACCCACTTTGGCAGATTCTGAACCCCCATAAATGTCAGGTAACTCAGGGCAATATGCTTCCCTGCCCTCAGACAAGCTTATGCAGGTCTTGATGAACAACAGAGCCTCAGTGTTTTATGTCAACCAGCAAAGGGGAGCTTGTTTTTCAGCCCTGTGTCAAGAAGCTCTATGACTGTGGGACTTCTATGTCAATCCCACCATTCAGCTCAAAGTGGCAAACTTCCCGGGAGACTGGAGTGCATTGGTGGATTGCCTCAGCAGGTCCTTTTCCTCTTGCCACAAGTGGTCTCATCACCCAGAGGTTGACAGTTTTATCTTCTGGAAGTGGTGGACTCCCCTGGTGAATCTTTGTCACCAGACAGAACAGGAAATACTGCCAGTTCTGCTCAGCTTGCGGGCTCAGAAAAGGCTCCCTGTCTGATGCCTTCCTGCTCCTGTGGGCAGATGGACTGCTGTATGCCTTCACTCATCCCCTTGGTTTACAATGTGCTCCATGGCTCTTATCGTGAAAGCTCCGGTGTGCTCACACCAGCACTTGGTTCAGCATGCTTCTGGACTCCTTGGTAACTTCTTGGTAATGATTCCACTAGAGCTCCTCCCCAGTCTGGACTTGATTTCACAATATGAGGCCAGTTGCTGCACCTGAACTTTGCCTCCCTACACCTGATGGCATGGCTTCTGCCTGGCTGCACCCAGAGGAGCAGGTTGTTGCATAAAAAAGCCTCCGCCTGAGCTCACTAGATTTATATACATGGATTTTCTAAAGCTACACCAAACTGTAAGGTCTAAGGTTTTAAACTGCAACTTATTGTGATCCTTGTCAATCTTTGTAATCTGTGTAACTCTCAAACCTACTGTAAACTGCAACTTTGTAAAATGCAAGAACATGCAGCCACCTTGCTTATAACTTTCGCTAAGCTGCATTCTCCCCTGAGTGAATGGAGAGAGAGTGAGTGTGTTTGAAGAAGACTTGGAACAATGGACCACATTTCAATGAGTCATCACAGTCTGGGCATGCTCCTTGCTGGATAAAGGGAAGTCTGGGCATGCTCCCTGATGACGAGGTGAATGAGTCACAGGGGCCAGACAGACACAATATAAGGAGAGGGAGCGAATGTGAGACTCTCTCTTTTTCCTTCCCCTGCTCCTGAGAAGCTCCTCTCTAGTGTCTCTCTCTCCTGACCAGCTTCCCCAGCCATGATGAGCAGACAGACACCCTCCAGGATCCACATGCCTTGGCTCCTTCTGCAACCCATATGTCTGTGTAAGTGTGTGTTTGCCTGAGGGCAGGAATGAATGGGTATGAATGAGTGAATGAATGGAGGGGTGTGTGCTTGCTTGCTTGTCTGTGTGTGTGTGTGTGTGTGTGTGTGTGTGTGTGTGTGTGTGTGTGTGTGTGTGTACCTTTGGTGGCTGCTTTCTCCTCTTTAGTTTTACTAGTGGAAATAAACCCATACTAGTGTAACCCTGGGTGGTCTCCAGTGAGAATATTTTTGGGGTAACACAGGTCTGCTCAGATCAGATCCAGCAACTCTTCTTCCATCTGTCTTCTTGGCAGTCTTTCTTGGACGATTTGTTCCAGACAAAGCATCAAGGTCTAGCTCTGTCATTCATTAAAATTCACTTGGCATCTATCTCAACCTTCTGTCCTCCAGTCCAGGGCACAGAGTAGCCTTGTCCCAGGAGATGACAATCAGGTTTCTTAAGGGTTTGGAAAGACACTACCTGCGTGGGACCTGGTTCCCCCATGGGATTTAAACCTGACACTGTTGAATCTCACGGGGCCCCTTTTTGAACCAATGGCCTCTTGTTTCTTACTGCTCCTCTTGTGGAAAGTTGCCTTCCTGGTGGTGATTACTTTGCCCAGAAAGATCTCCAAAGTCAAAGTTGCAACATCAGAACCTTCCATATATGGTGTTCTTCAAGGACAAAGTCCACCTGTGCCCCCACCCAGCCTTCCTACAAAATGTGGTACTGCAGTTCCATATGAACCAGAACATTTTTCTGCTGGTCATCTTTTTGAAGCCTTACAGCACTAGTGAGAGACGTCAACTCTCCATGTTAGATATTAGGTGGGCCCTGACGTTCTATATCTAAAGCCCTTTTGCAAATCTGCATAGCTCTTTGTAGTTGCTGCAGATAGGATGAAAGGACTACTGGTATCATCCCAAAGAATCTCATCCTGGATAACCACATACTCCTGGGCTTACTATGAGCAAGGTGAAGATTCTGTCTCTAGACATTGTGACAGTTCATTCTACAAGACCCAAAGTTTCATCAGTAGCGTTTCTCACAGTGTTACCAGTCCAGGTCCTCTACAGGGTTTTGATGGGGCCATTGGTTCATACCTTCGTGCCCCTATAAGCCATCACCCAACAGGCCTGAGCAGCATTGCAATCAGCACATCCAAAAACTCCAAGCCCACCTCTGGTGATATTGCTTGTAAGTTAATTAACATGGAATCGACATGAGCAAGTACTTGAAGAAAAATTGGTTGCTAACCTTCCGTAACTGCTGTTCTTTGAGATGTGTTGCTCATATCCATTCCGTAACCTGCCCTCCTACCCCTCTGTTGGAATTACTGGCAAGATGGAACTGAGAGTGTGCAAAGCCATTGGTGTCCCTTATATTGGTGCATGTGCATGGACGTGCCAGGAGGCACTAGAACCAACCCTATACAGATACCACTAAGAGAAAGGGAAAAATCTCGGGCAAATCTCTGTGCACAACTAGAGTGGAATGGACAAAAGCAACACATCTCAAAGAACAAGTTCTGGAAGGTTAATAACCATTTTGTCTTTTAACAAATCTTAATGTGTGCGTAGTGATTTTCCCTGGCAAGCTGTACCACTGCTAGCAGCATTTTTATTTGATCAGCTGTACCTGCAATGACTGAAGTTTTCTTAGTAGTAACCTTGTAGCTGCATGCTCTGCTTTAATGTTGTCAACAGTTGTCAGACTTAAGTATTCAGAAAAATAGTAATTTTTAATTCAGCGGAATATTTATTCATTCTGAACATGGCTTTATTGTGTATCTTACAAATGTCGTTTGGATACAGTTCAAGGGATGAAAGCTTCTCCTATGGGTAAGATTAAAAGGACCACTTCTGTTCTCCCTTTTGATGGATACAAATAAGTTATTATTTAATGAGTAATTGATTCAGCATTTCTTTAGACTGTGGTTCCCCAAATTTGTTTTTCCCAGTTTGCAAAAATTTTTGCTAGGACTAAAAAACAACCCCCCTCCCCTTAACCCTTTTTTCCCCCTTGATAATATCTCTTCAAAGAATTAGGTATAGTCAGCTCAAGCCCAGTATTTATTTATTTGTGTTTATGGGGCACCTAAAAGTCCCAGTTGTAGACAAGGACTCCATTGTACTGTGCAAACATGGAATTTAAAAGGTGGTCCCTACTCCAAGGAGCTTACAGTCTAACACAATGGGTTATTATGAACAGATGTGGGAGGACAAAGAGACAGCAAGACAGTACCTCTCTTATCATGACAGACAATAGTTTCAACATATCAGATGCCTAACCAATGTCAAGTAGCAAGCCTTTTGAGATTAAAACCGCAAGGACAAAACTGCTGGTTTATATGAAAAAATGTAAATGTACATTTCAGGTGCCGATATGCCACCAATCTAGGCACTGACAATTGGGAGAGGATTAAATCCAAGTTTGGAATATGAAATATACATAAAATCTATTATGGGAAATAATATGGTATCTGTTTGTACAAAGTACAGATGCTTGAATAAACATTACTAAGAGTGTTAAAGCAGCTATTGTAATACCAGTGGTGTAGCATATTGAATAACTACGAACAGAGCTTTTTTTAAAAAAAAAAAATCCCTGTGAATTCTTTATATAGATCCTATTCTGAACTGTAAAAGCAAGGAACAACTGTGATATACATAAACAGAGCTGGAATTATTTTTGTTAGAAGGCAACAGGAAGAGTGGTTCATTAGGTCTTGTTTGAAAGTGTATTTATGTTTGGGTCCTGGCATATCTGAAATTGCTAGGGTGATACCCAGACACTTCTTATTATTTGTGCTTACTAGATTCACTGACCTCTTTTGTATCCAGTAATATAAAATAATCTTACTAGGCAAAATGTTTAATGCTCCTGTTTGGTTGCCAAAGATAGCATTTAAAAGAATAAAAGATTATTTATCAATATTTTAATAGATTGCGTATGCATTATCAGCCTGATCCGAAACCCACTAAAACCGATGGGAGTTTTTCCACCAACTTCAATGAGGTTTGCATCAGACACTATGATCATGGGTCTGTTTTTACTAGATGGGTTCTCCTGTATGTGTATGTCTACACTGCAGAGTCTACACTGCTACAAGCCCCCCGAGGCCTCCTTGGCCCTCACAGGGAGCAGCACCAGGGCTCCCAGGACCCACCAAGGGGTACCAAGTGGCGGGCACCCTCCTGGTCTGGAGCAGAGATCCTGTTCCTCCTGGAGCTGTGGGGATCTCTGCTCCAGATGCCGAAACACCGAAATCTATGGGCTCATGGCCGAGATCCTGGCAGAGCAGAGACACCCCTCCCGGACCTTAGAACAGGTCCAGATTAAAGTTAAAGAGCTACGCCAGGGCTATGCAAGGGCCAGGGAGCGCAGCTTGCACTCCGGGGCAGGATCCCCCTCCTGCCCATATTATGAGGAACTGCACCAGATCCTGGGGTTTGGGGAAGCCCTTTCCCCACCCATGGTGGTCGACTCTGGCCTCAAGATGCCCATCGTCGCCCGGCCAGAGGTTGCAGAGGAGGAGGAGGAGGACACGGCGAGTACTGTCACGCTGACCCTGGAGCTGGTACCCCTGGGCCAGGACATGTCTCAGGCATCATCAGACAGCGGGGAGGGATCATCAGGTGAGGGCTCTCAGTTTTCCACACACAGGGGATGGGTGCAGTCATCACTTGGCCTGCTCAGGCTGGACATCGTGCTGCAGTCCGTGCACGTGGAACCATGTGCAATGGCAGTGTGCACCACAGGGCCTCAGGAGGCAGCCCCTGAGCATCCCTGGGATCCTGCTCACAGGCTCAGGGGAGGACACCCTCCTACCACCAGCCACCGCCACAAGGGCACAGGCATGACCCCATACACACTGAGGGAGTGCCACACACAGCACATGGGCATGCCTGCCCACACGAGGCACCACTTGCTCCCGTAGACAGTGCTGCCAGGTACAGGTGTGTGTGCGGGCCCAAGGGAGGGCCAGGCTGCTCCAGGTCCCTCTCCTGCTCATGGGATCCCCCTGTGGCCGGACACTTCCCTCGCCTGCTTGTCCATGGTGGGGGTGGAAGCGACCATCATAGTCCCCTGGGCACCTTGGGGCCCTTGTGAGGCAGGGCCTGCTGTGCAGGACACACATGGCCTTGCTCCCGGGACATCCCCCTCCTCTGGGCTGAGGACTGTTGCTGGCTGCTCACAGAGGAGGGCACAGCCTCAGGGGCAGTGTCTGCATGGATGACTGACCGCCTTTCCCTCTTTATTCTCTACAGCCAGACCAGCCGTTGCTGAGGGGCGAGCCATGCCACCCAAGCCAGCCGCCTGACCTTGGGGGACCCGAAAGTGCTCCAGGTCCACAAAGACCTGATGAGGCAGCATGTGGGTGTCCTGCGCAATATGCAGTAGACCCTGGCGCAGAAGGTCTGGGAGGACGCTGAGTGGCAGACCCGCATGTGGGACCAGCTAGTGCAGCAGGGCGACAACATATGTGCCATCATGCGTGAAATGATGGCATACCCGGTTGCTGTCCCTGCATCTGCCTCCTGCCCCCCCGCTATGCCCATTCCCCTACCCCCTGATCCCCAAGTGATGTCCATGCCCCCTCCCCTTGCCATCCCTGACCCTGCTCCAGCCCCCCCTCCTACCTACCCTCTGTGGTCCCAGGACCCACCCAACCCCAAGTTCTCCAAGGTCCCTGCACCTGAGGTGGCACTTACGGCCATCTCCCACTCCCAGTCTTGAGCCCCCCTCCTCCCTCTCCTCTCCAGATTATCAGCCCCACCTCCTCCCCAGCTTTTTTTTTAATTGAAAGTTAAATACTAAGTTTGTTATCTTGAAATCAAAACAGGAGTGTCTATTGACTGTACAGGGAAGGGGGGAAGGGAGGGGTTGTGATGGGAAAGGGATATTGGAGCAAGGCCCAGGCCCCTAGTGGGGAGGCCCTGGGGAGAGTTACTGGAGTCCTTGAGAGAAACACTCCCTCGGGGCCTCCTAGATGTGCATTCCCAACTGATGGGCCTGGTGGATGGCAGCTGTCAGCGGCTGCTCAAAGGGTCTCCCTTCGCAGCCGGCCTCTGCCCTCCACCCAAGTAGGAAGGCCTCCCCCTTCCTCTCCACAATGTTGTGGAGGACACAACACGCTGAGATGACCTCGGGGATGTTGTACTTCCCCACATCGAGGCAGGTCAGGAGGCACCTGAACCATGCTTTGAGGCGACAGAAGACGCACTCTACCTGCATCCTCGTCCAGCTGAGGTGGGAATTAAATTGGTCCCTGTTGGGGTCCAGGTGGCTGGAATATGGTTTCATCAGCCACGGCATCAGGAGGTAGGCCGCGTCCCGCACGATTCACAGTGGCATCTGCACGTCCCCAACCACAAAATCACACTGAGGGAAGAATGTGCCCGCCTCCAGCTTCCCGTAGAGGTTTGAGTTGCAAAATACATGGGCATCGTGCGTCCTGCCGACCACCCGACAAAAATGTCAGTAAAATGTTCACGGTGGTTGACCAGGGCCTGCAGCACCATTGCGAAGTAGCGCTTCCTGTTAATATACTGGGCCACTCGATGACTTGATGAGCGGATTGGAATATGGGTTCCATCATTGGCTTCCCCGCAGTTCGGGAACCTCACGGCGGCAAATCCTGTGACAATCGGGTCCAGATCTCCCAGGCGGATGACCCTGTACAGCAAGATGGCGTTGATGGCCCTGACAACCTGCAGAAAGAGACAAACACACACACAAAACAGAGAATGAGAGGGAGTGCCTGAGCCTTTGGGAGGTGCCCGCCCCACTTCCCTCCCCCCCAAACATCCCCGGAGCCACCCCCTATGAGGCCCCCCCCCAGCAGCGGGGCTGTGTGAGGGCAGGATGGCACAACCCCCCGGGGACGGAGCTTCTCCTCCACCCCAGCCCCTTCTTCATCCCCACCCCCTTTCCCGAGGGTCCCACTTTTCCAGGACACTCCTTCACCCCCCACCAGGGACTGCAGCCCCAGAGTGCCTTACCTGCATGAGGAAGGCTCTGACTTCCCCACGCCAAACAGGTTGCCCGCTGACTGGTAACTGTCTGGGGTGGTGAGCTTCCAGACTGTGATTGCAACCCACTTCTCCAGGGGGATGGCGGGCTGCAGGTGGGTGCCATGTCGGCGGAGAGCATGGGCGAGCCAGGCACAGAGCTTCAAAAAGGTGGTCCTCCTGCATGCGGAAGTTTTGGAGCCACTGCTGGTCGTCCCTTCCGCTCCATGACCAGGTGGTCCCACCAGTCGGAATGAGTTCCATGTCCAGCTTGTGCAGGGCCATGAAGGCAGCTGGCACAAAGTGCTGCAGAAACTGCAGCATGGCCGCGTGGGGCCATCGCATGCCCAGGGACAGCTCTGGTTCCATGGCAAAAAGAAAACTGCCGTGGTGTCCAAAAAAGCTGGACAACCACAGCAGGCACTGCGAGAGTTTTGCTGTCCCTCAGAGAGGTAGACAAGCATGCAGCAGAAGCAGACAAACAGCTGTCCAGGGGGGTCCCTTTAAGCACGTCTCTCAGCTAGTCTTAGGCAACAGCACTTGGAAGCAACTGGTGACCTAAAGCCCTGCCTGAACTGGTTCCGGGTGGCCTTATATGCGCGATAGCGTCCAATCTGTGGGGGCTATCTTTTGAAAAATCAGATTGCTTTTTTGATGCACTTTTGCTGTGTAGACACTCTCTTTTGAAAGAAGCTCGCAGTCTAGACTTAGCCTGGTTGTAGTAGTAGTCCATAGAACTAGGATGAGGAATCTCTGGGCCATGGGCTTGATCTGGGAGCCTCCTGCTTAATTTTACCAGCAGCAAGTCTCTGTGCTGTTGCTGGAAGCCCTGAACCTTGGTTCTCCTTCCCCACCTCCCCACTGGGCTGGAGTGGTGAGTACCACTGCTGGCTCATGGCAATCAGGGTAGCTCAGCACTCTGCTTGTAGGCACCACCTCTGCAACTCCCATTGGCCAGGAACCGTAGCCAATTGGAACTGCGGGGGGGCAGTGCCTGTAGGGGAAGGCAGCGCATGGAGTCATCTGCCCCTTCCCTGAGGCTGCAGGGATGTGCCAGCCACAACTGCTTCCAGGAGTGGCAGTGGTACAGAACTAGGGTGCAGACAGGGAGCCTGCCTTATTCCTGCTGTGCTAGCAAATGGAAGCTGCCCAAGGTAAGCACCCCACACCTCAATCCCTTCCCCCGTCCCTGAGCCACCTCCTGTACTCAAATTCCTTCCCAGAGCCTACATCCCCACTCCCCTGCCCCAGCCCACTGCAGCTCCCTTACTACCACCCAGACCCCATGCTCCCAGCCCCACCTCCTGCATTCCCCTCCAGGCTGTATCCCAAACCCCTCATCCGCAGGCCCACCCCAGAGCCTGCATCTCCAGTTGGAACCCTTACAGTCTCCTACACTCCAGTCCTCTGCCATTGCCTGGAGCACCCTCCTGCACCCTGAACCCCTCATTTTTGGCCTGAGCCTCTGCCCTTCCTGCAGGGCTGTATGTAGATCCCGACTGATTATTTTCTGGGTGTCAGTGGCTTCAGTAGGAAAAAATGTTCCTCACCCCTGCCCCAGAGGGTAATCTAGAGCCGTGGTCACCAACCGGTCGATCGCGATCGACTGGTCTATCACGAGGGCTCGACCAGTCGATTGCGAGACGTTCGGGCCCACCCCTCCGATTTCTCCCCACCCCCAAGAAGCCCCACTATCTATCTCCAGCGACAATGGAGGGTGCCAGCTTCCTGCGGCGTGGACAGAAGTCTAGCATCTGTGCGCCACTTCCGGGGGTTCCGGAAGTGAGCTGGCTGCTCCCCTCCCCCAGGTCTGTGGTGTGGTGTGCCGGGAACTTGCAGGAAGTCCCCAGAGGAGGTGCGCGCCGGGGCTTTAACCTCCTCTGCAGGGGGGGAGTCGTCCTTGGAGGAGGTGTGCGCCGGGACTTTTCCTCCTCTGGGGGGGGAAGGGGTGAGTCGTCCCCGGAGGAGGCATGCGCTGGGGCTTTAACCTCCTCTGCAGGGGGAAGGGGGGAGTCGTCCCCGGAGGAGTCCCAGCACGAGGCGGGTATGGGGACTCCCTGCCCCCAGCAACACCCTGCCCCCCCCCGGCACCCTATCTCCTCTCCTCTCCCCCACTGGCACCCTGTCCCCTCTCCCCCACTGGCACCCTGTCCCCTGCCCCAGCACCCACTAGCACCCTTCCCAGTACCATGTCCCCTGCTCCCACCAGCACAGTTGGGGCCACATTAATGAGACTTGGGGTGTTTTTGGAGGAGTTATTGCATCTCACTTGTATGGCTCCAACTGACTTTTCTGTGGGTCAGTGACCCTGATTCAAAAAAGGTTCCTTGCCCTTCTCATAAAGACAATGCAGAAATGTTTGTGTTTGACATAGTATTTTATTTAAAAATGAAGCATGGCCAACAAGCCCCCAATTGGGGCCAAGCCCCCATCTGGCTGCAGCATCATAACACTCTTGCACCCCCCAGACCCTAGATCTGAGCCTATCTTACACTGGAACCCCCTGCCCTGAGCCACTCACATACCTCAATCCAAATTCCTGCACCCTCACATCCACAAGTCTGCGGCTTGCTTAGTACCCCAACCCTAAATCTGACCCCAACACTGCCCGGCCTGGAGCCCCCTCCCCAAGCCAGCGTCCCCTTCTCCATCTCCTCCTTCATCCCGATTTCCTCCCAGAGCTTGCACCTCTCACCCCTTCCCACACCCAAATCCCTCATTCCCACCCCAGAGCCTACACATCCTGTCTCAACCCAGCGAGGGTACGGCTGGACTGCTGGAGTTTTTCAGGATTCGGGAGATATCCCAGAAAAACTCTTCTGCATCTAGGGATGCGTTTGTTCTTCCGCTTTTTTTAGTGGAAGAGCAAACATGCTCTTTCGGTAACCACTGTATTCCTCTTTCCATGAGGAATAGGGGGGCCTCCAAAAGAAGGGGTTTTTCTGACATTTGGTCCAGTTTAGACAGGCCAAATGTTGGAAAAACCTCTTCCTACAGAAGAATTGGGGGGGGGAAAAAAAAAAAGGCAGTATAAGGGTTGGGGATAGCAAGTGATGTAGAGGAGGAGAATAGAGAGGGCGGGGCTTCAAAGAAGGGGCGGGGCTTCAAAGAAGGGGCGGGGCATTAGATCTTGGCTTGTTCTGTCATTTAAAAAGTGATCTTGGGTATAAAAAGGTTGGAGACCACTGATCTAGAGTGTAAAATGTTTAGGTGCGTCTTTTATAAAAGTGCTCTTCGGTACCACTCTGCTAAATTTCACATTCAAGAAGTTGAAAATAGAAGCCAAATGGTGGTTAGTTTTAGTGTGGACCTTGAGTTACACACAAGCAAATCAGGGGTCTGCACACAACACATTTGTGTTCACATCAAGCATTTCAAGCATGTGGTTCAGGTGGGGTGCGTGTGCTTCTGAAAATGTGAAATCGTTTCTGAGAAAATTACTGCTGCATTTAGTATTATGTACTGAAGGGCCTGAGATTAAAGGGATATTAATTAGTGCCACTTTAATTCTCTCTCAGAATCTTGAAACTCCTTTGTATAATAGTGAAAACCTGAGTGCGCTTGATCTGAATTGTCTTTCCTTATACAAATAGCTTTATTGCCATCTTCTATTGTTAACTGTAGTGACTCCTTATTAAAGCCCTGAAATGCATGAATATTGTTACATAAAGGCAGATATTCTGTGTTTTGAAAATCAAAGTTTGCTTGTATAAATTTAAAAAAAAATGCTGCTCACAAATATTTTAAGCATTTTAGGAAGGTGTTTTCCTTTCTGGGCCGGCTTGACTACATGTGTAGCTCAGAGAAGCACTTGAAAGTATAGGCTATAACAGATATAATAAAACATCCGTATTATCTTAAAAAAGGAAACTGTTTAGACAAAAATAGGAATTGTGGATATATTTTGTGAGAGTACCAACTTTTTATCTAGTGAAGTGGTCTAATGCTTTATCCCAAAATACTCTTTTATTTATTAATTCATAAAAAAATTAAAAATTAATGAAAAATGAATACTACGGTAAGATAAAGTGATTTCCTGTGTAAATTATCCATATGTTTTATAGGGCCCTTTTCTCACCTTAGTTGCTTAATGCAAAGGGAACAAAAGCATTGTTTAAGTCACGCAGTTGGGGCTATGTGAAGCTATGGTATGGCTACCATTATAATTGTATTGTTTGTATTACACAAGCCTCAGCTGAGATCATAGCCCCATTTTGCTGGATACTGCACAAATGCATAGTAAGAAATAGTTCCCACCCCAAAGAACTTAGTTTAAATAGTGAAGAAAGACGAAGGCTGGGAGGGCAAATCAAGGCAAAGTAACTTGTGACACAGATCAATAGAAGAGCTGGCATAGAACCTGGGTCTCCCAAGTCCTGGTCTAATGCTTCATCCGGAGGACAGTACTTCTTGGGCCTTTTGAGTGGTTCTAGTAGGAGGCTGACACTTTCATCTATCACATGTTAAAATTAATTAGCATTTCAATAATGTTATGTAAGAACTCTGGACATTATCACAGCCGCTCTAGTGATATTGAAGTCTGCCGGAGGGTTTGACAGACCCTATAATGTGCTGGTGTGAACCCACTTACTCATACTTCCACCCTAATGCCCAAAGGATCTGTGACTAAGTGGAAGGTGATACCTTTAGACTATGTGTATGACACATTAGAGGTACCATAACAGCTGATGTTGAAATATATGAGCGATGACAACTATATATGCAATGTGTTGGGGCCAAATGGAGGTGTGTATGTTGTAGTACCAGTACACACACACACACACACACACACACACACACAAAATACTCTTATGTTCAGAACAACTATCTCTACAAATCAGAGAATTGTCACCTTAAATACAGTATAAGGTTTATGGATCCTTCCAGCAGATACCAAGTAGAACTGCTCTGGTTTCTTTATGTGTTATGAATGTCACCTACTAATGCTGTTATGTGAAGCAGTTACTGCAGGGATGGGCAATAATTTTCTCAGGGAGGCCACTTAATGAATTATGGTACTGGTCACGGGCCGGCCGAGAAGGGGCAGGGCCTGGGGCAGAAGGGGCGGGGCTGGGACTTGTCTCCCTCCATAGTTGTCTGGGACTGGAGGCTTTGAAGTAAAAACATAGCAAAGGGTTTGCAGCTCCTGGCCCCTTTGCTACCGCATTACCTGGCAGGTGCCTGGGTTGCTGTGGCTATTTAAAAGGCTCATGGCTCCAGCCCCTTCCAGTGTAGCACTGTGACTGGGAGCCATAAGCCATTTAAATAGGATCCTGCTGCTTGAGCCACCACCTGGAAATTCCCTGGCATGGGCAGCAGGCTATAAATAGAAAGCAGCCAGATGCAGTCCACAGGCCAGATCAAAATGTTAGGCGTGATGGATCCAGTCTGTGGGCTGCATCTTGCCTAGCCCTGAGCTACAGTGTAGATTCAGAGCCGGCCTCTGCTAAACCCAAAGTCTAGTCTGCACTAGAGAGTAAGGTCAACACAAAGCAGCTTACTCAACCTAAGTGGGGAAGTGTCTACATTAAAATTTCACTTCTGCCGACATAACTGCCCTGCTACGCCACCTGTATAATGCCACGCAAATGGTGTAGAGTAAAGATCAATGTAGCTAGGTTAACACAAAGTCAGTGTAGACACTTCATTACTTACGTCTACAGTTACTGGCTTTCAGGAGCTGTCCTACAATGCTCCATGCTGACAGTACAATCCATGCAAACACTCCTGGGGAGAATGCACACAGCCAGCAGAAGGAGCAAAATGTAGATGCACACAAGTAATGTGATTACTGTGATGACTGTATGTACGTCGACTTAATTTTTTAGTAAATATATTAGATCATGAGCTGTCCAACTCAGCCGATGAAGTGGGTTTTACCCACGAAAGCTCATGATTTAATATATTTGTTAGTCTCTAAGGCGCCACAGGACTGCTCGTTACAGACTAACACAGCTACCCCTCTGAGATTTAATTTTGTAGTGTAGACTTGCCCTAAATATTAAAGCCTTTAAAGTATTATGGAGGCTAAATAGTGTTGCCCTCGTTAAACGTTGTTGAATGCATGTTTTAATTAGTTACCACAAATCTGACTACACCAAAGAGAGAGGATTTGTTTTCGATAGTAAAAAGCCTCAGTAACAGCTCCTCTACAAATGCTACTTTTGCATTACTCTGTGTGTACATGTATATGTGTTTAAAGGGACCCCCTTTTTACAGACGCAGAATTGCAGACATGATTGTAGGCGCATGGGAGGCTTTCAAAGGCACAAATATCTAATTTTCTTTGGCCATCAACCAATATTATTTTGTCCTTCAGTGAGACTTAGGCACCTAACTACCACTTTATGCCTTTGAAAATTTACCCCACTGATACTAGCATTTAGTAATGAGATTGTCAAAAGTGCTCACTCTTTACCTAGCTCGCTTCCCAGTGAAGTCAATGGAATTAGTGAGGCAAAGAGAAAACACCCATCGATTTCCCTGGAAGGAGAGTTAAGCCCATGATAAGTACTTTTTAAAATTCCACCCTGGATATCTAATTCCTTGGAGTGTAATACACACAATGTGTGTGGGCAGCAGCATAACTGACTGCTGAATTCTAGTAACTGAGCTCATGATTAATTGTGGAAGTAAACCTGGACCTGCAGAACTCAACAATGCTGTTTGAAAATGAGGCCTAGGCATAATTTTATTGTATTTCTAAGAGTAGCTTACGTTCGTATGGCATCAGTTCTGTAAGGTTCGTTTTCACTGTCACAGCAGTTGGAGGCCTAACCCAGAGAAGGTGACTGAATGCCTAGTTTGAGGCACTCAGCAGCTTCAGTTCCTCTTGAGAATTAGACACTGAAATGATGTTTCAGTGGAAATGAAAGAGCTATTCCCCTGCTAAGATACTCTGTGTTCACATAAATGTCTAATATAGTTACACTGGCATAGTAATGCCATGGTGCCATTAAGCTGTCAATAAGCTTGGTTTGAAGACGATCAATTATGCATTCAGCATACTTGGGCTGACATCACATTGTTTCCCGCTCCTTCCCATCCCTCCTCCCCACCCCAGCTGGGCTACATCAGAATCTTAGAATTTCTAATTAAAATATGATGGATAGACATTTTTAAACAATTAAGATATGATTTGGTTTAAGTCACAAGAAAGGAAATTCAGGTCAAGTCACTAAACTATCCCTACTATATCCCGTTGTGTGATGTTAGCAGCAGTGCCTGCGTTCAGGGAACTCACTCACTCATCTTAATATCCAGACTCCAGAGGGTACATTACAAAATGTTAGTGGAGGCTGTAATTCTAAATTTCCTTGCTTTTGGCAGAGTTAATCCCATAAATTACTTTGTCTTTTTTGTTAGCTTAAGCAAACTGAGGTTGATAGAATTTGCTGGTATAATTTAGCTAAAAACATTGTTAATTTAACAAAACTTTCCACTGTGGGTGTCTCCTGAACTGTCTTTTTAGGGTATCTGATACTTGTATTTGAAGTCAGCCTTCCAAAAAAGAAAATGTCTGAACGAGAGAACATTCCAATTCCCTAGATTTTTCTGAATTAATCTGATGTTCCCTAAACTATACTCCCAGTTTTTAGGTTGCACTCTCCGAGAGTAGAGTTTCTAATGCCAACAATACCTAAATTAGTGTCACAGAAATTGGCATGAGCTCTGTATCACTGTGGTACTATATTGTCCCTAGTGGGGTTTTGTGGGGCAGATGTTTATTAAGAGTGACTGGGGAATGAAATTTAAAGAGAGATCAGTTCAATGGCTATCTCTGTGCTAGAGGCATAGTATGTAGCTGGATGACCTAGGCAACGAAAAAGCAAAAACCACCCTGACAGGATCCCATCTGCCCAAGTACAGAATTTCTACAGTTACTGAATGCCTTCCAAAAGCATCTTGATGCCTCATATTGATACACTGTGTTTGCCAATCTACCCTATTAAGAATTCTTTGTCTAATATTGTGCATAAATGTGCCATTCCAATTAAATTCCACTTGATGTGAATGTATGAGTTGATCCATTACCAGATATAGGATCTACTATTGCAACACTTTACACATGTCATAGAATCATAGATCCATCAGTTAGACTAGATGACTCTTACAGTCCATTTTAACACAGAATTCGTTGTGTTTTCAACCTCAAAGACAGATGGCTAGCCAGCCTCTTATAGAAAACTTGTTATGCCCTTCCAGCATAACTGTGAACCATTGATAACTACTCTCTGGGAATGGGTTTCCAACCAGATTTGCACCCACCTTACAGTAGCTCCATTTAAGATGCCTTTCCCTAGTTTGTTTATGAAAAAGTCATGTGAGACAGTATCAAATGTTTTTACTAAAGTCAAGATATACCACATCTACCTCTTCCCCCCCACTCAGAAGGCTTGTTGCCCTGTCAAAGAAAGTTATCAGGTTGGTTTGTTTTTTTGTACAGGCCTGAAGTTTGTGTTTCCTTTTTATACTTTCTAAAAAGTTTTAAACACTGTAACATTAGGATTGTGTAGATTTAAATAAGATGAAGTTGATAGCCTGGGATAACTTCTTGTATTGTTTTTGATCCAGTACCCCATAGTACCTGTTGGTGTTTGTAGACCCTCATGTCTCTAGCTGAGCTGGGATGATTCCATTGTGGTGAGCACTGTACAAAGACCGGTGTAACATATGCTGCAATTCATCGTAATTACAATGGTGCGAGTTAAAGAAGGAGCATTTGCCTTTACTTTGATATTCTTGTCTGTTGTCCACATTTGTAAATGTTGTCTAAATATTGTACTACTATTTTATGCAGAGGGAACAAGTTCATAAAAAACTTGCAAAGGGGATTATGCAGTGCTCTTTATACCCCCTTAGTCGCACTTAGCATACTGTCAGAGCTTCATTTAATATTCTGGGGCAGTAGAGGGTTCTCTAACATCTAAGGGCCCTGTTCAACACGAAAAGAATCAGCATGTCATGTTAATGCATTTGCATAACTTAGAAGAAAAAAATGCAAAATGTATCTTCAAACATAAATTACCTCATTTCTAGATTCATCAAATCTCCATTGTCCATACAGGGCTCCCCTGACCATTGATGAGACTAACTCAAAGTACAAAGATAGGATCCAAGAACAAAATGTGCCTTCCTGGCAAATAGCTTGACAAGAATCAAAAAAGTACAAGCATTGTTAGCCCTGCTTTATCTACAGCAAAGCTTGTAAGCACCAAAGCACTACGATATTTTTTGACAAATATATGTTGTGTATTGCATGGGGGAACCGACTCTGGGAACTACTCTGGGCACCTGGGTCAGGTGGAGGGGGGGACTGTTCCATGCTCTTGGAAGGCTTAGTGCTTTGGGTGGTGCTGGGGCAGCTAGCCCTCAGCAGCTATGGTCCATGCCGCTGGACCACGTTGCACCGCCCCACCTGCTAAGCCTTAGAGCTCTGAGAGCATGTTACATGGCACTCCAGTGGCAATTTAAAGGGCCGGGGCTACAGCCACCACTGCAACCTTTTAGAATCACGGGGCCCTGGGGCAGTTGACTTTTTGCCCCTATTGCAGGATATTGGCTAGCTGTGCAACACATGAGGTACACACACTTTCCAAGAGGCAAAGCATGTACTTGTTTGTCTAACAAAAAGAGCACTTTGTATGATCCTCTAAATGAGGCTTTAAAAATTCCTTTCTAGAGAATGGCATTAAATATCCTTTGGAATGTGCTTTGTAACTTTATGTTGAGTGCCTTTTGACTGTTTGTCAGGGACTCTTTTAGTAAATCTCTCTGGGTATGTCTACACTAGTCCCCTAGTTCGAACTAGGGAGGCTAATGTAGGCATTCGAAGTTGCAAATGGAGCCCAGGATTTAAATATCCCGGGCTTTATTTGCATCTTCCCGTCCGGGCGCCATTTTTAAATCCCCTTAGTCTGAACTAACTACCTGCGGCTACACGCGGCGGTCAAACGTTAACTCGAACTAAGTCCTTAGTTCGAGTTAACTGTTACACCTCATTCTACACCTAGTTCGAACTAGGGGGCTAGTGTAGACATACCCCCTGACAGTAAAGACACTAATCAAGAGGATGCTTCAGTGTGCTTTGTTTCATGATGACCAAGTTTGAGGCCATATTTAAAACAGTCTCAAATTCTGCTAAGGTGTAGTAGTATGAGGGCATTAGCAGTGCGACTAGGAGAGGCTATCTAGGGACACATTGGGTATTAAACTGAGAACAGATTGACAAATTTTATTAAGCGAATGTTTCAAGTTCAAATTACAAGTTTAACAGTCGTGGAGTGAATAGGGAATCGGGACAAATTTGGGTTGAGGGGGAGGGTGGGTACATAATGAACATGGTCAGTAACGTGCCGCCTGAGCCCAGTGCGCTTGTTCAGTGCCCTATTGCCATGTTACATCATGTACCCGTTGGGAGTGACCCACGCATATAGGGGACCCACATCACCTTGACTGTACAAGTTGTGCCCCGTACACGGGTTGACAAGTACATATGTGGATTCTGGTGGATGACGGGGGGGGGAATTACAGCAGGTGGATTTTGATATACAATTAGAACATAACGAGTGTGTCCCGCCTGGTCCCGGATTCAAGTGAGTGGTTGTTTTTAGTAACACAGTCTGTATTTAGTTGTGAGGGAGCTTTCCCTTGAGAATAGGCAAACCATTGGTAACAACACAGTCTATATTATTAGGGTAAGAGCGCACCTCACAGTGTAGCCTAGACCTATGTCCTCAGTTATTTTTGGGGATAGTAAATATATAGTCACTCGGGGGATGAAGCCTATGCTTTCCCCGTCTCTGACTCCCATCAGATGTTCTGTGGTGCTTTCTGCCGGGGGGCACATAACCTTTAGGGGAGTGGAGTGGGTGGTGCCCCTGGTCATGTCCCCCCTTGGTGGGTGGATTAAAGAGTGCCAGAGTCTTTTGGTGGGGGAGACCCAATGTTTTCCCAGGTCTTCTGCATCCCTCAGCGTCCTCTTCTACTGAAGAACAGATATTACACTAGATCTAGAAATTATTCATTGCACTAATAGGACAGGTGGTTAGTAAATCTGAAAGCTAAAGAAAGCTTTTGCTTGTCTGTTGTAACCTTATATTATCTGTAGGTCGATGTGTATGAGTTAAGGGCCAAATTCTCTGGTGGTACAACTCAAATGACTTCAGTGCAATTGCACCACTATTCTCAGTATTAGAATTTAATTGTATTTCTTTTATTTTAGAGGTAAAATTTAGATTACTAGCTTTGCATTATAATTAATTCCTAGGAGGGTTGAATTAGGATACAAAATTATTTTGATGATTAATCTTGGTGGGCTCTGATTGATACCCATTATTTCTGAACACTCTTCTTTAACTCCCTTAATACCCAATGCAGGAGCTGCTTTGCTCTATTTCTCCTTTCAACATATTTTGTTGACTTCTCTATCTGAGTATACCTTAAATTTCATTCCAACTTTAAATCTGTTTTGTTTGCTCCAGGAGGTCATTGGATGCCGTGTGTGTGTGTGCTGTAATGCCACTGATCCAATTTGTTTTCTGAAGATAACTGATAAGATTTAATTTCATATTTCTGAAAAGATTATGGTGTTCTCTCCCTCTATCCTCTGAATAACTGAAATATTTCCCAGAAGGATGTTGACCTGAGGAAGAGCTCTGTAAGTTTGAAATCTTCTCTCTCTCACTAACAGAAGCTGGTCCCATAAGAGATTACCTAACCCACCTTGTGTGTTGAATGTTTCCAGTGAAATTATTTGGTGACTGACAACAGAGATAGGCAGAGCCATCCCATAGGATGGTTTGGGGCAGCCGTCCCAGGCTCCACGCTTTTGGGAGCACTGCAGTGGCCACCTCAACTGTCCTATGGGTGGGACCCAGGGCATTACCTGGAGAGCTAGGGTGGGGCGGCAGCTGTGGTCGGCACCGCTCCCACACTCACTGTGGCGGCAGGAGCTGAAGTAACCCAGTAGCCTGCTCCACTCTGCCGTACTGCCGTTTCCCAGCTGGCTGCATTCCGCCATGGGGCCTGTGATGGGAAGGTTGTCATGGGCCTCATGCCTGGGGCACTGGGGAGAGGTTGCCCCAGGCCCACCACCCCAAGGATAGATTTCAAAAACAGCCGATTAACATAGTTAAGTATTTGATCATCAAATAAGTCAGAGTATAATTTCCATGTTTTGGGAGGATCCAGTCTTCATTATTGTCTTCTGAAATACCTATTGGTGAACAGTTAGTATTGCAGAGCTATTGGGAAGGGAGGAAAACACCAGCATAAGTCTATGAATTGTTAATTGGCCGAGAGAGGGAAAGTTGCTCTTTTACTTTAGAGAGGGTTTTAGCCTGGGGCTATGTAGTGCAGTCCTTACCCATCTTGGGTAACTTTCACACTGATGCAACGTGCACAACTGGTAAACAGTCCTTAGTTTTATAGAAGTTTCTAAGAACACCACTACCACAGAACAGAAGATATTTCAGTGTCAGTGGGCTTCCTGCTAAAGACACATGGCCTTAGCTTTTGAATGCGTAACCATGAGTTGTCTGAGGGCCTCATCCATGATGAACACTTGATTTCTCTCCTTCCTACAAGTTTTTCATCAGCCCAACATAAGAAGATCCAGTTCACCATCAGGATCTGTTTTAAGGTTTGCTTCCCTGGTATTCTCTGTAAGAATTGAGTATTAGAATTCATCTTTATCTCATTTTGTGTCAGAGATAAAGGCCTGGATTATTATTTTTGCTCTGTGAAATTTGAATTAGTATACAAGAGGATTTGATGCCCTCTCTCTGGCCACAGATATTTTTTAAATAAATGCCCAGTTCTTTCCTTGTCGTCATCCCCCCACCATCCTGGCTGCTGTGCCTTCTTGAGGGGGACACCCTGAGGGAGACACCTCCTTCCCACCTCAGAGTCCTGGTTATGCCAGGAGAAGGGCTGTCATGAGGATGCTCAGAGAGGCATTCAAACTGCACTTCCGGAGTGAAGCAGGCCAATGTGCCTGACAAATGAGAGTGTTTAGTCCAGCAATCACATGTCACTGTTGTATTGGGTTAAGGAGTTTCTCGTGGCATTGAGTCCACTTGACTTTATTGAACTTGGGCTTGCGGGCTCTAGCCGCTGGCAAGGTCAGTAGTACGTCTGTCAGTGGGCACAGGACTTGTTCGGAATGGGCTGATAGTCTCTGCTTCACTGGCGACGTATGGTTTTGACATATGTGCATTACCCAGTTTGCAACAGTAACCTACCAAGCATAGATATTTGGGGAAAGCGTGTAGCTGCAAAGTGGATATAAACCAGCTGAATGTGAAGACAGTTATTGAATCACTGGCTAAAGCAATTGAGGGCATCGGGGGCATGTATTGCAGCTACTGCTGTTTTTTTCCCCCCTCATGCCGCTAGTGCTGATTCTTTGTTTTCTTTCTGCTGTGTTGCATTAATCCAAAATCTACTTTCAGACTCCGGAGATTAAAAAAAAAAAATTCCTTCATATGAGTGGAGGAGTTCAGTAGACAAAAAAGAAGTGCCCCATGATTATATGTATGTGCCATAGATCACTCTGTCCTTTTCTAGCTCTGTAACACAGATATGTATTAGGGATGTAAAATCTCATTTAATCAGTTAACTGGCTAAACATTATGTTTCACCTTAAACGGGGGTGGGGGTGGGGATCTGCTCCATTCCAGCCCAGTTAGGCTCGACCACCCCCCCATTCACTGCATGACGCAACAGGCCTGGCCCTTTCACCGAGGACTGGGGCTGCTCCAGCTGGGCTGAAGTGGGGACTGGGGCTGCTCCAGCTGGGCTGAAGTGGCTCTCTGCCCGTGGGCAGGTTCATTCCCCTCTGCCCTCGCTGAGAGCAAGTGCTGCTTTGGCCAGGCAGGGCCTGCTGCATCATGCTGCAGGCCCAGCTGTGCTGGCCTGCGAGTTAACCATACACATCCTGAATATATTTTTAATATTTACACACATTTGAACGACAAAGTAGCTTTCACAAATTGCCTATTTATATTGGTGGTTCCCCTTTGAATCTTTCTATCCATGTATCATTTTCTCATCTCACTTCTGTCACCCCAACCATGCTGACTATAATCTGTCTTTGTTTGTTTTGTGTTAACTAAAACATTATCTGCTATAGCACTTGTGTATTTGTACTTCCTGTTCTTGAATTGGAATGGTCAGTCTATATCGGGGTGGGGAACCTCAGACCCGGGGGCCAGATGCAGCCCCCGGCTTGCCTGGATCTGGCCCCTGAGGCTCAGAGGCTCCTCCCCCCCCCCCCCAGCACTGGGGAGCCGTGGGGCTGGAGCACACAAAATCTACTGTGCTGGGGCCCCCTAGACTCTGGTATGTGAGGAGAATCTGGGGAGTGTATTTCTCCCTTTCGGGTCACAGTGAGGGTTTTCTACTTGTGTGTAGCCCCCGACTGATTTTTCTGTGGGTCAGTGGCCCCCAACCCAAAAAAGGTTCCTGATCCCGGTCTATATACAGGGCAACAGCCACATAATTTGCAAAGGTCAGATACTTTTTTTGCTATGACATTTTATTACTCTTGCCAAACGCACGCAATTGAAAGGCTATGGTGCTCTTTTCACTAGTGTGGTTATATAGTCTTCTGTTTGATATCCTTGGATAGAATTTAGATGCACTGGGATCTATTCTCAGCTCTGCCACAAACTTCTTTGGCAATCTTAGGCAGATCATTTAGGCCCAGATATCCCAAGGTATTCAAGTGTGGTTAAACTTAGCATTGCAAAGCTTTAGTGGTTTAGGAGCAAAGATCTAATTTTGAAAAGCAATTTAGGCACTTAGAAGCATAAAGTCCTTTTAAATATGAAATTTAAGCTCCTTAGGCCAGGTCTATATTAGACCTGGAAGGTCGGCTTCAGGTATGCAACTCCAGCTATGACAAACCTTAAACCAAGCTTGGCACTGTCTTTACAGTGGGAAGTCAAGGGGAGCAAATAGGGTTGCCAGATGGTTTAACCAAAAATACCGAACACCACTGCCCCCCCCCCCCCCAAAACCCCCCCCCCAAAAAAAAAACACAGTGGAAAAAATTCTGTTGAGGAAAAAAAAAGGGAGGGGAGACCAAAGTTGTTGAACAAAAAAAAAAAGGACTCCGAGAGTTATTAAGCAAAATAAATAAATAAATAATAAAACAGCATTAAAACAGCATGGTCCCTTTCAGAGTGCATGCAGGGTCAGACTAGGGATAGGAACAGGGGAGCGGTTGAGCACTAAGAACCAGGGAAGGCATTGCTTCCCCTTGGTCTTTAGGCTTTTTGCCGGTGGCCATTTTGTTTTCTTGGTCAAGTCAGAACGCAGCTTCCCTGCGGAACCAGGTAAGCAGGGGGTCCGGGGGCTGGGGGTGTTGGGGACCTGGGGGGGAAGGCCGGGGGCTGCGCCCACTTGCCAGGCCCACTTGCCAAGTGTTGTAGGGTTGCCAGGTGTACAGTATTTTCGCCTCCTTGGCCGGGAAAAAAATCAGAAAATACCGGACATTTTAGGTGTCCGGTATTTTCTTAATTTTTTTTTCTGGACAGGAGGCGAAAATACTGGACTGTCCAGGTCAATACTAGACACCTGGCAACCCTAGAAGCAAATGCTTCCATCAGCTTCCCTTACTCCTAGTGACTGCGAGACGTATTGGTGCCAAATCGGTGGCACCCTCAGTGTTTGATTTAGCAGGTCTTAATTAGACCCGCTAAATCAAACGTCGGACGATTGATCTCCAGCGTGTAAATATAGACGTGGCCTGAGTAAGTTAGATGATGTTAAAAGAGCTCCTTTGCCATTTAGGAACATAAATAAATGGTCAGATTTTCAGTAGTGCTCACTGCCCGCTGGGAAAGATAGGAGTGGCTGTGTGTGAAAATCTGTCCCTTCATCTCTCTCTTGCCTCAGACCCTTTTCTGTAATTATGGGGATCATAATACTTTCTTACTTCGGAATACCTCTCATCACTGTTCTGATGCTAGGATTATGAATGCCATAGTAAAGCCTATGAATTAATAAAAATGATTGTGCTCTCTAAAACCTAAAATAAATATATAAACTTCAGCAAGAGCTCCTTTCATATCCATTCATTTTGAGAGAAATTTAACACTTATTTTAAAACTTAAATGACTTAAGAGGCTGTTGTGAAGGAAGAACAAAATGCTGCATTGTTCAAAACAAGTAGCTGGGCAGAACAATTACTGTTTGATGCTAGTGCAATTGGAAGATGTATGATGAGGCAGGAACATTGAACATTCTGTGTAGATTGCTAGTAGTGAAAGATTTTTTTTTTTTTTTTTGGCAGAATTTACCCAATCTCTATCTTTCTACTAATGCATACACCCCAGTGAGAGGGGAGGATTCCAGTAAAAGCTAATCTGGTTCTAGGAATCCCCCCCTCTCCCGCCCCCCGGCTTGTTCATATCACTGCTTGGGTTTCTCCATTTAAAGGCCAGCGAGATGGCTCTCTTGACATGTTGAAACACTGCAGCCCTTCTTTTGCAAGCCTAGTTACTGTTACAGGATAGACCTCGTTAGATGAAATAACGCAGAGGTTGTCGTTATGTTACTGCATATCCTCTGACAATGCTGCCTTTATTTATGCATGCTTGCTTAAAGATTGCTTTTGCTGCTCCAGGGATCATTATATCAAATATCAGTCAAACCAGTATCAAAATTCACTAGCTCAGTGAAGGCTCAGAAAGACAGAGCAGGATCCAAACTTACATAGGATTAAAAATATCTTTATACATTTGCCAACATCTTCATCCAAAGTGACCCGAAGAATAACTTCATGTGACCCATACATAATCTCTTCTTTTCCTTGCATTTTCCTCTCCCTATAACCTAATAATCTGACTGTAAATATCACTTTCAGTGGGATATTGTCAAGCAGTTCATTAAAGGATGGCTAGTTTTTCCACGGTAATTTTTGAAAATCAATCCATTTAGAAATAATTCTGTTTGTAACAGCCACTATGATCTGCATTGCCTCTTGCTCTTTATTAACTGAGGACATTTGCATGAAAACGGACTCTTTATTTCTTAAGAGCTCATCTGTGCCTCCTGCCAGTTTGCTTCCAAAAGTTATAATCCTCTGCATGTGACATCATAGTAGGTTGCTTTGCAAATGATTATGACATCTCCAACAGAGGACTGACTTCAAGTGAGGAATAAATGCCATGAGCAGCGGAAATCCCAAGACAACAATTCTGCTTCAATAGGAATATTTATATATATTAAAAAAAAGGTGGAGGGAAGAGAAAATACAGAGAATATAGACTATATGGAGCCTAGCTTAAATTTTTTTTATTTGCAAACACATTTTTCTATGAGGATTCATTATCTCTTTTAACAATCTACAGGGTAAAATATATTCTTAATTTATCCCAGCATTAGAACGTGAAATACCCACATTTATGCTAAATTATGCAGGTAGTAGCAAAAGTCTCTATTGCTCACTTCTGTTTTAGGCTAAGTCTACACTGGCACTTCACAGCGCTGAAACACCCCCCAAGTCCAGCAAGTTACAGCACTGTAACGCGCCAGTTTGAACCAGGCTACAGGCTGGTGCTGTTAGCTGCTCCCCTCATGGAAGAGGGTTATGTAGCGCACTGGGAAATCTCTCTTCCAGCGCTCCTGCTGTTGGCCACACTTTCAGTTTAAAGCACCTCCGTGGCTGCACTGTAAAATGTTAAGTGTGGGCAAGCCTCAGTGTTGTCCTACCAAGCAGAGGGCAGATGAGATAGCAACATTGTTTTATCTTCTCTGTTAGATTCTTTCTGCCAGTCTCTTCGCCTACTTGTTGCCCTTTTGCTGTACTACTTTCAACTAGACTTGCTACTAATTGCACCTTTAATTGGGCTGATTGTTGTAGCCCTGGGGCCTTGCAGTCTACACTAAACATTTATTGCTGGAAGCTCAAGTCACTCCTTAAAACTCAAGGAGACAAGAAAAACACTGGCCTGCTTGAAACTTTCCTGCACACTGACTGTATGCAGGGTTGAGTATGTATCTAGGAAGGGAGGAGCTTGTCTCTTACAGAGACCTCACCATTAACAGCATTATAGCAAATTTAAATATCCCTTCCCTGCATTCTCCTTTTTAAAAACAGTCAGTAGATACAATCAGGTTACACTTTGTTCATTTCAGTAATTGCATAGCTTATTTCAAATGCATTTCAAAATAACATGCTATTTTGAGACGCTCCTTAACCCTTGTGGAATGAGGGTTACAGGGATGCTGGAAGAGTGCACCCGTTATTTCGAAATCTGTCTAGAGGTACCCTACGTAACAATTGATTGTTGTTTTGTAGCCCATAAAAATGGATATGCTGTTGTCTGTTTTAGATGTGCACACAATGAATATGGGCCACTTGTTACAAACAGCAGGGATGATTGTTTCGTTTCTAGAGGCTATGTCTACACCACCAGGTTATTTTGAAATAAGTTGTTTTGAAATAATAACTCCTGAAATAACTATTTCGAAATAAGCTTATTCCTCTTCACAAGCAGGAGTTATTTTGAAATAACAAGCCCATTATTTCAAAATAACAGGCTCGGTAGTGTGGACGTTCGCCTTATTTCAAAATAAGGGGAGTTATTTTGAAATAACTTCCCCATTTAGACATGCCCTGAGTTGCTGATTTATAATGATTCCCAGTGCATAATATGCACATCTGGCTTTATGTAATTTAGGAGTTGCTTAATTCTTTTAACTGAACCCATCTCTTATTTCAATACAGAGGCCACACTTTTCTCTACACTACAGGATCAGCGATAATCTTATCTCTTCATTTCTGAGGCAATTTCTACTCCAAAGAGCAAGATAATTTACCACCTGGACCCGGTACTTCACTTAGGATAGTATTTCCCATTGTGATTACTATTATATGTATTTAGAACCAAGTTGTGACTTAAATGTTCTGGATTTGCTTTTGTGCCATTGCTCAGACATAGTATATTGTTGTCCCTGCAGCTAGAGTGTTACCTACATGCAGACCAGAGTTTATGGGCGGTGCAGAGCAGCCAGACTGGATGGTGCTAGTGATAAGCTATTATGTCTCTATCCCAGGCATCCCTGGGGGAGCTTTGGTAGGATTCTGATTTGGAGAGGTTGGCTGGAGAGAAATGCCCTTTACTACTGTCTTTCATGAGGGGGCAGAATACCCTATTTTGTGAGCTGGGGCATTGTCTGCTTACTGGGCCAGTGGGTCTGGGCAAACAGGGCCAATCCCTTTAGATAATCTGTGCTCCTGATCCCATGATGGGAGAAGTCCAGGAATACAGTTCTGAGAGGCCCATCATGCATAAAGCAACCAGTGGCTGGGAAGATTCCCATGAAAAGCCCCTTCCCTCCATGGAAAGCCATTTCCCAATCTGTAGAGTTGGTCAGGAAATGCATTGTTTTCACACACACAGTTCTCATTTGGTAGAAAATTTTCTTCAAAATTGTTTGGATTTTCATCAAGGAACAAAAAACTCAAAAATGGAAAATGTCTAGTGGCTTTCAGGTTCTGTTTGAAATGAAAATCTTTTTTTGGATAAAATCTTAATTTATTTTAGTAAAAATATCTATTTAATTGCAATTTATTTTTCTGTTGAAAATATTTGTTGGGCTCAGATTTTTAACTTTGTGCCTGTCCAGCTCTATACTGTGATAGATATGGCAATTTCTTGCACTGTCCTTGCGAGTCCATATTGTATTAAGGTGTAAGGGCCCTAAAGGGGGAGAGGGGAGCTATGACCGATGTGAGACCTGGGATGTGCCAAGGAATTCAAAAGGCCATATTAAATCACACTAGATAAATATAGGTTCTTGGGGACAGTAAATGTTAGAGGATCCTGGGGACTGGCTACTATAATCCCACGTCTTTGGTTATACAAAAGCCCAGCCTTTTCAAGCTACACCTGAGGAGAGGGCCAACGTCTGTTTATTGCTTACTACAGAAAGCTAAGGTCAAAGATCCAAGCTATGGAAAGAGTTGAGCTTTCTGCTTGGTTATGGATGGACGTGCTTGTAACCATGGAGAAAACCCAGTTCTGGATTTTGAAGGACTGCAACCTAGTAGAGCCATACATTGGAGATAGGGTGACCTCTGGTAAGCTTTTTTTAACAGGTTATTTTATTTTACTATTTCCTTGGTAATGCTTTTACATTAAAAGTGAATGTGCTTGCTTAGAAGAAGCTGTGAGGTAACTTTTTGTAATTTCACGCAATACTCTGATCCTAACCCTCAGAGAGAGCGAGAGAGCAAAGCACACATACCAGTCTTTTTAAAGACAACTAAGGGGGAGGGACAGAATAGAGGTTTATAAAGTTGCGAGTGCTGTGGGGAAAGTGAATTAGAAAGTGTTATTTACCCCTCCGCATAAAACGAGAACCAAAAGATGAAAGGCCAGCAGGAAGCACTCTGTTACATGAGGTGATTGCTTCCAGCCTCTTTTTTACTAATAATAATCATGCGGTGCAGGGCATGAGAATGAAGTGTGGATGACATCTCTGCCAGTTTTACCATTGTCAGGCATAATTCCATACTTTTATACATGCTCTTGCTGCAGAAAGTCTTTGGTGCGAACATCTCAGATTTTCTAATATTCCCTAATCTTTAGCCCAGTTGTACAAATCAGGAACCCAAACAAAACTACACTCTCACCTCTAGTAAATAATCCAGTGGCCATCTACACAGCCTTGGTATGGAAGCACAGCCGAAGCTCCTCAGGCTATTCAAAAGCATGGACAGGCAATTGAGCAATGAAATAGATATTGCTATCTTTACTTGGCTGACTACCTAAAGCAGTCATCACAGTCCTCCTGAGAGTGTTCATCTAGGTCGAAATATATCAGTGGGATCCTGCATTCAATGGGAGCTGCCCTGGGGCTAATGAAGTCCACCTCACCTTCCCCCAGTCTCCGTTCCCTGGCTCCCCTGAATACCACTAATTGCCAGGTGACTAAGTAGAGGTATTTGCTGCTCTTGTCGAATCCATCTAAACATTTCTACCATACTCATCACAGTAATATCTCAGTGCCTCTTTACCCTGAGGAAAGAGAGGTGAACCAAATGACAGCTGTGGCTTACAAAGTCACAGAATAAGGGAATATTTTTTACTCTATAACCTTTATTTCAAGCTTAGGCTATGAAGCCTATTTGAACTTTTTTTGAGCCCTTAAGGGGTATCCAGCGTCACTTGAACATCAGAGCTCCAGAGCTGAAATGGAAAGAGGGAAAAAAATAAAATAAAGGTTAAAACAAAAGCCACCCACCAAGTTTCTGTTTTCATGGCATACTAAAAGAAGAAAATATTACCTTCATGTTTACACAGGCAAACAGAAGAGACTGAGTTGTGAAGTCAGCTGTTATTAGAGACTGGCCTTTGTTCTAAGAATGATATGCAGTTGTGATGTGTCAGTAAGAAGGCAGTAGCTCTCGAGGCTTTGTTTTGGGAACATAAAAGTTAGATGAGCTCATTGGCCAGTAGAACTATATTGTGGTTAATGTCAAATTATCACTTGTAATATTTTTTTAAAATGAACCTAAAATGCAAACTTTTTCTGTGTGTCTATTTGCTGAGCTTATAAGCAACATCATTTGTGTGTATAGTTTCATTTATATATTTGGCTAATCAATTACATTTATAATAGACTCAATGGGCTAAATTCATACCTATTTTACATACAGGCAACCGCCCTTCAGTAGAACTTTAGTAAATACAGTTAGTGTGACCTGACAACAAGTGCAAAAAATTGGGATGGGGTTGGCGGGTAATCAGTGTCTAGGTAAGATAGAGGCCCAACTAGCCAAACTGTCCCTGTAAAATCAGGACTTCTGGTCGCCCTAATTACAATCATTGGTCCAGTTCTGTCCTCACACACGCATATGCAACTCCTACTTGTAGGTTCACAGAATTGTATGGATGGAAGGAACCTTGAGCGGTCACCTCAAGCCCTGCCCCCCCCATCCTGATGCAGGACCGAGTATATCTGGACCAGTTGTTCTCAACAAGGAATCCTGGGCCCAATGGGGGGCCATGCACAGGTTTTAGGAGGTCTGTCAAGCAGGATCAGCATTAGCATTGCTTGGGCCCAGGGCAGAAAGCTGAAGCTTCAGGCTCTGAGCCCCATCACCCATGTCTGAAGCTAACACCTGAGCAGCTTACCTTTGCAGGGCTTAAAGGCCATTTTCCCAAGTGCACTGGCTCTTGCCTGCCCCAACCCTCCCCCACATTGCTGCCTCTGATACAGAGTCAGCAAAACAGGGCTGGGGGGAGGGGGAACGATTAGTGTGTAACCATGAAGGTTAACCGATGAGCCCAGGCTCATCAGTTAACTGTTTAAATGTGTACACTACCACATCCCATATATATATATATATATATATATATATATAACACACACATCCCTGCCTCTGTAATATATAACAAAAGAAGGGAGTTACTTATCAAGTGCAGGAGCGATGTTAACGAGGCAAATTCATTGTTTACGGATCAATTCTGGTTTTCCTTTAGTATACTTCTCTAACAGAGTAATGTTCTCTAGTATATTCACTGGCTGCCTTACTGCTATATGCCATCTTCACTCTCATTTATATTATCCTGAGTGTCATTGACTCAAATTTTTTAATTTTGGGAACCTAAAATTAAAACTAGACAACTAATTTTGCAGAGGTTCTGGTAAATCAGAGCTCCAGACATCTTTAAAAATCAGACTACAGTACCTGATATCACTAACTACAGATCTGGAGACCTGATTTTATGCATCCTAGCTTGTAAATTTTGGCTTCAGATAATGAACACACTTTTTATTTCATAAAAAAAGATTCATAGTTTAAAAAGCAGTCTCTGTGTAGGATTTTTCCATGCTATAAACATTAATAGGAGCTGTGGGGGCAGCTAGTAAGAAAAATTGGAACCTCTCTCTTCCTCCATCAGAGAGACAAATTTGTTCACTATGGAAATATCTTTTTAATCATGGGTGGTTGTTATGTTCTTGCTTATTTGAGTCCAGTCATGCTCCCTTTGAGGTGAGTAATGAAACCTAGCATTAACTGGTGTGTGGGATTGGGTCCATTGCTGTTATGGCAGAGTTGTTGGTTGATTGGGTGATTATTTTTTGTTTGATGGATCCTCCTATGCCTGTATCATCCATAAGTTCCCCAAACTCCTCCTGATTAAAATTTATTTGATTTTGTACAACTCCTGAGTTCAGTAGTGTTAACATTTCAGCTGCCAGGTCTGTCTTGTGTCGTCTTGGGTTTCTTTCCACTCTCTCCTCCCCCCCATGAAAATATAACCTGATATTACAAGTATTTTCAGAATAAAAAAGCATAAGAGACAACACACACGTTAAATTATAAACATACCAGGAGAAAAAAAATGTTTCCCATTGCTGCTAATATCCGAACCACTACAATTTCTCTGTAGTGATGAAGAGAAAAAGCTGCATGTGGCTTCTGAACCTGAGTGGGCAAGATTCAGCTGTGTGGCAAGCAACATCCCTTTCAAGCAGCTTTAACTTTAGATAACAGCTGAAGTGGAAAATGGGTCTGTCTGGTGATTTGAAAGGTTTACTTACTGTAGGTTATTCTGGGGCCTTAATCAAAAAACAGAGGAAGATCTACATGAGAGGCTGCTGACACTTTGTACTCATGTCAGACAGGACATTGGATAAATATGAGACTGTTGCAAAGTAAACTGACATTTACTACATCCTGTGATTTGGAGGATTTTTTTTTATTTAACACAATATTAATCAGGGATGCAAGCAAATCTTTGCATTCTTCTGAGTGCTGTGATTTTGAAATAGTCAGTGACAGACTTGAAAAGGGTCATCAGATCACTGAACTCAAAAAAGGCTACAATAAATACTTTAGCAGAGGTAAACTAACCTGCAAGAATGAACCTAAGTGAAAACATGTAATTTTGAACAATACTTTCCATAGGCAACATTCCAAACATTTTTTCAGCGAGTACTGCAAAAACTTTATCGTGTCGTATCCAACCAATTTAGCTCATGAATAGCAACAGAGGACCAGAACCATAATGAATGAATATAAACCTCTATTACTAATCAATCAGTAATTATGCTACTATGTAAAGGAGCATCACTCCTTGCCAGACAGCAGAGTACAGCAGAAGATACACCAGGTGAATACAATCCTTGGAGACAGGCTAGCGGCAGAATGCTGCTGATTGTTGGCAACAGTTGGAGTTGTTCAAGAAGGACAGAGCCAAGGGTGAGGAAGAAATTGCATTTCTGTGTATAGTAACCTCTGACCAGCCAGATAAATCATAGTGAGTCAAAAGTTACTCTGGGGCTAGTAACCCAAGGCTGAATACAAGGCAGAGACACCGAATTTGATGTGATTTGTATTTTTATTTGGGGAAACCGTAAAAAAAAGATGCAGTGCAGTTTCCTTAAGGAACTGAGATACAGTTGCCAAAGTAAAGGGGCTTAACTAATTCAAAAGGATTCAGGGAAGACAACTTGTGCCCTTTTCCCTTTTACAGAACTAGTGATATTTTGGCTCTGAGTCTTCAGTAAGGCCAGGAGCATTGAGTTGTGAGAGAGCAGATGGGGAAAATTCTCTTGAAGGAGTGTTAAAGGTCCAGGAAGTGAATTCATTTGTGGGTCTGATGTCCCAAGTTTTGATTATTATCAGTAGGGCAAATAACTCACTGGAGCTTTGATCCTTCAGTGTGGTCAGCTAGTAACAATGCTTGTGGTGCTTAACTGAAGTTGATGGGACTTTGTGAGGGGTCCTAAAATAGTGACAAAGTGGAATATTTCCTGGAAGAATGTTTTGCCTATATCTTGGGACCCTCCCTTGGGAAAAGAACTGTGTAAAGCTCCTGTATTCTTTCTTGCCCCAATGGAAGGAGCAGTGCTGTCATGGCTTGATGTTGCTTTCCTAAACTCATCTCGAAGGGGTCAGGCAAATCCTATTTTGGATAGACTCCACCATTTCCACCCTCCATTTGTCTGTATCAATTGCTCACTAACAATAATAAGCACCATTCTGCTATCTCAAATATACACACGCACACATGCAATGCAAGCTCTATCTCGCAGAGCAGGTTTGGACATACTTGCCTGTTTTTGATCACACTGGAGTTTCTCAATGATATATTGTTGCTTTGGGGGCTTGTGCTGTATGACAGTTGACCTCCTCCTCATGGGCAAAGGCAGAACGATCCCTAATTGTCCCCAGTCTTTAATTTTCGCTCAGCAAAATGACAGGATTCCTTTGTCTGAAAGACCATTCTTTGAGATTAGGGCTCTCCATAAATTAGCAGTAGAAAGAATGCACTGTTGTAAGTCGGTTTTGTTCCAAGGGAAGCTATGATTTTTAAGGAGAATGTGCCCATGTGTAGACAGTGATTTCTTCTGTCTTTATTGTTATGACAGTGATAACTATTTCACCTTTTATGTTGATGCTCTTCACAAACAATACATATACAGGACTGTAGAAATTCAGCGTTTAGGAGCATGACCAGTAGAACATGGGAAATTTTGGTTAAGGAAACAAAGGCAAATCCTTACTTTTATGGAAGATGCCACCGGATCTTTAGTGTGAAATTTTTTTTCACCGCCACCTTTGGGATTTGAATGCCAAAATCCCATTAAAACCAAGCATCTACATCTGTTAGGAGCTTTGGAAGTTGCACCCTTAATGCCTACAAATTCTCCTTTTTGAAAAAGCGGCATTCTAAGCTTTGTGGGCATTGAACTCCTTTTGCAAGGAAAAGGAAAAGTAAATGAAGCTGTGTTTTGCCTAAAAGCAATGAACTGCTTGTCGATAATTTTAATTTTAATTTTCATGAACAGCTATGAAACTCTGCTGATGCTTGAGGGGGCAAGAAAATGGCTTTTAATGGTAAGAAACATTTGAAAGCTTATTGACAAAGAACATAGTGCACGTAATTTATATTGGCTAAGCAAAGTGAAGGTGCTTGACTCATTGGCAATGTGGTGCAGGGTCAAAAGGGTGAAGGATTAGTGTTCTGCTTCACAGTCCAAGTTAATACTTATTGTGTGCCTTTGTATGTTTTTTGTCCCAATACACATTGGAAAGGTGATATATATGCAAACTTGCTCTAGTTTAGTTAGAGCAGCCCCAAACCTTACGTGGACATTCTTACTCTGGTTTTTGTGAAGTTTATTTTGGTTTTGCTTAAATGTGTTCCTAGATGATCAAACCAAAATAAAAGCATTTTCACATGGGGTTTGTATCAGTTAAAGCCACATCTATAGAGCCCTGCATCCGCATCCATGGCCCATTTTTGCGGATACAGATACAAATTTTGTATCTAGAACCAGTGTTCCCTGTAAGCTGAGCACTTGGGCAGCCCCCCAGGACAGTTTAAGGTGCCACCCTGGTGATTAACAGAGCACCCACAGCCATCAGCATGTGTTTCTCCTGGTGGCGCACATCCACACATGCTGCAGCACATATAACAAAATTTATTCTGCACATGGATGGAAAAAAATTAGAGGGAACATTGTCTAGAACCCATAAAATTTGCGGACATCTGCTTTATGTCTACAGGAATCAGATGTCAGTGCTGATATCTGCAACTGTTTTCTGTGGATGCATTTTGTATCCGCCCAGGGCTCTATGCATCTACACTATAGTCACTATAGCAGCACAGCTAAGATACTGCATCTGTGCCACTGTAGCACCATACGGTAGAGGCTTCCTATATCTACGGAAGAGTTTTTTTCCTGTTGATGTAGTTAATCCACCTCTCTAAGAGGTGATAGCTAGGTAGATGGAAGAGTTCTTCCATTGGCCTTTCTGCAACTATACCAGGGATTTTGTCAGACTAATTACAGCACTCAAGGCACAACATTTTTCGTAGCCCTGAGAGATGCAGCTAGGTCAAACTAATTTGTAAGTGTAGACCAAGCCTTTATCAGTTTAAAATCACACCTTAAAATAAACTAGTGTAATTCTGTGTGTAGAGAATCCCCAAGTTATTTGTATCTCAGAAAATTACAGCAATAGGAACGTGCATGCCGAAGTTATCTGTTATTGTGGAGTAGCTATGAACACACCTGGGGGGGCCGACAGAATTCCTGGACCTGTGGGCAAAGTGTGTGAGGGGGAGGGCGGCTTCATGCTCCCAGAAGGGGCAGGGCCTTGAGCAGAAGGGCCAGGGCTGGGGACTAGCCTGACTGCACCAGTCCATCAGTTACCAGTACCACCTAGAGCGCACCGCTCAAGGCTCCAGCAGTGATTTAAAGACCCGAGGCACTTGCGTCCATTGCCCACCCCCATCGGTGGGCCTGAGCACACCTCACAGCTGTGCCTGCAGGCATGGCAGCGCTGGTGCAGGGGAGTAAAATGGGGCCCAACCAGGACCACTTCTGCCCTCAGAACTGCACCAGAGAACTCCCTTACTTGGGGTGCACTGAGACCCAAGTAATGCCTCCTCCCCATGCCCCTTTCATGTGGAAGAAAACTGCAGAGAAGAGTCAGTCAGACTCTTTCCAATAAGAACATTTGCAGAAGGAGCCAAGGCAGGGACCCTTCATCATTCAGAGACCTTTGTACAATTTTGAGAACTTTCTTTGCCCAGTCTGATTGCCTGTGTGTTCCAACCTTCTTCCTTGTCCTCTCAGACTCTTCACCTCAGTGCTGCAGTGAGCAGACGAGGCCCAAGAGAAGGAAACGAGTGCAATGAAGCCGGCCTTTTTTTTTTTGGACTGTTTCCTAGGCACACCCGTGGCAGTGCTCAAAACTATGGGCTCTCATTGTGTTGAAATATAATAGAATAAGACCTCAATCCTAAAAGTTGCTGAGCACCTTCCATGTCTACTGACTTCGGTGGGAGAGGGAGGTGTTCAGCACTGTGTAGGATTGGACACAAAGACAATATTCAGTACGTGTGTCTGGATAATTAGAGCATAACTGATGTTGCAAGGCGAAGTCTAAGGTCATGTCTCCACTATACAGAAGGTCAAAGTTGCATCTGTGGTTTGATTTAGAGGGTCTAATGTAGACCCCTATGTTGAAGGCCCCGGCCGACATTCGGTACTCCTTGTTCTGTGAGGAGTAAGGGAAGCTGGTGGAAGTATGTGCTCCCGTTGGCCTCCTGCAGTGTGGATGGGGATTTAAAGTATGTCGACTCCAGCTGGAGTTGCATTTCTTAGGTCAACCTTCTCCTCCAGTGCAGACCAGGCCTAAGTGATTGTGATTCACAAACTGCAGTGATGATGCTAGGGAGCACGGTCTAGAGTCTCTTGCTGCTGTGATACATGTGCAAAGGGGTGCTGGAACAATTTTTAGGTTGCAGGTGCTCAACCCTCCTCCGACCTTACCCTTATGTATCCCTCACTGCTCTGGGCGGGGACCACAACTGGGGGTGGCTGCGGAACCCCGGGCATGGGGCCAATGGTCGGGGTCGCGGGACCTGCAGCAGAGCTGCTGACACCCTGAGCAGCAGTGGAGCCCCTAGTGGCCGAGCCCCTTGGGGCTGACCATGGAGCCCACAGAGCCAGCAGCTGGGGTTTCCTGGAGCTGGCAGCGAGGACCTTGGTGCAGGCCACAAAATCTGGAGGTGCTGCAGCCCGCCCTACTTGCCTACTTTCTGCACCTCTGCATACACATGTGAAAACCAGATTGGTGTTTTTTCCTGGCTATCACTGAAGTTAGTATCTAATCAGATCCAGTTTGAGCTCAGATTGCCTGATCCATTTAGTAATTGTATACTGGAGGCATCATTAAATGATTTTCTTCCTGTTTTGTATTGAGTGAAATACAGAAACAGTTGCCTAGTTTTTGTACCCAGACATCATAAGAAAAATCAAGAAGCTTTTCTCCCCTACAAGGCCGGGCTACCATGTGCTTCAGCACAGTGCATGTCATTACATTGCTGGGGAGTTTACAATCCCAGATCTAGTATGAGAGGGACATAAATATCTAGGAAGTTTCTTCCCCACTCATTTCAGTGGCCCCAAATCATAACATGAATAATCACTTTCTGACACCAGTGCAGCCATTGAGCTGCAATGGCCCTGCAGGGTAAGGCTGCAGGATCCTTGTGTCAGCAGACTAGCTCCAAAGCCCTTTGCATGCTGAGATGCAATGTGTAGCTGACGTACAGTGGCTGCAGACTCCGTGTGAGGGTCCTCGCATTCTGTCCCCACCCCTATGCATTTGGACCGCATTTGGAGTGAGGTGAGGTTGGGGGATCAGGCTTTTGCCCTAAATCAGCTTCTTTCCTATAGCGAAGTTACTACACTGCATGTTGTAAATCAGTACGCTTGCACAGAGAAATCCAGGTGTCTGGTGGGATTTGCAGTAGATTACAAAGTAATGTTTGGAAGCTTCATTTAAAGCTTGGCATCAGCAGTAGCTTTTTAGTTATTAACCAGTCTTATAGCGAGAATGAACTACACAGGTTTTTTGTTTGTTTTATAATAGTGGTATAATGTCAGGAAATAATTGAGTCATCTATTCTGTGAACAGCCTAAAATGATATTGCTGCATGCAAGAGTAATACTCAGATATGTGACTTGATCTAAAGTGGTAGGAATTAAAGTGGGGGAAAGGCTCTTATATATATTGTATCGTATATAGCTGTTATATTTAATTTTTTACATCCATCTCTTGGCCAATAAGGAACTTAGAAAACTTTGTATCTGACTAACTAATTTTTTTTTTAAATGTTCTCTTTTGTTAGATCTGGGGATCTGCAGCTGTTGTCTAACATAGGAAGTGAACCTGCAGTTCATACGCTGGTGAAATTATTTGTTTATGGTCCAGATGATTGGGGTTCATTTTCTCCCCCAGCTGTGCCTCTGCCAGTGATGATTATATTGTGCAAACACAGACGTAAATAAAAAATAGTAATCTGTGCTCCATTCAAAATGCAAAACAAACACAGTGTTTGATGATAGGTGTCCAACAGTGTGAAAACAAATGGCTGCCTTACCCGTAATAGCATCATTTGGTTAAGATAACACCTGGGTTTTGGCTTTGGTTATACATAAAAGTTGTATTACTTTAGCTAGACTAGTATCTACAAATACAGCTTATCCCCATCTCATACAAGAATAGCTAGAGTAAATTTATATGAGTGTAACTGTGCCCACATTAAGGGGGATTATACCACTATACCAGTCTCAAACAACGAGGAGGCCAGTGTCACTTACAAACGAATACATTTATTTGGGCATAAGCTTTCATGAGCTGCAACCCACTTCGTTTCTACTTCATGAATCTGACAAAGTGGGTTCCAGTCCACAAAAGCTTATGCTCAATAAATGTGTTAGTCTTTAAGGTACCACAGGACCCCTTGTTGTTTTTTGATAAAACAGACTAACACGACTACTCTGACACTTATATTCCAGCCTGGTTAAAGTGTTTGTGTGGGTACAGCTATGCCCATATAAATATGCTATCACTATTCTTGTATGAGATGGGGATAAGCTAATCTGGTAGAAGGCACCTTTATTTTGTTGTAACTGCATTCATGCTAGGAATTGAACTGGTATCTATTTTGGAGGGAGGGTGGGGGAAACCCCACTACTTCGCTTCACAGTTATACTGGTACAAAATAGGTGTTCATCCAAACAACTAAGTAAGGTACATTTGAAAAAAATGGTGAGCACCGCTATCTGAATTTGACTGTAGTGTTGTGGTTGCACAGTACTTTTGAGTGACATCCTTGCCCCTTTGCAGTTGATGGGAGTTGATGTCATTCACTTTAGTGGGGTAAGGATTTCATCTTTCATATACCACTAGAAGATTTTCCCAGCATTGCTTGGGTCCTTAATTCCATTAATGTATGCTATTTGGAAAATAAAATGAAAATGTACATTCCTCATTTAAATCATTGCTCTGCGGTGGGGCTGAGGATGAGAGGTTCAGAATGCAGGCCTACCCCAGCCCTCTCTCACCTCAGCTGCTTGGGGCCAGGTGAGAAGCACCTCTCAATGGCTACTGCAGCTCCAGTGGGCACAGCTGGGGGAGGGGTGCATGTCCCCCAGCTGGGGCAGGTCCAGGTTTGCCTGCGCTCCCCAGCCAGAGTGAAGAATGCAGCAAACTGTGCACTTTCCTCTCTCTCCCTGTCAAAGAGGAACAGCCAGCAAAGTCCTGGTAAGAACTGGGAGAGGGAGCTTCAGCCTCCCTGCCTCCCTAAAGGGCACCTTGGGGGTAGAAGGCTCGGGGCTGGGGCAGTCCCAGATGTGGGGCAGGGACGGAACCCCTAGCTAGCCCCTTTCACTTCCCTGGTGATTCTGTTTCTTTTCCGTAGGCTTTTCTGAGAAGCAGTCCCATTCCAGGCACATCCTATTTTCCTGGCACAACCAAACCCTGATCTTGCTTTAAGTTATGATAAGAGCAGGGGTGGCCCTAGACTAGCTGCCAGCAACTGGCACCCTAGGCAAACCATGCAATCAGCGGCCCCCCTCGTCCCCCAACCCCAAGGGCAGATATAAGCTGAGGTTTTTGGTAAACGGGGAAACATTTTGCCCCTATTTTCCATTTAATGTTTTTTAAGCATATTTATTTAAACAGGCATAGTTATTCAGTTTGTCCATCCAACCAATGTTTCTGAGATCAGATTAAAATAGAGACAAAATTTTCAGAATAGATTTGTACACGACAGACGATATTTCAGTACGATTTCAAATAAACATGCATTACAGATGTTAATTATAATTTTTATTATTACAAATCCAAAATAGTCCATTTCGCTATCCTGCTTTAACTGCCATTACCACCACATCGCTGGGGAGAGGAGGGCTGGGGATGGAGTTCTGTGGCTGGGGACAGGGGAGAGGGAACAGGGTGCCAGTGGGGGGAGAGAGTCCCCTGCACCACCTCCTCCCAGGATTACCCCTCCCCCCCCCCCGAGGGAAGCCGGCGCACGCCTCTCCCGGGGCCAACTCCCCCCCTCCCACGGCGCAGGGGAAGCCAGCGTGTTCCTCCCCTGGGGCCAACACACCCGCGGCACAGGGAAACCCCGCATGCCGCCTCTCCCAGGGCCTCCCCCCTCTTCCACAGCGCAGGGGAAACCGCCGCACACTGCCTCTCCCGGGGCCGACCCCCCCTCCCGCAGCACAGGGGAAGCCAGTGTGTGCCTCCCCTGGGGCTGACCCCTCCCCCCCTCGCGGTGCAGGGGAAGCCAGCGCGTGCCTCCCCCGGGGCCGACCCCCCCCTCCCGCGGCACGGGGAAACCCCCGCACGCCATCTCTCCCGGGGCTGACCCCCCGTCCCGCAGCACAGGGGAAGCCGGCGCGTGCCGCCCCCACGCTCCTCCTCCGGGGCCGACTGACCCCTCCTGCGGCGCAGGGAAGCCTTCCGCTGGGGCCCTGCCGGGTTGGTCCCGCAGTGCCGTCCCTCGGCGCTGCGGGACCAACCCGGCAGCACTCCAGCTGCTCTGTCCCAGGCGTCCCCAAGAGCAGCTGGGGTGCTGCTGGGTTGGTCCCGCAGCCCTGAGGGGCAGCGCTACAAGACCAACCCGGCAGCACCCCAGCTGCTCTGCTCCCAGCTTCCCCGATTCAGCTGCTGGTCAGTTTCAGCAGCGGCTGAATGGGGGAAGCCTGTCCGGCTGCCCCAGCACTTCCGGGTTCCTGATGGTGCCAGACCATCAGGAGTGCCGGAGCATTGGATGCCGGACTAATGGAGTTTTACTGTGTGTATATATATATATATATATATATACACAGTACTGTGCACTCTCATGATGAGCACTTCCTCAGATGTACAAAGTGGAGAGAAAAGGGGGGACCCTCACAATTTAGGAGGAGTTTAGGAAGAGTTTTTGAATAAACGGATGGATGGACGGACGGACGGACAGACAGACCAACTCTATCAAATATATAGTAGACTAGAAGACTTACCCGTGTTACTTGGGTTCTTCAGGGTAGGGGACTGGCAGTGTGGGGGGTGTCAGGACAGAAGCATGGGAGTGTGCGGGACTCAGGGCAGGAGGCTGAAGATATGGGGGTGTGCAGGAGTCAGGGTTGGGGGTTGAGGAGGGGCTCAAGGCAGAGGTAGGGGATGCAGGATTCGTGGCAGGGGGTGTGAAGGCGGGGAGGCTCAGAGGAGGAGGTAGGGGGCTTAGGACAAGAGGTGGGAGTGGCCACCAGCTTCCACCCACCAGCTTTTCCCTGGGGTGGGTGGGACCTTGCACTCCACCGTCTGGCTTCTCCCCAGGGCCAGCCCAGGGTGGGAATGGGGCTCGCACCCTGCCTACTCCTTGGAGCTGGCCCAGGGCAAAGAGGGCTGTGGACCCTGCCAGCTTCATCACAGGGCTGGCCTGGGGAATGAGGGGGGGCATGCAGGCCACCCACCAACACTCCCTGAGGCAGGCCAGGGTGGCAGGGACTGCTCACTGGGACTCTTGCTGGCTCCCTGTGGTCATTTGTGAGTATAACTGTGCCTGCTATCACAACCATCCCTTTCTATTTGATATGAAACAACGTATTCCATGCACATCCCATTATCCTGGCACAATCAAACACTAACTTTGCTTTGAGTTATGGTAAAAGGAAGTTGCATACCAAATTTGATGGTCCTACCTCTTAGTGTTTAGGAGGAATTCTTGAACAAATGGACTCACGGACAGATAGACAGACACACACATTTCTAGAATATATATAGTAAGATATGCATTCAGACTTATTCCTCCCTATTAGCTGTATTTATCACTCCCCTTTGCCCTATTTCATGTTTTCATTTTTATCTGCAAACTGCTATAACATGCTTTTGAGAAGATTGGATGAGTTAGGAATTTACTTAACTTGTGCTGGCTTTGTCCATTGCTAGTTATGCACATAATCATTTTATTCTCTTTGTGCATATTTTATGTCTTTGAACATCATTTTTTTTAAATCATTAAATAAGATAATTTAAAAAATGGTAAAAATAGAAGCTGCAGAGAAGGAACTTCTTTGTTTCCAAGCTTCTGAAAAGTTATTGCCAAAATATGTAAATTTAAAAAAATAAAGTAGTTGACAGTCCTTTTAAGAGAGGCTTTGTTCCTTTTAGTATTTAAGTGACAGCCTATTTTTTGAGGCTTGCAGCTGAGGTCAGCTTGTCTGCGGTTGCTAGTATCACTAGACTGTGGCACTGCACTGCTTCATGCCTTCGGCACAAATTTAAATTGTCACATATAGCATGCCTCATACTGACATCTTTTTCTGTGCAAGTGAAGGATAATACAGTGCTTGTGCTAAAGAATAAAACCGTGCCCTCTCATCAACCATGAAAACTGTCTGTGAATTTCAGTGTTCAGGCTTGTTTTCCTTGATTGTGGCTGCTAATCAAGGAAAAACACAAAATGTGGAAAGCACAGTGCTTAACACTGTAACAAATTATAATGCAGTTAATTATTCCTGATACTATCAGTCCTCTGAGGAGTTCAGTGTCGCTAAACAAAGGTTTAACAATCCAGAGACACCCCCATGGTTTCACCCAATGAATGTACTCTCTTCAGGCCAGCCTTTAATAAACTGACTCTCAATCTGCCCTCTACCCCCTGCATTGTGGAATGTCACATCTGTTATGGTAGAGTTCAGTGGGTGGTTTAAATTTGCTTTGTCTTGTTGAAAAACTGATGGTTGCATTGTCCTTCTTTATTAAAAATCTATCTGTACAGCGAGCTTTCGACTGCGTTGAGTGGGGCAGCCTAAAAGGGAATATTATCTTTTATGGGTTTCCAGGACAGAGTTCCAGAGATGAATAATTGTGATATACCCAAGCAAAGGACTGGGCAAGATCCCAAATGTTTGCCTACAATAGGAACCTGTGAATCAATAAATCACACCATCTTATGCACTGGAATTGGTTATTAATGATCGTGTATTCCATGTTCAACATAAACCAGGGAAATATTAGAGACATAAGGTGGGTGAGGTAATATCTTTTATTGGACCAACTTTTGTTGGTGAGAGAAGTTTTCGAGCTTACAAAGAGTCAGGTTAAAAGAAATCGTTCTAAAACCTCATAGACTTTCTTACCTAGGGTACAAATAACCTCTTAAATCATTCACATTGAAATAACTTTAAAAAATCTCATTTACTTGAACTATTTCTTCTGCTTTCTTACTTTTTGCAATTCTTTGAGCTTGGAAAATGAAAGTCGATTCATTAGTTTCATTACTTGTTTGTTTGTTTTACTGGCACAATACTGCAATGTTTGGATTAAAAATTTGTTATGTTTGCTTTCTTTTTTGTTTAAAAACAAAATAAGGTTTCCCCCCAAGGAAACAAAAAACTTGGGAAAATAAATGTATGGAAACAACAAACTGTTTCCATTTTGATTTCTTTACAATAAAAATAATATTGAAATATTTGTTTGGTCTAAACGTTCTGTAAAAACTTATTTTTATAAAAACTAATGTTGATAAAATTTAGCCTTGCAGTATTTTCCCTCAAGGTCTTATTTACATAGGACCATATTTTAAAGCACTGAGCACCGCTTAAAAGAATACACCTGGATTTATGCATGCAATTTGGGTAATTCCCATGCACAAATTCCATTTTAAGCACTCAAAACTGGCTCTTACATGTGCAAATGTGATGAGTATATTCACATTTCTAGCATGCAGGCTGCCTCAATGTTAAAAATTTGGCGCACAGTTTAATTTACACCTGCTGATTTTGTTTAAAGATGGGAGGGTTAGGTTATAGAAAATGAAAAATAATAAGACCACTTTTAGGTTTGTCAGTGAATATTGTAAGCATGGTAGTATTTCTCTGCAAAGTGACATTAAGTGAATCAGCTTATTCAGGAGCTGTACGTTGGCTAGCACTACATCTGTGATTCTTCATTTCAAAGTTATACGTCTCTAAACACTTGTGATAGTCACAATATGCACCTTCAATGCAAAATATTTTTACAAAATCACCTCGCTCATCTTAGCTACTTTTCTTGTATTTATAAGCAATATTTAATCATTGAACTATATGACACTCTTAAGATGAGTGCAGACCTGCAAAGCCTCAAGCTTAGTGCTTACTCCATGAATCCAAGGTGAAGGGATTGTTACCAATATTGCATGTTCCCACACTCATGATTTGGCAGGATTGGGCTCATATAGGTGCACCTTACATTTCATGCCATTGGTTCACTGCCAACTTTTCATAAATAGTCACTGATTTGGGGTGACTCAATTTTGGGGAGCACAGTATGTCTTATGTGCTTAACACAATGAAGCCCTGTTCCATGATCGTGGCCGCTATGGGTACGTCTACACTGTGGGCTAAAGTCGAGTTGAGATATGCAACTTCAGCTACGTTAATTAAATAGCTGAAGTCAAAGTACCTTAACTCAGCTTTTGGCGCTGTCTACACAGCAGAAGGTCGAGGGAAGAACACTCTTCTTTTGAATTCCCTTACTCCTCATGAAATGAGGGTTGCAGAAGTTGGAGGAAGAAGCCCATTGTTTTGAAATTATTTTGAAATCACCATCTTGCTATGTAGATGTGCAGTCTGTTATTTCGAAATAACACTGCTGGGTAGACATGCCCTAGGAGTGCTCTTGCAATACAAATAAATGTAGGGTGATGTGGAAGAAAACATTGTCCTCACTCTGCGTTTGTAAGCAACAAGTGGCCAGAGGCAGTTTTATTATGAGCTGCAGCAAGGGAAAAACTGGTTCGGACCGGAAGCCCCGAGGCAGATCTTCGAATACAAACAATTATGAAGCAGTTTATATACTGTCCATTAGATATAATAACAATAACAATTAGTCTCCTTCCCATTACAAACACCAATGGCTAACAGTTATTTTAGTTCCACCCAGATGCTCCTTATCTCAAGGTCCCTGCCAGAGTCAGCAATCTATCCTTATCTCTGTATTGAGGCGAGAGGCAAAGGCAGCGTCTAATTACAGATCTCGCATTGTCAGGCCACAGACTTAGCCTGACTCTTGCTCTCTTGTTAACAAGACCAAGATGGCTGCACACAAATTCCCTTATTCCCTTTTCCTGCCTCCACAGTGATAACATTAATAAGAAGCCACTTTGGACCTTGTTTTCAGGGGAGGTCTCAGGTGGACTTTGGGTGAACTGTGCCTCAACATTACATCAAGCCCAGGTTGTCTCATGTGTTCAGCTCCCAAAACCCATGGCAAATAAATAAAAATAATGCAATTGAACCGAGGCCTCCAAAACATCTCTCGATATGAAGGTATTAGTGGGAATTTTTAAATAGAAATAATATTAACGTAACAATAATAGTAGACATTTTTAAACTTTACAACTGGGCTCTATGAGGCCAATCTACTTCCCATTCTGATCCCACTGACTCTAATGGGATCAGGTTTTGTACTCCTAATTTTACAAAATGTACAATTTTAAAAAAATCTAGATTTTTAAAATAATATACAAGCAACGGAAACATCTGACAGGAGATGTTAGTAAAAGTTCTACTGTGAAACTTTAAAGTAAAAATTATTTTTCTTCATCAAGAAACCATAGTTGAAAATTAGCTTCAAGGAATAGAGAATGATTAATTAAGCTTCTCTTAGCACTCTAAGCTTTCTTGAGATTTAAATGTGTACTAGAAGAAATGTCCAAAACTTAGAGTGAATTATTTATAAAAAGAAATTATGCAACATACAGTGCTTGTGGCTTCTGTTCAGAACAGGAGATAAAAAGCTTCTATACTTTAAAAATTATTTTCTTTCCAAGCCTTTTTTTCTTACTGGATTTTTGACACATGTAGTGTTAATTAAACAGTAATGATTTCTTTCATTTGCATTGCCAATTACATCAATAATTATTCCTTTATTCACAGAATATATTTTCCTATCTGACCTTGGGCTCAGTATGGAATACAAAATGAGAGAAAACTGTTAAAGTTCCAGTTGACGCTTTGAGATTCCTAGGGAGTTCTGCCTTTAAGATTTGAATTTTAATTTGGGAGACATCAACAAAGATATACAAAAGAAAGATACAGGGTTTCAACTAAGTATATTATTTTGACAGAAGTGGCTGAATTCTACAATTAATTCTTGCTTGTAGATCAATGAATTTCATAAACTCCTTGTCATTCTGACAAGATGAAACAAATATAAATTGTTAGTGAAATCCTGATAATGCGGAACAATGGGCTGTGAAACTAGGTCAGTTGATATTTGCTTTGAAACATTTTTTTGTCCATAGTATTTCATACTTGACTAGTCTTGATAATGCACTTGACATCTTTGGTAATTGATCATATGCCAATTAAAATGTGTATATATATGTGCAAACAGAGCAGGGAGATGTTTCAACATGATGTACTGTGATAACAAACAAAATATTAATAGATGGATTGAAAACTATGGAAAATTTGTCAACAATATCTTTCTTCTGTCCTGAAGAATGTACAAATTTTTCTTCTTGATGTTTTGGAGTAGGTAAAATTTAATGTCATCTAGTCTTTTGTCTGTGCCAGTTAAATGTTTTGTTTTGATTTTGCAGTTCAATTTATGGGCATTAGAAAAGTAAGTAATAATTAATCCTATGCAAGGAGTAGGGAGAAGAGATCCTTATAAAATCTTGCCTCTTATCAGCGTATTTCAGGGGGGAAAAAATCTTCCCATGTAGATATATGAAGACTTCCAAATGTATCTGAAATGTTTATGCCTTCCCCTGTTTTAAAACACCTGCAAATTTTCCATCGAAGATTGTTTGTCACATTCTCACAGAACATTTATTTCAGTCTAAGATATGAACTGGATTCTAAATAAGGTTGAGATGTATTGTGGGCCATTACTTTTCAAAGCAGGGGAAGGGGGTGAATCCAAGTGTGTTTTCCAATTATAGCCTGAGCAGCAAAAGCTATGAGAAGAAAACTAGACTTTGAAATCTGAGCTAGCTTCTTTGGATATCATTGTTACTATTCTGTCTCAGGCTTAACTTCATCTAGTCACAGACGTCTGGGTGGAAGAGTCGGACTAAGATGACATGTCTCATGAGGGTTTTTGTTGGCAGTCTGAGAAAAACTAAGAAGTGGATAAAGGCAGCTTGTTTTGCTCAAACGAAGACTTCATTAATACACCCTGTTATGCCTATTTTTGGAGAGCATTAGGATTTTTAAAAATACAGACAATGCTGTATTATAGCTGGTTACAGCTGGATTAGCTGGTCACTTTTATCTTTTTGTGTGTATATGAATTTCTAATTATATATGTAGGCAAGTGATCTTCACTGTAATAATAAGGTTCTCTTATACTTGATCCATCTGAACTGGATTCTGTTTCATTGTTCAGTTTCTTTGTACACTATCATGTTTATTTAATCTTCCTGCAGATATTCCTTTAGATCTTTATTATCCCCATAAATTTAATTAGGATTTTAACTGGGGTAGTGACTGTTTCATTTGAACAGTTTCATGGTTTTTTTTGGTGGTGTAGTCTTTTTGAATTGCTATGTAATTGCCTGTGATGATTGGCGCAGTACTGAAGTCCTAATTCAGGGCCAAATCTTGCTGTCATGGCTTTAAATGGGACTTCTGAAGAGACTTTACCTAAGATTTTCAAAAGTGACTAGTGTTTTATGGTGGCTAAAATGTGTTGGTCCAACCCGAGACACTTTTAAAGGGAACTGATTTTGGGGGGGGGGGGAATCAAACCTAGATCCAGGCTCTTGCATTAGGAAGGCAGCATATGGGATGCCCTGAAGGTAGGGCATTTGCCTGGAGAGTGCAGTGCAGTCAGTTCAAGTTCTGTCCTCCCCTTGCCCACAGAGGCAGCTGGTGCCCCAGAGATGGGAAGGTGTTAACGCTTTCTGAAAAGCAGACACTTTTTAGGTGTTTCAAGTTGAGATTCAAAATATGGGGGCAACACCAGTCACTTGGCCTACAAGATTTGTCCCCAGGTTAGAGCCTCATTCTGTGATACCCTCATTCACACCGTGTAATGCCTTGCTAATGGCAGGACTGTTGCTTCACAACACACCCCGAGTAAGGAGCTGCACATAACTGCACTGTCCCAGGAGCGGGGCAGGGAACTAGATTTTGAATCCGAATCCCTGTCTTTTCCCCCATGCTCCAGTAATTGGTGCCAGTTCTTTTGCCGGCTCCGTTTATTTCCCCCTCTCTGCTGACTCCAGTGCACAGGCTGGAGCACTGGGGAGTGAAACCACAGCTCTGTCCCTTCTTTCCTACTGTTGCTGCTCCCCCATCTGAACAGCCACTGATACAGGTAACACATGCAGTAGACTAAAGGGGCTCTTTACTGATGCTAATCCTTTGCAGGTGCACTTGAGGGATGGAGCCCGCCATGAACAGTACCACTGAATTCTGTGCGGTTGCTTATGAAGTATAGTACGTAAGTGTAAGTACAGAATATGAGTAAGTGTGTTGGTGTTGGCTCCTTAAAAAATGAACAAAAAATAGTCTAAACCCAAATGGGACTAGAGCAGTTACAATCTGGGAGAAGGAAGAGAAAACATGAAAAACTATCAAAAGAGAGTTCCTGCCAATTAACTCCCCCCCTCCCCCCCACACACACACACTAACCCACCCCCACTGCATAATCCCACATACTTTCAAACACAAATGTCAGTGGTTTTTGGGGGCAGATGGGGATAGTCTGAAGATTTGGGGTTTTGTTTTGGTGGATTTTTTTTTTTTCAGGTTGTCAGGTGGAAAATCAAACCTAGATCCAGCTCTCCTTTTGACATACCTGTGACTCAAGCCCAGCGTTTGTTAGACAGTTGTGTAAGATAGTATTAACATTCAGATAGTCACAAAGGGGCTTTGAGGTTAATATCCCATTAAGATGAATGGGCGATGTTCATACCTCAGGCTGTAGATTCAACAAGACAGCAGCACATTGATTTACATAGTGAAGGCTGTATCTTGGACTGCAGATCTCGGGTTTTTTTCTAAAGGGAAGCTTAGATTTTGAGCAAACGTAGTAAAAGCTGCGAAATACCCCAATCAGTGGAGCCAGTGGGATTGGATAGCTGCTGGCTTCTATTTCAAACCAAAAGAGATCAAACCTTTTTTGCTTTTCACTACTGAGTTTAGATCTTAGATGGGGTCAAACACAGGTGCTGGTGTGCTGTTCACACCAACCACCAGGCTCTCTTCATCCTAGATAGGCTCTCACCCAACCCATTCCCCTCCCGCAAGCCCTTTTCTAATAGGAAATGTGGAACAAATACTGTGTAACCTTTACTGAACTCAGCATTGTACAAAGTCTCCTTATTTGGTTTTGTTTCTTTTATTCCACTTTCTTTTCCATTTCCATTTCCCTTCTTCCTCGTTTCTGTGTTTCTTCCTTCCTTTCTGTGTTTTATCTTCTTATTGCACTTCTGCTGCTGCTTTTTATCTTTCCTCACTGGATCTTTTCTGTTCTCTCTGTCCTGTTGCTATCATCTGCCCCAACCAAACCCATCTCTTTTTCCTCCCCTCTGACTCTCCATCCCCACTTCTGTATTTTTCCTCTCCCCTTCCAAGTGGGTATTTTTGAGCACAGTATGGGCACTCCTACACTACATGGAAGATCGACATTATGCAATCTCCCAGGGTTCGATTTAGCAGGTCTAGTATAGGCTCACTCAATCAAACTCAAAGGCTACATCTAGACTGGCATGATTTTCCGCAAATGCTTATAACGGAAAAGTTTTTCCGTTAAAAGCATTTGCAGAAAAGAGCATCTAGATTGGCACGGACGCTTTTGCGCAAAAGCACTTTTTGCGGAAAAGCGTCTGTGCCAATCTAGACGCGCTTTTTCTTGCAAAGCCCGATTGCCATTTTAGCCATCGGGCTTTTTTGCGCAAAACAATTCTGGGTTGTCTACACTGGCCCTCTTGCGCCAAAAGCATTTGCGCCAAGAGGGCTTTTGCCCGAATGGGGCGTCATTGTATTTGCGCCAAGAAGCACTGATTTTGTACATTACAAAGTCAGTGCTCTTGCGCAAATTCAAGCGGCCAGTGTAGACAGCTGGCAAGTTTTTCCGCAAAAGCAGCTGCTTTTGCGGAAAAACTTGCCAGTCTAGACACAGCCAAATGGTGTCCCCATCAGTGCTGATATTCCAGTACTTCTCTTCTTCATGAGGAATAAGGGAAGCCAACGGGAGTGTTCACTCCTGTTGGTCTCCCACCATGTGGACGGCACGAAATGTGATGTAAGATACATTGACTCCAGTTGCGTATCTTGCTTCAACCTTCACATGTAGTGTAGACCTGTCCTATATGTATGAGTGTGGTGGATTTTTTTAGGAATACCCACAACAGCTCTCCCAATGTCTCCACCAGAGTTAGGTCTTTCTGCAAACTCTAAGATATGCTTCTACTCTGGTGCAAAGAGCAAGAGAAGTTCTGGAATTTGCAGCAAGATAAAATGTCAGACATTATGTTGTTGTTGAAAACACTGGTGTGGTTAACTAGTCAATGCCAGCTTCAATTGAACATTGAGTTGAAAATTAATTTGGTTTCATTGTAGTTCTAGTTGTTCATGTCACAAAACCATGATGCATCGTTGTTTGGCATGAATGGGAATTTTCTGACCAAGCAGAGAACCCAAGAATGGAGGGCAGGGGGTGCTATGAATCAACCGGGGTCTGCAGACCATATTTAATATTTCCAGAAGGGTTTGCATCTTCATTTATAATATTTTAGCGGTGCATAAATGGGGAAAAGGTTGAAAACCACAGGCTTTGAGTAATTGTTTGAATTTTAGTTCAAAAGAGGAAAACACAAACCAATTTCTTCTAAAACCCTTTGTCTGCTTGTAAATTTTGATTTGCCAGAACAAATTCATTTATTGACTGTTCCAGTTTGTGTAATTAATTAATCAGGCTTGGAGCAAGACGTGAAACTCAGAGCTATTGTTTGCCTGATAGAAATTGCTGCATACCTTGATCTTTTCATTTTTCTCTTTTACTAATGCAGTGGAGCTAGACTGAGGGTCAGATACTTTGTTAATGACTCCCACTTGCATTATTTTCAACATCTCAACCATCACTTTAAGTTACACAGCGGTGCACTTGGAACTTGATATAGTTAGTGCCTAATAAGCGTCATTTTCTGTACTGCTAGCTCATGTTCTACAATGTTAGTTTCCGAAGCATGATATGAAGCAATTTTAGGAAATGCTGATACAACTGTAGCAATTTTCCACAATTTGTTTCTGACAAAGAACTCACTTCAAAATTGAGTTGGCTTCATTTTTGTTCGAAACACTGGTAAACACAATTAGCCTCATTAACCTTGGTTTCTGTTTTCATAACAGAAGATTAGCCTACAATCACTGGCTTGCAGGAAAGCAGTGTTATAATTAGTCTTCAGCAGTCTGATATGAAAAATCTATCCAGTCTTTAATTTTCTTTGTCACCTCAGTACATACAGGAACATATCTGATCTTTCTAATATTTACATCAGGGAGTGGGGGAGATCCTCCGCTGGCTTTCATCAAGTCACTGATCTACACCAATTGAGAATTTGGTCCTGTAAGGTATGCAGGATCAAAACTAAGAACAATGGGTGAAATCCTGGCCCTGTTTGAAGCTAATAGGATTTTCACCATTTATGTAGTGGAACCGGGATTTCATTCATTGCTCCCTCCCTGCAAACCACTGAGTTTCTCCAATTTTATGCAGCTGTCAAAAATTGTATTACTCCAGCCTTGCAGTGATGTAAATCCATTATTTTCAGTGCTGTTACATCAGCATAAATGCAGTAACTCATTGATGAGACCAGGCCCATTATGTCTAAATAGTAGATATTATGAAATCTGCAAATATGAGGGACATTTATTAAACTATGCTACCAAAAGTTGCACAGCTCAGTTAAATATGTGCCTAAATTAATAGTTGTGGTTTTGTTTAATGAAATGAAATGAAATTTAATGAAATTTGTTTTAATTTGAAATTTCAAGAATGTTATTTCAATTAAAGAAATAAGTTATGGTTCACTTGGGCAAGCAAGCCACTACCAGGAACACATGGAGATCATATTTTCAGAGGTTCATACCTTATATATGTAACCTTTTCTCTCTTGCTCTCTGTGACACATCTATTGTGACAACAAGTTTGTCATAATGTGACGACCTTGTTGTAAATGATATTTATTGATTAATTATGAACCAATTCATGCAATCCTTGAAACACCCATTGAAATCAGCGGTGCTATGACATGAATGTCAGGATCGGGCACATTGTCATCAGATTATACAAACTGAATCTCAGACTAGGAAGTGGTAGAAAATGGAAAAGGGGGAAAAAAGGAAACTCTTGAAATGAAACCATATCCATGCCCCTCCCCCCATAAAACTCTTACTATATTGAAGAAAAAAATCTAATTATTTCCTTTGGGAAAGGGATTAATAATGGTGCTAAAGAAAGGATTTTTGCCTTAAAGTGAGTGCAATGTAGGGCAACAAAGACAATATTAATTTTTAATTTTTAATTATGATTAAAAGCTAACGGGTTATCACCACATACTTTTAAAAGTGTGAGGGTAATCCATGTGTAATACAAGCATCATACACAGAAGAGGTAAGTATCCACACTAGGTATGATACTCCAGTCAGTGGTGAATAACTGATCCTTGTACTTCATGCAAGATTTGTTGACTTAGATGGCAGTTTTATTGGACCCAATGCCTGGGATTCAGGTGAACTGGGTTCCATTCTCAGCTGTGATAGCAACATCTCTGTGACCTTGGGTAAGTCAGAATTATTGGAGCATAAGCTTTCATGGGGGAAACACCCACTTCGTCAGATACTGTGACATGCATCTGACGAAGTGGGTCTTTGCCCACGAAAGCTTATGCACCAATAAATCTGTTAGTTTATAAGGTGCCACAGGACTTCTCGTTTATGCAGATTCAGACTAACACGGCTGCCCCTCTGATACGTGGGTAAGTCAGTTAGTCCAATAATTTAAAAAATCCCCATTAATTGGGGGGGGCGGGTCCAATGTCTTTTAGGTAAGTGGAGGTACCTTGGTCTATGTTTTGAATTGGTGCTGTGCACCTCTTAACTGGGCCCAGGGTTTCTGGAGTTGGACGCCAGCAATAAGAAGCCACTTCTAAAAACTTACCATAAACTTGACTCCCCCATCTATTAAATAACAATAACTGCCTACCTCCCAGGAGTCTCAGACATTTCAAGAGGAGATGCTAAGTAAATACAAAGTATTATTTAATTGGAAGACAGGATAAGCCATAGGTATTTTAATGACATGTAGCACCTTAAAGACTAACAAGTATAGATGGTGTCATGAGCTTTCCTAGACACAATACACTTCTTCAGATGAAGAAGTGGGTTGTGCCCATGAAAGCTCATGTTACCATCTACTGGTCTTGTTAGTCTTTAAGGTGCTGCAAGACTATTTGTTGTTTTTTAAGTTTTTCCAGTTACAGACTAACTTAGCTACCCCTCTGAAGCTTTTAATTACATGTATAATCACAGCACCTAGATACTACAGTGATAAGTGATTGAGGACTGTGTATAAGAAAGTCCTCTTCCATAGAAGGAAGCAGAAAAATAACTGAATTTACGTGGATTGGCTGTGCTATAAAGTGTGTATCTCAAGAACCTCTTAAGTGGCTGGTGAACTCTCCTTGCCTAAGGGACATTTCTCTGCTGTATTAAATATTCCTCTTATTTCTCAATGGTTCTTCTCTCTAAATGTACATGGCACTGTGGGGTGTCTCTATTTGAATTATCTGAATTGCCTCCGTGTCAGTGTGGGCATCAGGCTAGAGGGCTGTGCAACGAAACTGAGCTATTCTCTTTTTGTGCCTAGACTGCAAATGAGAAATCTCGTAATTCAAATAGAAATTCAGTCGGGTAACAACATATGTTTATTAGAAAACAATTAAACAATCAAAGAAGAGCTAAATAAAGAAATAGTAATTTAATAGGTGCCCTGAGCATTTATGATAGAAATAAAACAATGATAGTGAAATTAATATTACTTATTCGTTTCCGCCAGAAATACATACAATTCTGATAAATAGCAAAGCCTCAAAACACCATCTTCATTCATGCACGAGGCACCCGATGTGCAAAAGTACAGTGTTAGGAATATCAGACAATCAAGCAGTCTACTACTTACATTCCTCGTCATGTACACAGCTGATTTTAACACTTTGTTTGCCACAAGTTAGTTCGTCCAAAAAATAGTTGCTTTATCTCTTTCACCCTTCTACTAGATTTTTCTTTAATTTGCCAGTGATACACTAGTGTAGGCAACTAGTGGTATCAGCTGCAGGAGTGCCATAGACAAGCTAGTAGAATTCAGGCATACTCTGAGATCTGGATGACAAGGTGGTTAAAATGCCAGCAGTCAGCACTGCAGCTCCAATCATTGATACAGCTGATGGAGTTAGAGTGGTGGGGAATTCTAAGAAATTATATTGTAGAGGTCCAGGGGTGAGGTGGGTGGATTGGATATTATAACAAGGCTTTGGGAATGAATATTCTTATATTCAGTTCTTGCCTCTTTTATTGACTTATGTGGCCTTGAACAAGTCATCCAACTCCTCTGAACCTCAGTTTATTCTTCTGTAAATTGGTATGTTTCTTCATTACCTCTAAGGTGTGTTAAGCATAAATTAACATTCATAAGCTGTTTTTGAGTTCCTTGCATGAAAACTGCGATAGAAATGGAAAGCATTAATATCAAGTGCCCATTCTGGACTAATTAGCCAAAGCCCATTAGAAAACATTCTGCTATATGCACACACTTATACTATATATTTGCAACATCTGTTAATTCCCCCACTCTTCCGTTTCATTTCCCTTTTTTTTGGATCAGACTAGATTCACCTAAACTAAGGCAAAAAGAGATTAGGATGGATTATTTCAAACATCTGCAAATGCAGTAGAAAGCACAAGGGGCATTTTTGGCATTAATGTTCTCTGTGTTTTGTTCGGGTAATTAAGCATAGAAAGGTCACCTTGTGTTCTAATAGCAAACATAGAGAAATGACTGAAAGAAACATAGCCCATTAAATAAAAACAATCGGAGGGGAAAACATTGGCATTTTGACTCTATTTTCTTTTAATTCTTAGTACGCCGCAAGCTGCCGGAATATATTGATCTTTACAGTCGGCCCATGTGTGTTGTTTTCTAAATCTGAATGAAGTACGACATTTAGTAGAGGCAAAATGCTGACACCCCCTTCCCTGTATTCCACCAAGCACATTTCTTGCTTGTTAATTCAGAACAGTTCGCAGCCCAGGACATGCATAGTGTTGGCCCAGGCATTTGACACTGTTTGCTGTTTAGGAAGTGGGTAGAGGTGTGATCCATTGTGAGCACCCTCTTTGGATCACACCTCTACTCACAATGCTTATGAAGGGATGCACTGTTTCAGCAAGGAACTCAAAAACAGGTATGAATGTTAATTTATGCTTAACACACCTTAGAGGTAAAGCAGAAACATACCAATTTACAGAAGAATAAACTGAGGTTCAGAGGAGTTGGATGACTTGTTCAAGGCCATATAAGTCTATAAAAGAGGCAAGAACTGAATATAAGAATATTCATTCCCAAAGCCTTATTATAACATCCAATCCACCCACCTCACCCCTGGACCTCTACAATATAATTTCTTAAAATTCCCCACCACTCTATCCATAAGCATTGTGGTGGGAGAAGGTAGGAGCTGACCATTGGTCTGTAATTGTTCTCTGCTCTTGTGCAGCTTAAAACTTAGAATATTGCTTTCCCAGAGGGAGGGTTTTTCCCTTTTTAAAAGGAAGTAGAGGGATAAGGCTCTAGCTACACTTCCGTGTTTTGTCACCAAAAACTGCCTTTTGGGCTCTGTGATCCTGCACGTTATGTGGCAATGCCGCTCATTTGGATTTGGTACTGCCACCCCCTCATCATGATGGAAGGGCAACTGGGCCAAACACAAGTGAGTAGCAATGCAGCCTGGGTTCTGGACCTGCTAGTTCTGTCAACCACCAAACCACCAGAAAGCTTAATGCGCCCCCCGCCCCCATCCAAAGTCTGCCCCTGGCTGAGAGCTTCCATTCTAGAAGACAGATAGGGAGTACCACACTCAAATTTCGACTAGAGCAGCAGATTAGTGGCAGACCAGCCTCTGCCACTAAAGCCTGGTCTATGCTACAGAGTTAGGTCACTGCAAGGCAGCTTATGTTGTCTACACTAAAATTTTGCTCCCAACACATAACTGCCCAGCTATACTGACTTAATAACTCCACCTCCAAGAGAGGCCTAGCCTCAATGTCAAGGTAGTTAGGTCAATACAGTGTCAGTGTAGACACTGCATTGCTTCTATAGATTGTTACTAGCTGTCAGAGCCATCCTGCCATACCCCACGCTCAGGGCCGGCCCACAACATTTTGGCACCTGAGGCGGGGCGCTCAAATGATGCACCCATGGCCCCTCACTTGGGTCAAAACTTTGAAAGGTCTCAATTCTCTGGGTCCTAGTGGCGCCTCCCCACAGTCTGGCACCTGAGGCAGCTGCCTCAGTTCGCCTCATGGTAAGGCCAGCCCTGCCCACACTGACAGTACAAGTACTCCCATTGAGGATGTGAACCGCCGACAAAAGGAGCAAAGTGTAGATGCACACAAGTGGAGTAGTTACTGTAGTGGCTGGATGCCAGCAAAAGTGAGGTTGACTTGATGGTTAAGTGTAGACATGTTGTGCACGTGTAGGCAAATCTGATTTAGCTTTGTTTGAGTTGGCTCAGCTAAAGAGCTGGCAACACTATGTTTCCAATGCAGCGTTTTTCTATTATTCCAAATAAACTTACAGATGTGTAATTTACCTTCGATCTTACATCTGTTCTTGACTTGTGAATGTGGGGAGAATATTTTGCTTCTTAATCTAGTCCCCAGCAAGTCCTGTCAGTTCAGGGTAGAGTCAGAGGTTGGGAACTGTAGTGTACCTGCACGTTCTGGCTTACGCTGTAAGCCTTTTGCAGAATCAGGGAGGTGGACATACCATAGAGCAGTACTCTGGGGGCCTTTTCAGTCTTCGGAGTGGTCCCAAACTGGAAGGGTATGACGGCTTCTGCCCATGCTGAGCAAACAAGAAAGCACTGGATGAAGGCATAGGAACTAATTTCGTGCTCCAGTTTCTAACAGAACATTTTAAATGTCACTGTTTAGAAGTCCCCGTTGCCTTCTTTATTACTCTGCGAGGGCACCTATCTGTGCCTTTTCCAGCTGCATTCACTGTAATTTCTTTATTCCCTGCTCTGCTGTGACCCTGAGTTCCTTCAGTGTTTTTTCCTTCTCATAGAAAATATCATTCTGTCTCTAGTCTCACTCCTCCACTCTTTCTTGTGAGCACTCCAGTAAAGAATTAATTTCAATTTTCTACAGTCTTTTGCTTCGGTCACTAAATAATCCTGGTGATCTCTTAGACGCCCTGCTGACCTTTTGCTTTTTATATATCTGAAAAATTCTTCTGTCTTTACTCCTTGTGCAATATTTCATTCACCTTTTATCTCAGCCTGCCTTATGCCCATTGTGCTCTCCCATAGCTTTATTCTCTCTACTTCCCAGCCTACTCTTCCATCTCATGCCTTTTTCTTACCTTTTTGATTATTTTCTGTAATTCCCTGTTCATTGACACTGGCCTTTATCTCCTTCTACCGTATTTATTACTAGGTGATGTGCAACTTTGGGAATGCAGTCATTTTTCTGTTACCATTGTTCATTTCCCTTTTGTGTCCTTTTGCCCACTGAATTATCTCACTGGCTTTCCCTCATTCTTCCAAAATGTAATCTTTTTTGTTTGGTTGTTTGTTTTTGGTTTTCACCCCCTTTGGATTGCAAGCCTACTCATATTAATCTCACCAAGTGGGAGCTAAAAAGGGGTTGCCATTGGTGTTTGTAAGAGGTGTGGGGGTATGATTGGAGCATTTTATCCAATAACCAAATAAACTTCTGATTCAGTAAAGTACCGGAGCATGTGCTTTAACTTCAGTAGGACCATTGCCATACTTAAATGTAAACTTAAGCTTCAGAGGGGTAGCAGAGTTAGTCTGTAACTGAAAAAACTTAAAAAAAACAACAAAGAGTCTAGCAGCACCTTAAAGACTAACAAAACATGTAGATGGTAAACTTAAGGTTTGTGTTGGTTCAGGGCCATGGCAATCAATGTTCATTTATTGTTAGTTGTTAGGCAGGTCTGAACTACTGAAAGAGAAGGATCAGTGTGGTTATGTCAATTCCATATCTTGCCTTCCTAGTGTTTGCTAACAGTCTATCAGGGCTTGTCTACACCAGAAGATTAAGCTCCCATTTGGAGAGTCTTGTTTGGCTTTCAGTGTAAATATTTATTTATTGTAATTCAGGGGCAGGCTGAAGGCATTGCTGGGTTAACATGCAACTCTTATTGGCTCCTATTTCTCCCCTATCTTTTGATACCACATTATCGTTGAGATGGATTCTGCTTGCTGCCAAGAACCTCCCTTGAAATTCTTCAGTGCCCACTGCAGTAATACAGTGCTAGTAGCATTTCGCACTACACACATATGCCCCCAGGTCAGTATTTTCTTAGACCTGTTTGTTTTATAGGAACATTGAAAACTCCTAATTCTGTCTCAAGCAGGAACATCACCATAGCTTCCTCTAGCCACCTCTAACTTTATTTTCGTAATAGCAGCAAATAGTGCTGCAATGGATCATAATGTGCTGATCAGCAATGTAGCCAATGAAGATAGCATGAGCACAACATGAGGGCATCTGCTTACCAGGTGAGCAGAAGTAAGGTGGCAGTTGTTACTTTCACAGGACATGGGAGAAGTGGTCTGGTGGCCTCAAGTTAGGTTATCACCCTCTCGGAGCTGCTCTAGCGCTAATGTGAAGAGGGGAAGAGATTACATGGGAGGAAGAGTAATAGAGAGGTGTTAGTCTGATCTTTCAAAAACAAAAGGAAAAACTATGTAGCACTTTAAAGACTAACAAGATGGTTTAATAGGTGATGAGCTTTTGTGGGTCTGGCCCACAAAAGCTCATCACCTATTAAACCATCTTGTTAGTCTTTAAAGTGCTACATAGTTTTTCCTTTTGTTTATGGGAGGAAGAGGCAACCTAACAGAGTTAGTTGAAACCCCCTCCACTAGAACCTCTATTGTATGAAGAAGTTCTCACTTCTAAGCTTCTGCTGTGTGGTGCTCAGTGCCTGGGGTTTACTTTAAAGGCAGAAGTCAGTGGATGAATAAAGACACTGGATTTATGTTTTATTACAGCAATCTGTAACTCATTAACCCCCCTTTTTGTCCTCTGACTGCAGGGATCTTAATGGGCCACTTCACCATGAATGGGCCCTTAGAATATGTGCTAACTACTTATGCTAAACTATCTAATCTAGTAGCTTCAGGGGGTAGCCGAGTTAGTCCGTACAGGATAAATTTAAAAAACAACAAATGGTCTGGTAGCACTTTATAGACTAACAAAACATGAAGAAGTGGGCTGTGCCCACGAAAGCTCATGATACCATCTACATGTTTTGTTAGTCTATAAAGTGCTACCAGACCATTTGTTGTTGTTTAAGTTTATCTAATCTAGTGTTCAACTGTGACAGAACTGAGGAAGAGCTCAGTTTGCAGCTTGAAAGCTTGTCTCTTTCACCAAGGCTATGCCTTGTCCACACTACCACAGAAAATCAATCTAAGCTACATAACTCTGACTACGTGATAAATGTAGGTGCAGTTGTCGGACCTTACATTGAGTTATGGCTGGGGCAGTACTGAGGAGGGTCAAAGGGAGAAACTCTCCTGTTGTCTTCCATTATTCTTCTTATCTGAGGTAAAGTAAGGGGGTCAATTGGAGAGTAATCTGCAGCCGAATTGTCAAGTCTTCACTAGGCCTGTTAAATCGACAACCTCAACGCTCAATCTCAGGGCGTTGATCCCCGCTGTGGTGTAGATGTAGCCATGTGTGCACTACAAAATTATGTCAACCTAAGTTACTTTTGCAAACTGCTGCCATAGTTATGACGTTGCTTGTGCATGTGCACAGTACACTTCTTGGGGGTTGAGGATGGGATGCAGACCTTTGTAAAAGCAGCAGGTCTGTGGCTCTGCCCCGCAGTTCATTGGCCTTCACATGGCACTGCTGTTAGTCCCCGTTGTAGCTCTTCCCTCCGTGCCCAGAGCCATCTGCTCATAGATACTGACATTTCCAAGGCTGCATCAGAGCTGTGCCTGCACAGCCTCTTGTCTGCACAGATCCAGGAGATCCAGTATCTCCTGTGTTCTAGGCAGGAGTGTATCTGCAACATGTAGCTGGCAGGGGCAGCTGGGCAATTGCATGCAACAGTGGAGAGCTGCAAGGTGCGCTCGCCCAGCTGTGCAACCAGGAAAAGGAATTTCCAAAATGTGCAGGGTGTTTAAGGTGAGTTCATAGTAGGGACAGAGCGCTCTGTGAGAACCGTCATGGGACTGGAGGCCAGTAATAGCTGATGTAAGTAACTACGTTGCTCAGGGAGGTGGCATAAAGTCAGCGTAGCTTTAGACACATCCACAGCTAGGTCAATGTAAGTTGCCTTGCAATAACCTAGCCATGTAGTGAAGACAAGACCAAGAGTCGTTGGTCCAATGAAAGATATTAATTACCTCACCCAGCAGAAAGAAGACAGGAAAATACACAAGATGTTGGTATTGTCTTACTGGTAAAATTGAGCTTTATAAAAAGGCAAGGATGTTGCCTGTATCCACGTAATCTTCTTGCACAGTTTGTAATGTTTATAAAGAACAGGGGTCACATATGGCTGTCTGGCAGAGATGGTAAGCTTGGATTAGCATTAAAAAGGCTGAGCACTTAAAAAGGAATACAGTGATGGGTAACAAAAGTAAATGGTTTCAGCTGTGACTAGAGAACTCTCTTACTTCCTTCAAATATTACGCTGTGTCTCTCTCCCAAATTGCTGATCTCATTACAGTACATGCCAAATCTGAAAACATGGGGCCTGAAGCTACGATGTAGGTTACTTGCCTGTTGAGAGAGAGAGAGAGAGAGTGTGTGTGTGTGTGTGTGGGTGGGTGTGTGTGGCACAGAGGGCGGTTGTGCAAACAACTTCCTTTTGGGATATTCTTAAAAACCCAATGCTAGATTGCCCACATTGTGGTTCTGCACTGTTAGGGACAGGAACAAGAGCTGGCTACAGCAACTAGGGCTGCCTTTAACTGTGTGGGATACTTGTATGCAGAAAATAAAGAGTTAGCTCTCAAAGAAAGGAGAAAAACAAGGCCACCAAGAAATGCAGCCTTCCCCTTCATCCCCTGCCGCTTCCTGCACTTTAGCAATGTCAATGCACAATGGTGTATTTTAGCACTGCCTGCTGATTATTTAAGTCACCATATTAAAAAAATCACATTGCTCCAAAGACTATACTGAAGACATAGTGCCCAGAAAATGCCATGCACTTGAATGGAGAGCATTTGCCACAGAACAAAAAGTCTGAAGCTGTGCGACAAGACAGAAGGAAGAGCGGAGCTTGTGCTTTCCTAGGGGGAAAATCCATTGATTTGCTACGTTGATTATGCCCCTAAAGTGCTTTTTTAAAGACGTTTTTCCTCTTGTTTAAAACTTCTGTGCCCTGTGCATTGAGGGCATGGGGGAAGGAGAAGGGAAACATTTCCGGTGGAGCCTACGCTTACTGGAAGCAGAGTGGAGTAAATACATCTTACTCCTCTCTGTTCTTGAGCCTCCAGCAGGCTCTGACAGATAAACTTGTCTCCAGCTCCCACTGGCAATCTGACACCACGCTTCACTTACTCTGTTGCAAGGGAGCCATCTGATGCTGAGAGAGGAACTGAAGTGTAGAGCATAGATGGAGGACTGAATGCTTGCTTTGTACAGCTTCAGTTAGTGCAATGTGCAGTTTGGCATCCAGGGATCTAGTTCTCAGCTGCAATACGAACTCTTTGTGCAGCTCTGGCAGTGAAAAGGGTTGTTAAAATGGCTTAACTGCCTACTAGGAAATTTTCCCTCCTTGTGACCAAGTGGGGCAGCGCGAAGCACCATCCCTGCTCCCTGAGAGGTCCTAATCTTCCTCACCAGGAGTTCAAGTCCAAAGGAGCTACCCAGCTCTAGCAGATCAGTGCTCTGCTTTGGCAAACCAGAACCAGGTTCTCCAGAAGAAAAATCTGCTGTCAGATGTGTGCTCTTAGTAGAATAATAAAATCATAGAAGATTAAGGTTGGAAGAGACCTCAGCAGGTCATCTAGCATGCTCAAAGCATGACCAGCCCCAACTAAATCATCCCAACCAGGGATGTCAAGCCTGGCCTTAAAAAGGTCTAAGGGAGAGTCCGCCACCTCCCTAGGTAACCCATTCCAGTGCTTCACCACACTCCTAGTGAAATATCTTTTCTCCATATACAACCTAGAGCCCCCACTACTGCAGTTTGAGACCATTGTGCCTCATTCTGTCATATGCCACCACAAAGAACAGTTTAGCACCATCCTCTTTGGAACCCCGGTAGTTGAAGGTGGCTATCAAATCTCCCCTCACTCTTCTCTTCTGCAGACTAAATAAGCCCAGTTCCCTTGGCCTCTCCTCATAAGTCATGTGCTCCAGCCCCCTAAAATTGTTTGTTGCCTTCTGCTGGACTTTCTCCAATTTGTCCATATCCTTTCTGTATTGGGGCTCCCAAAACTGGACACCTCACCAGTGCCGAATAATCACTTCCCTCTATCTGCTGGCAATGCTTCTGCTAATGTAGCCCAATATGTCGTTAGCCTTTGTGGCAATAAGGGCACACTGTTTGCTCATATCCAGCTTCTCATCCATAATCCTCAGGTCCTTCTCTGCAGAACTGCTGCTTAGACATTTGGTCCCCAGTCTGTAGCAGTGCATGGGATTATTCCATCCTAAATGCAGGACTCTGCACCTGTCCTTGTTCAACCTCATCAGATTATTTAGGTCCAATCCTCCAATTTGTCTGGGTCAATCTGGACCCTTTTCCTACCCTCCAATGTATCTGCCTCTCCCTCCAGCTTAGTCTCATCTGTGAAATTGCTGAGGGTTCAACCCATCCCCTCATCCAGATAATTAATGAAGACATTGAACAAAACTGGACCTAGGACCAACCCCTGGTTGTTTCATACCATCTGCCATCTAAACATTGAGCTGTTGATCACTGCTTATTGAGCCAAACAATTTAGTCAACTTTCTATACCTTATAGTCCATTCATCCTAGCCATACTTCTTTATCTTGCTGGCAAGAATACCATGGGAGACTGTATCCAAAGCTTTGCTAAAAGGCAAGGTATATCATGTCCATCACTTTCCCCATACCCACAGAACCATTTATCTCATCATAGAAGGAAACTAGGTTAATTAGGTTAATCAGGCATGACTTGCCCCTGGGTGAATTCATGTTGATTGTTCCCAATCACCTTCCTTTCCCCAAGAGCTTCAAAATGGATTCTTTGAGGGCCTGCTCCATAATTTTCCAGGGAATGAGGTGAGGCTGATCAATCTGTACTTCCTCAGATTCTCCTTCCCTTTTTTAAAAGATAGACACTACATTTGTCTTTTCCCAATCGTCTGCCCCCAATGGCCAGGAGCTTTCAGAGAAAATGGCTAATGGCTCTGCAATCACAACAGCCAACTCTTTCAGCACCCTCAGATGCATTGCATCCAGCCCCGTGGACCTGTGCACGTCCAGCTTTTCTAAATAGGCTCTCTGATGATCTGAGCTTCAAGGCCTGCTCCGTTCTCCTGACTTCCTTCATGACCTCTTGTTGTCAGAGGAGGCAGGGGGAGAGAATTGACATCTGTGTTGTCACCGTCTGTGAGCTTACAGCTGTCCCTTGTAACATCAGAAAAGGAAATAGCTGATGGTACTGAGCTGTCCTGTTCTGGTAGTAATGCCTTAGATTATACTGAGTATGAGAAATAACTTTGTTTAATTGTAATATTTTAAAAGCTGAGATTTAAGCAGACTGTGACTGATCAAAGGACCCCAAAAAAAAAAAAAAAAAAAGAGATTATCAGGGTAAAATTTCAAATGCAGCACATTATTCAAGCAGAAGTTTGCCATATTTTCTGTGAAAATTATATGGAAAATCAACTAGTCCTCATGAGACTAAATTCAGTCATCAGTGTGAGACCAAGGGAGTTTTAGTCCTGCTTTGTGTTAACTTCATGACAACTTTAACTATGCAGTCACTATCATTGTCTCTGTAAGGTGCAAGTTTTATACAGTGTGTATATATGGTGTACATACTTAAATATATATTCTGTGCTGTACCATAAGTCTATGCATTAGATTCCTGAATGAATGTCTCCCACCTCTTTACCAGAGAGTAAACCTGTATTGTCCTCTTTCTAATAGGGACAATCCATAATGCGTTCATTATCCATTCTCTTTTTTTCCCTATTCCTTTTCTCATTTCTCACACAGCATAAGAATGTGCAAAAGTCAAGCAGCCCTCTAAGCCCAATTTTAAAAAAATGTCCTTTGTGGAGGAATACAGTAAAGAGCTGCTGTTTATCCCACCAAGGGTTTTTCTCCAGCATATCCCTTTTTCAAAGCCACTGTTGGCTGAAAAAAATATCTTCCTGTAGAAATTAAGCAATAGCTAAAGAATCCATGTTGGGAGAAATTCATCTTTGTCCCCACACACAGCTTGAGTGATTGATAGGGGGTGGAATTCATCCTTCCCTAATTGATAGCCTGCAGAATAGATGGTATTCCTATGTGTAGATTGGAATAGCGGTTTCTTCCCTATGTTCCTTGCTCTCAGCCATAGAGGGATTATGTGAAGGATTTAGGCCAACTCTGTGTTTATGTGAGTTTTACTTATTTGCAGATGCATACTGTGCACTCCATATAACTGCCACATGTTCCTGGCTCAGGGTAAATTTTACATATTTACATATTTAACAGCATACTTAATCCCTTTCCTACTTGGCAGCGAGATTTGCCCAGTTTTTTCTTCTTCAGATATGTGGCTAAACAAATGTCCTTGCACAAAAGTGAAAAAATAAAAACAATACACGTTTTTGTGAATACGTGTTTTTCCATTGAAGCTGCAAAGAGTCACATGACCTTCTGTCCATCGTAGAGGTCCACAGTAGGAAATATTTTCACTTGACAGCTCTAACAAAGACCTAATGCCTATTGCTGATTGCCAGTGTTTCTGACAGTGAAGAGAATCACTTTTTAGAGACGAAGACTTGTTTACTTTTCACTGAAACTTGAATGGAAGATATTTCATAATAGAATTCGAGCAAATTTACCAGCTGTTTCATCCCACTGTGCTCTTCTGGCAGGTCTACAAGATAGAATGCCAAGGAAGACTAATAAATCAAGCTGAGTATGAAAGGATTAGTGACAGAATACAGTATATATACCTGAAACCATAGTAATATACCTTTCCTCATCGATCCCTGGGAATTTCTGATGTTTTTTGTGTTTGAGTCAGTGACTGATCTCAGATATAAAGGGGAAGGGGGTCTTGTTCTTTTGTTGTTACCTATAGCGAGACATTTCTTTGTTGAAAGGCACATCTTGTATTGGAGATGTGAATCATGTACATAAAATTGATAGATGCAGTTCTAGAATCAGGCTGTGTTCTATCCAACTGGGAAAATATGGAAAAGATGAGCAAAAAGTGCTTTCAGAGGCTGGCTATGGCCCAGCAGCACATAGTGTAGCATTGCAAGAAATTAAAGTCCCAGTCCTCAGCTCTCATTTTCTTTCCTTTTAGCTGTTTAGTTTCTCCTGATGGCTTTGCTTACATGCTGTATCAAACAGATCTCGGTTTCACTCAGGATCCTGGGGATAATATCACTTATGAAAGGAACAATCCATTTAGGACTCTCTGTGGTTTGAGCGAACATAACTTCATATTTTAATTATTTCCCCTTTAAAACTAACTCTTGCAGCTCCAAGGCTCTGATTTCTGACTGGTGAGCAATAAGCCCAGAACTTGCATCAAGCAAGGCATCACCTCTTTTGCTGCCCTGGCTTTGCTTGCTCTGTCTCTAGTCATTCCAGCCTTCGCCTTTGCTGCCAGCAGCTTTACAGTCTCCTACCCCAGTAGCAGGAGTAAGACACGGGAGGAGGGGTCTCTAAACAATGGTTCCCTTTCTAATATCTGTAACCAGACCCTGAGACCCCACCTGTCTCCTGAGGCCTTGTCCTTGCTCCACCTCTTCCTTGAGATCCCCCATTACTAACTCCTCTTCCCCCTTCCCTATCACTTGCTGCATCATCTCAAGGAGCCTGTGTGCAGATAGGAGGCAGCCCTGACTGAGCAGGAGCTGGTAAGGGTTAAGGAGCCAGTGCCTACACCCGCCCCATGGTAACTGAGCTTTTGGTTTGGGCACTGTTCATGGTTGCTAGGTGCCTGAAAACTGGCAGGTAAGTGCAGGTAAGGCATGGGCTGCTGGCACAGTTTATACTGGGGATGGGGAACCTCCGGCCCATGGCTGGATCCAGCCCCTGACTTCTCTTGATTCAGCCCATGAGGCTCGGGGCTTCCACCCTTGCAGTGAGGTGGGGGAAGCCGCAGGGAGCTAGCACTAAATCATAGAATCGTAGAGCTGGAAGAGACCTCAGGAGGTCACAAAGTCCAGCCCCCTGCCCAAGGCAGGACCAATCCCAACTAAATCAACCCAGCCAGGGCTTTGTCAAGCCAAGACTTAAACACCTCTAGCGATGGAGATTCCACCACCTCCCTAGGTAACCCATTCCAGTACTTCACCACCCTCCTAATGAAATAGTTTTTCCTAATATCCAACTTAGACCTCTCCCACTGTAACTTGACACCATTGCTCCTTGTTTTGCCATCCATCACTACTGTGAACAGCCTCTCTCCATCCTCTTTGGAACCTCCCTTCAGGAAGTTGAAGGCTGCTATCAAATCCCCCCTCACTCTTCTCTTCTGCAGACTAAACAAACCCAAATCCCTCAGTCTCTCCTCATAGGTCATGCGCTCCAGCCCCCTAATCATTTTGGTCGCCCTCCGCTGAACCCTCTCGAATGTGTCCACGTCCTTTCTATACTGGGGGGCACAGAACTGGACACAGTACTCCAGATGTGGCTTCACCAGAGCCGAATAAAGGGGAATAATCACTTCTCTAAAGCCTCTGCCCAACTGTGCCTGGAGGGGTTAGGGGAGCAAGCGGTTCTGCATGCTGCTATTTCCTCTTCCCACTGCAGGGGGAAGGCAGTGCAGGGAAACACTTGTAGGCTTCCTCACTCCACTCCCATTGGCTGGAATTGTGGCCAATGGGAGCAAAGTGGGACAGGGCCTGCAAGAGCAGGGCAGCACAGAGCCATTTGTGCCCCTCTTGGGAGTTGCACCAAGTAAGGTCCTGAATCCCCCTTCCCCTTCCCACCCAAACCTCTTACCCCTAGGCCACTTCTGCTCCTCCCTTCCCCCCAGATTCTGCTGCCCTGCCCCCACCTGTACACACTACCTCCCACCCAGATCCTGCACCCCCACCTCACTCCTGCTCCCTCCCTCCTGCCCAGATCCCCATGCCCAGCCCACTCCTGCATCCTACTTTCCACCCAGACTCAGGCCCCCACCTCACTCCTGCACCCTCCCAGCCCCTGCACTCCCAGCCCCTCCTGCACTCTATGTCCCACCCAGACTCTGCATCCCTGAGCCTGCTCCCCCGGCAGCCCATCCTGCATACCGAACCCCTCATTTTGGCCCCATCCTAGAGCTTAGGTGATTTCACAAACCCTACTGGCTCTGGGCCCACCTAAGAGTTAATCCAGCCCTGGGGATAAGTCCTGAGCCTTGGCACCGCCCCCCCCCACCATGGGGCTAGAGTGGGAAGGGAACCCTGATGCCCCGAGTTGGATGAGTGAGCTTCTCACTTGAGTGTGGTGCCTCACTGATTTTTCTGTGGGTCAGTAGCCACTGACCCAAAAACCGTTCCCCAACTTGTTTATAGCACCTGTTGGGGATAAGCCTAATCCGCCTGGTGCTGAAAACCACCTCTGTGGCCCAAACCCCATGCACACTCAGTGCTCCCAGTGTTGCCACTGTAGTAAGACCTGAGGGTGTATGTACACTGCAGCAGGGAGCCCGTCTCCCAGCATGGGAGGATAGACTTGTGGCACTCTGCATGTGGTGGCTCAGGCAGCAGGTTGGGCTTTTCCTCAGGTGGCTGAGCCAGAGTCTCTGGGGGCATGTCCAGACAGTGGCGCTATTTTGGAATACTTCCGGTATCCCCAAACAGAGTTTTCTGCATCTTGACAGTGTGCCTGTTATTTCGAAATAGCTTTTGAAATAACGGGTGTGCTATGCTGACATCATTCCACGAGGATTAAGGGACATTTCCGAAGAGCGCTCTATTTTGAAATACACTCGAAATAAGCTACGCAATTTGTGTTGCTCAAATGACGTAGCTTATTTCGAGCTACAGGTGCAGTGTAGACGCACCCTGGCAGAGCTGCAACAGTCACACTGTTATTTTTAGTTCACTAGCTTGTGTCCCGTTCCCGTAGGTCTATCAGCCCACGCTGGACAGCTTGCTCCTTGCTCCAGTGTACACATCCTCTCCAAGGAAAAGTATTAGCAGAATTCCTGCCACTAGGTTACCTCCTCACTCCAGTGCTGTTTTGGACTCCAGTTCATGCCAGTGTGAGATAGGGATGTAAATAGTTGCTAGTGAGCCTCACCGTTAGGTGAGGCTGATTGGTTCTGGTTAACCGGTAGGGACTGGAGCAGCTCCAGCTCTAGCCCCGGTGGGGCATACTACATGCAGGGGCTGCTCCGGCTGACAGGAGCAACCCCTGTCCATAACAGGCCCTCTCAGCCCCCCTGCTGCAGGTTACACACAGGTCCCACTCACACTGTCTCTCTCACAACAAAATGACTGACCAAGTGTTTTTATATTATCAACTAAATTGGTTAATAACACAGTAAAAGCATCCTGATTATTAAGCAATCTAAGCTATTAATCAGTTAAATCACAAAGTGTTTTACTATCGTGTGCTGCAAGGAGCTGCAGGAGATGCATTACGGCGCCACTTGTGGCTCCCGCGGCTCTGTTGCATATCTGCCTTATATATTGGGGACTGGAAATAAAATAGCGTTTTCAAGATTAAATAATTGGAACAAAGAAACTCTGACTGCCCTGCAGTTCTTAAGATCTTAAATCCTTCAAGACTTGACACCATTGGTGTTCAACCCATGTCTGCTGAGTTAGTGGCACCGGCAGCCAAGAGATGCAAATTAATGTGAGAAACAATGACTTTATTTTTTCTGCTTCCATCTATTGCTTGGAAGTCCAGTTTATAGGACAGTCTTTGAGGTAGTTGTGCTGCTAATCTAAATCCAAGTTCACAAAAGAGTAACATGTCACCACAGCACATGGAGCTTAGAAAAAAGGTCTGAACTTTATTCTAAAGTTCAGCCGGGTGCTGTTGTGCTCACAGAATGAAAACATAAGTTAAGGGCAAAAGTGGTGTGAATAACTGATTTTTCAGGTTGCTTACCAATCTAAAAAAGTAGAATCAAAATAGTTTCGAGTCAATCCAAGATGAAAATTTTCTAGCAAATAGAAAAGTCAAAAACAGTTTTTGTCTTAAGATACGTGAAATGTTTTGTTTCATTTCTGAAACATTTGCATGTTGGAAATACTTCATTTCATTAACTTATTTTTTTATAAAATGGAATAAAAATTCAATATAAAAAGTCACTTCAGACTGAACAACTGAAATATTTAATTTCAAAGATGTCAATAAAACAGTTCATTTGTTTTGGACTTTTAATAGGTTTTTTCAGCCAAAACGATTTGGAGAATTCAGCACAAATTTTCAAAATGTTTTAGTCAACTGTAGTTTGCATTTGTTGGCAAAAAAGAAAGCTTTGTCTGAAAAAAATTCAACCAGCTCTAATGTGCATGCATCACTACAGGTTTCAGCTGCATGGGTTAGAAACCATATGAATTGGTAGGTGTGAAGGGAACCCTACTGTATTGTTCCCTGAATTCAGCAGAGAAATATGTATTGAAAATGACACCGAGAAAATGAATTAAAAATAGAAAATATGAGTGACAGAGCTCAAAGAATATCTGTTCCCTAGATTATTACCAAGATATGCGGGCATGCACAATTTCATGCAAATCAGACTTCATTTACTGTGTGTTTTGCTTCCATAGTTAAAAATGAGATGAATGACAACCAGGATTATCTCAACACCTCATACATAGTATGTTCATTTTGGGAAGTGGTAAAAAAATAGAGTGAATGTGATTCTGGACAATGACATTTCCCAGTGATCTGAAAATATTTGCACTAGGTGACCTGAATAGTTTCTAGAATATAAATGAACCACAAAAAGAAATTTTCTATTAAGAGCGAATGCAATTGCTAAAAGGATGATACTGCTGAAATGGAAATGTGCAAAGGGATTAAAGCTTGCAGTAGGATACACAGGGTTAAGTGAACTGACAAATGTAGAGAAAATCACCTTGAGTCTGAATAAGCAAGAGAGGGTTTTTTTTAGGAAATATGGTAATTATTTTAGAGATTTATGATTGAATCATCATACCATACATAATAAGTTACTTTTGTAAATTAGAATAGCTTGAACTTATTTATTTATTAGAATAATAATACATAATCATGTATTTATGCCAGGAGCTCAAAAAACTCAAGAATCTGTAACAAAACCTAAGAATTTTGAAAAGATTTTTTTTCTGGTATGTATGCTACATCCATGCAGCAGCTGTAAAAGTTATTTTTGTACAGCTTAATAGTGATTTGCATTTTAGATAGTGCTTTTCATCTGAGGGCCACAAAGCACTTTCTGAAAAAGGGTAAGTAATACAGATTCTATGTTATACATGGGAAAACTGAAACACAGAGAGGTTAAGTGGAGTTGGCAAAGATCTCAGAGCATCCGTGGCACAGCAAGGACTAGAACTCCTCAATTCTGTGCTCTGATTGCTAGACCCTCTTGCCTTATTGTGATTGGTAGTATGAGAAATTGGCGTAATGGGCTCTGTTAAAGTTTCAAGTGCTTGTTGTTAAGGCAATGCCCTGCATTTCCTATCAGCTGAAATCCAGTGTTATCCCAGTGAGAGTTGTGACTGCTGTGTGTTAAGATTACATCAGAATATTAATTTTAATGCCTCACTTATGCAAACTTGTACATTTCTGAGATTCTTGTTTGGGGCTGAATTTTGCCATGCTTGGCCTCAGCCAAGCCCTGTTGATCTTATTCATAACAAGCGGTCCCATTGAAGTCAGCAGGATCAAAGGATCAAATCTTATCGTAACCTCACGGGGGGCAAAGACTCTCTCTTTCTCTGCAGCACCTAGAACATTATTTGCTCTCAATAAATAACAGTAGTTGTTCACTAACAGGCCATTAGTTGTATCTATGAAGATGTAAATCATATGGTATTTAGTGCTAATCATTAAGCGCATGTATTTAATATTAATCTTTACAAGAAGTGCTTAAGGTCTTACAAGCAAACTATAATCTCTGTTCTTATAGCAGTTCAGATTTATATTCTTCTTAGCTGAACATTTGGTGTACTAGAAAGTCTAGTACAAGTTAAGGTAGGTAAAGCATTCCTTCCTATTGTTTTTGTGTGTGTCTGTGCTAAACTGAAATGAATTTCACCTCTGTTTGCATAGCTTGTATATTGGCATATCTATATTTAAAAAAAAAAGGTAAAATAACTTTACTTGACCGGGAAACTCTTATTTAAAGTGGTTAAATAAAATAATGGAATTGAATAAACAACCCTTAGATAAGAATCATTAAACCAAAGCACTACAAAATGGGTCCAAACATTCCACAGATAACTTTACAGCACAACAGACAACATCCAGACATTAAGGCATTGTGTACATACTCACAGCAGACTGAAGAGAGGGCCTGATTTATCATCGGACTTCTCACTTGCAGTTGTGTGCTTGTGTGCTCACTTGCAATTATGCAAAGATTGTGTGAAGTCAGCCTGAGATGCTAGGGTTCTAAATAACCCAACAGTGTTATGCAAGATGCAAGGCAACAGTGAATTGGCTTCAAGATCAATGTACCTTTTTTTCTATTGCAGGTACATACAGGGGTGAGAGTGTGTATTTGGTGGAGTAGAGACTGAATGCTTTTTTTATTTGGAAGGTCATTTGGATAAGGCTAAACATCCAGCCATGATTAAAGTATGTTAGCAATCTGTTGGATTATTTATGGATTCTTACACTGGCTCTGTCACCAGGGTATCTGAGCGACTTTCAGTAGTGCACTAAGTCACATGTATAACATCTGCAATGTGTGGTTCATTTTCTCTTTCGTTCTCTCCCCAAGGGAATTGTTGTGCAGTAAAGTTGGTTTGGTTTTTGAATATACATGCTGCTATTTGTTAATGTTAGAAGTGTACCTTGCAGTTGGAGCGGAAAGTAGTGAGATTTGTGATGATCCTTATATTTTGTGGAAATTTGTTTCTGAAGCCTCAGAAAACGCCATCTCAGAGGCTATGTCTAGACTACATCCCTCTTTCAAAAGAGGTATGAAAACTAGACATATTGAAATTGCAAATGAAGCCGGGATTTGAATTTCCCATCCTTCATTTGCATAATCACGTCACAGCGTTTTTTTTGAAAAACACTGTTTCGGAAGTGAAACCGCGGTCTAGAAGCGGTTCTTTCGAAAATAAAAGCCTTTTTCGAAAGATCCTGAACTCCTAAAAAATTATGTTTACAGGATCTTTCGAAAAAGGCTTTTCTTTTCGAAAGAACCGCGTCTAGACTGCGGTTTCACTTTCGAAATAGCGTTTTTCAAAAAAATGCAGTGACGTGATCATGCAAATGAAGCACAGGAAATTCAAATCCCAGCTTCATTTGCAATTTTGATATGTCTAATTTACATATGTCTAGACCAGAGGTTCTCAAACTTTTTGGGCTCTGGAACCCTTTACATGCGTAAAAATTTATGCGGAGCCCCAGCGGTCCACTGATTGTATGTGTTGTACCTATCAGTGTTTCCAGTTTGTCAACCTCGCGAAGCCCCTGGAGATGTGGGCTCCACAGAGCACAGTTTGAGAAACACTGGTCTAGACATAGCCTTACAGAGATGATCTTTACCTTTTAGGTAGAAAGTTCCATTATGCCAAAGGAGTGGTATATGTTGGCCATGCTCATTACCACAGAATTTTGGGCAGTAGTTTAGCAATCATATTATTATGCTGTTATGGTGGCAGCAGCTGGTAAGAGTGTCTTGGACAGAAGATAAGCATGTTTCATTCAGCCCAAATGGGGGAACAATTAAAAGCCCCTTTGTTTACTGATAGCTGAACCAAGACAAGCCACTGTTCAAATCACAGAGCAGCAATTCAAGACTAGAGTAGAAGCCAAAATCTTGTCTACATTTGAAAGTTAATTTGATTAAATAAGGCTAGGTCTACCCAAAAAGGAAAAGTGTATGCTACTTTTATTATGTAGCTGGAGTCGACATATTTTAAATCATGTTTTCATGCCGTCCACACAGCAGGAGGTTGACAGGAGCAAACGCTCCTGTCGGCTTCCCTTACTCCTCATCTCTTCATCAGGAGCAGGACTACTGGTGCCAATGAAGGTGCCCTCTGAGTTCGAATTGGCGGGTCTTTCACTAGACCTGCTAATTCGAAGCCCAGAAGATCGACTGTGGCAGCGTCAATCTTCTGCGTAGTGTAGACATGACCTTAGGGTGTGAATTTAAAGCATGATAGCTATTCCTAATAAACTCCATATGGCCATGTCTACACTACAGAGAAGATTGAAGCAGCCACAGTTGATCTTCTGAGGGTCCACTTTGAATTAGTGGGTCTAGTGAAGACACGCTAGTTCAAACTGAGATAGGTGCTCCCACCAATGCTGGTAGTCCTGCTTCTACGAGGAATAAGGGAAGTCGAAGGGGGAGTGTGCTTCCTTGATTTCTCGCAGTGTGGACGGCACCAAAATTTGACTTAAGATACTTTGACTTAACCTATGCAATTAATGTAGCTGAAGTTGCATAACTTAATTCGAACTTATCCCCTAATGTAGACCAGGGATATGTGGACTCTCTTATTCCAGAATACGAATATCCTATGGAGTTATTCTAGAATAGCTATTATGGAACAATCCCATGTATAGACAATTACTGAGCCATGCAGACCAAGGGTTTTCTCAGGGATCCGATTACAAATTTAGGGTCTGGGGATTGGTTGGATCATAGCAGTGTATATATCTATGTATGAAGAAGCAAAGGTATAGCAGGAAAAAAACAGAGAAGCACAGGTAGCATGCCATGGAGGAAACACAGGGTGAAAATTTCTTTTGTGTACAGTGTTATCTGAAAGTAGACTTAGATTTCTGAACAAGGAAACTGCCTAGTGTTTGATTCTTACTACATTCATGGTAATAGGTCTTGTGTTAATTCTTTGTCAACAAACAGGATGGCACCCAAGAAATAACTGACTTGATCCGTATATCTTCCTAACGGAAATGTCTGGCATGGCTCTGCATATTGGCTAACCTCTAGAGTCAAAATGGGCAACAGTATTTTATGATCTACTTGGCTATGTGGACTTTTTGGGTCAAATGCAGACCTAGAGAAAGTGGGTTTGGTATGTTGTTAATTTGTGGATATTCCCACCTCTGAATTTGCTCACTTGTATAATAGCTTGACTTCTACTTTTAAAATTTAAATGTAAAAAGTTGATAAAACATACACGTGCATTTTATATTCCCATATTGTTCCCTCCTCCTATCTTTTGTTCCCTGCAAATAAGCAAGATCTTTCATGAGTTGTTTGCTCAGTCAGAAAGTGATTCTACACTATTTCCTACAGAGATTTCCGCTGAAGCGGGGCGACTGTAAAGAAGCAGTAATTCCTTTACGTTCTATAGCCATGCCATTTTCTCTATCAGCATGGAGCATTTGACTCATATGCCCTAGAAAATAACTCCTCACTCCCACTATGCACTCATACGATGAGCTGAGAGCTAAACCTGACCTGTAGTTTCAAGATGCAAACTTATGATTAAAACTGCTTGATGCAAGAGGTCAGTTATTCTGTGTCCTGAGCCTCAGGAGTGCATGAAGGTGCTATTTAGGTGGGAGTGCAGTGAATTGAAAGAGGTGTTAATGCTTTTTAATGTCTATTGAAGTCACACACACACACACACACAGCATTAGCATATATTTCTGACTCAGAAGAGGGAAAAAACATCATTATAGGACTCAATCTTGATTCCTTTAAAGTCAGTAGGAGTTTTATTGTTAACTTCAATGGGAGCAGGACCAGCATGTTAAATGTCACCGACGCTCATATTTTTGGGAAAAATCAATATTTTGTTTATGAAATCTTGAGGTCTCTAATTTCCGACTCAAGGATGAATGTGTGAGGACAAATGACAGAGATGTAGATATGTAAGCAAAATGACAGTACATATCTCATAATGGCCTTAACTCTCCAACTGAAGTACATTAAGGTGCATTGAGAAATTGGCCAGAGCTTCAGAATTCGGATCCGAATCAGAATTTCAAACTCTGCAAAGTCCAGATCTAGGTTAACTGAAATTTGGAGCCAGATCTGGGGCTGGAAATGAGCTGCATAGTTTTGTCTGGTTGATCAATGCCCAGATTTAATACAGTACACTCAAAACATGCACAGTTCAGTGCTACTTGGGTGCACAGATTTGATATAGGCTTATCTCTAATTGCAGTTATTCAAAAGGCTTATTTTTCTGATTGCATAAAATGGTATTTGCATATGGACTAAAGGGTAACTGCCTGTCTACTCACAAAAGCACTTGCCAGTCAGAAAACTTGAGAATTTGACTCAGATTCTGGTTTGTAACTTTTGTTTCATAAGCTGTAAGTCTCCCTGATGCTGAATTTGTGCTTTGTTATTTTAAATTCTAAAAGGCACTGGGAACTGTGCTGCTTAAAAATAAATGGAGAAATCATGAGGGAAACTTGACTCACGTTTGTTTTTCTGAGGAAAAATTCTGATCAGCACGTGGGGATTTAAACACCACCACCGCGAAAACCTAGCCCTGACAGTATCTCACTTAGATACAGAGCACTTGGCTGCTGTGAACTCCTGTAGTCCAGATTCCTCCAGCCAGTGACTAGCTGTCTTGTACTGCTCTTGATGAGCATGAGGAAGGGACATCCTGCTAAATGCTGAGCTGCACATCTTCAAAGTGCTTCAGGGAATTTTAGCCGCGTGATTGTCCCATTGATTTTATTGGGAAAACCAAGGATCAAATCCTCTAATATTACTTTGAAGAAAAATACTGATAGAGATTTGATTCAGGGCTCAGATATGTGCTTAAGCTCTCGTTTAGCCATTTCTGTATACAGAGGAATGAACTGTTCCTGACTCATTCTTCATTCTATGAATGTTACCCTTCTTCATTTTGCAGAGACTTTGATTTTTTATGAATGCATTTGTTATTTGAAAATATTTGATTATTTCTTGCAAACGTAATTAGGTATTTTAGGAATAAAATCAGGAATGGTTAATCAGCAGAGCATCTACACCTAACCACTTATTTGTGTGAATTTGATTTGTCCTGAGTAAAGAAGGATAGTAACCACAAGGATTTAAGAGGTATATGAATGGTGTGTGACTGTGGTTAATTAGTGGTGCTTATTCTCTGTTCTCTTTGGTAGCTTTGTCCGTATTAAATTCAGACATTGTTATTATAATTATTATTACATTTAATATTTTCTTATTAAATCGTGATGGTAACAGTAATACTGTGGTAGCACCAAGTCGTGTTTCAAGGACCCGCACTGCGCACACATAACAAAATGACAGTCTTTGCCTTAGGATGGCCATGCTTGTGTAGGATGTGACAATACTCTCTAGTTAGCATGTCAGATTAGCTGCAGCAAACTATGTGGTTTTCTCCTATAAACAGGTCCAGATCCTGGACCAAACTTGAACCTCTTAAAAACAGCATTTCTCTTAGCTCCAAAGGACTCCCTTTGGGTTGCCAAAATGCCAATCCTCCTGGTTTTCCTGGCAGTCTCCTGGAATCATGCCCTATCTCCTGGAGGATACCTCAGCCAAACTGGGAGATCAGGCAGTGCAGTGGTGCTACGTCAGGCTTCTTACCTGCCTTGATGGCCAGCGCCATCCCCGTGGTTGCTGGTAGAAGGGCAGGAGTTCTCCATGCCCTGCTTCTGCCCCAAATGCCAACTCTGCAGCTCTCATTGGCTGGGAACTGTGGCCAATGGGAGCCTGGAGGGGGGGGTGGTGCTTCCAGGCAGTGGTGTGCGGAGACTCCCTGATCCCCCTTCCTAGGAGCCATTGCCAGAGGGATGTGCTGGTTACTTTTGGGGACTGTCCAAGGTAAGCGCTGCACCTGAACCCCTTGCCCACCTCATTGTCTGCACCTAAACTCCCTCCCAACCCCCTCGTCCAGCTTGGTGAGAGTGAGTAAGGGTTGGAGAGAGCGAGTGACAGAGGGAGGTAAATAGAGTGAACAGGGCTTGGGGCTAGGAGGAGAGGGACATTGGAAAGGGGTGGCGCAAGGTCTTTGGGTTTGTGCAGTTGTGGCCACCCTAAATATCCTCCTGAATAGCCTGAGGCCTTCCTCCGACTGCAGAGTTCTTTTACCCTGGCCCCAAATGAGGCTGGTGGCTCGCCAGTACAAGGCAGTGACTGCCTTGCTCCAGAGGTTCTGGCTTAATACTGCCTTGTCCTTATTTCTCCTGAGCATATTTCTGCTAACATTAAACAATCCCTAAACTTAATCCAGCAGCCTCCTCTCCCGTGAACTGTTCCTTGGGAATGCTGACATGCTCAGTACTATGCTCAAACCCCTTTCTGGCCTCTGTGCTCTGTCACCTCCCTGCAAATCCCAGCTACATTTGCCAAATAATCACTCTCCCATTTCCTATTAACCACAAGGAAAAGGGAGTCAATTTCCTCTGTTCTGCTTTCCTGAAACTCTCACTTATGATTTTTGCCTCTCTCCTCCCTCCGCCCACCCTGGTACCATTTCTTGCTTTCTCCCCTCGTCAGTCAACACTCTTTGCTAATTTGGTAGTTATTTTCTTCACCCCTACAATCTTATGCTTTCAATACACCCAAAGCCAGTGCCCCTGGCAAAACAGCACCATTATAATATTACTTAACGGGCTGCCTGCGTCTTTCCTGGGGGCCTTGGGGACTATCACACTCTGTGCTGCACACTTTCTCTTTCTGAGAGATCTAACACCATCCTGGGACCAGTTCCTTGGAGCCATATTTCTCTTTGTTGTAGAAAAAAATGTTTATTTTTAGTAAATGCTTGTCAGTGTTTCTAACATTGTGCCTCCAGCAACGTGGCCTGGACGGAAGCCACGCAGCAGTCTGACAACCTGTTAGGCAAGTCTCCCTTCAATTAGGCTGCAGCTGTCATTGTGTCTATTCTCAGACTCCTTGTTACATGTTTGCAAATGGCAGAGGCTGCCGTTGAGCTGCTTTTTGCTTTTATTTCTCTTCCTTATCCAGTCAAGAACATTTTATCTCCAGAGCTCCTTGGCTCAGTTCTTGTTCTTGCTTTCTAACCATCACAGCTTTATCCTCCTATGTACATATGTGTATCAAGGTTACTCATCTGTTCCTTTTATAAATCTGGCTCTCTTACCCTAAAGCTCCTTAACTTGAGCCTTTTCATTACTTTTCTGACATGCAACACCAAACACGGGGCTAGATCTTGATACTTTACACTTCATTTTCCACTGTTCTGTTACTTTCTCTAATATATATAGACTAGCTAATCGCCATTTAAATCCAGCATATTAAAATTAAATCGTCCAGAGACACCCTCCTCAGAGGCTGTCTTCCTTCTGCTGGTGTTTGGACTATGGTCCTTTGCATTACATTAGTAGATTCACTGAAACTGGAAAGAGAATCACTGACAACATGCAACCTGTTAGAATTCCCTTTTCTGTGCTCTTCCATTTGCAGTTCCTGTTCTTCTGTAAACCTCATGAAAATTGCTTTAGAATAGATATTTTTGCCAGTTGCTGCTCTCTGCTTGGTGTTCTTTGATGCTAATATTTCATCCACTAATCAAGAGAGCGCAGGCCTGTTAATGCTAGCTAAACTGAACAACAACACTTGGCCTTTCATTTTCTTGTTTCATTTCCCATATGAAATGGGAAGTCAGAACTGGTGTGTTCCAGCAAGATAGCAGAATCATAGAAATGTAGCACCGGAAGGAACCTTCATAGGTCATTTAGTCCAGCCCCCTGCACTGAGGCAGGACGAAGTATTATTTATACCATCTCTGGCAGGTGTACCTCTATCTCAGTGGTGGGCAAATACTGGCCCACACAGGCTGGATCTGATTTACCATGGTTAGCCCCTGGTGGGCCACTGTTGCTGTATTTACCTGACCTCCAAAGGTACAGGTGCTTGCATCACCCTTTGGCTGCAGATCACAGTTTCCAGCCATTTGGAGCTGTGGTAAGTGGCATTCCAGTCTGCACCACTTCTTGCAGCTTCTATTGGCTGGGAATGGTGATATGCAGGCAGTGGGAGCTACAAGCTCCCATATGTGCTGAGGAACAGGTAAATACTGTGGTGGCGGCTTGCCAGGGGCTAACCCTGGTGAACTGCCACATTATTGCCCACCCCTGCTCTAACCTGTTCTTAAAAATCTGTAATGACAACCTTTATAGGCAACTTGTTCTAGTGCTTAACCATCTTTACAGTTAGGAAGTTTATCCTGTGTCTTGTCCGAAGAGGAACAATTTATCACCCTGCTCTTTGTAATGACTTTTACTTGCAGACTGTTATGCCCCCCCCCCCCCTCAATCTTCTCTCCAGATGAAACAAACCCATTTTTTTCAATCTCTATTGTAAATCATGTTTTCATCATTTTTTGTTGCTCTTCTCTGGACTTTCTCCTATTTGTCCCTTTGTTTCCCAGAACATCACACAGGAAGTGTTCTCTTTGACCTGATTAAGAGAAAGATAACAAGATCCTACCCATATATATAAGAAATGTGCATCTGTCTGTCTTTCCATCTGTGAGTCTGTTTGTTTTTAAGGAACTCCTCCTAAATGGTAAGATCTAAGACCACCAAATTTGGCATGCCGTTTCCTCTTATCAAGGTCGGGCGACAATGAAATGTTTTGGAATGGAATTCAGTTGTTTCTCATAAAATGAAAGGAAGGGGTCTGGCAGGAGGGAGTTATACTGCAGAGTGACCACAGGGTGGCAGCAATGGGCCAGAGATGAGGACCGGAACAGCTTTAACCCCATTGGGCCAGAAGGGGGCAGGGGTGGAGAAAGGGACAGCTATCTACTGTATATTTCAGAGAGTCTGTGTGTCTGTCCCCCAACTGCAGCAGCCATGGACAAGTGTTTCTCACCTAGCCCCAAGCTGCTGCAGTGAGAGGAGGCTGAGGGTTGTCCTCTTTCCCCAGGGCAGTCTCCATACTGAACCCCTGATCCCCGGCCCCACTGTAGAGCAATGATTTAAATGAAGCAAAAGAAAATTTATTTGAGTTAAGGACCTGAGCAACACAGAGTAAATCTTCTAGTAGAAATTGGCCTAGCTCAGTCCTTGAACAAAAACATTGAAATCATTTCATTTTCCTTTGGCCCCATACAGCCTAACAATTGTCTCTAGCCTGCTTGCGGTTTTAGGAGACAGAACTGCACTTCTCTGTCACGCATATACTGGAGCAGTTGAGCTGAAACCAGCTCTTGCTGGCTTGGCAACGTCCCTACATTTAGATGTATGGGGACTGATGAAAGGGCATTTTCAGTGGCTGGCCCACAAGTCTGGAATTTACCACTCCTGGTCCCCCCTCCACCAAGCATATTGCAAAGCCCATTTCTGTGCTTAGCTGTTTGCTTGCTGTTGTAGAATATTTGTTATATTTATGGCTTAATTTAGAAGATTTGTCAATTTTTATATTGATCAGTTTATTTTGTGGTGTTTTTCAGAAGTTTTCTAAGGGCGTGATCTAAAGCTCGTTAAGTTTGGGCCAGCAAGAAAATTAGAATGATTCTGTATCCCAGTGGTTAGGGTGCTCTCCTGGGTGGTGAGATGTGCTCATACAAATCCTTGCTCCACATGAGGCATAAAGGGGCACTGAACCTGTTTCCCACTCCTTGGGGAGTGCTCTAGGCACTGCATTAATGGTCAAAAAGATGCCCCCTTCTCCAGTTGTCTTAGGTGTGTTCAAAACCAGAGGCTGCTCTAGATAGTCAGCTGCCCCATTCTCGTAGGCCTGGGTTAGCAGGTTTGGCCTGGCTACCAAATAGCAAGATGTGGGCTTATGTTTTACAGATTATATGAAGGCTTTACCTAGTTTTGGGCTGTGAGGCTTTTGCTTATCACAATGCTCCCCCTGCCCCAGACCAGACCTTGCCCCCATGAGCAGTGTGATGATGCTGGGTGCAAACCCCATCCCGCATGACCGGATGATTATTTTTTAGACCAATCGAGCTGTTTTCTTTGAAATGTAGTGGCTCCTGTGCTGGGCCTCTATCATGGTGCTATCAGCATTCCCAGCAGCAGAAACATAGGTGGCATGTGACTTTAATAGCAGAACTTCTGGGCCTACGAACTGTAGATGACTGCAGGAGTTTTGTGAGTGCGAGTTGCAACTAAATATCGGACCGAGGTGCATAAAATGGCAGTTAGATGCTTGAATCCCCCTTATGAATCCAGTCCTAAATATCAATGGCACTTTTAAAAACATAGGCGCCCAAGTCCCCTGTGTGCTTTTAAAAATGCTACCTACTGTGTTTAAGGCACATATTGGTGATCTGCACTGCAGTTCTTAGGGAAAAAATTGGCCTGAAGTACTGGCAGTTTTTTCAGCTATTTAAGGAACAGTACACTTCACATATAAATAAGACCCCAAGCCCTCCTGCTCCACCACAGAGCTTTTAACTCTTTTGAAATTATAAACACTGTTAGAATAAGCTGCCATCATGTAGACAATGCTTAGATGGCAAGGAAATGCAGTCCATGCAGTATTTATATTACCCCAGTAAACAAAGACGAGTAAAATGTTTTACTTGTTAACATCAGTTTGAAAGAAAGGAAAGGACTATTACAGCACTTGCTTGTAATCATGTCAGCAGTTCTGAACACGTCTGCGTTTGTCACCCTTTCTCTAAGATGTTTCTTATGTTTAATGGCTCGTAACGCTGACTCTGGCTTTGAAGACATAGCACGCAATGTTGTTTCATGATTTGCTTTTTTAAAAGGGCCAGATTCTCTGTGGGCATAAGCAGGTCCTCGTAGTTTTTATGTAGAAATGTTTTTATAGTTACTACCTAAGAAACAATGGGAGGAACATAAATGGGCCTGAGATGAATGCTTTGTGGAACATCGTCTCATTGCCTGGATACTGTACATGGTCAGGTTAACAGGGAAAATCTTTGTAATTAGTTGAAGGCTGTAGGCCAAATACAACCCTAGTGTAACTCCTCTGAAGCCATCAGTCAGATCCAGACTATTAATACTATTCATGCACAATGCACTTGCACTGACATTGATATGTGGGGATTTGGATTATGGAGAAACTTTAGAAAGAGTGAGACTCTTTAACAAAACCCTTTACATGAGAGAAAAGCTACTTCTAAGAGTGATTATTAAGAAGATGTTTAAAGATAGCTTACAAACATAAGGAACGTTAGCTTATTACAGGTGTGGGGAACCTTTTTTTGAGTCGAGGGGCCACAGAAGAAGCTGACCTACAGACGAATCAGTTGGGAGAGACAAAAAACACTATAACCCTCACTGACCTGGCATCCAACTGAGAAGCAGGAAAAAAAAGACACTTCCCTCAAGTTTCAGCCCCATGGTGCGGAGAGGAGCATTGAGGCTCAGGTCTTAACTGCAGGGCTGGATTATCTCTTCTGGGGATGCTGGACTAGTGGGTTTTATGGGGCCACCCCATGCTTTGGGGTGGGACCAAAAATGAGGGGTTCAATATATATGAGGGGGCCACCAGGGAGCAGCCTAAGGGTGAGGTTGTGGGGTCTGGGCAGGAGGGAGGGTGCAGGAGCGGAGTGGAGGTGTGGAGTCTGGGTTGGAGGGTTCAGGGGATTGGGACACTTACCTAGCACAGCTCCTGGGGGATCACAGGTGACTTTGGATGGCTCTGTGTGCTGCAAGAAAGCTCCCTGCAGGCACTTCCCCCCCCATCACTCCCATTGGTCACAATTCCCAGCCAATGGAGGTTACGGGGGTGGAGTCTGCAGGGATCACTTCCCTGTAGTGCACAGAGCTGCTTCCTCCCCCTCGCCAAGCAGCGCCAGCCTTTGGCTGTCTGGCTTACACCACTGAGGGGGAGGCAGGAGTGAGCCCCAAGCCTTGTGGCCAGATCAAAGCAAGATGCGGGCTGGATCGGTCTCTTTCCCTATCTCTGGCTTATTATTTGAGGGGCCCAGTCTCGTTGTCCAGTGACTAGAGCACAGAACTAGGAATTAAGTACTTGGTTCCATTCCCAGCTCTACCACTCACTCGCTTAACCTCTCTGTGCCCCAGTTACCTCTGAAAAATGGGGAAACTGTTTGCCTAGATTATGGGAGCATTGTGAAGCTGAATTAATCTGAGAAAGTAGCTGCAGAAATCCAAGCTGTGGATGTAGCGCAAAATACACAGTCCTGCTACACTGCTGCACATAGTACTTTGTAGTGTATAATTTATTGGATATCAAGTTCATTTCCCATTAAAAAGGCCCTCAGTTAACTATATAGTGTAAGGTCTTCGGGACATGGATCATGCCTTCATATACCTTCATAAAGTACACAATACAGTGGTACCCTCATCTTGATTGGGCCCTTTAAGCATTGCTGCAATTTACATAATATAAATTGTCTTCTGTGTGTCTTTTTTTTTAATTAAATGATACACACACACACACACACACACACACACACACACACACTTGGTTTATTAGTTTCTATTATAAGTTGCTTGTAATGCACTTAATAGCATACATCTGAAACAGATTAATTGATTATATCAGTTAATGTTTCAGATGTATACTATTAAGTACAATACAAGCAACTTATAATAGAAACTAATAAACTAATTGTGTGTGTGTGTAGATATATCATTTAATAAAAAGACATGCTGAAGAGAAGGCAGTGAACAAAACAGCGCTGCATAAAACTAGGTATTCACTTATGGGAAAAAATGTCATGGAAAGCTGTGAGATTATTAGCATTATTATGCATAAGAAATAGGCAAGGAAGATGTTACAAGAGGAGCAGAGACATTATTCAAATATCTTGGAAGACAGACCATTGTTTCTGGTGGAGAGAGAAAAGGCTTCCAAAGGACTAGAGTATCATCTCAAACACTAATTTATAAGGGGACTGAAACTTTAAAAAGTATTTTAGAATTTCTTTGTTATTTATTATTGGAAATTGCCTTTCCCCCAGATGCCTAAATTCTTTGTACTTCACGTTGAACTTAACCATCCTTCAAATGCATCAAGGTTCTTCAGGAAATAGGGGGGCACAGAGCCAGCCCTAGGTTTTGTGGGGGCTTTGTGTGAAGTGAGATATGCTGGGCTCCTGGCAGACACTGATAAGTCACATTGGGCTGAAGGGGAGTTTTGACGATGAGTTGGTTTTAGAAGTTTGTTAGTACAGGTTGGACCTCCCTGGTCTGGCACCCTAGAGGCCTGAGAGGTCCCTGATAAGGGAATTTGTTGGACCAGGGGAGGTCCTCTGCCACTGTCCCCTTCAGCCTGCCGTCCTTCCCTGCCCTGGCCCTTCTTCCAGAATGGCTGCCCAGGCCTCATTGCTGGCACAGTGTCATGCAGCCCTGGCCTCACTGCCACGACACCAGCTCCATTGCTGGGCAACACAAGCCCCTGGCTGAGCTGCCCTAGTCCCAGCTGGGTTGCAGCGGCAGCATTAGCTCCTCTGCCAGTCAGGCATGCTGCCCTGATTGGGCTACCGGCCTGCTTGGCCTCAGCTGGGTTGCCATGGCCCTTGCTCCACTGCCACAACTCTCAACGAGCTTTACTTGCTGGGCTGACTGTGTCCGGCCTTGCTGCCTGCTGGACTGCTGCAGCGCTGGCCCTGCTGCTGGGATGGCATACACGGCTGCCCCAACCCCAACTGGGTTGCTGGGCTGCACCTCCCCTGCTACCACGGCCCCGCTACCGCCACCGGGCTGCCGAAGCCCTAGCCCTGCTACCACCAGCCTCGCCATTTGCAGGGCTTTCGGCTGCTGACCCTCATGTCCCAGGGCTCTCTCATCCAGTAACATTGTTGCCAGACCAGAGTCCCGGTTTAGGGAGGTGTAACCTGTGGAAGAATGCAGGCAAGTTCTGTGAGGGGAATCAGGACTCTGTCACTATGGGACAAAGGAGGTTTGGACCCAAAACTTTTATTTGTTTATTAATTATAGTAGCACTGAGGATCCCTAGTCATACATCAGGACCCTATTGTGCTAGGCCAGCCGTGGCCAACCCGCGGCTCGCGAGCCGCACACGGCTCTTCCTCTCCCCCTCCCCTGGGTGCAGCTCACGAAGCCCCTCCTGTGGCTCATAAAGCTGCCCCAGCGCCCCCAAAAATGGCTCTCTCCTCCCGGCTCCCTGCGCTGACCTGGGCAGGGGAGCCATCCAGCGCAGCCATTAAAGATGTAGAATTAAAGATGGCGTCTGCTGGCGGGAGCCTGATGTGGCCAAAAATCCTCTAAACGTGTTTTCTTAAAGGGGCAGAGCTTTTTTTTCTTTGCTTGACCAAATGCCAATGGGGGGCTTCTTTTATAGGGGCAAAAGGGGCAGTCCTTCCCCCCCCCCCACAGCTCTTCACGCTGGATCCACTGATATCTTGGCTCTTTGCCCAGAATGGGTTGCCCCCGTGCTAGGCAAATGTACAACAGAGAACAAAAAGATGGTCCTTGCCCTACAAAGCTTGCAGTCAGTGGGCATGGGCATGGGCATGTGCACACACAAAAGTGGTTTCTCAGGGCATTAATAAGAGGTGAGGGCCTCCAAAAGCACAGGGCCATTGTCTAGATGGTCCATTCCTGTGGCTAAAATGGGGGTGAGCTTAAGCAGAAAGCATAGATGTTCTCATTTCAGACAAGGAGTTAGCACACTCAGAGCGGGTAGTTGTGTAGTTAAAGTGCAGGATCAGAAAAAGAGGTATAGAGTTCTGTTCCTGCCTCTTCTGAGCAGACATTCCAGTTGAAAATGCCCAACTTGTTCCACTAGCCAAACTAGATTTTGGAACCAAGCAGTATATTTGGTATACTGGGTCTCAGGGCAAGTGAAACTAGTAGAAAGCAACAGAAGCTATTTGAGTCTAACATAGAGTACCTAGCATATGAAGCTATGATTGTAGCATGAGTATATTAGCCTGCACTGAAGTCATTGCCACCGCATCTGCACTACTGTTGTTACTGGACTTTACACTAGGGTTTCCACAATCCTTCTGAATCTTGAATGAGTCATTTAATCACTCTCAGCCTCAATTTCTACATCTGTAAAGTGGGGATAATGAGATTTTCCAAGCATACAGGAGACTTAATTCGTTTGTATTGCCAAGAGATCTGAGATCCTATGATGCAAGGGGCTGTTAAAATCCAAAGGAATACCACAGTATATGAGGTAGTATTAAGAAGGAGCAATTAGTAGACTTGTATTTTAATTTTTTTCTTAGTATGAAAGTTTAAATATCTAAAGGATATTTAACCAGGTGACCCAGAGTCCATTGGTATTAATAATTTGTTAAGCCTTTAAACTGACATTTAGCAAGTATGTTAATTGATATTGCACTAACTAAGGAAAATACCTGTAGTAAGTGCCAATTATCTGCTTCAACATTCCTGGCAATTTGAGTTTGTTAGTAAGAATCTAATTACACTAGTTTATTGCTGATGGAATTACAGGAGGAGTAGATTTCTCTCTTACATACTTAGCAGACCTCAATAAGTGATCCTTAGCAGTCTGTTGCTATTCAATTAACAAGTAATAACTTCCTTAATGAATCTAATTGAAATGCTCATTTGAGTCCAGTACCTAATATAAAGTGCTCAGGGTACTTTTCAGAGTGCTAGTCTTGTTTACTTAACAAGACCAAAATGTGTCTGCTAAGGATAAGGTGGCTATAATGATGAGAACACAGGTGATGCTGGTAAATCCCTGCCTAATATGATCAGTTATAATTTGCCAGGTGAGTTCTAGGCTGTTTACATATCTGAGGAATAAAGAGAGATGTTTGTGATATATATGAGGGTTTAAACTCATAGAAGGAATTCTGTGGCATGAAGTTCTGTTTCTAGCACATTAGCTCTGCCTCTTGCAGACACAGTAGATGTAAAAACACTTGGCATTCCACTGGGATGGAGCTAGGTAGCTAAACCCAGTGTGATGCCTTGGATGTTTTACTTTTTTGTTCTTGTTTTAATTTGAGTCTTTTACATAGTTACTCCCCTCCCCCTTCATGACTGTGCACATTTGGTTTAAGTGACTGTCAGGAATGTGATGCTGAATGTATTTAATGACCACAGTTAAAAGCAAAAGTGGAGATAACCTGGGGCTTATAGACTCCATGTACATATCCAAGAGATCACTTTACCAATGATGTAGTGAGAGTTATTTTGAATTCAGTCTCAGTCCACAAGCATAACCCCAGTGTGTAAAGCTGTCCTAACTGGTCTGCAAAGTCTGGCTGCTATGCAGATAGAGTTTTATTATAAAGGTAGAGGAAAAAATATGCAGAATGTTTGGAAATATTTTGGGGTGACCTTAAGTCACGATGTTCCTTTATAGAGGCAATCTCTTTTGCAGGTTTTACTACACATAAAATAAAACTAGGTGTAGCCACTGTCGTTGTAGCATGTAGAAATGTCTGGTTTCAAAAGCTGCTTTGGGGTTCAAAAGTAAAACTATCTTTGTTCTTTACAATGGGAGTTAGCAGGTGATTAGTCTCTGTGGCCAATAAATTGTTGCCCTCAAAAACTAACAGTTTAGTGCATTTGGAAAAATGACTGCATAGGCAGTAACCTTTTCCCCAAGAATTTTTGGTAGATAGAGTTAGTGTCACAATAACATGATAGACTGTAATAGCTTTATTAGTCTATCATGTCTGTTAGCTACATGCTAATGAGTCCCTTACTCCTCACTGAGTCAAAAGACCTTAATGATCCCTTTACAGCTTTGCTGGTTATTGAAGCAAAAATATGTACATCTTGAAAAAGACTGGGAAATTACACATTAAAAAAATACTTTGACTTTCATGAACTTCCATTTAATTTCCAAGTTTTAATAACTGTATAAAATTAATGCTTTTTGGCCTTCCACAAACTTATGAAATCTGAAAAAATCAGAGTTCTGGCCAGAGTTCTTAGAGCCAACTTTTGAAACATTTGTAGGTTTGAACAGCAACAACAAAGCTCCTAAATGTATTAATATTTAAAAATCTCACCCCTTCTAAAAACCCCACCCACCCCAAAAATAATACACTGAAAACCTTTCAAAACAATTGACAGCTTTGAACAATCCAAACAATGGTTAAACACGTGGGACATTGTAGGCTGTAGGTTGAAAGCCATCCCTTATCTTGGTGTAATGGCTGTTTAGCCTTGGTGATTTTCTCTGGACGAGGAGTGGTTTAGTCAGTTTTCTGTAGATGGGTGCTGTTCTGTCCTGTTGCTGGTGGATTGGTGGTTCTCACCAAGACTGGTGTCCTGATTGGTGGTTCCAGTGGAAAGGCCAAGAATTAAATGGACAAATGGCTGAGGATATTTTCAGAGACCCAAATAGACGTTAGGTGCCCATCTCCTATTGATGGGATGGACAACCTACCACTGGACTAGGGAAGGAAAGATTTAACTGTCTTTCCTGCAGACAGGGCTCATACCAGCAACAGTTACCAGAACTATAAAATTTGGAAGGAGGTTATGAAAATGAAAGAATCAGGCTTCTGTGGACGGCTGCCCTGACAGAGGGACCTTGGGTCTGAGGCAGAGAGGACAGGGCATAGACTGAGTTGCCATTAGCTACTGGCCTTTGGAGCAGCCGTGTAGAGAAGTGGAATTTATTTACAAACAAATGAACAAGATAAAGTCAGCCCCTCTAAAGAGTGTTAGTTTTGTCCAAGTTATTGTTTTGTGGCTTAAAGCAGAAGAGAAAGTCTATAGAAAAGCTAGTAATATGCTGGATTTCAGTATAAACTACTGACCTTTTTTGCCAGTGTGGCATTTGCTGCAAGTTTTCATTAGAAGCCAACATCATGAAGCTGTCTACTTTGTCAGCCAATTTCAGATCAAACAATTTTCCTTCTTCAAACTCACATGAGTGGTTTCTAAGCGGTTTTATTCTGAAATGTGACAAGCACCATATATGTATATTTATATTTTTTTTGGCAATTGCACTTTGTGGCCTACGTGACTCTGACTCTTTGCACTGAGGTTGTTCATAGTGGGCACAGCTAAAGACTTTCAGGATGCTTTCTCCTCCTTCATGTATACACATAAACAGAATTAAAGGGAGTTATTTGTTCCTAGGAAGGAGACAATCTCCTTCAACTAAACATTTCAGCAACACATATACATAATCAGGAACCTGCCTGGTGTCGTAACACAGAGCATACCATTGTGGACAATGGAAATGTAATTTTTAAGATCTTTCCAGACCATCAGCCCCAGTCCTGGAGCAGCTCTGAAATTACATGTGATTTCTTCACAGTTTATTGTAGACAATGCCACTTTAACGATTCACGTGGAGTTGCATTTTAAAATTGGCTCATGTCTCTGGGAACTGAACAATGAAGTTCTATTACAGATGCACACATCATGCATGTTAAAGAGAATTATTGCTGATTGTTGTAAAACTAATAGTCTGTTTCCAAACTCTCCTCAGTCTGGGGAAGAATGGTTCAAAGTAAGGCCTGAAGATGAAGACTTAAACTTTTATGAGAAAAAAGAACTATTCAATATAAAAGATCTCTCATAAAAAATTGGTAAAGCAAAGTGATGATTACAAGAAACTTTATTCCAATTAAAGTTCAAAAATGAAAATTTCATGAATGCTCAAGCAGTTTTGATATATTCAAAAAAGACTTCAAAGTTCTTAAACTATTCATTTTTGCAAAGGGGACACTTTGAAAGGCTCTGATCATTTTAAAAGGTTAAGAGCAGTGATCTGGATATGTAATATCCTGATATATTATATGAACTTATAATTAGAATGGAAGTCCTCTGCAGAATATTGTACTAAAGAATACCCTGATTCCATAAATACTTCTGTGTATGTTTATATGTACTTACCTGATTAGTCTCACTGAGTTCATTTGTCTTAAGTTATATGCATGCATCATTGCTGCCAAAATTATCAATTCAGTATATCTTGTTTTATTATTATACGACATAGATTTATTTTAAACATGTTGACTATTTTAAATTCGTCAGTCAAACCTTCACAAAAAATGTGAAGCTATTCCTTGAATGCATGTAACCAGCAAGTACTTTTGAGGAAATTATGATCTCCTGGATATTTCATGCACAGAAAAGGAAGTTACATTCATGTAATATGTTGATTGTTGTGGTGCACGCACTCAGCTCTGCTCTCAACAATTTTTCCTTACGTGATCATTAATGTTAGAGCTGGGAAATGATTGTAGTCCACGTGACTCACTTAAAAACAAAACCCAGCCCTACATGTCTTGTGAGATGGCTGTTCCATTTCTATCCCAGGTTGTATGTGCTCTAAGAAGTGTCACACACCGGTACAGGAAAAGAACAGTGATCGGTTTAGTTTGCTGTCCTGTTTCTGACCATGGTTAAACCCTAAACTTACAATGCTTCTAAGCCTGATCCTACAAAAGGATCCACTAGTGTGACCCTTTATACCTTTGTACATTAAGGATGTTAAGGAACAGGTATTTTGCTAATCGTGTAGTCGATACAATTTGTATTGACTACATGATTAGTCAATAAGGGGAGGCTCCCTTAGGGACCACTGCGCTTCTGCGGCAGCTCTTACTACGTTTAAAATGCAGAGGTGCAGAGATCCCGTACCCACATGAGCCAGGTCTGCTTGGTCCTGGCTTGCGCTGGATCCAGTAGCTCCTGTGGCCAGCCCCAGCCAATATGAACAGAGGCTGCTTCACAGCAGCAGCCCCTGTAGTGTGTGCAGGGGGCTTCCCGCTGGGACCACCACAGACAGGGGCTGCTTTGCAGTAGCCTCACCTACTCCTCCTCCCCCACTGCCTCTGGTAGAGGAAGGGGGGGGGGGAGGCAGCACTGTGGAGACGGTGCTGGGGGGAACTGGCTCTAAAGCACCAGCTCCTGTTCCCCACCCCCGCTGCCTCTCATACAGAGGCAGAAGCGGGGGGGGGAAGCAAGTAATCGAGTACTCCACTTGACTACCCAATAAGCTTATATTTATTAGGTAGCTGAGTAGTCAACTACTCGCTTACATCCCTATTGTATAGGCTATTGATGTCTGTGGGTCTCTGCCCTGGCACAAGGCTCTGTGCTAGCAGTTTATTTTGCAGGATTGGGACTGTAAGAATTTACTGTATTCGTGCTGTTCAAATTTTCTCCCCAGTAAACCCCGCTCCTGGTTGAGTGATAGTGCCATTTCTGACAATAGCCAGGAAGATTTTTTTTTTCTTCGCCTCCTCCTCAAAGTATTACACAAGATGGAGCAACAAACTATACAAATCTCCCAGGGCAAGCATCAGGAGCAGATGTGCCAATCTGTCGGGGAAAAGTCAGTAGCACCCTAGGAGCCTAGGGGTTTCTCTGACTCTGCCTGGAGGGCCTCCTACAATTGCATATATGTTTTGCTGAGCTACGTCATCTGGATAGCCCCATTATGTGGACCCACTTACCATTTCAAGAAAGAGTTCACAAAGCATGTCTGACTGTAGGAAAAAAGCAAGCAATCAGCTCATAAATCAGGTCATCATATGAATTCAGAAAGCACTAATAAAATCAGCTTCCAATAAATTTCATTTCAGGCAGAGCAGAAACATCCATCAGTCTGTGGTTCAGGACAGATTATAATTTCAGATGTGTGGAAGCATAATGCTGTGGAAGCACAATGCAATATGTCTGAAAAAATTCACAAAGGCGTTTGCAGGCAGGAATGTATGGCAGATAGTGAGAATAGATTCTGGCCCCCCAAGTGGGTAGGTGTTCAGGTTTTTTAAGAATAAAAATCCATCTAGTAAATGCAAGCAAGCAAAAAGCTATTCAAGGGTTTTCAGAATTTGTTTTTATTTTCTTGCTTGCTTTTTTTAATATGAAATCTGAACTGTGCAGACAAACTCAGTTGCCCTTCTAGAAATTCACCTGCTAGTTGAACACCAGATGCTGTGTTTACGGGGCTATTGTGTCTTGATTAATTTTAAAATATTTTTCCATCCCAGGGAATTTGAATATACTTGGGAAACTACTACATGTTCCTTTGCAGGTCCCCGTAACCTTTCGCAGGAAAGGGCCATTTAGTGCAATCTCGTTTCCCTTTATTTAGTTGTAAGAATAAGGCCAGCAGGGCCCAGAATGGGAGAGGGAGGAGAAAGCAGAACTTCATAAAGCAAAAACTTGATTCAAATATGTAAACTTGATATACTTAATATAATGCTTTGATCTGAGGATCTCAAAGCATGATGAAAATGTTAAGCTGATTAAGCCTACTTGGCTAAGGTCACAGAGTGAAGCAGTGGCAAATATGGGACTAGGACAGACAAGTCCCAACTTCTGTCATCTACTCTAGCTCTAAACTTCATTATATGAATGGTTTAAATAAGACATAATTTTCTGACAGCCTTAAATTGCATGGAATTTTGCTGTGTGTAGTTCAAAAGTTGTCTTCCTTCCAACTACATGAACACTAGGGTTACCAGATAGACCCCCACAAAAAACCGGACACACTTGATTGTGGGCGGGGGGGGAGGGACCAGTCGGAAGGGGGCTGGCCGGGAGGAAGGGGGCGGGAAGCAGAGCGGGGGAGGGAGCCGTGGGGCTGGCCGGGAGGAAGGGGGTGGAGGAAGGGGGAGCGGGAAGCAGAGCTGGCGGGGTGGGGGTGCAGCGGTGCTGGCCAGGGGACATCAGGAAGAGGAACCGGCCAGCGGGAAGCAGAGCTGGGGGGTGGTGCAGGGGGGCTGGCCGGGGAAGAGCAGGAGGGGAAGTGGGGGAGAAACGGCTGGCCGGGAAGGGTGGGGGGTGAGCAAATTGGCTGGTGGGGAGTGGGACTGACAGATCCCGGGAACTTGCAGATCCCGGGGCACTGCCTGTCCCGCGCAGGGTCCCGGCGACGCACGAGCGAGGAGGAAGCTTCCCCTCCTCCTCACACTCAACCAACTGAGGGCTCCCGGAGGCAATCGCAGCCCCGCCTCCCAGCTGGGGCTCCCAGCCGCTCCCCCTGCCCACACCAGGCTTCCGTCACGTGTGCAGCCGGAAAAGTCAGAAAATACTGGACATTGCACGTGTCTGGTATTGTCTGATTTTTTTTACCGGACAGAGTGTGCAAATACCGGACTGTCCGGTACAATACCAGACACTTGGGAACCCTAGGTCACTGAACACAGCCTTATTCGTCTGCATTTTATTTTTAAAAAAACACATTTTTCTTTTCTACAGGAAGTTGGGAAAGGGAGACATAAAGGAGAGCAGGAACCTTTTTCTCTTTCTAGTGCTCTCATGCGAAGGGCAATGGGTAAACTTGCAGGACCTTCCTCTGCATTGAGCCCTTGGATTAAACTTTTACTACGTGGACACATGCGTGCCACAATCAGTGCCACATCCACCTAGTTCACTTTCTGGGCAAAGCATCTTTTGTGTTTTAGCTTCAATACCTTAATATATACTTTTTTATTTCTAGACAAATCAAACTGCACTCTAGACACTTAACTCTCTCTTCTGGCAACCACCCATCAACCCTCCCTCCCAACATTCAGGGTCAAGATAACCCCTCCTGCTTATTCTGTTCCCTTCCAAGATAGAGAATATATCTACAACAGCTTTGTCTTCACTGCTAAAAGACAAAGTAATCTGCAGTATATTTTGATCTGGGATGATATACTGGATTCTCTTTTGATTCTTCGTTTACTGATGAAGTTTTGAAAGGATCTTTTTTCAGTTTTTTTAATTTCAGTTCTGAATGAAAGCATTCTCACAGGCTGGTATGGTAGGTTGTGTCAATTATGACATACAGGGTGGCTGCGTCTAGACTGGCAAGTTTTTCCGCAAAAGCAGCCGCTTTTGCACAAAAACTTGCCAGCTGTCTACACTGGCCGCTTGAATTTGCGCAAGAGCACTGATGATCTAATGTAAGATTGTCAGTGTTCTTGCACAAATACTATGATGCTCCCGCTCAGATAAGCCCTCTGCGCAAATGTATTTGCGCAAGAGGGCCAGTGTAGACAGGGGAGGATTGTTTTGCGCAAAAAGCCCCGATGGCGAAAATGGCGATCGGGCTTTCTTGCAAAATCGTGTCTAGACTGGCCACAGATGCTTTGCGCAAAAGCACTTTTGGGCAAAGGCACCGTGCCAATCTAGACGCTCTTTTCCGCAAATGCTTTTAACGGAAAAACTTTTCCGTTAAAAGCATTTGCGGAAAATCATGCCAGTCTAGACGCAGCCGGTATGTCTACACTACGCGCTTATTTCGAAATAAGCAGTTTCAGAATTAAAAACTCCCAAAAGATCTCTTTTGAAATAGCGCGTCTACACAGCAAATGCCCATCAAAATAGCACAGAGCTATTTCGAAATAGAGCAGCCACACTGATTGGCGGCTGAATCGCATTTAAGGCCCTACCCAGAAGCACATCAGGCAAGGCATCAGAATAGCAGTCACTTCCTGCAGCTGCTGCCTGAGGCTAGCTGAGACTCATGCGTAAAGGGACCCCTTGTACAGTCGTGTCTCAGGCTCTTCACCTTTGCCTATCTCTTTGAGGGACAGCAAACTATTTTCACTACATGCTCTGGTTGCCCTTGTGGACGCCACAGCATTCCAGCCCTGGAGCTGAAAGGCAGTCGCTGGCTCTTGGACCTCATGCTGCACCACCTGGTGCAGTTACTGCAGGCTGCCCTCATGGCTCTGCAGGAAATGGACCCGCCGCTCCCTCCGGGACACCTCCTCTCCTTTTTCCACATGTTGCTTATGCAACACGGCCCCTCCTGCCTTCCCCTGCACACTGTGCACCACTGCTTCTGGCAATGGGACACCAGTTCCAACTGGTGGGACTGCATCGTCATGGAGTGGTAGGACGACCAGCAGTGGCCTTCTCCTCATCCGACTAAACCTCGGTGACCGGAACTTCCCCCAAGTGATGGTGGCCTGCTGTATCCTCCACAATATTTGTGAAAATAAGGGAGAGACGTTCCTGCCAGGGTGGGGACAGAGGCTGACCAGCTCACAAGGGCCTTTTGGGCTATGCACATCTGAGAAGCTCTGAGGGAGAGTTTCAGACAAGGATACCTGTGAGACTCTCCCCGCCGGGCCTCCCCATAAGGGGCCTCTGCAGTGCCCCAGTGTGCCTTTCCTCCCACACCCTTCCCTTCCCCTGCCCTCCTTTTCCCCTTTCTCCCCCCCTCTCTCTGCCCTGCTGATAAAATAAACAAGACCTTTCTCGCTGTTGAAAGAATGAACTGTCTGGTTTTTATTTGGGAAATCTAGAACTGGGGTGGTTTTGGGGAAAAAAACCTAGGAAGGGGGAAGGTGAGGCTCAGGGATGGGGTGGGACCGGCACCTGCCTCAGGTGGTCCCACTGCTTTGTATGCAGGCCCTCAGCGGCCACGGGGGTGGTCTAGGGGTAGAAGTCGGAGGGGCAGGAGTGGGCGTGGCGGGGACTTGGGAAGGAGCAGGTGTGGAGAGCAGCGGCTGGACTACTCAATTGCGGTGATCAGGTGGTTGACGGCGGCACTGTATGGGACTGGGGTAGCTCCTGCCAGGTGGTGCGATGCAGCTCCCAGTCAGCAGGATGTTTCTCCAGGTCCATGTCCAACCTCCAGTCCTGCTGCTCCAGAGACTGCTGTAGAGAATTGAGGCAGGTGATGTGTTCCCGCTCAAGGTCCTCATGGGGTTGGCAGCACCTGCAGGTCTCCTGGGGTCAGGAGGCTGGCACAGAAGATGGGGCTTGCACCTCACTCGCAGCTGGTCCAGCTGTGAAGAACAAAGAGAAGGGCAGTCATCCCAGGAGACACTGTGCCTGAAGCCTCGCCCTCATCTCTGAGCCAACACCAAAAGGTCTCAAGTCAGACAAAGGCGATATGCTTTGAGCACGGCCATCTGAGGCCTGGACAGTGGGCCTTTTCCTGCAGGGGCACAGATGTCCCAGGGGGGAGCCTCGCTATGCCTCAAGGGCAAGCAGGCATGGGAAGGTGACAGTCAGGACAGGAGCCTGTGGGTGGGAGAGGGGTGATGGGCCAGTTCAGCTTCCCTGCAGGCCGTGCACGTGCTGGATCTAGCAGTGGTGGCGTCCCACAGAGAGGACTTTTATCCCTGCCCACTGGAGGGGGGGGAAGGTGTTGAGGGAGGTGTGTGTGAATGGCAGATGCTGCTTGCTGGAGAGGGTGCTACTGGGGTCCCCTCCAATTCCTCCTCCTCCCGGCAGGTTCCCCTGGCAGGGGCTCCATGTGCTCTTCTTCAGGTGACCTGAAGAAGTGGGTTGTGCCCACAAAAGCTCACGATACCATCTACATGTTTTGTTAGTCTTTAAGGTGCTACTAGTCTATTTGTTGTTTTTTAAGTTTTTCCTCTTACAGACTAACTTGGCTACCCCTCTGAAGTATTTTGAAATAAACGTTATTCCTCGTGAAATGAGGGTTACAGATTTCAGAATAAGAAGCTCGTTATTTTGAAATGATTTCAAACTAACAGGCTTGCTGTTGTAGATGCTCACCTTGTTGCTTTGAAATAATGTTAATTATTTTGAAACAATGCTGCCATGTAGACATGTCCTAGGAGTGTCCGTACTGATGAACTATTGTGTAATATACTAATAAAAGACAAATTATTCTGGGAAATGTGTAAAGCTTCAATATAAAAATGTGTGGACTATGGTGATGGGTATAGAAGGCTTGGAGATAGCATAAACAAAATTATTTTGGGAACAAAAACATCCTACTGTGTGGAACGAAATGTATTTTAGGGGTTGAGTCAATGATTCCTGGTCATTTTGTACCATTACTGTCTGACTGAGAATTATTCAGTTTCAGCAATGGCGAAATGTAATTACGTTGAGAAAAATGAGGGAAATGAAAGTTACAAATTAAATACAGATTTAAATGTGCAGGAGCTAAAATGGGCTACAAATAAATCTAACTTTGTTTTTGGTCTGGAAAATATATATGGATTATCAAGTTTTCATCCTGTGGCTAACAGAAAACATGTTTTTAGTAAAACTTTCAGGTGCGACTCCTTTGGTATATCTTGTACAGTAAGTACAGGTTACTAATGATCTGAAAAAGAAACTCATGAACAAAAATGTTTTGTAATTACTTAAAAGTTAATTGTATTAATAAAAGAATACTGAAATTTGCTTTATTAACTTGCCCTGCTTATTTTTAAATTAACCATGATGTTGGTACATTCAACTGTATGGTTTAAAGGATGTGCATTGTTGTATATAGTTCTGCCAGTTTTATACCAGTCCCAAATGCAAACAACAGTAAACTGCATCGGTTACTGAGGGAAGTGCTGATACTTGATGATGGTTTTTCTGGAACTTCTGACAGTTTATTATCTGTGAAGGGGGGAAAGTGTCCAACTTAATAGTGTGCTGCATTTGCATAAGGGATGGAACAGAGAAGGGTTACCAGACACTAAAGAGAAAGATTTACAGGAAGCAAATCTGCCAGCTTGTAAACATGAAATCAAGTTCCATTATAGATTTTAGAAGGGAGTGTTGTGTGTTTTTTTGAATTAAAATGCATCTGAGTAATGAATCATATGGACTAATCAGAGACAATATTACATTTTTCCCTCCCCACACCAATCGTTTTGATGGTTTATTTTTAACTCCGGAGTCTAACACTTGTCTGCGTAAGGCTCTGAAGAGCCTTCATGTCAGCATTAGACTGTTATAAAAACAGAAGTACACCTGTGTACTATACAATCAATCTTTTGCCATCTGCATGATACCCTACTGCTGATGAGGGGATGTCTGTGGTTTCTTAATGAAGCTATTAAAAATAAGTAGTATTGTCTTATTTATTTAAAAGAAGGGAAAACATGTTATAAATATGTTCAATAACAAAAAAAGTAAAAAATTCAGTAGAGTTGAATATTTTATTTTTACTTTACATGCGGTGTTAAAAACCCAAAGAACATATTATTTACACATCCACAATACAAGTTTACAAGATATCTATACATGTTAAAGTACTCTGTGGTATAGAGCAGCTTCATTTTTAGGGTTACTTTTTATGCCGTACCATTAAAAAAGATACAATCTGCGTTTACCTTTGCACAAATGGATAAAGCATCTTTTGTATTATTAAATTAACAGAATGACTAGGTTGAATGTTAGAAATTTCAACATAAATACTGATAGAACTCACATTACCATCTACAAGGCAGCACAATGTTACAGAAAGTTATCAGGATTCATATCAGGGTTCACATACATTTATGTTTCAGTTCCACACAAGTCTGTATTAATTAATATTTGTAAAGTGATTTCAAATCCGTTTTTGTCATTTGGAGACTCAGTAGATTTTGGTTTTTTGTTATTAATCTGTACTGTTTTAGTTGCGAGACTGAAATGTTTAAGAAAAGAGATCACAGGATTTTGGATCCAAAGGTCTCAGGAAATAAAAGTTCCTTACCAAAAACAGCCTTCGTGTGAAGAGGAAATAAAAAAAGGAATAATTTCTATTCTTTATTCTATGTTCTGTAACAGTGATCTACTTTTCAGACTAACCTTTTCTCTTCCTCTGATATGGAATATAAATCTTCATTGTTTCAGAAACCGACTGAAGTTATTTGTCTTACTAGTTAACGAGTATTCCTCTGCCATGGTTATTTCTACAGTTATGTTCAATAAACAATATGGCAGAGTGTAGTCTGCAAGCTAAAACAGCCATCTGTGTTGAACATTAACCTGCAAGTGGATACTGTAAAACCTACTGAACAACTTACACAACTTTAGCAGGTGTTCCATTACCTTAGAAACCTTACTTGATTTCACATTATAACTGATCAGTGGAATGTTTATCATGGCAAGGTGATTTAATACTGCTGTCTTCTTGATTTATCGGCTGCCTTTGTTTACCATTAATTTATTCTTGCTTTTTAATCTTTTTTGGGTGCTTGTTAAGAGAGTTACAACTGGCACTGAGGAAATATGTGCTATACGGAGGACACTTGATTCTTAGTACTTTTATCATTCGCGTGAATAAGGCACAAAATGCACAGATTCAGGTAAACTCACACATAATATGTACAGAATATCGTCATTACCTGCATGACTTTGGAGAAAATACTTACATTACACAACATAAACAAATTGATTGCACTACAGTTGAGTTTTCACAGACTGCTTCTGCCAGGCCAATTAGTGCTTCTTCCTTGATATTGATTAGGGTCTATCAGAGTGTAAGATGTTATTAAAAGCAACAAAAAGGTAACCTTTTATTATACAGGCAGTGCCTAGTGTGTTCTAAATTATTAGCTGCCCTCGCTGAGAATTACAGGGGCTCAAATTCACAGTGGCCAGGTATTTAATGGAGGAACTGTGGAAGTACAGTGAGATTCCCCACATCCCTCCCCCCCACACACACACTAGATTTGAAATGCACAGATTTGAATTAATAGCAGCATCATGTTATTTTAGAATTAACACAAGTGTATGCTTTCACTGGATTACTAATTCAGCAATTTATAGAATCTGGAATGCTGACTGAGATGCACAGTTCATCTTTAGCTGTCTCCAAACTGAACCCAATGGACTGCAGAAGGAAGAGAGTCATTTGTTCAGTCATGATCAATGTAAACAATTCTACAGCATAATAGATGCGATGGCAATCTACGTACAACCTAGTGTGTACAGTACACACACACACACACCCACACACGCACATACAGAGCTTTATCCATGGCATAAACAAAATGCCAAACATAGAAACAAACAATGCTACTGTTGGGCCAGAGACTGAATTTCAGCAAATTGCTTATTAACCCAGGTATTCATTGAGACATTACCATTTTCCGACATTTGTGCAAGAGGCAAGGTGAATGCATACATACTAAAATGTTCACATTTAATGGGAAGACCACGTGTAACGGCAGTCTAAAATGGAACCCATTTTCAAGTAATTGCTTACAGATTTTTCCAAGTACTTTATCAGTTAGTTAGAATAAAGGAGCCCCACTCCCATTGTGCTACATGTCTCCTTAGCTCCAAACAAAAGAAATGTAATGACCAGCACCTTCCTTTGTTTATTTTAGCAAGTCTTGCTGTAGCAATGTGTGGCAAGACATAGATGTTGCTGAAGTAAAGACAGTTTCTTTGGCCACTTTGTTCTCTTTAATTATAAGCAAATCTCTGTCTTATGTCTCTCCCACAACATCATCCCACAACCTGTACAGGTCAATACCACATACTAATCGAATATACAAGTCCTAGTAGCTGTATTTATTCAGTGGTCTGACTGAAGTTGTTTGAGGAACAAATGAGGGTTTTGGTGGCACATCAGGTTTTAAGGATGGTGTCCTCTTTATCCCTGTGCGAGGAAGGGTTCCATTGCTTGTGTAACTGCTTTGTCTGGATAAAGAAGGCTGTAGATGAACACTGACCGGCGTCCCTTGCATGTAGTCCATCTTTGTGCCTGTAGCAGGAGGCATGTACCCTCCACGGGTAATACTAGGCTGTCTGGATAACAAAACACCATTTGGTGAGTTTAAGTTTTTAGGAAGGGCAGATATTGAATGCCTTTGTGAAGAATTTTTGTGATAGCCCCTTTGTCTGTCTAAAGAAGTCATTGGTACTGCTGGGGTGGTAGGGACATCCACCCGTTTTGTTGGACTATTTCTTGGAAGAGTAGATGGAGGAGAGTATAAAGATGCCTCCCTGTTAGGAACTTTAGGTGGAATCTCAGACATATTTCCCATTGGATCCAGCATTAAAGTCTGGTGAGCCACTTGAATGTCTCCCATAATTGATTTGGGATTATTAGGAGTTTCATTTAAATGTTTCAGAAAATCATTCAAGGTGTTCCTGGAATCAACAGATTTCCGGTGGTCTCTTTTGCTTGATGGTTTTGTAAGTGGATGCTCAATATTTTGCATCTTTTTGTCGGCTTTATGTGCATTAGAATTTGAGAATGACATATTGTAGTCATGGGTAGCATTGGGAAGAACAATAGCACTGGGAATATGTCCATGACTTAATGGAGAATGGGGCGGAGGACTAGAAGGAAAAAACTGAGGGCTTTTAAGAGGGGTTTCTTTTCTTGAAGTATTGAGGTTGCTATGTGCCTTGTCTGACTGACTCTTCATCACCTGCAGTGTCTTTTGTTGCAGTACTGGTGTGGATTCAGGAGTAGGAAGTGCAGCTAATTCTGGAGGCTGACCTCTGTGGTCCATTATCATGGATTTTGTATCACCATTTGGTGGCAGTTCTTTTCTGCTACTCAACAGATTTGTGTACAGTTTTGGTGAATCAATGTTTTGCTGATATTCTTTGATGGGACTATCAAATAGCCCATTTAGTTTAGCAAAACTTCCACTGGAGTCGGTACAGGACTGAGCAGATTCTGCATCTTTGTGTATTTTTCTGGATTTCCGTACAAATAAATCTCGGTAGCAATAAACTGCCACTCCTGCAAGAAAGGCTCCCAGTACAAAAGCAGCAAAGACACAAGTGATCAGGACGTTCATGTGTACCATTTGGTTGGAATCTCCTGCCTGTACTTCCCACCTTACACCTGCAACAAACATATGTGGTACATTAAAATAATGTAGGTCACACTCACATGATCCAAAACAACGGCTGCCTGCCTTGATGAAGGACAAGGATATATAATTAGATGAGTGTTTGTTAACATACTTAGTCTGGATTCTATCCTCTCTCACGCTGGAGTGTGTACATTTTCTAAAATAAAAGTTACTGTGCTAGTATTGAGTACTACAAATGGAAACTCTCCATTTCATCTACAAATGAGAAAAGCCTGCCAGCATTCCACTACCCAAATTATATTTAGTTATATACTGTTTTGGTCTAGTGTCTATCCTTACCCACAAATATCCTTTAAGGCTCACAAATGGTGGTTTGTATGTTATTAGTATTAACAATTTCTGCTGGAAAATTGGGGTTAGAAGGTGCTACTCTGCCAGACTGCAATTAATAACTCATGGAAGAATATTTCTCTCAATTTCTTACCCAACTCATAAATCAAAAGAGAGATAGGATTATGCAAATGTTATGTAAGACTGAATAATGTACATATTGTAGTGTTTATAAGCATGTTCTTACTGTGCAAAACACATGAACTAATACATTTATACTCTGCTATCCTTAGAGAACCATACTCTGAATGATTATTTACTTTTTTCAATTCAAGATTACACTATTTTATTTATGTATCTTACTGTTTTTTTCTTATGTACTTGGTAATGAGCATTCCAAACTGCATATCATTTAAAAATATAAGGTTAATAAAAAGTATTAGAGTTTGTTAAAATCTAGAAGAAGAATGAATATTATATTAGTATACTTCACATATCATAGTATCTGTTTTTTAATTCTTTATTTTTAAATCACCCACAGTCATCTTGCAATTAAGACAATGTTAGTTTCTAGAAGTAACTCTGTTAACTATACCCGGGGAAGGTAAAATGAAGAAGAGTTGAGAGTATGGGAACATATTTAGAGCCCAGTGTGGATACAAAATTTGTATCCATAGCCACATCCATATCTTCAAAAATCAGCCGCAAACATCTGTGGATTTGAAGGGCTCTAAACATATTGACTTGTTTTTAGAGGTAAAGCCTTCAAATATTGTTAATGTTCAGGGTTATAGGTTTTAATGGTGTTGTGCAGAAGAGAAAAGGAAAGATTCACTAATAGAAATGTCACAGAATGTGAATAAGAAATGAGCAAATTAGAACAAAAACATATTAACTTAAAGCAAATAATACTGAAAACAACCGAAAGACATTAAAATGACAAATGTACTGCCATAATGGCTGATGGGAAACCTGATATATTTGGGTGACTTGTAGAATTGAGGATCTTCCCTTGGCTTGTGACTTTTTCATTAAATACAGAATTTTGCAAATATATCAGTCACCAAGATAGTCTATGTACCAGTACAAATTTAAGTTGAAGTTTTGGCAGTTGTTGATTGTAATACTTTTTGCCAATCTGAAATGTTTGTTTCTGTAATAACCTATGCAAAGTTTAACTTGATTGAAAGGAGGCAAGGCAATTGATGGATTGTATATAATCTATAAATCAGACTTTACAATATGTTCTTAGTTTTCAGATGAGTAGGGAACGTGTATTGGGAAACTACACACAGCTGTCTGTGTGCAAGTGTACATGCTCCACTCGCCAATGTATAATTTCAGCCAATTGAATCTCAAAGTTGACCTGCATTCCTTGCAAACCCACTGAACTGAATGGGAGTTTTGGGTGTTCAACAAGTATAACATTGGACCTCATCTGAGCAGTTTTGTCCACATACAAATGGGCTGTTACTCTGCACTTTAGACATTAGCCAATACATAAAGGCACTGTGTGCTTGGCTGAGAGGACCAGCAGTCTCATCCAAACTCTAGAGCTACTTTTGTTTTATAGCCCATTGAAATATTTTTCAGTTCACTGGCCATTCTAAAAGATTGTTTTGGATCATCCTAAAAATTTTTTCAAAAATTTTCGTAAACCAAAAGGTAAAAGAAAAAAATGTTGTGTTTTTAACGTGCACATTTTAAAACACAAAGTACATTTTACATCAAAAAGTTGTTTCAAATTGAAAAATCAAAATGTTTCATTTCCAAAATGTAGAAACAAATGTTTTGCTTTTGTTTTCAGTTTTGTTTGTTTTGGTTTATTTAACCAGAGTTCAGTGAAATCAATGTGAAAAATATTTTGGTTGATCTGAATCTGCTTCTTTTAGCAACAGTTTCAGCAGAAATATTTCGCTCAGCTCTAGTAACCAGTCACCTGATGGGTAAGTGAGTAACGTAAGGTTTGAATTTATATTTGCCATGCACCCAGAATTCCTGCTGACTTCAGCTGGAGTTTTGCAAACTATGAACTTCACTTTGCCCACATGCATCAAATGGGCAAGAGGACTATGATTGCACCTTCCGTATGTTCACAGGAAATAGAGTAAAACATACTTGTCCCAGCATTTTCAAAATTCTAACAATGCTTATCAGGTTTCCATTCAGCTGTAATGCATTCCCTAGTAAGGCCTTACCCTTTGGGACACCTGATAATGGATCAGAATTATCAGATGTGTTTGGGTCATCTTGAACTACAAATTTCCGAGAGCCAGTCACTTTAGGTTTCCAGGAACCAGTCACTTTAGGTGCTATAACTGGGATACTTGCCATTGTGGTAATGGAAGCTGTGGATAACTCCATGTCTGTGATGGCAAACAGATTTTTATTAATGTGTATTACAAACAGGCTTTCCTCACGGTTTTGTGGTATTTCTAAATTATAGCTCAAGAAGGCATTTAATGGGAGTTAGATATTAGGGCAATATATGACCTATATTTTACAGAAGTGCATACGGCTGCCAAAAATCAGATTAAAAGTACAAATTATACATTAAAGCTGTAATTCAAAAACCAGGAAAATCAAACGGAAGGTAGTGGGGAAGATATGAGCAACTGAAGGAGTGGGGGAAAAGCACAACTTATTCTACTTTATTGCTGTATTGCTTACTATTAGACAAGCTGGTTCATTGTCTTAAAAATCTCTAAAAAGATATGTATTAGTGACCTTGTGAGAGGCCAAAATGCTAAATATTCCTGGGAAACCAGATCAGCTCCATTAGAGCTGATACACATTTTTTACCTCTTATATTGTAATGGCTCCTAGGGAATATGCTATCTAGATCCTTCTTAGTAATGAATTTAGTGTATAAAGTCATTATGGCCTATGTGGTAATGCTCATGAGCAGCAAACCTATTAAGTCTAATAGTCTACACTGAGCCTACTGTGTAGGTGCAAATCCTTGATTTATGTGCACAGGGCTCGACAGATTTATCCATGTGTGCCTGCAACTAGGGATTGCCTTGAAAGAGTAAGCACTTAAATATGAGCTAATTCAGGGCTCACACATCAGGTTATGTCTGTCTTTAAAAAAATCAGACTGAAAGTTGAAGTAAACTTTCATGTGAGTAAAGCAGCACTTTAGTGATATGCCTGTCACCCTCCCCCATATTTACACACACAATTATAGTATGGGAAATAAAATCTGCAAACTATTTATCCAACACAGTTCCCTTCCTTGTTGAGCTACAGGAACAAATACCATGAGAAACCAAATGTTGTTGCATTCCCACAATTTAAACAGCCAAACAGATTTCCTTCAGATTTGTCAAACAAGAATGTCCCCTAGAGCCGAACCCCTAGAGCGCAAGTTTCAGTTTGGAACAAATTCTGGAAAATAATGGCTGCCTCTGTTGAAACGGATAAAGGTTTTACTACTGAGTTCAATACAGCAACATTGGCTCCTATGTTCCTGGAAATTAGGGATTTGCAATAAAAATGCTGTGGAAAAAATGCTGAAAGGGTATGAAGGTCCTAGGACAACACTGCACCAAAGTTTCTATTCCAGTATGTGTCTGTTCTAGCCCGTTGTGCTATACCGTTTGTGATGTTAAATGACGAACATTAGCATAGCTATCAAAACATTTCCAAAACACAGAAATACACATTTTAGAAAATGTGTATTTGCTTGATACGATTGGGGAAGGGGGAAAGAGAAAAAGGAAGATGATGAGATTTTTGCCATCCATCTATTAGAAATGATGGAGAGGGGCATTCACAAATGCATGGGGGAGGAAAGAGTAAAGCTGAGTGGACTTTCGTGCAGTGAAGATGTCGTCTATGTTAATCAGGCTCTTGAATAAAGGATGTGTCTCAATAAATAATGAGCTGTTAACATGCGGCTACACAGGGTGAAGTGCTGAGCAAGAGTCCAGCTAGGTTTACTATCAGTGGGAACATGAGTAAAAGCACAAAAATGAAGACTTGTCACCTGCGCAAAAGGAAGGGAAAAAAGGGCTGAAAATGCTGAACTGAAGGAAAGAAAAGGTCATTAATTCAAAAAAATTAAAAAAAACTAACCAGATGTTGGGTCGCCAAATATTTTGTAATCTGGTGTAGTTGTAGTAGGCAAAATTTCTAAAAGAATTAAAGGAACAAGTAATCAGTGAAAAGTAACCAAAAGAAAGCAAAAGATTTAAGACCTGAGTAACTGAAAATAAAAAAGAAAATACGATCTGTTACAAAAAAGGGAAATTGTTCAATACCTTGCAGCTCTCTGGAGTCGATAGCAAAGTGGGGGGGAAGTACAGAGGAAGAGGTAAAACATCTCTGCCATCCCTGCCGAAATAGCTCAGCTTTGTGACTATTCGTGGTAACACTATGTGGCGCGTGCAGTGTGTCACTGAATAGATCATCATAAATTTAACATCCACAGTGAAGCGTGGCCACAAACTCCTGTTGACACATTATAAATTAAAAGCAGTGACTGTGTCTTACCATGGCAGTCCCCAAGCTGTCCTGTATTGCCGTATTCTACATCTTGCTCATATCCTCCAGTGCTGTGGTTGTATGAAACAAACAAAGAGAACCTGCAATTAATAGCATTAGCAGGGAAACAAATGATTTTCTTCTGAAAGCATAAACCAGACACACATTTGTTCAGCAATTTTAGGGAAAAGGGGAGTTGTATGATAGCGGAAAGACTCTATATTACATATAAAAATTATGTACAGGCTTTACAATTTTAAGGACTTACACTAAGCAATTAAGTTCTCACAATAATTGTTAACTTTTATATATAAGGACAACCATTTTTCTTTGCTGTTATATCCATACAACTAGAACTGTATCAACTGGAGTTGTGCATGCCTATCTAAAGATAATATTGACCCATTATAAATATCACATCTAATATTACAATTGCTAATGAAATGTACTTCATGAGCCTGATTTTGCAAAATGCCCTTGGAAAGGTACAGATGGGCTATGGAAAAGTCATACACACTTTCTACTATAAAATATATCTTTTCACCTTTGTAAAAATCAAGTGAGCAAATTTCACTCAAACAGTCCAAGAAAGTGAGACAATTTAAGCTGTAGAGGAGACTTTTTCCCCATCTATCTATGAGACTATGAAAATAAGTAAAGGACTAATTCAAGTTTAAATGTATTCTTGATTGTTGTGGTAACAATAATATAATCTCTTTGCTAAACAGATAATGTTTATGATCAGTAATTTGTCTGCATCATGTTCCAGGTAACCCTTCCTATAGGTCTGATTGGCCTTACAGAGGTAAAATGAACATTGAAATCAAAATCTTCCCTAAGTGAAGATACAGAATTGGACCAGAATTTAGCATTCTGTTTCTTACATATACAAAGAGAAATGTATTTATAGAGCATTAAAAAAAGAGATTTAATGAATGAGTGTATGTACACTTATATAACCTACTATAGATACATTGGGTTGATATTAAAAATAGCACTTACAACATGCTAGGTTTCACTCTTCCGCACACCCCCTGATCTAGCCAGCCACAATAAGGATCTCGGGAAGCAATACAAGACCTGTGCAAGATCAAACCAGAGAAAATAATGGTTTTCTTCCAGCACCAGAAATTTCTTTGCTTTTGCTTTATGGGAGAGTTCAGGAGGGTAGGCTTACTTTTTACATGATCCATGACGCTCACAGCGACTGAGGGGAATTCTAATCACACAACTGGAGAAGGCCACAAATAGAGCATGATGTTCTTTATCTAACTGAAGGGAAATGACTTTTCTGTCCTCTTCACTCTCTGAATTACACCTGTTTGGTAAGAGTAATGTGAAATAGTTATTAATATAAACCAGAGTAGCTTGTGTAAAGCTTGCACTGGAAACATTTTTGATTTGTCAGTCAATTACAGCTGTGTAGGATCTGAAAATTATTCTCAACAACTACTATTGCTTGGACATTGTAACGATGAGCACCCTAGAAATGCTTACACATCAGTGTAATTTAATCTACTTTTAAACCATACAACCTAAGGATTACCAAAGCTGTTTTTTTGGTCCCAGACCTGCAGCTGGGTGACAAGTTCTGTGATCCAGGTAGGAAAGCTCTAAATCCACAGGTTTTGTGTTCTTCCTGTGTTGAATATACCTGTCATACAGCAGACTCTAAAAATCTGTGCTTGGTCCATTTGGAATTTAAATGGAACACTTCACATGGCACTACCCAAATTCTTTGCTTACAAAACAAACAATCTTTATTTCATTAGTGATTATTTTATTTACCACTGAACACTCAAATTCTTTAAATGACTTCCTTAGCTAAGGTAATAGTGTATAGTACTGGTGTTTGGTATCAAGCAGCTGATGTAATTTATCCTAAACAGCATGGAATGAAAATGTTCTCTGCTACCCACGAAATGGTATGTACTAAAATATTTTCAGGTTATTCAGCAGCATATCTCCTCCATAAATAGTGGGAGTGAGGAGCTTGATGAGAAAGTGTTTAAAAAAAAAAAAGAGAAACACCACTACTTGTTAGCCAGCAAGAAAAAAATGACACAGTGAGAAACACACTGGAATATCTTTGATATTCTGGACAGCAGTTCTCGCAAAATAATACCTACTTTGCATGATTATAAGCATCAATCTCTTCCAGTAATACGCTGTCATTCAAAGAAAAAGGTCTCGTCTTTGCCAAGATCTTAAGTATCACTCCTGCTTCAGAGCCAACAAATATGACTGTGTAGTTTTGATAGGGTCCAGCTGAATGGTCGACAGCAACTGCAGTCAATCGGTATCTACAAAAACCAAAAGGTACATAGTTATTCAGGCCTGGGCTACACTGAAGGGGAAGGTTGACTTAAGATATGCAACTCCAGCTACGTTATTTACATAGCTGGAGTCGATGCATCTTAAATCACCGTCTACACTGCAGGAGATCAATGGGAGCAAATGCTCCTGTCATCTTCCCCTACTCCTTGTGAGGAGCAGGTCTACTGGCACCAATGGGGGCACCCTCTGAGTTCAAATTAATGCGTCTTCAGTAGACTCACTAACTCGAACCCTAGAAGATTGACCATGGCAGCGTCATTCGTTGCATAGCCTCAGAAGAATGTTTCTTTTTTTAATGTACAGGGGTAATTTATTTTACTAAGATGACATACCTGACCCGTGTCTTTGTGAACCAGGGCTCCTCAATGACTGATGGAACGGCAGAATCCATCAGTGGATGGGATTTGATGAAGGATAAAGTTTCATCTGGGAAATCAATGGAGGTTTTGTAAGCCTCTGCCAGACCATGTTTTGCACAGCAGCCAGGTCTGAAAGGAAAGCAACATTTTTTTCTCTCTCAGTATTTTAAGTTAATGAGAAAGGGTAAGCATCTTGAAAGAGCAGGGCAGGCTGCCGATGAGAATACTTAAGGTCCAAGACAAAGCCGCTGCTTCAGTTTGACATGACTAGTTTCTCCAATGTGTCAATGATTTAAAGGTAGCAATTTACAGGAATAATATTATTGTGTCATGAGCAAGAATCGTTTACCTTGGCTTTGGTACTTTGTCTTCAGGTACAGCTGTCCAAACAGAGTCTGGAGTCTTTTGTTCTTTAAATCTTCCTTTGAACACTTTCTCAATGTCATCCATGCTGAAAGCACACACTGCTGAACCAGGGATGCTGTAAAATAAAATAATAATAAAAAAGCTAGCACTATTGTAGTCTGAATTCTTGCAACAATCCTAGTTGTAACAGGGAACTGGAGAGCTTCTTTTGATGTTAGGTTGCTCATCTCTCACCTGTTAAGCTGTGTGGTGAATACACCGACAACAGTAGGCACTCCATTGATTTCTATTATGTCTGTGATTGACTGCAGAACATCAAAGTAGAAAAATGAATCCCCAGGAACAGAACAGTTGAGTCGAGCTTTTAGAAATGAAGTCCAGTGTTTTTCCAGTACTCTTTGGGAGCCTCCCATGTCATTTTTGCATATGCGTGCCACACGGGAATACACAGCCTATACAGGGCACAGAAGGTAAAGAGGAAACTGGATTATGAAATGCTATGAAAAGTACCCCCATTTTCCAAGGATCATTTTGTTAACAGGAACGTTGCAGCTACATAGCTGCTTTTCTGAGTCTGTACAGAAAGAAAGAAAGCAAAGAACATTTAGCTGCTAGTGCATAAGCATTTTAATGCATCATTGAGCCAACACAACACTCCTAGTCTTGCCTTCACCTTTTTTCAAAATCATATTGTTAGTGAGATTTATAGACTTTAATTAACCATGTGTAAATGGTTTAGTAATTTACTACAGAATATCCTTCAATGGGGAAGCAGAAGTATCATATGCTGCATTAGTATGACTAAAATATTCATTATCTAGCGGCATCAGGTAGCCACCTTTTGACCCTCCCCACTTTTTATAAACAGCAGGCAAAAACAGAATATCTGCTAATTTCCTGAATTAAGGAAATGGCAGCACTAAAGGGTACCTGTGGAGAATTTTGTTAACAAGACAGGGTGAATGCAAAAAGCTTTAAGGCTCAAGATATCACATTATACTTTGTTCTGCTTTTTCTGACATTTCTGTATGAAAAAACTTTATGTAAATGATCTTAGTTGTTGAAGCTATTTACCATGACAACTATATCTCACCCTCATAAGATTTTTGATACTTCATAGCTGATTGTGACATACTGACTTTATATACCTACCTTGCCTAAATTATTATGCTCTACTGCAATTTCTCGAAAGAAGAAATAAACATAGTTGCCATAGTCTATGGCATGGAGGAAATGTGGTTCTGCAAGAAAGAATGAAGAGAAAGCTGTTTACCTAAAATAACCATTCAATAAGTATAAGACACTGCCTGCTCTGCATGACTTAAAGGCTTTCCCTTGGTTACATACCAACTAAAGTGAACTCCAATATTCAAGACACTTTAGGAAGTCCAAATATGGGTGCATTCAAGCTTAAATGAACTTGTAGTCTTTAATGTCAGCTAATGGACTGTAAAAAGGCCTCAAAGGAATTGTATTACAGTGAAGGTCTTTGTTACTATAGATTCATTCATTAACCTATTTAACTGGGAGTGGGGGAGAACCCTTACATTTTAAACAAAGATTGTGCTTTATCAGCAAAATGTTGCTTTCTTATCATTTTGATCTTGCTATACCAAACATTGCATGTACATTAACAGTGTTTATATAGAAACAGACTGGCTATGATACACTTAATCCAGAAGGCCAATAAAATTACATATGTCACTTGGGAAAGTAATTTTTTCAAAATTACCTTTTATCCATTTAGAATCATATTTTATTGTTCTTAGGGCAGATCCATCTCCCATGCTGCGGTAAATAACAGCATCGCTTGCCAGAAAATCTGCTACTGTTGCTGAATACAATTTTCCATCTAAAACAACAGTCAAAATGTGGTATTAATGGGCCATTAATAATACATAGTATTCTTACTAGCCTATAATCTTCTCTCTCTGTACTGCCACACTCCCAAAAATTACTCTAACCCATATTTTAACAATTTAGTTTCTAATCCTTTTGAGGTGCTTTTCTCAAATCTTCAAATCTGAGGCACTGTGACACCTGCAGCTTCTCTGTGCTCTCTTTTACAGCCCTCTGGCACCTTCTGCATCATTAATCAAAAGTTCTTACCAGCAAAGAGGGCAACGTTGGTTTGTCTGGCATCAAATGGGCATCTTGCCAATCCGCTAATTTCCTCTCCATCGTACTCTAAGGTGTTCAGCTGGAGAAGAAAAATAAATTGTTGGTGATGTGCCTCTCTGTTCTACATGCCAGCATGAAACGGTAATATTACCTTTACACAGACCTTAACTCTATCCATATACTCTTTCTATTTTTACCTTCTATTCCATGACACTTGGAAAAAAAAAACATTCTGCAGTCTTACCAAAAAGCTTAACTATCACAACACAATTACTTTGCAAACCGATAAAACAATACATGAATGGCATATTATTTAATGTGCTTACCCAGTAGTATCTGCACATAGGGTTAAATGCATTTGTACCACAGACAAACACCATCTCATCATTTCTGGGAACAAAGACTTTAATAAAGTTATGGCATTCATCCTGAAAGAAGAAACAACTTGAATTAAAAACAGATTTCTTGTCTGTACTTGATAGTATTACTTTTAGTGCTCTGTATATGATAAACATACTTTGTGTTTGCCTTTCATAGCACAGTTCTCTCTGTCCTGCTGTCTTGATCTCCAGGTTAATTTCTGTTTAAATCAAATCAAATAAAAAAAGGTTTACTTTTTGACCTGAAAATTCCCTTAAAATCAAATAAATTTTCCTACATCTACTCACTTTGCTTGGAGTAACTTCTGCCTTGGGAACTTCATTTAAGTTTACTGTATAAACTTGATCTCTATTGGAAACAAGGGCATAAGACACATCATGTGAATGCATGTGTATGTTGAGTGTATAAATGGTTTTTGTTATAGATCTAATTTTTAGGACATTTGCTAGAATACGAATATATTTTGAAGTCCTTATGGATTTTTCTGAGTCAACACTGGGCATTTTTGGTTCACAGCAAAGTAAATTTTTAGATAGTATCTGTGTTTTTTCAGCTATTCAGGTCTTGTCACATATTGTCCAAGCCCAGCTCAGTGTATCAGCAATCAAAGGTTTCAGATTCTTTTCCTGTATCACTGAAGTGTCATTCCATGTTTAAAAGTGATCAGTATACATTTTAATAAGCACTGTAATATAAAAGAAGGAAAATGGTTTAGCATAACTGCAGCAACATATTGCTGCCTTTGGTCTCCAAAACCAATTTTTATACAGGGGGCACAGATACTGTTTATTTCTCTGGGAAACTTCCCGCCTCCCCTCCCCCACATTCAAATTCCACCGATTAATTTTTCAACAAATTGCCCACATTAACATAAACATAGGAGAAAAGAATTTAAATCTAATAAACTGACTACAGGAAAATTACCTGCCAGCAATATAAAGTGTGTCTCGAATTTTCAACATCAGTTGAAAGTCCAGCCTGTGTTGAGATTCATTGCCTGAAGGGCGTCCTTTAAATACTGGATATTGCCTTGAATCTGCAAGTAAAAATGGGCTACACCATCACTCAGGATTAGAGAGCTAAAAAATCAATATACAGCATTGATTAGCTGTATATACTAGGTGTAGAAAGGTTTAAACTAAATTCCTTGAGTAATGTCTTGAATATGAATGAATAACAGCTGGCCAATGTCAGCAAATGTTCTTTTTAATTACATTATTATGCTTTCATAAAAAAGAGTAAGAGTTAGTAAATAAATAAATTTGGTGAATTGCAAAAGAATAAACATTTGGACTTGTGTACATATTAATTAATTAAAAATTTAATTAACCAAAAATAATCATGTAGTATTTACGCAGCAAGTACTTTGCCGATTACTTACAATGATAGTCGACAACATTAATAGGGTCATCGTCTTCAGGAAAACTGACAGCTAGGGATTGTGACACAGTCAATAGAATCACACAGGCACAGAGCAGAAGCAGCCTCATGGCTGTTGAAAAATATCATCAGATTCTTGGTAAATACTGTTTAACTACCTGTAAAACAAAAACACAGCTATGAAGGAGGTTTCAATGCTACAGGACAATAAAAGTGACTTCTTATTGGAGCAAGAGGTTTTTATATTTTAATGTTAGTTGCAGTGGAGTAAACAAGCATTTCTGAAAGGCCCTTTTTGTGCATGTTGACAGAAACCTAGTATGTGACAATGCTGACAAACGCTTTTGTAAACTGTTTTGATGTTTGTTAAATTTTAGTTGAATTTAGAGGCAGCTGATAAACGTCATCCTAGCTAAATCACAAAGCTCACAAGGATACATGCAAGCTGCTGACTTGGTGAGAAAATTGTTAAAAGTTAGGATTAGAATTTTAATTAAACTGCAATCTCTTTCCCTTCCCCCAGTACTGAATGTCAGGCAATAAAGCCCGATCCCATAAATTGCCTAAATCTTATCTACTAACATCAAGACACACATTGTTTGTGTAAGCCTTAAGCCATGGTTTAGATTTAAGCTTGTTTTAAATCTAAGTCTAATATTCTTAGGGATAGATTCACAAAAGGACTTAGGTGTCTGCCTACTACATTAGATATTTAAATCCCTGAATCAGGCCTAACTGAGATTCACAAAGCCACTACTCTATTTCACTCAAACCCTTTATGCACCTAAACTCACTTAGTGCCTAAAGTTTTACAGTAAAAGCTCCCTAGGCCTCCTAGGTTTCTTCCTCTGAGCGTGTGCGCTGTAGCTCCATGTGAAGTGTCCAGACACATAAGGTGAAGCATGAACCAGGGGAAGATAAGAACAAGAAGACCTAACTTGCTTGCGGTCCTGGTCCAGTACATATGCTCAGACCTTGCCAATGGATTGGGCCCCTATGGGAGTCTGGAAGTGGTGTTTCCTCATAACTTTGAGCCCAATAGTTAAGGGTACTCAACTGGGACGTAGGTGAACTCTGGTTCAAGGCCACATAAGGGGTAGGGATGTAACAGGATAACTGTTTACACAGTTAACCAATAGACCTGTATATCAGAGGCAGCCGAGTAGGGTGGCAGCCTGCTCCCTAGCAGCAGGGATGCAGGCAGGCGGGAGATGGTGCGTGCAGGGAGCCGGCTGCTGCCCTGTGCTGCGGGTGCATGTAACTGTGTAACTGCTGAAATTTTCAGCAGTTACCCAATTACCCGAATTTGAGGGGGAGATGTAACTGGATCTGGGATCTCTCAATTTAGTGCCCTACCCTCTGAGCTATGGGATAATCTAATGTGGGCTACTTTCACTATCTCCAGTGTTCCACAGTGCACAAATCAGGACACTGCAGAAGAGAAACTAGATCTGTCTCTTCTATGTGAACACTAACCACCATGCTACAGAATACTTCTCATGCACTCCCTCTGGTCTCGATGATTCTTTTATCATTTATCCACAGTGGATAAATGGAGGTGGAAGGGGTGGGGCCAGGACACTTCCGTGCTTCCCCACCCACAGACCCTGATTGGTCTGGGGGTGGAGGAACGTGCAAAGTCTTTGACCCCTTCCCACCCCCCCGCGAGAGAACTGCCAGCTGTTCTGAATATGTGCTCCCCCCTACTGCCCCCAGGTAAATCAGGGTGAAATTTCTTTCTCCCTGCCCCCCGCCCTGCAAGGGAGCGCCATGCTTAGAGTCAATCACCAGCTGAGCAGCAGATGGCGGTTGACTTCAAGCAATGAGCCCCTTGCAGGGTGGGAGGAGACTTCATGCGATTCCTCCTGCCCCCAAGCTCTTATTGGCCTCGGGGTGGGGGGAAGAATGTGGAGTCTCCTTCCACTCTGCCCCCCACCCTGCAAGGAGCATGTGGCACTTAGAAGTGCCATGTGCTCCTGGCAGGGCGGAAGGAGACTCCTTGCAGGGCGGGGGCAGGGTGGGAGGAGATTTTTGCATGCTTCCCCAACCCCTGATTGTCCTGGGAAGGTGGGAGAAGCAGCAGTGCCTCCGCAGGCAGGATCAACTCGCTTTGCCCACCCCTGATGTAGGCAGTATCATGAGCTTTCGTGGGCACAACCCATTTCTTCAGATAATTATATATATACACTTGGCAGCATTCAACTTTTATTTTATAATGTCCATTTTACATATAATTTGTTATCAATTTAAATGTTCAGGTATGCAACATGATGAATTTTAAGCATTTTTTTAATTTAAGTTTTCAAAGCTGTGGGACACTGACGGGAAATCAGACAATAATTATTTAATGATAATAGATGCTAAGACTCAAAAAAGTTAAAGCTTTAGAACCATTAAAACACAAAATGTGAACATTACATCAAAATAAACACAGTAAATTCTTTAAAATCAAATGCTACAAGTTCTCAAGAAGCATATTTTTGACTTTGTGTCTTTCTGTAAATTTTGGTTATCATCCCTGGAAATATTTTTTCATTGCTTTGTGGGTGTCTTACAAAATGGATGTTTACCAATATTTAAAAATCTAATATTTCCAAATCTACTTATGTAGCTCCTGTTTAGTCTTAGGCACCCAAAAGATTATACATTATATTAAAATCACTACATCCACTACGAAAATGCATATACTAAATGCTATATACCACGTTTTTATGGGGCAAGTGAAATGTAATTTCATCAAGTGACACCACACATGTGTTTTAGTAGGCAACAAAACTACTTCATAAATGAAAACATGTCTCAAAGTGAAACAGGATTTTTAATTACCAAAAGCGGGCTGGCATCGATTTTATTTCACATCAGAAACATGGCAACTGCAGTACCATACCTCATGGCAACTTTCCAAAGCATTAGTTCCATTCAGAGTTGCAGGTACAAATCTCTACTGACTGGATCATAAACACTATGTTCTGCAGTTGCTGACACCATTTATTCTAGTAAATAATTCGTCTTAGGAAAATAAAACTGATCCCTTGATTCCAAATACTTCTGAGAATTGCAATGAGAGATGTACACAAATGCACATGGGTTACCAGCAAAAGGGTTAGGTCCTGATCTAGCAAAGCACTTAAATACATGCTTAACATTAAGCATGTGAGACGCCCCAGGGCTTACTCGCAATGACATTTAACAATTGGCTAACCAGTTAAAATGTGCTTAAATGCTACTGAAAGCTAAGATGCTTAAGAAGAAAAAGTTGGTCTCCCTCCTCAGATTGGTTCCGTGCAAGGACTGACAAGTTCATATGGTAGCTGACTGGAGTGAGCTCATGCTAGACTAGGTGAAACCAGCATAGATGGAGGTAATAATTCACAATGTTTATATGATATCCTATCCATTACAGGCTGACTTGAAAAAGATGCATTTTTAATTGTTAATGATGCTTCTGCATCTCAAGTCCATCAGTCCAGGACTGATGGGGTCACCATTTTAGAAGAGATTGATAAGCAGAAGTGGTTAATAAACACTAATCATTCCTATTACTATTGTTGGATGAAACCTCCTTGGATGAAGCATCTACCACTAGCGAATGCACTTAAATAAATTCTTGTTCAAGTACACCTCAGAGTAGGATGCTGGAGCTTGGTGACTCCGAGATACATAAAAATTATTAACGGTTGCAAACATTTTTCTTTCTGCAAACAGAACTCTGGCTCTTATAAGCTCTGAATACCAATCCTGCTCTCAAAAAAAGGGAAATGAATAAAGAAAGGCATCAAAGATCTCAAGATGTACTAGGTCAAATACAGCCAATACACAAGCATAGTGTCTGCTAAATAATCTTGGAATACGTCTACACTGCACGGCTATTTCGGGATACCAGAAGTATCCCAAAATAGCTACCCCGCATCTACACAAGCCGCACATTATTTTGAACTATTTTTCGAAATAACGGGCACGCTATTTCACCATCTTGGTAAACCTTGTTGCATGAGGGATAAGGGATGGCTCGAAATAGTGCGTTATTTCAAAATTTGGCACTGTGTAGACATGCCAAATTTCAAAATAAGCTATTTCGAAATAGATTTGAAATAAGATACTCAATTTGCGTAGCGCAAATTGTGTATCTTATTTCGAGTTTAGGGTGCTGTGTAGATGCACCCTTGCAGAATTCCTTCCCTGAAGCCTTTCTCTACCCAGGAGGAGACCTATGGTAAGTGGAAGGGGCATCAATTCTAACTGATCAAAGAGTGCTTTTGGCTTGGTAGGATTTAGAAATATACTAGCTAGATAGATCAGGAGATGCATCAATTTCATGTGCCTTGCACCATGATTTTTTGGAACTCTTTCCCCTTCTGTAAAATAAACAGAGAGATTTCTGGAATTTCCCATCAACTATGGAGATATTTTGTGGATTGTAGATATAGTAGACACAGGAAGGATTTCCTCCTCTTTCTCCCCTCCTCCCCAAATGATAGGAGAAAATATCTGAACAAACTTAGATGTAACCTCTGACACAAACAAGCGTACTTGAGACAGGGCTTCTTTTTGACTTGAGAAAATTAAAAGAAAGGTAGTCACGAACAAAGGGCAGATATATGTGTGCAGAGAAAAATTATAGTGACTTAAAAAAATAACTGCTAAAAAGAAAAGACCTCCCCTCCTAAACTAAAGGGCAAAGTGATAATCAGTCTTCTCAATAGCACATTAAAATCCAAGTGGTCAAGAGCAGAGTAGTGGAAAAGTCCCCAAAATGAAATTTTCTGGGACAGACATGGAGAAACTCACATTTCAGTCTTCCTTGGGTGAAGAGGATTGATCCAAAGGTAGAAACTTTATATAAATGTAAAAAGCTGGTTATTTTTATGTCTGATAATTCCTTCCAACACACTTTCACCTCACGCACCCTTATCAAAGGAATATGAGAACAACCATATTTGATCAGACTGAACATCCATCTCGCCCTGTCGTCTGACAGTGGCCAATGCCAAGTGCTTTAGAGCAGGAATTCTCAACCTTGTTCTTTCTGACCCGGCCTCCTACCCCCAATGCTATAAATCAGAGCTACTTAACTTTGGATGCCCCGGGGGCCACAATGATACAGCACATGCCAACAGTCACAACTTAAATGTGGTTGCATATACATGCAAATATATATGCAAATAGCTTCTTTCACACTGATGGGCATGAATACAAAGATTAAGGGAAGACTACAGAACACACAGGCCCCATTTAAATCAGTTCTGCTGATATTAATAAAATGCAATATTTACCTGATTTCCACCCATATGACAGCACTTTTAATAAGCAATGACAGTCCAGGAATTTAACTACTAAGACGCATATCAACAGAAGACCATTATATTGACTACTTTTTTGTTTTGGCTCCCACCCATTGGCTGCGTGTTGAGCCCCGTGTAAACCCAAACCTCACCACGGGCCGCAAATGGACCGCGGGCCACGGGCCACATGTTGAGTAGCCCTGCTATAAATACTCCATGGCCTACCTGTGCCACAAAAACTAGTTTTCTGTATATAAAAGCCAGGGCCAGAGTTAGGGGGTAGCAATCAGGACAATTGCATAAGACGCTATGCCACCGGGCTCCTGCAAAGCTATACGGTGCAGTCTTCCACTTCAGCCTTAGGTGGCAGGGCTCAGGGCCACAGGGTTCTTTCCCATGCAGTGGGGCTTTGGTTTTTTGCCGTGGATTCCAATGAGTTTAATGCTGGCCCTGCTTGGCAGACCCCCTAAAACCTGCTCATGGTCCCCACAGGGGACCCCAATCTCCTGGTTGAGAACCACTCTTCAAAGGGAGTGAACAGAACAGATAATCATCAAGTGATCCATCCTCTTTATCTACTTTGTCATGAAGAGGGAGTAGATCCAATAGGGATTCGGTCACCTGTAATTACAGTGGTGATGAGTTCTTTGTTTTTCTGTATATTAAAAGCATTGAAAGAAAATGAGAATCAGCCTGCACTTCCAATCTGTGTAGGAGGGAAAAGGCAGCCACTTAGTCAGTAGCTCCAAATACCTTCACAATGACACCTTGGCGGCTTGGACCCCAACAAGAGGGATCAGGTCTGCCAGGAAGGAATAAAACCTGAAGATAGACTTTTCCTGGGGTGAAAAGAAAATTTACTCAACTTGGCCACCAAAATACTGGCTTTGCCAGCCAGGTACATACTTCTGTCTCACACAGATATGCTATTGTTGAAACATACATAATTCATACCTCATTCATCTGTGTTAGTGGAGGTCTGCAGAGGACTATACAAATACAAATATAAAGGTATCTGTTTCACCAGAATCACCTGTTTATGAATTGCTGGAAATATCTGCCCAGAAGAAAATTTAGTGATTATGCTCTCCGGGTCTGATTCTTTTCAGCCAGGCTTCAAACTGGTCTTTAATTAACTGTGCTTACAAATTGTATCACCAATATTTTTGCTCTTATTGTAGGTGAAAATATTGGGAGTAAAAGTACTCCTAATCCCATTTCACAAATGGGGAATTGAAGCAATGACAGGATTTTCAGAAAGGCTCAGCATCTACAACTGGGGCAGATTTTTCCAAAAAGCTCAGCAGCCAATAAGCCCCTTTGAGAGCAATGGGAGCTCCTAGGTTTTCCAGAGAGGTCAGGTGATTCTGCCAAGGTCACATATAAAGTCTGAGGAGGAGATGGGAATTGAACCAAGAGCCTCTTGGCTCTAGACCAGTGCCTTAACTAGGATTTTGCAGGTAGTAAAAGAAAACCAGCGCTCGCTGTCTGTTTCCCAGCAAGTAAAGGGCTGGCTGTACAAAAACCAAGAAGTTACCCCAAATCTTTAGTTACCTATTTGTGATTAGTTCCTGTTATTCTCTGATACGAATGCCACCTCTCAGTTCTTGATTGGTGGAATCCAATAACATTTTCCTTAATAAATGAGTTGGGCTTCAAACAATCACACTTACGAGGGAAAAGGATGGTGTTCCTTTATCCACTCGTCTATCCAAAACTTTGTCCATTTACGTGTCACATTCCATTGATCATTGGTGCATTTTTCTGCCATTTAAAAGGAAAGGGAGGAAGGGAAAGCAAGCCAGTTGTAGAAAAGCAATAAGATTAAAACCAAACTGATAATTTTCTCCTCTAAAAATCATAGCCAAATCACTTATACTATGAATATTTTATAAATTGTCACACACAGACTGGGATATGGTGGGATAAATGCAAAGAACACTTCAGGTTAGAAAGAAACAAGCCTAGCTATTAATCAGCTTTGAATATTCTCTAGGCGGGAAAATGAAACCGAGTAATAAAAGAAACTTGGGGGTTAAAAAAAACGAATATAATGAAAAACATTAAACGAGGCTTTGCCAAACTTTGCCATTTTCTTTCTGCACTTGGCATGGAGCAAAGCCAGGTTTTATGAGGGCAGCAAAAAATACTTTGGGGAGAAATAATGTGTCTTGGAAGAGGGGCATTATATTACCAGATTACTGCCTGCCACTGCAATACTAGGTTCCAGTTTGGCAAAGTCATCCGTGTATTTTTTGTTTTGACTCTCCCCTGAGGTTGGTTTCAAGACTCACTTCTATATAAATCTGGAATTTGCCTGCTCGTTCAAAGTTTGAGATTTGCAAATAAGGATGCCCAAGCAACTAACATGTACATAACATCTGAGTACAAATAGGCATGTGTTACCCCCAAAAATGTGCCATTGAGTGCTCAGGTGCTTCTCTGCAGTCATGACGCATGCTAGTACTTTTGAGGGTGCACAATTTGATAAAAGGTTTAAACATTTCCATTCCAATAATAGCACAAATGTAAAGATCTTCTCCAGGTCCAATTCTCTTCTGTCGCTGCTGGCTCACAGATGCTCAGCACATTTCTTGGGCTTCACAATTGTGAAAGCTGCTCCCTGTTCCAAAGGGGGATGGACCCTCTTTCTGCAGCCACTAGTATGGCAATCAATCAGGCTCTGAGGGAACTTGCTAAGCATATTCCTTGATGGCCTTTTGGTGGATGAGTCTTTGTTTAGAAGACTATGGCTACGTCTATACTGCACTCTTCTTGTGCAAAAGCCTATGCAAATGAAGTGCAGATGAGCATATTGCTGCACTTCATTTGCATAATTAATTAGGGGCCGTTTTTGTGCAAAAAACCCCTCTTGCGCAAGAGCTGTTCTTCCTCATTTTTGCAGGAAGAACGGCTCTTGCGCAAGACGGAGGTTTTGTGCAAAAACGGCCCCCTAATTAATTATGCAAATGAAGCATGTCAATATGCTAATCCATGCTTCATTTGCATAGGCTCTTGCGCAAGAAGGAAGCAGTACAGACGTAGCCTGTGAGTGAAATCCTATCCCCAGTGAAGTCAATGATACTTTTGCCAGATTTCAGTTGGTTTGGGAGTTCTCACTCTATGTACAGCCTATGGGTAATAAATGGCCCCTAGTGAGAGAGCAAAAGGGCTTGAAAAGCTGAAGTAGCAGGACACAGGGGACTAGAGGTGAAGCTCTTCCCCCTTGCAGGGAGTAAGCTGTTTTGTTTGAGGTTGTTGGGTGTTTTTTGCCTTCAGTGGCAGGCAATCCCTCTCAAGGGCTTTGGAAACTTTTTACTGGATCTAGATCTAGATCTAGAAAGTCAACCATATCAAAGTTAAACCTGATTCTCTGTTGCCAAGCACCTTGTGCAGTAGTTACCTATTCCTGAATGAAATGGATACACTATGTTACTAAATCAGTACAGTATTATACATCCTTTGGACAGGTGTAAGGTGCAGGCTAATGGCAAATCAGGCCCCATTTATCTATACATGAACTTTGAAAACACTGTATTTGGTATATTCCAATTCGAAACACAGAAACAGTACAATCTAGTGACCTGAGCACAGGACTGGGGTGACAGGGATGTCTGAGCTCGAATCCTGAGTTGTGGCCTTGGTTAATCTCTCAAAATCTCTATTTTCTGTTTTGTGAAATGGGGATGATAATGTTCACATCTTTGACCACAAGAGCAGTATAAATATTCAGTAGTTTTTATGCAAATTTCTCTAAAAGTACACTTCTCCACAAGTGCTAACTATGGTTAATTTTACAATCACTAGGCCAATAACTGCATCTGATAGGAGGTGCAATATTTTCCCAATAAAGATAACAAAACAAGGAAATTCCATACAAGACACCAACTTGTCTATATTAGAGCTGTTAGCGAGTAGTCGACTGGAGAGGGGGGAAACAGTAGCCGGTGCTGGGGGGAGCCGGCTTAAAAGCCACTTCCCTCCAGCACTGTCTGTGCAGTGCCACCTCCCCTGCCCTGCTGCATCTATCAGAGGCAGAGGCTCGCTGTGGACAGAGGCTGCACCGGCAGCAGCCCCTGTCTGCGGGGGGTCCCAGAAGGGAGCTGGTGTCAGAGCAGTCTCTGTTCGTGGCAGCCCTGCTGCCGTGAACAAAACCTGCTCCAGCAGCAGCCCCTATTCGCAGTGAACAGGGTTGGCCCTGTGAACAGGGTCTGCTGGACTCAGTGTGAGCGGAACTGAGCAGTCTCGGCTTATGCTGCTCCGGGACACTGCGCCTCTGTATTTAAATGTGATAAGAGTCCGGCAGCTCTTACTACATTTAAAATGAAGAGCCACAGTATGGGTGACTCCCAGAGCAGGCACAAGCCGGGATTGCTCAGTCCTGGCTCCAGCCAGCTCCTGGAGCTACCCGCGCTGTGGCTCTGCAGAGCAGTCCTTATTGACTGATCGTGTAGTCAATACAAATTGTATCGACTACATGATAACCCAGATAACCACAATTTAACATCCTTTGTCTATATACAAAAGTTGTTCCGCTTTTACTATGCAAATATAGTCACATCAGTTAACTGCTCCACTCCCCTTTCCCTCAGATTCATCTCTCAACACCAGCAAAGTTATATGGTGTAAAGACATTTATATTGGTATTGCTTATTCCCATACAGGAAGGGAATAAAGCATCTTTTTACTGGTATAGGCATGTCCACGTAGGAGGGGGTTGTACTGATTTAACTGTACTGGTACAGTTAAGGTGGTACAAACTTTTGAAGGTAGACAAAAGTTGGTTTCTTCCACAGGAATCTCTTTTTAATATGGACTGAGTTTAGTGGTCAGCATGCATGTTACTGAGGACAACATTTGGCACAGGATATTTATTCTACATGTCTCACAGGTTGGCTTGTGCTATGGTAAATCCATTTTTAAGAGCTTGGTACCAATTTAGGCTAATTATCAAATAGAGTACAGAAGGAGAATATTCTGGCCCTATAATACAACGTCACATATTTATACTACTTTGTGACAATTGAGCTTACTTATCGAATGCGTAGAATTAAACACATCAGTCATAAAATTAATTGAAGAAAATGTGTTTATGTTCTGGACCATATAAATGTGCATCTTTATTATGATGACACCTCACTTTTATCCTGCAGTATACACACATTCATACTTTTTTATGGGGCAATTTTTATAAAAGTTCTGGAGAAACTGAATATTTGGAGCCATGATATTAACTGATTCTGAAACAGCAAATAGAAGACCTGTCTCTTTAAGATACTGCGTGACTTATTTAAAGAAGTCTGCCATCAACACTTCTTGATCTATGTCAAAGTAAAACAAAAATTTTTAATATTAAAGCGATGAAACTATAGTACTGAATATTGCAACTTTGATCTTAATTGGCTTATAGTATTGTTAATTACACTTCAGTTGTCTGCAACCTTTTAACATTACAGAGAGAAAACACTTCTCTTTACTCTAGAAGAAAGTGGCCGAAAGCTAGGGCGGTTCCCTGGGGGTACACAAAGATCTTCCAGGGGTACTCAACTCATCTGGCTATTTGCCAACTTTTGCAACAGGCAACACAAAAAGCACTAGCAAAGTCAATACAAACTAAAATTTCATACAATTATTTATACTGATCTGTACAGTATACACAAACATATAAGTATTGAGTTGATTTATTTTATATTTATTAGAAATGTTAGATATCAGGTAATAAAATAGTTGAGTAACCGCATGAATTCCTATCAGTTACTCGACTATTCTATAGTCCCCCGGGGTGGGCCCGGCAACCAATGCACTCCGGCCCCATTCCTGGGGAGTCCCCCTGTATCAGAGGCAGCATCATGGGATGCTAGGCAGGAGCCAGTCCATTAGGGAGCCAGTTAAATTGCCTGTCATCCCGTACACAGAGGCAGCAGTGCAGGGGAGCAGCAGCCCCAGTCTGCGGGCGGGTCTGAGTTCCACATGGACAGAGACTGATGCAGGAGGGGGTGGGGGCATTCTCAGCCCTTCTCGGGGGGAGGGAACAAGGGGGTACACCTGGGGCTCGAGCAGTCTCGGCCCTCCCCGGCAGCTGGGGGTGGGGGAAAGCCAGGGCTGGCGCAGCCTCACCCCTGCCCAACAGCTGGGGGGGAAGGAGAGCCAGGGGTGGCCTGGCCTCAGCCCTGCCTGATGGCCAGGAGGGGGTGGCGGAGAGCTGGGGCAGGCACAGCCGGGGGGAGGGGGTGGAGGGAGAAAGGGTAGAGCTAGGGCTGGCCCAGCCTTGGCCCCTTCCCCCTTGCGGCGGGGGGAAGCCAGGGCTGGGCCTTGGCATGGCCCTCCCTGGCAGCTGTGGGGAGAGCGGGAGCTGCCTATCCTGAAAGGGGGTTGGCGAGCATAGCAAGCAGGGGACACAGTTCCCTAGTTGTTATTTAAGATGATTTTTGACATGTAACTCCATTTTCTGTCCTTTGTGAGGGAAATACACATGTTCTACAGCTGAAAGCAAACTTTGTTTTGAAGCTGTGTGTGCTGCCAGATCTGTTCTCTATGTTATATAGTGCCTGTGGGACATACTCCTTTTGACAGTTTGCCAGAGCCTAAGCTTGGTGACAAAGTGCAAGGTACATTTGCTTATGCAATATCCTGATTAACCATCTTAACAGACCCACATTTTACTAATTTAAACTCCTTGCCTTGGATTGAGACTGCTCCATGATATGTTGGATTTACTAGTTACAGCATCCACGCATTATGGCATGAAAATAAAGAGTGAATTGTCGTGTTGTAGCTGCTTTGCTTTTAGTGTTCAAGAAAAGTGCCATACTGTCAGCCCTGGAGATGTACCTCTTCCATTTATTCCCAGAACAGGTGCAGTAAAGACAGCAATAATGCAAGTTTCTACTCAGTGTTCTGACCTAGACCTCCAGGGCTCAATCTTACCATCAAAATAATAGTTTAGGGTTAATAAATACTCAGGTATTTTTTCTTGTATTTTTTTCAGCTCATTAATCTCTGTTTCATGAGATCTTCCATGTTCCTGTGATTTTTAAATGGATGTCAATTTGCCCAGTGTTTTTCATTGACACTATTTTGCGTACAGTTCCTTTGAGAGTGAAATCTAAAGAATTTACATGCTCTCTAATGATGATGCAAATATTTATATAAGGCTTTAATACAGATAGAGGCATCAGCGCGGGAGGTGGAGGGGCCAGGTGATACCACAGAGCTGGTGCTGGGGGGAAATGGCTTTTAAGCTGGCTCCCCCCAGCACCAGCTCCTGCCTGACCCAGCCCCCCCCACCTCTGTAGGAGGTAGCAAGGGGGGGCAGCAGGTCTGTGGAGCTGGCACATGCGGGTAGTTGGCTTGAAAGCCAGCTTCTCGCACCTATAGGCTCCAGCCTACCCCCTTCACCCTTCACACTGCTCCCTGTGCGTATTGGCTCCAGAATGCCCCCCTCACCCACTGTGCTGCTGCCTCTGTATCAGAGGCAGCAGCTCAGGGCAGGGCAGGGCTAAGTCCAGTAGCACATGAGGGATGAGAGACTGAGGGCCAGGTACGTGTGCAGGGAGGAGAAGGCCAAGATGTTTTGAAATGGAAAGGAGGGTATTTGGAGAGACCCATAGTGTCTTTTGGAACAGAATGCTGAGGTTCAAGAGAATTGTACTTTGGAGGAGGCATTTTTGTTGTCTAACAGCCAGTGGCCCAGACAATATAGTTTTGAATATTGCTTGATGAAAAATATCCTTCTTCCCATCCCAAACCTCCAGCACTGTATTGCTGGCCCTGGTTCGGGATTGGGACTGATGGAAGATAACTGGAACTGCCAGATGTCAGTGCATCTGCTGGTATAAAGATAGTGGTTGGGGCTGCTGGCTTGAGGTGCTGCTTTGGGAAGGCTCACAGTGGTGCCAACACTTCAAAGAGGAAGTAAATGACTATTAGAAAAGTGAAGGGAAAGAGAAAAAGAGTCATATGTGGCAACAAACAGGTCACAGCCTCCTAAGAGCCCTGGGATCAAGGTTACTAGTATATACATTGAAGACTGAATTTTAGCCAGACTCAAATTTTGCGCATTTAATTTAGGCTGCAAAAATGGGTGAACCACTGTTTTGAATATACATAAGCCTCTTCTAAAGACAAATCTAGTAATTGCTCACTAAACTGTCCCGTTGGGATAAGCAAAACATGTGCTCCAACACTTTTGGGACCAGTCAACTGCTTCTGCAAATACAGGTGTGAAAAAGTATACAAAGAAAGAGCTCAAACCTAACTCTTAATATTATCTTGTTAAGTGTTAAAGATTAACTACAACAGGGAAAGAATGGTGTACAGAATCTTTCTCTTGCGCTAGAAAAAAGAATGCACTGTGAATTATATTCCTCTCTCTCACGGATTATTTAAAAGCTTGTGTAATTTTTTTACCCTGTTGCTTTTATTTGCTCTATGACATCAAAAAACATTTATTTACCCTGTGACCTTTCATAGTTATTATTTGAGACACTGCATAAAAACATGGAAATCTGGTGAAGGCAAACCAATTTTATAACATGTACTGTGCAGTTGTTTTGCAGCATTTCCCTCAAGTGTAAAGTCTCTTACATTTTTTTAAATTGCCTAATCAAATGCAAGACTCTGTTCCAGTCATGCTATATTTTCACATAATGGCAGAAAACTATTTCTTTTTAGCCTAGCATTGAACATTTGGATTACATTACTACATTTGCTACTTTTGTTGTTTGTGAGTGTATATTTGCAAACGTATTATATACATGCACATACACAGACTCAGTGAGAGAGGGGGATACATTATGGTCCTGTACCCACTGGAGGATATTCCTGATGCAAAAGGACATCTCCGGGAGCTGCAAAGCTGGCCCTACTCCCCCACCCTAACAGGAAGCACTTGCAGAGGGAGCAGGCGGGGTTCAGAGACTGTTGGGGGAATGGTAAGTGTTCTTGCACCACTGTAATGTCTTAGCAACAGGGGCACAATTTAGGATAGCTGTAGCCTGTAGATGGAGTCAGACTACACCAGCTGTCTTAGGTTCTTATATCTATCACCCACATCATTGTAGCATCTAAGTATCTCCAAATCTTAAATGCATTTATCCTCAAAACACACCTGGGAGATATTCCTAGCTCCAAAAAATTAAATAAATACATGGCCATAGTTTTTCCATACCTGGCCACTGCTCTATCAAGTCCAGTATTTTGTCTTTGGCAGGGAGCAAAGCCTGATGCTTGTGGAAGGAAAACACCATCCACAGGCACACCTCTAAAAATGTGTACAGTTTAGGGATGTTGGATAGCACGTAACTGAATAGTCAAGTAACCACACGAATTCTTATCAGTTACTCGACTATTCTATAGTCCCCAGGAGCGGAGCCAGCAGCCAGTGCACTCCAGCCTCACTCCCGGGGAACCCCCTGCCACCCCAAGCTGTGGAGTGCCAGGCGGGAGCTGGTCCATAAGTGGAGCTGGTTTTAAAACCAGCTCCCCTCACAGACTGGCTGCCTGCTGTCCCGTGCTGCTGCCTCTGATACAGAGGCAGCAGCGCGAGGTGACAACAGCCCCTGTCTGCAGGGTCTGAGCTCCCCAAGGACAGAGGCTGCTGCGGGAGAGGGGGGAAGCTGCCGCAAAGCAGCCTCTGTCCGCAGTGGCCTGGGCTGGCCATGGTTAAAGGCTAATCATGGCATCAATATTAATCTCGCGGTGGATCTGAGCTCTATCAGAGGCAGCAGCATGGACTGGGAGAGAGGCAGGGGAGGCTATGTGAAGCAGCCTCTGTCTACGGTGAGCCTGAGCTCCCTGCAGCCTCTGTCCATGGTGAGCCTGGGCCCACTGTGGATGGAGGCTGGTCCTGCAGCACCCCCTGTGAGGGGTCCGTGCTCCCCACAGATAGAGGCTGCTCCAGCCTCTGTCTGCGGGGAGCTCGGACTCCACGCAGTCAGGGGCTGCTGCAGTGAAGCAGCCTCTGCCCACAGTGGGCCCAAGTTCGCCACGGACAGAGGCTGCTCCGCAGGATGCGGGTCATCCTGGTCCCACCGTGGGCAGAGGCTGCTTCATAGCAGCCACTCCTGGCCCTGCCCTCCCCTCCCCTCCCCCGCACTGTTGCCACCGATAAAGGCAGCAGTGTGGGGAGTAGGAGGCACTGTGGAGCCAGTACTGGGGGGAACCAGTTTTAAGCTGGCTCCTGCTCCCTCCCTCCCCCGGCTGCCTCTGATACAGAGGCAGCAAGGGAGGGAATATGAGTAGTCAAGAAAATTAACTGATATGCCTAGGCATACTCGACTACTCGTTTATATCCTGAGAACAGTTGTGTATAAAGAGCAAAAATCTCCATCCTGACCTCTGCAGGGAATCAAATTAATCCCTGAAGAATGTGATTTGATTATCCTTGTCCTAGGTTATCATTAAATCAAAAACTGTATTGCTAAAAATATCTGCACAGTATTTACATGATGAAAGTATATAATTTAGTCAGCAAAAACAAATGACTAACCTTTCAAGAGTCTTAATCTTTGATACACGTGTTGGATTTAAAGAGATGTCATGGAGAAGCAGATCTTTGCAAATTGAACTAAACCATTCAACTCAAAGATGATTTTTTTCTTTTACTCCTTTCATGAGGCACATGGGGACAATGTTCTCTCACTGTTGACAACTTTCGCACACTTATCCCTGCACCTCTCACCTCAGAGCCCTTTCTCCAGGTGCTGATACACAGAATAGCTATATTTGGGAGGGGGGAAGTTGTCTGTGAGCCAACTGCAGGGAATGGAGAGTGATCCTGTACTGGTTTGCTGTTATATGATCTTAGATACTAAACGCATCACTTCTGTATACTACCAAGCCTGATCTGGTCAGAGTGGTAATTAAGATCTTATGCCCGTCCACTTCATTGTGTGTTAGTCAACTGCGGATGCATGTACTGCAGTTTTGTCCCCTTTTAATTTTTTTTTTAAATACAGCTTACAATAATGGGTAATGAGTAAGAGGTACTTTATTAACACTTTAATGTTTTCAAAACACCTGCTAAGATTTTATACCTTCCTGAAGTTTGCCCCTCATATATATGCTTTCGGTCCTATTCTGACATTTAAAATTTAAGTATATATATAATTCTCCTCAGCCAAGTCAAAGCACACACAGGCACGCTGTTGCTTGAATACTGTTTGACTGTATTTGAAGGAAGATTTCAAATACGAATCTGAGAATTTTCTTCTAACTCTATGACCAGTGTGTGTCATAGTGAAGTAGCAGCAATACCATCAGTCCATGAGGTAGTATTTCTAGAGCCTGACTAACTGCTGCAGCAGTAGTGTCAATAAGCATTCTTGGGAAATGGGACCACAGCATGGGATGGATCTTTGCATGCCAATACAGGGGAAGTGAATCTCATTAAGGCTCTTATGCAGAGATGCTTTTGGAAAAATGAGTTAAGTACCATTTGTTTTATGGCATTGTAAACACTGAGGGGAATCATACCAATGGAAGGGCCTCGGACATGATCTTGTACATTACTACTAATGAAAATACTACAAGAGGGATATTGTCACAGTGATTTCACCTGAAAAAAAGAGATGAATTGCATAGGTTGTGTTTATGAAAAGTACAAAAACGGCAGGAAAAAATTATTCAGTAATTACTCATTATTCAAGAAGAATATCTGCTTGTAAATATGACCCTTGTAATCTTACCAGGTCAGACAGACCAAGGGTAATCTGCTGGGAATTTGCATATCTTCTTCCTATCACACTTTTGAAAGTGGAGCTTTGGAAAGTGAAAGTAGTTAAGACGCGGCTTTTTCGGCGAACCCCCTTGTCGAAAAACCGCGTAAACCTCCTTTTTTTGAGGAAGAGTGGCTTTTCAACAAAGGGGGGGGGGAGATTCGCTGAAAAAGCCGTGTCTTAACTACTTTCACTTTCGAAAGCTCTGCTTTCGAAAGTGCAATTGGAAGAAGATATGCAAATACCCGTGGACCGTTCCCCGTAGTCTAGATGAGCCCTTAGTGTATAAACAAAGCTATCTAGAGACTGATTTAATTTACAATGTTCTTCAACATTCTGAAAAGAACAAGTATCACTTTGCTTACTGAAGTCCTGTGCTCCCTCCCCCCCTCACCTTTTTTGACAACTCTTCTGGACCTCCATTTTCTTGAAATGAGAATTAGATTCTAGGAGGAAAGCCATGGATTTCCATCAAGAGATAGCATTAGGCCAACCTGCTTGAATATGCTAACACCCCAATAAGTAAGATTACAATAGAGCCCTGACTGTGCTCACCTGCTGGTTAACTGACTTGTCTAGCACAATTTAGGAGTAAAGCAATAAATATTGGAATTTATGTAGTTCTTTTATATTAAGTACCAAAATCTACAAAACAAACTGAGAAAAGCATCTGTTGCAACTATTAGACTCTGGGCACTAATTCTGCTAAATCACATGTTTCCCATTGTGGAAAGAAAATAGCTTTTGCAATAACATGCAGAATACATGGAAGAATTCTTCTCTTTCTGTGCTCTTTGGCAGTTTGACTGGCTGAGTCTAAGCAAGTTCTGTTCCTTTATCCTTTTTCAACATATTCTGTAATCTCCAAATTGAAACCAAGTAGGATTTGAATAAAATATTCTCAGTCAAGTAATAACTGAAATTATAATCAAGCTGTAAGCAACAGACTGGGATCTCAAAGCCAGATTTTTTAAAATTGTCCTTTGGTGCCTCTCTTTTCTAGCGGCCATTTTGTGACTTTTCTGCAGGTGTGGTGCCTGCGCTGCCTCAGGGCAGGCCTAAACCTGCCAAACAAAAGAGACTTCATGTTCTGGATGTTAACTTTAGTTACCATAGCCAGACAATGCTGCCAGGGGTATGGAAGAAAAAATTGCTGTAGCCAGCTGTGCTGTTCACAGTCGAATGGTTTCTGTGTAGCTCCAAATGGTTATGGAGCCAGTAGCCTGTTGTGGCCAAGGACAGAATGATGGATGATCTACACACAGTGTCCAAGTAGAAAGAATGGCAGAAGTTCACTTCAGGGTTGTTAAAATGCTAATCTAGGTTAGTTAACAAAAGCCTAATGGAACAGAAAAGTTAGGGAAATAAACACACCTCATATGTTACATATGTACACTCCAGATTTGATCTCTCTAGTTACACAAACATTTGCCTTTGGAAGTTAGACAATTTAATAGTTTTCTTGTTTGAATAAACTGAATCAACTTTTGTTATTAGCTGTACTATAATTATTGTCAAGGCATGACAAGGGAAAGTGGGCTAAAGCAGACAATACACACAGCTAGTGAAAATAGCATCATAGGGCTAGCAATATGATTTTCACTGACGATTTCTTTCATGTGACATGAGAACTCGAGCTTGAATCTGGCAGCTATTCACAGAATAAGTAACAACTTAATAAAATGGCTTAGATGGATTTTAACGGTAACTGCAGCAAGCTTATCTGATGCAATAAAAGATAATCTGCTCTAACAGCAGTTTTGATTAAATCAACATTTGAACTGTTTTAACCACATATAGGATGGATGTCTATATTTCTTACTGGAATTACAGTATGTTGAACAAGCATGTGATCATCCCCTTACTTATTTGCTAAGCAAGAAATAGGGCAGTACCCCATCAAAGCAAAAAAAAAAAAAAATGCACTGGAAAATATGAGAGAACAGAGGCGCAATAAACAAATAATGCAAGTATTTCCTTGGTCTTACAAGACAAAGACAAAAACTGAAGCCAAGGGCATGTCTCTACAGCCGGGCTTAACTCGAAATAAGCTACACAAATTGAGCTACATCAATTGCGTAGCTTATTTCAAAATAGCTTCTTTCGAAATAGGGAGTGTCTACACAGCACTTATTTCGAAATAGAGCACTCTTCCTTCGACTTCCCTTATTCGTCGTACAATGAGGGTTACAGGAGTCCGAGTAAAGGTACATATACACTGCAACACTATTTTGAAATAACTAGCACTATTCCAAAATAACAGATATTTTGAAATAGTGTCAAAATACTGTCAAGCCTGAGGACTTCTTACTCCAACTCCTGTAACCCTCATTGTACAAGGAATAAGGGAAGTCGGAGGAATAGTGCTCTATTTTAAAATAAGTGCTGTGTAGACACTCCCTATTTGAAATAAGCTATTTCAAAATAAGATACACAATTGTGGTAGCTCAATTTTCGTAGCTTATTTTGAATTACGCCCTGCAATGTAGATGCACCCTAAGAAGTCCTCCAGTGTGACAGTATTCTGAAATAACTGCCTGCTGTGTAGACGTGGACTAAGTTATTTCAGAATAGCGCTAGTTATTTTGAAATAGTGTTGCAGTGTAGACATACCCCAAGTTACTTTACTCACTATAACATTCATGGTGAGAACTGAATATATCCACATATGCCCTTGTTGGAAGAGAGAGAGAGAGAGAGAGTGTGTGTGAGAGAGAGAGAGAGCCATTTTCAAGATGTACATAAACGGGGAGAGGGATGCTTAGCCTATTTCCATTTAAGCCAATGGCAAAACTCCTGTTGCCTTCAATGTTAGCAGGACCCAGTCCTGTGATAAGTGCAGTAAATTTAAAACATGTATGTAATCAGACCAGCAGTTGTTATAAGTAGTCATACCTACATGCCTTGTATTTTAAGATTTTTAAGATGACTTTTTACTACTACTACTTTACCATCCTGTATCTCATTTGTCAGTGCATATCTGAGCTGGGAGCCTTTTAGACACAGTGAATTGGACACATAAATTAAGCATTCTCTAAATGTGTGAACTTCATAAGACTAGATCAGAGTTCTAGCAGTTCCAAGGGCTAAAGTGTTTGCTACCACAGTCAGCTCAAATCAGCCATACAAAAGAGGCAGAAATGTTACATAGTCCAGCTAAATAGGTATCAGTGATTGAAACAAATGCAGCCCACACAGCTGGCTATGGAGCTGTGACAAGGCTGATCACTGTATTCTTAGCACACTCTCCTGCATCTCACATAGCATGTTTAGATGATGATGATGATGATGTCTTCATTGCATCCCTAGTAGAAATGGACAGAGGTAGTGACAGACTGCAGGATATGAAGGAGAATGATAGTTCAATGTAACTAAAGATGCAGATGAAAGTGAGCAGCCTGTTAAATAACCCAATTTAAAGCCTCTGGGTTACATTTTTGGCTGTCTCTTTGAAAACAAATTCAATCTGCTTATTTGAAAATGCTAGTAAATTCCTACTGCAAACTCTTTCCATTTTTAAAACAGCTGAATATATAAATGTGTTAAAGTTTATGATTATATAGAAAAAAAATCACAGGACTCGTCTGACAATTTCTATTTGTCCAAGCCAGAGTAAATGTTTATACAATATCTGCCAACATAACAGAATATGCCTTCACTTACTATATTAAACATGATTGTATACAGCTTAATTTATTGAAAAGATCCATACACATTAGCGGTGGAAAGATTTTTATAGCGTTAATAAAGCTTCTGCCACTATAGTGAGCTTCCAGACTCCTTTAAAATATGAAGATGGAATCCTGGAAAAATCCCCAATAAAAGTATTTTCATGAGAATAATTCACAAGTATTAAAAAGCCTCTGAAGAATTAGAAATTCCACCAAGATAACTACATTTAATAGAAGGAAGAATTAATACCATTACTAAAAGGTTTGTATGCTTCTGTGGAACACTAACAACTTAATGCAGAGCTAAAGTTATTCTAGTACAGACATGTTTTTCCCCCTGAAAATAACTAAGCAAAATGTCATGGATTTTACATAAGTCAAGGATGATTAATTTTTCAGTGACAGTTCTTTGCTGCAAATTCCCTATATTGTTTGCTCAGGTTGTCTGGGGTGTACATACAAACCACAATACTGAGTATATAGTAAGTACTAAATCTGTATACATCATGAATAGTCACATTACTGCTGCCACAAGCCTGAGTAAATACATTCTTCTGCACACGTGTGTGCATATGTAGCTATTTTATACACTTTGGGGCAAATTTTGCTTGATTTTCTCGTAGACCTAAGACTAGCAGAATTCAGCCAATAGTATTAAACAATTTGGAAACCAGAGAACCTCTATGTCCTCTACCTTACTGGAGTGGTATATTAATGCTAACAAATGGGATAACACTTAGAGCTATAGTGTTTTGAATTAATGAAATTCAGAAGCTTAAACCATTTAATTGCCTTTTTCAGCCATACAATACGTTTATACAGAAGGAGACATAAAATACAAACCACAATGACAGGCATTTGAAAAAGATCCTTTTAAAAACACACACAGGCATAAGCTCCATCTAGAAATATGTGTGCACTCTTTCATTTCTACCCAGGTTTTATAAATAATAAAGGGTGCTGCAACCCATTTCTAATGAATTTAAGCTGCTGCAAAGCCGAAACAAAGTTTCCTCACTTTCTACTTAAACAAAACATTGCTGTCATCAGAAAAGCAGGGTGAAAGGGTTAAGATATTCCTGCCGTTGCAAAGGGATAATGCAGAATGGACTCTCTTATTTGTTTCCATCCATAATTGATGGTAGCTTGAAATATAGCTCCCTCTGGCTCCCAACGCGTGACTAGTCCCGACTACTGGAGGAGCTACGAAGGTTCGGTCAAGATTATCCAATAAATTATTTCTAAGGGGGCCAGACGGGCCTGATGCGGCTCCGACTTTGATGGGAGCTGCTGGCAGGAGCTGCCAAGCAGAGGACCCTTCCAGGCAGGTAGCACAATGAGGGCTGACTGAGCACTGGCGTTGCACGCCCTGTTCAACCTGCCAGCCCAGGCGTGGCAAGCGCTGCCCAGAGGTGCGGGCACAGGGGTGCTACCGCGGCGCTTGACGTGGTTCCATTCGGCCAGGGGTTGCAGTTTGGTTCAAGGGCTCTCCGCACCCCCACTAGACACCGCTCCCGCAGGGCTGGGCTCAAGAGCTGCTGGCTACTTGACACGCACCCGCGCAGCCCCTCCAAGTGCTCAGGGAGGGAAGAGCGAAGCAGGAGAGGGGGGGACTTTGGGGCAAGCGCCCGGGGGAGCCGCGGCGCTGGCAGGACTGGCGGCTTCGCCAGCTTGACCAGTGCGCGAGAGCTCGGGCTGGGGGAACCCCACAGAGGCGGCGCCGCAGGAGTAACAGGTAGTTCCGATTTCTGCCTCCCGCCCCCGCGCGCGGCTTTCCTCCCGGGGGCTGTGCAGAGGGCGAGGCTGGGGTGGCCGGGAGCGCCCGGGTAGGCGGGTTGCTCGGGGTTCGCGCTGGCCGCTGCCTCCTGGCCAGCCCGCCCAGCCCACTCTGCCTGGCGCGGGCTGCCACAAGGGCGGAAAGCGGCCAGCAACCCCAGCACAGCCACAGCTGTCCGGAGGGCCCGCTGGTCACGCAGGGAGGCTGAGCTTCAACGCCCAGCCCTGATCGCTTCCAAAGGCCTCGGACCCACCTACCTTTGCCCCAAATAAACCTCAGCAGGCTCCCGAGACCCACTCGCGCGCCGCAGCCCGGGGAGGCAGCCTCAAACGCAACCGCAAACAGCGCTCAGGGGAAGGGCTCGGCACCGGCCCTGCAAACTGGAACTTTTTACTCTCTCCTGTCTCCTCCTCGCCCCCCGCCCAAGTCACGCAGAGTCGTCAACAAGCGAGTAAAAATAACCTTTGCTCAGACTATTTTTGTCCCTCACCCGCCAGCCTGGCAATGCTCGCTGCAAACTGAGCTCAACTCTCCCGGGCACTGTGCAGCCAGCGGAGGCAAGAGATGCGGCGGCTGCCGCTGCTCAGCCTCAGGTCTGCCGGCGCTCAGGGTTGCAAATGCAGCTCTTACCTCATGGGGGAAGGAGGAAAGCCGGCTCGGGAGAGCGCTCCACCAAACCACAGATCCGGGGGCAGCTCCTGGCTTCTCCAGCGTAACCCTGAAACTCGCCGGCTCTAGGCGCGCTGGGACAAACCGGGAGCAAAACAAACGCGAGCCCAGCAAATGGTGTAATTCGATCCATCTCCAGTCAATCCATCACGAGAGGCTGCTTCCCTCCCAACAATCAGGCGGCTGGAGCCCAGGGTCCCACCCCCCTAGGCTCGGAGAGGCAGGCAGGCTTGGGCTGATCGCCCTCACTGGCTGCTGTTGCTGAGGCCCCCAGCGCTCGGTGACCCTTCAGTGGCCTCTCCTCCTCCTCAGCCCCCCACCTCCAAGGAGCTGCTACGCCAGCTCCAAGCACCTCAGCCACACTGGCTAGCTGTGTGCAGCGGTCATGAAGGAGCCTGCTTCCCGCCCCCCTCCCCCTTATTATGCAGGGCTTATTTCAGACATCCTGAGGACAAACAACTGCTGCAAAAAGGATCGGCATGCAGTCTTCCAGCAAAGTTCAGGCTTAGTTTTTCTTGGTCAGGCAATTTCTTTCCTTCCTATCACACCACCACTTTAGACCCTCTAAGGTAAACAGCTGGGAAGAGGCAATCAAACATCATTTTATCTTTTTATGTGTGTACACACAGGCACTCTCATGTCTACTTTGAATGAAAGCCATTCAGTACAGTATAATTTTGCAGATTAATGAAAGTCAGTTTTACAGTGAAAGGGGAGAGGAAAATAAGATGTCCTTGAAGTGACATCATTTTAAGTAGCCTGTCAGCAGAAAATAAGTCATATATTCAGAAACAAAGGTTTTAATCTTAGAAATTAATTCTGGGAGTCAGCTATTATTTATTAATTTTCAGATGGAATGTGAATGACTTAAAACCTGGCATGAAAGACTTTTGATGCTCCCTGAAAAAAAAAAGAAGAAAAAATTATTATACTCCAACTTTTATAATCTTTTATCTATTTTATGATGGGAAAATAGAATTCCATCTTAAAAATAATTTACTGCTTGTCACTGAGAAAACATAGGACTTACTCAAGCTTTAGAACCACCTATCCCAGTTGGTGCACCTAAACTCCTGAAGCTGAACAACAGTAAATACCCTGCGGGTTGTTGCTGAATTGCTCTTCCCCTTATTTTTCCCCTCACAGAACTTATGACTGGGTGTTTTTTACACTGAAAAAATAATCCTGCAAGTCTGTACTTAGCCAAACTCACATTCCCTTCACACTGGGAGTTTTGTGTGTTGAGAACCAAGTACACTGAGTAAAGACTACATGATTTGGCCCTCAGTAAATTCTCTCCTGTGACTGTTCCAAAAGAAAAAAAATCTCTCAGTCATGGGAATAGGACATTTCTGGCAAATCAATCCTTTGTCTGTTTCACTCTGATGTTCTCTGGTGGGGACAGGCTGAAAGCTACATCATTGCAGGCTTCTTTACAGCAGACATTGAGCACAGCTATTTTGTGACCCAGAAGCTTTTGCCTGTTTTGAGGCATAAGGACATTCTTTATTTTCTGCTCTCAGGGAACAACCCTAGGCTGCAGGAATTAAAAATTGCACACTGACTGAAGATGTTGGAATGGTGATTATTGCCTTGATTAGGAATCAAGTTGCAAACCTGAGGGCAGAAAAAGCTTATAGTGTGCAATGTGACTCATCAAGGAGAAGGATTCAATTCACTAAATATCTCCACAGTCTTTATACTCAGAAGTATATATATACTCTGCACAGAGCCTCTATTTTCCTATTTTTCAGAACTTTCATATTCCTCTACGTAAACTGTCATGCCAAAAAAACTAAAACTGGTCAGAGGGTAAGTCTGCCTGTTCTCTGCATGCCCTAGCATTTCTTACTAGTAAAATTGCAGTCCTCAAGGGTGTACCAGTATTTTCATACTGAATCTCATTCTAAAAGTGTTTTGAAACTGATTGTTAAAAAATGTACCTCGCAAAATTTACCTGAAATGTAGGATTATTTCTACAGTAGTTTCCATGGGAAAGCTAGCATGGACACCAGCACTAGCCTTGCACAATCTGCATGCTTCCCAACTCAGGTGAGCAAATGGCAAGGAAGACTCCTTATGATCTGTTTCCACTCACAATGTGGCCCTTAACTTTTCAGACAGCAGCCTATGTGATCAATTTTTTTAATCCACACTTTGAATCAATGTGATAATATGTTGTTATAAGTTATAACATCAGAGGATGTTCATCACAGCCATCCATAGACATTTTGGTGCCTTCTGAAGACCTTTGTGGGAAGGGTGGCCCCTCTGCAGGGGTGGGCTGTGTTCAGGGCCATGAGGGAAGGAGCTGTTGTGGGGCAGGAGTAGAGTATAAATGGGCAGCAGCAGAGATCAGGCCCATCCCCGAATTCACTGGCTGCAGGGGAAGCTGAGAGACCCTGCCCAGCCCACTCCATTCCCCTAGCTCCCAGCACATCGTTTGGGGCAGAGGCTTGAGGGAAGAGATGGAACCACCCCTCTCACTCACTGGCACCTGGAAGCAGAATGATGTGGCTGGGGGAGCGGAGTGGGCTGGGGCCTGGTCTCTCCGCTTCTCCCTTGCTGCCACTGCTGCTGGCACTAGGGATGTTAAATTTTGAGTAATTGGCTAATCAAATAGTCGATGCAATTTGCATTGACTATTGGATTAGTCGATAGGGTGCCTCCGCCTTTGAAGTGTAGCAACAGCCCTAGGGCTGTTGCTACACTTCGTAGGCCAAAGCGCTGCGGGGAGCCCGGGGTCAGCGGGGGATTCCCCGCTGTCCCCGGGCTCCGTGCAGTACTGCCGCTTTGAAATGCCGCTTGGAGCCCGGCATCAGGCTGCACGCAGCATTCAAAGTGGCAGCGCCGTATGGTGCCTGGAGTCAGCTGGGGACTCCCCAGCTGATCCTGGGCTCTACTTGGCGCTGCCGCTTTGAAACGCCACATGGAGCCTGATGCCAAGCTCCCGGCAGTGTTTCAAAGCGGCAGTACTGCACGGACCCCGGGGGCAGCAGGGGAGTCCTCAGCTGACTCCAGGCTCCATGCGGAGCTGCCACTTTGAAGTACCCCCTCCTCTTCCTCTGCCTTGCTGCCTCTTTCTGATAGAGGTAGCAAGGGGGGAGGGAGCAACTAGTTGACTAGCCTGTCGACTATCCGATAAGCATTTGCTAGTCCCCCTGCTAGTCCCTTAGGCCACATTGCTCAGGAAGAGGGGTAGAATGGAAGTGGGGCAGAGCAGGTGGGTGTTCTGGGTCCTGCAGGTGTCCCTGTTGGGTACAGCTACCCGGAGGGGCCACCAGGAGATAGGACTAGCCACTAGAGCCAACACTGTCCCATACAAAGCATTCAGTTGCCTAAGCACCACAGAATTGCTCCAAATTTTGTGGTCCCCCACACTGCTGCATATGTTGCCTATTGATAGGAATGGCCCTGATGCTCATATACATTTGAAAGGGATTTCAGTTTAACACATGACATTTTGGAAGATTTTGATATACAATGTAGACTAGGTTTATTTTAAAATATTAAATACAATGCTTTAGTAAGGTTTGAAATCTGATATTGTGCACGAGCAGTAACCACTTTAAATAAGGGTTTTAAATATGCACTTGTACATACACAATTCAGTAAGGGAATTGTTCAATGAATGGTTTTAAAACAAATATATACAGGCTGCTATTGACATGATAAGCCATCAGAAACCATCAGTAACGTGCAGAAAAGCTCCTTAAATCCTCATTGGCACCATAGATCACTATTATGTCGATATTGTGCATATTAAAAGGAGTATTGTCAAGATATTTAGGCCTTAACTTTGATTTATCCTTATACTTATTCCTCATTGTAGCTCTGAACCTTTGGATTTCACCAACATATTTCTTTTTTCAAATATGTTAATGGAATTAAAAGAAACAAGGCTTGTAGGTGTTAATTATCTCTAGAATGATTGATTTCTAAAAGAAACATCAGTGGAATCTGGTAGTAAAAAGATACGATCAAGCAGTCTGAAAACAGGACTGGGACCAAGCCATGCCTGAATTATAATCCTAGCCTTAATAGTGATTTCCACTCTGATCCTGAAGAAGTCTGTTAGGTCCAGATTTTCAAAGGTATTAGATCAGCAACAGGCAATCTAGGCTAGTGAGTGGGCTACATGAGTGGCTCTCCTTCATCTCAGAGGGCTGCAAGATTGTCATAACCAAGATGGTCTTCTGGGATAGGGTAGTTTTACTAACTGAGCTTAAGTACCTAGAATTTGCGGGATGTGCCGATTGAACCATAGCAGTGCTTTGATTGGATGCAGAGGGAGTGCACTTCACTCACAATGTTGTGTGCAATCAACATACACCCATCACTTCATGTACCTTTGCTTTATGTGCATGTCACTTTAGTAATACTTGCAGGAAAAAAAAACCCTAAATGGACAGAGACCAGTGGAATCTGGCAACCCTGTGTGTGTGGGCAACAGTAAAGAAAATGTCTTGCAGGCCACATATAGAACCCTGATGGGCCACATGTGGCCCATAGGCGTGTGCAGCACATTTCATTAGGGTGTGCACCCAGGGAATTTTCTTTTAATTTTTTTTAAAGCTGAACATTTATTGAATACTCAATCATAAAGGACATTATTTTTATTCATCAAACAAACTAAAGAAACTAAAACTTAACTAAACTTAATTTTTTTAAATTAACAACTAAACTTTACTTAAAAAATACAAACTTAAGTATGGGACATTGTACTTCTTAGTTGTTTTTTACATGTGCAATTCAGCGCTTATTGCATAATACAGCAATCCATACTTTAAAACTAAAAGAGCGTATCATGCGATTAAATTAAAACTCAAAGCCACTTTTTTTTGAGACATTATAGGGTAACCAGATAGTCTTAAAAAAATACTGGACACACTTCATGGGGAAGGGGGAGCGGGGCTGGCCGGGAGGAAGGGGGCCGGGAAGCAGAGCTGGTGGGGAGGAAGGGGGCTGGCCGGGGAGATCGGGGCGGGGGCGGCTGACGGAAGCAGAGCTGTTCGGTGGGGAGAGGAGGCGGAGGTGGAGCGGGGCTGGCCGGGGGAGATTGGGGTGAAGGGGGCGGCCAGCGGGAGTGGGGCTGGCCGGGAGTTCAGGAGGAAGAGGGGAGAACTGGCTTCCGGAAGCAGCGCTGGCGGGGGGTGCAGCGGGGTTGGCTGGGAAAGATCGGGAGGAGGAACCGGCTGGCAGGAGGTAGAGCTGGCGGCGGGGGTTGGGTACAGCGGGGCTGGCCGGGGGAGATCGGGAGAGGAGGGGAGAACTGGCCGCCAGAAGCAGGGCTGGCGGCGGGTGCAGTGGGGCTGGCCGGGGAAGATCGGGAGGAGAAGTGGGAGAGAACCAACTGGCCGGCCAGGAGGTGGCGGGGGGGGAGGAGCGTATCAGCCGGTGGGGAGTGGAACTGACCCGGGCAGTGCAGATCCCAGGGCGTTCCGGCCCCCCGCACAGTCCAGGCGAAGCGCGAGTCATTCCGGCTGCAGCTCCACCACGCACTTGACCAGCATGCAGGAGCATGGACTGGGCTGCCCCTCCTCCTCACACGCAACCAGGGCTCCCAGCGCCGATCGTGCCCCGCCTCCCAGCCATTCCCCCCGCCAGGCTTCTGGGTGCCCAGTCGGAAAAGCAGAAAATACCAGACATTGCACATGTCTGGTATTTTCTGGATTTATTTACCGGACAGAGCCCCAAAAAACCGGACTGTCTGGTAGAAAACCAGACACCTGGCAACCCTAAGACATTAGGGTGTGCCTGGGCACACCCGGCACACCCCGTACGCATGCCAGTTATGTGGCCTATGTGCTGTAGGTTGCCCACCACTGTATTGGATGCCTAAATTCCATTGGATCTGGGCCAAAACCTCGTTGACATAGTTTCTTTAGTTACAAAATGGAAATAATAGTGATTTATTCCTATTATGTCACAGGGGCATCTTGCAGATCATTGTTTTATGTTTTCTAAAGCACTTTTACTAATCAAAGTGCCTTATAGAGGTAAACATCATCATGATTGTTATACAATTTATAAAGTATGTTAAATTTGAGGCCAAAATATTCACAGTGTATATACTGGTATAACAATGATATTCTATTATGTCAGTGATTTGCAAATTGAGTTTTTGCTTCTTTAAAATACTATTAATACAAAGATATTTTATGCTAAATTAACATATGTTAAATTACTTTAAATTGTTATGTTGAGTACCAGACTTTACCATTAAAGTTAACAGAGGTAGAAAAAGCAAGAAGTCAGGGTACACTCCACTACATTGATGTCATTGGCCTCAAAACCTGAGATGAATTTCTGTATAATTCATTAAAACAGGAGCTAAAATCTGATATGGAAATCACTAAAGCAATGTATTCATGGCTGGTTAGAAAGTGGAAATGCACTTCATTCTTGCTAATTTGTATATGTGGGATACCGACCTCAGAGCTCATAAACCAGCAAGATTTGCTTGAAAGGCGTGACTGTAGGAACGCCTACATAATCTAGGAAATAGTATGGATGTCACTCTACAGCAGGAGTCAGTGCTAAACCAGCATTGCAGCACATTGACACATCAAGGTGATGGCCTTTGGATAAAATGTAAAACTGATGTTTGATATCTTGTGCTCATTTAAGGTCCAATTGCATTTTCTGTAAGAATAGAGGTGTCAATTATGGTGCCATCGTCAAATCACAATAATGTTGCCATTTGTTCTATTATTTTCCTTCAATAAATGCTCATAATCCAATACATTTCAATGGAGTTAAAAGGCATCTCCCTACTGTAAAGAACTATTAGATATGTAATTAATCACTGTGAAGATGTGCACAGTTCTTTTTGTATTAACTATATTTGAATTATCCTTGCAAAATGAACAGATACATTGTGACTTATGCTTCTTTAATAAACAAAGATTTAAAAAAATGAAATAGATTGTAGTTATTATGACTTCTTGAACATAGGGCTTACAATTTTGGATTTAAGGTGATATTTAGTGACTAATTCCCAACTCCCCTAAGCAGCAGTAAATAATAGTTTGCACTGATATTAGTTCATACTGATATCTACAAAACATTCTTTTCATGCAGCTCTTGGTTTCATGCAGCATTAGTCCCAGTCAATATCACACTGGGGAGCGGTACTAAGGGTAGGGCTGATAGTCACAGACATGTATATTGAGCACCACATGAATAAATGCAGAGCAGTTCAAGGAAAAATAGGCTTTTCATCTGCACTGATTATTAAAGCGGCCTTTTCCTGAAGCCTTTCTCTGGATTTTTAGAAGGATACATACTAAAAATAAGAAGGCCAAAGTGATATTTCTTATATCATCTTTGGTACAGGAATATGAACCTACAGACTACAGCTGATAGTTACCAGTGTTTCAGTACTACCCCTTCCTTATGTAACCCAGAGACACTGAGACCAGTAAGAAAGGGGGAGTAAAGTCTGTGCTACAGCCTTAGCTGATAGACAGTTGACTTTTTGTTCATGCTGTAGAGGCACATGGCTTTAGCCCCTAACCATGCAAATTCAATCCTACCTGCTGACAATCCAGGATCTGTGGGCTATACAATTGGGGACTCATCTAGGATGAATTGCAGGGAGGTCTCAGAAGCTTGGGATGCATTTCCTCAGCTAAGGGAAGACTGTAACCCAGAGGCACTGAGACCAGGGCGAAAGGGAGAGTCAAAAGTGTGCTCTACAGCCTTAGCTGAGAGCAAGTTGGCTCTTAACTTACGAAGTAAAAGCACATGGCTTTAGCCCCTAAGGTCTCAGGTTCACCTGGGTCTATCGGCTTTACACTTATACAAAATTAAAAAGGGTTTACTATGCGAGTTGGAGATCTGAGGAACGTTTACAGGACTGTATGCAGGAATTTCTGTGGGGGCGTGTGCTTTTTTAAAAAAATGTGGACTGTCCCCAGTCTTGCCCCTGGGGGAAGTGGGAGCGGAAGTCAGTCTCTCGGCTAGCTGGAGCACTCTTATTTGTGGGATCATGAGGGGAGCATTTGCACCCTTCGCACACACACCCTGCATACAGGCCTGGGCTGTCCCCCGAACCTCAATTGCACAAACACTAGTGTGACCCAAAGAAGCAAATTGTGGAGCCGGGTTCTAGCCAGGTAGAGCTGAAGTCAGCTCTGACTCCCTCTAAGGCAAGAGGGGGATGAAACACACGTTGTATTTGTGTCATTATTGGCTTCCAAGGCAGGTTGGCAGAGACCCAGGGCACTCATTACCTGGGGGGAGTCGCTCATTAGAATGCCACACTACCAACAGGGAAAGCCCCCCCTCTCCCCTCCCGGAAGCATGTGAGGTTTAACTGGCTCCCACCTCTCACCTCTTTGGTGGAGGAAACCCATAAGTCTCGTCTTGGTGCCTTGGAGAGAAAGCAGCCCACACAGTGGCCAGAAATGAGCTTCTTCCAGGCTGGGGGCTGTTACAAGCTCGGCTTTTAGTTCAGGTCAGTTTCTAAGGCAGCACTGAGCTAGCTGAGGCCTTGGGATGCACGATAGGACCACTGTTCTCATCTTGGAGTTGGAACAGCTGAGCCACCAGGACCGTGGAACTTGCCCAAGACCATCAAAGAACTCAGTGGCAGAGCTGGAAAGAGACTTTGGGAATCCAAATGTTTCTGTTCTGACCATCAGACCCCATTTCCCTGCCAGAGCTAGGACTAGGACCCAGGAATCCTGCTCCCAACCCCTTCGTTCTAGCTAACCTCCACTCCCCTGGTAGGGCTAGGAATAGGGCGTGGCCATCCTAGTACCGCCTCCTCCCTACTCTAACCAATGATATCCCTAAGTGTAGGTAGTGAAGGATGTGGTCCCATCCTGTTTCAGCATTACCCATGGACAGCAGCAGCCGCAGAAGGCCCAGATAAAAACGGAACATTAATGTCCCTGCTGGAGGCAGCTCCTCTACCCCAAGGGAAAGATGGAAGTTTCAGGGGCAGAAATGCTGCTGTCCAGCTTCTGAGAATCTGACATAAAGACATGGTGCTGGAACTAGCAGCAGCTGGATGGGCTGCGTTGTGTGGGGCAGGGTAGTCTAATGTCGCTTGCATTGGTGAAGCAAAGCCATAGCCTTTGATTGCATTTCCCTTGTTGGGGAGTGAGCAGGACCCTGGCCTTATCCCCTCTGTCAGGCAGCATGTGTCTAGTGGTTAGAGTAGTGGAGTAGGAGTTGGGGCTCCTGGGCCTACTCCTAACTTTGGCACTGTCTTGTTGCCATGGTCTTTAGCGGATCTCTGTGGACCCGGTTGGCAGACTTCAGCAGTTCCATTGGGAACATCAGAAAAATGAGCTGTTAGCCTCTGTGTGTCTCAGTTTCTCTCTTTACAGTGGGGGTAGTGACAGCTATCCCCTTTGTACAACACTTTACAATCCTTAGGTGGGTGTGATCACTCTTTCCCCTGGAAAGGGATCAGTCCCTGAAATCCCCACAGGTAACAGGGGTGCCCTTTTGAAAAGGCAGCACCCATGTACATGGAATACCATAACAAGGTACAGACAGGGAATGCCCACATGTGCCACCCTGCTGTTTGGGCATGCTAGCACGGGCAGGGGCTGCCAGTGTTTGTCTACTCACATGGGGCAGCTGGAGCCCAGTGGCAGGGAGCCCTATCCAAAACTCCATCTGCCCTGTTATAGGCTCCCCATGGGCCAGACCTGGGCAGTTGCGAGCCCCCAATGTGGACAGGCCCAGCAAAGCAGGCAGTGGACAAATTGCATCGTATTGTGATTTTGCTTTTGTGGGCTACGGTCTGTGGTAATCCTGTTGCAGGGGTGAGTCCAAAGCTGTGACCCCTCTACCCAATCTGAGTCTGATCCTGTCTCTTTAAATATGCAAAGTAGCTCATCACCCAGAACAATGTAGTGCTGTTAATCCCCTGATAAGAGGTGTCAATGGGTGAATGACAGGGAGTAGGAAAACAGCTACCTGAGCCTGGGGGCTAGATGAGCCAACCCCTTCCCCCCCCAGTCTGACTCTCCTATGGGGTCAGCAAATAGGGGGAGTGCAGAGCTGGAGAGCACATAGTGGAGAGTGCACTTGAGCAGGGATGGGGTGTGTGATGGCTCCTGTCCACGTGGTCCCAGGGGCCAGGCTGTGAATCCAGTCACTGTAATTTGGGGTATGTACACTCCAATAAAAAACCCATGGCTGGCTGGGAAGAAGGCTTGGCCTGATTTCTACCCTCCCCTCTCCCTCTCCTAGGAGTGAGGTCGGGGTGGGGCTGGGCCTGGGCCACGTTCCTGGGGGGAGAGGGGAGACTCAGTCCCAGCCTATGCCCTGCCAGTCGGATGGGGGTGGGGAGAGGCTGGAACAACAAGCTGCCGCAGCCTTCCCCAGCCTGGCCAGAATTGGGACCATGAGGAACCATGGGGGGAGTGCAATCACACCCTTTGCATGCCCCCCCCCCCCCCGCATACGGGACTGGTTTAGGTTTCCTTGCTTTAGCCTCCTGTCCCTATGAATCCACATCACAGCCATAGTTCTGTTAGTGGCTGACTGTTCAGCCCTCCCCTTTGGAACCTATTAACATCAGGCTTTAATCTGCCTGAGTGGGGATGCTCTATGCTCAGACTTGTGCATGCTACCTATCCAGTGCACCCAGCTCCTGCTGGATTGGGGAGCATAAGCCTAGGATTCAAATTCCCTGTTCGACAGGCAGAGAATTACAAGTGGGCCAGCCACTTTTGTTATTTGAGTCCTGGCTTTCCAAAAATATTAGTCATAAGTGGAACACCGCCATTCGTGATTTACAGCAATAAATTAGCAGCAAATCGCTAGTTTAAGACTTCTGAGTTGTATGATACCGGGAAACAATTTATAACAAGTACAGCACAGATAGACAGCAAGCATAAAGGTAGAGATTACAATTTTATCTTTAAATAATATCCAATCCACACTGAACATTAGCATAGTTCTCCATAACATTAAAAAAATGTTATTTCTTCACATTTTCTATAATAACAACAAATGGTCTGGTAGCACTTTATAGACTAACAAAACATGTAGATGGTATCATGAGCTTTCGTGGGCACAGCCCACTTCTTCAGATGACCGGAGTTTTGAGTTTAGGATGTGCAGACCCAAAATAAATAGGAGAGAAGGAGTGCGGGGTGGGAAAAAAAAAAGGAGGGGGGTGAGAGACAGGGAGCTAGAGGGAATCAGTAAGTATCTGAAGATTTGTACTACTGCTCAAGAAATATTATGGTAGAGATCTTTAGCTACTAGAGTTTTCTAAAATATGTCTAATAGACATGTAACCTTTTTTAGCACCTTCATAATGGTAGTATTGATAGTTGTTCTTAAAATGCTTCTGACTGTCAAACTCTCATTTTCAAATAATTGTTTTCCTGTTTTTCTAGCCTGCCTTGTGTTTCCAGATGTGTGGCAGCCTTAAGTGACATACCTGTTGTCTCAAAGCCATGGGGATAAGTTTCTGTTAACATGGATGGGATTTCTACCATTCCCCCCACCTTGGCAACTGTATTGTATCCATGTCTGAATATGCTTACACTATCTAGAAATAAAAATGATAAAAATGCAATGAGGATCCAATCTCTCATTCCTCACACACTAAACAACCACTGAAATCAGTAGGTCTTGGCATGTGAGCGGAATGCATGAGAGCTATATATTGAGATTGTAAAGTGATAATCTTGAAATCCACTGTCAGCCTCCAGTCTGTTGTCCCCCCCTCCCATCCACTTGATGGAGGCAGATGCAATGCGATAGGGAAAATTAATATAATAAAAGAGACCTACAAGTATTTCATGTTGCACATGGCCTATTTTCTGTCCTACATCCTTGTTCAGCTAGTCACTAACAAGAAAGATTCTGCCGTTTGTGGGCAAAGAATGTCCATTCCCTTGCTTTTACAGGGACATCGAACATTAGCTTCACTCAGATGGCTACAAAGTGAAGATTGCCTCAGTAAAGATGGAGTAAGGCATTGGCCTGTTGTTTGTAAATTCTTTGTATTGTATATTTTACTCATTGCCAAGTGCCTAAAGCGAAGTCTGGGTGCTTAGAAGTCAAAGAAAATAAAATCAGTGAACATGGCCCTAGCATACCCCAGCACTAGCCACAACATTGAGCCTTTAAAAAAAAGTCTATAGAAACTGGCAAAATAGCTTTTACAAACACCTTTTCACCTTGAACTTTTTGATTTTAAATGAAGTGCAAAGCAAACATTCTTTGAAGAAAATTTCTGCCTTGGCGCTCCTTCGCAAAGAAAGCTGCAGTGGTAAAAACTACATAATTCCTAGTCCTTTAAAAAGAACCACCCTGTAAATAAACCAAGTGTGACAGGCTGTATAGTCCCCATCCAGTGGCTGGCAGTGAGAGGGTTTACTCTCTCTGAGCAAAGAAGTCCAGCTGCCTGTCTCAGTGCAGGCTCTGTCAGGGACCCAGCTGAATGAAGTAAGGCCAGCTCCAGCTGTGGTGAATTAAATCATTCTCTTCATGAGCCAGGAACAGTAATTGAAATCAACATTGAAGTGCCCATTTATTCCAATAAGCAGAATCAGGCCCTATATGAAGAATCTCCAAGGACTTTTAGGTAGCCACACCATTGGGCATAGGAAACTGGTACCTTTGGGGAAGGGAGCACAGGGCTGGGTACTCAGAGGACCAGGAAGGGGGCACCCCATTTAGCAATTAAAAATTTGGTGGGGATACAAGGGTGCCCCCTCCAGAGGGCTACCATAAGTCAGCTATGTTTTTGGGGGCCAGGATCCGCAACAATGCTTGTAGATGCAGTAAGATAATCTAAAAAGAAATATAATGTGGTATGGGCAGACTAGCTGGGGAGAAATCCACTTTGTGAAGATCCTGAACTTCAGCTGCAAGAAGAGCAATCATTTATTAATTTTTAAAGAGATGTGGGCAACTAGAAGTCTTTTATGAACTGTCAATTTCAGTACTTGGGAGGGAAAACCTTTATTATTTGCTTCTTTTGACAGTTTTTTGTAAGACCAGAGTTAACCTCTGATTCTAGCTCATCTGGCCTGTCTCAGAGGGTATTAGGGTTCAATTTATTTTTTATTTTGTTTTTTAAATTAATGGAAATCACTATGAGGTTGATTAAATATCAGGTGTTTCTGAATGTTTTCGCTGTACTGTTAGTGTCAGATTTCATAAGGCTCACAATAATGCAAGAAAACATGAAAATGATTAGCTTCTTAGTTTGGTACATGACATTACCTATCATTTGACAAAGAGTTTCTTTCAAACGTTTAGGGCAGCAGTTTTCTAACTGTGAGTCAGGACCCCCAAAGTGGATTTTGACCCTATTTTAATGGGATTGCTAGGGGCTTGCTGGGGCCCAGGGCTAACGCTGAAGCCTGAGGGCTTCATTCCTGGGTCACAAGGCTCAAGCTTTGGCTTTGGCTTTGGCCCTGCATGGCATGGGCTCCGGTTACAGGCCCCCCATCTGGGGCTGAAGCCCTTGGGCTTTGGTTCCCCTCTGCTGCCCCTACACTTGGGATGGTAGGGCTCAGCCAGTCCCCACCAGGGCCGGCCAAAGATTGTGCGGGGCCCGAGGCAGCACGCTGAGCCGTGCAGTTCCTGGCTGGCTGGGCAGGGCCAGGAGCTGGGCAGCGCTGGGCCCTGAATGCGTAGAGCCGTGGGGCCCTGATTGAGTGGGGCCCAAGGCAACTGTCTCGCTCGCCTTGCCCAAAGACTGGGCCTGGTCCCTGCCTTCTGAGGTCATGTAGTCATTTTTGTTGCCAGAAGAGGGTCACAGTGCAATGAAGTTTGAGAACCCTGGATTTAGGGAAACAGCATCAGAATACTCTAATTAAAGTTAATAGCATGTTTCCAAGACTAATGTAAAGTCTTCAGAAACATCTGCAATTTTACTGTTCTAACTTTCACTTGTCATACAGATGTACAATACACACTTGCAGTCACCAATATTCACCTAGGGTGCCAGTCTACACTGCACTCTAAACTCAAATTAAGATAACCAATTTGCGCTACGCAAATTGTGTATCTTATTTTGATTGTATTTTGAAATAACTTATTTTGAAATTTGGCATGTCTATACAGCACCAAATTTTGAAATAAGTGCTATTTTGAGACATCCCTTAACCCTCGTGGAATGAGGATTACAGGGATGCCAGAATAACGCGCCCATTATTTCGAAAAATATTTCGAACTAATGGGCGTGTTTAAAAGATGCAGGGTAGCTATTTCGGGATTCCTCCGGTATCCCAAAATAGCTCCGCTGTCTAGATGTACCCCTACAGTTTCCCATGTTGGTAGTAAAATTGGACATTTTGGGATTAAAAGAAATCTTTTGTACTAGATTTATATTTGTGGTCTGTATTTGCAAACAAAATAACAAGAAGTACAACAGGATATATTTACTTACATATAGCAATATCTGTATTACACAAAATGATTTTTTTCTCCAAAAGTATTGATCCTGCAGCTGATTTTGTGTGGCTGACTGCCTGCCGTTTCATGGTGGCCTGCAACTCTAATGGCTGACTCAGACTAATATATTCATTATTCCTTTTTGTTTATGGTAAAGTTAAAAGAAAACATAACTGTAATTTTACCATTTTTTTACTTCATCAGCATCACATTTCAACACTTTGTATATTGTCTTAAAAGATACTTTACTCCCTATCAGTAAAAATGTTCAAAGGTGAGATATTTACTATATTGACACTTACAGAATTGATTTTTAGACCAAATATTTTCTTAGAACTTTAGCAGTAATTCAAGTTTCATAGATAGCACTAAACAGCTAAGCAATGTTGTAGTCAAACTATTTTCTATGTAACTTCTATTGTGTACTGAAACCTGTAGTTAATGGGTGAGGCAACTGCTCACCCCTATAAATACTATCAGATTAATTTATCTGTGGAATAGTATCATATTCCTCATGCCATACTTCACAAAATCCAACATAAATCACTTTGGCTTCATATGACAATTTTTAGATCCCACACGAAGTGAATTCACTGACAACAGCTGATGGTATTGAATAGTATTTGGAAGGTGTTTTTTGTTGTTTTTTTTTGAATTGCATTAAATTCTCTATGTGACAAGGGCAGAAAATACCAAAAATCTGAAAAAAAATTGACATATGTAGTATACATAGAAAATGGCTGACTAGTATCAGCACTAAAGACAGAAGAATAAACCGTGTCTGTATTAGTTTATATAAGAACATAAGAACAGCCATACTGGGTCAGATCAAAGGCCCATCTAGCCCAGTATCCTGTCTGCCGACAGTGGCCAATACCATATATCCCAGAGGGAGGGAACACAACAGGTAATCCACACATGATCCCTCTCCTATCACCCATTTGCAGACAAACAGAGGCTAGGGACACCTTTCCTACCAATCCAGGCTAATAGCAATTGATGGACCTAACCTCCATGAATCTATCTAGGTTTTTTTTGAATCCTAAAGTCCTAGCCTTCACCACATCCTCTGGCAAGGAGTTCTACAGGTTGACTGTGCGCTGAGTGAAGAAAAACTTGCTTTTGTTTGTTTTAAACCTTCTGTCTATTAATTTCATTTGGTGACCCCTAGGACTTATATTATGGGAATAAGTAAATAACTTTTCCTTATTCCATTTTTCCACACCAGTCATGATTTTATAGACCTGTATCATATCCCCCCTTAGTCTCCTCTTTTCTAAGATGAAAAGTCCAAGTTTTTTAAATCTCTCTTCATATGGGACCCGTTCCAAACCCTAATCATTTTTGTTGCCGTTTTCTGAACCTTTTCCAATGCTGATATATTTTTTTGAGATGAGGCGACCACATTCTATGCAGTATACAAGATGTGGGTATACCATGGTTTTATATAGAGGCAATAAGATATTCTCTGTCTTATTCTCTATCCCTTTTTAACATTCTGTTTGCTTTTTTGACTGCCACTGCACACTAAGTGGATATTTTCAGAGAACTATCCACAATGACTCCAAGATGTCTCTCTTGAGTAGTTGTAGCTAAAGTTCCCATCATATTGTATGTATAGTTGGGATTATTTTTTCCAATGTGCATTACTTTACATTTATCAACATTATATTACATTTGCTATTTCGTTCCCCAATCACTTAGTTTGGTGAGATCTTTTTTAAGGTCTTCACAGTCTCCTTTTGGTCTTAACTATCTTGAGTACTTTGGTATCATCTGCAAATTTTGCCACCTCACTGTTTACCCTTTTCTCTAGATCATTTATAAATAAGTTGAATAGGATTGGTCCCAGGACAGACCTTTGGGGACCCCACTAGTTACCTTTCTCCACTCTGGAAACTTACCATTTCTTCCTACCCTTTGTTTCCTGTCTTTTAACCAGTTATCAATCTATGAAAGGACCTTCCCTCTTATCCCATGACAACTTACTTTACTGAAAAGCCTTTGGTGAGGGACCTTGTAAAAGGCTTTCTGGAAATCTAAGTATTCTATATCCACTGGATCCCCCTTATCCACATGTTTGTTGACCCCCTCAAAGAACTCTAGTAGATTAGTAAGGCATTATTTGCCTTTAGAGCAACCATGTTGACTTTCTCCCAACAAATTATGTTCATCTATGTGTCTGACAATTTTATTCTTTACTATAGTTTCAACTAATTTACCCAGTACTGACATTACACTTACTGGTCTGTAATTACCAGGATCCCCCCTAGAGCACTTTTTAAATATTGGTGTCATGTTAGCTATCTTCCAGTCATTAGGTACGGAAGCTGATTTAAAGGATAGGTTACAAACCACAGTTATTAGTTCTGCAATTTCACATTTGAGTTCTTTCAGAACTCTTGGGAGAATACCATCTGGTCCCAGTGACTTGTTACTGTTAAGTTGATCAATTTGTTCCAAAACCTCCTCTAATGACACTTCAATCTGGGATAATTCCTCAGATTTGTCACCTAAAAAGAATAGCCCAGGTTGGGGAATCTCCCCAATATCCTCAGCTGTGAAGACTGAAGCAGAAAATTCATTTAGCTTCTCTGCAATGACTTTATCATCTTTGAGTACTCCTTTAGCACCTCAATCGTCCAACGTCCCCACTGGTTGTTTAGCAGGCTTCCTGCTTCTGATGTACTTAAAAAACATTTTGCTATTACTTTTTGGATAGCTGTTCTTCAAACTCCTTTTTGGCTTTTTTTATTATATTTTTACACTTAATTTGACAAAGTTTATGCTCCTTTCTATTTTCCTCACTAGGATTTAACTTCCACTTTTTAAAAGATGTCTTTTTATCTCTCATTGCTTCTTTTACTTGGTTGTTAGGCCACTGTGCCACTTTTTCAGTTCTCTTACTGTGTTTTTTAATTTGGGGTATACATCTAAGTTGGGCCTCTTGTGGTGTCTTTGAAAAGTTTCCATGCAGCTTACAGAGATTTTACTTTTGTCACTGTACCATTTAATTTCTGTTTAATATCTGCTTAAACTGTAAGAAAAGGCTTTTCCATTCTCCTCATAGGTATTCCTGACCAGCTGAGTTTAGACACTTAGCTAAATCTAGCTGCCTAGGTGCATGTTTAGACATAGATGCTCAAGATGATAGTTACTCTTATTTTGCTAACCCATTATAACGTTTATAGTACACATGTAATTAGTAACGACATGACATTTTGCCTTTGGCAATATTCACTAGGGTTCACATTTAGTATTATACCCCTTGACATGTCAATATAAGACCTTATCTTATAGCATTTTACTTTGGTGATATAGGTGGATTCTCTTAATTATTTTTCAGAGCTGCTGGCCTTACCTGACATAGCCATTTGCTTGAATAAATATTTCTGGTTTTAAGTGAACATCAGTGTTCTGTTTGGTATATCTGAATATTTGGCTGCAAAAATCTTTCTATTGACTACCCACAATGGAACTGCCCATAAAAGATTTAATTTTCTCTATTCTGTGTTCTTCAAGTTAGTATGAGTGCAGAATAAAAATTTCCACTTATGAAAGGTAAATTAGTATACACAATATAGGTCAAACATTTAAGCTTTGGCATCAGTGTTATAATGCCAGTGTATCATCTATGTGGCAAGCACAAGGGCAAACAATTCTGATTTTTGGTATCACCAGACTGCTGCTACTTTAATTTCACAAGTCTGCTACATCTTCTGCAGCGCCTTTGCTCCCATCTTTGCTCAATATCATAAAAATATAGTAATGAAAAGGATCTTGAAAGATCATCTAGTCCATCCCCCTGTGCTGAGGCGGGGCCAAGTATACTTAGACCATCCCTGACAGATGTTCAACTAATCTGTTCTTAAAAACCTCCAGTGGAGGGAATTCCTTGGTAACTTTTTCCAGCACTTAACTATCTTTATGGTTAGAAAGCTGTTCCTACTATTTAATGTGAAGACCCTCATAAGTGCAAAAGGAAATGATCCCTCTTTAATGGTTCTAATTTTGGGCCAAACTTGCCTTATTGCAGTGAATGGGATTTTTACTATTGAGTCAATAGAAGCAGGTTTGGGTTTTTTGTATTGCTTGCCCCACTGTTTCCATTCCAAAAATAGCCTAATGAAGAAAGAAGTGTCAGTTGCTGCCTGAAGAGGCTGCTTGTCTAAATGCATTGTTAGAAGGCACTTACTCCAAATGAAAACTAGTATATCACAACCTTAGAGGGAAAATTACCACTCTCAGGGCACATCTACACAGCAGGGCTAAACTTGAGCTACGCTAGTTGTGTAGCTTAAGTTGAAATAGCTTATTTCAACTTTGGCGCTGTCTACACAGCAGTTATTTCGAGATAGAGCACTCTTCCCCCTACTTCCCTTATTCCTCGTACAATGAGGCTTACAGGAGTTGGAGTAAGCAGTCCTCCAGCTCGACATTATTTCAACATTATGTCAAAAAACTGCTTGTGTGTAGATGTGGACTATGTTATTTTGGAATAACATCAGTTATTCCGAAATAACACTGCTGTGTAGACAGAGCCTAACAGATGGGCAAGAGAGTAGGAATACCAGGGCATATCTACACTAGGAAATTATTTTGAAATAACTTATTTTGATATAATAACTCTCAAAAAACTATTTCAAAATAAGCTTATTCTCCAAGGAAAGGAGTTATTATTTTGAAATATCAGCCCCTTATTTTGAAATAACTGTTTTGGTAGTGTGGACAAGCTCTGCTTTAGTAGACCAGAGCCCAGGGAACCAGTCTTTGTATTAGCTTGGAGTAAAAGGAGCTGGATTCCCATCCAAGAATGTCAAAATATCAGATGATGAAATGTATCCGTGCCTGTGGTTTAGAATACAGAGCTCTGCTATACCTACTGATGGTATAGGTAAAGTTACTCTCACAATGGTTTAAGGTAACCATTTAGGTCTTGGTGACCTGGGATTTGTGTTCCAATGAGAGCATTGGAGTGATATTATAATGAAGTATCCACCCTTCAGCAGTTCTCCTATAGCTATATCTTTTGGCAAAATGACTACAGGTTGTATTGGTTTCCTACTGAAAACCCAGCTCAGGTGTGGAGGCTTTATCAGGACTTTCTACAGCTTTCATGTACTATATATGCTAGAGGGGCCCCCAAATTAATGCATGTGAAATATAGCCATACCTTTTAAAAATTCACCCTGTATATCCTTGTGCAGCTATTAGTTTAGCTATCGCTAGGTATTAAAATTTAAAAGGGTCACTAAATGCATATTGCTAGAAGGAAACAACATTAGTTACACATTACCAGAACAAAACCAAATTAAGAAACAGCTCATTTCCTCTGTACCATCAATATTTTACTCAGCCATAGCCTGGATGCTTGTACTCACAAAGGGGAATTAATCATTCATGTGCTAATGTACATCCATTATTTTTAAATTATCACTTAAGTAATCATTTTTGTGTGTGCTCAGATGTGTGATGTCTGCTTATAAAAGTGCAGCAAAATCAATACAAATTAAATAAAATTTAAAAGGTTGAGATCTGTGAAATAGATGCAGAAAAGTCTTCCATGCAATAAAATTGTAATCATATTAATGTAAAAACTCAGTTATTGAGTCATAACCTGGAAAAGATACTGGGCTAATTCTGCATTGATTTATACCTCAAGCTATGCTCATAAAAAGTGAGTTTACTCAGGATGCAGGTCAGCCCAGAATCTAGCCTGCTGACTTTCTAAAGCTCAAACAATACAAATATCACTGCCTATTTAAATTAGTTCATAATTTCCTAACATAATACTTACAACAAATGCCCTGCTCACGTAATAATATCATTTAACATGAAGACAGCCACGTTCATTTAGAAAATCCCAAAGCTCTTTAAAAGCTAATTCTGAAAGGACCACTGAGACACTGCCACTTGTGGAGGGCCAAACAGCCATTGTCTGCCTAGTGCATTATGTAACAGCATGGAAAGTAGAAACTTTTAGCTCAGGACACCAGAAAAACAAATCTTTCTTCTTAAGAGAACTGCCATGAGGTCTTTGATGTCTAGTGTTACCTGGTGCAGAATTTGGTCCAGCAATGGTGAAATATTTTGTGTGTTGCTTCAATAATGTTTATGTTGATATAAATGACAGATAATCACTTGAGGATGCTTCTTGTTTATGAAGCAATAACTGAATCCTAAAGTCCAAAGCCAAGGAGTTTATTAGTTCATCATGTAGCTTTTGACGTTAACAAAGAAGGGAAGCAATATAGTTCAGTAGAGAAGGCACTGGCTTCAGTCAGGGCACTTGGATTCCTACTCTGACCTCAGTTTCTCCATCTGTGAAATAAAGGGAATGATACTCTATTTTGCAAAGGGCTTTGAGATTGATGGGTAATGTGCTATATGAGAGATAAGTATTGTTATCAACAGGAAGCATCATCAACTCAGTGTTGCCCGTAAATCCCAGTAAGTGACTGGATTTGAACATTTAACTCTTTTTGTCATTTGGGCATATTTTGAAATTGGAAGTGCCCATGACTGGCTTGTAGGGTGGACAGCTGGAGTAGGGTTACACACACTATATGGTTACTAAAACAACCATGCAGTTTGTATCCAATCGCAGTGTAGGGCAGTGCATGCTGAATGGTTACTGAAATCTACCATACAGTTGTGATTCTGTATTATCCTGCACTCTGATTGGATAAGCCTATATCATTTCAGCATAATTAAGTGATAATGTGTAGTCATGACTAGTCTGCCAGATGAAGTATCTACCAGACTTGAAAGCCATTAACTGTGAGTATACTACTCACAGCCACACATTATTGCTATTATGCAGGGAAATCATTATACAAAGTACACATTTTAAAAAAAGTTTCTCTAAACTTGGAGGAGTTTAACTGCCTGTTTATTTGTGACAACTGGGGGCCTTTTAGCAACTGAGAATCTGCAGAATGGGCTGATGGCTGAGGCTGTGGATCTGGATGAAAGTTGCGTAAAGGGAGGGCTTTTGTTTTGCCTTGAAGTGGGTGTAGCTGGGTTTGATTGGGAGTGGATGATGAGATGCTATATGGGTGTCTGAGGACCCGAGCCTGAAGCTGATATCTGTATGAATGCATGGTAGCTTGACCTCTCCTAACTTCTCTTTCTGGGCGCCTAAGGCAACTGCTAACAGCCACTTCACTGCTCCCTATCCAGTATTTCCCAGCTATTTGAGCTGCGGCAGAAGGAGCACTGAGAGCACTGTGAGAGGAGGAGATAGTCAATCTACCCTTGGTGAAGGGGCCCCAGCAGCCCCTGGTGCCCAAGAGGAGTCACTGTAGAGAGACTTTAGTTATCCTGTAGCTGTCATAGGCATTTGGAGAATCTTGCAGAACATTCCACATAGCCATTTCTAATGTCTGTATGAATACAATGCCAAAACAGCATTCCTGTACACATAGCTTGGGGAAGCCTGGTCTACATTATCTGAGGTTAAAAATGGCTCTACCCATCTACACTAGGGCTTACACCATTCTCCTACCAGTGTGGTGGTACCAATGGTAAAAAAATTTCCCAGTTAAATCTAGTGTAGGCATAACCTAGGATTACATTTGCAAATATCACTGTGTTTTTATCATTTAAAACATGAACAGGACTAGAGCTAGTCAAACAATGTCAAGAGTGAGATCTTGATTGACCCTAATGTGATCATATATGGAGTCAGGAGTCAGGGAGAAAATAAAACAATCTCTTCCACCACATTTCTTTGCACAATCGTGCTACTTTCCCTCCTCCTCGTTCCTCAAAATGCCTACAAACAGAACTGCACTATTTCAAGGGGAAAAATAAGACAAACCATTCTGAAAGAGTGTGAGAATATATTTCTCACAGGAGCAGACGGGAAGCAGGGGAGGCACTGTGAGTCTTGGATTGGTGTAGCTTGGCATCCCAGAGTGTAAAGGCTCAGTACAGCCCCATATAATTTCTTCCATGAACTTCATGGTATTTTTAAAGCAATTGTTTTTCAAACCTCATGCAATTGGTAAAACTGAACATAGCTGTCAAATAATTGGAGAAGTTTTGTGAAGTTTAAACATTTTAAAACTATTTTGACTGTTTTGATGATTCAACCTGTTCTAAATACTGTAAAGCCATATCAATATAAATGTTATATTAAAAAAACCTCCTTATTTATGTGATCCACAGTGCCATAGATTAGTAAAAGAGAAAGACATTTCAATATCTGACTTTTCTTCATTTTTATTGTTTGCTTACTTTGATCTTGAGCAGTTAGATTAGCTTTCTCAGTTTCCAATATTGCAAGGGAAATATTTATACATATTTTTTAAGTTGCTTTAACTGAAATTTTTAAGGATCATATTCGCATTTCTGTCCATTCACACTGAGAGCTGTTTAGAAGTCCTTGTTCAGATCAAACTTGCCCATTGAAGACCTGGTTCAACATGTGCTTATGTCATGATTGATAATATTCAACATGTGCTTATGTCCCATTTAAGTGGTTTTGACTTAATCGTATGCTTAAGTGCTTTACTTAACTGGGGCACGTGCAGGGCCAGTGTGATTATTTGCAGGGCCTGATTCAAATGGAGTGCTGGACCTGGGGCAACAGCTCTGCCCGCATGGGGCTGCAGCAGCTGCTCCCACAGTGGCGTGAAGAGCTCCCGGGCCAGCAGCAGAGGGGGCAAGGGCACCCTTACCACTGCCATCGATGGCAGCCTCCTCCTCTTATCCCATGGGCTAGGGGCCCTGCTTGGCAAGGGGGTTGCTGCTGCCATGTGCAGCACGCAGCTTCAGGATGTGCCTCAGGCAGGACGTGCTGCCCAGATAGGCACATGTGGGTGACCAGCATGTGGGCCATGCGCATGGGAACAGATTGCACACGCCTTACACCAGCCCTGTGCATGTGGCTCCCCTTTTGTAATGAGATGCCCACACAGGGCGCCAATGACTTGAACGGAGCTCCATATAGACTCTGCCAACACTCATCTCAGTGCAGGATTAGAAGTCAAGGCTCACAGACTTCTGTGTGACTATTAACAATATGTACAGTTGTATAAGTACATAGGCCTTTGCAAGGTCTGTACTAAAGCTTAGACATTTAACTGTACACGTGTAACCAGCACTAGGCAGATTTGAACTTGGGACCCCCTGGAGCTTAGTGTAGGTGCCGCTACAGTTTGAGTGATAAAGCTAGCTGGCTCTCAGCTTAGGCTGTAGAGCTCCCTTGTTCTTATCCTTCGCTGTAAATGGTCTAAGTGCCACTACATGGGACAGTGAACCATACCCACTAGGTATGGGGGTTACACATGCACAAGCCCACATCAAGATGCTGAAACAAAACAAAATCTATATTTTAAGCTGAAAACTATTTGATAGCACTCCTTAAAATACCCTTGCTAAACACTTTCACTTGGCACACTCAGCGTTGATGAATACCGAATATTGAAGTGGAAAGTGGTGTTGAGTGTGTGCATGGCATAAACTTTAAGACTTTCAGGAATGTGTTTCATCCACAGACCCAACCCTGCAAATGCTCACTGCCAAGCTTGTTGCCATGAGCAGCACTTACTGCTTGGCATAATACTCACAAATGGGCACAGCTGTCTCAAGAAGGTAACTGCTTTTTTAAACTCTTAATTGCGATTCTCTTCCAGCAACCTGACAGCCCAACTGTCTTTGCTTTTGCACATGATATTTTTTTCTTTGTGTGTGTACACTTTTGAATTATCTGATTGCTCTGTAAAGAGTGATAAGCTGCAGGGCTGCCAGACAAACAACTTGAAAAGTCTTAGTATGGAAACCAATCAGAATAGAGAGATTTGCATATTCATGGCATGGTCATTGAGAAATAACTGCATAGTGTTTGTACACAGCAGATGACCACAATCAATTAGTGAGCTGAGATTTGTATAGCTGAAGAAAAAATGTATTCTGTTTGGTTGAGACAATTGAGTGCATGATCATACATAATTAGCCAAAGTGAACAGCTAAAAATCAAAGAAAATTACATATTTCTGCCAGCTGTTTATAAACAGGGTATGCAGTAGTATAAAGCACCAGAAGCTGCAGTAGCTCCAGACTTTCAAGGACGAGGCCATAATGTATCATACTTTATCATTAGTTTTAATACTTGCTATGTCCAAGGCCACATCACTTTTTATAGTAAGTCTAAGAAAATGACTTGACTGATTTGCTAGCACTTAATATTGTATGACAGTTCATTATTATTTACACAGAGTTTATAACCTCACCTAAAACTTTAATCATAGCAAAAGACCCAATCTTATTCCAGTTGAAGTCAATGGGAGTTTTTCTATCAACTTTGATAAGTGCATTATTGGCTCCAAGGTCTATAACGCTGAAAACCAGGAAATCTGGAGCTTTTTAAAATGGGAGAATGTTATAAGCAAGGTCAGATTATACAACAGTGGAAAGGTTAGTAGTGTCCTGTCCGTACTAACACGTCCTCCATTCCTACTGTTGAGGGTGGAGAACTGCATCAGAAGAAGTTTTTAGAAAGATGCTACTATACATACAGCCTTAGTTTGTAATAATTCCTAGAAATACCTCCATTTATTGCATACTGACATCAATGAGACCTGTGTATGCATATCTCAGAGAAGAATTGGCCCCTAATGTAAGAGTGACACACTAATTTTGGTAAAAACAACAAGGAGTCTTGTGGAACCTTAAAGACTAACACATTTTTAGGGTCTCAGAGGGGCAGATGTGCTAGTCTGTAGCTGAAAAAACAAATGGTTCTGCAGCACCTTAGAGATGAAAAAAATGTATTTAGTATCATGAGCTTTCATGGGCACAACTCACTTCTTCAGGGGACTGGAGCAAGGGGTCCAGAGGTACAAATAAATAGCAGAAAAAGAGGGGATGGGAAGGGAAAAAGAAGGGGGGAAAATCTTGTCAATTAACGTGACCGTGCTAAATGAGGCTAATAGAGTGGGCTGTAAGTGCCCGATATTTAACTTTTGATGTCATCAGGGTGTTGAACTGGATAGGCTGATACATTCAACACCCTACTGACATAAAAAGTTAAGTATCAGGTACTTACAGCCCACTCTATTAGCCTCATTTAGCATGGACACTATAATTGACATACTTTTTTTCCCTTTTCTTTCCCTCCCCATCTCCTCTTTTTCTGATATTTATTTGTACCTCTGGACTCCTTGCTCCATTCATCTGAAGAAGTGGGTTGTGCCCACGAAAGCTCATGATACCATCTACATGTTTTGTTAGTCTCTAAGGTGCTGCAGGATCATTCCTTGTTTTTTAACATTTTTAGGGTGTAAGCCTTTGTGGGCTGCAGCTTACTTTGTCAGATGATTGAAGTGGAAGCTAAATATTGTGAATAAGACTCAGAAACCAATACAATTCAGGAAGATAAGGGTATGCTACTAGGTCAGTCACGTACTATGATCTTATATGTGGTCTCACTATACACCCTCAATAGAATATATATCTAAATAGACTGTATTTCTCAAAGGGGTTACAATGCCCCTATACAAGGAAATCTATTTAAGTAAATTTACATTGAATCAGTAACCTCATGCTATCGAAGTAATGACATCAACACACCTATCAATCAGCAAACCACTGTGACAAGATAACTATAGTAATGAAATCTTTAAGTAGCTGTTAGAAGTTGAGCTCCAGACTGATATGCATATAGTTTGTTTCTGAGTCCATTAATCATTGGCGTAACTCATCTTCAACCTGCATAACATTTCTTTGATGCCAACTGGAATGTCTCAATAAGTGTGGCAACATCTCCATCATTCCTCAATTTACCCACTTCTAGGCAACATTTGACAAGTATGGCTTTTTTCAGCAATGTCAGTGAAATTGCAAGCTAGCATTGAAACAAAAGAATGATTTGTTACTTCAAGGTGTACTAGAGTTTTCTCTGTAAGAAAATAAGGCTTTGTTCTAATGAAACTGCTGAAATGAATGCACAGTTTTAAGTTCGTGACCCACCGAAAAAATGATTTATGGGTCTTTTCTTGCAGACACTTTGTGTTAACATTGGAATACATTTCCCAACATAGTGTCATAACAATTCAGGTATATATGGTACAGTTCTTCTTTAAAATAGGGGTGTCTGGGCATTCTGCCTCCTTCAATGAGGGTTTAAAACATTCTCAAGTGTACAACAACAATATCCCAAGTTTTTGCTATTGGATAAAGATTTGTACCACAAGGTCAAAATGCCACCTATTTTATGATGATTTACATGTTGTGGGGAGCTGAGACAAGATTTGCAGTTGGCAGTGATGGAAAGAGGACAGAGAGGACAAACCATAAGGCACATCAGACTTGCGGAGGGTGCTGAGAAGTGACTCCCGCACTTCTGTTCTTCCCAATTTTAAAGCTGACACACAAAAGGACAACACGCTTGCATTTGGGATAAAAGAGCTGGAGATGGATAGTTGATAAGAAACATTTCATCTTGCTCTGACCATGAGGTCTGCATGTGAGGGCAAAGATTAGGATGATGTTTCAAGGTAGTGGGGATGGGAACAAAGAGTAAAGTCCGTCTTCCCTCTGAATTTCTGAACTTTGTAGGTTTAAATTTCAGCCAAAAAGTTCCATTATTACAGCTTGCTGGATTGAATCTTATTCTGTGGACGTTTTTAGTGCACAGCTAATATTTAGAAGAGCAGAACCGTATTGAATATAGTCTCTCGATGAAAGTGTATCTGGAGTTTGATCAGCAGTTGTTTAGATTCATTGTAAAATCATCTCTGTTATTGGGTAACAACTCTGCTTTTCTGATTTGACACTCATTGTTGCTGCTGAGGCATTTCCATCACCTGGTTATTATTTTACTTTTGGGCACGTACATAGAGGGTTCTGCATGCTCTTTCTCACTCTTTATTCCTTCTGAATGATCTCTGAGTATGTCTACACTCCGGAGCTATTTCAGGATAACGGAAGTATCCTGAAATAGCTATTCTGCATCTATTGAAGCAGTTCGTTATTTCAAAATAGATTTTGAAATAATGGGTGGCTTATTCTGACGTCCCGGTAACCCTCGTTGCATGAGGGTTAAGGGGCATTTCAGAATAGCGAGTTATTTCAAAATTTGGCACTGTATAGTCAGCCAAATTATGAAATAAGCTATTTTGAAATACATTCGAAATAAGCTATGCAATTTGTGCAGTGCAAATTGTGTAGCTTATTTTGAGCAAGGGTGCTGTGTAGATGCACCCTGAGAGAACTACAAGGAATATGCCAACAGCTCCCTTGTGCTGGTGGTACCCCCTCAGCATTACCATGAGTCCCTCTCGGAGCAGCAGGCCGTTAGTTGCAGAGTACAGAGGGCTAGATTCACAAAAGGAACTTATACCTGGTGACACTGAGTGCCACCATGCCTGGGTAAGGCACCTGGGATTCCTATACAAGAAGAGGGAGAGGTAGAAACCAACCAGCTGGGTAATGCCTCATCTAAGCTAGCTAATGGGAGATGTCAACATAAGGGGTTGTCAATATAAGATGTCCCACCCATCTGATTGCTCACAACACTGGGCTACAGAGTCATTCTCATATTTTTACTTTCTGTGGCCCAATGATTCTTTCATTAGCCACAGTGGAACAACTTCAACAGGGGAGACGGAGGGCCCTGCATTTGAGCTGTATATATCCTCCCTCCCTGCACACCATGATCATACACTCTCAAACTAGTACAATCACTTTGCCCAGCCAGCAGTGACCTTTTGGAAGGGAACTTTATCATTTTGATACTTTGTTTTTTACTCTCTCCCCTTTTCCAGCAGTTTTCTCTTTGAGGGGAATGCATTTGTGCATGCAGATTCAAACCTGGAATCTCTTCACCTTAGTGTAGGAGCCTCTACAGCTTGAGCTATAAAACCAGCTGCCTCTCAGCTTAGGCTGTAGAGCTCACTTGTTCTTATCTCTCACTGTAAGTGGTGTAAGTGCCACTACGTTGGACAGTGAACCACACTCTCTAGGTGTGTGGGTTACACATTCCTATTAACATCTGTAACTAAAAACCCTTAGAAGAATGAGAGAGGAATTTCCTAATTTGTTCACAAATCACTTCAAAATCTTCACAGGCTTTTCATTTTCCTAGTTGCCTTCACTCTACATCTCTTACACAGTCTGTCTACACTGCTCCCTTAGCTCGAAATAAGCTACACAATTTGAGCTACACAAATTGCGTATCTTATTTCAAGTTAATTTTGAAATAGCTTATTTTGTAATTTGGTGCTGTCTTCACAGCACCAAATTTTGAAATAAACCACTATTCTGAAACATCCCTTAATCCTCGTGGAACAAGGTTTACAGGGATGTCGGAATAGCGAGCCTTTTATATTTTGAAATAACGGGCTTGTTTAAAAGATGTGGAATAGCTATTTTGGGATACCAGAAGTATCCCAAAATAGCGCCACAGTGTAGACATACCCTGGGTATGCCTGTTTGTTCCAAGGTGATTAATATGAGAGAGGTGTGCCATACCATCCTCTTCCACAGGTTTTTAAATCTGCCCTCCGATACATCCATGCAATCCTGTTGTACACGTAACCTGAAGGCAGAATTTGGTTCTTTATAATCCCTGTTGTGAAAGGCTGAATCTGCTTTGTTTTAAAAAGTAAGAATAGTTCCCCATCCCTCCTTTAATGATCTGGTAGGTGCACCAGGAGTAGGAGCTTGTGTGCATTTGATGGTGTGGTTTTAGTTTGTGTAGCATTTGAAGAGAAGGAGTTATTTACTGAGGATTTAAATTTCTCTTAAGTAGAGAGAAACCAAATAGTGCTGCTCTTTAAACATGCTTACACATTTAAACAGCATCAGGTTACGTTGCTATTTGAAGCTTTTCAACTTCAAAATAATTCAACTTGCCTCATGAGAATTTCCCATCATCTTCCTCTCTTCCTGTAACCTAATCCACCCTCTGTGCCTAAGAACACAGCTTGTTGCTTTCCAGGTGTACCGGCATGTTTGTTACATAAAAAGAGAAAGATGCAAGGCATAACCTTTGGCAACACATGAGAGTTCTAAAAAGGCTTCCAAAGAAATATTTTATATGTTTTTAAGTATCAAGTGCCCGTTGGTTTTTCTAATGGGATTCAGTGTCTGTGCATTTTTTTCTTCTAACAGCTCTCAATGGGAATTTGATTTTATTAACTTTTTGATCATTCCCTTCTGGTTAGAGATGGAGCTCTACTCACTGGCATCCTCCAAATATCCTCCTTAGTTGTGAGTTATCAGAACAAATAGGGGACAGCCACCTTTCCATCTGAAACAGTTCCTTTGCTATTATAGTGTCAGCCACTCAACATTGTCTGACCCTATGATCTTGATTCCTAGAATTTCTGCTCTTCTGGGAAATACTTCTGAAAACAGTAATAATGAAAGATAATTCGTAGAACTTATATAAAGGTTTTAATTCACAGATCTCAAAGCAGATAATGGCACTAAATGTAGGGGCAGGGGAGGAATAGATCAAATCTGTGGTATAAAGAACTCTCAAAGCTGTCTTAAAGGAAGAAAGCAGCAGAACTCTGTACACTGTGCCACCAGCTTCACAGAGGACAGCCATGGCTGGGTGAAATCTTGGCTCTGTTGAAGTAAATGGCAACACTCCCACTAATTTCAGTAGGATCAGTATTTCACTTCTTATCTATACGAATGATACCATTAAAGATATCCTCAGTGCAGCTGTATCTGAAGTGTACTTTCTGCAGCAGTGCATTAGGTAGTGTAATTCAGATGGCAGATATTTGCTGCACATCTATGTAAGGGTAGTTACCATTGACTACCTGTTATTGAACTTACATATTTACCTAGCATACCTACTAAAATATGAATATTGAAAAAAATGTTCTACAAATATTCAGTTATGTTTAATTTTCACAGATATCCATGCAGTCTAGTTTTAGTGGCACCAGCAAAGTGAATTTCAGTATTCATATGTGGTGATATTAATGGAAAGCAAATTTTATATTTGTAAATGCACTACTAATATTTGAATAGGAAGTGCTTGCAAAGTCACCCAACCACAAGACAGAAAAAATTCCATGTGACTTACCTGTCCAATCACAACTAACCAACACAGCAGGAATAACAAACATTTTATGCTTTTTGGAAACCATCTGCAACCAATCTATGGTTTTGGTAATTTAAAAAACAATCCAAAAACAGCTCTGAATTGCAATTACATTTGAGAAAGCTGTGAGCTGCTGCTCATGGGCTTTCTACAAGCAGAAGAACAGGCTAAATTTGTCTGATAAATGATTCATTGTGAATTATTCACTCAGCTTCACTCCTCCACATACTTTAACAAACACTTATATAGTCACTCTATATACAATATATAATGGAAGTAAATTTTCAACCTTCAGTGCAGTATTTGTGACACAGTTCCTTGGTTTTTGTGTTCACAAAATGTCAGTCATTCCTGTAAACTCTGTGTATCGTTCAAGAGAATTAAGACTTGAACTGAAAACAATTCCAGTCATGTAATCCTGTTAGTGCAAAGTGATTCTCAACAGCACTTGACGGTGCATAGCTGAATTGGCTTAGTGCATTAAAACAAACCCAATGATTCTGTTTTTATGTACATATCGGTGCATGTTGACACACTATTAAATTGTTTTAATAGCCTCTACTTATGAAGGTGTAAATCTTTGTAGTTAAAATTAAATATATTGTAAAGCATGCTTTATATACAAAATATTACTCTCTTAGGAAAATTGTAATTACAAAGTTTAGACTAATAAAAATATAGTAAAACAAATCACTTTATCTGTTTTTGGATAGCCAAAGGAAATCTAGATGTATGCTTGAGACTGAATCAGCAGTGACTAGACAAGCTAGTGGCTCAGAGTTTAGGAAAATATATTTGTGATGTCAGTTGTTTCCCAATTAAATGGTATTCCGCTTAGCTATTTATGGCCTTAAGTGAAGCCTTGATTAAAACATTTTTTACCCACAAAAATATTTGTCTTTAAGAAGTCTTTTTGCCATATCCATAGCTTATGCGAAATAAATTAGATGATGAATACTTACTCCAGCTAATGCCATATTTATTTGAAAGGTGCCTATTTGACTTGCAACTCAGTTAAGTAAATCCACAATGATGAATGCAGGCAATCTTTGCTATTAGTGCCTTCCTTAACTTTTAGCTGCCAGCTGCCACTATAATTCACACATGCGCAAAACATTCTTTTTATGTGCCTGCGTATGAAGATTGACCAACTTCCTGCAACTCATGACAGCCCTTGAAGTCCAGAATGAAATAAACTATTGGGATCTCATCTTACTAGCTGTTACGGCCTTTTTATGTCTTGTCTTCTGACATTTTAAATGTGTGCAGCTATACAAGTCTGATGTGATTCTTTCCATTTGTTGCCTATTATGAAACAATTTTTATAAACTAAAGCATTATTTTAATGCCTCCCCAACATTTCCCCTTCACACAAAGATAATGGTGCTTCTATTTTATTGTAGGTTCCAAAATGTGACCAGAAAAGACTCTGAAAATTAAAGGTGAATTTATCTGTAGTAAGTCCTCTATAGAGCTTAGGAGGCACAGATACATGGGAGTTATGCCCAGTGCAAACCTAGTTCATTGATATACTTGCTGTTTGCCCTGCTTCCATCTTATTATGGGTTCCAATAATATGACCTTAAGAGAATTTGAAAATTAAAAGCAAATTTAGCGGAGAATTGTAGTAAGTCCTCTATAGCAGCTCAGAAGGAGCCCTGCTTGCATTCATGTGTGTAGGACTTGGTGCTATGTCTCAGGATAGTTTAACCACTGGTACATGAGCCTGGTTCCCTATGGAGGCAGAGATGATGGCAGCGATGTGCTCTTGAAACTTAGTTAAATACATTCAGCATGTGAAGCATTCACTGATTAGGAGTGAGTGGAGAGAAGAGGGGATGATGAAGCATGATGCTGTGTGTTATGCAGGAGTTGTTAGAAGCATGGAGTTTCCATTATTTTAATGAAGTGTAGCTTTTAATAGGAGAAACAGGATCACCTGAGTTTGAAAAACCATATGAAGGTTCTGAGGACAAAGCCATCATTATAATTAAATTCTTATCTGTCAGACTGTCCACTGATAACCTTTTATCTCATTGAACTGGTCAGAATTTGTCATATGCAAATCAAGAGCTATACAGTTCAGAAGTGGCTTTGCACGTTCAAACGAGTTAGCTAGCAATCAGTTGTGATGTCTGATAGGTCACCCAGATTTTTTACCTGGAGGGTACTTTACTTTGAACAGTTTGCTTAAGCACTAATTTCCTTAGCAAAACCTTAGCTGGTGGAAGCCGTATTTAGTAAATCTAAATTTCCATTTGATTCCCTTAAAACATTTATCTTTTTTTTTTCTTTTGTTAGAATTAGATGTGAACTGAGAATAACAAATCTTAAATCAGCAGAGGAGGTGGAAAGGTGCAACAAGGTAATCACATGAACACTGTGATAGCCAGGACACTGAAACCTAAAGGTTTGACTTGGCTGAAAAAATAGCCCCAAATGGTGCATAATATATTCATTACACCTTCTCATAAGATGAGTGTTCAGCTGATGAAAAAATTGTTTTAGCAAAATAGGTTCCATTGTGTTCAAAAGTCCCTGGATGTTTTAAGATATTGCCTCAAAAGGATATGCTTCATCTTTTTCATGGACACTATTCATAGGGATTCAAAGAGCTAAAACTCTCAACAAAGGTGCAGTTACATCCCTCAAAGCTACATTATTATAAACTTTAACAGCACAGAGAAAACGTGCTAATGTGCTACATGCACATTTTAATCACTCATTAAAGAATAATATTCACCATATCAGTCTTCATAGGATGGATAGAGGGAAATGGCAGAGGAGGGCTTGTAGGATAGCTATCAAATGAAAAATAAAATTCAGGATAGACACTTTGGTCTGCTTTTTTTTTTTAACTCTTGGGGCCCATTGTGCAGATGATGTAACTTAGATATCAGACATATAATTAATGGATTCTTCACCAGCTAAAATAATTAAACCAGACCTTGGGCTATCCATAGCTTCCCAGTGCAATTGGGAAAACAATATATTTTAAAATATGAGCAGTTCTTACCTATGTGATATAACGTACACACACGAACCAATGGGAATGGTGTCTTTGTGTTGCAATATTCCATTCATTTTAGAATTTGATACAGTCCTGGTAGGAATATTACATATGTGTATTATATAATATTATCCAGAAGAACTTTATTTTGTCTTTATTTCTGCTTTCAGAGGGCCAGTTCTTATTCCTAATAAAGCTAAAAGGTGTTTTGCCACCAATTTCAATGGATGCAGCCCAGATTAACTATTGGCCATGTTCTGCCTATAGGCTAGGGCATATATGGTAAGTCTTTTACAGCATACAATGTGAGAGCTGCTCAAGCATTTACATTTCCCTCTCCTTCTGGGGGCTGATCTACAGGTGGTATAATCCATATTTCTACTGCTGCTAAAGGAGGTTCGGATAGAAGCCTCTGTTTTGGGAGTAGAACATCCTACAGTTTGTCTATGACTGTGAAGGCTATAGGCTAAGCAATCATTACTGGAGGTTATATGTGTAGGGGACTGAGTGCCTACAAGGTACTTACTAGATGCTGATAAGGTCTGCTAGGACCCCTCACATTTATTGGTTAATTAATTGTGTTGGGGCAGGACTAAAAGACCTCGTTCCAAGATCGGGGTCCCAGTGTGCTAAACACTGTATGAACCTTTAATTAAAAAAACAAAAACAAAATTGTTTGTGCCCCAGGGAGCTCACAGTCTAACAAATGATGGGTGAGGGAACACAAACTAACACATTTTCTAGAGTAAGCATGGTATAATCCCAGCACCATGCCCATTGTCTATCCGCAACGCTCTGACAGTTGAAAAACTAGTTTTTTGCTTCATGTTTGCTTGATATAGGGTCTGCTCTAAAGCTCTCTGAAGTCAATTGCTGTCTTTCTATTGACATCAGAGGCCATTGATCAGGCCATTAGGTATTTATACTCAGCACTGAATCAATGGTTTTAAAAAATAAAACAAACAAACAAAAAAAGCAAATGTAGCCCATTTTAACATTGGTATTGCACCCAGATCGTATGTTTTACCCTTTTCAGAGCCTGCCTGAAAAGTTATCCCAAGTTAGTACCACAAACAAATTATGGAACAAAGAAGCAGTTCATGTAAAAACAAAGCTTTTGAAGGGCCTATGTATTGCATCACTTTCTGGGTTTTTAGATTTACAAAAGCCTTTACAGTCTTGTTTGCGTCACAGTCTTCTCTTGGCTTGCTGCATATAATACCCATGGAGGTCAATAAATACTCCTTTTAGCCTACGGGTGGGGAACCTTTTTTGGGTTGGGGGCCACTGACCCACAGAAAACTCAGTCAGGGGCCTGATTTCACAAGTGAGAAATAAAAGCCCCCACCCCTCACCAGCATGGGCTCCCCAATCTTGGCTGACCCCTAAGCCTCAGGAGCTGGAGCCAGGCAAGCCAGGGGCTGCATCCGGCTCCTGGGCCTTAGGTTCCCCGCCTCTGTTTTAGCCAATGGTACAGTATGACTAAGCTATGTTCAAATGAGGAAATCAATACAAAAGAGAAACCATCGTAAATGCTAAGCCCAAATGATTTGAATGATGATATTTCATCGTGTTTTAAAATGACATTGCTGGTTGCTTTTAATTAAACACATACAAAGATTGGAGGTTTTTCATTTATATAACAACGTCATTATAACCTAAAGAAAGATGGCTTAGTGCTGTGGTTAGCATTAATCTTGGATTTCCTTTATTTCTTCAAGTAATTAGTACATTTTTATGACCTGTTAATTCTGATTTGTGAATTATATAAAACCAACAAAAATATACCATGAGCTGCTCCCCCCTGCATTCACTGAAACAGAGCTGCTTGGGATTGTAGCTGTACATATTCATTTATTTTAATAACATTTAAAGAAAATAAAAAGAGGTGGAGATCACCAAGTCTCATCACCAACAGAATCAGAAGAGGATTGTGCCCTTTTTGTGGACAACTTTATCCTAAGGCAAAGAAGAGAAAAATCTCCTGTGTACATTGTTAAGAAACAGTCCAAGACCCACAATTTATGGATTACTTAATAAACATTCAGCATTTATACCAAATGTTTAAATATTGGATTTCTGAAAGCTTAATGGGATAGATCTCTGTGTAGAGTTGCTGAGCCTGCTGTTTTCAATAGAACTGAATGGCTTTTCAGTGAAGGACTATAGGTACACATGCCACCAACAGACTCAAAACACAAAAGTGACAAAACGCTTCCCAATTCAGCTCATGCTGAGCAAATGGGATATTTCTGTGAAATCTTCATCCAAAACCAGATGTTTTCACCCGGTCACGTTATTGTGAAGCTTCGCAGCTTTCAGATGGCCACTGCAAATCCCCAGAGAGTTTTCAGACTACTACAGAATGCCTTTAATTTGCATGTTAAAAGACAGGCAGACTTGCTTTATAGTTTTCTTTTCTGCAAATCCTCATAGTTAGCTCCATATATAGAATTATCCCTGCAGATGGTATGATAGTGTGTGCATGGGAATTTTGTCTCTACTACATCCTCTTTTTGTTTGCCACACAACGAACTATCCCTGGTGTCCAATATCTCTCCTGTTAAATGTTTTAAAAAAAAAAAAGGTTTTCATTTAGTAAAGACATCTGGTTACTGGTCAAGCCTTTATGGAAATCTGACTTTTAAGACCAGTGCTACACATTTCCCCTTACTGAGAAGCAGAACTATATCCCAGGTTTATGAACAGCCATTGTATGACTGTATAAATTAGCCCTGTACATTCAAAGGAATTTGTGCTGCAGCTGTGAACTGCACAGGCTTCTGAATGCATTGTATTTTGGCAATGAGGACTAGATGGAGCAAACAAACAGGTTAGTGCATAGAAGGGCATCAGGAGACACACAGTGTCCATGGAGAGAGGCACTGTTCCAATGAATGAGTGATACCAGCTCAGGTTTAGATGGCCAATCAATCACAGCTGAGAGTAACCCAGCCGGCAAATCTGATCCATCTGCTGATAGGACATTTGGGTTATTTTAGCAGGTTTAAAAACATTTGTGAAATTTGATTATAGACAAAGAAAAAAATAGAACCTTCTCTGTACACCATGTGCCAACCTAAATTAGCAACTAATGAAAGCAGATTGAATTTGAAGGATTTTAATATAAATTAAGTTAATGATAACACATTCCAAATAGTACATTAAAATCAGTCTGTATTAATAGGCTAACAGATGTTGGCATTTTTATTATTAATTATACATTTTATTATCATATGAATATTGTGAAATATCATTTGACACCAAAACCTATATAAACAATTCACACATTTTTTATATTGGAAAGATGATTTTTAGTGTGTCAATTTCCGTATGCTAACTAAATATACTTTTTATTTTAGCAGCCTTATATACAGAATACAGCTGTGTACATGTAAACTGAACAGAAATCTAAATATATGGGGGAAGCTTTTAAAAAAAACAGCTGCCACATTGGAAGACTAAGGTGTTGTTTTTTTTTAAAGCTAAGATTGCCTTAATTCACAGAGGGTAAAATACCAATACACATAGTTAACAAACATAATTTTCCTTAATCATTTATAAGGATATGGAACATATGGGTAGGCAAATACTGATGCTAACATGTTGCCATCCAGTGAAAATAAAAAAATAAAGAACATATTACTTGTGCAAAATCTGCAGTGTGAGTGGATTTCTCTTTACAATTTGTAAAGATTCATCTTTAAAAAGAAACACTGGAGTTATTATATCAATCAAATCACATTACATGAAGCCTTAAAATTTCAGTTTCAGCTATTATAGTTGGAGGTCCAGTAAATATCTTCAAAAGAACATTTGGGTAGCAATTGTAAATTGCCATAACATGTCAGAGCACAGACCTCCAAATCAAAGACTGGTACATTTATCTGTATAATCACCAGGGGCTTTTTGCGTATTGTTTTTCAGGTCACTATAATCTTTTCTCATTCAATAAATGTTAATATTGTAAATGACAGTTCTCCACTACTCTCAAAGCATCCTTTAGTCTCATGTAATCAGAAAGATAAATGAGTTTATTTCAAAGTGGTTTTTATTTTACTTTTTTACAATGAGGCTCATTTAATAATTGTTAAATCATATTCTTGCCAAACTCCATCACTTCAGAATGCATGACTGGTAAATGAAAATGGATACAAATTACTCTCTTTGCTTCTAGAGGGCATGAAAAGCTTGGACATGATAATAATTCTGTGTTCATATGTCTCTCTCACACACTTACCATTTCAGAGTTAATCCTTTCCAATGAATCTCCTTCTCATTAAGTTTCAGAGGGGTACATTTCAGCAAAAACAATGAGGAGTCCTGAGGCACCATGAAGACTAACAAATTTATTAGGGCACAAGCTTTTGGCTGCAACCCATGAAAGCTTATGCCCCAATAAATGTGTTAGTTTTTAAGGTGCCATAGGACTCCTCATTGTCTTCTCATTCAAGTAACTGTTTTATAGTTTGCACCAGCTAGTACTCTTCTATTTTGGCCATAGTTCACAAGTCAGTTATTTCAACTTAATTTTCTAATGCTCATATATTTAAAGTGCATATAATCTACATTTGGAAAATACCCATTGCCAAGAGCTCTGATTCTAGCAATAGATTACTCTTGGCTGACACATAGTAATTTAACTCTGAAAATGAAGCAGGTTTTTAGACAGAGACATTTTCATAGTAGCAGAGGACATTAGATTCTGTTTTAAGAATTAACCTAATTTGTTTTAATTAGTTACAGAGACACCCTTGGATTAAAAATAATGGATTTTAAAGACAACAGTAATAAATATGCAGCTTCTCAGCAGGGTGTACATCAGCATAGGGCCACTGAAACCAAGGAAGCGAAGGCAATGTACTCCAGCTGGGGGTCTGGCCCAGATGTCTATATCTAGGTTATGAATAACTTTGATGATTAAGATATAGAAATTTTAGATACTGAACTTCCTTTTCAATTTGCTTTTTTCTTCTTTCTGCATGGCTCTCAGATTGGACAACACAAGCAGAGTCTTTTCACTTTGTGGTTCTTGTGATGTAGCACAATGCTGCAGGGCTGAGGAATGTTGAACTGACTGACCCATTGTTTTCTTGATGACTCTAGTAAGAGATCTTTTAGCAGAAGATTTATTTAAGGCTGAAGAAGAAATTACAATCTACACTGATAATTCCTGAGTTTCTCTGCTGCTTGCATGTTTTATCATTACAGGTCTTGTTAGGATTTGTTTTTTTCCATACAGGTTTATCATTGGTATGCAAAGTATATTGATGGTTGAGTCTCAGACTGCCTTTTCCATTGCTGCCCACTATTGTGTATCTGCAATCTGTGCTGCAGTATATGTAGAAATGGAGCATGCTTTAAAAGTATTAGGAGACTCTTTTAAAGCATTCCATGCCTGCAATTTTCTTGAATCATTTGACCAAAGAGTAATCTTGGGCCTCCCAGTACATGACCTATTATCTGAATTCACTTCCATAGCTTCATTTTTAGCAATATCAGTATTTCATGGATTTTAATGTTTGACATATGACCTTGCCATTTAATCTTCAGCCTCATTTTCAGACAGCACTGGTGGAAGTATTCAAGTGATTTCATTCGTTGCCTACAAGCAGTATTGGAATTCCATATGAGATATATTTCATTTGACTCTCCATCATGGGAAGTGCTGAGAACATGCTATCATGAGAGGTAACAAGGTTTCTTCTTGGATTACTTAAGACTCTGTCCTCACGGGACATAGTGTAATTCTAACACAGCCTATAAACTAGCTGGAAATAAGTAAACCCTTTACAGTGAATAATGTAGTGTACAAATATAGCCTCTTGTTCTGTTCATGATATGCCTATGTGCAGTTCACAATTTGTTTTGCTTCCAAGTGATCTGCCAAATAGTTCCAGGAAATAATTCTAATTTTGTAGACTGTGAGCAGTTCTTTGTGATATTCAAGATGTGTTGGTGGCTCTGATTGCCATTTAGGTCACAGAGCTTCATTTCCTTTTCATGATTGTGCTAGTGTCACTCTTAGAATCAGATTTCTGATGCAGACACTTTTTTTGTACGTGCTTAAAATTTACCTTTTGCATATATACTCCATGGTAGTCTTAACATTTGCTGTGTCTATGAACATTTCTGCCTTGTGTCTTATAAAGGAATAAAAATTAAGGAAAGACAAATGGACAAGTGCAAAACAATAAAAAACTCCAAATAACCAAAAACTACACAAGGACTTATCTGCTAAACTGTGTAGCAAACAAGCAGGTAAGGTGGTAGCCTAAAGCTCATTCCTGGAGCCAGTCTTCTGTCTGTTGTAATGCTACCTCCCAGGCTTAATTACTAAGGAAAGAGATGTCGGGCTCAAGCAATTAAATGCCAGGGCTCAAGCAATTTTTTTTTACATTCAGAAACTCACCAACACCAGATTCTACAAGCCTCTCTCCTGTGATCCCACTAAAGAATACCAAAAAAACTTGAAACAACTAAAGCTGGTCCCTGACTTACGAACGAGTTACGTACCAAACACTAGGTCATAACTCGATCTGTTCATAAGTTGGATTACATTCACTTACATATGGCCCCGCTGTTCGTAAGTGCGGATTTTGTTCGTAACTCGGGTTCCGGCTATATAGGAGGTTGGTTGTAAATACAAACGGTCGCAAGTTGATGCGTTCGTAACTCAGGGACCAGCTGTACTCATGAAGCTCCCTGATGCTGCTCAGGACCAAATTTACACTAACACACCCCCTAACCTGACCAGGAGTTTTCTATCTGCTACCCAAGATACACAAACCTGGAAATCCTGGACGACCCATAATCTCAAGCATTAGTACACTTACAACAGGAAATCTGGCTATATTGACTCTCTCCTCAGACCTTATGCTACCAGCACTCCTAGCTATTTTTAGACACCACCGACTTCCTGAGAAAACCACAAAACATCAGTAATCTTCCTGAAAATACCATCCTGGCCACCATGGACATAAAAGCTCTTTACACCAATATTCCACATGAAGACGGATTACAGGCTATCAGGAACACCATCCCCGATGACAGCACTGCACACCTGGTTACAGAGATGTGACTTTGTCCTCACCCACAACTACTTCCGATTCGGAGACAATTTGTATCTTCAAGTCAGCGGCACAGCCATGGGCACCCGCATGGCACCACAATATGCCAACGTCTTTATGGCTGACTTTGAACATCGTTTCCTCAAATCTCGCCCCCTAGCACTCTTACTCTACTTACGCTACATCAATGAAATCTTCATCATATGGACCCACGGGAAAGAGACCCTTGAAGAATTTCACAGGGATTTCAACAAATTCCACCCCACCATCAACCTCAGCCTGGATCAGTCCACACAAGAGATTCACTTCTTTGACACTACAGTACAATTAAATAATGGACAAATTCCCACCACTCTATACTGGAAACCTACCAACCGCTACACTTACCTTCATGCCCCTAGCTTCCATCCCAGACACATTTCTCAATCTATTGTATACAGTCAAGCCCTAAGATACAACCAGATTTACTCCTAGCCCACAGACAGAGACAAACTCCTACAGGATCTATATAGAGCATTCATAAAACTGAAATACTCACCCGGAGAAGTGAAAAAACAGATCAATAGAGCCAAAAAAGTACCCAGACATGAACTACTTCAAGATAGGCCCAAAAGAGAAAACAACGGAATTCCACTTGCCATCAACTACAGTCCACAACTTAAGCCCCTCCAACGTATTATCAACAATCTACAACCTATCCTGGAAAATGACTCCTCACTCTCAAAGGCCTTGGGGAAAAGGCCAATCCTCACCTACAGACAACCCCTAACCTCAAGCAAATTTCTTTCCAATAACCATGCAACACACCTCCATCATAATCATCCAGGAACTCACCCCTACAACCAGCCCAGGTGACAACTGTGCCCACACATCTACACCAGCGATCTCATCAATGGACTCTACCACATCAGCCACCAAATCAGAGGCTCATTTAACTGCACATCCACTAATGTGATCTATGACATCAAATGCCAAAAATGCTCCACTGCCATGTATATTGGCCAGACTGGACAGTCTCTGTCTGAAAGAATTAATGGACACAAATCAGATATCCGAAAAGGCAATACACAAAAACCTGTTAGAGAACACTTTAATCTACCTAGACACTCATTAATGGATCTCCAAGTCACCGTTTTGTTTCAGGCAAATTCCACAAGCCAAATACACAGAGAAGGATTGGAACTTAACTTCATTTACAAGTTTAATTCTCATGCAAACGGTATGAAAAAAGACATTGGCTGGCTCGCACATTACTTTCCACATCCTACGACTTAATCTACCAACCAAACAATGGAGGTGCTAATGTTTCTTACCAGCCTCTTGTAACTATTTAGTCTTTAAGGTGCTACTAGACTATTCGTTGTTTTTACGTTTTCCTGTTACAGACTAACTCAGCTACGTATCTGAAGCTTATCTGTTTCTCTTTTTTCTTCCTCCCCTTCTTTTTTCCTCCTTTTCTTTCTCTTTTTTTCTTCTCCCCTCTCCCTCCTTCCCTTATTTATTCTTGGATCTGGACTTCTAACACTCTTGTCATCTGAAGAAGTGGGTTGTGCCCCATGAAAGCTCATCATACCATCTACATGTTTGGTTAGTCTTTAAGGAGCTACTAGTCTATTGTTGTTTTTTAAGTTTTTCCTGTTCCAGACTAACTTGGCTACACCTCTGAAGCTTGATAACTGATACAGTAAGACTCCTCCTTAAAAATGAGGTTTAACGGTTATTTCGAAAGAAGGGGTTTCTTTCAAAATAACTGCGTCTACACGGCGTTTTTTATCTCTAAATAGGGTATTTCGAAATAGCAGCCAGACACAAATATGCAAGTGAAGTGCAGGAAATTCAAATCCGCACTTCATTTGCAATTTCATTTGTCTGCATTTGCATTCCTCTCTTGAAAGAGGAATGCAGTGTAGACATACCTGAATTCCAGACTAACGCAGCTACCGCTCTGAAGCTTTAGCTCAGAATGAAGAGAGACTAATGTTAAGTAATCATTGCACCCTACTGATTCTGGGCTGCTCCAATATTTACAGCACTATGGAGCTGCTTAACTTATAGCAAAAGTGCTGTCCACAGTCTCTGCACCACTATGTACCACAACCTAATTCTTCTTGTCCATTACGCTCCTGTCCCACTCTGGGCCCCCCTGCACTAGGGCTTGCTAAAGAGTCCTTGGATGACAGCATGCATGTGTCAACTTAGATGCTTTTCAGGTAACACAATTTGACAACTGAAGTCTTCTTAGTTTGTATGACGGCTAACAATCTTTGGGGAGAAAAGCTTTTCTACCACAACATTCTTAACATTGGAAAAGATTAATGTATACAAATAAAGTGACTGACCACATGAGTGTTTATTTAGAGAATGCAGAACAGATCCCATGCTGCTGAGTGTAGTGGAAGTAGTCCCATTGCTTTAAAAGGGACTTCACTTCTCACATCCATAAAAGTTACTTGTATGAGCAAGTGTGTGCAGGGTTGGACTTTAGATACGTGTGGGTATGAGTGAAAACAAAACTTTGGCTTGAGATAACAGGATTGCAATCATAGAGCGAGCTGGCACATGCCTTATGAAAGAAAGCTATTCTAACTTAGGGTTAACCCTGCACTTTTGTATTGCCTCAGCAATCTTCACTTGGGGCCTGGGTGGGTCTTGTGGGAGATGCTGCTAAGCTCCACTTAGGCACAAATTGATTGAGACATCATGTAAAACAAGGTATGTTGACAGTGATCTTAGTAATACTAAAATTAATTTAACTTTTTTTTACCAGTACCTGATCTTGACATCTCTAGTAAAAAATATAAAGAGGAGCATTTGTTTCTAAAATGAGCAATGCTGCTAGCAGTGTCCTTGTCTCAGCTCTGAGGCAAGGCTTCAGTTGTTGAATTACATTACTTGAAAGGCACCCACCATTCAGGTTTATTAAAAAAGTCTTTCCAATTAACCAAACAGCTGTTTGGGATTACAAAAACAACCACATACATGATCAGAGCCATAAATTGGCTATTAGACATGCAAAGATTTTCACCTCTCTTCAGAGCAAGATGTTCTGACATTCTCCTAGCCAACTTACAGGACTCAGGATCCCATTTTATGAAGTTAAACTACTTTAGTCAGTGACCTTTAAGATTAGCAGTTTGGGGAATTTCCTCTGTTGCATCTTGTTTCATTCATCATCCAATTGAATCAATTGTTTTAAAACAACTATGTTTGCAAAATGTGCTTTTCAAAACTTGAACAAAAGAAATGAAATTGAGGAAGGCTCCTTATTTATACTGTGAGGCTGTGTATGATATTTGCATAATATGATATCAGAAGAAACAAACTGCACCATCAATAAGCATATGGAGACAAGTGCTAATGCTGTGTAGAAGTGGGAAAGGTTGTACGGTTTCAGAGAAATTGTGGAGTTACATTTTGAAAGGGAAAAAAATCTGAATTTTTCTCTAAAGAAAAAAATGAACAAAGAAATATTGAAACATGATTCTTTTCAGTGTTTGTTAAGATATTTAAAGATCTGATATTGTACATTAATAAAACACACACATACTAAACTATTCTATCAGATAGGAGGTCATTCAGTGACATTGCAGGACATGGATTTGTGCAATCAATTCATAGATTGTGTTCTGTTTACATTGTTATATGAATCAGTGCACCCAATAATGGACAATGTTAGACAATAATAAAATACAAAGCACACCCATTCAAATGTGAAAACATATGAAAAAGACAAATAATTGAACAGAAGTGGCCTAAAGCAAGGTGACATGAAAAGGAAGAAATTCTGGGCTTGTTCCTGCAATCCCAACACATACAAAACTGCTGTTGAAATCAATAGGAGATTATATTTAAGGCACTCGTCTGCATTCAGAAGAGAAAGGTTCAATTCCCTGTTCTGTGATATGCTGACTATAATCAAGTCACCAATTCTTTGTGCTTCAGATCCCATTTGTAAAAAAGGGATACTAATAGTTTGGGGGTTGTACTGTCTATTGAGAGTGGGATTTTCAAAAGCACCCTACATTTGTTTACTCTGCTTCTATTGAAGTCAGTAGGAGTTTTACCATTCACTTTAATGGGACAGAGTTAGGGGAGTGCTGATCACTTTTGAAAATTCCACCTGTGGACAGTAAGCTCTTTGGGGGTAGGGGGCTGCCTTTCATATGGGAATGCATAGCAACACCACAATGGGGCCTCTAGGCACTGTTATAATACAAATGCTAAGTAATACTATATAGGGAGGCTATATCAGATCATATCTTCTGTCACAGCAGGCAGCATGCCTGCTGCCTGATAATGAATCAATGTGTGTATGCTTTGTAGGGGGTATATGTATGCCACTTTATTAATGTACAGTATCAGATCAAATTCTGTAGTACTGGTGCATTTGGAGCACCTGTCAACAGCTCTGAGTTGTGTTGGAGCCAGTGCTGATCTTTAGAAACAGGCAGAACCTAACAGATCGGTAGTGTGGAAGAGAACCTGCCCTAAAATATACAGTTAAGAGGGACACAGGCAAATCTCCCATCTAACTTGGCTGACACTGATAAGTGTGAGCAATACACTGATAAGTGTGAGCAATACACTGATAAGTGTGAGCAAGGGATATTCATTATGCAATGTGGCAGACTTTTGGCAGATATTGTAAGAACATACAAACAAACCAGGGAGAGAATAACAGAGAAGAGTGGAAAATTAAGTTCATAAATGAAAAACATGTATGATATTTCTAAGGAGACACCCAGACATGTTACCAATCAGTCAAACAGATAGAGAAAAAAATGCAAGAATTTATTGATCTTAATAGGACTTAATTGTTACATAACTAATGAACGAACAGCATATATTATAAGTAAAAAATGTCTTTTCGCTGCAAAACTCCTTGTCCAATTAATGGAAGCTTAAAAGAACATACAGCAGGTTGAGTAAAGGATATATAGCAGGCTGCTTAGAGAGAGAATGAACATTTTCAAATATACAGGCCTAGCAGGCTGAACACACAGAAAATTGGACTGTATTCTTTTGGCCTCGTTTTCTAGCTCCTAGACTTCAAGAACTGTCTTCTTGATCAATTGAGATTTCCCAGGATGCACTAGGCTAGAGACTTACCTAACCGCTGATAGGTGCTGCCATAGAGAGTTGCGCAATAGGTAAAAGATACATCAGTTCATAGCAATAGATTCAAAGATTCCAAGATCAGAAGGGACCATTGTTATCATCTGGTCTGACTTCCTGTACAACCCAGGCTTTAGAACTTTCCAAAAATAATTCCTAGAACAGAACTTTTAGAAAAACATCAAATCTTCATTTAAAATGGTCAGTGATAGAGAATCCACTATGACTCTTGGTAAATTATTTTAATGGTTAAAATGCTATGACTCTTGGCAAATTATTTCAGTGATTAAATCAGTGAGTCAGTATAGTATAATCCTCTAAAATTACCATTTTACTAAAAATACAATATTTACAAATATGTTAAGGAAATAAACATAATAGTTTTCAAATGTGATGAAATTCTAGTTGATTAAGTCTATTGACAATTCTACTGATCAGAGTAAGGTTGGGATATTTTTCTAGGCCCTCCTTTCCCAAATATTGATTCAGCCATAACATCAAGCATTAATTTTTGTCTTGTTACTTCTATATTTTTTCTTGGTCATACCCATTCATATGCCTAATGCAAAAAATCTTATTCTCTATTTATATCCCTATAACAATATCTCATCTATTGACGGGTCTTAGATTCACAATTCTAATTATACATATTAACTGTATAATATATGACATTATAGTGAGCATAATGTCCAGTACACAGTCATTCACTATATTCTCAGGTTGATTTTATATACCAGTCAGATGCAGCTGTACATATGGTCCCATGGGGAGTACATCCTGTATTCTTTCCCCTTCAGTAATGCCATAAGTACAGCTACAAGGAAAGTACTGAACATAAAGAAACTATGTCATTTTAGTAAGAAGTGAATAATGCCACCGATTTTAGTTGTCTGGATTCATTCTTTTTATAACATGTTGAACAAAGGGAGGTTATATGCTGAAATAGTACATAGTATTTGTCTTTCTTCAGATAGGTGAATACTTTCATGGGCAATTCCTCCATGACAGTTTCCTAAATGGCATTTTTGTAAACATCTGGTTATTGAGGGGATCTATAGACTGACATGTGAAGACATTGAGAGATCTCTCTATACAGGCAGTCCCCGGGTTACATGGATCCGACTTACATCGGATCCCTACTTACAAACGGGGTGAGGCAACCCCGCACTAGCTGCTTCCCCCCAGCAGACCAGGAGACGAAAGCTAGCACCCCGCAGCAGACCAGGAGACGCTGGAGCGGCTTTTTCTCAGCAGACGCCTCAGCTTGAGAATAAAGGACTGATGGAACTGAGGTGTGGGAGAATAAAACTGAGCTCTGGAGAAATGTTTGGCTAGAGTTTCCCCTACAATATGTACCAGTTCCGACTTGCATACAAATTCAACTTAAGAACAAACCTACAGTCCCTATCTTGTACGTAACCCGGGGACTGCCTGTATATCCTACAAGCCAGAGTGTGATGGGTAGGCCCAGGACTATTTAATGAGAATAAGGTACCAGAACCTGAATCCAGATGGACAATGTCAGCAACTAAGAGGATGGAAAGGCAACACTTTCTAATGTCTCAGAAGTTGTAGCTGTAGCATAAGCAGGTTGTTGGGAAGGAAGTTCTCCTTCCCTTGTCCTGCACTACAATACCAACCAGTCCCAGGGCAGTAGTATCTGACAAAAGCTGTGTCTTCAAGCTGAATCTTGTGTAAAATATTAATTGTGTGTTGAAGTGCTTATAATTCCCTTTACTTGTTGGATCAGGGTTTCTTCCTGCCTATATTTCAAACCTGGGCTCAAGTATTATGTACAACAATGAATCATACCATCAACTCTAGATGTTATTACAGACAGTAAATAATTCAAGTTGGTATATCATTTTTGATAGATACAGATGCAGATACAAATTTTGTATCTAGAACCTTGTAAATTTGCAGATATCTGCTTTATATCCACAGGTATCTGCATCTGTGGATGTGGATGCAGATAGCTGCGGCTTATTTTTGCACATACAGATGCAGATGTGGATACAAAATACTGTATCCAGGCAGAGCTCTATATATCTAAAACCAACTCCAGGTATTGTGGATAGGGAGGCAGGTGAGTGGGAGGGAGGATATGTCAAGCAATTAGGATAGATTCTGCTCTCAGTTACATCAGTGTAAATCTTGAGAAACTCCATTGAAGGGTGCAGAGATAGGACACAAAGATAGAAGAAGTCTGGCTGTTATATACTGTTTTGACCTTTTACTAGAAGCATTAGGCTAAATTCTGCCCTAACTTGTAGCCTTTTAGGACTCTCTCTCTTCCACCCAAAAACCTGTTTTTCATTTCCAATACTTGATTTGAAAGAACATTTACAATTTCTCTTTTTAAAATGTAATGAAATGAGATTCCCTTTCTAGCCCCTATCCTGAAATCCACCTTTATCTGCTTCTTTAAGTCTCAGTATTTTGGCAATTGAAAACTCTCAAAAACCCAACAAAACCCCTTATGAAGCAATCTGGATTTAGCAAGAAAGCTTTGACGACTTTGGCTCAGCAAAGTTAGTTATCCTGGTTAATTGAATCGATGGTGACAGCTGTAATTACCAGAGATGAGATTGCCTGTACTGTAATTACACTTCAATCTTCAGTGTCAGCTGGACTTCAGAACACATACTGTAGAGTCTCCCAGCTAGAAACAGGTTAAGGAAAGCATGGTATTTCTGTGATAATCATATTTGTTATTGTATAGGATAAAAATATATGGCAGCAGCTAAAAGAATTGTTAATCTGAAGCAGCTTGCTGGTTCAAAGGGACTTATCCACAAAGCCTTTTTACTACATGGTTTCTTAAGATAACCACAGTACAGAGTAACTAAAGTTTTTCACCTAAATAGTTGCTAGTGATTCAGCACATTGCAAATGCCAGTGTTTGTGCTGATATTCTTGGATACAGCCTTATAAAATATCAGTGTTTATAAAATTAAGAACATCTCCTTTCAAAAACACACATTACATCTATCTGTCTGTCTATCCATCTATCTATCTTAGGGTACGTCTACCCAGCAACATTATTTCAAAATAACTAGTGTTATTTCGAAATAACTTAGTCCATGTCTACACAGAAGGCAGTTACTTTGAAATGTCAAAATACTGTCAAGCTGAAGGACTTCTTACTCTGACTCCTGTAACCCTTATTGTATGAGGAGAAAGGGAAGTTGGAGGAAGAGTGCTCTATTTCAAAATAAGTGCTGTGTAAACACTCCCAATTTCAAAATAAGCTATTTTGAAATAAGTTACACAATTGACATAGCTCAATTTGTGTAGCTTATTTTGAGATAAGCCCTGCTGTGTAGTCGCACCCTTAGAGAGTTGAGTATCTGTCTGTCTATGAGTCCATTTGTTCAAAAACTCCTCCTAAACGGTAATGGCTAGCACCAAATTTTTTATGCAGCTTCCTCTTATCCTAACTTCAAGCAAGGCCAGGGTTTGGTTCTGCCAGGAAAATGGGTTGTGCTTGGAATTCACTTGTTTTCCATAAAATGGAAAGGGCAGGGAGAGATGTGATACAGCAGAGTTACAACAGGGGGTAATGAGTGCAGGGAACAGTTATACTGCAAAGTGGCCACTGGGGGCAGCCACACCAGGAAGGGAGTGGCCAGCGAGGGATGGGGATCACTATCTTGCCAGCCACTAGCCCAAGTAAGTGGCTCCCCGGCCCCAAACCCTTCGCCCCTTAGCCTCAGGACCAGACCCAGGGGGAAAGCCCCACCGATCACACTGCTGTGTCCTTCCCTCCCAGAAGCACCACTGAGGCCAGGCAGCATAGTCCTGCCCATGTGCCCCCATAGGAGCCATAACCCGCCCTCACCCAGCAATGCTGGGCTGCTCAAAGTGGCCATGCCCGGCCACCCAGTGCTGCCCCCCTCTCCCTCCCTGGGTCGGGTCCTGAGACTACGTCTACACTACAAAGTTTTTGAGCAAAAACCCGTGGAGAGTCCACACCTCAAATGCTCTTTTGCACAAGGAAATCGACAGTAAAATGGCAGAACAGAGGGCTTTTTGCGGTGTAGGTATACCTCCTTCTTCGAGGCATAACTCCTTTTTGAGCTACAGCTGTTGCACAAAAAGGCATGCGTGGACACTTTGCAGGGGTTTCTTGTGCAAATACAGCCTATCTGAAAAAGCACAGGTGCTCTGATGGCCATTCTATGAATGGCCATCAGAGATTTCTTGCGCAAGAGCATCCATGCAGTGTGGACGCTCTCTTACGCAAGAAGACTATAATGTAGATGTAGCCTGAGAGTACTGCGGGGACAGGCCTGCCTGGGTCCCTCCACCCCCATACTCACTGAGCTGGACCCAGGGAATGCCTGCAGGAGGCCTCCACAGCTCCCCTGTCCCTGGGCCAGGCCCAGGAAGCACTGGCAGGAGGCCTCTGTGGTCCCCCTTCCCCCAGGCAACATGAGGTAAGTCTTCTAGAATAGTAATAATTTGAGTGACTTGAATTTTTTAGGTCCATCACAGAGAACAAGTAAAAGGAATATGAAAAGCATTAAGGTTGGGCATTTGCAAGGTTAGGTAAGGTTAGGTTTGCAAGACATCAACCATTTACATAATTTAAAGTATAAAGAGTACATTTCAAAAGCTTGAAGTGACATATGCTTGCCTACAACTGCATGGTTTAAATATTTGTTATCAAAACTACTGTAACTGGTAAAGAGTAATATATAAAGTAATGCTTTACAGGAAAATTGAAATGCTCTACACTCTACAATCACTAACAAGTATTTCTGAGTTTTTCTGAGGGGGAAGAAGTATATATATTGATATGATTAATTTTAAAAATTCTATTGCTGACATCAACCCACCTCTACAAATATCTCAATGTTTTTAAGTTCCTAAGAAAGTGCTCTTTTCAGGCCTGGCGCACACAGTATTATTGTTCATTTTTCAGTCTACCAATCAAGGAAAATAAATTAATCTTGTTTGGGAAAAAGGAAAAAAGAGAGGAGAGGAATATCTTTTTTTTATTGCCCAAAATGTTCATCTATTTTCTAAACAGCTAGAATGAATTATACCCCTGTGCACCCTTTAAATCTTATGAATGCAGTAGAACACAAAGCAGGATTTGAATGGGATACAGACTTCTACATAGGGTGAACTCCTTTTTTATGAGGAAAATTCCTGTCTTAAGTTTTTAAAGCCTCTGTTTTGCTTCCATACATATATCACATTCACCACAGAAAGTGTAAGAAGGGTTCTTGCCCTATAAATCTGCATAAGGGAGTATGGGGATATAAGCAGCGCTGGCAACAGACTTCCCTGGACCGTGGGCAATGTGTATGGTTGGCTTGGCTTTGGGCCCCAGAAGGGGTGGTGCCTTGTGTGGAAGTGTGGGGCTTGGGTAGATGGGGCAAGATGGGGGGGGGGAAGGCTAGCATCCCCCAGCCAGCTCTCAGTGGCTCCAATACCACGCCACACATTGCTCTGGCAGCAATTTAAAGGACCAGGGGCTCCGGCCGCTGCCTGGCACCTCGGGCCCTTTTGAATCACTAGGTCCCTGGCCAATTGTCCCCTTTACCCCCCAGTCAGCAGCTCTGGGTATAAGGCATCTCTCTCTGTGCCTGAAGCTACATCTACACTGCAGCACTATTTCGGGATCCCAAAATAGCTATTTTGCATTTTTTCTGTGCACCTGTTATTTTGAAATATAATGGGCTCACTAATCCAACATCCCTGTAAATCTCATTCCATGTGGAGTAACGGACATTTCGGAATAGTGATTTATTTTGAAATAAGTGCTGTGTAACCAGCGCCAAATTTCAAAATAAGCTATTTTGAAATTGACTTGAAATAAGCTATGAAATTTGTGTAGCTCAAATTGAGTAGCTTATTTCAAGTTCCAGGTGCAGTGTAGACACACCCTGAGTGGGTTGTCTACATAATAGACTATAACTTGGGCAGAAGGAACAAACTTCATAGGCCTGCTCCCCATACCCATGCACAGAGATGGGGACTAGTGGAAAGGAGAGGAAAGTGGGCAGACTCTTGATTCCACACTAAGGGCATGTCTAAACTACATCCCTCTTTCAAAAGAGGGATGTAAATTAGACAGATCGAAATTGCAAATGAAGCCGGGATTTAAATTTCCCGCACTTCATTTGCATAATGGTGGACGCGCGTTCTTTCGAAAACAGGTATTTTGAAAGTGAAACCGCCGTCTAGACAGGGTTCTTTTGAAAAAAAACACCCCTTTTTTGAAAGATCCTGTACTCCTCAAAAAATGAGGTTTACAGGATCTTTCGAAAAAGGGTTTTTTTTTTTTCAAAAGAACCGCGTCTAGCTGGCGATTTCACTTTTGAAATACCCATTTTCGAAAGAACGTGTGGCTGCCATTATGCAAATGAAGTGCAGGAAATTTAAATCCCGGCTTCATTTGCAATTTCGATCTGTCTAATTTACATCCCTCTTTTGAAAGAGGGATGTAGTCTAGACATAGCCTAAGTGTGCACGTAGTGGAGGGAAAAGTAATCTGTATCACATCATGGGCTGGTGCACATTGCTTCCCAGCTGGAGCAAGGAGGGACCCAGGAACTGAATTTTGCTCCTTACATAAGAATTTGGTCCCTGGTCTGCTGCTGGGGCACTTCAAATATGCACTGCCCTTTCTTTGAAGCTAGTGGGAAATCCGTAAATTAGCCTAAAAATGGGGAGAAATATATATTTTTTTCATTTTGATTAATTTTTGTACTCAATTGACTTCTACAAAAAAGAGCAAATTAGGGAGTGAAGATAATTGGACCTCAATGGAACCTTAATTTGATTGCTCCTAAATCCTTTTACAATACTATCGAGATTTATGACAAGCATTCTCATAATAATTTGTCTGTGATTAAGCTTAAAATCGACATTAAAACTGAAATTTTTGTTTCGCTAAATTCTAGATTTTTTCCTAGTTATTCCAGTTTTCTTTCTTTTCTTCTCCTTTACAGAACATATCTCACCTTTCACTTACAACAGTCTCAATGTAACCTCAACGATCTAATTTCAAGGCTCCAGATGTTTTTCTCCTCTATGGTATTGTCACTGAATCTTATCTTAAATGCATGCCTGCTGGGTTGCCAGCCCTCCAGGATTGCCTGGTGTCTCCCAGAATTGGCATCAATCTCTCAATGACCAAGGAAAGCAATGCTAGAGATTTAAATGGGATATTTTAAGAAAATCACATTATAAAATCTCCTGAAATAGCTTCAACAATATCAGAGTTGTCAACCCTAGCCTTGATTTTCAATATCCAATAAGATATTAAAACTCCAGTGCAAGTACTAACTGCTTCAATATATAGCTCTTTTTCTCAGGTTAAAAATGAAATAGTTTATTATTTCTCTTTTTTAAAAAGCTCAGTTTTGCATTTGAAAATGAGGCCTCTCAGGCCCTGATCAAGGAAATTATGTACGCAAATGCTTAATGTCACTCATGCGAATATTCCCATCAAGGTCAATATAACTATACGTTTAAAGTTAAACGTGCTTATTGCCTTGCTAGACTGAAGCTTCAGGAATTTCCAGAAATGTTAATATTATATGTGCAAACCAGATGCTACCCATTTTGGACAACCTTTCAGTTTAGTAACAATTGAGCAAAGTGTCCTTTGTTCATACCTCAGCTTTCACATAGTGACAATCAAATAGTTGTTGAAAATGTCTTGATCGCATATTCTGGGATTGAAAAACCTTGTTAATTAGGCAGTACTGCTGAAGCCGTGTCTGAACTGCATTGCAAACCATAATCAAATATGACATTACAGTGGTATGTAAAGGCAACCTGCTTTAAAAAAACAGCCTCAAGAATAGACTTCCTTGAAGGGGCACTGCTGTACTACAGAGACTTTAAAAATACCATTGTCATCATGGGATCTAGCTACCCAGATTGCCAACTCTGTTTCATTAAAGGATTAATCAGACTGGAAAACCAAAGACAAAAACTGCCTCTCTATTGCTAAAGATCTGAGTATTCAGCCACTTCATTTCATTTTATGTTTGGCTTCCCAGTTCACAAAAACAAACAGAAAAAAGTAACTTTTGGGGACTCCAGAACACTCACACTAATGTACTGAGATCTTGTTTGTCACAGCAGAAATACATAAAAGGCTGATATAAGTTCTGAACCACACTGTTCCAATGCAAAGAAAGTTATAGCAATGCTTACCTTTCTCAGGGGACTGTCTCTTCAGTAATAAAACTACAGGGGTAAAACAAAAAAGGGAAATAGGTCAATTCACATAATTATATTTGTTGAGTAAATGCATTTGTGTTGACTTTGACATGACACTATTACCTTAGTTACAAATGAATTATTTTGCTAAAGTTTTCTAACTAATTCAGTGGATAGTTTTCCTCAGCTACTTTTTACAGTATTTGTTCAAAAACATTCAAAAAAGCTTGCTGTTAGTAACTTGCTGAGTTTGCAAAGCACATTCCTTATTTCCAACTCACTCAGCAAGCTTAGAACAAAGCACACAGATGGATGTGCTATTTTGATGCAATTAAATGTATATATAGATATTCTTACTATACTTTTAGAGCTGGTATTGAAACATTTAGTTTAGAAATAACACTGAGATGATCAGTGTTGCAGGAGCTTTAATTATTGTCAAAATATGTACACATTTTCCTGAGATCCTGTTTTTGGCTTGAAGACTTTCTGTCTTTAATCAAAAAGAAATACTTTTGCACAATTAAAAAAAATCCTTCATAGAAAACAACCCAATGTGCCCTAAAAATAGCTATTTTAACATTGAATATATGAGAAAATATTGAAATAGTTTGGAGTCCAAATAAATGTTTAAAGTAATGAGGTTGATAAATTTTATTTAGAATATCTTCTACAAGGCAATAGTGATGCCTCTGTAAATGTTATTGTTTTAAATTTGAGATATATATGCATTCACAGGATAATTTACCTCAAAAACTAAAAAGCATTGAAGTATGTTAAAATCCTTTTACTTAAAAATAAGTATTTGTATTTCATATTCTGCTGCTGAAAACAAAGCTTGCAATGTCCTGTATACATCAAATATAATCAAAGCAAAGTGACCAAATCTTTTATCATCATGTACATATAGATCAACTTACTTGTGCAAATTAGGGAAGTTTTGATGAATGCTAAAAAACTAGGGTTGTCTCTTAATAAAGCAGAAACATGTACCACAAATGGAAAAAATGTTTCTTTTTGTATTATGAACTTTGAAGTAATCTTCTCTCAATTTTCAGGTGATAGCTTTTAGAATTAACCTTTGATTCAATGAGGACAATTCCCTCTAGCAATATCTGCACTGAGGCTGAATCACCTTTATAGTTTAACTTCTAAGTATGTATAAGAAAGTGTTCTAATCCTCCAATACCTTTGATACTTTTAGTCTGACCCTTTGAAAAATCTCTCTATTTAAAAATTAAAACTGAAAGGCAGAAGTAAAATTATTAGCTTATATGATTATTAGATTAAATTTTGTCTGCGTAGTCCTGGAACACAGGAAATTTTATGTACTATGAATCCAGACCATACGAAAAAACAGTCCATCTACCAGGTCCAAGAGCTTAGTGTGGTGTAATCAGAAGGACACACCAACTTTTCCATGAGCTATAAGATGATGAGGTTAAGGTTTAATTATTACATAGCTATATCCAGCTACTCATCACCATGACTTGTCACAAAACTGTCTAGTCAAAATTTATTGCTACAACTAATACTATTCTCTTAAAGCACAAAAAATTATGACATGCCATATGGTGACACTCAATAATAATAGAATGCAAAATTTTTACAAGATGTCCATCTGATTTCCCTCTCACTTACTCCAGTATACACCAGGAATAACATCACTGAAGCCAATAGCATTGCGCCAATGTAAAACTGGTGCAAATGTGAGAAGAATCAGGCCCTTATAGCCAGCATAGAAGGCAGTATCCTACATCTACAGGTGTACACAAAATGTAAACTATCCAGTATCCTACATCTATAGGTATACACAAAAGGTAAAAACCTAACAGACAAAACTCTATGTATGTTTTCAAAGAATTATCCTTGCCGTTATTGAATATATAGCTATGCTTTCTATAAAACAATCTGGTTAAGAATTACTATTCTAAGTGGTTGAGTTACAGTGGGTCCTGTGCAGTAATTAGTATCTAAATACAGTGTAATTAAAGGGCTAATGTCAGATATATCCTCTACTAACAGAGACAGAAAAATATACAATTTTAAAATTGATAGTGGAAAATATTTATAAATGCAGATATGAGAGGATTTTTTAAAAGAGCTGGAAACATGGGTTTAGACAACTCCTAGGTCAAATCCTATTTTCCCAAGTTATATTTAAGTAAATGGGGCTATGCATGTAAATAAGGGGAGTAAGATTTGATCCCTATAGTTACAATTCAGATAACTGGATGTGATGTGCCTTCTCCTCAAACTGACAGCCAGCATGACCAATATATATACCTGATTTCTGTCACTTATGCACTCTCATGTTAACTTCTCTGTGCAAATATCTTGTGACTGTGCAGTTATTCACAGTCTGTGCCACAATAGATCTAGAAATTTGTGATTCAGATAGTTGGGATCTGGGAGGGATCTCTGTTCAAAGAGAGCTACTATTGGATCTATCCAGGTGAGCTCCAAGTTTCTTGGAACCTTCTATGTACTGTGTACAGAGCAGGAAGATTTCTAAGTAGAGAAATTTTGGCATCAGAAGAGAGTAAGACAATTCAAGAAGGTGCACAAGAAGGACAATCTGATTTTGTCTATTTTATATGTTACTATCAGAACTCTTCTAATATGCAGGCTACTGTCGCTTCATAGATTTTCACTGTTTGCCATAAGTTTTTTAAAAAGATAACAGAGGCTGTCCTCTACTTTAAAGTATAAAACATTTCTCCAGCTTGCAAATGTGTTTCATTTGCTTGTTAGGCCACGCCTATACTACCACTTATGTCGGCAAAACTTGTATAGCTGAGGGGTCTAAAAAACCAACCCTGAGTGACATAAGATTCATTGGCATACAGGCCTGCCAATGGGGTGGAGTGGGGAGGGGGGAGTGTCAGAGAGGCAATTACCCTGGGGCCCAGGTGAGATTAAAAAGTCCCTGGGGCCCCTGGCTGCCAGCAGCACAGCAGGTCTAAGGCAGGCTTCTTATCCAACTCCACTCCAGTCACTTCACGATGCTCTCAGAAGTGGAATGGCAAGTCCCTGCGGCCTCAGGGAGGAGGGGGGAGGTGTCTCTGCACACTGTCCCTGCCCCGAGTGCTGACTCTGTAACTCCCATTTTCTGTTTGGGTTAGGACATTTGTGCGTAGAATAGATGGAACACAGCCAATGAAGTTGGCAGAGAGGAAGAGCCTTCCAAACCTACCAGTTCTAGCATATTAGTGTAAGAAATGTAAAGGCTAGAGTCTGATCTCATTCCAGTAGTTACAGCAGCATTAGTTGACATCCTCAGAGTTATTCCTGACTTATGACTGTGTAAGTGAGATCATATTCGAGGACTGCTGATTCTTGATTCAAGTTTGTTGAAGAGATGACCTTCATCCTGAACAATGTTTAATCATGGCTTCAACCCCCAAAGAAATGGTCTCCTGAAATACTGAGCAGAAATGAATCCAGCAATAATCGGCAGCCACAAAGTATCTTTCTTTTTAAAATGGAAGTGCAAGTCTTCATATTGAGAGGAAAATTGGCCTGCTAGTTAAAGCAACAGACTGACTAGGTGTCATGACCCCGCAGGTCTTGAACTTGGGTCAGCAGGGCTCTTAGTAGATCACTGTTACCCCCTCCACCGACCCCCAGCAATATGCTATTAACCAACTGAGCAGGAAATACCATGGAAGAAGAAGTTACTCACCTTGTGCAGTAACGATGGTTCTTTGAGGTGTGTATTCCTGTGGGTGCTCCACTATAGGTGTTGGTGAGTCTTGGCACCAGAGACTGGAGATTTTTCACAGCAGTGCTTGATTGGGCCGCACATGTGCAGTAGCCATCTCAAAGCGTTAGTGCCTAACATATTGTGTGCTCAGTTGACCCCCCCCCATTACTTCTCTACCCCAGAGTTGAGAATACAGACTCCAAAGTAGTGGGGTGGAGGGTGGGTATTGGAGCACCCATAGAGACTCACATCTCAAAGAACTATAGTTACTGCACAAGGTCAGTAACAACTTCTTCTTTGAGTGGTGTCTCTGTGGGTGCTCCATTCTAGGTGACTACAGAGCAGCATCCCCACATGGGTGGTTGGCTTTGGAGTCATGTGTTGAGAGTAGATGAGAGCATGGTTAAGCCAACTACTGTGTCAAGAATAGGGACAAATGTAATCATGTAGTGGATTGTGAAGGTATGCTTGGAGGTCCAGGTGGCAGCCCTGCAGATGTCTACTAAAGGGACATTGTGTAGAAAGGCAACCAAGGTCACCCTGGTTCAAGTAGAGTGAGTCTTTACATTAGCAGGGCAGTGTTTTGTCATGGATGGTGTAACAGGTGTGTGTGCATGTGGAGAGCCACTTGAAGAAATGGTGTGTGGAGATCATGGAATCTTTCGAGTGTTCAGCTACAGAGATGAATAATCACAGTGATTTGTGGAATGGCTTCATTCTATCCAAGTGGAAAAGTTCAGCCCATTGGATGTCCAAGGTATGAAGAGTGGCTTCATAGGTCCTTGTGAAGTTTGGGATAGAAAACTTTATGGGTTGGTTAGTATGAAACACAGTGGCTCCTTTTGGTAAGAAAGCTGGGTGTAGTCGGATCATGATTTTGTCTTGGGTGAAAATTGTGTAAAGGGATTCCGCCATGAGAGTTCCTATCTGACTAACTCGTCTAGTTGGTGTTACAGTTACTAAGAAGGTGACCTTTGTCAACATGTGTAGCAGTGAACAGGTAGCTAATGTCTCAAAGGGTGGTTGAGTAAGAGTTCTGAGGATGTGACTCAGATCCCATGATTGGGTAGACTGTTGGACTAGCGGCTAAAAGTTCTGGATGCCCTTCAAAAATTGTCTTTTAAGTGGGTGTGCGAAAACAGATGACCTGTTGATTTGGTCAGGACAGGCTGTAATGGCAACAAGATGGACTTTTAGTGAGATGTGCACTAAGTCTGACTATTTAAGTTCAAGGATGTCATCTAGGATGATTGGAAATGGTGTTTTGGTAACAATGAGTTGTTTGCTCTAGCACCAGATGGAGAATTTCTTCCACTTCTGGAGGTAAGTATTTCTCAGATGAGTCAAAGGCTATTTAATAGGATGTGTTTTACTCCCTCTGAACAGGTTACCTCATCATGTTGGAACCATGAAGGATCCAAGCTTTGAGGTGAAGTGTCTGTGAATTTGGATGTAGTGCATGGCCATTGTTTTGAGATAGGAGGTCCAGCTGCAATGGAAGGGGTTATGGAGTACATCCTGCGAGATGTGAGAGATAAGGAAATCAGGTCTGTCTGGGCCATGTTGGGACTATGAGGATGATGTGGGCATTGTCTGTGCACATCTAGCGAATGATTCATGGAATCAATGATATCGGTGGGAAGACATATAATAGTGACATGCTCCAGGGGATGAAAAAGGTGTCCCTCAGTGAACAGGGTGAGAGAGACTCACTCTGGAGCGGAAAAGCGGGCATTTGTAGTTCTTCTGTGACACAAATAATTCTATCCATATGTGGCCCCATTTGTGGAAGATCATATTGAGGATACTGTGATGTATTTCCCACTCATGCTCATCTGGAAAGTGGTGACTGAGTGTGTCTGCAGTGGTATTCCGGGTGCCTGACAGGTAGGATGATGTGATGGCTATATTGTGATGGAAACACCAATTCCACAGGTGGCTAGCTTACATACATAATGAGTGAGAGTTAGCTCCTCCTTGTCTATTGGTATAGAACATGCATGCCATGATGTCGGTGAGTATATATGGATAGATTTGTTCTGTATAAACAGGAAGAAGTGCTGGCAAGTATTGTGTACTGCCCAGAGTTCTAGTAGGTTGATGTGGAGGTGGGATTTCATGACTGACCATTTGCCCTATGCATTGTGGTGGTGGATATGGGCACACTGCACTAGGAGTGATGTGTGCATTGTGATAAATATTGATGGAGGATCTTGGTGGAAAGTCATGCCTGTGAGGGCATTCTCTGGGTTTGTCCACCACTGCAGGGAAGTTAGTACATTCTTCAGTGTCACCTACCTTTTATATTGTATCTGTTGGGTGTGTAGACTACGGAAAGCCAGCTTTGTAGGCAGTGCTTTTGGAACCTTATGTATTTACAACATAGGTTGTAGCTGCCATGTGTCCCAGGATTTGGAGGTATGTTAGCACTGAGGTCCAGGAACTCACATGGCATTGTCAATGTGGTAAAACGTTGCTCCAGTAGGAGAGCCCTGGCTTGGATGGAATCTGGAAGAACTCAGATAAACACCAAATACAGGGTTGGTTGGAGGGTCGACATTTGCTCATTTACGGAGCCCCAGTTGAGGGAAGGAAGACATCTATTGTCATGTGAACCATGTCTGTCACCTCAGTGTGGGTGGAAACTTTTATCAGACAATCATCCAGGTAGGGAAAGATCATCACACTTTGGCATCTTAAATATGCTGCACCACCATGAATGTTTTGGAGAAAACTTGAGGGGCCGTAGAAAGATGGCAAGGCAGTACTGGTAATGATTGTGGTCTACTATTCATCTGGAAAAGAGTCTACGGGCAGGGTATATGGTAATGTGGAAATAAGTATCCTGAAGGTTGAGGGCCATGAACCAGTCCCCTTAGTTTAGTGACAGAATGATTGGGACCAGGGTCATCATTTTGAACCTGTAGTTTTGTACACATTTCCTTAGTTTTTGAATGTCTAGGATAGGTCTCCCTCCTCAACTCTTCTTCTGGGTGAGGAAATAGTTGGAATAGAAGCCCTTCCCTTGATATGGCGTTGGAATTGGTTCCACAGAACCAAGTTGGAGGAGGTAGTTTACCTCCTATTGTAGAAGGTGCTCGTGAGAAGGGTACTCAAAGAGAGATAGAATCATAGAATACTAGAACTGGAAGGGACTTCGAGAGATGATCAAGTCCAGTCCCCTGCCCTCACGGCAGGACCAAGCATGGTCTAAATCATCCCTGACAGATGTCTATCCAACCTGCTCTTAAATATATCCAGTGATGGAGATCTACAGCCTCCCTAGGCAATTTATTCCAATGTTTAACCACCCTGACAGTTAGGAAGTTTTTCCTAATGTCCAAACTCAACCTCTGCTGCAATTTAAGCCCATTGCTTCTTGTCCTATCATCAGAGGCCAAGGAGAACAATTTTTCTCCCTCCTCCTTGTAACACTCTTTTAGATAATTATTTATCCTACAAGCCTAAACTGTTATTGGTCCTAGAAAGATATGTGACCATGCCACCTGGTACTGGAATTGCTCTTGGACCTGGTATTTTTCCATGGGGATAGGGAGTGTAGAAAAAAAGGTTCCTGCCCTAGGAGAAAATCTATTTAAGCTATGGGAAGCCATTAGCCCTTTGTCTTCAGCTGCCCTTTGAAACTGCCTTTCACATCCTAAGAGGATACTTGAATAATCCAGAAAGGCTGTAGACCCAAACCAGAGTAAAAATCAACTCTGACTTTAAGTTTTTCCCTTAAGATGAGAACTGCTGTGTAGGGTAAGAATTTGCATGTAACGAGTTTCTTAGTGGATTAGAAATAGTCAAGTGTTTTTTGTTCATTTTAATTTAATAATTTACTTTGATCTGACTGTTTTCACTTGCTACCACTTAAATCCTACTTTTTATATTTAATAACACACTTTGATTTATTATCGAGAGCAATGTAAATAATTATAACCAGAGGGTAGGGAGCAACCAGTGTGCATATCTCTCTTTCATTGATAAAGTGGGCAGACCTTATGAGCTTTCACTGTTTAAAACATTTACTCAGAATAAGACAGATTTGTTTTGGTTTTGGTCCCTTTTTGGGGTTGGTATTCTGGATGCTGAGCTCTTATAGCTGAGCCCTCCCAGAGCTGAACTGGTTCAGTGTCAGTGTTGCTCTGCAGGGTGGCTGGTAACCACAACTCTGTGCCTTGTTTGGAGGAGACCAGAGGATACGGCCCACCAGGACAGGGAGCTGGGGAGCCTCAGAGAGCAAGAAGGTGGGTGTCAGTGGCATAATCAGCACACCAAGAGACAACACTGAGGGGACTTCTGTGATTGTAACCCATCACACTCAGTGATGGTGGCAGGTAGGACCAAGGTTGACTGTACCACAGTTGCACGTGTAACATACGGTGAGGCCTCAGTTAAAATGCCTGCCGTGGTGGTCTCTGTTGTGTCGGAGAGGAGTGTTGGTAGGAGAACTGGCTCTTATTATCATGTGCTTCTACATCACTATGGATGGAGAAGGAGTTAGGGGAGGGTGCTCCAATGTATGGCTTGGTAAGTGGTTGGTGTTGAGTAGTGGGGATTGAGGTACTGAGAAGATCGCTACATTCCTTTAGCGGAGGAACTGGCGTGGTGTCAATATTATCTGTGCTGGGTGAAACTGGGGTCTGGTTTAGTGATAAGCATCATGCTAGGCCTGGCTGCCAGTGCTGAGTGATGGATTGGTGCCAGTGGGGGTGGTATTGATGGGCGTGCCAGTTGTGGTACTAATCTCCATGCTGGAGTTGTTGGTGCTGTGGAGGATACCAGTTGTCTTGACTCCAACTTGATGTGCCTGGGCTCAGCAGAGGCCCATAGTAGGGCAGTGCCAGAGGTGCCCAGAGTATCAGATGGGAGTCACACTTCTTAAAGCCTGGGAGCCTGGCATGCTGTCCATTGGGCATTTTTGGTAACAGGGCTGGAGTAACTGCCAACAATGAAAAAAACATATTCCTAGCTCTATAAAGCTATGGGAGGACAGGAAGGAGGAAAGAAGGAAGGTTCTTTTTTTTTGGTTGGGGAAGGGGAGGGAGAAGGGTCAGGAATTAACAGCTAACTATCCAAGATTAACTTAACAACTACTCTAAACCTGAAGCTATACATCTGGTTTTCAAAGACATGAAGAGAAGAACACTGTCATGGAGCTCTGTCTGCATCCAAGGATGACAGAGAATGAAACAAGGGGGTTAGGGCCATGCACACGATACATTAGGCACTAACACCTCAAAACAGCTACCTTGTATGTGCTACACAACCAAGTACTACTGTGAAAAATCTCCAGTCTCCAGCATCAGGATTCAACAACACCTAGGCTACGTCTAGACTACAAGCCTCTTTTGAAAGAGGCTTTTTCAAAAGAATCTTTAGAAAAAGCCTCTTTCGAAAGAGAGCGTCTAGACTTCAAGCAGATTTTTCGAAAAAGTGAGTCGCTTTTTTTAAACAGAGTCTAGATGTTCTCTTTCAATAAAGCACAGTTTGCATTCAATAGCGCCTTTTTTCGAAAGAGTACTTTTGAAAAAAGGCGTTATTCCTTGTAAAATGAGGTTTACCGCGATCGAAAAAACTGCCACGGTCTTTCAATTTACTTTCGAAAATTGAAAGAGGGGAGGGTTTTCCTGGGCCTAACTGGAGGAAGACCATGATCTCTGATGGGTCAGGGCTATTTAAACCCAAACAGAAGCACAGAAAGTTGGCTGCACAACTGAACTCTACCTGGCTGCTTCATTGGACCATGCTTTCCTCACCTGCTCCTAATCCTTGCCCTCTGGTCTCTGAATCTGGCTCTGACCCTTGACTCAACTTCTTCACTAACTCCATTTCTGACCAGTAGAGTTAGCCACCAACCCCTCAGCTCTGAATGAGCCCCAGTAGAGTTGTCTGACTATGAGAAACCCAAATACATCTCATAGCATCCTTCCCTACTGTCATCTGATTCTCACTTGCAGGGAGGCCCTTTTATGTTGCCAAAGCAGAGTCCAAGGCCTTAATGTAAATGCAAATCAGGCACATTAGCTCTCAGATGGGTGTGTATAAAAGACAGTAGTTACTCAAATCAAACAGAGGGGATGTGTCAGGTGGTATTGGTTACACATTGATACCAGAGAGCTATCTAACCCTCTGTAAGGAAGATTAAAGACAGACTGCCTATCCAGTTTAGGATCCTCAGGCACCCTGCTGGAGGAAATTACTCACCAAGTGTGGCCATAGATATGAATCCCTTTCTCCCCGGCTCACTTCAGATGCTCATGTATTTTTTATTGCACTGGGCAATGCCTTTTTAGTATGAGTCTGGTGAACGTATTATTGTAAAAAGCACTGACCAATCTAGAATGAGTCAAAAACAGCATCTTATTTGCTACACTTCTCTCAACTAGTGCTCATTGCATTTTTTGTGTGTATCATATAAAGTACACAGTTGGTTGTTCATTAACCCCTTGCTGCTCTTCAGACATATCTCAGTTGTGTGTTAGAATTTGAGCTTTACTACAAAATGAAAGGAAGTCATGGCAAAGCCATGCTTTTGGAAGCATGATGTCTTACAGGATGGTAGAGAATTACCTCTTTACTCCAGGAGTGGGCAATAATTTTTGATGGGGGGGGCCATTCCAAGATTTTGGAAATTGGTCAAAGGCCGCACTCTTCCATGATATTAATGGAGGTGATGGGCCTGGGATCGAGGTTTGGTGCAGAAAGGAGATTAGGTAAGGGATTAGGGTGCAGGAGGGAGTGTAGGGGCTGGGAGGGAGTTTGGCTGAAGGAGGCAATTGTGACCTGGGGGCACTGGAATGGGGTGCAGGATTTGAGTTGACACTGATCTAGGATAGAAGGGGGTTGTGACTTGGGGCAGGGAACTGGGGTGTAGAAGGGGATGCAGGGGTTTGGGCTGTGACCTGGGGCAGAGGATTGGGGTGCAGGTTCTGGGAGGGGGTATGGGTTCAGGAAGGGGGCAGCGGGTTTGGGTTATTTGGGGCAGAAGGGCAGGAGTGGGGGGCAGAGGGTTGAGGGGAGGGGAAGGCTGGGGTGCCAGAGGCAGGCTCTGGTGGGGTGACTTACCTGGGTGACTCCTGGCTAGCAGCCCAGCACATTTCTGAGGCAGCCTCCCTGCCTGTCCTTCCCCCGCATAGGCTGCAGGGGCCATGCGCGTATGTGAATAACTATGAGCTAGAGGGGTGTGGTACCAATGGGAATGTGCTGGCAGCTCATGAACCCCCCCCACCCCCTCCAGCTCACAGTTGTGAAAGAGAAACAGCTTGGCAGCTGCTTTTCTGAGCAGTGTGCGGGTGGGGCAAGGCAAGCAGGGAGCCTGCCTGGGGCTCCCTGCTGAGTCCGCAGGCTGGATTCAGAGGCTTGATGGGCCAGATTTGGCCTATGGGCTGTATTTTGCACAGCCCTGCTCTATTCAAACTACTCATCACTATTTCAAAATGCCTAGTCTATATTCTGAGGAATGGCTGGATTGAAAATCCATTGGCGTTTTATTGCTTGAGAAGACTAAACATTTTACTAACAAACATGCTTTCTCCCCTTGATCTTTCATGGCATGTCTGATCTGAGGCAAGCAGGAGAATGATGAGCTCAGGGCATAACAGTCCTTTGAAAATCAATACTTATCCTCCAAAATTGGGCACCAGTAATTACATTGGGCACAAGAGCCACTTTTCGTCCAGCTGCCAAATCTGATTTATAGATTAAAATAACAATGTACTAGTACAAATAGAGATATATATTTAAGGGTGATATGTGCCAGCAGTCAAATTTCAGATGCTTCTTATTGCTGTGAAAACAGCAGCTAAATAACACAACAGCTAAACACTGTAATTAATGCTCTCCCACTATAGCACATTAGCAAAATCAGAGCCCCTTTTAAAGAATGTTGGAAGATGACTTGAGCATGGTATTGTATCAGATTAGATTAGATTTCATATGGATACTGACAAAGAGTTAGATTGACAAATGGATGCAAAAACAGAAAGCTCAAAACAGTTAGCACATGGATTCAGAGAGTTACCACATGGCTTGTTCAGGTTTTATTATAGTTCTCAATTGTGTATTCATCATGAGGCACTGCACTGTATTTCTGTATATATTTTAGTCTGGTGTTTATGGAAGGTGTACTCAGTTAATCTAGTGTTTGATTTTATATGAATACTTACTTACCATTAGCCATGAAGAGCTTCTGGTCCAAAATTTGCTGGTGGGACGGCCATGTGAGAGCTAGTTGCAGCTCCTTGATTCTCTGAACCAACCCACACCAGCGCAGGCCCTAGAGTAGGTTAGAGCAGCTAAGTGGTTATTATAAACTGTGCCAACTGGGTGCAGTGTGTGCTCCCTGTGACCTCCTGCTGTGCTCCCCTTGACCTCCCACACAGTGGGAGGTCAAAACACAACTGAAGATACTTTGGTTCCAGTTATGTAATTAATGCAGCTGGAGTTGTGTATCTTAAGTCGTCATTCCCCTTTAGTGTAGACCTAGCCTGACAGACTGCCTATGCTTGCTAGAGGTTAAGGAGGGCTCGCTCAACACCCACTGATGGCTTCCGTAAACTGAGGAGATGGGGACTTTCTGTTCCCTCTGACCTTTTCTATTTGCATTCAGTTATATTTAAAATTATATACTCAAAACACTCTCTCTCCTCAAACAGAATTTTATGCAGAATTGTTTGATAAGCCACTGCTTGAAAGCAAATCTTTTACAGTATAACTGGACTCCTTTTTAAAACAAAAGAATTGATTGATTCCAAACTCTGATATGATGCTGAGATAATCACAGATTTCATAAGCTTTTCAGGCTTTTACCATGTTTGTGCCTATTTTCTTGGCATTAAAATGAACTTTTTTTTGAGAAAGTAAAAATCCTCAAAAAGAAATTCTGAAAAAATAAGCTTATTTAATTTGGATAATTGAGGCTCTGAATGGTGCAACTTTGGCTCATTATATCATGGCTAGGGATTCATATACATCATAGCCACTAAGAAACAGCTAATCAGCCAATACAGTACAGTATCCTTGGTAACTTTATTCAAGGTAATACATCAAATCCTGATCATATTGTTCACATGAGTAATGACAACTGTTTTAAAACACTCACTTATCAATCTTGCCACTGCGTATAAAAAGTGGGTATGTATGATTATGCTCATTGTACAGATGGAAAAATGGAGGCACAGGGAATGAAGTGATTTCTTAATTTAAATAGTGTAGGATTAGCTGAAGTAGAAATATAATGACTATAACAGCCTTATTCTGTTCCCATCCATGACAGAATACTCAGGGTCCAATACTGTCCTCAACTGAAGTCAATAGGAAAACTTCCTGTCCTGTGCCCTATTCTCTGGGCCATGATGGAATCAATGGGGTATTTGCATGTGTAGAAGAATGAAACTGGATCCAAATCCCTATAACTAATTCTACAGCATCATCAGGTTATAAAAATGGAGTATCCTAAGATACTGATTTAAAGAATCCCCCACCTGCTTAGGGCATTTTAAGACTAAAACTGAAATGAATAATAAATACCACATGGCTGACAAATTTCTTGTTGTAAAGGCAGAACACTAGGGCTTAGATGAAAATATATTGAATGATCAATTAGTATCCTACTGGAAAACTCACAGCCTGTTGTGATCCATTAAGAGGTATTTGGTACACTCAGTATTTATGGCTACAGGGACCATTTTCACAGATTCCAGGTGAGCAATTACCCAGGAGAATATGATAAGATCAGCTCTTTATTTTATTTTAAGTGCTTTTCCAAGATATTTTTTATGTACAGTGGAATGAACATAGCAGTGCAGCTAAGAATTGCAACACTGGTTTCAAATAAGTAGGTTGGAAAGTCATTCTCGCTGGGAAATGAACTCCTGACCTTCCAATGAAACGTAAAGCTGAACTTTATTAATTTGCATAAAGAAGTCTCTAAATATACTGTTGAATAACAGCTCAAGAGAACAATAAAAACAGCTGCTCAAACTAATGCAAACAATGTGCAATAAAAAAAAAAAAAGAGAAGAGATTAACCAAGATGTAAAGATTACTGGCTGTCTAGTAATGCTACACCAAAAAAAAAAAGTTTCCGAAGGGTGTCAACATTTCTTGTGTTACCTTGTATTCCACACACATTCATTTCCTTTTCATTCATACCCTTAAAATGTATACATGGCCTTGTGTTAACTGCAGCATAATTCATACATTTTGCATTTAAAAAAGATATGCTTATTAGTTCTGCTGTTCCCTTTATGATACTATCTCAATATGCACAATCCTTAACATGGAAGCAGATTTAAAACTGGAAAATAAATTTGAACCATCCCTTCATAAGCCCAAAGGAAAGTGACCCAGCTCAGATTATAATATAGGAAATGGGAAATAAACGTTAATAACAATATCAGCACAGTTTGAGGATGACATCAAATCACTGGTTCATCTATTCTGTACTTTGGAATCTCTATGATTGGACTGTATTTGGCATTCTGCTGTGCATTAGTCAGTTAATGCTGTGTTTATGCTAGCTGTACTTAATGAAGGCAGCATGCAAGCCTTCATTTTTAAGCAAAAGCTTATCTGAATGTTTGTATCTGATTTTGTAAGCTATATGGCACTTCCTCAGGCTATTTGCTTTCATTCTAATGTCTTAAAATATTGCAGCCTTCAATAAACGGAATGATGCTGTGCTAAAAAATTAGGCTGCTAACTGGAAAACCGGCACTTGTAACATAATTTCTTGAAATGTTACACAAAACAATGATTCTAAACATCTTGATTCTTCACTTCCGTGTTTATAAAGGCACTGCTTTAGCTGCTTTGCATACATTTTATGTGGTGGCTTTTTTTTTTTCTTTAAATACATAGGGTTTCATCATCTAAAATGAAGGAAACTAATGCTAATTAACACATTAAGCAATATTTTTTGTCTAGAAACACTTTAAAGTAAAAAACCTCCACAACATTCTGGTAAAATAGATAATAGTCTTTGGAGCTAATTAATAATAATGGCCTTATCCTGCTTCCATCCACCAATGAACACTTTGGGGCCTAAAATTTATCATTACCCTACACAGTATGTGTTTTTTTTTTAAAATCAGTGCAAACTCAGTGTAACAGTAAGCTGACCAGAACGAGTGTTTTGCACTCATCTTACTAAGAATACAAGGTTAGAGCAAAGATGAGATGGGACTTTGATGGAAAATTATATGATTACCAAGGTCAGTATCCAACCCAAACTGCATTCTCTGTTTTACCCGAAAGACTTCCCAAATTGCAAGTTTTTAAAATTAAAATTACTCATTGGTATATAAACTGATAATTATACACAGTTAATTTAGTCTCATTTGCTCAATAAGAATACTGTTGAGGTGGCTGCCATACGGCAATATATTAAAATTTATTTTCCATGATAGAACATAATAGGTCATCTAATTTTTAGTATGATATCTTTATTTATAATTTGTAGTAATAGTGCAAAGTGCAAAAACTTAGCATCCTATTCCAGTGATGACACTTTTAAAATATTTTAAATTGATACAAATTAATTGTTGAAAGTACTTATTGAAGCAAGACCTTTCCCCATTGCAACTTAAAATTAATTAATAGAAAAGCTTTATGTACTGTCCATTCTTCTTTAATACTGATTTTCAAGTGGTGTTCACCATTTTAGTGTTCCAGTTTCTCTCTTTTTCTCTGCCTCCTTTCATTTAACATACATAGCTACAGCCGAGTGGGAAATATTTCTTCTGACTCTAGGGCTGCCAGATAATTTCACAAAAAATACCGAACATGGCAGGAAAAAAATTGGTTGAGCCAAAAAAAACCCCAACCAAACAAAAACACGGGGGACTAATGTTGTTGAGCAAAAAAACGAAAAACAACCACACAAAAAAAGAGTCAAGAGCCTTTAAATCCCCATGCTCCCCCCGCCCCCACCAGACGCGGCAGGGGAAGAATGTCCCAAGCCACCTTCCGTCCGAGAAGGTGTTTTTTTACCAGACAGAAGCCGCAAATACTGGACTGTCTGGGCCAATACCGGACACCTGGCAACCCTACCTGTCCCATGAAAATTTTCTGAGATTTCAAAAAACTTTCCCATTTGTAATGGGACAATACCAAGAACTTTTGACATTTTTAGTGAAAATCTATAAAGAGCTAGTTCCCAGGCAACACTGCAGTGGTTAGAGCATTCACCTAGGATTTAAGAAACTCAGGGTTAAGTACCTACGCTAAATCAGGATTACAAACTGGAATTTTTTGACAAAACAATCAGATCTATAAATAAATCACTAACAGGGTCATAATATACAAAATAATAATGAAAGGCAGGCTTGATACGGGCTTGTATTATCTGCTTTGATAATTTGTATTGTCCCACTGAGGTCCCGTTGCTTCAGAATATATTTTTACAAGCAGAGAGTCAAACAAATTAATTGGCAGTTTTCAGCACTGAAATGCTATAATAAAACCAATACTTGAATCCTTAAAATCATAAAATGAAAGATCCACAAGTATCATCTGAAGCATGATAAATTTATAGTTTCACTTACAACATCAGAAGTATTAGGTATATGATTAAAATTATTCATGATTTATGTGTTTGAAATAAAAATACCATCTTTCTCTTATATTCAGTGCCTCAAAACTCCACTTACACAGAGCCAAGGTTAGCCAATAGTGGCTTGTGCCCTTCTAGAATGTTGAGTGCTTCAGTGCTTTAACCCCTGAAAACCAGGAAATGCAGTGTTAAGGTAACATATACTTGACTATGTATTACCTAGTTTCCAGAGGTTTATGTTAACATCTCAGCAATGCAACCCTAATTCTGCCCTCTTTGAGCAATGCCTCAACATGCTAACACACTTATTAGAACCCTGCCCTTACAGGTACTAACATTTGGGGAACGGAGCACATGTGGAATGAAATTCTCATGTTTTTTTCTTTGCTAAGGTGAGGGGTAACAAGCAGGAGCTGCCTACCTCAATCCCGAAAGCTCTTCCACACACACCACCTTTACTCTGAAGATTCCTTCAGAGACAATGCCTTCACCTATCCTTCACTAAGCCTTGGAAACCAATGCCATGTATGCCACCAGATTGCTGATAATATATAGCAAGAAGATAGCTTAGCACATTTCTACAGAACTCAGCACTAGAATGAGTCACACTTGATCCTTTAAGATATATTTGCATCTTCCCTAGTGTAAAAGTCACAGCTCTTCTAACCTGCTCCAGCTAATCTTTCTATCCCTTACTATAGCTGCACCTAACACTGTTCATGCAGCAGTGCACTCAGATAAACAGTGGAATTCAGATCAACACAAAAACTGACACACATTTATTTCCTTGTTGCACCACTCTAATTGAACCATTCCCAAGGCTACTGCTGGGTCCAGGGGGAAAGGATTAAGGTTCTCTTGTGGGCACAGTGTATTCCTTAGTAGTTCCTAATTTTCTGAAGTTTAAGTATAGCCACTCTCCACATTCTGGAAGGCTGGGAGGCACCCCTGGGTAACCTGAATTCTGCATTAGCAAAGATTTTAGGCTATTAACACAGACAGCACCATTTTAAAAATGTTTAGTAACCAAGAGTGTTCACATATTTTCATCCATTATTCTCTTAACTAGTATTTATGTTTCGTCCATTATTCTCTTATCTTCTCATTTCTCCTCCCACACTTACAGTGGTGGTGGGAGCCAGAGCAGCACAGCAGCCTGCTCTGCCCTGCTGCCCTCTCCCAGCTGGCTGCACCCACTTCTCTACAGTGGGGGAAAGCAGAACACCTTGGGGCCAAGGCGCTCTGCTTCTTACTGCAGTGGTGAAGCTGAGTGCAGGTGGCTGGGAGAGGGTACAGTGGAGTGGAACAGGCTGCCGGGTCATTCCAGATCCTGCTGCTGCGGTGACCCCTGCTACTGCTCTGCGCCATGGCCCATAATCCCTGGGTCCCTCCCGTCCATAGGACTGTTGAGGTGGCTGCTCTGGAACCCCCCAAAGTGCGGGGCCTGGGGCAGCCGCTGTGAATTGTCCTATGGACAGGGCGGCTTTTATTTGGTCCTTATTTGGGGGTCTGTACCTGGAAACCATTGGACTAAGTGACCTACTACTTGCAGTAACTCTACCTATGTCACTGGTGAGTAATAGCACATTTTCAACCCCCTCTTAGTATGCATGTGGATTTTAGAGCAATTTGAAATAAATATTGACTCAAACCAGAAACTTTGCTCTCATGGAAACCTTCCAAGAGGAGTCTCTGCAGAATGCAAAAAAATAATAAAATGCACTACACATATTCTCATACAGCTGCCAGAAGGAGTACTCAAACTCACAGGTACACCTCAGATTCAATGGCCACAGCATGCTACCAGAAGCCACACAGTTACTTGAACATCAGCCTGCTTGCAAACTCTATCTTGCAACAGAGCCTTTGTCTTGTTGCAAATTTCCAAATGACGTTTTCTGGCTTGTGACACATTGAAGATCTAACCTTAAACCCAATAACTTTAAAGTACTGTTTCATCAAAGGGCTTGTGGGTTCTAGACACTCATGCATCCTGACCTGACAATATCAATTTGCAGAAAATGAGAACCACAGACTGAGCCCCAGGAGTGTGCAAAAATACATAAGCCCCATAACATTTGGATGCTATATGCTTTTTTTAAAATGTATCTCAGGGCTGTATCTCAGGTACCTTGCTCAAACCACCTCAATTTTAGACCAATAACCCTGCCTTGGAACCCCACATGAAGCACAGCAATTTTCAGACAGTCCAAGTATGCAAGTGAATTTTACAGCAATTAGAAAAATTGATTATTAAAGGGTAACCTAGTTGCAGCCTTAAGCACAATAATACGCCTGTTCCACAATAATTTTCTCTTCAATTTTTGTCCTTCTAGAAGGTGAGGGGATTTTGAAGTCTGCTATTTTGTCTCTGATTCTACCTGTGCGATATCTGATCTACAGAAGCACCTGAACACTGGCCCATCCACCCATATGCTTCAATCCTGACGTGGAAGGAACAAATCTGGGGATGGGAATCTCCATATCCTTTGAATACTTAGCCTAACAAATGTTTAAATGATTTTGATACCTGCTGACTAGGGATATGTCTAAAGTCAGCTCCTCATTTCACATGGGGTACAGAATGACCACCTGATGAAAATGACTTTTGTTCCTTACCAGTCTTGGCTGAATTGAGACTTGCATGCATTCCACTATATAATGCTCATCACTGTCATCATCAGTGTGGTCTCTGAGAACCTAGACATGAAAGCCTTTTATAGCCAAGCTACCAATCTTCTGAGCCAATCAGTTTTCCTTAAAAACTGAGCCTTGAGCCTTTCCTGAAACAGCTTCATCTTCTTTTCTTGTGGATTTATTACACTTATTTAGTAGAGTACTGACATATTTTTTACTGAAAATGACATTCACATTTTCTTGTAATTTCAAGATTTATAAAATATACTCCAGAAATTCACTGTTTATTCATCTATTCCAAAATTTCAACTCTACTTTCACTGGGGAAATAGTAATATCACAGTAACCATTTATTTATCCTTCCTTATCTTTGCAGAAAAATCTAAAGGAAAATTCACTTCGATTCACATTTAAATGTTCTACCTACTTTCCCAAACAATACAAAAAGAAGAGTTCAGTCATTCGTTTTCGGCAGGGTGACCAGACAACACGTGAAAAATTGGGAGCAGCCATAAGGGGAACTAGGTACCTATGTAAGAAAAATCCCTGACTATCTGGACTATCCCTATAAAATTGGGCCATCTTGTCATCCTAGTTTCCCGTTGATTATTAAAATATAACTTGTGTATGGCCATGTGCACATGTGGGGTGCAGGCAGGGTGCATGGAGTCCTCTCTGTTTCAAGGATCTCCCCCGGGGCTTAGGGTTTGAGCTATGTCATTCCCTATCCCCAGCCAGCTGACCTGCCTCCATTTGAGATTAGAATTGCATACTGTCCTCTTACAAAGGATGCAGCAGAACCACAGAGCCTGCTTTGGACCATGTCTACATTACAGATAAGATCGAAGCAGCCGCAGTCAATCATCTGGGGTTCGAATTTGCGGGTCTAGTGAAGATAGGCTAATTTGAACTAAGAGGACACTCCGTCAATGCCGGTAGTCCTGCTTCTATGAGGAGTAAGGGAAGATGAAGGGGAGTGTGCTCCCTTTGACTTCTCACAGTGTAGACAGTGCCAGAATTTGACTTAAGATACTTCGACTTAAGCGACACAATTAACATAGCTGAAGTTGCGTATTTTAATTCAGACTCATCCCCCTAGTGTAAACCAGTGGCTGCAGACTATGACCTAGGAAATGATATGCCTCTGCACTGCCATCTTCAGCAAGGCTGGTCCTTAAAGGGTCTGGCTCACCCAAAATGTAAAAAAGTTTTACAGTATTTAATATGACTGTATGGATTTTTTATCCTGACTTTAAACAAGTCACTTGATAGCAGTAATACCTGAAATAATGTGACAAACAGCCTAGTGTTCTTCATATATGCAGCCTTTCTCAGCTGCCATATGCATGTACTCTGATGTATGCATGCAGTTCAAATATGCAGGGTCACAAAGTGAGTAAGTTATTCCAAACAGCTATTTATTTCTAGTGAATAGTTTATAACACTAAAAGTTGCAGGTCAGGTCAGCAGCCCTCTCATCTGAGTCCCAGCTTGCTCTGCAATAATAAGCGCCGCTCTGAAAACCTTTAAGTTCCCATGACCATGTGTATCAACTGCAGAATTACTCACCATTTGGTCCACAAACTGCTTAGGATGATATCTGTTGTTCTGAGCTATAATCCATTTTATTTAAAATGGACACTAAGTCCCTGACCTTATGTCAGTGTCTTTGTCTGGCAAGCATAAACTTTTAAAGCTCTGGCTGGTTGCAGCTTAAAATCTCATGATACATTCACTGTACAAGTTTTTAAGAACTTTTTTCAGAAGCATGAATGAAATATAAGCTATGTGAACACTGTATAAATTCAACATCAGCACCTTGTTTAATAATAAATTAAGAGTCTGGGAGAAAATAACAAGTGAGTTTAACATTATGGCCCCTGTTTTGTTCAGTGCACAAGTTCACCACATTTTTTCCTAAAAAATGCTATAGTTAAAAAACTACCAAATGGGAGCAACTGATGGTTTTCGAGCACTCATTCAGCAAATTAAAATTAATCTTCATTGGAACATTAATAGGTGCATTTCTTTTCCCAAATCCTGTCTTCCTTCCAAAATGCAGTTTCCTATTCCCACACACTGTGGATTTAGAGTTGCTCAATAAATTTACACTCTTCTTATTGTTAAAAAGATGAACCATTTTTGCTAAAGTTTTATTAAAAACAAAGTCACCCACAGGCAGAGACCAGGCATGAAAATTTGTAACCTAAAAACTGAAAGGTTCATAAAGATAGGCGCAGCTGACCAAAGACTCTTTGAATGGAGAAGAGTAGGCCATCTTCACTGTGTTCTTGCCTTTGCCAAGATATTTAGGCATGTATGTAATTTTAAGCAGAGTAGTCGCACTGAAGTCAAGAGACCACTTGTGCCTAAAGTTACACATGTATGTAAGTGCCTTGATGAACTGGGATCTTAAGTGTAAGCACAAGTCCCATTGACTTCAGTATTAATGCTTACAATTAGGCACTGGCCAAAGTGCTTTACTGAGTCAGGATCTAAAGACCAGTTACATCAACTATAACATGCCCGACTAAAATACTTCATAGTTCTACTGTACTCAGCATGGTGTTAATTCTAATGACTCTCCGTAACAGAACAGAAGGTCAAATTACAGTTGGTGTTGAATCACAACTTTGGAAAATGTATGTGTAAAGTCTCAGCTGTAATGTGTTAATCTATATTTGCATTTTATTTCCTTAAAAAAGTGTTTATCTACTGTTGATGTTGCCAATTAAATCAAGATGTCCTGGTATGTGTTAGCTTGAGCACATATGTAACATTTCTTCTTTCCTTGCTATTGGTTTTATTATTATTGCATGTAATGATTCGATGTGTTTCCATATTTGGGTTGTTCCTGTGACATCATAATGAGGTAGTATGAAATAATACAAATTAATGCAAAAGTGGAGCATGGATATGAGGTTTCTTTACATTACAATTCAAAACCATTGGGACATTGCAGGTTCACAGTTCAGCAAAAAAGGCAGTCAAGTCAGGCAACTTCCACTGGTAACTCAAAAAATATTACAGAAGAGTCACAGCTAAAAGGCTCTTAAATGAGGTGGAAAAAAAAAGAAAAGAAAAAAGAAACAATATTTTGTCTGAAATGGGCCCTTATCATACCTTGTGTGATACCAGATGAAGGAATGATTAAGGCTCTTGGAAGCTGGAATATCAATTTGTTGTTGACTCTTGGCCCTCCTGTCTTTTTTGCACCTTAGAAGTGATTTTATTTAATTGCTTTTGGGATGTTCTCTTATTCGGTCTTTGTTTGTTTGTTTATTTTTGACTTAGCATAGGATGTTTGTTGTACTTATCTTTGTTCCTTTTTGGGCAGTGCTTTCTGGGGGATATCTCTAATGCCAGAATGCTTCTGAAAGCAGAGTCTTTTTGTTACATTTCCCTTTTACAAATCAATCTCCATTTATACACAAGGGAGTCTTAGATTTTTTTTATGGACAGCAGGCCAATATTCATCCACAGGACTGACCTTTAAGTTCTAATTTCAGTTGAAAGGAAAAAAATCAGCTATCTCAAGGAAGGGTGAAGAGAACATAGGTAACCATCAAACCCATATAACAATGCCCTGTCCATAATGCTCCTATGAAGTACCGTGTACAGCACTTCAGAATGATGAGGAGGGAGTGGGATACACTTGCTAGATTTCAGCATCCTTTCATTATCATTGCTCTGTCTCCCTGAACTCTTGTACATTACCTAATCAGAGCAGCAGGATGCCAAAGGGGAGAGCTGATTCTAAGTGCCATTAAAACAGAGACAGGCAACTGTTCCTTCTGCTCTTAACTTGTTCTTCTCATGGGGATTTGTTCAGTATAGAATCAAGGAGACATGTGCATATACAACAGTTTTTAATCCTCTTGGGGAAAAAGCAATATGTTTAAACACAGAGCTAGTGAGTGAGTGAGTTTAAACATGCTGTTTTTCCCTCCAAAGAATGAGAAAACTCTTTTGTAAAGATTTTAGAACTTATCAAAAAACTTTTAAATGTTTTCTGGAATCAAATATTTCTTAGAGTTCATGAACTCCATGTGCAAAGTCCTTCAAGAAATAAAGGAGTATTTATTTTTAGGAAAAGGTATGGCAATGATTATCTACTGCCAATAGTGTGCCGAATTCTAGCCATAGCGTCCTGGGGTGAGGTGGGGTGGACTGGACAATTAGGAGTTCACATTAATATGCATGGAAGGCAGAAACATAAAGTACATAAAATCTTCCAAAATTATCTTTTGTGGATTACTCTTCAATAAGGCCTTATGATACAACTATCATTGCAAACTGTATTTTCTATCTTCAGCATATATTTATAACTATTGTGACCAACTTCCTGATGTGTTATTAACACAGTGTTATTTACTTTGAGGGCCTTTACATTGCTAGAGCTGTGTTGTCTACATACTCACCTCTTTTCTGAGGTTGATGTCAGGAGTTTCAGTTATTTGTTACACAGTAACTACCCTTTTCTTTATATTTTCTCAGAAGAAAACTAAAACTTGGCCATATCCGTAGTGTGCCTTTTGGAGAGATATAGAACAGATGTTCTACTTTCTGTGTATGGTTCAAGGCTAAACAAAATTACCCGCTTTTAGCAGATAACAGAATCCTAACCATCTGCCTTAAACTGGGATCAGATGCCCACTGTCTGAGCTGATATTTCATCCAAATCTAGGTGTATGTTGGAGTATCCAACTGTGAATAACTATTGATAAACAGATCATAAATTATTAAGTGCCCACTTTATTCCAAAAGTGATGGATAATGTAATGGGGTGATGTGATGAATCTTAATTAGATGTGTCACATTTTTGAAAAAGTGCTAATCAATTTTAGATCAAAATACACGACCTGAACAGCCACCATCATCTAACCATGCAGCACACCATGGTAGCACGCATCCCTTTGGAATGTTTGGATAGAGGCCCAGAACCTCCATGACGATCAAGAAACATGTAGCACAGCTCTTCAATGGGGGGGAGGGGTGTTCACACACCAAAGCTTTTCATGCCACTTACTTCTTCTATTTTGGACTATCTGCAGGCTGGATTTGTTCCCCATCGTAAGTTACAAAAGCAGGAAGGCAATGTCAGTGGTCCCTAATAATCTCTTATGGTAACTGGGGATCACAGGGATAAGAATTCCAAGAAGGGAGGATGGCACAGGACCTACCGTACTAACTCAATGCCTGTGGGCCTGGTAGGGCCATCCCTACCAATAGGCAAAACATGCAGCTGGCTGGAGAACTGAGCAGGAGCAGCCATGCACTGGGCAGCTAGAGAGAAGCGGCGCTTTCCCCTTAAAAGTGCTGCTTCTGTGCAGTCATCTGTGCAGCCGTCTGCTGCTCCTTTGGCCCACACCTCCCTCCTGGCCCTCCTCCAGGTTGTCAACTCTCCTACAGTAAATGACATCCAGTCAGTTCAGTCCGGGAGAGTTGGCAACTCCTTTCCCCTACAGCTTTGGCTCTCCCCACACCTGCTTTGAGGGGTTGGGGGTGTTGGGCTGTGTAGGGCACCAGCACCAGTAGGGACATCCTTGAGTCCAGGGTGATAGTTCTGTGACTAAGTATGCTACTTTAAAGTAGGCTGCATGCAGGGGAGAATCTGGAGCAAAAAGAGTTTCTGTGTTCTCGTGTTTATCCCTCAAAACTGCTAGAGAATGGAAGGTTTAGAATAAGACTTCTATTACTTTTACCAAGACTTCTACCACAGAAAACCCAGGAATTATTGCTTTAACTCCTTTATGAAAACCTGAATATGTTCCTCTCTCCAGTGTGTTTGCCATGGACCTTGTGGCCACTCCTCATGCAAATGTAACATGCCAAAGCCATTATGCCACAAGGTCATGGAGTGGAGACAGAGGTGTTGGGCGACAGCAATTCTGTGAAATGTGGAACTGGGAAAAAATCCGACACTTGCAGGTTACTGCTATTTTGAGCAGCAGTCTGCTCAACAAATACTGCTGCAGAACAGAAAAGATGCCATGGTGTATCAGTGTAAATAACTATCTATAACCTCTGTTTCACAATTTGTTATTTTTGACAATTTCAAGAATAAAAGTAATGGGACATCAGCTTGAAGTGGAAGGTAATTAGCTTCAGATTGAAATGAGTGGTGTCCCTCAAAATGTAGAGTTGCCAGGTACTCTGGCAATTCTTCCAGTTATACAGAAACTGATAGGGGAGGGCTCCAAGCAGCAGAATGGATACACATTGGTTCCATCTGAGCCCAATGACATCTGCAGGCTGTGAGTAGTGGGTTCCCATGGATCTCTACTGTAAGATGTCGCCTTTGCTCATTCCCCACTTGCAGTGGTTATAAGGTCCAAGGTTACACAACAGCAACAACCTAAAAGGCCTTAGATCTTTCCTGCTAAGGTCTTCTCTTCAGTATATTATTATGTAGGAAAGTGAGAATAGGATAGAGTAGAAGCTGTTGATATCGCCATCCTATGTGGGGTTAGCCACCTGATCTAAGTCAAATATTTTTGTCAAAGCTGTTTTAGGACATGTAAATACAGGGTCTGAAACATGGTCTGTGATTTATTCTTTGAAAACAGATTTAAAAAATGTCCTCAAATATGAATTGTGCTTTTCTCTGGTGGATATATGTGATTGCCATCCTAAATTTCATCCATCACTATTTTTTATCATCAGAAGTAAATATTCCTTAGTCTTCTAATAAGTAAATAAAGGGCATGTCTATGTGTAGAGAGAGACATAGGATTCAAAGGACATGAAAAGTATTTCCTATATGGAGTTTTAAAGGGAAAGCAGATGTATAAGTGAAGATATTCAGGACAGAGTTTAGATCTATGAAAATATTCAAGCACTACCGTGTCCCTAGTCAAATAGCATGGTACAGAATATATGAAAACAACCATAAGTTAAATCTTCTCACTGTACTCTTGGCAGCTCTTTTTGAGGATTAATAGTATACAGCTGTGGCATTAAACAGTTTTAAAAATCCAGCTCTTGCAAAATATAAGTATAATACAGGTTCTCTTTAAAATACAGTTGGATTATTACCACAGATGAGCTGCAGATGAACTATTTAAAGACAGATTTTTTTTTTGTCGCCATTCTTGGAATAGGAAAACAATCTTGTTTGTGCCAGGGCCAAAGCTGGAATCGTAGAGATGCTCCATTAGTACCCACGCATTTTTGTCTTTTTTTAGTTGAGTGTTTTTCCCTTTTTGTTTTCCTTGCTTTTTCTCTACCTCACATCTGGCTCTTACTGGTGTCCATAGCAGCATCCCATTGCTAGACTGCAATGTTGCTGCAATGGAATTGTGCCAGTGGAGGCAATAGAACCAGTGATGTACGGAGAACAGTTCAAGGTCATTCTACTTTTTTGCCCTTCAGCACCATGTCTCTCAGTGCTCTTGCAAGTCCTGATAATCCTGGTAATGCAGGGACTCATTCTGTTTTTTTTCTAATAGATCAGTGAGAGACCAATAAAAAGAGAGCTAAGCAATGAGGGTTAACTATACCTTGTAGCTGCAGGTGATGTATTTAATACAGATCATTTGCATTGCCATCAAATGTTCTTAAGAAGTATTGTTCAGATATTGTTCAAACTTCTGGGTTTTTTGCTATTATAAAAGCTGTAAAATATTAAACAAGATGATGTTGGTCTGAATAAGTCTTTGGAATGCTTATTACTGGCTCATTTAAAATATATTTATTTGTGTCTTCAGGGGCAAGGCACTAACCACATACACAGGAAGCCACAGTTCCTGCCCTGAAGAGCTCCCAATATAAGACAAATGGACAGGAAGAAGGATACAGTCAAAACATGCATATGTATACATATTTATATACTTTAGACATTCTTATGTAAAACAATGTTACAAACATTAAGGTTGCAACATCAAATATTCCAGAGTTAGGAAATGCCAGAATTGAGGTGCCTGTGCAACCTTGATTTGGCTTCTTGTGTGTATTCATTATGATGCAGACTTTAAATATATGGCCCCATACCTTTTTTACCAGAGAATTCCTCCGTCATTCAATGCATGGGATGGGTGCTGTGCACTGAAAGTGCCACTATTCAATAATTCTATTGATCATCATTCAGTGCCTGAAGGGCCCCAGGCCTTCTAAACTGCATATTATCCAACGCTCCCCACTCTGAAGACAGAATTATTAATTTCCTCTTAGGCTTTTCTGTGCTGCTCATCACTCTAATATCTGAACATTTCATAAATGCTAGTGAATTTATTTTCATAACTCCCCTGTGAGATGAAGTGATATTATTGTTCCCATTTTCAAGGTATAGAACTGAGGCACAAAAGACTAAGTTCAAAAGTATTCACTAATTTTGGCTATCCAATCTGAAATGCCTAGGACTTGATTTTTCAGAAAATTTAATATTGTATAGTAGTTTATATGTTCAAAGCATAGCTCCCATTGATCTTAGCTGCTGCTGTATGTGCTCAGCACTTCTGCAAATCAGATGCCAGATATCTCAATTTGGTTACTGAGAAAATGAGGACCACGTAGAAGCCACCAGTGAAAATTTTGGTTTTACATGACTTGCCCAATGTCACAGAAGAACTCTGTGGAAGAGGCACAGATAGATTACCGGGCAGCATTCAACTGACTTAATTAGGAGAAAGCCCTTTCTAGTCCTGCAGCCCTCTGCCTTATTCAACCTTAGGGCTCGTCTAGACTACACTGAAGTTTCAAAAGATTCCCGGGGAATTTGCATATCTTCTTCCGATCTCACTTTCGAAAATGGCCTTTTTTTTGGAGGAATAGTGGCGTTTCAAAAAACGGGGGGGTTGCCGAAAAAAACTGCGTCCCGACTACTTTCGAAAATTCCCATGGAATTTACATATCCTCTTTCGAAACTTCAGCGTAGTCTAGACATAGCCTTAGATAGACACCCAGCATGGAACAAAAGTTTAAAGTTAGCAAAGTTATAAGTAACTTAAAACAGACTCTTAGAATTACTGCCTGTAATAGGTTTTTTTTCCTGATAAATACTCATCAATTATACCTCACTGCCCTTTATTTGTTCACTGTTAGTTGACCAATTTCTTGTAAGCATCATGGAAGAGCTTGGTTTTGAGTCCCTATGAATCAGTTCAGAAAAATCACTTGGTGTGTAAATTAGAGCAGCAGTGAAGCACAATGCTATTTATGAAAGAAGCTGGATAAATGGGAGGTTGAGGTTGTGGTTGTAGTCACTACAGGAATACAAGGTACAAGGGAAAGGCCACATGGTAGGAGCACATAAATTGGGAAGGATTTGTGGGGAAATACGTAAAGTGCTAAATATACAGTAATTCCTCATTTAACACGTGCCCGCTTAACATGTTTTTGTGATAGCATGATTTTTTTTTAGGGAACGTTTTTTGAATTACACGACCGTCCCCGGAATAACACGATTTCCCCAGCTGGTCCGTTGCCGGCGGCTGCACGGGGCTTCCCCCGCCTCCCTGCAAAGCAGCGGAGGGTTCGCCGCTCACTGCGCCATTCCCTGCTGACTCCCCCTTGCCGGACGCCTTGCCCCCTCTCCTCCACCCCTGCTTGCAGGCTGGCAGCTGGGTTTCCCTAGCTGGCCTGTCGCCGGCGGCTGTGCAGGGCTTCCCCCGTCTCCCTGCAAAGCAGCGGAGGGTTCGCCGCTCACCGCGCCGTTCCCCGGTAGACCGTCACAGGGGCATACTCCCAACCCAGTCCCCTTCCCCTTTTCTCCCTTTCCCTTCCCCAGAGCCAAACACCTCCCCTCCCTGCTGTAATCCAGTCCCCTTTCTCCCCAAACCTTATGTCCCGGTCCCAACAGACACCACCACTTGAAACGCAACCCCCACCTTTTCCATTATTTTCAATGGGAAAATTGACCCCACATAACACGTTTTCACTTAACACAATCATTTTCTGAAACATATCTATAGTGTTAAATGAGGAATTACTGTATAGAACTTTGCTATATAAAATCTTAAGGGTAATAATAAATGTACAAATATTTGAAGGATACAGAGACCAAGGAGAGAGACTAATAAGAGTGCAACTAAGAAAGGGTCATTTTAGGTGCAATACTAGTAAAAGCTTCCAGGCCAGAAATTCTGTTTTAATATCTATATTCAGATGCTTCAAATGTATCTACCCAGTCACTTGAGGCATGTGTCCAATGAAATTACACATATGGTATCACAAATTAAGAAGAAATTATATAATCTTCCTCACCCAATTCCCCACTAGACCTGTCCAGAAAGGGGAATTCCTGCAAACTGGAATTTTCATTTTGGAAAAACCAACCTATGGTGTTTATGAAACAAAAATGTGCTTTCTAGATCCTTGCAGCTGTCAGGGATCTGGGGCCAGCTTCCCCACTGAGCTACCCAGCTCTTGCAGCCTGGTAAGCCAGCTACCCCGAGAGTTGGGCCACCCTGGGAACCTGCTGACCAGATGGTTTGATGCTGTGGCTGGGAGATTGAGAGCCCCAAGTGAAGCCAGGGCTCTCAGGCTCTCCAGACAAGGCTCTCTGCTGAAGTGCCTAAAGTCTGAGAGCCATGGCTTGAGCCCTGGCTCCCAGAGATTCCAAAGCAGCAGGGAGCCTGGAAATCCTGACATGTTCTGCTGCACAGCTGGGAGTCTAGATCCTGACAGCCAGGGCTTCAGCTGGGGTTTCCAGGGTTTCAAGGATGCTAGGCTATTAGCCTTATAACAGTTTGAGCAGTTTCCAGGCTCCCAGAGTTCTTGCTCTGGGTAACTGGGGAGGGATCACGTGAGGATTACCTGTTGTGATCCCTCCCTCTGGGGCATCTGGTATTGGCCACTGCCGGCAAACAGGATACTGGGCTAGATGGACCTTTGGTCTGACCAGTGGGGCTGTTCTTATGCTCTGCTGCAGGGACCCTGTAAACTCCAGGCTCCTGGCCCTGGGACATTCTGCATGGTGAAACTACCCCAAAGCTTTGGCGTCTATGAGTTATGTGGGTAGTCCACATGCTTTGGGTTCCGGGGATCTATGCCAGTGAAAGTCTGATTGACTCGAACTTGGGTTTGATAAACAGCATTTTGGAAAATTTCCCATTAACTTTTAATCCCCATAAAACCCAGATCTACTCTCTTATCTCACCCCTTTCTCAAAAAGCATGGGAGAACTGATAACCTTGCTACACACCATGAGGATCTGTCAGATGAAAAAGAGCAGCAATCTCCAGACAAGCAGCTATTACAATACTTAAAATGTATATTTACAAAAGTATTTTTCCTCACTTAATTTATTGGGATTATTGTTTGAGTTTCACAATTGATCTCAATTGCCATGATAACACACAAAGAGAACAATGGTGTTATAGACAGCCAGGATTCAGACTGAGAGATGCAGAATAGCCTGTGTAGGGAAGTGGTGGAAGCCCCAGAACAAGAGGCTTTTAAAACTAGATTGGATCAAACACACACATACAAAATGCATAGATGACAACCCTACATTGTTAGGGAGATAGAAACGATGATTTGATAGGTATCTTCCCTATCTACCATACATATTATCCTCATAATTTTCAATAGAGTACTCCTAGATGTGCCAGCTGAAACTGAAGCCCCATTGTCCTAGGTGTTGTACAGATACTTAAAGATAGTTGCTGCTCTGAAGAGTTTGCATTCTAAATAGACAAGTAGAGACTGGGTGTCTGGCCCTTCTCCCCCATATGGCTGAATGGATGCTATGCAGACTGCCTCACTTTCTCCTTGAAGCCAGAAACTGTTTAGCTCCATCTGGTAGCCCTTCATGATGATTCCAGCCCTCAGCTCAGTAATGGCTTCTCCTCTTGTGGCAGCAGAATCTAGTGAATCAGGAGGCCAGTAACTTTAGTGAAGAGTACAGAGTCTACAGTCTCTTGGGGATTTTAGACCTCTTTGCTCAGGCTTTAAGAACTCTTCTGCTGGGATTGGTATGGGGTGTCCAGGCCTACCCACTCCTTCTAACTTCAGGGTGGTTCCAATCTGGTGAAGCAGTTGGAATCAATTTCTCTCTATTCCTTACTGTTTCCCACTATGCCTCTTTTGTAGACTGTTTTCCTGGCTCACTTTCTGTGATACTCTTCCTCTGGAGTTCCAATTACCAGGGCAGCTTCTCACCAGCCTCTTGCTAAAAGTTCCTGCTCTCCATGGATAGTGGGTATAAGAGGCAAGGGGAGGCAATGCCTTCCCTGGGTCTTAGTGCTCAACGTCTCCTCTCAAAGGCTCCCACAGCAGGCTGTTGCAGCTTGCAGACTGGTGAGTCTTCACTCAAAGTGGATCTGTTAATTTAAAAGTGAAAAGCTTTCTAGCTTACCAGACCTAATAGCATAACACTGAACCTGTGAAAGATCCATTAAGTGGTAATGAAACCATTTAACATGCATGTGCCAATCCTGAATTTACTGTAAAACCAGTTGTACATTACTACAGGGCCTTAGCTTAAAATTTGCTTTAAATATTTCATTAGTTTGTTGTTAAAGATAATAAAATCACATCTCTAAAAAGTCTTGCATAGATTTTTAGATGCACAACCTGAGTATTCAGCTTTAGCCTTAAATGCTTGGATTTTTGGATTTTCAGAAATATAATCTTGAATGACTGATATCTAAAATATCATATTATTATTTTAATTACTATAGTACACAAACTTGCTTCCAAAGTCTTCCTGTCCTTTTTATCCATCCCTTCTCTCCTTTCACACACACCCCTTGTTGAAGAGAACCCTTAAAGGGAGAACATTTCTTTTCTTCCAGATTGCTGGACAAATGCTTTTACTTCTGACTATTTGATGAACTAGTTTTAAGAGAATCCTCCACTAAAATAGGAAATTATTAAGGTATAAAATCCTTTGTTATGCTTAAAGTCTTTGGAAACGTATTTTTAATATAAATATACAGTGAAATTTTATAAAAATGTCTTGTTATAAAAATCACACAAAATAAATTAGTGTTCCCTTTTTGTAAAAGCAATGAACTTTGTCATGAACACACTAAACTGCTCTATTTGATTAATTTAAAATAATGTCTTTGTTTCAGTGTGTTAAATGTGTAGTAATCTGGAATGATTACTTTATGAAGTTTTAAGAGTACATTTAAAATATAAAATCATCTTAAAAATACTGATGAAGAAAACGAAAAACAGAGAAGGGTTGCATCATGAATCCCATAATATTTAATGCTGTATTCAGCAGGAGGGCTGCCTACTACAAAAGTTATTTTTTTGCAAATAAATCTCTGATAAACTTCAGGATATATAAAAAAAACTTGTGACTGACATTTTTATTCCCAAATTTAGTGTTTTTAATTAGGAACCTTCTGCATGTCCAGTCTTTACAATCTGGCATGCAGTGGAAAACATTATTTTCTTTAGAAAGAAATTTTAGAAGAGTATTTTTTTTCCAAATATCATTTGCTACATTTGGGTTCAGGGAGTTGGCTGAAATGGGTGAGCAGAGAGAAGAGGGAGACAGTTGGGAGGGGAGTGGGTATGGGCAGGGCAGGGATGGAGTCTGGTCGGGGCCACAAGCTGGGGAGCTTGCCTTCCCAAGAAGCAGTTTCACCCACTGCCTATGCGGCTCTCTCTTGTTCTTCAGCTTCTCATGCAGCTACCACTCTCCTCAGACCTGAAACTTCTTTATCTCCATAGCTTTTTGCAGGGCTACCAATCAGACTGTGCTAACCTTTAGTTACTGCTCCACAGAAAAATCAGCTGGAGGGCACACACAAGTGAGAAAAAGAAAAGAGGAACAAAATCAAAATCTCATTGACCTGGCCCCCAAGCGAGAAGCAAAAAACAAAACAAAACACCCTCCCCCCTTCCTTCTGAATCGGCTCCTTTCCCCAAGCCTCGCCGTGGCCTGGATCAAAGTAAGGCAGGGGCCAGATTCAGGCCACCCTTGCTTTAGTAGCTGGGAGAGTGTGGGCTGTATACATCCCATGACAGTGGGAGAAAGAAAACAGTGTAATCCACATTTTTACAGATAGAGAACTGAGGAAAAGAATGATTAAAGACGTAATCGAATGTCAATTGAAGTCAATGGGAGATTTCTATAGGTCACACAGCAGTCCACAGCAGTGCCAGAAGCTAAACCCAAGTCTTCTTAGTCCCAATCAAATATCTTAACCACAAGATCATCCTTCTATAGTGCTTTCAGACTGGCAGAGTAAATATCAATTGTGTTTTTTGGTTACTTATAATGTTGTTACTAAGTGGTTCTGCAAAGGGACTGAAATAAGTACCAAATAACCTTTCAAAACAGAATGATGTGAATTCATTTACACATGCACGGTGTTATTCCAGCAACCAAAGCTTTAAAACAATGTGACCAAAGGTGGCGAATAATGATAGAGAGCAAAATTGTGAAGTTGCTATGGTAACTATCATCAGCTCAGACAGGCTGTTGATACAGGATCTTATTAGGTATGTTCAACCAAACATTATATTTATAGTCTTAAATTCCAAAATTGAAAACTTAAAGTTAACAGAAATTAGAACACAATCCAGGATTTATCCAGTTAGTGGCTCTAAGGCTGAGATAATATTTCCATTCTTCTCTCTTTTTTCATCACTTTCAGTGTTTTAATGAACCTCAAAAAACAAACAATCCCCCCCCAAAAAGAAAACACCTTCCAGTGCTTCAGCTTCTCATGCTTGCCCTTAGCTTCAGAGTGAATTGTTTTGGAAAGTGGGAGAAGACCATTCAGCCATTTTTTATTTATCTGTGGTGGCTGTGGGAGGTCTGGAGAGATGATGTTTTTCAGTAACTGAAATAACTAATTTGCTACCTAAAGATTATGTTCTGAGTGTGCATATACACTACTTTCCTTAATTGAAGTAAGTCAAATAGAGTTTCATCAGTCAACCTAGTTGGCTTTACAATAGAAATAAGGACGAGGAGTCAGTTCAAAATCTGACAATGAAAACATTCTCTCCCTGCAAAACAAATCTCTTTTAAGCCCCGATTCACAAGGGGAATGTCTACACAACAACGTTTTGGCAAAGAATAATATCTACACACAGAAGTCACCAGAAAAAAGTCACCAAAGCATGTTTACACTTGCTGCCTCTGTCAACGGATTGTGTCCCCATCTTTAGCTCCCCTGTCAACAATGGGAGCAATGCACTGTGGGGATGTATCTGTCAGTAGGTGTTGTGGGACTTTGGAACAGATCGCAGGGCATTTTGGGACTGTGCAAAATGTCCCATCAGGCACTGCTTTGTTCAGGAGCTTCCAGCATTCTTTCATGCCTTTTTTCTAGCTGCCATTCCCTGCTGTGCACTCTAGTATCCACTGCGAGAAAGAATGGGTCCTATACGTCTCTCACATGTTCTGTTAACTGCTGTTAGGCCCTCGGGCATGGCTGTGGAGATCATACTGAAATTACTGACAGAGGAAGAAGACATGGAAGTGCCCAACAATATGCATGATATGGACAGTAGTAACTATCATTGCATTTGGCAGTCACAGAGCAGCTGTATATGGTAGATCGGCGCTTTTGGACTATGGAAACAGCATAGATTGGTGGAATTGCATCATGAGTGAGGGGGTGAGGATGGCAGGCAGCTGTGCAAACGGACAAAAGAAATCCCAACCGGGGCTATAAAATTCCCTTTGTAGAAGCACAGTTCTAATTATGCCTCACTTCTCCACAGGCCGGTACCACGCTGGCAGATATCTCCCTGCTTGGGGTAAGCAAGGAAATGAGGGCACAACTTCTCCAGGCTTGTGCTTTCACCCTGCTCCATATGCAGCCCACTTAAGTTCACCACTTTGGTTCCTGTACAAGTGATTGCTGAATGGTACAGGGTAGTGTCCTGCAATGGGAGAGGGGACAAGCTGTACTATCATGGAATCTGTGGCAGAAAATTTACAAGCATCTCTGGAAAAATTTTGATTGCCTCTCTCTGCAGGATTCCATTGAGCTCATGGTGAACATCAACATCCTGATGGGCCAAAAGAATTAGCTACACAGGGATACATGCAGCTCACAGAAACACAGCTAGCTCCCACTTTTTCATGCCTTTAGCTCTGCACTCCATAAGCTATGGCCACTTACCCAGCATCTCATCTCCTGCTTCCTGGTCCCAGGAAAGTGATTGCTCAGACTGGCTATGTTCATCAGCAGCGGAGAATAGTTCCTGGCTGCCAAACACATTTGGCAGCCCTGGGGCAGAGAATCCCTGATCCTTGTCTACCTCAACCTCTTCATCTACAATTTCATCCTCCGGGCTAAGTCCTGTGTGTATTGCCTCCGTGTCTTCTAAAGTATAGCTCCTTATAGAAATGGTAGTTCTTCAGAGTGGTGGTTCACTTCACAGGCCTCATGATAGGCTTATCTCGGTTCTTTAATCTTTGTGCTGCACTGCAACATGTCCTGCTCCTACCCCTTTTCACTCAAGGATTGAGAAATGCGCCCATATATGACTCAATTCCTACTGGTTACTTGCAGCTGAGACCGAACAGACTCCTGTCCCCATATACTGGTCAGATACAACAGCTCCATGTTGGTCCAAACAGGGAGAGTGTTTGGTGCCAGGACCAGGCATGGGCACCTGGGAAGATGCTATAACCACTGCATGCTGAGCCTGCCCATGGGGTTGTGGAGTCCAGGTGTTCAGACATGGGATTTAAATTTCAGGGGGCTTGCAAGTAGATAGGGTGGGTAGTTGGTCATCTGGCTGCAGGACAACAGAGTTCAAACTGCTGTACAGAGTGGCTGAATGCAAATTGTGGGCCACTTCCTGACAGCCAGAATCAGTGACAAATCAGGTGTCTGCACTCATATTTGTTGACAATATAGGGAGGGGAAAAGAAAAAAATCCTTCAAGGAGAGGGAATTTTTTTGTTGATGGAAAACAGACATTTTTCATAACAAAAGTAATGTTGCCATGTGAATGCTCATGCACTTTTGTTGACAAAAGGCACTTTTCTTCAAAACTTGCCAGTGTAGACAAAGCATAAGGCACTTAAGCCTAAGTGGTACTACTCCTGTACTTAAAGTTAGTCATGAGCTAAAGTACCTTTTTGGATTGAGACCAAACTTCTTAACTTGTTGTGCATGTTGTGGCTTAATCACAAGTTTAAAACTGACACATTTATAATATATTATAGAAGTGTAAGTTCATCCTGGTATGAAATTCATGTTGGCATTTAGGTGTGCCTAACTCCCATTGCTTTTAATGTGAGTTAGGCACCTAAATACCTTTAACAATTTAGTTCCTAGGCTTTCTGAGAGCTCTTTGCAAATTGCACACACAGAGCTCTATTAAATCCAGTGGGGGCAGTGTGAGAACATAGAGTCCTGTCAATGCATAGGCCATTTTTTGACTGGTACCATAGTAAATTGCAAACTGAAGAAATAGCAGCTAAATGTGCCTGAGAATTAGAGCGGAGTGAAAACTGGAATTTCTGTCCTTGTTTGCACTTGTTTGCACTTGTTTTCACTTGTTTTCACCAAAATCTGGGATGAAATCCTAAAAAGTTAAGAGAAATTTTAGATTAAGAAATGATGGAACATTTGGTTTTGAATCAATTTGTCATGAAACTGAATCTGCCTATGGGACCATGTTGCTTCATGGGAGTTGTAGTTCAGGTATCACCTGTCCTCACTCTTCTCTATGGGCTAAGCTCCCTGGCCTCAGTAGGGCATGATGATGCACCACAGTTATGTGACATTGATGGAACTCTCTTTCTCCAATTTTCATCCTAAAGAGAATTCTGACTAGATCAACCACATATTGTGAAGCATTTCAATTTCAGTGGAACTGCATCTTCCAACAGAACGAGGTTCTATTAAAATATCTCTGACCAGCTTGAGACATCGTCCCCTTACTTCCCAGTCTGATTGTCATCTTGTGCATGATTTTTGTTTTGGTTTGTAAACACTGTGACATTGGGATCATGTGTTTGTCTTTATAATGCAAGGTAAAAGCATATGTAAAAAATACATGAATGTAATAACATTTGAGATTTAAACTGAACAAAATTAAGAAATTCTGCTTTAAAGTTCTCATAATGCCCTTGATTCTGCTTCTTATGCATATGCAGTACAAAAGATCTCTCATTATAGGACCCCAACACAAATGAGAAATATTAAAAATGAAACAGAAATACATCTAATAAGGTTGTAAGAAAAAGTGCTGTTTCAACAAAAAATCAATAATCTACCAGCTAACTTACTTACACAGTCTTACTGCAGGAATAACATTACAGTTCTGTATAAGTACTCACTCATATAAAATGTCTGTGATTATTATAGAAAGTTCAGCTCACTTTCATTAAATAACATGTATTCTTTGTTTATACACAATATGGTCGTGAATTAAAAAGCTTATTGTAATACCTATTCACAAAGAAGCAAAATGTAGTGTTTCTCTTAGGAACTTTAACTAAATTTCCAGAGTTCTTGTATGCACCAAATCATAATCTAAATTTAAGTAACTTTTTCATATTCATTTCTGATATAATTAACATTTTCTAAAACATTGCAAACCCTCCAGTATAGTTTCATTGTATAGAATTTTAACCTGATCACAGGAATATTTCCATGGATACTGTGAGACATTGCAAAAATTCTATTTTTATAATCACATTTCAGATAATTTTTCATTTCTTTTAAGTGTTCTTACATTTGCCAGAAATACTTTTGTTACAAAGACATGTTAGTTTTAAGCCTGGATTTCTATTTTGCTTTTATGTTGAACTTAGGAAAAGTAGCATACTTTGCCATTCCATAATGTACATCCAAAATGCATTCTAGCACAGTTCATTCTCTTTCTTTAATTCAATTTTAATTATATCAACTATTCAGCTATCTATAACCAATTTAATTATATTATACTGTGGTTAAGGTTTTTGTGAAATATCTGTTAACTGGGATATATTTTAAATTATAACAACTTGTATTAAAATAATAATTTTGGGGGACAGTTAACTAATTATAAATGACTATTTATATGTAGCCAATTATCTTATTTAGTATTCATGATGGAATGTGACTAAATTTGCCCGTGTTCCCTTGGGCATTGTTAAAAAGGAGGATGTCACCAGGGTATTTTTTAAAATAATTATTGGTCAAGTCAGTATGCATCATTTTAATGTGATTGCAATGATAGCCCTTATGTGCCTGCCAATCCCATGTAATACAGTTACCCATCTTGTGACTGGGTTTGTTGCTGTGTGTGCAATTTGCTGAGACACTAAGCAATATCCTTGAAGCCCACAGGCAGCTCAAAGGTGGAAATGCCATTTGGAGCTGTGCTGAATGTTTTTCACCTACAAAATCTCTATCTCTCTGAGTTTTCAGACTTATTCTTATCACATATTTTTCCTTATATCAGAGTGACTATTTTCCTATTTCTGTGGCTTTGATATCATGTACTAAACATCAAGATAAATATAAATATATTTTGGAGATAGGCTTGTCTGTTACTGTTCAAATTATCATTCAGCATTGAAAACTAGAAGTTAGTTTGCTTATCAGTGAGAACATATAGTTTGCACCTGCACTATGAGTTATTGCAGCTAAGAAATGATATCAGACTTTCTTTTAGGAAAACTGATGTATATATCATGTTAGATTTTTGAACAGAAAGCTTGTGTTATGTCACTTCAATGCATCGTATCCATACAATGCAATCTGAAAACACTAATATTGTGAAGCAACTGTATGGCAAAGCACCCGCTTCCTGCTGCCAATGTAAAGTAATATTACCTTTGGTGAGTAGAAGAGCAGTTATTCAGTTGGACTGTATAATAACTTTTCTTGGCTAAATATTACAGGGAGCCATGGCTTTCAACAGTAACAACAAAAAATAAGCTCTGCATAGTGCACAGACATGCAATATCTTTTAAAATCTATGGGGAATTTTTCTCCTTGCTGTGGTTGATACAATGCGAACAAATAGCCAGCAGCTCTTTTGTCTCTTTATCACTTTGCACCAATTTTCATCAAATATCAAACACTTTTTGCTGGAGGGGAAGAGGTATCTTTGCAGACTCCACATTCCAGAATTTCTGTAAATTGATCTTGCATATGTCTATGGTTGACAAGTGAAATGTAAAAAATCTTTTTTGAATTATTTTCTATGGCCTGCAGGGCCCAGCGGAATGGTGAAAAAAAGGAGGTTGTGATGAAGTTCAGAAACCCATGTATAGTGATTTAAAATGATTCCCTGGAATTTTAATATGTGCTCAGTCCAACAACAGTCCAATTACAGTGTTTGTCCCTCTGGAGAAATAGAGGAGAAATGCATCTTTTTTCCCCCAGTGCCACAAATTTTTAACCAGAAATTTGGGAGAGATTTCCCACTCCCACCACTGCAACTGGTTATGCAATTTACGCGAGTTGTTACAGGTATATTTTCAAAAGTGCTTGGGGCCCAGTTTTATAAAATGTTTAGTACCTATTTGGTACCTAATTTAGGGGCACAGTTTCAAAATTTTTGCACACTGAAGCTTCCACAGGGGCACTTTTGACTAGATTTGCAAAAGATTCACTCATTGAGAGGCTTACCTGGGAGATGAACTCTTCTGAAAATGGTTGTAGGTTCTGTGACCCTGAAAATTCTGACTATAATGTACAGAAAATAGGCCAGATATCACAATATTTCTAGTGTTTTCAATAGCCATTTGGCAGGCACATTCTTAAAATTTAACATTTTGTATTTTCCTACACTTCTCAGAAAAGAACATGTAACCTATAAATAGACAGTTTCCAATCTGTACTCTTCAGGGTTCATACTCAAAGAGGGCTCAAATCAAGACTGCTGGTTTATCGACAGTTAAAGCTTCCCCTCCACCCACTAGATTTTTTCTCCTCCAGATTCCTAGCAGGAAAACTAAAATTAGCTCACGTCAGACATCGTTTGCTTTCTCTGTTCCCTCATAAACTTATAAAAATGGTTGTAGGTTCTGTATAGTTTTTATCAATAAAGTTTCAGTCACTGGATCCTGGAGATACTGAAGAGAACACAGATCAAAATAATCTGCTCCTAACTTTATAAAGGCAGAATAAGGAAACCTTCATGAAACAGGCCAAGCACACAATATCAGGGGCCTAAATGACTAGCTTATACATACTAACTACATTAACATCTTCTTGAAGTGGCTGTACATATAGGCAGACAGACCTTTCAGAATTAAAGCTTATCAGATTTTAAATGGAAATGTGACTGATGGCATATTATTTAGCTAGGTCTTACTTTCTAACCACAAAGAACAAGAAACACTCTTATCTGAAGTAATTTGGACATCACTAGCCATGGCTGCATAAACTGCAACCTTACAAACCCACAGTACGTTAGCATAGTGATCATATTGATGCTATAATACTAAACCACTGTAGAAGTAATTACATTTCACAATGATCACAACACTAAGTATTTAGGGGGTGACTATATGCTATATTAAGCCATTTATAATTAGTAAAACTACACAAGGTTTTCTGTTTGTCCATGATTTATCTTTGGTGTAAGGCAGCATTTTGAAGGTAAGCCTATTATTATTATTTTTTTAATCTGTAGAAGGCTCATTAATTTCTCCCCTCCCCCCACAATCTGGCTTCAGTTATTACAAAGGCACTGTAAGGAGAAGAAGTTTCAATATGCAGCTATACAAGAGTGGAGTCAGTTCAGGCAACTAGAAATGTGGGATTGAGCCACCTGCAATAAGAGAGTTATGTTCATTCTTTGTCTCCCAGGGCAGCAGGGATTATGTTTAGCATGTTAATTCAGTATGGAATAAAATGATTTAAAGCCTTCACATAAAGTCATATCTAGAGATAATGAAGCATGCTCTTTGCAGAATCCTGGTCAATTGCAAAATTCAAGGTACAAATAAGTTAGTGAATACACAGCAACTCCGGTTTGTATTTTTAGCAATAGATGTTATTATATACTGTGTGGAGCTGTACAATGTATATTTATCCTTTATCTCCTTCTTTCCCCTCTCCCAATAAGTCTAGGATTTAACATACACTTGGAGCAAATAAAGGTGTTTTGTTCGCGATCTCATAATATGCAGTACAGTTTCCTTTGTTATTTGATATTCAATTTTATTTCTTTTTGGCTGCCTTCATGTTTGTTTTTGGTCAGGTGAAGGTCTTTTATATTGGGGTTGGGATGCACCTCCTATTTTTCTCCACCTCGGGGATGGGAACAGAAATTTAAGTATGACTAAGAAAGGCAGTGGGGGCTGACTTTGTCATTCCCCACTCCAAGAAAATTAGCCAATAGCTAGCTCCTTCATGATATCCCTTTGCACTGTCTGCTGCCATATTCAACAATGATGGACAACTCTAGAAGCTTGATGTTTCTCCTGGAATAGATCAGAAATGAATTAGTTGGCAATGCTGCTGAAAAACCACTTGGATTCAATGCTACTAGTCTATTGAGAGTAATAAGGACAATTCACACTTTCTCAGAGTTCTTATTTTCTATAGACTCTAGTTAGTTTTCAATGTTCTGAAGGCTTCCTTCTCAATCATAAGGGCTAGGGACTTAAGTTTTTTAAAAGAAAGCTTAGATCCTTGAACACAATTACATGGAAAATTGAAAAAGAATGGTGATTATGTGGCAATTCACATGCCTGCATAATCACATTATACATAGGGGCTTGAACATAGCCAATTTAAATCAGAGAAAAGTATTTTTTTCTTCTAGGGAAATACATAATAATTCAGAGTATAGATATGTAGTGCTTTTCAAACAATGACTAATGAAGTCTCACAAAACTCTTGAAGGGAGTTAAGGCATTTATAGGAATTGCCACTGAAATGCAGCCATCTCAGGAGTAGAAAACATTAGTTGCTTAATAACTCCCCATAAGTCTACTCAACATTCAAGGATAGGAGTGAAGTTTATCCATCGTGGTATGTGCTCCATTTGATGGAGAGATTTGAACATATGTTTGAAGTTTGCCTCCAGCAATGGGCAAACTCACACATCCCCATCTCCAAGGAGGGAAATAGGCTGTTCAAGGCAAAAGGAATAGGACAACACAGTAGGAAACAGGGATGTAACAGATGCTGTTTCACAGTCATGCCAAGGAATTGGAGACGATGCACAACAGCTCCCACATTCCCTATACTGTCAGTGTAGAGAGAGGTCTGTAAGCCACACTCTGTTAGCGCATAACGCACTACTTCTGTGAAGTACTGCCAATGGCCTGATGTCGGGCTGTGCTTGTAGGGTTCTTTGCCTCCTGTCAGCAGGTATTTTACCAAATAGCTTTGGCAGCCCTCACAACTTTGAGAGATCTTGCCTCCTGTTGATATAAGACCTGCTGTACAGGTGAGGATTCACAGCATCTCTGACTTGGAGAATTTGAATACCTTTACTGCAACCTCTGTGGAAGGTCCAGAATATGGATTGTAGGGGCCGTGATAGAGTACACAGTGCATTTCTCTACGCTTTGTGTTTTTATGTACCTTTTCATTTTCTACTCTGCTTTGTGCTTCATGAGACCATTTGGGCCCCTGTGTCTGGAAGAAACATAATGTCAGATTCTGTTCTCAGTTACATGGTAAATAATCGGTAAATAATCAACTTCAGTTAATTGACTTGATTTACACTACTGTAACAACAGAATTTGAATCAGAGCATCCTTTCCCTGCTATCTAAATTAAAAACAGGTCATAGAGGTTTTTATATGCATTGGATAAAGAAGTCTAAAGATATACAATAAATACATCCTTACAACATAAAAATCATCAGGGTAACAATTCCAGTGTCAAAATCTCTTTTAGGATCTTATTGAGTTACACTCTGCAACCCAATTTAGCGCTATTTTTATTCTGCAGTCATGTAGTAATAACTCTGAAGAGTCCCAAGATTTTTTTTAAGGAGCTCTAGAAATTTTTAAACATATTGCAGCTAAATTACTCACCCAATCCTTAGCTGTAGTTCTAACCTTTATTTTTGCTGCTCTGTGAGATTCATGTGAAAAGCCAACATAGCTCGAGGTATTCAAGTTGGGAGATTATGCCTTGGCCCTCTGGCATGTACTTTTGTCACTTTTCTAATCTCTGTATGTAGTCCTCTGGTTTTTAAGAGAGACCAATTGATACTCCCTAAAGCATTTATATTCTTTCAGTAGCATAAAAGAAGTTAGCTGTTGTCATTTTCAAACTAAAAGTTTTAATCTCTTTTATTCAGATTAATTGGTTTTATTAGCTTAATTTCATGAACCATGTTCAAAATCCAGGAACTAAGGTCATCTGCCTTCTACAACTATCTATAGACCGAAGGCCATATAGAACATGTCTGTATGCAATATAGACTTTCAGCAGAACCAGACACCTAAAATGGCTTAAGAGATAAAATCCCTTAAATAAGCTTGAGACAGATCTGAATTTATTTAAATGTCTAATTCTAAATGTACTTATGCCTAGTAGTAATGTTTACCATCTGCCTTACTCTGGCTGTTGAGGTAATTGTAAAGCTATAAATAACCTAACATATGCTGCACATATTTGGGCCTTAAATACAACAGGCTTTGTGTAAAACAACTGGAAATAATAATAATAAGAGATAAAATGTGGGCATTATTCACAGTGAGTGGAGAAAGGATTGTTAAAGGTTTTAGCTGTTGTGTAGCTTGTGATGAATACTCCTCCCTAGGCATGTCTGATGCTTATGGCATTTCTTACCGGCCCAATTTTAAAAGTTGTTAGTCCTGTTTATGTCTTGGGCCCACAGAAAACAACATTTCATTGTATACACCAGACACTTTCAGAGAATAATACAGATTGAGACCAAATTGCAAACTGAGCAAATAAATATATTTTAGTCTGTAAATGACTAATGCTGACATTGCATTCTTCCTCTTCTTTTTAAAAACTAGTATGCAGGAGAATGATATACAGCTGCAGAAATGCCTAAAGCCTTACTTGAAAGGACTGCTTTGTAGCTGAATTAGATTCTTGTGTCTATCATACCTATAGTCACACTAAAAGCAGTTATAAAGTATTGCACTGATACAACTAAGAACACTATTCATACCAAATATCTGTGGGAACATCATCCCACTAACCATAATCGTCAATATGTGTTCTCCTGGAATAAAAATGTAGGGAGAGAAACAAAAACACTCCAAAAGCCATGCAACTATTGAAGAGAGCTGTTGAGCTCTTCCTCTGCCTCCTTCCCACCTGCTCACACTGTGAAGAACCATCAGAAATGTAGAGCAGCTGAGAAATGTGACTATGGAGAGACCACATGATTAAGGACAGGGATGTGATCATCTCCTTCTACAGGTGATGGCTCCTGCGAAGGAAATCCCAGTGATGATCTCCTCATTTGACACTGTCAGTCCTCTGTACATGTGTGTGTGCAACATACATGTGAGTGAGATTGTGCTTATGTGGAGCTGTGCCTAAATTCAGTGGATTCCCAGATGTTGGCATGGAGATCATATATCTTCACACTAGCTGTGCCTCCTCTCTGTTGCAGGGGAGCAGCCTGTCTTGGAGCTGCACTACTGGGGACATCTCTGGACGTGGTGATACCTGGGGACCTAGTATGGGTGGGAAGAGGAGAATTCAGTGAAGAAAAATACAGTGCCTGATAAGTCAGGGAATGATGTGGGTCCTATGTAGCCATACCTCTAACCCCTGCCCTTGGTATGGCCAGTGTTTGCCCCATTCTGACCACAGATCCTGGAGCTAGTAGAAGGAGATGGTGTTGAGGAAGTGGCTGACTCCTCATCCATGCTGGAAGAGAGGGAGAAACTTGCTGTGAAGATATGGAAGGCTAGGTGGGAATGAACTGGTTATGGGTTCTTACTGAATCGTGGCTGGATTCACAAGAAGGTTCCTGGTGCTACTGGCTGCAGGCACTTTACTCTGTGCCTCAAGTGCAGAGGAATAGTAACTGCTGTTTGAAGCACCACTAACTAATCCCTGGCATTTGCGTAGGCTTTAGTTGAAGAAGTGGGACATGCTCAAGAGATTGATTCTTCTTCAGTGTCTTTCCAACGTTGCCATGCTGCTCTTTTTCCAAGCAGGCAATTGGCTGCACACTTATGTTATGAAAGTGGAGGGTGTATAAGTGACATCTCATGTTGCTGTCATTCTTCTGTGTATGAGTTCTTTCCACTCATCCAATGGTTTTGCTCCCCTGTGCACCAGATTGCTTATGGTTCCTCTTTGGATAAATCCAGAAAGTAGCTATCAACATCTATTTTTGCACCTGCAGAGTCTGCACCTGTAGAGAACCCTATAAGATTCAGACCTCTCCCCCATATCAGTCAACATCAATATAAAAAAGCTGTTGGGAGAACTGGTAAAACAACATGGATTAAACAGTCCTTAAAGTGATGTGAACAAGGGTGTGTGTGTGGGAGAAGGAGCTGCCCTTTGCTGCTGGGCTCCCTCCCTTGCTTGTGTGAATGGTGTGGGGCCCTGAGGGAAGGCAAAGAGCCCTGACTGCTTTCTGCAACATTTCTGCTTGTAGCTTATATACCAGGAGGTGGGGAAGGAGAGTGGGCAGCCAACTAGGGGGCAGGAAGGCAGGCCTGTAATGTATGAGCCTCAGCTCCTGGCTGGAGATGTAGGCATTTTGTTTGCTAGGCCTGTGACCCCCTGGACCCAGATGCACACTAGAATGGAACTGACAGCCATGTGCAGTCTGCTTTCAGCTCAATGTCACCTTAAAACAGCTAAACTTCAACACAGGTAAGAATGAGGAGATGCTGGTAGGCATGCAGAGGGAAGTGCTTGAGAGACCTCTCCTTCCTTAAGTCTTCCACTGTTGTTCATACACTGTCAAATCCCTCCTCTGCGTAGGGGTCCTTTAGATTCAGTGCTTTTAGACTCTCATAAACACGGGGCAGATGGCACCATTTCCATCCACAACTAGCCAGAAAACTATGCTCCAACCTATCAGACAGTCTTGGCCAGTGACCCAGGTCTTCGTGAGCACCATGGTGGATTGCTGTAACTCACTAGTGCAAAGGCAGCAGCCTGTCTGCTTAGCAACACATGTGGGAGCGTGACTCCAGTGTCCTGCTCTTATACCTGAGCCCTCATCAAATACAAAGTCCAGTTCAAGTTCTGTGCCCTGAAGAGGAACAACAAGGGAAATAGAAGCATAATGGCCATGGGAAGTGAACTGGGGGGCAGGAGGGAAGGTGGCTATAAGTGGAAGAGAATGAAGCTTTTTTTACCATTGCTGTGAAACTTAATTTTCGAATGTTTAAATAGAAAGCATTATCAAAACCCTTGTGTTAATTATCCTATTTGGTATTGCACTACAAAGATAGCATACTAGACCAAAATGTGACACACCCTTCCAGGAGTGGGTGGCAAATGCAAAAACTTTCTTCCTTGCACATTATAGATTCTGCACAAGGATCATTCAGAACGGAGTATGGTCCTCATTTATTTTATATCAAGTAATGAAATGGCAATTTCCGAGTGGGGAAATAAAGACAGAATATGATCATATCAAAGAAAACTGTGAACTTCCTGCCTCTCCAGCTGAAGTTATAACACATGCTGGAAAGAAAGGAGATGAAGGAAGTCCTAGCCAATAAACAGACAGCACATATGGCAAACAAAATGAAAACCCGTCCAAATTCATTTGTATAGTCTACATCCTCTTCACTATGGTTTAATTCAAGAAAAGTAAAATATTTGTTTTTAAATATTGTAAAAGATTTAAATATTGTTTCGATATTGTCAAAGGTACTGCATTTCTCGGTGAGATGTTTGTTGAAAACATGATTGAAACCTTTTCTGACCTCTAATCTGACACACACTTGTTAAGCTTTAGAAGTACCTTCCACTAAGAAGCTGGCTGAAATTGAAAGGATGCCCTCTTCCTTCCACCCACTCACTCACTCAGCTTAATACACTTTAATTTCTTTAATGAAATCAAAGCGTGTAGGGCCAAATTCAGATGTAGTTTAAGTGGATTCAATATCCATGTAACACTCTGGGTCTTCTTCAGCAGTGTCATAATGAGAGTGAGCATATTTTTCCAAAGGGAAAATGGGACACTCTCACAGGGTTGTCTGATCTTCACCCCCCTCCTGCACGGGGCCAGCCCCTGGCCCATGGAGGGCTGGAATATGGTCTCTCTCTAACCCAGGACTAGCCACAGCTGCCCTGCCGCCTCCCCATACTTGGGGCTGCCCCTCCCATGTGCAGGGCTAGCCTAAGCCCTTCCCAGGGCCACCGATGGAGGTGAAGGATGGGGACAACTGTGGCAGCCAGAGCCACAGGTCCTTTAAGTTGCTGCTTGAGCCCTAGATGGTTCTAAGAGCGGGGAGCGGGGAAGGGGCAGGGCTGTGTGGGCCCCTCTGTCTGAGACCCCGCCCATTCTGGGAGTGAGGAACTAGGACCCTCTTACCCTGCCTCCGGGCCCGGCAACTCTGTTGACTCCCCTAGCCCTCCCTGTCTCCCACCTACACAGGGCCAGCCTCCAGTCCCCTTCCCCACTGATGCACGGGGCCAATTGAGCCCCCTACACACACACCCAAGATGGTTGTATGAGTCCCCTGCCACACGCCCATGCACGTGACTTGTTGTCTGCTGCACACCCATGTGTGGGACTGCTGAAAGCCCCTCTCTGATAATGAATTGGCAAGAACAAGCAGGACAAATGTCCAGTTTTATCAAAAGTCAGGACAGGGCCTAAAAAAAGGGACTGTCCCAGTCAAAACAGGACATATGGTCACCCTAGTCATAATCCTTGGTCTAACATTAAATTGTAGGGACTAATGCTGCCTGTTACACTGATCTAAAAGCACAGCAGTTCTAATGAAATCAATGGAGTTATTTTGGATTTACAGTGGAGTAAAGGAGCGCAAAATTTGGCCTTAAGTGTAAATGATTAACTAGTGTAACCAGCACTGATCTGGCTTTCTGTGTAAAGATTACTTTGACCATTCTGGCACCAGACATGCAGAATATAATATTGGCTTATTAGATCGGTTGCCTAAATGCATACACAGCAGACATTCGCTAGTGCCATTATTTTATCAATCCCTGGGTAATTATAACAGCTGCTGTTACGATGTTCATCTAAAGTACTGTGCAAACATTTGTGAAACATTTTGGTTTGTTTCATTTGTAGTGAAGCGGAAGCCAAAATGACTTTTCTCTTTGTGCCCTAGTGAAATGTGCTGGAACAGCCTGAGAAACAGACTGTTAAACTAACCGCTGCAATAGACAATGAGTTTGTATCAAACCAATGGAGTGTAGATGGTATTACTGTTTTCACCCTCTCTTAAAAAATCTGCCATGTTTGATTATTCAAGTATATGCACATATCTGGTGAAAATATTAATCATTGACTACATATTCCACATTCCCATTCCTTTTATTGTCTTGTCCTGCACTGATCTCTTGGAACCTCTTTCCTCAACATCTCCTCCATTTAGCTTTAATTATTCCTTACTTAAGGCGGCAAGAGCGTTTATATACAGCTACTGTCCTGTTTGGATAAGGGCAAAGAGGCAACTGGAATACAACCCTATAGGGAGGCAGCAGAAAATGTGGGAAATATGTGTAGAGATGCAGAATTGCAAAATACTGTTATATTTTATGTAGGTATCTGAATAAGATTATACTATGGATTTTTTTGTTGTCATGGTTAGTACGCCATTTCCAGAATAAATATATTGTATTGAATACTAATTTTGAGGCACAGAAGTTATAAAAACAATACTGGGAATTTTGCCATTGACTTCAATAAAAGTAGTTCTGAGACTTATGCTACTTAGATTTTGCAGCAAGAAATATGAGTATACTAGTTGGAAAGCCAACATGGCATTAATGGAAAACTGCAGGTTATTCCCTAGTGATTCATTTCCCTCTCATCTCAGTTGAGCCTTGTTTCGGCCTCCTTTGAGACTTGGCATGTTTGGGACCAAATGAAAAATGTGTCTATAAAACAAATATTGATTACTTTAACTAGCTCATTAAATTTGATTAACCTTTTAAAGCACATTAGTTGGGTCTTTAACCTGTATCAAAATGAATGATGTTTTAATACTTAATGAAGGACACATGGTAAATGCTTCATGTTTATAAGGATTTATTATGTAAGTTTATGACTAAAATTAATTCTGGAATTCTAAATTCAAACAAATCACAATGTACAACTGTTACATCACTTTTTGGTTTTTGTGCTATGTGGAGAATAGACTTGAATTGTAAACTATGACAGCTTCAGGAGCTCGGAAAGTCTGAAATTTCCTCTTTAACAGCAGCACAAGCATCTGAGGTTGATCTGCTTTACAGCACCCAAGGAGGTTTACCGTGTCAGGATTGCAGTAAGAATTATGTACAACATTTCCTATCCCTGTAACAATCATTGCTGGAAAAACAGATTAAAGTTATGCCATTTCCTGTTTGGTGTGTTCTTTATAACGAGCAGGTGGAATCAAATGTTTAATCTCTGCAGTAGATGACCTCTTCAAAAGTCTGTATTTTTACTATCTAACAGATTTGTCTTTTTCTGTTTAGTTCCTGAGACTGTAATCTAGGAAGATTTGAAATAGTCAGAGAATTACTGAATGCTGAAAAAGGCTAAATGCTGAAGCTAATTTTCAATCAGTAGAGACAATATTACAATTCTGAGAATTTGTTTTTCAAACGATTAGGTAAAGATATATATATTAGTAATCTAAATAATGTAATAATATCTATAGAGGATAAGTGTCATTGATTTAATTGTAAATATAATATCTTATTGTGCTTTTGGGGAAAGTAGAAATATGAATAGCACTGAAGTCATTTTTGAATCTTAAGAGGAGAAAATATTGGCAAATTTTTCAACAGCTGTTTATTATGAAAAAGAAGTTAAAGTAACTGTTCCCCAGTCATAGAGAATGAAAAAAACTCAACTTGTATAATAATAAATTATAACAATGATGCTTGAAGCTAATAAAAAAAACTTTTGAAAGAGGTATGTTAGTCCAGCGGGAGTTGTTAAGTTTGCTATTTGTGATTTTAATGCTACTTGGAATTTGTTCTCGGATATTTAAAACTCCTGTTGTTACTCTTCATCAACTGTTTTCCAGACAGCAAAGGCCTCAATAATATACATTTTCCTTTTCTGCATGGCTGATGGACTTCATATGCTATATCCAATTTAAGGATAGAGTATGAGATTACATTGCTAGACTATTGAAAACTGTAGACATTGAAACTGAGTCATTGCTGTTTATAGTAATTCTTGCTATTTGCTTTTTGACAGCCATTTGTGATTGGAATAAAAGATGATGCCAAGATTACTGTCAAACTAGCGTAATACTTAGCAGTGCATGAAGTCTGCAGTAGATGGGCTTGAACTTATGAGCACTCACAGATTCTCAAGTAAGCAATGTCCTCCTCTGCCCAGTGTAATGTGACTGGCTTTGAAGAATTCCTGTTTCAGAAGATGAAATATTATCTCAGCCAGTTTTCTTTGTTCTATTGGAAATGTTTTAGAAAGCTTAATTTGAGAGCTAGTTTTGAATGGAAAAACAAATTGATTTTCAGTATCATGAGGTACACTACATTACAGACACATCCACCCTCAGAAACAACAAAGGGAGTGACATATTCAGACTTCTTCCACAAGAGGCTCCTCAGCCTTGTTAGTTAAAAAGCACAAGGGCCATCATCTCTTCTACTGGACTGGTGATTTTCCTCATGATCTCTGCTAAAAGAAACCATCTTTTAACCCAAGAAATATAAGCAGTAAAAATAGTTTAGGGGAAAGTAGAATCCCATAAGGATTCTTACGAACCCTCCTTGCACGATATTTCAGCGTTAACACAAAACAACGACCCTGGACCCAGTCAAAAAATTTGACAGACAGTGACTACCCTACACTGCTGTTGAAATGTCTCACAATGGATAGTCTGGCTAAAGGTTCTGTACAGAAACACATTCACGTCAGGGTCATATTTTATTTTTGTTTGTAAATGGGCTACTACTGTTCACCAGCTCTGCCAGCTGAGCTGTCCCTTTGCAGTATACAAAATGTAAATGACGATAGCTTGCTACAGTGTGTTAAGCTTCAGTGGAAGTTTAGTGGACTTGGTGTTCAATTCTTATACCAAAAACTCAGTTCCTCTTGGGCAGCCAGTGCTTTTTTATTTGAAATCTGAATGGATAGTTTTTCAAGAATTGGTTTAAGAATTTGTTTGGGAGCAATTTCTTTGTTTCCAGCAGTGTTACTTTTTTCCAGCCTGATCTATCTTTGTGATCAATAGGAAAAAGCTAAAATTCCATTGACATTAAAAAAACCCATATTCAGTAAAGGAAAATAAATGGCCTTGGTTAAATGGATTGAGGTCCAGTACTTCTGTGACATTTTCTTTTTTTGCATAACTTGTTTCGTTCTCCCTACTCCAGCATTACAAGCCGGATTTTTTATTGCAGTTTGCCATTAAAGATTCCATAGTTAGGGCTGTGTCAGCACTTCTCCTACAAAACCCATTTATGAGAGGTTTAGAACTCAGCTGTAAAAAATCGCTCCAGGATGAAAGGTGGTATACAATGTGTCAGAGGGGGATTTAAAACTATTTTTTCAAAAAGAATGTTGTTTTCTATTTTAAGCTTTTATGAGTATAAACTCCCCAATTTGCTGATTTAATGCACTGCTGCTTGAGTAACTCAGCAATAACAACTTAGTAATCAGCTTATACAAGAAAGTAAAAAGGGGTGGAAATACAGGTATATTGAGATTTCAAGTGATTATGGAAGACACTCAGAAACTTCAACAAAAGTCTCTGCCAGGGATTTTTGTAATAGACAAGTTCAGGACCAACCCCATGTCCTGAGTACCTGTGCTGGACTCTGAGAACATGCTGAGTTCCAGGGAAAGGGATCCTACTCCTGAAGTTGTGGAGCTGCAAGGGAGTCAGTCTGTTGGTATGACACAAGAGCCTGGTACCACATGGGCAATTATATATAAAACTGGAGAAGATGGAGATTAATACAAGATTTGGAAGGTGGGCAATGAGCTAGCTAAAGGAGAAATGACAATGGGCTCTGCTGAAAAGAGAACCATTGGGCTGGATGGAGGCTGTTAGTCGAGTTCTTCAGTGATCAGTCTTGGGACTGATATAATTTAATATTTTCATCTATGTTCTCAGCACAAAAAAGAACCATGTGGTAATGACATTTGCTGACAACATAAAACTGGGAGGCATTATCATTACAGAGAAGGATCAGAATATTATACAGGAAGAACTAGAAGACTTTGAGGACTGGAGTAGTAAGAATGGTATGAATTTTCATCATATAAAATGCAAGGTCATGCACTTAGGGACTAATAAGAATTTCTGCTGTAAGTTGGAAAAGACAGAGGAGAAAGGTTTGGGTGTATTAATCGATTGCAGTATCACTATGGCAATCAGTGGGATGCAGTCATGGAAAAGCAAATAAGATTATATCTGCACTGCTCTATAACCCCAGGATTCAATGTCAGCCCGTACCTCCCTTTCCATCTACACATGAATTGCACTAAGCCAGGGCTCACAACCAGGGTCCCAGGATTCCATGGGGGTGGATGGTCTGAACATGAGTCAAGCCAGGAACCAGGGTTCAAGCCTTCTGCTTTGTATTCTACAAACTCACAGGCCAATTTTCTTTCTCTTCTGGACAGTAAAGTTTGGTGGATCATTGGTTTCACTGTCAAGGGGCCTTCTGCAGCCATGAGGAAGGGACTTTGTATGCCCAAAGGTAAATAACAAAGGTGATGCTTTAACCAAACCATTTCAGAGTTATCTGCTAAAAAGATAGCGATACAGGGCAAAGTTCAAAAGAACTTCACTGAGACTTAATATCTTAAATGTCGAAGTCAAGTTTGAAATTTGGAAAAAATCTCCTAAATCATTTAGATGTCTTTGAACATTTTGTTTGATGTTTGTACAGATAAATAAATAAATACACAATCTTCAGACTCAAACCTTCAATTATAAGAATTTATGTCTAAAAGGAATTTTTTTTTGAAATTATAAGAGGTAGGTAGGACACAGTTGTACAATTGACTAAATTACCATATACTATCACAACACCAACAAAGCTGGTCTGGAAATTAAGAATGATTTAAACAATAGAACAATTTCCAAGAGAACGATTATAGTCTATGGAAACAAAAATCAAGTTTTTAAAAAGGAGCCAGCTACAAAGTACCATTTAGTCTTTCAGGAAAAAGGTAATACACCTTTTCAAAAAAATACATAACAACATACACCTCACAAAGCTGATAAAGCCAATGTTGTGTAGTGTGTAAAATACCTTTGATACATCTAATGCTTTGCCACAGGCAGACCATAAAGTACAGTTTGGAAAACATCTTAAAAGCTCTCAATAAATACTAATTTGATCCTAAATATTCAGATCCTAAGGACACTAGAGAGCCTAATAAGTTGTTTGTTGTGTCATAAACTGTTCTGTAATAAACAAACAAACAAACAAACAAACAAAAGCTAAAAACTTGCATAGAACTACACACATAACCTCCCCACGACCTCTGTTTCCTTCCCCCCCCACTGCCTTTTTTAAGTAAGGTTGCTGGCACTGGGTTGAATAACTGACAAAAGTAAGCGGAGACAGTGAGCTGTGCTTATTTAGGTCTGTATTCTTCCATGCTGCTCAATTTCAATCCTGTCCCTGGCAGAACAACATCAGTATTCTCTGCCTCTCTTAACTAAGGAAGCAAATCAAGAACCAGACAGGCTAATGGGAACTGAACCTCATTTCTTGGCCTCTTGTTCAACCTATAAAGCCAAACGGAAAGCAGCCCACTTCTCCAGGCCTTCCTTTTGCCAGCTGGGAACTTAACCGTCTCCTACACCCTCCCATCTCACGTGCCAGTCACTGTGTAGGCTGTCTTTCCAGACACCACTGGGCAGCTGGGAATTGGACCACCTCTCCAGGTTTCTTGTCTACTTGCCAGAGTCTGCAGAACTTCTCTTCCATTTGTGTAAGCCAGTGAAGAATGGGGCTGTAATTCTATTGTCAAAGTTAGTTAAATAGTTCAGACATATCCATTGGAAAATCCTCAGGGAAGCTCAAGTAGGAGGGGAAATAAAAACAGAAAGAACAAAAGAAAAAAATGGGTGCCCCCTCCTTTTGTGAATTCCCAATTTTTCTAACCACTTTTACAGAGAAATGCAAAAAGCAACAGTTACTGACTAGAACTGTGTGAAAGGTTTTCAACAAAACCTGACAACCCATAAAACCCACCTATTTTCATCTCTCACTGCAACTTGAAACTCAAACCAGATTTGTTGAAAGGTCCCCCAAGGTACATGGTTCCAGGACCAGCTGGTCAATCCATTTATAATAAACAACTTTGTTAGACAAAGTGAGGGGAAATCATCACTTGGCCCAATATGACTGTGCAGGGACACGAGACAGAGTAAGATTACCCCATGGCCTCCTCTCTACCACAGTGCTTCATTGCCCTCTCAGACTTTGAAATGAGGTACAGTGGAGGGAAGCAGGCCATATGGAGCCACTGTTCCCCACCCCTCTGCAAGTGGACTTTGCAAAGAAGAGATGGGAAACAGAGCCTCAGCTTCATCCTAGAAGAGCTTTCCCTATCCCTGTGTGTGTGTGGGGAGGGGGGGGGGGGGGAGGGGAGGAGAATAGTAATATGCTACTGGTAAAGGCCAAAAAAAGATAACTTCTACCCAAAGAGCATGCACTGAGGAAAGAACTGGGCCTCTTTATTGCCTCCTCATATTACATAGGTGGGTACTCCCTTACTCAAAGCAGTGCCTAAAACCACACTCTACCTTTTGGTCCATTTTTCTGTCTGTTGCAAATTATTCAAAGCTAACAAAACTAATCCCCTCATCTGATGTAGTCACTATGTTCCATTGCTTGTAACACACGTCACATTACCAGTTCAGCCTATGGATTGTTCTCAGATTGCTCATTGGGAGTATTCATTCACTGTTTGCTCAGTTGCACAGTTTGAATAACAAAGGCAGATAAGATCATTTCTGGTTTGTACTTGGATGACCATAATTATTATAGGTGAACACGAAGAATCTCATGCAAAGAAGTACACCTGTATGACATCAATTGCTCTGAACATTCTTATGAACTGAATGTGCCTAACTGAATATTGACAAAATAGACAAGGGTCATATAGATCACACTCACTAGTTTAAATAACACTCTCAAAGATGCTTCTGTTTCTCTCCTCCCAACCCCAGTATTCACCCAGCTCAAGTTTGACTGAGTTCACTTTGGATGCCCTGTTCATTCAAACATCAGAGCAAAAACTGGGAGTCTATGCCACATAGACTGAGAGCAAAGGAACTGTTTACAAGAGGAGAACTTGCTCAGAAATGAAGCTGATGTTGCATAGCTCCAGTGCAGTAAGTTCATGTCATTTCAGCCTAGTTATTCTCTCTCTGCCTGTTCCTTTGGAGGTGCATCATTTTACCAATATCATCCCTTGTTCAATACAATCAAACACTACGCTTCCTGTACAATTTATTTATTATATGTACTGCAAAGCCCCCAGACTTGGGCCAGAATCTTATTGTGCTAGGTGCTGTACAAACACAGAACAAAAAAGACAATTCATGCCCCAAAGAGCTTACATCACCTTATACTTACCTATACTATAGATCTATAATATAAGGAAATGTGACACAGGCCAGTGCAGGCCTGCCGATGGGGGATGCAGAGGAGGATCCAATGGGTGGGACAAAGGGGACAATTGCCCCAAGTGCCAGAGATTCAAAGGGCCAGGAGCTCCTGGCTGCCACCACCACCACTACTGTGGCCAGAGACCCATGTCCCTTTGAATTGCTGCTGGAGCACCACAAATAGCTGCCTCAAATATTTTAAATAGAGAGGCGGGGTAAAAATATTTTAAATAAAATTAAATAAACGTGAGGCTCTTAGAACTGCGGGAGATGGGGTGCAGCTAAGGGCTGACCCTTGGCCTCACCCCTTTTGCCCACAGCCCTGCCCCTTCCCACACCTTGCCCCCAGGGCCCACAGTGGCTGTTAGCTCCACTGGACCTGTGACTACTTTCTGTAGCCTGTGCTCTTCTCACTAGCATGATTATTTTAAAGCTTACTTTTCCCCTCCAGTGTCCAGTGTCTGGAGCTGCAACCCCCCAGAAAGCTCTGACCATTGGAGGAGCATGCTTCCTCACAACACTTAATGTTCCGACCAAGGGGATATAAGCAGCAGCAGCTCCAAGTCCTATCAGCTGTCTTCAGTTGCCAGAGAAGGTCAAAATCTTTCTACATCTTTGTTTCATCCCTCCCTCTTGCTATTATTAAAATTGTTCATTACCTATTTTTGCAAAGGTTTTGGTGAGTCTTTGTATTTCCATCTACATTGCATTTGTGACTTACTTGGTTCAGTCGAACTTGGCTAGGTTTCACTTCACTTTCTTCACTAAACCCATCTCAGTAAGGAGCAATGGATTGTACCACTAGAGCAGTCGTTCTCAAGCTTTTTGGCCCGTGACCCACCTGGATCAATGCAAAGCTTTCCGTGGACCACCAGCTACTAATGGAAACTCACCATTAATTACATAATTACACCCGAGCCATTTTGCTAGTGCTTCAGCTCCAGATAACTTTTTAATTTAATTAGTGGAAATATTAATTTAAATTATTAAACAGATTAAGCACTTTAACTTTCTCATGTTCGTTTATCAAACTTCATTTTAAATAAAGTAAAATATTAATTTATGTCCAACAGAAAAGGTTTCAATGTTTTCTTTATGGCAGGGGTGGGGGTCCCTTTTTTGGGTCGGAGGCCACTGACTCACAGAAAAATCAGATGGGGAGCACACAAGTGAGAAGCAAAAAACCCCCCAATAACCTGCAACCCTCACTGGTGTGACGCCCAACTGAGACCCTTCACTCCTCTGGCACTCTAGCCCCACTGGGAGATGGGGAGGGACAGGGAGGACTGAGGTTCAGGGCTTCCCCTAGGACAGATTTACTCTTCTGGAGTTCCAGGGTGAGAGGATTTTAATGACCTCCCTAGGCTTTGGGATGGGAACAAAAATGAGGGGTTGAGTGTATGGGACAGGGTTGCCAATGAGTGAGATAGGGTTGAATGTGCAGGATTTGGGCAGGAGGTGGGGTGCAGGAGCAGACTAGGAGCAGGGTGTCTGGCCACGTGGAGGGGGCCAAGAGTAAGGGAAGTTGCAGTGTGTGGCCAGGAGGGAGGGTGCAGAAGCAAATGTGGGGGTAGGGTGTCCAGCCAGGGGGGAGGGTGCAGGAGCAGGCTGGGAGTAGGGGGGCCTGGGTAGGAGGAAGGGGCAAGAGCAAGGGAAGGGGCAAGAGCAGTGTGTGACCAGAAGGGAGGATGCAGGAGCAAGGGAGGGTGTAGGAGCAGGCTCAGAATGCGATGTTTGGGCATGAGGGGAAGGAGGGCACTTACTTGTCTTTGTGCCCCACACCGCTCCCTGCCATCAGTGTCCCAGGCACAACCTCCTGTTGCTCCCATTGGCCAGATTCCAACCAATGGGAGCAATGGGGAAAGCCACCAGGCAGTGCGTCTGTGCACTTCTGATCCCCCAGCTGGGGAAGGGGGAGCAGGAGTGGCAGCATGCAGAGCCACTGCTGGCTCCTCTTCTTCCCCATAAGCAAGGATTGCTCAGTGAGGCTTGGGGCTTTATTCCTCTTCCCCCCACCCGCAGGAAGACAGGGCTGGAATTCCAACTTTGCAGGGCAGGGGAGGGGCACGAGGCTGGAGCACCAGCGGAGCCTACCCGCTACTGAGGGAGCGAGGGGGCTGAGCTTGCGCCGCAGACCACCTGGAATGCCGCCATGGACCACTAGTGGTCCATGGACTGCAGTTTGAGAACCACGGCACTAGAGAAAAAAGCACAACAGTTTAAAATGGTGTCTCTCAGGTGGTTAAGTTCTGCACTTTACTGATGCCCAGAGCTTAATTTGTAATGAAAGAGGGGCTAGCTCTGAAGGATTTTTTTTTAATTTTCATAACTTACGTGGCAAGTCCAGAGGTGTCAGGCCTATGAAGCTGGCAAGCCCTGGCACAAATTAGGCACTGTTGATGCCATAACTACCTGCGATTAGCCTTCTGATAAATCCTGAATTTTCAGTTTGGGAGTCTTTTTAAAAATAATTATTTATCTTCACCAGAGAACAACAATAAACTAGCTCTTTTCAAGAGCCTTCTATCCAAGAATCTCAAAGTGCTTTACCCTTTCAGCATTATTATAGTCATCCTCATTTTATAGATGGGGAAACAGAAGCAAAGAGATGTGAAATAAAATCATTGGCAATTTAAAAAAAGATGCTTTTAAATACCACAGAGATGCATGGAACCCCGGATCACTGTTTTTGAGGCTTCCAGAGATCTAAGTAGAAGCCAATTAGGGACGCTACACTTTAAGCTAATAGCACCTTTCCTACATTAAAAGTGCATGTCCTTCACTATGCTTGTTTTTCAGTCTCAAGTACAGCAGCCTTTCAGTCCCCAAACCTTTCATGAAACCAGGAGGAAGGATCTTCCCATTAATCACTGAGCTTAGCGAGATTTAGTTGGTGTATGGCCAGATCCTGCTCTCAGTTATACTGGTGTCAATCCAGGGTAATTTTAATGGATTGTCTCTGGTTCAAGAGCAGAATACGGCACAAATTATTCCATATTATGGACATCCTTTTCAAAATATGCTATTTACTGTTTATTACATTGATTTTGTAATCATGAGTTTGCTATTACACTCAATTTTCTCTTCTCTTGCAAAAAAGACAGATTGTTTAAATCAAAACAATTAGTTTCCATTTAAAACTCAGTTGGATTAATTTGTCACACAGGATGATGTGGCCTGTCTTAGAATAAAACCTATTATACCACAGCCCAGAGAATATCATTGTTAAGAAATATACTGCATTACAGTATGTGCTGTATCTATAGATAGAATGTGTTCAAAGCATATTGAAAACCACATCTGCCTACATATTTTTTTCTGAAGTAGTATTTAGTATGCTGGTAGTGTAGGAGAAAGTTTCCTCTATTTTTTTTCATCCATGTGCAGATTTTTTCCATCCACGTGAAGAATAAAAATTGTTATGTGCACTGAGGCATGTGCAAATGTGTACGACTTGTAGAAAGAAAAAAAACCCTAGCTGTGGGCACTCTGCTAATCAGCTGGGTGGCATTTGAATCTCTCCTGGTTGGCTGCACAAGATCACAGCTTTTAGGGAACACTGCTCAATGGTTATACTGTGCTAGGTGCTGCACACAAGTAGAAATGATTCTGACCCCAGAACTTACAATTCTATTTGAAATAAGATGCAAGGAATAGCTGTGACAGGAGGAAAGGGGAGCAAGTGTGATAAGTTAGTTACGTAAATAGCTATTTTACAACTTGGTGGTTCCAAAGCACCTGAATAATAAAAATAAAATTAGCTCAGTTTACTCTAGCTGGCTAAATTTGAAGGGGGGGGGGAGGGGAAGGAGAAGAATCCAACATGACTTTGGCTGTCCTCGCTCACTGAAGAACTTTCCCAGGATGTAAGGGAAAAGAGAGTCTGTTGAAGAGGTGGCAACTAGATTGTGCAGGTTTGATCTCTCCTTCCACTTTGGCTGATGAGGAGCAAAGAGAGGAAATTGAATTTAGTTAATCTAAGAAGAGTAATGGACATTTTAGAATTAAGATGATACTAAATACAATAGCTCTCTATCCTATCTTAATTATCTTGTGTGCTACAGTCCCAGATGCCTAAGAAGCAAGAAATATATCTTCGTTCCTTGACATGGAAAGCATTCTAACTAGAACACTGCCAACATATTGTAGTTGTGATGCCGTGTCAAATCTCTGTATCTCTGGTACAAGATGCATTAGTATTAGCAGACATACTACATTCTACCCACTTACACATGAGCCTTATTTTAAAAATGATAAATAGCAGTGACCAAGATTAGCCCTTTCCATTTGAGACAGACCATGATATTCCGAAGATCCCACCAAGTGACAGCAAAAAAGAAAGAGTTACTCACCCGGTGCAGTAACATCTGTTCTTTGAGATGTGTGTCCCCGTGGGTGCTCCACTGAAGGTGTTGGGCTCATTCCGGCACCGCAGCTCGGAAAGTTTTCTCTAGTAGTAGCCCCGCTGGACTGTGCATGTGCAGATGCTGCCTCGCGCCGTTTGTGCCCTTTCGCGGAGCGCGGTCCGGCCCCGCCAGTTCCTCCTTGCTGGAATCATCTGAAAGACAAAGATAGCAACTCCGAAGCAGGGAGGAGCATCCACGGGGACACACATCTCGAAGAACAGATGTTACTGCACCGGGTGAGTAACTGTTTCTTCTTCGTCGAGTAGTGTCCCCGTGGGTCCTCCACTGAAAGTGAGTACATAGCAGTGGTCCGGTGCTAGCGATGTGTTTCAGAGGTAAGGTCTTTGCACTGTGGACAGGACAGCCTGGGCCACTGAAGAATCGGTTGTCAGCATGTTTGTGAGGGCGTAATGCCTAGCAAAAGTCAAGGTAGAGGACCAGGTAGCCACCTGGCATATGTCCTGCAATGGCACACCCCTGAGGAAGGCTGTAGATGTTGCAACTCCTCTAGCGGAATGTGCCCTCAGTCTATGTGGTAATGGTTTATTGCGCAAGGAGTAACAATTAAGTGATGCAGGATACAATGAGGGTGGAGATGTGCTGTGTGGAAAGTTGCTGGCCTTTCGAACGCTCCGCTATAGATAACAGAAGTCGCTGTGATTTTCGAAAGGGGCGTGTTCTTTCCAGATAAAAGGCAAGAGCTCTCCTAACATCCAACGCATGTAATCGCATCTCCTCCGCGGTGGAGTGTGGTTTCGGGTAAAAGGTAGGTAGTCTTATAGGCTCGTTTATATGGAAAGGCGAGTTAACCTTTGGCAGAAAAGTGGGGTGAATGCAAAGAGTTACTCCCTGCTCGGTGAATAACGTGTACGGAGGATCAGCAGAGAGTGCTGCCAGTTCACTCACGCGTCAAGCGGAAGTAATAGCAAGCAGGAATGTCACCTTCATGGTGAGCGTGTGAAGATCGCATGTGGCAAGTGGCTCGAAAGGGGGACGAGTCAAAGTGTCCAGGACTAGACCTAGGTCCCATGGCTCCAGGGGAGGTTTGTGAGAGGGAAATAGACTTGCGATTCCCTTCAGAAATCTTTTGGTCAGCGAGTGAGCGAAGATTGAACAGCCATCAATGGGGGGTCAAAAGGCGGAGATTGCCGCTACATGGACCCTGAGTGAGGGTATTGCCAGTCCTCCAGTCTTCAAGTGTAGAATATAGTCAAGTATTTGTTGGATGGGTATAGATAGAGGGTCGACACCTCTTGCCTCACACCACGATTGAAATCAACGCCATTTATGAAGGTAGGTCTTTTGAGTAGTCTGGCGCCTGCTATATATAAGGATATCTCTTACTGCCTGAGAACAAGTCATTTCTGGACTTTGGAGCCAGCTAAGAGCCATGCGGTGAGGTGTAGGCAGTCGATGTGAGAATGAAGGTCTGATCTGTGTTGCTGTGACAGTAAGTTGTGTAGCTGCGAGAGTCGTCGCGGTTGCAACACAGACATCCGTGCTAATTGGGGCAGCCACGTTTGTCGGGGCCAAAAAGGTGCTATTAGTATCATTGTTGCCCCATTCCAAGCTATTTTCTCCAGTACTTGTGGAATGGGGGGGGGAAAGTATACAGTAAGCGGTGCTGCCCCCAGTCGAAAAGGAAGGCATCGCCCAGCACCATAGCTTTGTCTAAGATAGGGGCCTTTAACAGACAGTTGTCCAAATAGGGGAAGATCATGATGCCGAGACACCGGAGGTGGGTGGCAACGACCGCTAGGGTTTTGGAAAATACTCTCGGTGCTGTACAGTGTGAAACGGAGGAACCTCCTGTGGGCAGGGTGTACCGTTACATGAAAGTACACGTCCTGCAAATCGAGGGACGCGAACCAATCCCCTTTGTTGAGAGCTGGAATGATAGAGGCTAACGTGACCATTTCTAATTTGTGTTTTTGAAGGTGGCGGTTGAGTCTGCGCAAGTCCAGGATCGGCCTCCATCCCCCAGACTTCTTTTGGGTGAGGAAGTACTAGGAGTAAAAGCCTTTTCCTCTGAATTGATCCGGTACCCTCTCCAGTGCCCCGATGGTAAGTAGGCGCAAGACCTCTTGGTGCAGAAGAGGTTCGTGGGAGGGGTCCCTGAAGAGGGACAGGTAAGGAGGGATGGGAGGGGGCCGAGTAGAGAAAGGGATGGTGAAGCCTGACGTGAGGATCTCTCAGACCCAACGGTCTGTGGTTATAGCGAACCGACGCAGGTGGTATGGTCTCAACCGGTGATGGAACAAACTGGCCGTGATGTGTGGCACCTCTGTAATGGGGATGGCACACAGTCCCTCGATCGACACGTCAAACCTGCTGCCGAGCATGCTGCTGGTTGGATGCTTTGCTGGGCTGTGGGCGGTGTTTCTGTGGTCGTTGTCTCAGTCTAGGCTGATCATAAGGCCTGAAGTGGGGCGCGGCGTAAGAGAATGGTCTCTGTTTGTTGTAGGGCTCAAATCTCTTTCGTCTGTATGGTGGAGTGTACATCCCGAGCGTCCTCAGTGTGGTGCGAGAGTCTTTGCCGGAGTGGAAGACTTGATCGGTATTCTGGGCGAAAAGCAGCTGACGATCAAAAGGTAAGTCCTCCACTTTTGATTGAAGGTCCTTTGGGACAGATGCCAGTTGGAGCCAGGAGGCATGGCGCATGACCACTGATGTCACTGTGGTCCTAGCAACCGCATCAGCAATATCGAGGGTGATTTGTAGTGCAGTGCGGGCTGCTGTGTAGCCCTCCTGCACTACAGCCTTCAAGATTTCCCTCTTAGTCTCAGGTAAGTATTTCAGAGGAGCAACCAGCTTGGTATAATTGTCAAAATCATGATTAGAGAGGAGAGCCACGTAATTAGCCATCCTGAGGGTTGCCATGGCAGAGGAATAAATTTTTCTGCCCAATAGATCCAAGCGTTTCATGTCCTTATCAGTGGTCGTGTTTCTACCCTGTGCCGTCTTTGATCTGTTGTGCGGCATCCATGACAATGGAATTGGGCTGAGGGTGCGTAAACAGGAACTCTGTATCCTTAGACGACACAAAATATTTCTTATCAGCCCGCTTGTTCGTGGGCAGTGTAGAAGCTGGAGTTTGCCAGATGTCGTTGGCAATCTCCAGGATGGCCTCATCAAAGGGGAGTGCCAGGTTGGATCTTTGGGATGGCTGAAGATTTTTTAGCAGGCGGTGTTGTTTCTGCGGCATATATGTGGTCTACAATTCCTGGAACTGGCCTACTCTCTTAGGGTATGTCTACACTAGCTCGTTAGTTCGAGCTAGGTAGGCAAATGAGGGCAACCGGAGTTGCAAATGAAGCCCGGGATTTAAATATCCCGGGCTTCATTTGCATGTTCCCGGGCGCCGCCATTTTTAAATCCCCCTTAGTCCGAACTCCGTGCCCGCGGCTACACGCGGCACGGAGTAGGTAGTTTGAATTAGAGATCCTAATTTGAACTACCGTTACTCCCCGTTCTACCGTTACTCCCCGTTCAGTGCGGAGGTAAAATCTCTCGGTTCCGACCTCTCCCAGCAGTGAGATGGAGTTAACAGCGTTGCTGTTGGTGATGTTGGTGCCACCGTTATCGCCAGTGCCGGCATTGGTGCCGAGGACGCCGGTGCCGATGGCTGTTGATGCGGTGCCACTGGTGCCGATCGCTTCGGTGCCGGAGGTATTGGTGACGAGGCTAGCAGTCTCGGGACGGCATGAGGCTCTCACGGTGGCGTCGCCAGTGCCGATTCTGGTTGCGGCGCCGCGTAGACCGTCGGTGCCAGGTCAGTCAGAATGGCGTGGCTCGGAGCCAATGTGCTATGGCCCTTGCCTGTCTTATTGGTATCATGTCTCAGTGGCAGACCCGAGGTGCCTGGTGCGTCGCCCGCACTGACACTCCTGGAAGGAGCAGAACTCCTCTTTTCATGGGACTTACGTGGCCTAGCGGTCTCGTCTGCTGGCTGCTCCATGGTCAGAGACTGTAATGCTCTATTAAAAAGCAGCATTTTGAGCCGCATCTCTCTATCCCGCCTGGTGTGGGCAGTTAATTTGGAGCAGTGCATGCACTTTTGGGGGATCTGACCTTCCCCAAGGCACTTGATACAGTGCGAATGGCCATCTGATGGAGGCATGGCATCTCAGCATGTCGCGCACTTCTTGAACCCGGGGGAACTGGGCATAGTGGCACTGGAAGAGTCTGTCAGGCACAGTCTTTCTTATTAATAAGTTTTTTTTTTAAACTGGCAACGTTGAACTGTTGAAACTCTAAATAACTATATACATGAACTTCTTTTTTTTTAAAGCGAACGATATAAACTGGAACTATAACTACTGGGAAGGGGCTAAACTAGGACACATAACAAAACTTTATGTCTTTTTAGTCTTTTTGTGTTTCTGCTCAGAACGAAGGGAGGAGCCGTCTGGATTCCGTCTGTGGCCGTGGACAGTTAGGAGGAACTGGTGGGGCCTGACCGCGCTCTGCAAAAGGGTGCGAACGGGGTGAGGTGGCATCTGCGCATGTGTGGTCTGGCGGGGCTACTGCTAGAGAAAACTTTCCGAGCTGCGGCGCCGGGACGAGCCCGACACCTTCAGTGGTGCATCCATGGGGACACTACTCGACAAAGAATAAAGACATCATCCGTTAAAAAATATTTTTAACATTATGTTTTCCATGTGATCCCACTGTTTCCCCTAGATATCTATATTGTGAATATAGGTATTTCTTGTGATATATATAACAATCACTCTGTGTAAGTACATTTGATTAAACCAACATTTTAAATTGTCCAATATTTGAAATTCTGTATACTCCAGAAGTTCTAGTTTCTATATTCAGTTGGTGCATTTCTTCTGTGATCTTTTAGAAAATTTTATATGAGAACTCAGACTATGTCTAGACTGCAGGCTTCTTTCGGAAGAAGCTTTTCCGGAAGAGATCTTCCAAAAAAACTTTTCTGAAAGAGAGTATCCACACTGCAAAAGCGCATCGAAAAAGCGATCTTCTTTTTCGAAAGATAGCGTCCACACTGAATGGACGTTATCTCACATTTAAGCTGTGATTACTATGGATGGAGTGGCCACCTCTTTCCTCTTCTTTCAAAAGAACCCCCTCTTTCCCGTCCACACACACCTTTTTCCAAAAGAGCTCTTTCAGAAAAAGGCTTCTTCCTCGTAGAATGAGGATTACCAATGTCGGAAAAACCCCTCTGTTCTTTCTATTTTCTTTTGGAAAAACACAATTGCAGTGTGGACATCATTGAAGTTTTTTTCAGAAAAACTGATTTTTTTTCTGAAAAAAATCTGTAGTGTAGACATACCCTCATGCTTGCCTTAACACCTCTTTTTAAATAAATGCTGTTTGATTCTGCTTCTTCTTGAAAAGACAGACCTCTTACCTTCTGTCTAAAATGTGCCAAATTGCCAGTAAGTGAACATGGCATCCACCAAATATGATAGATACTATCTTTTCCCAGAAATTCTGATATGACCCAAAACAAATTCTGGACATAAATATTTCACTTATTTGCAATATATAGATATTTTATATTCATGTACCTTGGAATAACTAATAAGTATTTTAATTATTAATTTGGACTGAAAAATTCCTGAACCTGAGCATAAAAGAAAGAAATATTTTTTTTCTTTGTTAATATTTTTGCTTATATCTATAGATGAAGATACAGAGCCCTGAAACAGAAAAAGCATTCCATTTTCACTTGCATTTAGAATTCTATTAGAGTGTTTGCTGAAATGTAATAGATTTCAAAAAAGCACACTGAGAATTAATTTTTTATAGTTTTTATTTACTTATTTATTTACTACAATTTACTCTCAATTCCTTGTAATTCTGTCTCAGAAGCTTAGAAATATAATTTTCTCCTTACTGATTCTGTTTTTTCTATTAAACAAACATTGATTTTTCCCTTGTGTTTTGAACAGAGATAAAATTATCTTGTATATTTTGTATTTATCACCAACAATTTCCTTTTAAATGGGACTACTGTAGCTTCTATAGTAATAACCCTTATTATTGTAGAAGATTGTAGAAGTCTTGAACACTTTCATTATATAGTCTTTTCCATACTACCTTTGGGCTACATTGCTAGTTTAGAGTCTGTCCTGAGTAAGGGGCAGTCTGCAGCTGTGCTACCCATGGAGTATAAGAAAGAATGGCCTAGTACTTACAATTCACTCTGTGGTTCCCTCATGTTCCAACTGAGATAGTTTCTACTGTGGAATAATCAGTGTTATAATGATCACAGATTACCTCCCCCTCTGTGCCAGCTCAGATCTGCTGCTCAGCACACTAGAGAGTGGAGCCAAGTACATGGCCCCCAGTCCTACCTGCTCAGTTTGCACTCACCTGTTAGGATGGGGAGGGAGAAAGCAATGTTTCCACTGCTCAGTTCTAGCTCTATGATATAATTGGATTATGATATAATGGATCTTATCTAGTCTCATCACCTCAATTGGGTCCTGCCATTTGGTTAAGCGCTTGCTTTCTGAACTCAGCTACAAGTACAGGACCCTGTCTACAGCATGAAACCTTCACTCTCCAGCTTATTCCTTATGCTGCTTTGCTTGGTTTTTGTTAGATGTGGACCATGCTCTCAAAGTCAAATGACAAATGGGAAATGTGTCTTGGGAAGTTCTAGTTGGGGTTTCCTGCAGAAAAGTGGGTGTGACGGGTTAAATCACAGAAATCACCTTGCAGTTGTCTCTCAGTGTGCTGATTATGCCACTGATGTCCATATTCTTGGGCTCCCCACCACCCTGGCCTGCTGTGCCAGAAGCTCTGGACTCTCCCAGCAAAGTTACAATGTTGGGGTGACATCCCCCCCTACAGAGCAACACAGATGCTGAACCATTTCACCTCCGGGAGAGCTCAGCACCAAAGAAACCAATCCCACAAAGGGACCAAACACCCAAATAAATTCGTCTAGTTCTGTGTAAAAGTTTTACTCAGTGAAAGCTCATAAGGTCGGGTTAGCCCTCTTTATCGATGAAAGAGAGATATGCACAGTAGTTGCTTTTGAAAACATATTAGAAGCTGTAAGATAACATTTTACTTCACTATGAAATGCTGGGCTAATTTCTAAATATCAGACATTTTTTAATCTGGTATCATATGAATTACACTATAAATTAAAAATGAATTTATACTTTTTAAAAACTCATGGATTGCACCTAGAAATCTTCTTACTAGCTAATAAAAGGGCAAATATCCATTTTAACATAAGAACAGCCATACTGGGTCAGACCAACAGTCCATCTAGCCCAGTATCCTGTCTGCTAACAGTGGCCCAGAGGGAGGGAACACAACAGGTAATCCTCACATGATCCCTCCCCTGTCACCCACCTCTAGAGAAACAGAGGCTAAGGACACCATTCCTATCCATCCTGGTTAATAGCCATTGATGGACCTAACCTCCATGAATCTATCTAGCTCTTTTTTGAACCCTGTTAAAGTCCTAGCCTTCACCACATCCTCTAGCAAGGAGTTCCACATGTTGACTGTGCACTGAGTGAAGAAAAACTTGCTTTTGTTTGTTTTAAACTTGCTGCCTATTAATTTCATTTGGTGACCCTAGTTCTTATATTGTGAGAATAAGTGAATAACTTTTCCTTATTCATCTTTCCACACCAGTCATGATTTTATAGAGTTCTATCATATCCTCCCTTAGTCTCCTCTTTTCTAAGCTGAAAAGTCCAAGTCTTCTTAATCTCTCTTCATATGCGACCCATTCCAAACCCCCATTCATTTTTTATGCCCTTTTCTGAACTTTTTCCAATGCCAATATAACTTTTTTGAGAACCACATCTGTACTCAGTATTCAAGATCTGGGCATATCATGGTTTTATATAGAGGCAATAAGATATTTTCTGTCTTATTCTCTATCCCTTTTTAAAATGATTCCTAACATTCTATTTGGTATTTTTTTTACTACCACTGCACACTGAGTGGATGTTTTCAGAGAACTATCCACAATCACTCCAAGATCTCTCTCTTGAGTAGTTGTAGCCAAATTAGTCCCCATCATATTGTATGTATAGTTGGGATTATTTTTTCCAATGTACATTACTTTACATTTATCAACATTAAATTTCATTTGCCATTTTGTTGCCCAATCATTTAGTTTGTTGAGATCTTTTTGAAGCTCTTCACAGTCTGCTTTGGTCTTAACTATCTAGAGCAGTTTGGTATCTGCAAATTTTGCCACCTCACTGTTTACCCTTTCTATAGATCATTTATAAATAAATTGAACAGGTCTGGTCTTAGGACAGACTTTTGGGGAACCCCACTAGTTACCTCTCTTCACTCTGAAAACTTACCATTTATTCCTGCCCTTTGTTTCCTGGTTTTTAACCAGTTATCAATCCATGAAAGGACCTTCCCTCTTATCCCATGACAACTTACTTTACTGAAAAGCCTTTGGTGAGGGACCTTGTCAAAGGCTTTCTGGACATCTAAGTACACTATATCTACTGGATCCTCCTTATCCACATGTTTGTTGACCCCCCTCAAAGAACTCTAGCAGATTAGTAAGGCATGATTTCCCTTTACAGAAACCATGTTGACTTTTCCCAAACAAATTATGTTCATCTATGAGTCTGACAATTTTATTCTTTACTATAATTTCAACTAATTTTCCTGGTACTGAAATTAGACTTACTGGTCTGTAATTGCCAGGATCGCCTCTAGAAGCCTTTTAAAATATTGGTGTCAAGTTAGCTATATTCCAGTCATTAGATATGGAAGCTGATTTAAAGGATCCTTTACAACTATTACAAACCACAGTTAATAGTTCTGCAATTTCACATTTGAATTCTTTCAGAACTCTTGGGTGAATGCCATCTGGTCCCGGTGACTTGTTACTGTTAAGTTGATCAATGTGTTCCAAAACCTCCTCTAATGACACCTCAATCTGGGACAATTCCTCAGATTTGTCACCTAAAAAAAATAGCTCAGGTTGGGGAATCTCCCCAATATCCTCAGCTGTGAAGACTGAAGCAGAGAATTCATTTAGTTTCTCTGCCATGACTTTATCATCTTTGAGTACTCCTTTAGCACCTCAATCGTCCAACGGCCCCACTGGTTGTTTAGCAGGCTTCCTGCTTCTGATGTACGTAAAAAACATTTTGCTATTACTTTTTGAGTTTTTGGATAGCCGTTCTTCAAACTCCTTTTTGGCTTTTCTTATTATATTTTTACACTTAATTTGACAAAGTTTATGCTCCTTTCTATTTTCCTCACTAGGATTTGACTTCCACTTGTTAAAAGATGTCTTTTTATCTCTCATTGCTTCTTTTACTTTTGCAGAACATTTATTCTTTTTATAATTAAGCCTTAAAGAAAAAAATAAGTGGAAGTGGGAAATTCAAATGGGGTGTATACTAATCAGCCAAAGGAACAGTTGAATCTCTTCAGGAATTCATTTTAAATGTAATGAAAGAATGACAGTCAAGCTGACAGGGACACTGTTTATGGTGTTCATTGAGATGGCCAAGGTCAGAAAGCTAGTGCATTGCCCAGCTAGTGCAAAACAGCACATGAAGTGTTCTAGTATGTAGGGCTGGCAAACATCAAATAGGATTTTCAATGGCCACTTGGGTAACATGTGATATATTATGCATATAGATATACATACACCACACACACACACGCACAGAGCCTGGACTTCTGCCACAGCCAAAGTGTTTCATGTTTGTTACTTTCATTTATCTTGTGCCAAAATAAAATAAGAAACAAAACAAAACTGCAGACGATCTCTTGAGAAGAGGGCAGGATCTGGTGGCCATGTAAGCACCACAGAGCTACCCATGAGCCCTTACTGGGTCACAAAGCTGTGGTTGTGCTCTCCTGCCCTTCTGTAGGAAAAAATGTCATCAGGATACCATCACATTCACTTCCAACATAAGCAATTATGCAAATTCATGGATTTAAAAACAACAAACTAATATGGAGCTCATGGACTCCAGGACATACATGACAACTGCCTGGTCTTACCTATGAGTTGCCATCTAACTGTTTTCATATATTTCCTCAACTGTCATATGTTTCTTGTGTATCTAGTTTTACCAAAGCCCCACCTATATGCCTCCATAGCAACTATGTCATAGAATTAGAAACAAATTTGTATTTGAATCAAGTCTCATATGCCTATAGAAATTTTCTGCCTTGAAAAATGGAGCAAACCATTTGTTATTGAAGCTTCCTCTTTTTACATATTTTATTAAGAGAAAATGATTTTTAGTAACTCTGACTATTATGATTTTCTGAATGATGCAACTTGTATCTCATTTACTTTCCTGTTTTTTTGTAAGCATAAAAAGAAATTTAAAAAATTGCCTCCTAGGATATACATTTTTGCAAGTGTCATTGGTTTAAAAAGTCTAGTTTTATGGTCAAGTATCACTATATTTGATATTCCATAAAGAAGTAAACAAAATAAACAGTTTTAAAATATTCTTTGTGGAAGATTACATTTCTACACACAAACACAGCAATATGTTATATTACATTTTTAAGCACCATGTTTACTTTTTGCTCAGTGTCTTTGCCAGCTGTGTCAATGTCGATTGTAATAGCTTGTGGATAAAAAAAAATTAAGATGAAATGTTTATTTAAAAAAAAATGCCAGGATCAATGCCAAAAAACACAACATGTGGGCTGCAGAAAGAGTGCTGGGAGCAATATTATTCATGTTAAAAACTGTTGTTTGATTTGCCTCCTTTTAAAACAATAATACTATAAATAGGAATCCAGTGGAATTATCAATTGTAAGTTTTATTTTAATGTGTAAAACATTCAGGATTTGGTGTTCAGAGCAGTTACAAAATATACAATAAAACTATTGCTTTATGTCTTGCCATTTCCCTTCTGCTCAAAACTGAAAGCTTATTTTAGAAAATAGACCTATATATTTGAATGTGCATAACATGGTAATCATATCAAATACTCTAAATAGGTTATTTTCTTTCTGTGTACAACATGCACTATTCTAATAAGCCAATGATTTAGCTCAATGAATAATTTTTATTATCAGGAAGCTTTGTTGTATAGTTAAATTGATGGTTGCATACAGCTAACTTTCTGAAAATCCTTCCCTACAAATTATTTTCTGACTGATACAAACATAGGGGTATGTTAATTTATTTTTTAAAAGAGATGTCAAGCTAGTGTCCCACAAGAATTCAACAGCTGTCCTTTATCTTAATTAAGAGAACATTAACATTTTAGCTTTTTTCTTTTTGCAGGAATTATCTGTGTAGCAGATAGAGGGAACACTTCCTAGTAAAACAGCTTAATTGTATAACAAAGCTAGAGAAGAAAAGTATTACAGAGATATTGTAATCTGCTTTTTATAGGATAAATTATACACAGTGATCACTGTTAATATCTTTACTGCCCTATATTTAGAATGGGACACAATGGAAATGTCTCTGTGGAGTAACTGTTGGTAATTGTTGACCTTTTTAATTGCAACCACACAGAGGGAGATAAAAATACACTGTGAAAATCACCCCTATGAAATGGTCTAGCACAAAGGCTATATACCTCTTAAGACATTGGTTTGGTCCACCTTCCACTGTATAGATTCAGAAAAGAATTGTGATTAGTTTCTAGTGACAATTCAAAGACATCAGAGCACACTTGAGTGGTTTATATGTGTCCATTTATAACACACACTTAATACTTACGCAAAATATATATTGCGATTTCTATAGACCAAGATTTTAAAAAGTAAATTTTGGGTGCACAATTTGAGACACCTTAAAAGGGCTTGATTTTTCAAAAAAATACCAATCATTTTAGAAAATCAGCCCCTTTAAAGTGAGCCTTAACTAAAAACACCCCAAATAACTACTGACTTTAAAAATTTTATCCACAATTTTAGCTACGTGACTGCTGTAAGTCTGCCTATGATGCTTATGCTCTCTGATTACATCACCCTCTTATTTTTGATATTTCCTCAACCATCACATTTCTTGTGATTAGTTAACACTAAACAGCCTGCTCTTTAAGGTTGACCAATTTCTATTGTTAATCTCACTCTCAAAAATGAGGTATTCAATGGAAAACAAGAGCAGGTGAAAAGAAGCAGAGCCAAGATAGAAAAAGGGGGGGGAGGGGGGGGGGGGGATGAAGGTAAGAGAGGAAGAATATCTGAAAAGAAAGAAGCTTCGGGGGTAGCCGAGTTAGTCTGTATAGATAAACTTAAAAAAACAACAAATGGTCTGGTAGCACTTTATAGTCTAACAAAACATATAGATGGGATCATAAGCTTTCATGGTCACAGGCCATTTCTTGAGATGACTGGAGTGGGAAGGGAATGCTTTCTCTGATGTCATCATTCCTACATATATGATTTTTTAACTGGGACCAGCTAGTATTTTTTATAATAATTAAACACACACAGATATATGTGATCCTTTGGTCCCTATCTGGGAACATTCCTATTGTCTACCCTTGGAATTTTGCTTGATTCAGTATTAAAGGTTTAGGGTAATATTTTGAGATCTACAACATCACTTGCAAAAGAATAAAAAAATGTGGCTAAAGTAACCCCCTTTCGTTTCCTGCTCAAAAATAAAAAAGATCTCATTTTACCTTCAGACTAAGCACAGAACTACTAAGCACTAACAAATAAAATGTGACAGAACTACTAATTACTAATTACTAACAACTAACAATGTGACAGCAAAAGCCATTATTTATGACCTGGAGGAATGAACCTGTTTTGAGGTGAAAAGGTGATCTGGCCTCCCTGAGAGTTCATCTCAGTGACCTTCCATGCTCAGAACTTTAAATTATGCCAAGTTAGTTGAATCACATGTACTGGTTTTGTGATTCAGTCTGGATAAATGAAATGGTTCCACTGAGAATGACAGTGAATGAATCAATTTTATTTCACTTAGTGGACAGTGAGTAAGGTTGGGATATAAGTACCACAAGACAAGAGATCATGGCTTTCATCAACTTAGCTATCCAGCTATCCCTGTTTTGGTTCCCCCTCCTCCCATGTTTACTTGAAACCATGCAAAAGTAATGCTAGGTGGGAGAATCCTAAGAGGGAATTTAACTGTCATGTCTATTCGGAGATGCATTTTTAATGCCAAATTGGAACCTGATGTTCAGTAATATTGTTTTTGACACTTGTGTTATAAAAGTAAAGATCCCTCCTTATTCAAGGTTGTCTATGACTCTTCTGCCACTTCTCTTGCTGTCATTGCATGCAGCCCAGCTGTTCCCTGCATTAAGCAGGACATTTGCCACAGCTGCTATTCAATGTAGAAAACTATCGGGCTCCAAGGAAATGTAGCAGAGAGCATCTTTCCTCCTCTTTACTGAAGTTTTTGGAGGGCAATACCTTATAATGTGCATAAAAGATAAAGGTGAGAAGTTCTGGGGCTTAGAAGCAGTGGACACAAATGAAATTTTTCTGGCTCTTGATCAAAGCAAAACAGAACTATTACTATCCGTTTATTTCTCCTCCTTCTAGAAAAAGATTCCTTATTGAGAAATATCTGCCAGGGCAGCTTCTGCTATATGTAGTTTGGAAAAAATTGTTTTTAAAAGCAAATAATGGAATATTGCTGGTTTGAAATGTGGCCTGCCTTGGGGTTACATTGTGTCCTTAATTAACAAAGAAGTAATCTATCTATATATTTTAGAAACTTGAATCTGTCTGTCTGTGAGTCTGTTCAAGAACTCCTCTCAAATGGTAAGAGCTAGGTCCACCAAATTTGATATGCAGCTTCCTCTTCTCTTAACTTAAAGCAAGGTCAGGGTTTGGTTGTTCCAGGAAAACCAGAAGTGCCAGGAATGGGACTGTTTTCCATAACATGGAAAGGGAAGGCCTGTTTAGAGGGATGCTATTCTCACAGTGGCCATTGAGGGCACTGAGCCCTCAAGGGAGCGCTATACTGCAAAATGACCACTGGGGCAGCTGTACCAGCCAGGGAGTGGCCAACTGCTGGGGCTCACCATTTTGCCTACCACCGACCACGTAAGTGGGGCTCCCCTGCCCAGTAAACAGCCCCAGCAGTCCCCCCACCCTGGGAGGGAGGAAGCCCCTGCTATCCCCCCAGCTCGAGGGGCCAGATGGGAGGGAGACAGCCCCCACCAACCTCCCAACCCCGAGACAGGGTTGGGAGATGGAGAAAGTCCCCACTAGCTCCCAGAGACAAGCCAGTGGGCAGGGTGCACAGTTCCCACTTCCTTGGGCTGCCACCCCGGGGAGAAGCCAGCAGCCACCTCCTGCCATAACCCCTCCATCCCAATCCTCTGTCCTGACCCCTTCCTCACCCCCTGCCCGGACTCCTGCACCCCACTCCATGCCCTGAGCCTCTCCTCACTCCAACCCTCACTCTTTCACTCCCCACATCCCAAGTCCAATGTCCTGAGCCCCTCCTCAACCCCCAGCCTGACTCCTGCACCTCCACACCCCAGGCCTCTTGCCCTGAGCCCCCCACATCCCCAAGGCCATGTCCTGAATCCTGCACCACCCCCCACCACCAGCCCCTGCCCTGAAGAATCCAAGAAATGCCAGGTAAGTCTTCTAGCAGAGAATAAGGCACACTCCTTTCCCTGCACTTGTTTGGCTCTCCCAGACCTTGAATTGTGATCTGCACAGAATAGACCAGGAGTAGGCAAATTCCAACCCGTGGGACAGATCCAATCTTCAGGGTTAGTCCATGGTGGGTTCCCACCTCCATGTTTACCTGCACCTCTGCAGGTATTGGAGGATTGCAGCTCTCGTTGGCCACCAATTGCTATTTGTGGCCAATGCTTGTGGTGGGAAGCGGAGTTCCGGCCTGTGACGCTTCCTGCTGCTTGCATTGGCCACGAACGGCAATTCACTGTCAACCATAGCTGTGATCCTCCACTCCCTGTGGAGGCGCAGGTAAATATAGCGCAGCGGCCTGCCAGGGACTAACCCTGGAGGCTGTTGTTTTTTTATTGCAAATAGAATAGACTCTGATCTCTGAATAAGTGGGGTCAGGGAAGGGTGTCAAAGAGGCAGAGCTTTGGCTCCAATCTCCCACTTGTTACTAAGAGTAGCTGACTATATATATGGGAAGTGTACATGGCATTCTTCCTGGATCCACAAGTAATTTACTTCCCTTGGAGAAAGAGGGGAAGCAGGGGAAATTCTGTGTGACAATTCTTTGCTATGGTTGGTGCTGGAATGGAGCAGCTACACACCATTTTTTACATGGTGCTAATTTTAGCTGCATGATGCATATATTTTTTTCCTGCTTCCTAGAACCTTGCAGAATTATGAGAATTTTCTCCGCTTCTAACTTCCCCCTATTAAGAGGTGAGGTAAAGAGCTGTACGCGGAAGCCATTTTCAGTACACAAGAACACATTTTATTGTTTCTATACACAACAGTGTATATTCTTGACCATCAATTTACACATATTCTATTAACTATTTATGTATAAGTACAGCTGGCTGGAAAATGGAATAACCATTTTGCAAGAAATACCAGTGTCAACATTTGTTTTCCTCTCAAATATGGGCAAAAGTCAAATTAAGCAAAATTTTCACAGAACAAAAATGGCAGAATTTTTCTTAAATTGAAACAATTTTTTGCTCCATTTTGAAATGCCACTTTAGAAAATATTTTGTTGAAATGGGCATTTTCCTGCAGGAAAGATGGATTTGGACAAAATCACATCTGATGACAATTTTGTGTTGTTTTTCTTTAACCAGCTCAAAAGATAATGACATGATAACCTTTGAACTTCCCTCCTTAGAAAGTCTCATTGTAAAACACTTTTTCTCTGAATAAGGAGTAATCAATGCAACTTCACCAGAAAGGGTCAGCCCTGCACCCTTTAGAATCTATTGGGCATTAAAGAGTGACACAAGGGATTTCTATATAAATTGCCTATTGTTTTCTCTTCCTCTGACCTCAGTTTATGTGTCTATGCTAGTGAGCTCTTTGGAGCAGGATTGGTCCTTGTAGGAAATCACCTGGCACACAGTGAGTGCAACGGCAAATAAATAATAAGAATCTGCTATATGTTTGTGAGAGTTTGTCTGTTTGTTCAAGAACTCCTCCTAAATGGTAAGAGCTAGGATGACCAAATTTGGTATGCAGCTTCCTCTTATCATAACTTAACACAAGGTAAGGGTTTGGTTGGGTCAGGAAAATGGGATGCGTCCGGAATGGGATTTCTTCTTATAAAAATATACAGAAAACAGACAAGTATCAGCGGGGTAGCAGCATTAGTCTGAATCTGTATAAACAACAAGAAGTCCTGTGGCACCTTATAGACTAACAGATTTATTGGAGCATAAGCTTTCGTGGGCAAAGACCCACTTGCATCTGACAAAGTGGGTCTTTGCCCACAAAAGCTTATGCTCCAATAAATCTGTTAGTCTATAAGGTGCCACGGGACTTCTTGTTGTTTATACAGAAAACAGACAGAATCACTAGGCACGTGTAAGGGGCTGGCTGGAGGTGCCCCCCCCTTCTGGGACTGCCCAAGCCCTGAGCCTCCCATTCCCAAGCACCTTTTAGGGAAGGCAGGGGAGCTGAAGCTCCTCTCATTCATAGGGGTACATTGCTGGCTGTTTCCCTTTTTCAGGGAGTGAAGGGAAAGTGCATAATTTGCTGCATTCCTCACTCTGGCTAAGGAGCACAGGAGGCAGACAAACCTGGACCTGCCCCAGCCTGGGGGAATGCGCAACCCTCCCCTGGCTGTGCCTTCTGGAGCTGCAGCAGCCAGGGAGAAGCATTTCTCACGTGGCCTCAAGCTGCTGCAGTGAGTAGTCCTCCATTCACGGAATAGCCTGCATACTGAACCCCTCATCTCCAGCCTACCCCAGGAAAAAAAAAATTATTTTCCTAAAAACAAAATTAAGTTAAGGACCCAAGCAATGCTGGGTAAATCTTCTGGTAATGAATAATTCTGCTGCCTGAATTAACTGTTCTGCTTTTGTACCGGAACAGAACCAGCGGACCTGCTAATAAAGAGTACGTTTAAGGAGTCAGAGGAACCCCACCAATTTGTGCATGTTATGACTGAAGCATCCATCCTAACATCTACCATCCATATCAACCACTTCATTACCCAAAGGGAATGACCATTTTTGTATGGCATACCAAAAGCAATGTCATACCTTTTGTTGTTTGTAGCCACTGCCGCCCAAACAATATCCCTTGATTCCAACATGTTTCACCTAATATCGTTATTGCTTCTGCACTGATAGAGACGTTAACAGAAGGCACTCATGTTGACCTCTGTTCGATAGAAAATACAGAGAGCAGCCAGCCTGCTGGCTGAACATACTGATGTGCTATCTCCGAGTGCGTTGACCTTCTGTTCTGTGCCGCCACTTTTAGTCCCCATCTGGGACTGAGTGCTGCAAAGTGATCAGGAATGATACTCTGCCATGGTTGCCATGTAATCTACTGCCACTCCAAACATGTTCATTACACAGGGTGTCACTTTTATTATCAGGTGCTGTAGACACACGTGCATGTGGTGGTGATTATTATGGATAAGAAGAAACATAGGAGGAAATGCATGATATTTTGCTGAAGAATCTGGGGTGGGAAAGAATAAAGGGATAGATCTCTGGTACTCGTTCCCCCCCCTTCCCACAATTTCATCTCACACTTGTGGATTGCTGCATATTCTCCGTACTAGCTACTGTGCATAGGTGCAGAAGAGCGGATTTCTCTCAGTAAAAATTGTATTGTTAATACAAGTGCAATTTTGTGTGGTCAAACTTAACTCTGCATTCTCCTGAGTTGAGCATGATCTTGGCAATACTTTCTGGTACTGAGGTGACCACATTCTAAATGATTAAAATTATTAGCATCTGCCACTGCAAAGCTAACCTATATTTATTGATTGCATACATATGGGCACACAGTAATAGTAAGAACATTTAACCACACCTTCTAAATATATGTTTACCCTTCAGTGTAGCAAATGTGCTTAACCATTACATGTACAATTTGATATATACTTTTAGTTACTAAGTGCATTTACACAAAATACATTAAAAAGACCCACAGATTTATTTTATGAGCACTTTCTGCTGCAGCTGGGAGAAATAAACCCAGGACACTACATTTATTCCATGGATAATTTTTTATGGATACTACAGGTTGGACCTCCCTTATCAGGCACCCCTGGGACATGACCCATCCCAAAGGAGGGAATTTGCCAGATCAGGGGAGGTCCCCTGCCACCAGCCTTCAAGAAAACTCCCTCTCCTTATGGCTGGCTCCGCTCCAGCCCTACAGCCACTGGGCTCCAGGCTGCAGGGCTTGGACTGGGGCTCTGGCCTGCTGGGGCTCCCCAGAGATGGCGCTTCCCAGCTGCCACAACCCTGCTTCTCCCTTGCCCAATTGGGAATCTCCGGAGACAGGGCCTGTTAGCTGCCCCACTTTTGCTGCACTCCACCAGGGATGTTGGACCATGGATGTTACCGGACCAGAGTCTCCCAGATTTCAGAGGTTCAACCTGTATTTTATTTCAAGGTCTGTTTTTACAGGCAGAATGAATTAATTTTTAATCTATCATGAAATGTGATAAATAATGCTTACTGGACAAAAAGGTTTAGGAAACAATACTTCAGAAAGTTCTGTATTATTTCTTCAGGCTTCTAAAATAAGCTCTTGGATATAATTGCTTAAAGCTGACTTCAAAAGGTTCTCTTTTAATGCAACACAAGGTGGCTGCTGGCAAATACATAACTCTCACCATCTTAATTATCTGTTTCTTGTAATCTGTTCTGCAAGACTTATATGGTATGGTAAGCCAGATTTTATGCTTAACTTGACATACCTTGGAAACAGGGTAATAATTATAGAAATGGTTGAAGCTTGCGTGGTGGTTTGTTTGTTTAAGTCAAGTACACCCACAGTGTTTCTCTTTTCCAAGTTCAATTATTAACTCCACTTAAAACCCAATCCCCATGTGTGTGTTGACAAAAATCACTTGAAACATAAAATGATTTAATAGCAATACTTGGCATACATTTTTTGGCAACATGAACTGAAGGGCACATGAAATGCAGTTGAAAGGCTTACTTCCCAGTCCACACACCAGTTTTATCAAAATCCAAATGCTAATGTTCCTTTATTGTGGCAAAATCAAAACTTACTGGTAGTTACAGAAGTGGTTGGATTACTTTGTCAAGGTGAAAGCAGTTTCGATCTATGTAATTTGTTCTGCATGCTGAGATATTATTCATTGTTTGCAGTAAAAAAGTATAACAAGATTCTTTGTTACATTGCTATACCTATAAAATATATTGATATAATGTTTCAAAAATCCTAAAACTGATCTTCTGAATGCACCTTTTCATTCAGAGGTAAAACAAAAAGATTATTTGTTTACTCCTCATATTTATTTGGTAGCTTTTTCTCTCAACACAGGTTTAACTATGGAAGATATTTTCCAATCTTGTTGGTTTATTCCAGCTTTTTCTGGTCATACAAAAATCAAAGTTCTTTAACTTTTTTACTGACTTTATTCTAGTAGTACATATTAAATTAATCAGAAAAATTAGAGGAAAACAAATTTTCTTCAGATCATAAGCAGGATCCTAGAATGGCTCCCTTATTTATTTGTCTTGATGGAAACTTGTTTATGCAAGTCAGGATTTCTTGGAGTGTCTTGTTTACTACCAATGCATGTGATGACAAAAGGTAAGATATTTGAACTTTTAAATTTTTTTATATAAAAATTGAGTTCATTGGGTCTTTTAAATTATTGAACTTTCATAGCAGCAAATGCTAAAAGGGACTAAACACTTATTCTTGGCCACAAATTAAGAATACTTGCGCAAGAAATTAAGGTGCCTGTCTACACTGGCCCTCTTGCGCAAGTATTCTTGCGCAAGAGGGCTTATCCCTGAGCAGGAGTGTCAAAGTATTTGCGCAAGAAGCACTGATTTCTTACAGTAGAACGTCAGTGCTCTTGCGCAAATTCAAGCGGCCAGTGTAGACAGGCGGCAAGTTTTTGCGCAAAAGCGGCTGCTTTTGCGCAAAATCTTGCCAGTCTAGACGCACCCTATTAGTATAGTTTTTCCATAGAATTTCCTTTATGTAAAAAATAGGAACAATTTAAAAAAGTGGTGGCTGTATGTTGGAATGAACAAATCTGTGTACTCTTGTGAACATGCTATTCTCTGACTGAAAAAGCAATACTTATGGATTAATCTTTGTGCAGTTATAATTGAATGGGAATATTCATACCAGTGACATAGCTGCATAGGTTGTTGTTATATATGGAATCTGTGGGTTCTATGCTGTCCTCAAATTTGCTTGTGCAAATGCCCATTGACTGTGATGTGAATTGCATTAGTAGAATATCTGAGTGCAGAATTGTGCCCTTTTGTGTTTGCAACGTGTGGGTGAATCTACAGAACTATGTTTTACTAGGTGTCTGGTGACATATATGGTAGATAGACTTTAGCATGAGGAGAGGGATGTATATATAAAACATACCAAATTCTGCATAGGCTTAAACCCTTTGTAAACTCAATGAGCAATATTATGCTCCTACTCCAGTGCAAATCCAGAGTAATTCTGTTAACTCAGTGTAACAGCAAAATTCACAATATAAAGTTTAGTCAGATCTCAAGGATGTATAGATTTGAATAGAAATTGGTGGAGTAACTTCTGTGCGCCCTTTCTGTGTGTGATGGTCTGATATATGTCTGAATGTAAACTGATGAGAGGAAGCTGTGTGTATGGGAATCAGTTTGCAGTTGGCAAGGTAAATGTATCATCTCAGCATCATTATTAGATATTGGCTGCCTAGAGGAACTCAGTATTAACATAGTTACATGTGGACTTTATGTTCTTGTGGTATCACAAAAATCCTTGTGAGCAAGCTCCCAGAACTTGTGCAGGATTTGGGGGGATTTTATACTGCACACGATGAATAGAAACAAATTTTCTATTATCATTAACTTAGTTAATTTTACTTTGCATGACATAACTAGCATGTGCTCACAGTTCAGCATATTATAAATGTAGGCAAATCAGAGTATTAAATTGTAGCTTTTTGTGATACAGTAAGACACAAATGTAAATTGTAGCCTTTAAGTGCTATTGCAGTGTAAGTAATAGTAACATGAAATTGTGAAGTTCAGCTATTTTTAATAATTCATTCCCAACAATGCCAACATATTTTTTTAAAAAAGCTTATTTTGATCCCATTTTGATAAAAAAAAAGTCTACATAGATTTTTCTTCAAACATAACACAATTAGCCAATATCATGAAACAGTTCAATTCAAAAGTTGAATTTGGTGGAAAGTTATAAATTAATAATATAGGCATGTCAAATAGGATATTAGTTTTCACTTTACTAGCTGCATTCCCTAATCAGATCTGGCTTTTCTGTACCACTCAGTGAACAAAAGTGCTGGAAACAGAGCAAAAACTGTCAACTAAAAATCCCCTAATAGGGTTGCCAGGTGTCTGGTATTGTACCGGACAGTCCGGTATTTGTGCTCTCGGTCCGGTAAAAAAAATCAGAAAATACCGGACATGTGCAATGTCCGGCATTTTCTGATTTTTCCGGCTGCGCACCGGACGGAAGCCTGGCGTGGGCGGGGGAGCTGCTGGGAGACCCAGCTGGGAGGCAGGGCCGCGATTGCTGCCAGGAGCCCTCAATTGGTTGAGTGTGAGGAGGAGGGGAAGCCTCCTCCTCGCTCGTGCGTCGGCGGGAGACTGCGCGGGACAGGCAGCAAGTGCCCAGGTCAGTCCTGCTCCCCGCCGGCCAATTTGCTTGCCCTCCCCCTTCCCGGCCGGCCGATTCTCCCCCACTTCCCCTCCTGATCTTCCCCGGCCAGCCCCCCTGCACCGCCCCCCAGCTCTGCTTCCCGCCGGCCCGTTCCTCTTCTTGATCTCCCCGGCCAGCGCCGCTGCACCTCTCCGCCCCGCCAGCTCTGCTTCCCACTCCCCCTTCCTCCTGGCCCCCACTGCACTCCCCGTCAGCTGTGCTTCCCTCCCCCTTCCTCCCGGCCAGCGCCACTGCACCCTCCTGCCAGCTCTGCTTCCCGCTCCCCCTTCCTCCCGCCCCCGCTGCACACCCCTCCCGCCAGCTGTGCTTCCCGCCCCTTACTCCCGGCCAGGCCCGCCCCTTCCGGCCGGTTCCCGCTCCCAATATCCCGCGGCCAGCCCGTTCCACCCGACCCCCCATGACCAGCCCTGCTTCCCGTTGGCCCCCTCATCTCCCCATGAAGCGTGTTCGGGGTTTTTTTGTTTTTTTGGTTTTTTAAATGATTACCTGATAACCGCTAGCAGTGATCCAGGTTCCCCCCTTTTTTTTTCCTTCAACAAAATTTTTTCCCAATTTTTTTTGGGGGGTGGGGGGTTGGTATTTTTCTTTCAGCCTTCTAGCAACCCTATGGCTGTGTCTATACTGGCGCGATCTTGCGCCAGAGCTATGCAAATGAGGCTCAGCGTGGAATATCGCCGAGCCTCATTTGCATAACTGAGCCGCGCCATTTTTGCGGAAGAGGCTCTTGCGCAAGATGGAGCTGTCTACACTGCCTTCTTGCACAAGAAAAACCCTCTTGCGCAAAGCCATTATGCTGATTATTTTCAGGCATAACGGCTGCGCAAGAGGTTTTTCTGCGCAAGAAGGGCAGTGTAGACAGCTCCGCCTTGCGCAAGAGCCTCTTCCGCAAAAATGGCGGCTCATTAGTTATGCAAATGAGGCTCAGCGATATTCCACGCTGAGCCTCATTTGCATAGCTCTGGTGCAAGATCGCGCCAGTATAGACACAGCCCCTATGTGTAACTCATTGTGGGTACAAGTATTCCACTACCATTTCCAAAACTGCCATCCCCACTCTTTCAGCAGATGGAGCATATGAGATTGTACAAATGGTTGGGAAATGGCATATGGTCTACTAAGGAACCTAAATCAGTGAGGGAATTTACAGATCTCTGGCAGCATCTTTCACTAGCATCCATGATGTCTTTTGCGCAAATGCATCCATGCCAGTCTAGACGATCTTTTGCGCAAATACTTTTAACGGAAAAACTTTTCCGTTAAAAGTATTTGCGCTAAATCATGCCAGTCTAGATGCAGCCATAAAGTGTTAGTGTTGTATAGTTAAATTAAAAAAATACAAGAGTCAGGAAGTGCAGTTAAAGATAAATGATCAATCTTAACTATTGGCTATATGAATTGCAATTCAGTATCATACATTTATGTTGGTGTAAAGACATCAATGGCATTTCTTTGGAGTTACACTAGTATGTACAACTGAAAGCAGAATCTGGCTCAGAGTCTTTAATTACTAGATCACATAATGCTTCTTGAATAACCGAAATTTTTTGCATTAGATACATATATCCTTTATCACCCCAGACATGGAGTTTCCACTGTTGTTAGTTTGTCGTAATATTCAAATGTGCAATAGTTTTCATGCTGACAGGATATACTTTTGGTTAAACTTGTGTAAGTCTCTTGGGGTTTAGAGAGCATGGCCATTTTAACATCTTGTCCTGAGCCAGAAAGAGGAAGTGTTAGTTGTTCAAGGGGAGTGGGGAGAAGGAGAGTGACAGGGTGTGTGTGTCTGTAGCTCCAGACAAGAGGGCTACAGTGAGCAGGCCATCATGTGGTGAAGCAGCTGACAATGAGTCTGAAGCCTGCAGCGTGTATTGATTTAAATCAAGGTGATTTAAATCAGGTTTCCCACTGATGCTTCTTCACATATTTCTTAGCCCTGGTGCAAATTTGATCACTAAAATTTGTTATTTATAGCTTAGTACAGCATTTTACAACATGTAAGAGGGTATATTTTGTGCAATTTTGGGGGGTAACAATTTTTATTAACTTAGGGAATAGTACATAATACTAATTACCTGTATCAAGCTGCAGGTGCAATAGGAATTTTGAGAACTAAATTATACACGCAAATGCAATAGCACTTATTTTATTAAATTAAATCTTAAATGTTACATAAATGTTTCACATTTGCAACTGGAAGAGTTTCCTGAGTTGTCAGCTGAGGGCTGTTTTTAAATTCTTATTTTTTAAAATTTTAAAATGTTATTAATTTTAACAGACAAGTCCCCAGAACACTAACTGTATGGTGTCCTTAAAACTTTTACAACTAGCTCTCATCTTGTCCACTCCCACTGTCATTTGGATGCAGATCTGATTCAAGTTACCAAAAAAGCTAAGACTTGACTGTGCTTAGAGTATTCTTAATTTTGGAATAAGCCCCATTGAAAACAAGGATGAGGTTCATTTGGGAAAGCTGAGGTATGTTGAAGTAAAATAAGGAATAGACTTATGCCATCACCATTATGATCTGTGACCATAATGTTCTAAAGTAAGAGGCATGTATTATGTAATATAAAATAATAAAATAATATTCAGTGAAATTGGCAACTCTAGATTTCTCTTACTGCAGCTTTCTGTACTGTATACTTCGGTGATAGATTCTAAACCTAGTTAATTAGTTAAACAGTCCATAAGGATTAGCTAAGATAAACTTTTTTTTTCTAGCAACACCCAACAAGGCAACCAGCATGGGAATTTTCTTAAGTCACACTTAATACTAATAGGAAGAAAGAGAGTCTTGAAGAATGATATATTACAATGTTGATCACATTGTTCTTCAGACATATTCATGTCATTCTCTCCCATTAAGCAGTTTTCCTTATGATGTTTCATTCTTGCAGCTAGAACCTGCATCGTCTTCTTTCACTGCTTACATTTGACATGTTTTCCATTTTTATCCAGGGAACAAACTGCATCAAAATATTCCCACGTGTGTGTTCTGAATATTGTCTTTCCCTTTTCTTTCCTGCCCATTCCAATGTTCCTTTCTATGCTGCCCCCATCCTTTCCTGCATATTGTCTCTCCGTCTGTAGATGAGAGAGACAAACTGTGCTGTGCTTGGCCCATGTTCACCACCACATAAGCACAGAACAAAAACAAATTGAAGACTAATAACTTTCAAGAAGCAAGAGCTGGTTGTTAAGCTTGACAAAGTAGAGACATTTTATGAGTTTTATGAGTTTCAGAGGGGTAGCTGTGTTAGTCTGTGTTAGTCTGTAATAAGAAAAACTTAAAAAACAATGAATAGTCCTGCAGCACCTTAGGGACTAACAAAATTGTAGAAGGTATCATGAGCTTTCATGGGCATAACCCACTTCTTCACCTGAAAGCTCATGATACCATCTACATTTTTTGTTAGTACCTAGGGTGCTGCAGGACTATTTGTTGTTTTTTAAGTTAATTTTTATGAGACTGTCAGTGCAAGTGTAGCATGTTTATGATAAGATTTAATTGTAACTTATTTTTAAATGAAAAATTTAGTATTTTATTGATGAGTTAAAAAATAAAAAACACTGTAAATAAAAAAATCCAATTTTTAAATTTATTTTAAATTATTGATTTTTATCTACCCCAGAAGCCAGGGAGGGCCAAACCAGTGAACCAGAGACACCAGGGACAGGAGTTAGGAGGAGCACCATGTCAGCGAACAATCACCCAAGGAGGACAAACTGGAGCTGGACCGAGTATCATTGTTGGCCACAGCTGTATGGGGCTTGTGACCTTGCATTGGGAATGAGAGAGACTATAGCTAGCCAAGTGGGGAGATTGTCGCTCTGTGCTGGTTTGCATTGAATGACAAAAAAGAGGGAATCAGAAGGATTTGTTGGGGAAAATTTCCTGGCACCAAAGATGACACTGGTATACAATTTTTTAGAAGTCGTCTGCTTCAGAGATAAAATGTGCTATTTATTATGTATTTTGATGTGCTGAATTCAAATATGACAATTAAAACAACTGATTGGCTACTGTTTCCAAGATATTTAAGTTTTTACATTTTACGTCTATGTATATTGTGTAGATAGTAGAGTTTTAATCATAAATTGTAAACCTAGGTCTTTTCATGTGTTTATGGCTGCTTTACATGATAATATTTCACCTGTCCTGTTTATGTAACACTTTAAAAATCAGCAAAAGGGTTATATAAATAAAATTTATTATGAAACAAAAGGCAAAAAACTAGTTTAGTCCTATTCAGTGTCTACTCGGCGCTTCTTAGCTTGTCTCTTGTATTCATTAAATGGAGCATCTCTTGTCACTGTCCAGCAATAGTCTGCAAGCATTGATGGGCTCCATTTGCCCTGATAGTGTTTCTCTATTGTTGCAATGTCCTGGTGAAATCGCTCGCCGTGCTAGTCGCTCACTGCTCCGCAGTTTGGTGGAAAAAAATCTAGATGAGAGTGCAAAAAATGGATCTTTAGTGACATGTTGCAACCAAGGCTTTTGTATGCCTTGAGGAGGTTTTCCACCAACAACCTGTAGTTGTCTGCCTTGTTGTTTCTGAGAATTTATTGCCACTAACTGGAAGGCTTTTCATGCCGTCTTTCCTTGCCACGCAGTGCATGGTCAAATGCATCATCTCAAGAAGTTCACGAATCTGAGGACCAACAAAGACACCTTCCTTTATCTTAGCTTCACTTAACCTTGGAAATTTTCCACGGAGGTACTTGAAAGCTGCTTGTGTTTTGTCCATGGCCTTGACAAAGTTCTTCATCAGACCCAGCTTGATGTGTAAGGGTGGTAACAAAATCTTCCTTGATTCAACAAGTGGTGGATGCTGAACACTTTTCCTCCCAGGCTCCAATGACTGTCGGAGTGGCCAATCTATCTTGATGTAGTGGGAATCTCTTGCACGACTATCCCATTCACAGAGAAAACAGCAGTACTTTGTGTATCCAGTCTGCAGACCAAGCAAGAGAGCAACAACCTTCAAATCGCCACAAAGCTGCCACTGATGTTGGTCATAGTTTATGCACCTCAAAAGTTGTTTCATGTTGTCATAGGTTTCCTTTATATGGACTGCATGACCAACTGGAATTGATGGCAAAACATTGCCATTATGCAGCAAAACAGCTTTAAGACTCGTCTTCGATGAATCAATGAACAGTCTCCACTCATCTGGATCGTGAACGATGTTGAGGGCTGCCATCACACCATCGATGTTGTTGCAGGCTACAAGATCACCTTCCATGAAGAAGAATGGGACAAGATCCTTTGACGGTCACGGAACATGGAAACCCTAACATCACCTGCCAGGAGATTCCACTGCTGTAGTCTGGAGCCCAACAGCTCTGCCTTACTCTTGGGTAGTTCCAAATCCCTGACAAGGTCATTCAGTTCACCTTGTGTTATGAGGTGTGGTTCAGAGGAGGAGGATGGGAGAAAATGTGGGTCCTGTGACATTGATGGTTCAGGACCAGAAGTTTCATCCTCTTCCTCTTCCTCGCCTGACTCAAGTGAGAATGATTCTGGTGCATCAGGAACCGGCAGTCCTTCTCCGTGGGGTACTGGGCGTATAGCTGATGGAATGTTTGGATAATGCATAGTCCACTTTTTCTTCTTTGACACACCTTTCCCAACTGGAGGCACCATGCAGAAGTAACAATTGCTGGTATGATCTGTTGGCTCTCTCCAAATCATTGGCACTGCAAAAGGCATAGATTTCCTTTTCCTGTTCAACCACTGGCGAAGATTTGTTGCACAAGTGTTGCAGCATATGTGTGGGGCCCACCTCTTGTCCTGATCTCCAATTTGCAGCCAAAATAAAGGTGATAGGCTTTCTTAACCATAGTGGTTATACTGCGCTTTGTGATGCAAAAGTCACTTCACCACAAACATAGCAGAAGTTATCTGCACTGTTCACACAAGTACGAGGCATCTCTGCTCACTTTGGCTAAACAGAAATGTGTCCTTTGCAAAATCAAACACTGACAAATAAGAGAGCACGACACTGTATGATTTCTAGAGCTGATATAGGGCAATTTGTTCAGCAGAGTGATGTAAGCTTCGTTATGATTGCATCATCCATGACTTCTAGGAATAACATGATGCAATTCATATCATGTATGACGCAATACCAGCTTCAGATTGCATCATTCATTGTTTTGCCTAAAAGCAAGTACTGTCCAAACCCAGTCATAGATTTATTCATAGATCCAGTCAAAGATGTATTTTAGTCATTTCTGGTTTAAATTGAGATCCCTTCCCTTTATAACTCACTTATCCTCCGCCATTCCCAAGTCAAGGGTTGTATATACTGACCCAATAGCATATCTTGAAAACTAGAGCCAATCAACAATTTTAAGCATCATTTTCGTTCTCAGTGACCCAGAATTAGTAAAGTTTGACTACATTTATTTCAGAAGCATTTTGGCTGTAGAGCAGTGTGACTTGAAACATCCAAGATTCACTGCTGGATGGAACTCTGCCCCAGACTCCTGAACCTGCATGTAGATGCACTACTCAGCATCTGCCCTTTCTTATTTTGGGATCACTGGAGCTGTGGATGTAATCCTGTCTTACCACTCCTCCTACCTTTATCCCTGTTGTTTTTCTCCATGTATCCCTCTGCAAATAAATATTTCCCTTTCCTATATTCATTTTACAATTCAAGTTTGCATGTGTTTACTCTGTGGGGTTTGGAACAGGTGCCCCTGAGACAAAGGGAGCGTCTCTGCTGCATTCCTGCATGCACCTTTTCTTGGCTGGTACTGCGTGCTGAGTGAATTCCACCTTGGTCACGAGGGAGATAGTTACACTTTGAAGTGCTAGAAAATTCTGCTTAATATATCAAACATTCTCTTCCCCATAAAAGGTCTTTTTCTATATTTACCTATGTTGGTTTTGCACCTATACACCACTACATTTTTGTTTGTTTGTTTTGCATCTGTATGAATAGGATAGGCTTATGGTATTTATTTTCAAACTGCTTCTTACAAGAGTCCTTCTATGCTGTTTAATTCAGAGTTCATATTTTCCATTTCAGTTTTGTTTTTACCAAAACTTGTCTCTTACACTGGTATTTCTTTTTTCATGTACGTTGGAAATTATATTAATAAACATTTGAAGTATGACTTTCATACAAAATGGGCTATGTTAAAATCTTGTATTTTACACTTGTCTTTAGATAACTATGTAATATGAAGGACTTGTTATACACTGTTAAAAATGATATGTAATTTTGCATTTCACCTGAAACTGAACTTTTCTCATAAGTTTTTAAATAAATTCTTTTTATATGTCGAAGAGCTAAGTACCTTGTGGTACTACTGGACATTTACATTAACAGATCATAAAACTATAATATAGTTTTCTAAAGATTTTGCATTGTTATGCAAGTATGACCCCTTGTGCTAATTTGTTAGTCTTTTTCGTCTAGTGTTTACATTTAAGCTTGTTCTCAATTCCAATTGAAGTCAATGTTCAAAGTTAAGTATGTGCTTTCAGAGCATTTCTGATTTGGGATCCTGTTCCACATAGTTTATCTGTAGCACATTTGGTAGTCTGTTTTCCTGTTTACTCATTAATATAAACACATTGTGTCTCTTACTTTACACTATATATATGTGCTAAAACATTTTTTGCATGTGCACACATTTTAAAAACATGACCCATAGCATACTTAACACTGTACTTGAAAATGCATTAATCATAAATCTGATCGTATTATTTGGGAAATACTACGTGTTGTGTACTTATAATACATACTTTAGTGCTGCATTTCCCAAACTGTGGGTCCCCAGAAGAGTCATTATGATAGAGTACTATTGGGGTTGTGAGACATCAAGCCAGCAGTAAGTGTGGCGGGAAGGGAGGGGAAGGAGCAGGATAGGGAGGTAGGGGCTCTAGAGGGAGGATGGCCAGCACCCAGGCCCGGTACTGTTTGCTAGGGCATCCTTCTAGAATCTATATCAGCTCCCTTTGATGCAACAGGAAGTCTCAAGCAGCAGTAAGGAGTCTCGAGGGTGGGGAGTAGAGTGCGGAGGGCTGGGGAAAGCAGGGGGTAAGGGCATTATGTAGGTAGGGCAGGAGAAATCAGGGAGTCTATTTGTGGTCCCATCCCAAATATAGATGCATGCAGCTGTCTGCAGAGAGGATAGTCCCTGCTGCCAATAGCAGAATCCAAGGGCTGGTGGTGCTAACTTGAGTCCTTTAGCCTTACAGTAAGCTGCAGTGCACAGTGGGAGAAAGTTTGGAGGGCAGGGGAACCTGTGATGCTGTCACTGCCAGGGCATGGGTGTCAAGCCCATACTCTTCTGCTTACTATGACCTGCAATGGCAACTCCCTCCTGCAAGGCAGCAAAGGGATGAGGAGAACAGGGCTGACTCCGAAAGGGAGGTGGTGAGCAGGGCTGAAAAATTTGCTGTCACATGAAATACCAAAATTGAGGGTCATGTTAACCAAGGTGAGCCTAAAGAGGGTCTTGGCCTGAAAATTTGAGAACCGCTGCTTTAGTGCATATACCCATACAAACAATGTTAGCACTATTAACATTACTTTAACTCTCTATTTTTTACTTCGTGCTTAACTGTGCACCCTCAATATTGGATTAATATAGTTTTTGCACAGAATATTCATTAAAAGATATGGGCATAAATGGCTCTCTTCTTCATGAGAAAAAATAGACTTCACTATCAGAAGATAACTTATTACATGAAGTCATAATCCTCTATTGAGACATCATACAATGACATTGGTAACATTAGCATGCAATATTTATTATAAATAAAAGAGCCTATTGAGGCTTCCAACTCATTACAAGGAGGTCTGGATGGATGACTTCATTGTCTGAACACAGAGGAGTTATGAAGGGGATAAAAGATTTATTTATGCACAAATATGTTCTCATTAGGAATTCTCTGCAACAACGTAACATATACTTGAAGGGCCATTACTCTACTTTTTAACTATTTGCTATTTACATTTCCACATGCTCATTTACTAGGAAAAAAGTGAAGAAGAATAAAAAAATAGTAAAATAACACCAAGTCTGTTAACTACTGTATTGCAGTGCACCAACATTGAGATTATTGAATTTGCAGGTATTTTTGAAGACTCAGAAATATCCACTGTTCCATTAAGGTATGCCTTGGTGCGGAATAAAGCCTCACACAGTCTTCTACATATACCATTTGCGGCGTATATTAATGAAGCACATTTTTAGATTTCTTAGTGCTATATTCTACATTTTATTGGTCCTAAATAGGATTTTTGATATTTTATCCAACATATCCTTTCGCTACAAAAAGTAGTTTACAGTTCACAGACAACTGGAATGTGTAAAAGCCACCAAGAGCAATCTCTTGTGATCCAGTGTCAGATCTCTCACTGTCTTACTGACATCTAACTGTCCTCCCTATATGAACATCCCTCTGCCCCCACACACACAACCTTTGTTCTCCATCAGAGCTGACAACATACCCCTCCTCTCTGAGACCAGATCTCATCATCAGGGACTCATATTTTACTATTCCTTCAGCAGAAAAGCCAACAAATAATGATCACTAACAAGAACTAAACCATGTTTATGAATATATTTAGCTCAATAATAATGGCTCTTATTATTATCAATCTTGTCCCTTTAGGATCTGAATCTGTTTTGTAATATTAAATTTAGTTTCTATGCTCTTTGAGACGAAGTGTTTCTTAACTAGTTTATTGAGATTCCTAAGATGTTTCTTAGCATTTCAAAAGAAAAGGAAAGAATGAAAGAAAGAAAGATTGTGGCTCTACAAGATCAATAAAGTATATGTATTCTGGAAAATATGGCCGAGTACACATATTTTCCAAGCACTCACTTAAGGCCTCCTATATTTTTTTCATCTTGGGTTTTACATGAATGCTATGCAAAGCCTTTCATTTTTTGTAAGTGGATAAAAAGTCTGTTGATTACTAGGAGAAATCTTATTCATATTTTGAAACAAATTATTCCATTAAAAGTAATTGAGATTAGTAGTATAAGTCCCTTCTAGTGATTGTCTAGAGTAGAAGTGGTCTTGAGATGATTTATTTGTTCTATGAAAAAAAAACAGATAAAAAATTCTCTTTCCATTTTGATTTATTTCTTCATTTTATTTACATTTCAGGCAAAATGTAACAACTGACTTCCCCTACCATTTTTTTCAACAAAATCCTGAATTTTTTGGATTAAAGCAAGTTTTTGGAAAAAATCCTTATAATTTGAAAACCTTTTCCATTAAAAACCCCTACAGATTTCAGTGGAAAATTTTCAGCTAGCTCTAATTGGAATTGGTCATGTGGACCTTCCAAATTTAACAATGTATAGGTAAGTGACTTTAGAAACTTTTATTTCCTATGATTATTATATTTTTGCACTGGCACAATAATGTCTCTCATTCAAAAGTAAACTACTTAGTATGCTAGTTTTAGATTAGGACGGGAATAATCTAGATTCATGAGTCTTTAGAACTTCTGTATCACATCTCAGAAAATACATACATTGTACTCATGTATTATTATAGAAAACAGTGTGGAGTTAGCATGATTATCAAGAGTAATAAAACAAAGCTGCTTTGAAGAAGTTCTAACAAAAAATCCCAGCGTCCCTTTGGTAGAGTTTACTTAGAAATGAATTACATTTATGAAGCAAGCTGAAAAGAATGAGCTTTGTAATTTATATGATTAAAAAACTCATTAGCAGATATACTCTTATGGAAGTAAGTAGCTGTAGTAAAGCTCAGTTTATGAACTGGCATGGCAAATGACAGAAAACTTGGAAACACTTCAGAACTAGTACCATTTAAAAATCCTTTATTTCAACTAGTTTGTGCTAACAGACAATAAAGATGGGTTTTTAGAAGCTTCTGTTGCCTACAACCTCCCCTTTCAATCCTGCTATTAACTCTTTACCTCCCCAAGAATCCAATCCAGCTCCCATTGACTTCAGCAGGAACTGGATCAATACAGTTGTTAACTTCAATCACTGGGCAAACAATAAAAAGTTAGATAATTCAATGGAGCTTCCAACTTATTTTTTTCTTGGTATCTGCATTATGAAAGATATAAAAATAGCCTACTTTTGTTTCCATAATGGATTTGGCGAAGCATTCTAGGTGGGTTGGTAGATTCACAACCTGACAAAACAAATATTTCTTTTTGCAGACAGACTATATGTTTTCCCATATATCACAAAAAAGTCTCAAAAAGCTATTTAGAACTCAGTACACGTTTCTTCCTCTTCACAACTCATTTTCCCTTTTTTTTGGTGACAACCTAGGCAATAATTTACAGCTCACTGGGTCTCCTAAATAAACCCCTTTATATTTACATGGTAGGCATTCCCCCATTACACAGCAGGATTCAGCTATACTGGCAGGCAGTCATTAGGCATTCTTAAGACTTTGGAGGTTTAAGATACCCTCCCCCATTTAGTATCTTAAAAAAACTCTTGTATGGTTACCTTTTCTGCAAATAAATAATGAACCTTGACAATTTCACAAAAAAATAACTGTAATTTTGTAATTTTCAAGTGTTTCCTCCTTTGGGTCTCATCCAGACTCCCACATAAATTCTTTAAAGCTTAGAAGCATTTCATCAGGCTGATGATTGTTATGTTTCTTCTTATTCTCTTGGAAATTAAATGAGCTACTTGAGTGTCTTTCCTGAATCTTCTATAAGTGTATACTTGTTCAGCCTTATGTATTACAGTTAATTTAATCCAGAATTGTTCAGAAGTCTGGGAAATAACCACACTTTCTCCATTGCCATATTTAAAAAGTATTGTTAGAAGCCAAAATAAACTGAAATAAAGAAAAGGAAAAAAGGATTGTGAAAAAGAGGTTTTCTAGCATTGTAAGTGTTACTAGGTGTAACCTAGAAGTCTGAGCAGAACACAGTGAGCCAGGATCCCTAGGTCAGAAGCTCCTATTGGCTCAGAAGCTGATTTTCTGTGGTTTAGGCCTTATCTATGAGATAAGATCAAATTTATTAAGGTTGAGTTTTTAGCACTCGATTTTGTAAAGTTGAAAGTACATGTCCCCACCTTGTGCAAGAGTTTGATGTTCAATGTAGTGCATTTCAGTGGGGTGGCTACCATCAACTTTGGCAGTGATGCACTGTGTGTAGCTATCCCACAGTTTCTGCTGCTCCTTTGCATTCTGGGTTAGGCTCCCAGTGTCTGATGGGACCAAAACAGTGCAGCAGGTGGTTCTGGGTACATACTGTCACTGTTCCATAATGCACTCATCTCTTCTCTCCCCTCCTCACCTCCACTTGAAATCAACAGCAAACAATCTTTTCTCACGCTTTTTCCTCTGGTTATCCATGCAGATGTCATAGCAGAGCAAGCATGGACCCTGTTCAGTAGCGAAGTGTTATGGTAATCATAGCAAACATCTCACACCTTACACTGCAGTATGTTGAGAGCCTATCCAGGACCCGCTGGAGTGAGGAAGAATGTGAGAAAGCCATGAACAGAAAATTGTGTTGAGAAATTGGCAGATGCTGGTGGCAGTCGATCCTTTTGACACAGTGGAACACCAGTGGAGCACAGTGGGTCTGCATAGTTATGCAGCTATGGGATGATCAACAATGGCTGCAAAACTTTTGCAAGTCTAAGGCCAAATTCATAGAAATTTGCGAATTGCTTTCCCCCACCCTGAAGTGTAGCAATACCAGAATGAGACTCACTCTGACAGTTGAAAAGCAAGTGGCAATAGTCCTACGGAAGCTTGCAATGATGGACAGCTACCGGTCAGTTGGGAATCAATTTGGAGTGGGGAAATCTACAGTGGTGGCTGTTGTCACAGAAATAGCCAAGGCCATCAATAACATTCTGACTCTGGGAAATGTGGAAACCACAGTGGATGACTTTGTCGCTATTTGCTTCCCTAACTGCTGTGGCTCCATAGACGGAACACACATCCCCATTTTGTCCCCCAAACACCTTGTCATGGAGTATATCAACTGCAAGAGGTACTTCTCTATGGTGCTGCAGGCACTTGTGGATCACAAGGACTGTTTCACCAACATCAACATATGATGGTCTAGAAAGGTACATGATATATGCATCTTTAGGAACTCCAGGGTCTTCAGAAAGCTGCAAGATGGAACTTTCTTCCCAGACTGGAAAATTAACAAATGCAAATAGTGATCTTTGGAGACCCAGCCTACCCTTTGCTCCTGGGGTTCATGAAGCCATACACAGGCAGCCTGCATCGCAGTAAGGAACAGTTCAACTACAGGCTGAGGAAGTGCTGAATGGTGGTAGAATGTGATTTTGGACGTTTAAAGAGAAAGTTTTGCAGTTTATTAAGTATGTTAGACCTCAGCAAAAGCAACTTTCCCATAGTTGTGGCAGCCTGCAGTGTGTTCCATAATATCTGTGAAAATAAGGGTGAAAATTGTATGCCAAGGTAGGGGGTCAAAGTACAGTGCCATTAATTATGAGTAGCCAGACATCAGGGCAATAAGAAGAGTATTTTGAAGACTGCTGCAAATCAGAGAGGCTTTGAAAAACAGCTTTGTGAATAGCCAGACAATTATATGACAGTCATGCATGTTTCTTTTAATGAGATGCCCCATGCATTGTGTGCTTGCCTGTAAACACTGTAGCTCCTTCCCCGGCCCCCTCCTCCATGCAGCATAAGCAATGAAGATACTGTTGTTGAAAAATCATGATTTTTTAATTTAGGGAACACAAGGAAGCAGGGATAGAAAAAGGAGTTCAGAGCGGTAGCTTTGGGGAAATAGCAGCGTACTACAATCCCCCTGTTCAGCAATCACAGAGATGTGAGAATGACAGGCTTTTGTTCTGGGACACATCCCTGGGGATTGAGTGTAAGGCTGTATTGACTCTTCCTCCTCTCCTGTATTCAAGGGTCCCTGGGAGAGGAGCCTATGACATTGGCGAGGAGGGAATGGGTCATCATTGGCTGGAAGTGGTCTTTGTGCATATGACTCTCCTGTGAGTCTACCATGAGCATCATCAGCTCTGCCATGATCCTCAAGATGTTCTCCTGTGTCTTCACTTCATGTTGGCTGCATGCTCCCCTGTCCTCAGGCTCTGCTTGCATCTCCCGCAGCAGCATTCTCCTTCACTCATTTAATTATGCTCTAAGTGGGGAGACTGTATTTTCTCCTCGAACATGTCATCCTGATTTCATTTTCAACTTCAGGTCTGTGATAGCCGAGCAGCTGGAGGAGCCAGGGAGTGGGCAATAGGTTTGCTGTCGCACTTGCTCTAACAGAAAAAGTGAAGGGCGGACTTTACAGGAGATACATTGTGAAATGTAGAACCCAATCTCTTGGTGTAAAAGAATGTCTGTCCAATACAATAGGTGTCATATACAAGGCCAAAGTTATACTTTTAAGTGCCCACTAAGCAGCAGGTACACCACAGAAACCTTAAGGGAGCATGTGGACTTTGTTAGGTGGCAGACATGGTAAGGAACACGTCTGGGCTAACTCTTCAGCTTCTGGTTTGAAAGCATATGAAACACAGTTCTTGCAAATAGCAGCTCCTGCAGCTAGGCAAACATATGCATTTGCAAAGTGGGGTGGGCTGGGGGAATGGTATCAGGGAAGAACAGGGGCTCAGGTGATAACTGTGTTTGACAACTGCCATTTTCCAGGAGAGTGCAACTTTCCCTTTCCCCGGACAGAAGGGCGTCCGGGTTTGGTAAGGACAAGGGTTCAAGTTATGACTAAGTGTTCTGCCCCACCCCCCATTTGACGGAAGAGTACAACTTTCATTTCCCATAGGAGCCAATGTGCAGAAGGGGGTCTGGATGTGGTGGCTGGGCAGGGGCTCATGCAGACACCGAGGAGCCTGCGGGCAGGAGGAGGAGGGGGTCTGGGCATGGCAGCAGGGCAGGGGCTCAAATCATGCTTTATTGGGGAGTAGCAAATGGAGTTGTACTACTGTGGTATCAGTTACAGAGCTTCCTCAGCTTCATCCAGGTTACCAGGTTACCTTCTTTGAATCACACAGTGTGACAGGGAGCAGATGCTGGCTGAGTGTGGCCAGAAACTTGGACTGTATGCTGCAATGCTTTGTGCTGTACTGATGCCAGACCACTTGCTGCTGACTTGGCATGGAAACATGTCCTACCGGAATAAGGAAGGCATCCCCAGAAACCTTGTGAGAAAGATGAAAGAGTACCTCTATGAGAGCTTCATGGAGCTGTGCACAGAAGATTCCTGCTCCATCTTTAGACAGGTTAACACTCTGTTCCAGGGAGGCCCCACTGTGTAGGCAGAGTAGCCACCAAAGATCACACCCAACTGCCTTAACCCACTTGTAGCACAATTAAAAATATGAACTCACCAGAAGTGCCTTCCCTGCCATAAGGGCTCAGCAGCACTATGGCCAGAGAGGAGGGGATTAGCTCCAAAGTTATAAAAAGATGCTAGCTGTTGGTGAGATTGGATGCTCCGCTCGCCAGCTGACCATTCTCCTTCTCCTCCTCTTTCTCATCCACAATGTCCATCCTCCGGTTGCCTGAGGCTATTGCCTGAAGAGTCTCTTGTGAGGAATCCACGGGCTGGTTGGGTCACATCCTAGGATCCCATGAACCTGCTCATAGAAGCTGCATGTTTGTGGCACTGACCAAGAGCATCTGTTTGCCTCCATTGTCTTTTGATATGCCTATCTAAGCGCCTTTATTTTCACATGGCTCTGCTGGGCGTCCCTGGCATATCCTTTCCCCACTATGTCCTTTGCAATCTTTTGCTGCTTTGTGGATCTGCAGGATCAGATTTCTCCCTATATAGAAATCAGGTCTAGGATCTCCTGCATGCTCCATGCTGGAGCTCGTTTGTGATCCTGGGCATTCATGTTCAGGTGTGCTGCTGCTATGTGCTGCCTTTTCTGAGGACTTTTCATGCTGGCCAAATAGGAGATGAAATTAAAATTTTATCAGGGCTTTTTCTGTGCACCTGGAGACCACCAGCAGAGTTGAAAGTCCTGGCCAGAGTGGTCACACTGGGGCACTGTAGGACATCTCCCAGAGACCAAGAACGTTGACTTTCATAGTGCTTTATCTGCACTACCCTAAAGTTGACCATACAAGGTTGAATTTACCATTACTCCTTGTGAGAAGCAGCAGTACTGAAATCAACTTTAACAGCCTTAAAGTCGTCAGACTTGGCTTAGTGGTGTGGACTCATTGTTTAGAAAAATCAACCTAATGTGGCTAAGTTTGACCTAAACTCCTAGTGCAGATCAGACCTTAGACTGGGGTGGGCCAAATAGGGCTCACGGGCCAAATACAGTCTGCCAAGATGTCAGATTCAGCCCACAGCCCAGCAGCCTACAACTCCTACAACAGACTGCTCTGAGTGGCATGTAGGGGTGGGGTGTCTATACTTACCCAGAAGTTCTCATTAAGGTATATAACTCCAGTTATGTTAATTGTGTAACTGGAGTTGACATAGCTTACTTTCATCTTTTGCGTTGGCTTCGCAATGGGAGGTCGATGGGACCAAATGCTCCTGCTGACTTCCCTTACTACTTGTGAATCGAGGAGTACCAGTATTGACAGGGTGTCCTCTGCACTCGATTTAGTGGGTCTTTACCAGACCCACTAAATTGAATGCCGGAAGATCGACCACTGCATGTTGATCTTCTCCTCGTAAAGATGTGGCCTTACACTGCCACTGCAAGTCAGGGGACGGGAGAGGGGTGCGAAAGGCTTTGAACACTACCCTGAACAAGCTCTTGCACTAATGGGAGCTTCCTGTTTGCAGGGCTGGCAACATACAAAGTTCTGCACTCCCACCCCACAGGCTCACAGTGCTCAGAGATGCACAGAGTAACACCTGAAGGACCTACAGGACTGCTGGCCAGGCTTCACCTAGGTAAGGGTTGCCTAGGTAGGCACCTCCCAGCCAGAGCCTGCCTCTGACACTCCAACCCTTCCCTTCCCCCAACCTTACACACACCCTCTGCACTCCTGCCCCATTTAACCCAAACCCTCTGCACCCCCGCTCCTGCACTTACACCCCCTCCCAGATGCTGTACTTCTTCCTGCACCCCAATCCCCTGCTTCAGGTCAAAACCCTCTCCTTCACCCAAGCTCCCTCTCAACCCCCTCCTTCACCCTAATCCTCTATCCCAAATTTCTGCATCCAACCTCCATACCAGAACCTGCCACCTTTCCATTAATACCATAGAAGAGTGCAGCCCTAGAATACTCACTAAATTCTTGGTATGGCTCCCCCTGTCAAAAATATTGTCCACCCCTGCCATAGAGAAATTTGCTTAAGACGTTACCCTGCAGCCTTTCTTCATGGAGCCAATTTGAGACTACTCAAAGTAGAGGCTTACTTCCCTGAGGGTATGTCTATACTTGCACCCTATTTCTATATAGGGATGCAAATGAAGACATTCGAAATTGCAAATGAAGCTGGGATTTAAATATCCCGCACTTCATTTGCATATTCGCGTTATGGCATTATTTCGAAATAGCGCTATTTTGAAATAACAGATGCTGTTAAGACGCGGTTATTTTGAGAGAAAACCCTTCTCTTGAAATAACCCTTATTCCTCATACAATGAGGTTTACCAGTTATTTCAAGAGAAGGGCTTTCTCTCGGAAATAAATGCGTCTTAAGTATCTGTTATTTCGAAATAGCACCATAACGCAAATATGCAAATGAAGCACGGGATATTTAAATCCTGGTTTCTTTTGCAATTTTGAATGTTTTCATTTGCATCCCTATTTCGAAATAGGGTGCAAGTGTAGACATACCCTAAATGTGCAGTGCAGTGTGGGAATAAAGGCATAATTCTCACAGAATTAAATATTAAATGCTTAGTATTACTATTGAGTGCCTATAATAAAAACATAGGGCCTGATTCTCACTGGAAACACCACTAAAGTTTCAAAATGTTGTAAGCCCTAATTTCAGTGGAGAAATACCAGCATAAAGCTGAAGTAATGCCATGATGAACCTGTTCCAGAGTGTGATTAGAACTGGAAACCTTACATTCTTGGAAAAATCCATAAACTGATTTGTTTATTGCATTAGTGAATGTTTCAGACTAACACATGAAGACAACTTTTAAAAGCATCAAAAACTCAAGAAATTTGATTTTCACTTGAGAAAAAAAGATGTAGTTATCTTTATGGTTTGCAGTAGCCTTTTTCTCCTTGTATTACAGTCTAAAGGTTTAATTGTGGTATATGTTTCTTTGATGAGGACCAGGGGCTTCATTATACAAGATCCCACGTGTGCTATCAAGTATTATATTAGATATGCTTTGACTAAAGAAGCAAAGAGGCAGAACCAGAATAATTATAGGATTCCAAGTAATTCTTGTAATAAGACAGGCAATTTGCCAGCAATTTTTGTGGTCAAGAAGTCATGACAGAATGGGATAAGGAAAACGATGTTAATTAATTCTCAATGTCAGTGCTAACTATTACCAAAGTTAGCAAGAATATTCTGAAACAAAGAAGAATCAAGATATTCATGGAAGTGAGTTTTTCAGATATTACAAAATAACAAGAAGTATCACTGTTGCACACACAAATAACATTTTCCCACACCATTTGACTGAAAACAATGCTGCTAATATAAAGTAAGTTGGATAGAGACTTCCCCATTCTATTGAAAAGCTATTCTCTTTTTTCATTATATTTTTGCTATAGTATTTTTAGTTTCTGAGGTCTTAACTTGCACTGTTAAAGTTTCTTTAGGAGGCAATCTCACAATTTCAATTGAGATACTTTGATAACAATGTTTCTTTTAAACTTATTATTTGTGTAAAGTTCAAGCTAATAAAAAAATCCTGGAAGCAGAAGAGTATTTTAGGATGCTAATTGCTCATGTTACTAGCCATCCATGAAGCATATGCTGAAAACACTCTAAAGGATTTAGTAATGCTTCTCTAAGTCATAAATCTTTTACAGGTACAATTATGTGAGAACAGCAATAGGAAAAGCACATTCAACATCTGGAGTCAGATGGGTTTACTGAAGTAAAATTACAAAATTAAATTTAGATGAACTTAATTAAAAAGAGGATCCAATTTAATATGGACATTCATCACTTTCTCATTGAATCCTTTCTTGCCTCAAGAAAATATAATAAAGCTTGAATACAAAAGCTGTATTAAGGCTGAAATGAAGTATGAAAACATGTTCAAATAAAGAAATTGAATAACAAGGGGAATGTTCCCCTTTACACTCTCTCTCTCTCTCTCTCTCTCTCAAATAGCACAGATTACCTTTTTAAAAAATACTAATAAGGGAATTAAATTGGCAACAGCAGATGCTCTAAAGATCCTTATTCATATAGCTTTTAATATACATGGTGCATATACTGAAAATGTAATCATGGAAGTTTATATTTAGTGTTAACATATACACCCAGGTGTACTGAATTTTATCTAATAGCAATGGGAGTTAGACAAGCAAATCTGAGGGAAGATTTGGCCCAGAGACTCATTCTCTAACTTTACCTAATTGCAGTTACATCTTGAAGTATTTAAAATGTTTGTTTTCTTGACCTTCCATAGTACTTGGCTTACTTCCATTGCATTCAATAGGACTTTTACCACAAGACTAGGCCTTACATGTCCTATGATGGATTTTCATTTGCTTTAATTCAGAAATAACAAATGAAGCGCCTTTGCTTTCTTTTACTGAATCATCAGAGTTTTCTCTTTCCATGGGTAAAAGGTCTTGTAGTTCAGCACCACCTGGCCTTTGATTCTTACAAGTTCTTCACCTCTCAGCAGCAGCACTGACTTGCAAGTCCCCAGGTTATAGTATTCCAAGAAATCAAAGAGTGATAGAGAACAGTTTGGAAAGCTTCTAAAACTGTTACTAGGATCATGATGTTTGCCTACACAATAGTCTTTACAATTTTCTGTTAAGCACTTAATTAGATTTTCCATGGCTACTTGACAAGGCAAGGTGCTATTCAAACTGTATCTTTTTTGTTTCTAATAAAGTAGTGTACTTGTAGCCTAAGCCCTGATGTACATATTGTTTTTCACTAGCTATACTAAACACGTTCTAGTTTTACAAAGTCACTTAACAACACTGAAATTTAATTTTAGGTGAGGCTTCATAATATAAGAGGATATCATGTTTATTACAAGAAAACTGCCTGTGATGGATGGGAATATGGTAGATATGACTGTTGTATGATACCTTTTCTTAATAATAGGTAGTTATGATTAAGCTGCAAGGTTAATGACAGGAAATGGTCTAAAGGAAATGCTGGTAAACAGTCGCAAACTCACGCTAGAAGACATTTGGTCTATATTCTGACATTTTTTTGAATAAACAATAATGTTAAGCTTAAAACCTTTGGATATGTTTTCCCCTTAATGTGATATGAAATAACTTCACTGCTTGGAAGAACAAATCTAGGGGCATGACTTCATTGGGTTATACTCTGCACAACACAAATGTCATGTATTACACATATAAACACCAGGTAAAAATTGGAAAGCTGTCAATTACTCCCCTTCATTAAGGAGAGAGCTTCTATACAGCCATCAAGTTAATCCTATCCACTAGTAGAAATCAGGGCAAATGGGGAAGTATTTTGCCAAGTGTCTTATTAGCTCCCCCTTTCTTCATATCTGCTCTTGAGAGTAAAACAACAAATTAATTTTGCAACTTTGTGAAGCCCCGAGACCTTGTGTGATCACCTAGGCTGCTCAAATTTGCACCAGAGCATATTCTGGTATCTGTACAGGCAGTACCCGGGTTACGTACAAGATAGGGACTGTAGGTTTGTTCTTAAGTTGAATTTGTATGCAAGTCGGAACTGGTACATATTGTAGGGGAAACTCTAGCCAAACATTTCTCCAGAGCTCAGTTTTATTCTCCCACACCTCAGTTCCATCAGTCCTTTATTCTCAAGCTGAGGTGTCTGCTGAGAAAAGCCGCTCCGCGTCTCCCTGGTCTGCTGCGGGGGGTGCTAGCTTCGCGTCTCCCTGGTCTGCTGGGGGGAAGCAGCTAGTGCGGGGTTGCCTCACCCCGTTTGTAAGTAGGGATCCGATGTAAGTCGGATCCATGTAACCCGGGGACTGCCTGTACTTCCAAAAGCCCAAGAACCAAGGCTGTTAACCTTAGTTCCATGAATGCTTATACTTTCTGCATGCTATGAGAAACTGTCACATTTGAGGGTGTTGAGGCTCCACATTTCATAGAACTGGTCCCAGTACAAACAAATTAAAAAGAATTTTTTAGTGATTTTCAGTGCTAGGCTAAATGTTGCTATTTATGGGTCTTATTTAGATTAAGATTGATGTAAAATTTAACTAAAAAGGAAGAACAACAATGCTACATGTTTAATATATTTTGGAATAAAAATGTTATGGCATGCATACTAGTTTTATTTTATAGCTACTCCTAACCTTCTCTCTGTTGTTATGTGTCTCCACATATGGTGGGAGCAGATGCTGGTTACATTTGTCATGAGTATAGTAAAATAATCTGTGAACTGGTATCATAATGGGATACCTATCCTAGGTATTTAGAAAAAATACATACAACAATACTGGGTCTGGTTCTGCAATCATTTTATATACAGTATGTCCATTCATGACAATGGAAATGTTCAGTGCAAACTGATGGCATGATGGGACTTAACATCCCCATCTAAATGTCATCAAACCCAATTTTATAATCTGTAGACCAGGCATTCCCCATGTAATCCTGCATCAAGGATATTTGAGGAGTGGGAGGAATGTGTGTGTCAGTCAGAGAGGGAGCTTGGGAGCTGCTCTAATTTTTGAAACCTAGCTATAGTCATAAGAGTCAATATGGTAGTTTAGAATTGCTGCAGATATGTGGAACTCCACTCTGTACCTTTGCTATCAGTTGAAAATTTCCCTTCACCAGGATAGGTCTTGGATTTCACCATATAGCCAGATAAAGTCCAATTTTAGTTCTCAGGAGCACAAAAGGTGTGGATCAAGAACCAAGAACATGCCTAAGTGTGTGGAAAATCAGGTTATAGTTATTGGGAAGGTACTGGTAGATCTTGTCACATTTGCTGTTTTTCACTTCCAAAAGAAGTAATGCTTGAGGTTGTCTTATTGGAGGTGATCAATAAACTTGCGGGAAATGGTTGTACTCTTCAAAATACATACCAGTCCTGTACAATAGCAGTCTTTTCAGAGTAACAACTATAATACGGCAGCCAATAAAAATGGCCTGATTCTGCCCTGTGCATAAATAAAGACTTCCAATTTTCCTTTGTAAATTATTACCTGTTAATTATTACTATGATGAAAACTGCTAATTATTTCTATTTTTCAGACTTTATCATCAACTGTTGTCCTGTCAGTAATAAGATGCCTTATTTCCTTGTGATAGTCAAAGAGAAATATTTATCTTATATTAGTTTACTTTTAGTGCAGTATGACATCTGACAGTAATATTATAATGCTATTTACTGTTTTATCTTTAGATCTTACCACTGAGAGCAAATGTGAAGATCTTTAAACTGCTGGCATCAGTGTTCCCATACAGGCTGGCATGAACTCAGGTGGGTGGTCCTGCCAAAAAATTATAGGAAAATATTCATCAGATGATTTATTTTAATCATGGTTTCCAGGTAGCCACAAAAGTGTGATTTATATATGCCTACAGCAGGTTTAATGATAAGACCATTAAGACAGATCTGAATGCAACACACCAACATGTTGACTTTTTCAGGAACTGTAAACCTGAATACTGACTCCGAAAGGGCATTTTCTATAAAGAAACTGTCCTTTCATGAATGCAACAAAACAATCCTACCAGGAAGAATAACAGTGCACTGCATGGTTAGTTTTAATAAACTGTATTAGAAAGATATCAATGGGGGGGAAAAAGAACAGAAAAAAAAAGCCAGTGGCCAATCTAAGATTAATGAAGTGTACTATCAAACACAGTCCTTAATTCTAGATCTAAGATGCTTTCAAGTTCATGGAAATGTGCCTCCTAGTCATTCTAATATGGGATTATCTCTCTTGAAATCAGAAAAGTAATATTCAGAGATAGCATTTAAGCACTTACTTGTACAAAAGCACTTGAGGAGCAAGCAAAATTGTAATTTTTTATCATATTCTGAACATTTTTATATCACTATTGAAGCTTCTACAAGAAACCTAAAACTAGCAAAATGATCTATTTACAAATATATTTTACATAATACATTGATCAAATTATTCAAAATAGCTTTTGTTTAAGATGCTGAATTTCTTGACAAAATGCACCTAGACTTAAATCTAATTCAAAGAAGAAACAGACTTGACAAGAAACAGAAAATTGGATCATCTGGCCCGTGTCTCTTCTTACATCATGTTATTAATTTTCATAGTAGGCATACAATTCAAGTTTCAATATACAATAACAGGCAATCAGGAAAGGATTCTGAAATATACATTGTATATTTGAAATGTAAAAACTACAAAGAGCTATAGTTGATCTTTTGATTTGTAGATTTCTTTCATTCTCTATTGTTCAGGCTCCCTATGAAAATATTATCATTTTTAAACATTTTTAACAAGTGCATTAGGGTGAGATTTTCAAGGATACCTGAGAGAATCGGGGGCCTACTTCTCTTCCATGCTTTTTAAATCTCACCATTGATGTGTTTGATAGTTTGTTATGTACCAAATCATTTTCCAATGCACTTCACATTAATCTACAAACTTTAATTTTAAAATGTTTACACAATAGTCCTTGATCAAAGGTTTATTCTATACTTTACCATATACTTAACAAAAACATTTAAAATTATCATTAGTGTTCCCAGCTTCTAATCCCAGAGGTTTTATAAAGGGATTTTCAGTGCATTTAATACAGTTTTGAACAGAAGCTGCAGCTTGCTGCAGAAACACGAGTTATATTGGTTTAAGGGGCAACAGATGTACGTTTCAATTTAGAATAAAATACTTGGTATTGGAGCTGAGAGAAGACTGATATCTATACTGCAGAATGTAAAGCATGACTTGATACATATAATTGAACTCAAGAGCCAATGTACTGCAAAGACAGATTGCAAGAAACCTTAAAAGCCAAGCCAGACAAAACCTTAAATATAAGCTTATTTTTCATTCCCTCCCCTCTCTTTGGAAGACAAATCCACAGAGTGGTCATTTTGGACACAAGGGGGATGGTAGCACAGCATCACTTATTAAAATGTCTCCTTGCCAGGCCAGCCTATCCATAGTTAGATTGGACTGATCTGCCAAGATAAGTGGAGAGACCCTACAATGTGGGAACCAATTGTAGTCATCTAAGGGTTGAGGCAAGGAGTTAATGTAGACAATCTTATCCTCCACACACACCCCTGAAGTGCTCAGTAGAACTCAGTCCCATTCTCTCCTTGTTCAGCTCTGCTGCGAGGCTGCAGTAACCTCTGCACAGTGGTTGTAATGTGGTGAGAGGATCCTTATTTTTAAAGAAAGATATTGATTAAGCATGATAGGTCAAATATTTGGATCTTCCCTAATTATCCTGAATGGAATATTAGACTCACTGGCCACATCCTATTTCCCAGATTACACCAGTGTTCACAGCTGATAAGTGAGAGGACTAATTTAGGGCTGTGTTTACAAAAGTTCCATCTTTAGCCATCAAAGAAAAACTTATCCCCATTCCCAGACCTTGGAGAGCCAATGCACAGACGCCCATTGGAACAAGTAATAGAGAATAGATCAATGGAACTTCTTATGTGAAAATTATTTTATTTTTTAGTTGCTTTACCCCAAATTTCATTGTTGCTTCTGACAGTTCCAGACACATTTTCTACCTGATTCTGGAAACTAAGAAAAGTTGTTGTTTTAATACTGCCACAGAACAAGTACAATGGGCCTAGAAGACTTTTCACTTCAAATGTAGTTATTAATTTTTGCATGCAGAAGTATTATAGAACAATTTTCAGCCAGACATAAACTTTGCATCACTAAGCTATGTACAGGAGGTTACAATGTTTCAAAGACTGGGCATGTGTAGATGGGGTGGGGCACATATGAAAAAGTGTGCCAATTGACAAGGGAAAAAGTCAATAGATGTAGGCACAGAATGCAGGGGAATTTGTAAGCCAATGAAGGATCTTGAAGATTTGGGAAATTTTCTCCCCAGGAAAATAGAATGGAGAGGACACCATTCCAAATACTGATGAGAAAATGAACCATCATAGTCTGAATAATTTATAAACACAGGGAGACCTCAGAGAGACCACAAGAAGGGAAACTACACTTGTCAAGAGGAGGAAAAAGGAAGAAATACTAATAGCTTTGACAGAAGAGTGGTTGATGTTGTGCCTGATATGGATGATGTTATGGAGCTGATATAAGGCAAATTTAGAGGTCTGAAAGATATGGAATAAAAACAGAGTTTGGGGAGAATTTGAACACGTATATTCCTGAAAAGTAGGGGTGAAGGTAAACCAGTAAGAGAAATGGAGAGAATGAAGTTTTGGTTGAAAATATTCTTATTGAGAGAGTAGTGGAGTTTAACGCAGTTTTAGCAGAGCCAGGGATTGATAACACTGAAGCAGTAAAAGTAAAAATGGACCACAATTACAAAGGAACAGAGATTTAAGTATCATCTTTCCACAAATGGCGTCCAAATGTGAATTCAGAAAGGAAGGGGCTAACTGGAATAAAGTAACTAAGAGAATGAAAGGGCTCTTAGTGGAGGATTCCATTAGCAGATAATCTTACATTCCAAATCACAAAAATGAACAACTGAATAAAATGAGGCAAATCCAGGATAGCAAAGTACCTGTGGATTTTAGTTGGTTAAGTTGTTGTGGCAGGGTGATGTACTGCTGCCACTGTATCAGAAGTAGAAGTGCGGGGTGCCAGACAGGACCTGGTCCAATTTAAAAACCAGCTCCCATTGCAGACTGGCTGCCTGCCAGAGGTAGGGCTGAGCTCCCAGACCTGGTACATGCTGGAACTGAGCTGGCTGCCTGCCCACCTGTCTCCTAATACACTTTAAATGCAGACCTGCAGTGGGGGTAGGTCCCAGACCTGGCATGAGTCAGGACTGAGCAGGGCTGCTGGCCAGCCTTTTAAAAAAATTATTGTTGGGGGGAACGATGGGGGAAATGTGTGTAGTCTATAGCATTAACCGATAAGCTTTTGCTTATCGGTTAATCGGTTACTCGGCTACACTATTACATCCCTACCTTGAAGAGGTGTGCTCCTGTCTGGCACCCCGCACTTCTACTTCTGATACAGAGGCAGCAGTGCAGAGTGGCAGAGGGCTCCTTCGGAGTGGGGCTGGAGCACACTGGCTGCCACCCCTACCCCCATGGACTATAGAATAGTCGAGTAACCAATAAGAAAATCACGCGGTTATTCAACTACTCAATTAACCGATATTTAACATTCCTACTTCAAGGCACTGCATGGCCAGGCAGGCATACAATCCTCAGTTTCCTCTTTCTTCACCCAGATAACCTGGTCACATACCAAATTCTTCCTCCTGGTTAAGGGAGTCCTCTTACGTGGGCTGTTTCAATGGCTCAAGCTGTCTTCCCCAATGTACTAGTATAGTTCCAAATCTACTTCACAGAGCCTTTCTTCTGTCCTTTTGTCTCTCCAGAGGTGTCTTTTTTAATCTTCTCCAGCGGGGAATGATTTTAGATGCGAGACCTGCCTGTCATGTCACTGCCTATTTTCTCCACCTGGGGTGGCAAGCTAATCGGGTCACAAGTGGGGCTGGATTCATTACCCCTTACAGGGGCAGTCACCCTATGACAGTTTTCTGTCATAATGTCTAGTACCAAGTGCAAGGAGGGAGAGGAAGTATACGATTTTAAAAATACAGGTCATTCATCACATGTTAAAAGGACTACAGAAATTTGGAAGTGGCACAGCTAGATTAGAAATAGCAGTGGATGGTCTAATAGGTGAGAAAAGGTACCTTTTTTTCCAGATTTTTGCTAAGAGATGGAAGATTAATAATAATTCTTAATTTCAATACATCTTATCACAATCAATAATCCTGCAGAGTTTATAAACTATTGGTTGACACACACAACCACTGGTGTAAACTATTTACCAGTTCAGTTGTGCTACATAATAGGAGAAAAAATCCAGAAGATCAAAACATAATGGATCATTTAGAATGAGATTTATTACTATTTTATTCATGCATATGTATAGATCTATCTATTTTTGAAATTTTGCATGGAGAAAAATGAATTATGATCAACATTGCTCTTAATGATATAAAATATACGGAAGCAAGATTAATTGAAAACCTGACATAATATAAAAATATGCTCAACATGTAATAAGAATAAATATGGCGTGCACATCTCTACTGAGCCTGATGGAATAGTGAAAACTTTCCATGAACATCGCTTAAAGAAATGAATGAATAAAAGCATGCAATAGGTTTTAGCCAGCTGGCAAATCTCTAAGGCTTGGCACAGATATAGGAGATCTCCACCACCATGGAAACATTTCAATTATTTTGTCTCCCACCCAAGAAGGAAGAAAATCCCTCCGTAGGACAAAATTGGTATTCAATGGTTACGACTATCAACTTCTAAGGAAAAAAAGATGTGGTGATCACAATGAGAGCTGGGCCACACATATCTGGCCCTCCTTGAAAAGCCACTCATCTATTTTTCCATCTGAAAGACTCACTAGTAAATGTAGAGTCTTTTTCTGCTTGTGCTACCTTAGACATCTTTGCCATGCCAAATGGAGAATGTTATAGAGCCACAGGCAAGAGTTCAGAAAGGAATGTGTTTTTGTAGCACTCACAAGTGAATGTGAGGGTTAGATTTACATGTATCCTGTCCCTTTAAGGACTGAAGGTATATTGATGGGATCAAAGGGGATAGCTCTGGTTACAGCAGTAGAAATGTCTGTTTTGTAAGAGGACTGAGCAGCAAAGGGGTTTTCACAAGCTGTATTTGTTTGTTTTATACCAAGTTTAATAAACCTTCAGTTTTATAACTGTCTCTTGTCAGGGAGGGTAGCATTTTGAATGAGGCTTGCTTTTTGAAATATACATTTTTTTTAAACCAAGTTCTGACTGTTTGGAATTTGTGCAGGCAGGCAGTGTGTTCAATCAAGAATCTTTCACAAATTATTCTGAGCCTGCTGCAAACAATGCAATTAGCTGCCCCACCCTATTTTGGAAGGGACAGATACAATTAACCAAAATACAAACAAATATTTTAAAAATATTCACTTCTGAAGACAACAATTTGCCATATAAACATTCATATATATAACCTGAATCATTCCTATAGCATGGAGAGGAATGGGAAAAGATAACCACAAGAGCTCTCAGTAGTCATGAAGCAGCTAGTATCCCATTTATGCTAGGTGCCCTGGAGTGTGTGAGGCAAATATTACAATATCATTTCCTCTTCTCCCTGTTGGACTGGCAATCCATGAGCTGCAGGTGTGAGACCACTGTATGCCTACAATAATCTGAAGGTTTAGATATCCAGTTATGTACTGTGAGCAAGGGAATATAGGAAAGAGGAGAAAATTATTTAATTTTAACACAGAATTAAAGGCATGTAGGGCTGGATAGGACCTTTTTCCTCAAGAGGTCATCAAGTCCAGTCCCTTGTGCTGTGGCAGGACCAAATAAAATTCGACCATCCCTTACAGGTGTTTGTCCAACCTGTTTTCAGAAACCTTCAGTGATGAGGATTTTAGAGTCTTCCTTCGAAGCCTATTCCACGTTAACTACCCTTAAAGCTAGTAAGCTTTTCCTAATATCTATCCTAAATCTCTTTTGCTGCAGGTTAAGAACAACCATACTGGGTCAGATCAAAGGTCCATCTAGACCAGTGTTCTGTCTTCTGACAGTGGCCAATGCCAGGTATCCCTGAGGGAATTAATAGAACAGGTGAACTTCAAGTGCTTCATGCCCTGTCGCCCATTCCCAGGTTCTGACAAAGGGAGGCTAGGGACACTCTCCCTGCCCTTCTGACTAATAGCCATTGACGGACCTATTCTCCATGAATTTATCTAGCTTTTTTTTTTAACCCTTTTGTGAGTCTTGTCCTTCACAGCATCTTCTGGCAAGGAGTTTTATAGGTTGACTGTCCATTGCATGAAGAAGTACTTCCTTTTTATTTGTTTTAAACTTGGTACCTATTAATTTCATTTATTGAACCCCTAAGCCCATTACTTCTTGTTCTACCTTCAGTGGACACAGAGAACAATAGATCACCATTCTCTTCACAGCCTTCACATATCTGAAGACATATGAGGTTCCCCTGCTCAGTTTCCATTTCTCAAGACTAAACATGCCATTTTAAGCTTTTCCTCACGGGTCAGGTTTTCTAACCCTTTTATCAGTTTTGTTTCAGGCCTCTGGGCTCTCTTTAGTTTGTCCACAGCTTTCCTAACGTGTGATGCTCAGAACTGAACACAATGCTAAAGTTGAGGCCTCATCAGTGCTGAATAGAGGGACAATTATGTTCAGTGTCTTAAATATGGTACTTCTGTTAAAACAAAACGATATTAACTTTTCCCCCATCTGTATCACATTGGTGACTCATTCAATTTGTGATCCACTAGAATCCCCAGAGACTTTCCCACAGTAGACTTTCCATCTAGCAAGTTAGTTCCCATTTTGTAGTTGTACATTTGATTTTTCCTTCCTAAGGGAAGTACTTTGCAATTCTTTTTATTTAATTTCATGGGTCTCAAGTTTCTTTTGACAGATTAATTCAATTGGCAGTGATTTTTTACACATTTCGGGGATATTTATGATGGGCAGCTAAACTGAGTTTATTCAAGTGGTACCAAACTTTCCAGGTGTTCCTTCCCTATCCAGTGATTTAACATGCCCACACCTCAGGAATTAATGCATTCCCATATGAAGTAGCTCATTTCGCTTTCATCTCTAGCACTCTATTCCAATAGGATTGCACTGGTGAGATTGTCTACCTGTAACTAGTACTTGAAAGTTATGCAACTAATGTTCTAGTGGTCATTTGTTCATAAACCTGAGAGTACCCTGAAGACAGTAAGGAGGGAGGGGACATTGTTATTAATAGGAACTCACTATAGTCTGCCTTCATCAAAATAAGTGCTCCTGTATTCAGAAGGAGGGGCCGAGATATATACAGAGGCTGAGATAGATACAGTCTGTGCAGAGTTAATCATAACAGGGAAAGCTGTTTAACAAAAGAATTAAAATATTTCATATTTTCCACTTTTATGAAACCATTACTTGCTTACATTGGCAAACTCTGTGGGATAATATACCATAATTTATATTTTAAATGATAGCTTTTCTTTTATCAGCCTCCAGATCAAAATGCCCTTAATATCGTATAGAAATATTATTCTGTCCTACTTTTGTGCCTAACAGCCAATCATACCCTTTCCCTCTATTTTAACAATACACCCTAAAAGTAATAAGGGCCACATTTTCAGAATTACATGTATGTAAAAATGCATACACAAAATGTATGCTCAGTTACAAATATTTCATGTACAATTTGCATATGGAACTGTGTGCCTGTACATATCCTCATAGTCTTGGAGATGGGCCACAAATTGATGGCATGTTTTCTGTACTCTGTCACTGAGATGTTTTGTCACTACCAATTTACAATGGACTAGCTTGATTCTGTTACTTAAAATGACAGCATAACAGTCTGTCTATTAATGGCATATACTATTCATACCATCTGCAATATCTATATGGAAAAAAACATCAGCACCTTCCAAGATTTCTTTTATGAACTTGAATATCTCTAAGTCAGTCAATCCTACCCACTTTCGCTTCCTTCCCCAAAGTAGAGATGTGCACCCCTAGACTGCCCCGTCAATGTACTCACACGTTGACAGTCGTATCCAAATTATAAAAACACTTAAACAAAATGCTGTTTAGTTAAGAACTAGAGAAGAAAACACATGAAAGCAAAGCAAAACATTTACATTTAATTTCATCTAGTCATAGACTACAAAAAGTTGCATTAGCAAACTCTAAACTTAGGACTTTAATAGGAGTAGAATTAACCCCTTAGACCCCTGTAGTAGAAGCTGCCTGTTTCTAATCCCAGTTCCAGAGTGTTAGTGTGCAGGTCTAGTCAATTAACAACCAAATCCATTTTTTATAATGTGATTCTATGGAGATGTTTAAAGAGAATATATAATCTACATAGAATGCTATATAAACACTACCACTACAAGATAGGTTGCACCTCTCTAAACTGGGACTCTCTGGTCTGGCAGCATCTGTGGTCCAGCAGCTGGTACCATGCAGCTGGGCTGCTTGAGAGAGCTGGGGGAGCACAGTTCAGTTGGGCTGTGGATGGGGTGGAGGGCCAGGAGCCCAGCAAACAGCCTGGGGGGATGAACCAGGAGCTGTGGCTCTACTGGAAGGGGGTGGGTGCTGGGAAGCCCGGTGCATGGCTCAGCTGGGTTGGTTGGGGGAGAGGGGGCAGGAGCCAGGAAGTCTGGTGCACAGCCCAGCTGGGCTGTGGGGAGGCTGGGAAGCTGACACACAGCACAGCTTGGCTGTCCAAGGGAGCTGGGAAGTCCGGTGAGGCAACAGGGTTGGGAGGGGCCACTGGCAGGGTGGCCAGAAATGACCTCCCCTGGGTGAGCAAAATCCCTCATCAGGGACCAGTCAGGTCTCGAGGGTGCTGGACTCAAGGTCCAACCTATATACACTTTGACATATATCTTTTGGCAGAGATACATCAAAGAGACACATCAAAGTTTTCAGAAATGTTTAGCACATCACTTCATCCTTAATAAAAACAGAACTGTAAGTTTTAAAATTAATTTTCTAAAGTAACATCAGATCTCCACAAATACTCTTCAACTTCCCTCTACATATTTTATATCATAAGACCGTTGCTTCAGTGTAGAATATTCCTTTAAAAATGCACTTGGAAGACTTCTGCCTGTCTCTATGGATGGGTGGCTAATAATTTTTGTTCAAGCAATTTTGGTTAGTATGGTAATGCAATCTTTACCCCAGGGGAGGGGGGAAAGATGTCTTTCTGCACAGGATACCTGCTCACAGTTGTACCTGCAAAGTTACATTGCAACTGACTTTACATTCACTGTTAACTAATTCTAACTCACAAAGGCATAATCATCTATCATAGCCAGCCATAAAAAATACAGTATAGATTTTTTCTTAGTTCAAGCTAAAAATTACATGTAGCCACTGTTCTTCAGTAGTTTAAAATCATACTTAATTATCAACATCATTAGGTCAGGAAGCATGTTTTATTTTTGGATTGATGGGCACAGGCTGTATTTGTTGGCTTATTTAAAGCAAGCAACTAGACTTGCAGTGTGACTTTCATATAACGGGACTAAATGGAGAGTGCTACTGTATTTCAAAGGAAAGGTGAAACAATAGTGATCATGCTGTGAACTGAATAAGCAGAGAGTCTATGAACTGATTTACAATTCTCATTGAAGTCAGCATGCAACAAAGTCTCTCTCTTTTGTTGTGGTAGTGATTAGTGAATATAGTTGACCTACAATACCTACTGTGTTTAATCCAGTGTTTTTCACATAAAGCTAAAGGCTGAACTCTCAATATATTGATTTCTTTGATACCATTCCAAGTTTTTCAGAGATGTATCTCACTACACACTGAATTAGCTGAAGGGGAATATATAATTTAGAACATAACACAAACAGTAATTATTAGTAAAGTAATAATACAGACTAAGTCCTGCTTGTCTTCTGATGCACGGAGGCTCCAAATATGAGAATAATAGAGTCTTGATAAAACAAACTTGAAAACAGTGTCTCAGATTTTTCAATCCACCAAGGGGATTTGGATACTCAATTCCCATTAATTTTAACAAGAACTTGGCATCTAAACCCCTTTTGCACCTTTGAAAATCTCAGTCATATATTTCTTTTCAATTCATCTCTTTATTTAAAGATTAAAGGTAACTGACAGTCTTTGAGAAACAGAAAATCCACAGACTCAACATTTATTAGCATGTCAGTCATAGTACTGGTAATTATTATCTTCATTATTCATTATTTGTTTCTGGTAGTGCCCACAGTGTGATGACTGCTTTCCAAACATTAAAGAAGGCATGGTTTCCATCCTGAAAAGTTCACACACCATAAGGACAAAAGTAACAGACAGATGGAGAGAAGGGAAAAAGAGGAAAATAGAGAAGGATAGTGGACAAGTGGTGGAACGACAATGGCCAGGGACAGACAAAAGAAAGTTTTAGTGGTATTTTACATATTTTAAATAGATACACATACACACTGAAATGTACAGGCAATCACAGATACAACCATTGCATTACATTTACTTTTAAGTGTTGCAGGTGAAATGGGCATTTAGGAGGGATTTGATTGGCCTGGATCACCACATCCCATGGAAATACCGAGTGGCACAGACCTGTGTATTGCGACAAAGTCAGATCAGATGGCTATAGTAGAGTGGGAAAAGGTAGCAATAGAAGGGGAAAAGGCCCACTCCCCTATTAACCAGAAATGGGTTACTGCAGGTCAATCAGGATCAGTTAAAAAGGGGCTGTCTCAGGCAGATTAGTATCAGATGAGACAAGGCTACCTTGGACCAACTAGGATCAGCTGATTCCATTTCAGGGCTGCCTAAGACCTTTTTAAACCCTCCTGTCGAGAGGAGAGGAGAGGAGAGGAGGGGCGGGGCGGGGCGGGGCGGGGCGGGGGGATTGGGATTGCATTTGCATTCCATTCCCTTCCCTTCCCAAGTGACAACTAAGGCTACGGCTACACTATGTGCTTTGCCGGAAGAGGCAACGCAAATGAAGCGCGGATTAGCATTTTTTCATGCTTCATTTGCATAATATTTTCCGGTCCATTTTTGCACAAGAGGTTTTTGCACAAAAACAAGCAGTGTGGACATTTCCTTTTTGCGCAAAAAAACCTTTGTGTGCAAGATCCTTATGCCTCCAGTGTGAGCATTCATTACCTTTGAAAATCAGTTCTGCTTTGGAGTAGAGTCTTAAATCTGCAGTGGGGATAGTTTTGGTATCAAGGATATACTTTTTGCTGTTACTATGAAAAATCTACCCACATTTGAACAAGTCACAAGCCTCTGAAAAATCTCAGTTGACACATGCTCAGTGGAGACTTCGAATTGGTAGCTAAATTATCTGAAGAATCTGGCTGCACAGAGCAACATCCCGGAGATGAAGCAGGGTCTTCCCTGAAAGTGATTCTCACAGCTGCCTGGGAATACTGTGATACTGGAAATGAGAACAGGAAGACTGTCTCTCCTGTGCATTTAATGTTTCCCCCCCTTGCTGCTCAACCAGCACAGAAAAGGAAGAGGCAGAAGACAGGGGAAAATGGGAACAAGTGGGAGGGCGGAAGCAGGAAACATGGGCAAGAGCTGAAGGTGGGGGCTGTAAGGAGCAGTGGGCAGGAAAGAGGCAGAAGCCAAGTGGGATACAGTAACTTAAACTTTGGCATTTCGTACTGTTGGCTGCTTGATTTTGTAACCATAATATTCTTTTAATATAGGGTGCTTCTGAAGTGTATGAAGACCTGATTTGAAGCATTCAAGCTCCAGGAAGCAGGCGGGAGAAGGAGCAGGGATAGAGCATGCTTGGGGAAGGAGGTGGAGCAGGGATGCAGCAGGAGTGGGAAGAGGCTTGGTGGAGTGAGGGTGGGATCCCCCCTGGCAAGATGAGAGTCAGTGCCTATGCTCACTACACATGAAAAGAAGATTGCAGAGAAATAGTAAATCCTGAGGATATATCTTATGTCTATCCTGATTGCTGTTGGACTGGCAGGGAGGAATGATATGCAACTTCACAAGCAGTGACTTGCCCTCTGCTTCTCCCTACCTCTCTGCACAGACCCCTGGACCCAGGAGCACCGCTCTGTGGAGGCTAGCGGAAAGTTAGAATATAGATGTGGAGATCTTATAGCCCCTTTCTATTTGGCAAGGATGTTAGCTGCATTTGTGTCTGTGGCATAGCATAAATCTTGCATTCCCAGTTCAAATGACTTCAACTGCAATTTTTCCTGCCATAATCATCCACTCCTTGGCTGTTTTGAATGAAAGCAGTTATTCCCAAATAATGTCCTCTGTAACATATAGATGAACACAATTTGTTGGGGGAAAAGCCAACATGGCAAACAAAATTTAATGTTGATAAATGTAAAGTAATGCACATTGGAAAAAATAATCCCAACTATACATACAATATGATGGGGACTAATTTAGCTATTACCACTCAAGAGAGATCTTAGCGTCATTGTGGATAGTTCTCTGAAAACATCCACTCAATGTGCAGCAGCAGTTAAAAAACCAAACAGAATGTTAGGAATCATTTAAAAAGGGAGAGAGAAAAATATTTTACTGCCTCTGTATAAATCCATGTTATGCCCACATCTTGAATACTGATACAGATGTAGTCACCTCATCTCAAAAAAGGCAACAAAAATCATTAGGGGCGTAGATAGAACAGGTGCCATATGAAGAGAGACTAAAAAGACTGGGACTTTTCAGCTTAGAAAAGGGGGATTAAAGGGGATACAGAAGTCTACAAAATCATGACAGGCATAGAAAAAAGTGAATAAGGGAAAGTTATTTACTTGTTCTCATAAAATAACAACTAGGGAGTCACCAAATGAAATTAATAGGTAGCAGGTTTAAAATAAATAAAAGTAAGTTTTTCTTCAAGCAGTGCAAAGTTCATCTGTGCAGCTCCTTGCCAGAGGACATTGTGAAGAACAGGACTTTAACAGGCTTCAAAAAAACAAAACCAAAAACCAAAAAACAACCTAGATAAACTCATGGAGGTTAGGTCCATCAATACTTATTAGCCAGGATGGGTAGGAATGATGTCCCTAGCCTCTGTTTGTCAGAGGCTGGAATAGGGTGACAGGAGAAGGATCACTTAATGATTATCTGTTCTGTTCACTCCCTCTGGGGCATCTGCCATTGGCCACTGTCAGAAGACAGGATACTGGGCTAGCTGGACCTTTGGTCTGACCCAGTATGGCCGTTTTTATGTTCTTACATACCATTAGGAAAACAAAGGATACCTCATTATGACCAATTTTCAGCAGAGAAACACTAAAAGAAATGTCAGTCATTTGCTTTATTTGATTGCCTCATGTATAGCAAAATTGCAGGATACCAAAAAACTAGGTCTCTCTCTTCTTTGCTTCTCAGCAAAGATTTAAAAGCAAAGTGCTATGGTGAGATCTCACACTACTAAGCCTTTATTATTTCCCACATAACAGACTGCAGTATGTTTACAAGTACATTATGAAACAGTGTAAAAGATAATAGAAACCGAAATAGCAGTTGTCAACATTAATGAACAAAATACATGTTGTGATACACAGTCTTACTTTTTACTAATTTTGTTTGCTTACTTACTATCTAATTTGCAATATTCATTTATTTGCAAAGGATCTCTCGGTCATTGATATAAATTAGCAAAAGTCTACCATGCACTCATCATTAATTAGGTCTCATAATTAGGTATAATAACCCCCCCCCCCAGTAACCTTTACTAATCTTGAGTTGTTGATGCACTGATGATTTATTCTTATTCTGTGCTAAGACAGACTCAACAAAAACTCATAGGCTATTCTGCATTAGTGGAAACTTTAGTCTTCCCCTTCATATGGATAATTGTGAAAGATAAGAATTGGCTATTCAAATGTATGGATTTCTCAGCTTCCCTTTAACTTCAGAAATCACCTTTATTTCTAGTATAAACAATTAAAGTATAATCAGAAAATAATTATATTCTAACTGAGCAGTAAATTAAATCAGAATTAGTACATGCTAAATGTAAATTGGTATCTCAGTCTAGGTCACTACCATACTAAAAAATGAACATGCAGATTAGACCTTGCTGGGCTGGGTACTGTGATGACAGGGACCAAACAGCTCATGCCATTAAAGTAAAAGAATACAGAAATCCTGTTGGAAGTAAAAATTTCAACATTGTTTCAATAAAATCTTCAACATTAATAAATTTTGTTACTCTCCAGAGGCCCACATGGTTTAACATTCAGCTTGGAGTGATTCATAAATACTTAGTTTCCTGAGAAATATATTACTCTCTATGTAACTTCACTAGGAAAGATTTCAGGTTCATTTATTTGTTCTGTCAATATTACAAGTTGCTTTTCTGCCTCACCAAGATAGGAGTTTAGTGTTACTACTTTGGTACTTCTGCTTGTCTATCATCCATCCTAGCATCCATTCACTTAAGTGTTTCCGATTTGTTGGCTTTTATTAAATAACCCTTGTGCTTTCTGATAGAGAAGAACCAGTTTCTTTAGAGAGCACAGCATTCTCAATATCACATATTCCCTCCCCACCATTCCATTCTTGTTTCTCATGGGCAAATACCTACATGGCTATAAGGTTCCATGAGGTTTTTCTGTCATTTTCCAAGGACAATTCTGCTATTACTATTTATAGTATATAGGAATTGAGTAACAGCGCTTTAAATAGTTTGGGACCTCCTGGTCTTCAATTGCAGAGACTATCAAAATACACAGAGCTGCAGCATATATATATATTTGGCATTGTATATTTACATAGTTAGCAAATAGGCTTCTTTGGAACCCAACTGTGTCTCTTAGGTTTCCTCATATACTTCATTTGTATAAAAAGCTAAGAAACAACAATATTGGATGCTATGGCCTGCTAAATGACTGAAAAACATTAGTGTCTGGGATTCAGTGTTTTCTCAGCATTGACACAGAGATGGCCAGATTCTCTTGTTTGGACAAGCTGTGCTTGGCACAGAATGTGGAGAGGGAACAAACAAGTCTTTTAGCATGAATTAGAGCACCCTGAAAGGGAATGTTCATGTAGGCAGCTGATCTGGTTTTCCAGCTGCCTTGCACGATTGCAATGGAACAAAAAATCTGACCTGGAGTCTTCCATGTAAATCAGAGAAATGTGCACAGTTCTCAGCACTGTGAGCTGAACAGTGGTGGATCACAGGGAGAAGTAAGTGCAACAACAATTGAGGCCATGTTTTCATTCTGTGGAAGATCGATGCTGCCACAATCGATCTTCAAGAATTCGATTTATTGAGTCTAGTTAAGTCTCACTAAATCAAACTCAAAGGGCTCCGCTGCCGGTGGCTAGTACTCCTATTCCTGTATTCTACATAGCTAGAGTTGTGTACCTTAAGCCGAGCTGCCGGGTCTAGTGTAGACTTGATGTAAGATTGTGAGTCTTAGGTGACTTAAATCTCCATTGCCTTGCCCATTATGAAATTGTTTGTATATGTACAAAATGAGTATAAAATGCAGCAAAATCAGAACAGTCAATCTTCACAAATACTTTGCAGATGTGTAAATGAATTGAAACCACTGTCTCCCAAAACAGATCATGTATGGGGAGCTCAGTCAGGGCAAAAGAAAAAAGCATTGTGCATATAAGTGCTTTAAAGATAACATGAAGGGCAGTCTCCTGTGGACTGCCATCAATCCCAAAGAACTTGAGTACATGGTTCAGAACAGGATTCAGTGACCGTCTCTGATAAGATCAGCATGTGACAAGTTTGAGAGGGATCGACAAAATTATCTCCAGTGTCCATGTGCAAAATGCCAGAGAGTTGTATCATCAAGCATCATAGATACATAATTCCTATTCCTTCAGTATAGCCAACTCTGAGTATCAGAATTCAGGCTGCTGAGTAATATTGTAGCCATGTATGGGAATTGTGATAATATCATCATCATCAGCAATGGACTACCAATGAAATAAATAAAAAATAAGGGTTATTGATTAATTGCAGTTAACTCACATGATCCACTCAAAATTAACCACGATTAAAAAGTTAATAAAATATTAACTGAAATTTATTAAATATTTGTGAATGTTATTTCAATGGCAACCTAGAACACAAAGTGTATAATGCTCACTTTATATTGTTTTTATTATAAATATATGCACTTAAATTGTATTTTTCAGTTCACCTCATACAAGTACTAAAGTGCAATCTCTTTATCATGAAAGTGTAAATTATAATTTTTTTGGTTACATAACTCCACAAGAACAAAACAATGTAAAACATTAGCGCCTACAAGTCTGTTCAGTCCCACTTCTTGTTCTGCCAATCGCTAAGACAAACAAGTTTGTTTACAATAATGGGAGATACAGCTCCCGGCTTCTTTTTCACCATGTCATAAGAAAGTGAGAACAGGTGTTCACATGGCACTTTTGTAGCCAACATTGCAAGGGATTTATTGCCAGATATGCTAAACATCCGTATGCCCCTTCATGCTTCAGCCACCATTCCAGAAGACATGCTTCCATGCTGATGATGCTCTTTAAAATATAATGCATTAATTAAATTTGACTGTACTCCTTGAGGGAGAATTGTATGTCTCTTGCTCTGTTTACCTGCATTCTGCCATATATTTCATGTTATAGCAGTCTCTGATGACCTACAACATGTTCACTTTAACAGCAGAATTGACAAAACACAAAGATACTAATGTGAGATTTCTAAAGATAGCTACAGCACTCAATCAAGTTTTAAGAATCTGAAGTGCCATCCAAAATCTAAGAGGGATAAGGGGTGGATCATGCTTTCAGAAGTCTTAAAAGTGCAACACTCTGATATGGAAACTGACTCAGATGATGAAAATGATCATGCATCAGTCTGCGCTGCTTTGGTTCATTATCAAATAGCACCTATCATCAGCATACATGCATGTCCTCTGGAATGTTATCTGAAACATGAAGGGACATAGGAATCTTTAGCACATCTGGCACATACATATCTAGCAACAACAGCTACAACAGTGCCATGTGAATGCCTGTTCTCACTTTCAGGTGATATTGTAAATAAGCAGCAGGCAACATTATCTCCTGCAAATTGTAATCAACTTTGTTTGTCTGAGCAACTTGCTGAACAAGAAGTAAGACTGAGTGAACTTGTAGGCTCCAGAGCTTTACATTGTTTTATTTTTGAATGGAGGGTGTTTTTTTATATCATTCTAAATTTGCTAGTTCAACATTCATGATAGATTGCACTACAGTACTTGTATAAGAAAAAATACAATATTTCGTTCTTTACAGTTCACTAGGGTGCTGTGCCCCCTGCTCGCTGTGCTCACCAACCCCCCTCTCGTTGGGGGTAGGCAACCCCAGCTCTCCCCCCATGGCCATCAGGGAGGGTTGGGCTGCAGCTGTGCCAGCCCGGGTCCCTTCTCCCCGACCCTGCCAGCCCAGGCCTCTTCTCCCTCCCTTGCTGTGCCAGTCCCTTCTCCTCCCCCCACCCTGCCCCGCAAGCCTGAACTCCTTCTCTCCCCTCCCCCACACCAGCCCAGACCCTTTCTCTCTCCCCCAACCATAACCTCCCTTCTCTCCTGGCCATGGCACACACAAGGCCCAGTTCTAACTCTGGCAGCCAGGGAAGCACAGAAGTACCTACCTGCCCCATGTGAGGCACAGCGAAGTGCAGGTAGTGCTGTGTGCACACAGTGATCTGGGGCACTTCAGCCTGCTGAGGTGGGGAAAGCAGCAGCGCGGGGGGCTGCTTTCCTAACCTCTCCCCCGTGATTGGGCAACAAAATGACAAATTAAATTTAATGTGGATAAGTGTAAAGTAATGCACATCGGGAAAAATAACCCCAACTATATGTACAGTATGATGGGGGCTAATTTGGCTATGACAAATCAGGAAAGAGATCTTGGAGTTATCGTGGATAGTTCTCTGAAAACTTCCACACAGTGTGCAGCGGTCAAAAAGGCAAATAGGATGCTAGGAATTATTAAGAAAGGGATAGAAAATAAGACACAGAATAGCTTACTGCCCCTGTATAAAACTATGGTACGCCCACATCTTGAATACTGTGTACAGATGTGGTCTCCTCACCTCAAAAAAGATATTTTGGCCTTGGAAAGGGTTCAGAAAAGGGCAACTAAAATGATTAGGGGTTTGGAATGGGTCCCATATGAAGAGAGGTTAAAGCGACTGGGACTTTTCAGTTTAGAAAAGAGGAGACTGAGGGGGGATATGATAGAGGTATATCAAATCATGAGTGGTGTGGAGAAGGCGAATAAAGAAAAGTTATTTATTAGTTATTCTAACTCTCAATAAAAGCATAGTTCACTCATGCAAGCATGTTTAAGAGCTATGCTCAGTAGGTGGGAATCTGAGAAGCCATGAGGGACAGCCACTGACAGAAATGTTTCCAAAAGTTTCCATTAAAATTATCTCACAAGGGCAGCAGCTTAGTGCCTCATGGCTTACACTAGGCATAGTGTTCTCATTGAGCCAGTTCTCCTCAAGTTACCTCTTCATTAGTCGAGTATCAGGGGGTAGCCGTGTTAGTCTGAATCTGCAAAAGCGGCGAGGATAGTCTATAAGGTGCCACAGGACTCTTCGCCACTCTTCATTAGTGAATAACAAAATACTGAGCTCAATGGTTATACCAATAGCTCTATGCTACAGTCGCACAAGACTCTCCATGCTTATGCAAGATAGAGAATTTAAGGTTAAAATGGAACATTAATCTAGTTTGACCTTCTGTATATCACAGACCATTACATTTAACTAATTTCCCCCTATATTAAACCCAATAACTTGTGTTTGACCAAATCATAGCTTTCAGAAAGGCTTGGAGTCATGATGTGAAGATATCAAGAGATGGAGAATTCAAAACCACCTTGCTTGGCAGTTTGTTCCAGCTAATCAGCCTCACTATTTAAAATGCGTGTCTGATTTCTAATTTCAATTTGTCTGGCTTTAGATTCCAGCCATTGGCTCTTGCCATGTCTTTCTCTGCTAGATTATAGAGCCCTTTAGCATCCAATATTTTCTCCACACAAAGCTACTTGTACATTAAAATCAAATCAACAGTTAATCTTCCTTTTAGTTTATCAGGCAGACTGAACTTTAAAAATCTCTTAACAGTGAAGCATTTCTGCCAGTCCTCAAATTTTTGTGGTTCTTTTCTGTACCCTTTCCTATTTTTCAACATCCATGTTAAAATGTGGGTCCTGGAACTGTGCACAATATTCCAGTATCTGTGTCACCATATTGAAGTAAAATCATTGATCTCCTACTCATTACACCCATATTTATACATCCAAGGATTTGCATAAGCTCTTTCTGACAAAGCATGACACCAATTGCTCACACTGAATGCTTGTTCATTATGGCCCTAAATTCTTTTTGGAGTTACTGTTTTTCAAGTTACAGTCCCTGTATTCCTCGATCCAGGATGCAGAACTTTGCATTTGTCTGTATGAAAATGCATTTTGTTTAATAGACCTATGTTGCCAAGCAATCCATAATGAATCCACAAATTTTATCAGGCACCACTGTAGAGTCAGCTTTTGAAAATCTGGCTGAGCCTGTATGTTATAGTCCAGACAGACAGACCGACAGACACACACATTCTCCCCTCACCCGGCCCTGTTCCCAAATACTGAAGTACTATAACTTTCAGAATCATACCTCGTGTTCCCAAGATATAATCCTTAATCTGTTTATACATTCTAACAGTACACTCTAGTGAGTGTTGTTTGCCTATACTTTAGAACCAATTTGTAGGAGAATTAAAAACTTTAAATTTCAGTAATAAAATACACCGAATGCTGCCTTTATATTTCAAATTGAACATGATTTATTTAAAAATACTGAAACACAAAGTAACATTGACCTTCTAATTTTTCTTCCTTCTATCAAAGTAATTTAACACATTTACTTCCCTGTAGTTATCCAATTCACTTGTCAGCAGGTGATTGCAATTTTTCAGACAAGGTTTTTCATTATAATGAATAGCATATTACAAGTAAGGGTATAAAGTCCCTATTAAAAAAATAGTGGTGGTGTAGAATTGTAGAATAATCCCAGGTTCTGTCATTTATATTTTAAATAGGTTTGTCAATTATATCACAGTTAACTCATGTGATTAACTCAAAACATTAAACATGATTAAAAGTTTTGATTAATCATTTTTATCACACTGATAAATAATAGAATGCCAATTGACATTTGTTAAATATTTTTGGATGTTTTCTACATTTTAAAATATATTGATTTCAATTACAATACAGAATACAAAGTATACAGTGCTCACTTTACATTATTATTTTATTACAAATATTTATACTGTAAAAATGATCAAAGAAATAGTATTTTTCAATTCACCTAATACAAGTACTATAGAACTCCTTATCCTTAAAGTGAAACTTACAAATGTAGATTTTTTTACATAACTTCACTAAAAAACATAACAATTTAAAACTTTAGAGCATACAAGTCCACTCAGTCTTACTACTTATTTACTCAACCACAGTTTTGTTTACATTTATGGGAAATAATGTTATCCACTTCTTATTTGCAATGTTAACTGAAAGTGAGAACAGACCATACACACACATATACAAACCTTCAGGTTGTGTCATCTGAGTTAATGATAAAAATGAACATATGTCATTCTGCACGGCTTTGGATCATTATCAAACAGACTCCATTATCAGCATGGAGGTATGTCATCTAGAATGGTGGTTGAAGCATGAAGAGACATGAATCTTTAACACATCTGGCATGTAAATGTCTAGTGACATTTGCTACAATAGTGCCATGCGAATGTCTGTTCTCACTTTTAGCTGTCCTCTTTATAACAGCCCTTAAAATGAAAATTAAAGACTGTTATCAGATTGAGTTTTTTTAACTTTTCCTCATGGCCAGGTTTTCTAAACATTTTATCATTTGTTGTTTTATTTTGGATTCTTTTCAATTTGTCCACATCTTTTCCAAGTATTGCACACAGATCTGGACACAGTACTCCAGCTGATATCTCATCAGTACTGAATAAAGCAGGGCAATTACCTGCATCGTATGTCACTCCTGTTAATATACTCAAGAATGGTATTAGCCTTTTTTCACAATGGTACCCAAAGTAGACTTGCATTCTATTTGTGATTCACTATAACTCTCAGACCCTTTTCACAAGCCTGTTCAGAGCAAGTTATGTTACTTAGGCCTGAGCTACCCTAAAAAGTTAGGTCAATTTGGCTACCTTGCTCAGAGGCATTAAAAAATCCACATCTCTGAGTGACATAGTTAAACCAACCTAACCCCCAGTGTAGACAGCACTATGTCAACTGAATAATTCTTCTGTCGACCTAGCTACTGCCTCTCAGGGAGGTGGATTATGTACACCAAGAGAAGAACCACTTCTATCAGTGTAGGTAGCATTTACACTGAAGTGCTACAGCTCTGCTGCTCTACCATTTCAAGTATAGGCTAGCACTTAATACTTGCATTTTCCAGTCAATTTATGCCCCAATGGCCTGAATTTTCACCAGCTTACACCTTGGGGAATAATTTACATTTATGAGAAGTTTGGGGAAAATTCTTACTTGACAGCCACTTTAAATTGGTGCAAATGATTACACAAGATGCAAGAAAATGGAGAACCAACCTCAATGTGTTAGTGACATTACTATTTGAGTCAGAGCTGAATTTGCGCTTGAGTATAAATTCCTTATTTCTGCTTTGTCTGGGCACATTTGTTTATTATCCTTTGGCAAACTATGCCTAAAGTAAAATAATAGCTGTATACTACTCAAATGAAGAGTTTGGTTTTGCAGATTAACATTTTTGTTTCCTACGGTAGTTATTTCAGGAGACACTAGGAACTTGCTGGAAAGCTAAGCATAAACTATAAACATTCACATAACCACTGGGAGGACACTGTGTCAGGACCAACTGTTATGCATTTGCATTGTAAAACAAATTTGACTTTTTTTTTTTTTTAAAAGGACAACTCAATTTGTAACAGAGATTAGAGCCAAACCTTCCTGCTATATTCAGGATCAAACTGAATTAGCAGTTTTGAAATACTTGTAGCAATGAACAAAGAAGCCACAAATGAGAACTACAGAAATAAAGATGTGACAATGTAAAATGAATATCTGAATGAGAAAACTGCAGCAAAAAGAGTATGGGTAGCCAACCATGACACCATTCATCTTTCTAATTGTCTACCATTACTTCTCAGTACTGTAGTCAATTGACCAGGTGCTAAACACGTCTTTTAAAAAGATAGCTATCTTTTGTATTCATTTTGAAGCAAATGCTATGTACACTTTTGCAAAACAATACTGGATACCCATTTCATACCATGTAAATTCTTTATCTCCGGTACACTTTGTAGTTATTCCACTCAGATTCATCTCCTACTGCTTCATACAGACAAGGGACCTGGCATCATTGCAGAAACAATATGGCATCTCTAATCAACCTATTTCCAAAAATTAGTAACTTAATTTTGTTCACCTTTGAATTAGGGTCCTGTCAGTGCATATGCATATTCTCAGAGCTTTTATTATTTTAAATATTATGAGTAATAAGAGTCTAAAATGATAAATATTTGTGGCTATAATAAATTGCTGTCATACTGAGCTCTCCTGTCAACTCAAACTGTGTCAGCACTAGGAAATTTTGTACCATGTACACAGCACTAGTGCAGATCCATTTGTGCTAGCAACAGCAGAAGTGCAGGTGTTGACAGGTGTTTACTATCTTGCTGTGTACCCCTGCTCTGAATGGTGAGCATAGTTCTTTGAGGCTAAGCTGTCCTAAAGCTGACATTAATAACCAAAGGAGGAAACTAGCAATACATAGTACTTTGTGTGGCAGAGCTGTCCAATGTTCCTTCCTCATGTCTCTAACTCTGGGTGTTAGAGACAGGGAGAAAGGAATCTTAATTGGAGCATGCACATATGCGCAATGCCCAGCACCAGCAACAAGCCTTTTAGGGAGCTAGTGCACGTTAAAGTAAATCATGTGGCTCTCAACTTGTGCTGAGGACTGGCCCAATGCAGGTCTGCTCACGGTCTGTCAATATTGACATTCCTTCTTTACATTACACTGATTGTTCTTTGTGTTCATCTTAGGATCAGGGACTCTACATAACTCCACTTTGTATCTTTGCCTTGTAGAGACAAAGTGGCTGCTGCCGCTTTTTCTCTCTCTCCTGGTACGGAATGAGATAAAGTGCAAGGCCTGGCTATCTTCTAGTTTCCTTCATAGCACAGAAATCCTTGTGATTTTCTCTTCATATTTTAAGAAAACTTGTAAATGTCCCTAGATGGCGTGTAACTATTTGTCAAAATAAGCAGCATAGGATTTTGATACATCATCATCTGCCAGAGCCTCGGCTAGTAGTATCAGAATATAGATTAAGAATATTAGAAATTCTGGAAGTGAAGTCTGATGGGCTCATCCTTCCTTGGGATAACATCATGAGTGAGTGATTCAGTTTCCCTTTTGTACAACTGAACTGTATTGTACTGTAATAGATTAGCGAATATATTTAAATAGCAAAAATGATCAATTTTTCCATGGCTATTTATTCAGGAAAAAAATATGAGGAAGTGACTTGAATAATATATAACAACAGTTATGTAATTTATATAATTGAGAATCAGAAAAGAATAAAATGTCTAAAATAATCCCACATAGTCAAACAAAATGCCTATAACATTTAGTGCTGACTGGAAATGGGGAAAATCTTAATGAAAATCCATATTTGTTTTTCATGGAAATATCTTTTGCCTCATAACATTGAAACCATCACTATGCTAAACTTTTTGTAGATATAAAGATTTTGCATTCATGCTAGCATGCAGTGGAAACCAAATATTGATTTGTTTTATTTAAAATTTCAGATCTTGTTTAATTCTGTCAATGAATTTTCAAATGAATTATGACACAACAATACAGAATTTTAATACAAATTATCATAAAAACATGAAGTGTAAGTTACTATTAAGAATAAAGTGGCTTTACATGATAAGAAAGAGGGTATTTAAGACAGCATTAAAGCATGAAATCTTTGTATATTGTGAATATCAATACATCTCAGTACTACTTCACCTGACACTAAACAATTTTTTGCTATCACCATTGGATCATGTATTTAACATCTCCTTTGCACATTCCTTTTACTATGCTAAATTCATTAGTTGTAGTAGAACATTTTACATTTATAAAGGATAAGGATAGAGTCATGCAAGTAGTAGTGCATGGAATTGAAAGAGTATTCTGAAACATAAACTAAGTTTCTATTTTCCTAGATTTCTTTGGAGCTACCTATTTACTACAAAAAAGCTCTTAAACAACATATTAGAGCATGAATATATTAGAAGACTTACCCACTGTTGCCAGAGTCTGGCCTGGAGAGGGCTGCACAGACCTCTTGCTGGCACTCCCCAGACCGGTTCAGGGCCCTGGAGTGAGAGGGGGATCTGGCCCAGAGCAGGGATGTTGTTTCCTGCCCGGTGTGCAGGAAAGCATTGTCATTTGTCATGCTCATTTATGTCGTGATGCACCTCATGGCACTGTGCTGTGAGAGCGTATGCATATTGCTCCACCAGGAAGAGGACAAAGCTCAGTGTGGCATGGAGGCCCTGCTCAGGTAAGGCCTGATGCTCATGCTACCGCACTGATCAGTCAATCCTCTGGACACAGTGCAATGCTGGTTCTGGTGCCATGAGACGACGAGCTCAGACTGGTGGGACCGCCTTGTGATGCAGACATGGGATGATCAGCAGTGGCTGCAGAACTTATGAACGTGTAAGGTCATGTTCCTGAACAGTGAGAATGTCTTCCCTTTGTCCTGAGGCACCAGAATACCCAAATGAGACCTGCTTTGACCATGGAGAAGTGCGTGGCAATTGTCCTATGGAAGTTTGCCACATCAGACAGCTACCGATCAGTCATGAATCAGTGTGGGGTGGGAAAATCTACAGTCAGGGCTATTGTCATAAAAATAGCCAAGGCCACCAATAACATCCCGCTATGGAGGGTTGTGACGATGGAAAACGTGGACACCACAGTGGATGACTTTGCCATGATTTGCTTCCCTAACTACGGTGGCCCACAGACAGAACACATATCCCCATCTTGGCCTCCTGAAAGTCATGGACAATTTGCTGCATTCCCACTGACTTCCTATAGATCCTCATGGCTGTATATAAGAGCTACTTTAGGCTACAAAAGCTGCAAAAGTAATACTGAGGTAAATCCACTTTTTAATTTTTTCTGTGTTTCTTTCATTGTCTCCTTGCTTTCTATCTCTAAGATGCTAGTCCTTGATGGACAATGAGGACAGAAAAAAAAAAAAGGTAATTTCTTGCGTGCAATACTTTTCTCTTGATCTTTTGTGGTTATATTTTTGCACTTTAGAGTGAAATATTCCTACTGTGAAGTCAGGTGTTCTGTTAATCCTATTTTTACATAGTCCAAAGGGCACAAATCCCAGGTAATGTCTGTTCCATGACATCTTGAATGATAAGTACATTCAGACTAAAAAAACAGATAAGCATTTAAGGCAGAAAGGAAGTATGCTTTTGTTAAAACAAAATAACTTGCTAGTATCATCCACATGTAAAAACATATTTTTTTTAAATCAAAAGAACAGGGTGCAGATTTGTAGTTCACGCATATGGAAAATAAATTAAGCCTGTTAAAAGTGAGGCATGCAGCAAAACATATAAATACAACACAAATATATCAAGCCAGGGTGCCTAAAATTAGGCACCAACAGTTCATACACCTTAAGAAGAAGAAAAGAGAGTTACTCACCTTGTGCAGTAACGTCTGTTCTTTGAGATGTGTGTCCCCGTGGGTGCTCCACTTGAGGTGCTGGGCTCGTCCCGGTGCCACAAACGGAGAATCTTCCCTAGCAGTAGCCCTGCCGGCCCACGCATGTGCTCCTGCTGTCTCACGCCGTTCGCGCCGTTACAGCTGAGCGCGGGCCGGCTTGTCAGTTTCCTCCCAACCAGAAGCATCTGAAAGATAAAAACAGAAGCTCTGAAGCAGGGAGGAGGGTGGGTCGTGGAGCACCCACAGAGACACACATCTCGAAGAACAGACGTTACTGCACAAGGTGAGTAACTTTCTCTTCTTTGTCGAGTAGTGTCCCCGAAGGTGCTCTACTCGAGGTGAGTACACAGCAGTGGTCCAATGCTATCAGTGTGCTTCGGACTTATGGCCTCTGCGCTGTGGCCAAGACTGCTTGCGCCACCACTGAATCGTTCCTCAATATTTTCGTGAGGGCATAGTGTCTGGCGAAAGTAAGAGCAGATGACCAAGTTGCTGCACGGCATATGTCCTGCAAGGGCACGCCTCTAAGGTAAGCCGTGGATGCAGCCATGCCTCTGGTGGAATGGGCGTGAGGCCGTCCCGGTAAAGGTTCATGTCGTAGGGCGTAACAATGTGTGATGCAAGAGACAATTAAGTTGGAAATACGTTGTGCGGAGAGCTGTTGGCCTTTCGAACGCTCTGCCGTGGCTATGAAAAGATGGCGAGACTTCCTAAAGGCACGCATTCTGTCCAGGTAGAAGGCCAATGCTCGCCTGACGTCGAGCGTATGCAGACATGAATCTTCTGGTGAAGAATGTGGCTTCGGATAGAATGTTGGCAAGCTTATCGGCTCGTTTATATGAAAAGGAGAGTTCACCTTCGGGAGGAAGGGAGGATGGACACGGAGCACTACGCCATGCTTAGAAAATAGTGTGTACAGTGGGTCGACAGTGGGACAGTAAATTGGACAGCCTCGGTAGTCGTCGTGACTGAGTCACGGACATTCTCGACAATTATGTCAGTCAAGTCTGTCGGGGCCAAAAGGGGGCTATGAAAATCATTGTTGCGCCCTCCAATGTTATCTTCTCCAGCACCCTCGGAATGAGAGGAAGAGGAGGAAAAGCGTAGAGGAGATGGTGACAACTCCAGTCGAGTAGGAAGGCATCCCCCAAGGAATTTGTGCCAATGCCCGCCCACGAGCAATAACAGTGACACTTTCTGTTGTGACGGGTGGCAAAGAGGTCTATACTCGGAAGCCCCCAGAGATGAAAGAGGTCGCGGACAACTTCGTTGTGTAACTCCCATTCGTGTTGGGGAAGGAAGTGTCTGCTGAGGGTGTCGGCGATGACATTGTCCTTGCCGGGTAGGTATGATGCAGTAAGGGTTACACCGTGTCGAATTGCCCAGTCCCACAGACGTATAGCCTCCGTGCAAAGGGGGCGTGAGCGTGCACCCCCTTGCCTGTTGATATAATAAACCGTGCATATATTGTCAGTGAGAACGTGAACCGTAAGACCTTGGATCACGTGGAGGAAGTGCCTGCAGCCGTTGAATACAGCTCACAATTCTAGGAAGTTTATGTGCTGTAGGGATTCCTGGGGCGTCCAGAGCCCCTGAACCCGATGCTCTTGCAAATGGGCACCTCAACTGATCAAGGAAGAATCCGTTGTGATCTGCATTTAGGGCTTCTGTCCATGAAAGGGGACGCATGCTAGCAAATTTTCGGGGCTGTCCCACCATGTTAGCGAAGCCCTGACGTGCTTGGGAATGGATACTGTCTTGTTTGTGCTGTGTACACCCGGCATGTAAACAGTGAATAGCCAGTGCTGGAGGCTGCGCAGGTGAAGTCTTGCATGGGACACCACATAAGTGGTGGCGGCCATATGCCTGAGCAGCTTTAGGCAGGTAAGTATGTGGGATCTGGGAGCAGTTGACACAGCCTGAACCAAGTCCCGGATCAACTTGAATCTCATTGAGGGTAGGTATACCCTTGCGCTCAGTGCATCGAGCCTCACGCCGATAAATTCCAGATCGTGACTCGGTGTCAGGGACCGAGATAATAAGTCCCAAAGCCTCGAACACCGTCGTGGTGGTGGCAACCGCCCGTGTAGCCTCGTCAAAAGTAGGGGCCTTCAATAGGCAGTTGTCGAGATACGGGAAGATCGTGATATCGAGGCGTCGAAGGTAAGCAGCAACCACTGCTAGGGTTTTGGAAAACACTTGTGGCGCTGATGAAAGACCAAAGGGTAACACCCGGTATTGGTAATGATCTGAGCCTACTACAAAACGAAGGAATCGCCTGTGGGCTGGATGAATTGTTATATGGAAATAGGCGTCCTGCAAGTCGAGGGATGCGAACCAATCCCCTTTGTCGAGAGCTGGGATGATAGAGGCTAACGTAACCATCTTGAATTTCTGTTTCCGCAGGTGACGATTGAGTCGACGTAGGTCCAGGATAGGTCTCCAACCCTCTGACTTCTTCTGAGTGAGGAAGTACCGAGAGTAAAAACCTCGCCCCCGGAACTGAATGGGTACCCTCTCCACTGCTCCTATGGTAAGTAGCCGAGAAACCTCTTGCTGTAAAAGAGTCTCATGAGAGGGGTCTCTGAAAAGGGACGGGGAGGGAGGGACGTGGGGAGGGATTGAGTTGAAAGGGATGGCGTATCCTGAAACAACTATGTCGTTGACCCAGTGGTCAGTGGAAATCAGAGACCAGCGGTGTTGATAAGGCCTCAGCCGATGATGGAATAAGGCTTGCAGATTGTGTGGAGCCTCCATCAAAGGGGTGAGGCGCAGTCCCTCGACCGACCCGTCAAACTTGCTGCTGCCTCTGCTGGTGGCCGGACGCCTTGTTAGGTTGTTGTCTTCATTTCTGTTGGCGTTGTCTTGGTCTCTGCTGCTCATATGGTTTGGCACGGAATGTCGCGTAAGAGAAGGGTCTCTGTTTGTTATAGGGCATATATCTCTTGCGCTTATATGGAGGCGTATACATCCTGAGTGTTCTCAACGTCGTACGGGAGTCTTTGCCTGAGTGGAACACCTGATCAGTGGATTGAGCAAACAGTGACTGATGATCAAAAGGTAAAAAAAAAAAAAAAAAAAAAAAAAGCTTGCTTGTTTAATAGCTCTTTTGGGGCAGCAGCTTGATGCAACCAGGACGCACGACGCGTGACTACAGCAGTAGCTGTGGCTCCAGCTGCTGCGTCAGCCATGTCCAGGGCAATCTGCAGTGCTGTCCAAGCTGTTGCATAGCCCTCCTGTATTACTGCCTTTAAGATTTGACGCTTAGAGTCTGGTAGATGTTCTAGAAGAGAGACTAATTTTGAATAATTGTCAAAATCATGATTCGTGAGGGGAGCTGTGTAATTACACATTTGGAGAGCTGAGGTGGCAGAAGAGTATACTTTCCTGCCTAAAATGTCCAGGCGCTTAGCGTCCTTGTCACTTGCAGTGTTTTTAGTTTGCGCCGTCTTGGATCTCTGTTGTGCAGCATCCATGACGAGGGAATTGGGCTGGGGGTGCATGAACAGAAAGTCCATACCCTTTTGGTTTATATAGTATTTCTTAACCGACCTCTTATTGGTCGGTAAGGAAGCAGCTGGAGTCTGCCAGATATCATTAGCAATCTCCAAGATAGCCTCATCAAAGGGGAGCGCCAGTTTCGATTTTTGTGAAGACTGTAAGTTCTTCATCAAGGGGTGTTGCTTTTGCTGCACGTCTGTAGTTTGAATGCCCTGAGATTGAGCAACCCTCTTAAAGAGCTCTTGAAATTGCTTATGGTCTTCCGTGGGGGACAGCTCTCCAGGGAAGACTGCGTCGTCCGGTGACGATGATGAATGGTTGGCTGGAGAATCAGGGCTGCGTGGTTCCCTGTTCGGGGTATGATTGTCCTCATGTTCGCCATGGCTAGAAACTGAGGTAGTGTCCTCCGCAGGCGCTGGTGGAACTGCCGGAGAGGGTGCACTAAGTGGAGACACCGGGCGACTGGATCGTGGAGATCGCGAACGTGGGTATCATCTGCTATGAGAAAAAAGATGGTCGTCATAGTAACGGTCATATCTCTGATGGTGAGTTGGGGAACGTCTTGGAGCGTATCCCCTGGATGTGTTGTATCGACGTGAATATCCTGAGGGTCTTGAGGATCTTGGTGAAATAGATCTAACAGAATAACGAGATGGAGATCAAGAATAGCGAGAATAGTGACAGCGGTAGTGACGGCATGATGGCGAACGACGAGGTGATCTATGGTAATGAGCTCTGGTGGAGGCATAATGAGGAGCGTGATGGTTGCCCAAGTAAGACGAGGCTGGTGACCAGGGTCCCGGAGAGAACACAGCTCGGTCTGGTGTGAGGGAAGGTGTCTGAGGACGTCGTCACTTAGGTTGTGCCTTAGCCTGTACTGAAGAGTCATGAGGGGAAGACGGTGCCGTTTGAAGTGGAGTGGCTGGCAATGAAGCAGCCCCGATGGAACAGCTGCCATGCGGGAGAATCAGCGGTGCCGCAGGAGCTGACAGCTGTGCTGGTGCCAGAGGAGGCTGTGCCGGTGCCGAGAACTGCACGGTGCCGATGCTTGCCTGCGGTGCCGGAGCCGGTGCTGTTGCGTGCGGCACCATGGAGAACGTGGCTACAGCAGCCGGCACCGCAGGTGTGGGTGCCGGCAGAGCTGCGGTCGTCTGCGCATGCGCAGCATAAGCCGGTGCCGGGGCCGCCATTGCCGGCTTCAAAGCGGCCGTTAGAGCTGTTGCCCGGTGCCGATTCCGCCCGCTGCCGTTTGTAAGGAGCCGGTATGGGGTCTTTGGGGCGGGCAAGGCTCGGGGCTGAGGCACTGCGGCCCTTGACTGTCTTCTCCGCCGGGTGCCTCGGCAACGTGCCGGAGGTGCCCGGTCTGTCCCCCACACTCACTCGCTGCGACGGTCTAGCCGGCTTGTGGAACTCTTTAGTGAGTGAGTGAGCTGCGTGAGTCCCGGAGGCAATGGAGGATGGCTCGGTCCCATCGGGAGTCTAGAGGGCTTTATTAAACAAAATTACTCTGAGTCGCATCTCGTGATCGCGCCTGGCGCGCACTGTCAATTTCATACAATGCGAGCACTTCATTGGGATGTGCCCATCTCCCAGGCATTTGACACAGCACGAGTGTCCATCGGATGCAGGCATGGCATCCTGACACTGCGAACATTTCTAACATTTCTTGAAGCCAGGTATGGTTTTATTTGGTAAATAGTAAAATCAACAGCTTTTTTTTTTTTTTTTTTTTTTTAAAAGGCTACTGAACAACAAAATATGGGATTAGGATGGAAATAAAGATTTTAAAAACTAACTAGACTAACTATTAACAACTACACGAACTACGAACTGCCAAGTGGCAACTAAAGTGGCTAAAGTAAAATTCCCTTCTCTCCTCAGGCCGGAGAGGGAGCGTGTCCTAGGTCCGTCTGCAGCCGCAGACGGTTGAAAAGAAACTGACAAGCCAGCCTGCGCTCAGCTGTAATGGCGTGAACGGCGCGAGACAGCAGGAGCGCATGCGTGGGCCGGCAGGGCTACTGCTAGGGAAGATTCTCTGTTTGCGGCGCCGGGACGAGCCCAACACCTCGAGTGGAGCACCCACGGGGACACTACTCGACGAAGAATAGCCTGATTTACAGAGGTGCTGAGCACTTGCAAGTCTCACTAACTTCAATGGGAATTTTGCCCAAGTAAAGAATTCAGGATATTTTTATTATTTTTGGCAATTCCCAGTATCAGTATATTACCTGTGATTTCATATATACACAGAATATGCTCATAGTTTTGCTAAATATTAGATATTCTCATTTGATAAACTATAATGATGCAATAATTCATCATCACAGCAATTTGTAAATGTACTGATGTATCAGTATATTTCATTTAAGGTAAGATTTATCAGAAGCACTCAGCATTGGCTCAGATGTAATTTCACTGAAGACAACAAAGTGGAAACAGAGTTAAAGCACTGCTGAATGCTTTTACAAATCCTATACTTAGGATTCTATTTATTAGTATATTGTGTACATATAACTACATCTTACTTTTATTATGTTTGGTGGATCCTCGATGATGGTGATGGTGATGATGGGCGATCACTTGTTGTCGAGTATGATCATCTTCCTTGGGGGTTATGGACCCTCAGGTGGCTGATAAGCCTGATCCTTGAACCACAAGGTCTAATACAGTGAGGACAGAAGTTTCCAGGTACAGGAGGCAGCTGTTGACCATGACTAGAAACCACTCTCTCCTTCCTCCTGCACCTCTTCTCTTCAGCATGTTGGCAGGCAAATTCAAAATGCAGGGAGCCACTGCATAGGACTTGTCTCAATGTTGCACTTCTTTAAGTTATCTTTTAGTAAGTCCTTATAATGCTCCCAATGTCCTCCCACGTTATGGTATCCTTTCAGCTGAGAGCACAGGACCTGTTTTGGGAGGCGATGGTCTGGCATCTGAACAACGTGACCAGTCTAGCCAAGTTGCTGACGGATTATCATTATTTTCAATACTCATAGTCTTTGCCTCTTCTAGAACACTGATGTTAGTGTGCCTGTCTTCCATAGTCAACCTGAGGAACTCCTTGCCAGAGGATGTGGTGAAGACTAAGACTTTAACAAGGTTCAAAAAAGAGCTAGATAGAGTCATGGAGTTTAAGTCCATCAATGGCTATTAGCCAGGATGGGTAGGAATGGTGTCCCTAGCCTCTGTTTGCCTGGAAATAGGTGACAGGAGAGGGATCACGTGAGGATTACCTGTTGCATTCCCTCCCTCTGGGGCATCTGGTATTGGCCACTGTCAGCAGACAAGATACTAGGCTAGATAGACCTTCGGTCTGACCCAGTACGGCCGTTCATCTGTTCTTCTGATATCGTGTGCTGTTCCAATTGCTCCATCTCAGAAAACATATATTAGAATTGGAAGAGATGAAGAGAAGGGCAACAAAAATGATAAGGAATATGAGAGATTAAAAAGAGTGGCACTGTTCATTTTAAGAAAAGAAATGACTGTAGAACGAGATTTACTTAAAATAATGAAATTGCCCTAAGAACAATAATTTTTATTGTGAGTTTCAGTGGCTTTTTTGCCTTCTGATTCCTGAGTTTGGAGTTCTCACTTTGGCCACATTTTCAAGCTATCACAATAACTAAAATCTTGCTTTTTTTTTTAAATGACAGCTGAGATTCTCATGTAATCACTGGACTCCAGGAGCTATAGCTTTCAAAAGAATACCAAATATTGCCAGAATGGGCAGCATCCGTGTTCTGAAGTTTAGTTAAGTGATGCTCGTAAAGTAGTTTGGATTCCTCATTGGAACACAGCATAAGAATTAAAAACTATATTATTCTTTGTAATTACAGTGAAAATTCTATATCAAGTAGAATTAGAATAGTTTATTCTAGAGCCATTAAAACAAATCTTGTCTTCCCTGAAACAGCTGTGAGCTATTTAAAAACACCTTGAATTATATAAGAACATATAGCATAACTATACTATCAAGCAGGTTAAATTTTAACTGATGCCTTATGTCATTTCATACAGCTGGTACTTCTCATTAAAATTTTTTGGATTCATCTTGTATTTAATGTACTTGAGGTTGAACTCCTAATGATTTATAAACAAATTAAAAAATTCTCTGAAAATACAGTTTGGTAGAGCTGTCAAACTCGAGAGAGAGAGAAAAATAAGTTCTAATTAATCAGGAGATCCTAATTTGTCTTTATATATTCCAGATGTCTCTCCACACTAACATGTTGGGGAATGCAGTTTACTACTAGTGGTGTTGCAATAAATTGCTTGCTTGCTTACATAGTCTAAGGACACAATACTGACTAGAACTAGGCATTTTTCACACTGTAGGAAGTTGTAGGAATTGCACTCCCTCTGAATATTGTGCAGGAGAAATTTCAATGTGAGTCTCCCACAGTACAGGAAGATGCCCTAATCATTAGGTTGTGAGATATTCTGGTGAAAGGTAGTCTCATTTTTTCTGTTGAAGCTATTCCACTGTGTATAAATAATTAAATTGTCATTTGAACAGAAAGATGAATTTTGGTGTCCCACATTTTAGGCAAATGTCCTAACCACAAGACTGTAGAATTATTCTCACTCTTGTTCCCTAGATCAATGACTGTTATGAAATCAACATTAAACTAAATGTATGTCAGACCACCAGAGGTGGCAATGTAAATCTAATTTATGGGAGGGCGCACAAATTCTGCACATGTGCAGTGCCACAGAACTCCCCCAGAAGAAACAATCACATTTTCTTGTATGAACACAAGTATATTATTCACAAACAATGGTAAGGCATTTCAAGGTATATATGCAGAGACCTGCTGAAAGTTTGCATCATGTTGTGCGTTGTCACTTCTGATATGTAATGGGAAACAATGCAGCCAGATACACAGCTATTCTGATTATTTGTGCAGGTGATTACTTAAGGCAGAGATACTCAACTTTGGAAGCCCTGGGGGCCACAACAATACTCACAGCACATGCTGAGGGCTGCAACTTAAGTGTGGTTGCATATACATGCAAATATATATTCAAATTTATGCAAATAGCTTTTTTCACCCTGATGGGCATGAATACAAAGCACTTCCCACAATGAACTGGTGCTCCCAGCACTACCCCTGGGGGCTAGAAACGCCGACACTCTGTATCCATCTGTTCTAGTCAGCCGCCTGCTTGCGTCTTTCAGTGCTCACCCTACCTGGTAGATGCCTCACTGTTGTGGAGCGTATTCCCAGTGGAGGCCATGTTCAAAGGATCCCATCCATGGGACGCACGTTGATCCCTGTGTAAATCCAATCCACACCGTGGGCCATAAACAAACAGGTTGAGTGCCCCATGTGGCCTGTGGGCTGCGTGTTGAGAAGTCCTGACTTAAGGGATAGACTTTTAAAAGGAAACTACAGAACTTTCACTTTTGCACAAGCAATTAATTCTGGGTGCACATAAATAATTGCATTTGGACTTCTTAATACTTAGTATTTGGGTTAGGCCAGGTGTGGGCAATAATTTTTGACTGGGGGACAACCTTCAGAAATTTTTGAAGTGGCCTCGGGTCATCCTAGAAGGGGCAAGGCCTCAGGCGGAAGGGGCGGGGCCAGGACACTTCTGTGCTTTCCCACCCATAGATCCTGATTGATCTGTGTGTGGGGGAAAGTGTGAAGTCTTCGTCCCCACTCACTTTCAGAGAGACCTGCCAGCTGTTCTGAAGACCTGGCAGTTCCCTCTAGGCACCTGCGCCCATGGAGGTAGGAAGAGACTTTGCACGCTCCCCCTGCCTCCAGGGCAATCAGGGCCTGCGGGTGGGGGAAAATGCATGAAGTCTCCTCCCACCATTCCCCTGCCCTGCAAGGAGCGTGCGGCAGGGATGACTCTAAGCACCGCACACTCCCTCATCTCTAGGCCCTGATTGGCTTGGGGATTGGGGAGTGGCAGGACCTCCATGGGCCAGGTTAACCTTGTTGGTGGGCCGGATCCAGCCCATGAAGGCACTTTTGCCCACCCCTGATGTAGGCAGTAGGCAGGCCAAAATGTTTTGATCAAAACTGTTTTCTACAGATATTTTTTAAACAAAAACAAATTCAGAGAAGAATGTCTTCTTTCTGCAGAAATGTTTTTCCCTATAGAAACACCGAAAACCTAAAAACTTCCAATTTGGAAATGTTGCTGCAGTGCTTCATGCTCCCATTCTCCTCTACAGAGTGGACTCCCCAGTCAAGCTGCATGTCTCATGACGCACCAGACCTATGGGACTACCCTGATTCACTGCAAATACTCTGGAAGAGAGGACCCATGGTGCATTATGAGAGATGTAGTCTGGCCATAAAGAGGGGGGCATAAAGCACCCAATTTATAACATCGATTAGGCACCACAATGACATTTATGAATTGAGTTCATTTGTAAGAATGCATTTGTTGTACACATCCAGTTCTATTACAAGCATCAACACATCCTGAAAAGTGACTAAAGGAATGAATAAACTTAAACTTAAAATAACAACAAATAGTCTGGTAGCACTTTAAAGACTAACAAAACATGTAGATGGTATCATGAGCTTTCATGGGCACAGCCCACTTCTTCAGATGACCAGAGTGTTGGATGTCCAGGACCAAAATAAATAGGGGTGGGGGTGGGGTGGGGAGGTGACTGGAAGAAGGAAAAAATGGGAGGGGGGGGGACAAAAAGAGGCAATGAATTAAATGAAAACATTTTTGAAGTGATGACCTGTTTTATTTGCAAATGAGGTTGCAATTTTGATGCCTATACACTTAGGGTGCAGCTACACTGCACCGTTATTCCGAAATAACAATACAAGCATCGACAATTCTGTTATTGTTACAGCAATTCTGTTATTTCGAAATAACATCGAAACTACAGATGGCTTAGTCCGACTTCTGTAAACCTTATTCTATGAGGAATAACTCCTCTTCTGAAATAGCTATTTCAAAATAGGGCATGTGTGGATGCTCCACTGCTGCTATTTCATGCTATTTCAAAATAGCTCCTCACCAGGACCATTCTAAGTAATTTCTCCACAGTGCTTCCTGGCGCTTTAAATCGAGGTAGCATGTCCTCATTAGGGAAGTCTTGCTTGGATTAATTTTGAGGCTTCCCTGTAGTGTAGACATCACATACAAATATGCTTTTCCTTGTGCTCTAGGAGCAGCAAAACAGGATAAGTGTTGCAGCAAATCTTAAGGCTGAAATAAATTCCAATTAGAGATTTACTTCTCCATAAACACTATTAGAATTAGACTCTAATCGTCATACTCTTATCTACTACCCTAAAGACATAAATACTCATTATCATCTTTTGAGCATACTAGATGCAAGATCACTTCAGAAGAAAAGATGAGAACATGGAACCTTCGTTAGCAAGTTGGATGATGATCTGGTACCTTTCATGGGAAAATCTAAACCTTTGCCATCTTTAATCAGATAGTCATACTTTGTTTTCCTGCCTGTTATTTCTTTGCTAAATAGGTTTTAAGGGATGTTCAAAATCTCTTGACAATAAGCTTAGAATGAATTCAGAAGCTATTCTTCAAGCATTTTTATTCCCTGGAGATGGACAACTGGACACACACATTTTAGGCAGATTAGACTGTTAAATAAACCCACTTCATCTCTCTTTTCTATACTGATGCTGCCAGCAATAGAGGCACAATGTGGATTTTAAGCTCTTTTGAAAACCACACAAGTTTTTCTCTTTGAAAAAGAATGGCAAGCAGCCATTTAATTCTAACCATAACTACTATCTGCTTTTATCCTTGATGACAACCATACAACCAGTTTCCTCCGCGAATAATTGTAAGATTTAATGGCTAAATATTTAAGTAGGAAACAACATATTTGGGGTAAATGTGTTTGTGTCTTTTTACTAGAAAATTACCAAATTACAAAAAAAATTAGAAGCATAATTGTAGATGAACTATTTTATATTAAATCCAATAAAATCAGTGTAAATCAAGATGAAATCATATGGCACAGATCAGAGTGCACTGACTCATGTCATTTACATATTACTAGGCAAAACCCATAATTTTCTTGATCATATTTTTTCCACGTCCGATGAGCTACAAGATTGGATATTGGTAAATGCTGTTCTACTTTTTAGTTCTGTTGTACAATTTCCTGCTTCACAACAATCACTGCACTGTTTCATTAACAAAGTCAACAGTCAACTGTTTTGGAAAAAAGAAATTATGCAATATCCAGAATAGTTTGAAAAAACAATTAAAAATAATAATTACAAAAAGTTATGTTGAGGTTGGAAAAATTGTAATATACATGGAGAGATGCAAATATTTGAAAGTCTTCTCTCCCTGTTGAATTTTGTAAAGAAGTTTTCCTTATAAAAGGCTTATTTAAAAATAAGAGCACAAAGAGGTTGTGGAAGAACTCCAAAACAGTGAAAACCGTCTTAGAAACTGTAAACAAAGAACAGTTATCAGTGAGAAATACTTCAAGAATCCCATGGAAACAGACCAAATAATATTTTATGAATTGGCTCCTTTAACCCACATTTTGTAGACTTTCAACCAGCCTTTTAGAGTTCATGTTCTTGAGATCTGCTACACACAATAGTCAGCTTAACCTTTCTCAGTATGCTAATATCCTAAATTAAGAGGAGTAAATCTGAATGCAATATTCTAGAGATGAACTCTCACAATGTCACACATTAGTTGTACAGTTTTGGCTTCATTGCGACTTATTTTTCAACCACCCTAGGATCCAATTTATTTGCTTTGCGCAATTCTCAGAGTTAGCAAGATCTTATAGGAGCTGAGCTCAGACACTTTTTTTCCCAGAAGATACTGAGAATAAGCATTTCCCCTAAGAAAATAAAATTTTCATTGTTACAGTAAGTTTAAGAAAACCAAATTCTGCAGTACTTTCTCAAACAGAGCATCATGGATTTTTATCGGTCTGTTCACATGAGAGCTACTCATCATGAATCAGAATTCCAGAATCAGGTCTTTTATGAACTAGAAAAAATGAGAACAGACAATTTACAGCTCTGATCATCCTGTTTCTGTATTGCTTTCCTATACTTTATTTCACCTAACACAGCAACATTAAAAATAACCGACTACCCTTTTCTTACACTGATCTTTAGCTTGACACTTATCTACTTCCTAGAGACAGATTCTCCTCTAACTTCTATCAGTATAAATCACACAAGAATCTAGCCCCAATTTCATAGTCAGAATTAACAAAATAAACTTCCTGTAAATAATAAAGAAGTTATTTTGGAAGTTTTTACCCACCCATAAACATTTCAACTATAAACAGATCAGCTATATTTTTAACCTTCTGGCATAAAATATTAATGTAGGAAAATACATGTAAGTAAACAATACTGATATATTTAAAATACATTTTATTACAATTATTTTACTTAATATTCAAAATAGTTTCCAACTACAAACATATACAAATCTATCTGGGTACACATTTGGTAACTGGAGAAGCTAAATGCCTCAAATATTTACAATGGAACTACAGTTCTCTCTTCTTAGTTTTCCTAGTCTGTTGGTGAAATAGCTTGAATATTTTTAAAATTTTTAATTTCTTTGCTGGTTTATGTTTATGTGTGGGCTCTATGCAAAAGAGAGAAGAAGTTACTGAGGAAAAGCTAAGATGAAGAAAAAAAGTTTAACATTTAGTTCAGAAGTGGCTGACTCATGATCATACTTCTCTTTTGCAGGTAGGTTTCCATGAAAGTTGTCTCCTTCAGGTCCAGATCTAGATGTCATAAAAGTTCGTCTCCTGCACTGTTGAGTTTCTCATTATTGGTCAATTGTTGCATTGTGCTAGTGGAACGCAGTTGCCACTGGAAGTCATAAACATGGGGAGTGCGAAGAGAATCTCCATGATAGCTAGAACTCATTCCACTGAAGATTTGACTGTCAGGATAAGAAGGTTTAGACTGAACTCTGCCTTCAAAGTTGTACCAGGCCAGAGAGCAAAGCAGTAGGCTGAAAAACTAACAGTGGAACTGCCTACCTGTACTACTAAGCAGAGGAGCTACTACAATTTGTAATAGTTGGACAGTTTTCAGGGCATATAGTTTCATTCTTAGATATAATGAGGTGCAATAATCACCAGAGTCAGGTGAGTGTTTGATAGCACAGGGGGCAATGTTTCAAACCTTGATCAAATTAAATAAATACAGACATCTACATACACAATAATAATGGCAAAGAGTTAAGTTTTTCTAAATATGTTCATTTTATCGAGCTGAATTCTTGTTATTTTCTATCCATATTCATAATCTCCTTTATTTTATTTCTCTAACACTCACAACTCCTCATTATCTATATCATCGGCAGATTTAATATGCTGTTAATTCCTCTTTCCAGATCATTAAAAATAAGATATTAAATAAGGCACATAATGGAACAGGTGGCTATTTCAAGGTATGTATTTATGTTAAATAAGAGAGACAATTGCATCTCTAGAACCATCTTGTAGCCCAAAATCTCTAAAATGGATTTGAGCTGAAAAAAATGTACAATATGTGCTGTATCTGTGTTAATCTCTTTTGACCGCTGCCGAACCAGAGAATTTGCTGGAACACAAGAGGTCAACATTATCTAGAAGTTTACCAACACTTCCACTGCTTATTGGGATTTTAGAAGACAATTAGAGTGAAACAACAGCAAAGAACACTGAGATCCGGGACTGGTGGCTTGTAAGCAAACTTCATGGGATCACGGCAAATTTGGCCACACCCATAATAAGTGGACATCTGGCTAACTAAACTCATGCCCGACCACAGATGTTATTGGACAAAAGAGTGCTGGATTAGAGAGGTTCAACCTGTAGTATATGTACATGCACATACAACTATTACCTATAGCTTTACATGGCTAAAAAGTGGAAAAAATACTTTCTTTCCACCTTGAAGTTCCTGAGTCACTGGATCTTACAGTTATAATAATGCTACATATTGAAAAATTACATTCTAAAGAAGTATTAGTTTTAATTTTTCTCTCTGGAGTTTGGATAGCTGGTTTCAAGATGCTAAAGGAGCCTGATCTTATTGGTGAAGGCAGACAACAATATTTTTTAAAACATGGTAAACTAGCCTAAATATTTCTAAATTAGGTTTTCATTACAAAGTTCAGAGAGAAAAGGCAGTAACGTGTTAGTAAAAGAGACAGGCTTTTGAGTTTAAGCAGAGCTCTTCTTCTATTCTGGGAAACGTACTCAGAATGTCATAGGTCAATAGAAGGTGGAACAGATTGTTTAGCATAAGTACATTTCCTGGACCCAAGAAAGAGCTCTGTGTAACTTGAAAGCTGAACAGAAGTGTCTCGAACAAAAGATATTACCTCACTGTGATGGGTTAGATTACAGAAGTCCCCTGGAATTGTCCCCTCGTGTGCTGATCATGCCACTAATGCCTGCCTTCTTGCTCTTTGGTGCTTCCTACCACCCTGATTTACTGGACTAGAAACTCTGGCATTCTCCAGCAAAGATACAGAGTTGGGGGTAAGCACCCCGTTGAAGAGCAACACAGACACTGAATCAGTTCAGCTCCATGAAAGCTCAGCACCCAGGAAAATCAACCTTCAAAAGGAACCAAACCCTCAAATAAATCTGTCTTATTTCTGTGTAAAACTTTTGCACGGAGAATGGTCATAAGGTCAGGTCAACCCTCTTTATCAATGAAAGAGAGTGGTTAACTCCCATTCACCCACTCCCAGGAGCAACAATTATTCATACTGGGCTGGATAATAAACAAAAGTACAAAAAAAGAAAGATTTAAGTGATTGCCAGTGAAAACAGTCAGATCAAAGTAAATTACTAAATTAAAATAAGCAAAAAATGCCAGCTAATCCTAATCCACTCAGAAATTTATTTCATCCAAATTCTTACCCTAAACAGTTGTTCTAAACATTTCTTTCACAAGCTAAGCAGCCTCCTAGTTTGGGCCTGATCCTTCCCCCCTGTTCAGTCTTAGATGTGTCCAGCAGGCATCTTAGGTGGTAAGAGAGTGTGTGTCTCCAGCCACCTGGCAACTCCCTACTGTTTGTTTTCCTCTCTTATATCCTTTTTGCCCCAGGGGGGAATTCTGTGTGTCCTTTCTCACCTCAAATGGAAAATTACAGGAACCAAGACTGGAGTTCAGCATCAGGTGGCACGGCCACATGCCTTTCTAGGACCAAGCACAGTTTGGGTTTACAGGACAAACAAGACAATTCACAGGTTGTTGACTTGATCACTAACCCTTCAGTTTCCAGGGCATCAGCAATGGGCCTCATAGGACAGATTCATACTTCATATTTCTAACTTCACATACAAGAATGACAGATGCACAAAAATAGGGTATACAGATTCAGCAGATTGTAACGTTAAAATTGATATGTTACATGAGGTATTCTATCAAAGCGTCTTCAAGTTATGCATATTCATAGTCACAAGCCAATTTTCATAAAGCATGAGGGGATGTGACACTCACCTACCTTATCTAATATACCAGGACCAACAATGGTACTACTATACTGGCATGTGAAAAGTGCATTAAGGTTTAGCCTAAATGGTTATACTATATGTAATTTCTAAACTATTGTAGTTTCAGAGACATTATAAACTACAAAACGTCATCATAAATTCAATCAGGGAGCAGTCAAAACCACTAAATAAATACAGAAATTATTTCTAAGAGACTCAAGATACTTTGAGTCTAAGAGACTCAAGCTTGCTTTGCTCATATGCCTTTTCTTATTAACCACATGTCTTGTACACCTAACTGCTTAGTCTACTAACACTTCTAGGCTATTTTTCCATACTACACTCCCACTCAGATTATAGTTTTCTGTACACAAATCAGCTGCAGACATATTAGCTAACATCCAACTGTTGTGAATGTTAGCATCCATGGGTGTGTCTAGACTACATGGCTCTGTCGACGGAGCCATGTAGATGAGTTTACTAGATATAGCAAAATGAAGCGGCGATTTAAATAATCGCCACTTCATATAAATCAAAATGGCCGCTGCGCTGTGCCGATCAGCTGTTTGTCGGCACAGCGCGGTAGTCTAGATGGGGATCAACTGACCCCAGATCCCTTTGTCATCAGATTTTGTAAGCCTCGTTTCACAAGGCATAAGGGATCTGACGACAAAGGGATCTGGGGTCAGTTGATCCCCGTCTAGACTACCGCGCTGTGCCAACAAACAGCTGATCGGCACAGCCCGGCAGCCATTTTGATGTAAATGAAGCGGCGATTATTTAAATCACCGCTTCATTTTGCTATGTCTAGTAAACTCATTTACATGGCTCCGTCGACGGAGCCATGTAGTCTAGACACACCCCATATGTGTATGTGCACAAGTGTGTATTGTAACACAGTGAATATACTCAGTATCTATCTATGCATATTCCCAAGCATATTTACTATACATTTGAAAGAGACTGTCTGTCTGTCTGTCTGTCCATCCATCTATCCACACGTTTGTTCAAGAACTCCAAAATGGTAAGAGCTAGGACCACCAAATTCAGTATAAAGCTTCCTCTTATAACTTAAGGTCAGAGTTTGGTTGTGCCAGGAAAATGGAATGTGCCTGGAATTTTGCCATTTTATAATGATGAAATACATTAATTCTTTATGTAGGTCTTTAGTCTTCATATACCTGTACTACAAATCAGTATGATCTTGAATACAAATGTGTAAGATTATTGTTTATTGCACTAACATGTTTTTAAAACACAGCCTAATGCACCAGAATAATTTTATCTGATAATAGGTCTAGTAAGTAAATAAAATGCATATTCTTTTTAAAATTACACACAAATATTTGATATAATCCCATAATTCATTTTGTTTACTGGACTCATATTAACACACATAATTATATATATAACCCATACAGAAAATGGAATTCTTCCTTTGTCAAATTCCCTTATCAACCCTTATTAACAGATGGAGCTATTCAGTTAAAACTCTTCAAAGAGGTAATAAGTGAAAATTGCTCTCTCTTACAAACAATAGATAGCCATAGGCTGGAGTGAATTTATAGCTGTATATCACTCTTGGGATTCTGCTTCTGTTCAGAAACAACTTGATATGTACTCACATGGTTTAGTCTGTTGGCAGAGTCCCTAGAGGGACTTAAAACTTTGTATTCGCACAGTAACTTTCCATTATACTAGATATTTTAAAAGATGGAATTAACACCCAAGAGATACATTTTCAAAGCACTGCATGAGGGTTTAGCTCTGTCGCTCCCATTCATTTAAATGGTATGTGTAGTTAAAACCTTTGAAATGCTTGGGAAATTTACCTTAAGATACTAACCTGCATGACAATATCAAGACAATTAAATTTAACATGCTGCCATCAGGTACATTTGTTTAATCTATGGACATGATTCTTCACTGCATTCCTCGTGATGAACCATTTTATACTGCAAAGCAGCATGTGACATCTGCCTATGCTGCTCATGCTCTTTGACTTATGCTTGACAGCTCCCACATTTCTTTTCAAATGTACTATCTTAGCAATACTGGAGAACTGAATATCATTCTGCCCAAAAAGTGCATGGAAGAGGAAAACTTAATAGAGAAACATTGCCGTTCACAGAAGGCATGATGTAGCCTTCTGCTGTCATGAATTCCAGTCAAGGCCCTGGACAGCTTGGCCTGTCCCTCAGAGTACTGTTTTGGGCTCCCTCCTCTTTTGTGGCAGCACAGTAGCTTTAGTGTGCTGGCTGCTCTTCATCTCTTGTGTCTTGCTTACATACTTGTTCGAAAGAAAGTATAATAGAAATTTATCCTGCAAAGATCAGTATAAATTTAGGCAAAGAACTGCACCCCAAAATGTGCTGTATTGTCAAGAGAATATTTTACAAACTGGCATTTGTTCCCTCTGTCTGCCATACTGTTGGGCTATGTCTAGACTACAGGGCTTTTTTGAAAAAAAAGTGGCCTTTTTAAAAAAAAACTTCACCTGCATCTCGACTGCCGCCGCATTCTTTCAAAATTAAATTGAAAGAACGTGGCGGTTTATTGACAGCGGTAAACCTCATTTTACGAGGAAGAATGACTTTTTTCAAAAGCTCTTTTGAAAAAAGGCATTCTTGACCGCAAACAGGGCTTTTTCAAAAAAGAGCATCCTGATTGCCTAGGTGCTCTTTCGAAAAAGCGGATCGCTTTTTGGAAAAAAAGTTGTGGCTGTGTAGACGATCTCTTTCAAAAGAAGCGTGTAGTCTAGACGAACCCTTGGTTATGTGCCCAAATTTTCAGACACTCAAATGCACATCATCACAGGGAGCTTTTGGCTCAGGAAGAAGAAACGTAGCTACCATGCTTCAGACAAATTTCACAAGTCTCACAAATTTATCTCTTCCATTCGCTGAAACAGAATAAAGGATTTGGCTCTTTTTTAGATACCTTTCCTGTGCCCACTCCACCCTTCAAGTAAATAAGAGAGCACAAACTGAAGAGGTGGACAGAATGTGTGCATATGCATTTTATAGTGAAGAAAGAGGGGCATTATCATAATCTCTATTTCTTATGTACTTTTGCATATTCGTTTAATCCTCCCCATTATGGCTGAATGCATAAAAGATTGGGAAAAGGAAACAAGCTTTAGGGAGTATGTCCTGCACATAAAAAGACCCTAGCAATATTACAGAATAGCAGTAGAACCATTTTAATAAGGAATCCAGTGAGTCTATGCAAGCCAACAACTCTTTGTTTGAAACTAAAGAGCATCTCTCTCTCTCACACACACACACACACACAAATATCAGTACAACTGAACCCATCTTTTCACTAAGTCAAAGCATTTATTTTGTTATGAAAAAAACAAAACAGCATTAATTAATAAATGCTCTTAACTTACTTGCTTCCAATAGCTGCAGACTTCATATTCTAAGTATGATTGTACACAGATTTAGTTCCAGTTATTCTTCTGCCTGGCAGCTAAGAAATTAGTGGAAATTGCATTAGAAAATCAGTTTCCTCTAATGGTTTTTCACAAAATAGCTCCTCTCAGCTGCTGTACTGCATGTAGAGGTTTTTCATAATGAAGAATGGACAGCTGCACTAGTTTGGATTCCTAATGTTCAATGTAATTTAATACCAACTACCATTCTTGAAAGCCTTCTAAATTTCCTACAAATCCAAATTCAATTACCTTAGTAGGAACTAATCAGTGACTACACAAGTGTTTCCTTGGTACCTGGGACACTGCTTAAAGCAACAAATCCATTTCACTTTCAAGCATTTTTCTCCAGCAGGGAAGCAGAAAAATACAAGAACATCTGTAGTCTGTAGTCTATCAAGTTGCTTGTCTATCATGCTAATAATATGGTTGTGTTGATTTTGATTCATTCATTAATTTATTAATGGGTAGATTTAGCATAGAGGTAATAGTTAAGAGCGGTAACGCAAGAAATCTGCTAAAGGCTGTTTGCAAGATCAGCAGAAGCTAAGGTTAGCAGTTTTCTGTGGTTGAGACATTGATCTCAACCAGACACACATCATAGCTTATTTAGAGCTTCCCTGGACAGAAGAGAGGAACTTATGTCTGGGACCTTTCACCCACATAGGATGGTAGGGAAAATACTCTCAGACTCAGCAGATGCATTATTATATAAAAAAATCCCAAAATAACTGGTTCAGGCTGAGCTGAAGTAATCAGGACACACAATGTGATAAATAACCACAAAGGCCCATGGTAACAAATTGATGTATATGATAAGTTAAGAGCAATAATACATTGACCTATAAGAAAAGAAGACTTCAACATTAGAAACATCCCCTACTGAATATGTATCAAACATGTCAGCATCAGTGTCACATAGTATAAGAGTGGTATCCCAGGGGTGATAGGGAGAAGAAGATATAGTCCTTGGAAGGGCCAGAATGATGGCCCCTGGTGAGGATGGGGAAGGTGAAGGTAATGAGAAAGATGATGAGCTAACACCTAAGATTGTTCTAGAAGGAATGATGTAAGTATATGGTATGGAAATATGGATGTACATCACCTATCTTATGAAACTGGGGTGTTTGTGACTGTGCTAACTGTATTAATAAACTATATTTGTAAATATACAACAGTTTCTACAGTGTGAGTGTTGCAACTGTACACATCAGGGTTCCTAACCGTAGAATAATTGAATCCTGGGCCTGATCCTGGGACAGAGAACCCGTCAACCCTAAAGGTGGTATTTAGAAATTAAAACGTAATCTTAGATCAGGCAACAGGTCTGAAATTTCTCAGTGCAATCCCACTCTTTAGCCATTTGTATACTGCCAAATGCAAATGTTGAATAAAAGGGAGGCAAAGCAGGCAACGGAACATCTACACAAGAAAGGAAAAAGGTAGCAACTCTACAGCAACATGGAAAGCTTGGAACTACAAGACGCTATGTAACGGACATGAGTTATTACTAACATTTCAGTCCTGGGGCTATAAGGGAAATAAGCTCTAATGAGTGAACTGAGCAGCAGAAGATTCCAAGATATTGGTACTGCATATGAACAGGGGGACAAAAGATGTAGAAGGGGGTATTAATTTGGCTTTCGTAGAAGTAATGTTTGTTGGGGAAAATGGCTCATTAAGATAGTCAACATGTGTAGTCAGAATAGAGGAATAGAGGAAAGATAAATGAAACAGTCCAGCTTAGTCTGTGTGAAAGAAACAACGGTTTGGTTTTGCAAAATGATGTTTTTTATTTTGTAAAGCTCCCCTACCCCCTTAAAAGGGAGAGGGTCCAGATCCACATACTATTTCATCAGGATCACTAAAATTTAGGGCTTTGGGTTAGGGCTGTTGAATGACAGGTTCCAGTTTTGGAACATTAGTGGCCCAGACTGGTAGGTTGGGTGAAATAAATCAAACCTGACTGATCACCAGCTCTCCTTTTTTATTTTGAAAAGCAAACACCATTTGCACAGGATACTTAATCAGGGACTGCTGCTTCTTTCATATCAGTGAGGTAAAGAGAGGAGGAGGAGACAGAAAGAGAAAATGGCAGGCAGATACAGTTTGTTGTTTGTCACGGTCTAAATTCATCAGTGATGAGGGATCATGGGAGAGATACCTGAAAGACAAAGGGCTTTTCTGGAACTTTTGAGAATGGTATTAGTCAGATTTACAGAAGTGCGCTTAATGAAAGTTAATGTTTCCCCTGCAGCTGACATGGTGGAGGGAAAGAATAAGGAGGCCTCAGGCTTTTTCACTTTGATCCTTCTATCATTCAATATCACCCCCTTGGTTTGGGGGCCTGATCCTGAGCATACCCCCCCACTTCTGAGTGGAAAGTAAAGGTGACACATATTGTCATTAAAAGCTGTAAACCAGGAGGCTGGTATTACTTTTTCTTATCCAAAGGCTGAGAAACATTTCTGATAGCAATACTATTCAGGGACTTTTACCCGAAGAGAGATATTGCACATGCAATTTTAAAAATCAACCCTCTGCCTAAACTTACAAGCATATGCAAATTTGCCATGCAAAACTATTCTAATAATAGTTCAGAGTGTTATGCAAAAGGGGTCACTTGTAATTGTTTTTGCCACTCTGGCTCCAAATTATTTGGTATTGCAAATATAAACTTGGAAATGGTGCTACCTTAATAAAATGGAAATAAGACAAACTGACACGCTCAGCTTTCATTCAGAATAGAGGTATTCTTTGCCTGCTCATGCTGCATAACACCCTCATTTTGAAGCACAAAACAACTCTGGTTTTCCAAATTCACATTACCTGAACTAAAGATGATAATTATGGCTCTTGGGGTCACACTGACTGAAGCTCTGCTAGACAGGAGCTTCACCACTTCAGTCTCGTAGAGCTACTGAACTCTGCAGGACAGAATTTTCTAAATTCAGTAGGAATGGAACTTTGCTGCAGTTGTGGAGCTTACTTTCAGGCTGGAGTCCTGCAGAGTTTAGAATGTCCAAAGAACTGAAGCGCTTGGATTTTAAACCTTCTGTTTAATAGAAATGTTGAATGTCCTCACTAGTCCTTTGAAAAATCAATCAGGACAGACCTGATCATCTTCTCCTTTTTCTGCATAATAATCCTTCTCGCACCTCAACACTATCCCAAAGACAAACAAATTCCCAATCCAATGTATACCCCATAACTTGAACTGGACTGCAAAAGATGCCTGCAAGCCTTTTATACTCCATGCACTCCACAGAGATAGATAGGGACCAGATTGGTGTTACCTCTCACCTACCTACCCCATTGTACTACAGAAAATAGGTCCCCATCACTTCTCACTGGAAGCTCCTAAGGAACTAAAGCTATACAAATACTGAGAATACAAGGGGCTGAGAACAAGCATTGTTTTCCTGGTTGTTGCACCACCCAGCCTTTGCCTAATGTGAAGTCTGGTATGTTTGCCTGTCTGATTCATATTTGGAGCTTGACAGCAAACACTGTCTCAGAGTATAGCCCTTGTCCCTTTAGCTTGCACAGCCCCACTGTCCTCCCTTTCTGGAAATTCCTGTTCTGTCTGCCTCTCTCCAGGTACGTCTACACTACAGGAAAAAGCCAAATTAAGATATGCAACTTCAGCTACATTAATTGCGTAGCTGAAGTCGAAGTAGCTTAACTCGGCTTTTAGCGCTGTCTACGCTGCAGGAAATTGAAGGAAGAACACTCTTACTTCGACTTCCCTTACTCCTCGAGAAAGCAGGGTTACCAGCATCGACCAGAATATCCTTCTCACTTTGAATTAGCTGTCTTAAATAGACTGCTAATTTGAACAGTGGCACCTGTGATCTTCCTCTGCAGAGTAAACGTACCCTCAGAGGGCTTGCTTGGTTGTAGGCCAGTGCGAATACTGAGCAGCACTTCAAAGTCTGAGTACCTATGGCTTACAGCTAAAATGTGAGTGATAAAATGCTTTCTATAAAACATGGGGGTGAGGAGCATATACCTTTGTGGTGCTTAGCACCTTGCACGAATCAGAGTGCTCTTAATGGGTCAGTCCATTAATGCACAAATTACATAGCTGCCTGTGTGAAACTTCCACCCTCAAATTGCTTTCAATTACAATTTCATTAGCGAAGGGTCCATAATTTTATCTATGATTTGGACAGCACTAAGCACACTGAGTATTCAACAAATAAAAATAAATACAGTTAGGGCAAGAGTTACAATATAGTACTGTTACACACAGACATATAAATGCTTTTATTGCACAAGCAAGATTTTAGTCTTTGAAGAAATGCCATGTTGTTGTTCTTAGCTTTGTTATGCAGGAGTCCTCTGAGAGCAACTGAGTCCTATAACAAGTTTGTTATCTGCTTTATTCTTGATATTTTTCAGTCAATTCTTGAAACTGAGTAGCTTCCTGGGAATGAGGTATTGTTGTGTGAGCTGAAATTTCTGGGAGAGAGGCATATTTGTGGGATTAGTATGACTCCCTCTCTGCCAGGACTGATGTGTAAATAAAGCAAATCACACTTAGCATATACCCAGATCACACTTAGAATGTGTCCAGATTCCACATCACTGATTTCTCTTTCTCTGGGAAGCTAAGCAACAAGGCTTAAAATTCTGCTACCACATGACAGAGGAGTGACACTGATACTAATTAATGAGAGAGTTCTGGGGGAAAGGAGAAGATGCTGCCTCTGAAACAAAGGGGCAGTGCCAGAAGAGGAGGAAAAAAGGTAGAGAGAGAAAAAAAATGGATCAATGCTCCTCTTTTTCTATCTTGCTCTTATTTTGTCTTGTACTTTTTCGGTGCTCTTCTCTCCACCTGTCCATCATATATATAGTAGCCCAGTGTCTGAGAGTCTGTAACGCCGAAATGCTGGCTGTTCCTCTGGGGGGGGGGCGCTGTTGCCTGAAATGCTGGCTGTTCCCTCTGGGGGTACTGTTGCTGAAATGCTGGCTGTTCCCTCTGGGCGGCGCTGTTGCTGAAATGCTGGCTGTTCCCTCTGGGCGGCCCATGCTGCTTGGGGAGTGCGGGGCCCAAACGGCCGCTTGCGCCGCTTGCTCCCCCGCGGCGGCCCGGCTGAGCGGTGCAGAAATCAGCTGAGTGCCACGGTGGGAAGCGAAGGGGGGCAGGGCAGTGACGTGCGGCGTGACAGCGGCTCCAGGCCCTTCCCCCTGGCCATGAACATCATCGCCCCGCCCCCTTCGCCTCCCGCCGTGGCGCTCAGCTGACTTCTGCACTGCTCAGCCAGGCCGCCGTGTGGGAGCAAGTGGCGCAAGCGACCGTTTGGGCTCCACGCCCCCCATGCAACACGGGGAGTGCGGAGCCCAAACGGCCATTTGGGCTCCGCGGTCCCCCGAGTGAGAGGCAGGAGGGGGAGGAGAAGTGAAAGAGAGAGACAGAGAGAGAGGCAGGAGGCGGAAGAGAGCTGAGAGAGAGAGAGGGGGAGGAAGTAGGAGGAGAGAGAGAGAGAGAGAGATGGAGCGAGAGACCAGAGGCTCAGGAGAGAAGACCAACGTGGAGGAGAGACCTGAAAATCCCGTCTTATGACGGGCTAATTGGCTAGTTTAAAGAATAAAAACCCTGCTCTTAAAAAAAAAAAAAAAAAAAAAAAATTCTTGTACTGCAGATTTTCTTCAGCTGAGCCTATAGGCCGTGAGTTCTTTGTGTTGCTAAATCAGCACTTTTGGAAGCAATAGCTCCTGTCAATTGATTGACAGGAGGTATTGCTTCCAGGAGTGCTAATTCAGCAGAGTAGGGTCTAGCAGACTAGCAGTGACTATGATAAATATAAATGCTTCAAATGATTGTTTTAAAAAAGTTAGATACTGCACTTCTATCAACATGTAGTATCTGTGGCAAACGATAAGTATGAAATCAAGAGACAGACTTCAGAAAAGATGGAGGTGGGTGGGGGTGACATAGCTTAAAAGTTTGATTTCTTGCAGGTATGGAGGTTTATTAACTTGTCCCTGTAATCCTTGGTTGTTGGCAAACAAGTCTGTTTAGTGCTGCAACTGCCCAATGCTTGATGATGTACAAAATTACTAACTTAAGAGGGAAGAAAAGCTAGCTGGGGAAGTAGAAACCCACTATGTTACAGATATTAGAGTAGAATTTTTCTGGCACCAAAATTGAAAAGGTTCAGGACAGTGGTGGCCTGTCAGGGTGTCAGTTGCTTCTCTAAAATTCTCAGGAGGCTATGTGGCCCACATGGCTAATCTGATTTAAAACATCAGGCTATGTTCCACAAAGGACTCAATATGAGCTGTGAGGTAGCAGCAAGGAGCTATACCCCACCTCTATCATGTGCTGACTCTCAGACACGCCAGGATGAGGGAGTATGCCAGAGTGAGAGAGTATGGGGAAGTGGTGGACCTATGAGCTAGCTGAGAGTTACTCTTGGCCAGTGAAATTCACTTCGCAGCTGCACTCACATTCTAGTTCCTTTCTACTGCTCAGGCTAGGCAAATGAGCTATACCAGCAGAGAATATATATTTTAAACACTAACCAAGCTTATTCAGTGACTGCTCTGAAAACTGGGGATTAGTTGGTGGGGGTTGTGGAGGAAATATAGCAAAGTTCTAAACCTTTTTCCCATGGCTTGGTAGGTAAAGATAATTTGATACATAAATATTTTTAAAGTTAGAAGATTAAACAGTGTTTCTACAGTGCACATTTGTCTCCCGAGAGCCTTTGCTGGTTTAAAATTTTTTTTTATATATATCAATGGATGGCAAAGTCCAGGAACAAGGAGAATGTTTTACTGTGAAATTTTTCGGAACAATTGTTGGAAGGAATTTTCTTCATAAAATCCAGAATAGATTGTTTTCACACTGAAAGTATTTTCTTTGCAAATGAAGTTATTTTTTACTACAGTGTCTTAACAATGATCAGTAACAGAAATACTAAACCCCTCAGCAAGAGTTCTCACAATCCGACAGGAAACACAAGCTGCCTTAGGTGTACTTTTGGTTGTGTTGATAATTCCTACACTGAATAATACAGGCTTTAGATTTCACATCTTTCAGAATTTCCTTCTAAAAGCATAACCTGATAATTAATATTTGCATCAAGTAGAATGTGTTTTTTAATATCACAGTAAACTCTGGTGCACCAGTGTGTCTCTTGTAGACTAAAAGGAGAATTTTACAATTGAGAGCAGTATTCCATCTCTCTGTTACACTGCTTACCTCAGAGGCCAATTCTAGACACCTCGAAGAAGGAGTAAGTGGCCTATACAGAAACCCATAATGGAATAAGTGGCCTATACAGAAGTTTCTTTTTAACCACCTTCACTTAGTGGTTGCCTTATGCCTGTAGCCAGACATGAACCCCATCTTGTTTCCCCCTCCCCCCCCCGAGAGCAAGAGAAAGGCAGTCAGCCTTTGATGCCCTGGGAACGCAGGTGTGCTGCCTGTCCCTGACTCTACCATAAACAGAAACCAGACAGTAAATGGGCTAGCTGACGACCCGGGGCCTCCCGTCGCCCTGATGGCTAGTACCAGTAATTGACATGCCTGCACTGTCCCAGGAGAGGAATCTTCGCCCATCACATACTAGAAGTGCCCATTGTCTGCATTTTCCCAGGTGTGAATTATGCTTTGCACCCTTCGTAGGAAACTTGGCATTCAAAGCCATTTTTCCTAATTGGCCACTTGAGACCAGGAAGAAGCCTACGTGACCCAAGGGGTATAAAGAGGGGTTTAGTAGCCCACCCCATTTGAGCTCAATCATCTATACCTGCTGGCAGGTATTGATTGTCTCCCGAGGTCTGTGGGCGCCCAACCTCGCCCTACTTCTTCCCGAGGATTGAGAGAAAGACGCTGGCCACGCCAAGTCTGGAACGCAGGGGTGAGAATATATACCTGCTATGTGTCTATTTTGCATGCATTTAATAAGAGCTCAGAGAACCAAAAGGGTTTCATGGTACCTGTAAGTGACTTTTGTTTTAAGTGTAATTTCTGTCCTGTCCTTTTGTAGTGGCTGTGTTATCTGTAACACAGCAGTAGCATTTAACAGCTAAGTTTACCCTGTAACAATAAAATAGTAACTGTTTAAGCTTTAACCTGACTCCTTCAGTTGCTGTAACAGAACCAAGCACAATTTAAAAGAACTCCAGCTGGTCATAAGGGACAGATCCATTGGGGTGCCGTCAACCTCTTCCAGGTTGCCGCTGCTAAGGACCCGGTCCTGGCAGTTGAAGTCTCGGTGTATAATACACACACACACACTCACTGCCCTGACCAATCGGCTGACAGAATTGGCGTAGTCGGCAGGATTGTGTTATAGGTTTAAATACAGCAACATGAAGCTAGTCATGGTAAATACTGATTTCAGTAAAGTAGAAAAGAATTTTGCCCAGGAAGGTTGGGGCAACCCAAAATGGGATAGAGAAATATTAGAAAAGGATTGGGGAAATCCTGAGGAGTTGTGGGTGCAGTTCTGTAAGTATAGAACTGCCTGCAAGCTAAAGAATGGGACAAAGCCTGAGTCTGTGGAAAGGAGCCACTTTCCGTTTAGCAAGGAAAACAGGATCAGGCCCAGACAAGCAGGCAGGCAACAGATAGATTGAAGGCCTTGTGGTAGAACTGAGAAAAAGGCAGTAAGTACATGTACTGGAAATCTAAATCCTTAAAACAATACTTACAAGAGTAATATCTGAAACAAGGCCAGTTTTTATTTTTAGAGATAAGAAAGTGTTTTAAGAAAAGAAAAACCCACAGGAATTTAACTCTACAGAGAATGGAGAGAATTGAGCAGTTGTGCAAATGCTAAAATGGTGTAGATAGAAAATTGTGGTTTCTTTGCAGCCATTCTGAAGGAAAAATGGGCCCTTTTTCCAAAGGAATGTCTGTAAATAATCCAGGCAAATTTGACTCAAATCCGTACATTTGATTATAGATACTGCTAAAAGAACTCTAAAGGGAGGGGTTCTATTGGAACTTAACTACCCCAATGAATAAAAGGGAATGTAATTGTTGTACAGCTATGTAGAAATAGTGTAAGAAAGGTTCAGAGAGAATGTATGTGTATCTGTGTGTAAATATACATCTATATAGTGTAAATAAATGAGGTTCTCAAGGTCCAGTAATCTTGTTTGTAGGTTTAAAACAAATTGGTTTGGTTTATTTTCAGTAAGACCATTTCAGTCCAAGTTGTTTAATGAAGGTACAGGAAAACTGTAAGCATAAAGAAAGAGTTACACCCTATGCAAAGTTTAATGTGGCTAAGTAGTGTTGTAAACAAAGATTGCACATTTTCCTGTGACATGCCATGTATACTGTAGAAGGGGTAAAAACTGAAAACAAATTAAAATGCTGTGGAGGCTTCAGGAGCCACAACAGGTTGTAATTTCCTTTGTGATGCAAATGCCCTAGCTGGCAGCACAAAGAAGCTTTGCAGGTAATAGCTAAGTTTGATCAGCAAACTACCTGAGATCAGAAAGTTCAAATTGTAGCCCTCCAAAAAGAAAAAAAAAAGGAGGTATTGGTATTGCTTTAGTCCCAATAGGAGGTTGGGTATACTAGAAAATGTTTAAATGCAGTCTTTTAAGAAGGCTCCCAGAGAGAGAAGACTGAGAAATTGGCATTTGTAAAAGATGTTGCCCCTTTTGAACAAAATCTTGCAAAGGTTCGGGCACAGCCCTTGGTCTGATCAAGTGTTAGCTGCTTGTCCATACAATTTCAGACCTAGAAGACAAATTGGCTAACTACTTGTGGATATGTAAACCCTTGGCTCCAATGGAGGGAAGCAGCTGCAGCTTGTCTTCTATGGAAAACCTGTAATGAGATGTTCTTCAAAATTGACTGAATATAAGAATGCAAATATGAAACTGCAAAAATGTAAAAGCCTCTGCTTCAGAAATGGAGTGGTAGACATGCATGTCCCTCAGTACCCAGACGAGCTAGATTCCCTTAAGGATGGGTGCTGAGAGTTAAAGCAACTCTCAGATTTATTTTTTTTCTTCCCTCAGGAATATGCTTGAGAAAAGGACCAGGAGGTATGAGGCTTAGTGAACAAGCTCACCCTCCTTACCAAATTCATAGTAGACAAACCTGTGTCATTGGGAAAAGTCATTTAGCAGGAATTAGGATGGACCATAAGAAGGAAAAAGCATGTGAAAAGGGGGAAGGCAAAAAGTTTGGAGCCCTATGGGCATAGTTGAAGGAATAAGGAAAGTAGAGAAACATTTTCTTTGAAAGGACAAATCAAGTGATTTGAGGGAATGTAAAGATAAAAGGTGGACTCCGTGGGAGTGTGGAAGGAACTAACTGATGGTTGTAATATGTGAAGGGGAAATCTTGTTTTAAAAATGACACCTTGTTTCTTTGCAGCCTCTTCCTTAAGCACTGTGCAAACCATCTAGGCAAAGAAACAATCAAATGTAAACATTTTGTCTATGGACACCTTTGTTAAATCTGCAAAGGAAAATTAGGATTCTACTGAAACTTAATTGGTCAACTGCATAAAAGAATGAGCTCTATATATTGTAACTCTATTTTGTGGGTTTCAAATGAACTAGTTTTATTTTGTTTTGGATAATGTCCTCTTGCTTAAAATTGCAAACAGACAAGGCACAAATTGGTTAGTGCTTCTGTTGGGCATTCAACTTTTAAGGTTAAATTTAACTTTCTAGAAACCAAATGATTAGTTTAGAAATTCAAGCTTTGAAACTTAACTGTCTCTTTTCAAGGCTGAGTTGATAACACTTTTGGCTTGCTTTTAAATTCAACATTATATGTGAATACAGGCTGCCTGGCTATTTCAAAGGAAAGTGGACAGGAAGGCTGCTGCTGTCTCAGCAGACACATCCTCTGCACCCCTGACCACAAACATAGAAGGAACAGCTCAGCTTGCAGAGCTGGCAGCAATCAAACTAGCTTGTGAGGCAGGTGCCAGTACCATTTACACTAACTCCTATGCTATATGGGCTGGAGCCACCCAGTGGATAACTAACTGGAAGAATAATAACTGGAAAATAGGGGGAAAGCCTGTTTGGAGATTGGAATACTGGAAATGGATATACCAGCATGCAACCCAACATGCCTTAAGCATAAGTCATGTGTCAGCTCACCAAAGGAACAACACCCTGACTGCACAGCTAAATAACCTAGCAGATGCAGCAGTACAAATTTTGCTGCCCAGGTGGATTGGGAATGCCTGTACATTTGGCTACATGAAACCTTGGGACACACAGGAAGCGATGAGCTGGTGCGGCAGGCACATGCCAGGGGGGTGGCCTATCACCCACAAACAAGCCAGAGGTCTGGTACAAGCTTGCACCCTATGTGCTGAACTCAAAGAAACATATAACAGAAGGGCAACGGTTTGCCAGGCTAAGAGATGAAAAAAAAATACTATGGGCAACCTGGCAAGTAGATGATATTGGTCCACCACCCACCAGTAAGCAAGGGTGGAAGTATGTTTTAACTGGAGTAGAAATTGTTTCAGGAATTGGTTTTGCTTACCCAACCCGATGGACAACAGGGTTGTCTACGATCATGGGACTAAACCGCTTAATAGCCCTTGTCCCAACACCCCAGTTTGGGGACACAAACCCACGTACTGCACTCCTACAAGGGAAAAGGAGTCTGGACCACTGCAGACGCTGGGCTAACACCAATAACCATTACTGAGGCTTGGATTGTATCCAAGACCGGCAAACCTTATGTTTTATTACAGGAAACTGAGGCAATAGCCCTGAACAGTGCTCAGTGGGATGGATCCCTCCCAATGCTGGTGTGGATCCGGAAACCACCATGAACTTTTGTATATATATACCGCTTGCTGTTGTAGCGCTTGCAACCACTGTTGTTAGTTACAGACTATTGAAATGAGACATGGTACTCCAACTCGCGATGGTCTTCTTCCTCATCCCAACTGCTACTGCTGTACCAGAACACCTTACTTGACTCCTCTACTGGACTGGGAATCGAGTTTGTCCTCTCAGCCCAAATGACTGGTGAAACAAGAGTGACATCTTCCGATGGGGACCGGTATGGTTCGATGACAGCGACTACCGCAGTCCTCTAAATAACTCTGGGGGGAGTATGTGCGATAGTTAACCAATCTTGCTGCTTACACGCTGTAACTGAGAATGAAAAAGCCTCATGGCTAGATTGGCTAGCCCAACACCTAGGACTTTCGTTAACTCCATTCCTTCACTCTATTGTAAATACTATATTAACCATTTTACTTGTTGTAATTGCTTGCTGCATGCTTCTATGTATTCTTAGGCGTTTTGTGTACACTGCTACCTCCTCTGCACAAATCCGGTATATGGCATTGGGAAGTGATCCTAATCAATCCCTTGATCCAAAATTATCTGATCAGACCCTGCCGAGAGGGCGATTTTAGCTTCCTCCAAGGAGGGCACAAGGGTGCTGGCATCACCGCCACCTTGCGTTCTGGGACATAGTGAGGCGTGTCAAGGGGGGTGGAATGTAGCCAGACATGAACCCCATCTTGTTTCCCCCTCCCCCCCCGAGAGCAAGAGAAAGGCAGTCAGCCTTTGATGCCCTGGGAACGCAGGTGTGCTGCCATAAACAGAAACCAGACAGTAAATGGGCTAGCTGACGACCCCGGGGCCTCCCGTCGCCCTGATGGCTAGTACCAGTAATTGACATGCCTGCACTGTCCCAGGAGAGGAATCTTCGCCCATCACATACTAGAAGTGCCCATTGTCTGCATTTTCCCAGGTGTGAATTATGCTTTGCACCCTTCGTGGGAAACTTGGCATTCAAAGCCATTTTTCCTAATTGGCCACTTGAGACCAGGAAGAAGCCTACGTGACCCAAGGGGTATAAAGAGGGTTTAGTAGCCCACCCCATTTGAGCTCAATCATCTATACCTGCTGGCAGGTATTGATTGTCTCCCGAGGTCTGTGGGGCGCCCAACCTCGCCCTACTTCTTCCCGAGGGATTGAGAGAAAGACGCTGGCCACGCCAAGTCTGGAACGCAGGGGTGAGAATATATACCTGCTATGTGTCTATTTTGCATGCATTTTATAAGAGCTCAGAGAACCAAAAGGGTTTCATGGTACCTGTAAGTGACTTTTGTTTTAAGTGTAATTTCTGTCCTGTCCTTTTGTAGTGGCTGTGTTATCTGTAACACAGCAGTAGCATTAACAGCTAAGTTTACCCTGTAACAATAAAATAGTAACTGTTTAAGCTTTAACTTGACTCCTTCAGTTGCTGTAACAGAACCAAGCACAATTTAAAAGAACTCCAGCCGGTCATAAGGGACAGATCCATTGGGGCGCCCGTCAACCTCTTCCAGGTTGCCCGCTGCTAAGGACCCCGGTCCTGGCAGTTGAAGTCTCGGGTGTATAATACACACACACACACCACTCACTGCCCTGACCAATCGGCTGACAATGCCCTAAAGCTATAGAATTTATATTTTTATAAACTGTTTTAGCTCATCATTGTAACTACGTGTTTTTTCATTTTACAAAGGATTATCTAATCCATTTTTGAATCCCACTAAGCTTTTTGCCACAACAACAACTTGGGGCAGTGATTTCCCTCATAGAAGTTCTTGTTATTCTGCTATCCCTTTTTAAATGGGGTGATCAGAGCTGCATAGACCATTCCAGGTGAAAGCATACCATTGATTTTGAATAAACGCACTGTAATAAATAGATGTTAAGGCCAAAAGGAACCAATACAATAATTTAATCTGACCTCCAGCATACCACAAGCCTTAGGACAGGCGGCGGAAGCAATAATTTTTAATGGGGGGCTACTCCAAGATTTGGTAAGTGGTCAAGGGTCTCACTTCTGTGGAAGGGACGTGGGGGTGTGGGATGGCAGGTGGGATGTAGAAAGGAGCTCGAGATAGAGGACTGGGGTGCAGGAGGGAGTGTGGCATCAAAGAGGGAGTTTGGGTGAAGGAAGGGGTTATGATCTGGGGCAGGGGCTTGGGGTGAAGGGTCCAGAAGGGGTTATGAATGTAGGAGAGGATTCTGGCCTGGGGAAGGTGTACAGGAGGAAGTGCAGAGTCTGGGAGGGAGTTGTAACCTGGAGGAAGGGGTGCAAAGGGTTTGGGTGGTGATGTGGGTCAAAGGAATGGGGTGCAGGATCAGGGAGGGTTATGGCTGCAGAAAAGGATTCTGGTCTGGTGGAGGGTTCAGGGTCTGGGAGGGAGTTGTGAGCTGGAGGAGGTGGGGAGAGGGGATTTAGAGGGGTTAGGTGTGACCTGGACAGGTAGTTGAGGGGGAGAGAGGGGCTGGGGTGCCAGAGGCAGGCTCTGGCAAGGAGGTGCTTACCCCAGCCAGCAGCTCTGCAGACTCCCTGCCTGTGTGTTGGGCAGCAGCTTCACGTGACTCTGCTCCAGCACAGGGAGGGAGGCAAGGTGAGTGAGTAGGCTTCATTTGCTGCCCCTGCCATCAGCAAAATTTTTCAGCGCCTATTGGACGGAAACTGGCCAATGGGAGCTGGAAGATTTTGCTAGGGCTAGCATGCAAAACTTTCTCCTCCCTGCCCAGACTGCACAGCAATTAGCAGCCTGCTGTTTAAAGCGGTTGCAGCTGCTGTGTAATAATACTGTTGGCAAGGCAGCCAGAGGCTGGACCTAGTGGCTTGGTAGGCTGGATGTGGCTTGCTTAGGATGCCTTAGGATGTCCCTGTTATTAATTCTTGTTTTAAGTTCAAAAGATGTACCTAAACTAGGGCACATCTTTTAGGAGGAAAAAAATCTCAATGGAAAAATTTCCTGTAATGGAGACTCTACTACAACCTTTGGTAAGTTATTGCAATGATAAAACCCTAATTGTTAAAAAATTACCTTATTTCTAGTTTGTATTTGTCTGGCTTCAACTTGTAGCCATTGGTTGCTGTTATACCTTTGTTTTCACTGAAGAGTTTTCTATTATCAATATCTGTTCCCCATGTAGGTACTTATAAACTGTGATTAAGTAACCCCTTCACCTCTTCGGTGAACTAAAGGATTGATCTTTCTGAGTCTTTCAAAAGGAGGCATGTTTCCCAATCCTTTAATCTTTTTCACAGCAGTCCTAGGAACCCACTCGGTTTCTTCAACATCTTTCTTGAGGTGTGGACAGAAGAACTGGCTAAATACAGAAGTAACTGTACTCCTACTCAAAATTCTACTGTTTATACACAGTGGAGCAGCAACAAGAGGAGAGACAAAGATCTACATGAGAATATCTCATTGCCAAGTGCTGAGTGCACTCTCCTGGGAAAGGAACATCCAAAGTTAGAGTCCCTGCTCCACATCAGATGGAAGGGGAGACCCGGGTTTTCCACTTTCTGAGTAAATGTGCTAACCACTGGACTAAATTTATAATGGAGGAACCACAACAATCATCTCCTCTTTGTTCTTTGCCACAAAGAACTGAAATGCCTAATTCCAGGAGAGGGGTCATGGCTGTGAATCCTGAGCAGAGGGAGATGTCTGCCTCCAACCAAATAAAACACCTCAGTCGCTTAGAGGGGCAGAGGTTAGGGCCATTCTTAATCCACTTACTGTGACAGACATGTTGATGATGTATTATTCTATTTTCTGATCCAAATATTGTGAGTTGCCAAGTCAAATACTTCACACAAGTCAAAGAATATTACCTCTATATTATTACCACTATTAACCAAATTTATAATCTCAAACATATCAAATTACTGTGACAAGACCTATTTTCCATAACACATATATTAACAGGCATTAATTATATTAGCCTCCTTTAATTATTGATTAATTAAGTCTGTATCAGCCATTCCATTATTTTGCCTAAGATCAAAGTTGAGCTGTAAGGCTTATAATTACCTGGGTCACCCATTTTACCCCTTTTAAAATAAGGACACATTTATTCAGACTCTTTTTAAAATTACTTTTGTACTTATCTTATTTTGTTAACTTTTATGACTACTGCTAGCCATTGTAAAGATCCTTAAAATGAACTTCTGTAAATATATGCAGGTTATTTTTCTTAGTCATTGTTTTGAAGATTGTAATGAAAACAATTCCTTCCAAATCATAGAATACTAGAACTGGAGGGGACCTTGAAAGCCCATCAAGTGTAGTCCCCTGGCCCCATGGCAGGACTGAGATGACTTTCTAAATCATCCCTGATAGATGTCTATCCAACCTGCTCTTAAATATCTCCAAAGATGGAGATTCTATAACCTCCCTAGGCAATTTATTCTGGTGTTTAACCAGCCTGACAGGACGTTTTTCCTAATGTCCAACCTACCGTATTTTAGCGAATATACCCCGCACTCGAATATACCCTGCGGTTTTTCCAAATTGAGTTAAAAAAAATCTTGTATACCCCATGCACGAGTATAACCCGCAGGGTATAGAAGACTTTTCTTTCAAACTATGCTGGGGTATATTAGCTAATTTACGGTGCCGGGGGAATTAGCCAGCCTAAATGCCCCGCTTCCTGCAGGCACTCATTGCCCCAGTTCCTGCGCAGCCGCCAGCCTCCAGGCGGGGGAGCGCTCATCTCCCGGTTCCTGAGGCTGCGCCTGCAAGGAGGTTTAACGGTAGTTCGAATTAGGAGCTTTAATTCGAACTACCTAGTCCGTGCCGCATATAGCCACAGGCGGGTAGTTCGAACTACGGGGCATTTAAAAATGGCGGCGCCCGGGAACACGCAAATGCAAATATTTAAATCCTGGGCTTCATTTGCAAGTTCGAATGCCTACATTAGCCACCCTAGTTCGAACTAGGGTGGCAGTGTAGACATACCCTAGTAGAGCCCTAGCATAATATCACCCTTGTTGTTTACCCCTTTTAACCTAACCCAGAGACTCTCAACAAGCCTGTCTCCTACGTCCATCTCAACCTCAGTCTAAGGCAATACCTCCTCCCTTTTTTCCCCTGACTATCCTTTCTGAGCAAACTGTACCCTTCTATACCAATCGTGTGTATTTTCCCACCTGGTCTCTATGATACCAACTATGTCATAGTTGTGTTTATTTATTAGTACTTCAAGTTCTTCCTGCTTATTACAAATGCAAGTAGTATGAGGATACAGGCATCTAAGATACTGAATTGATTTTTGCCCCAGTTCTGCCTTGTCCCTCTTTTATCTCTGCTATTTCAACCCATTTCTCACTTGTCTCCATATGTATTACTTAGCGTTAGCCAACATTGCATTTTACCTGTCATCATGCTATCCATTCACCTACCTGAAGTTCCCCACGGTCTTCTTTAGTTTTCACTATACTAAATAATTCATTATTTCAGTATTAACCCATTTTTCTGAAACAGGGAAGTAAGCACAGATAATTCCCATCAATTACTAATCAGAGTTTGTGTGAGAGAATCAGAACTGTATTAAATGCATGAAATTGGAAAACAAGTTGACTGTTGTGTCTCAGAGCAAGCTTTGACTTGAACAACACTAATAATTTAGGTTCCAGTACTGCACACTGTTACATGAGTAATCCTTAAGAAAATAGTCCCAGTAAAAACAATGAGACTACTTGTGAATAAGGTTTTGAAGGACTGAGTACATACATTTCAGATAGCTTTTTGAAACAGTATAGTGTTCATGATAGCTGTAGCACTTATAGACTTGGAATCTGATGTCCTCTGTTTACCTAAATAACAATTTTGTCTACACTTTGCTCTGTCCTCAAATGTAAACTGAAGAGACAATTACTATTCTATAGGCCCATTCAAACCTTGTCTTTTCTATATCGATTGCTATCATAGATACCAAGTAGTCTGCACTGTAATGGTAACTTTGGTGATAAGGACCACCTCCACACCAGGAACTGGAGTGATACTACAGTAGTCTACATGAAATGTAGTTGAAGAGACATTAGATAATAACTTTAGGTTACTACTAGCCTGAACTGGATTTGAATCAGTGTATAGGTCAATGTCAGCAGCTAGAATATACTTCTAACTCAAGTAAAGTACATGCATTTATTTAAATATATGTTCACAAATCTGCTTAGTATGAAATATCTATAGCCATGTAAGCACTATGTGTAGATGTAATCCATTTTTATTATTAGAAGGTAAAAAGGAAAAACGTGGACATTTTTAAAATACAACTTTCTTTCAAGCATGTAAACATCAGCCATTCTTTTATTTTTGGTTATTCCCCAGTGCCAGTAGTAATATACATTAGGGCCTTTGAGGAAGGTGTTTTGCCTAGCAGAAAATATGGAATATTCAGTTACATCTAAAAAAAAGTTTTCAACTGTATTATAAAACTAAATTGCATATCATCATACCCTCAACATTTTGAAAATAGAACATATTATGGTAGACGATTCAAAATTATTTTTTTCCTTCATTACAAATCTTTCTATTATAATGGTCTAACCAATATAAACTGCTGGGTTTCTACATTCCCAAGTATACAGAACCCCATTACAATCATTCTTGTAGTAACACTTCCTTAAAATGTTCAAAAGCTTATCTCCTGAATGGTTCTACAATCAGTGTTAAGTATACTATATAATCAATAAATACACTAACATTAACATGCTAGACTAATGGATTGTGGTAATAATAAAATGGGAAACAAAAATGGTGCAGTAGAGAGGATTCTATATTAAAATACTTCAGAATACATTTCTGAAGTCATTATTAATCATTTAGTTTTTTTATTTTAGTGTGCCTCACTATAGCAAATACAGTACTCCAGAAATATATTAGTGACAGCTGCATCTTGGGAACTTTGTAGTAAATTACTTAAGGAAAGAAGAGGAAACTCTCTCAGCCAAGTTTACATCATAGTAAAACCAGTGTAGCTATGGTTAGTGTCTTTCAAAATAGGTTTCTAACCTAAATCTTTGGGTATATTCTCATACTCATGTGGACTTTTTGGCCTTGACTCTGCCCTCTGATTCATGGCTCTCATTATTAAGCTATTTTGGAATATCAGTTTACTGTCCATGCATGAACAAAAGCATCAGCAACCATCTTTCCAAAATATTCAAAGAGGACAAAGCTAAGACCTTAGAAATTATTACCAAACTCCAAGAAGACAGAAATCAAATTACTACAACATCTTGCCCATTATGAATTAGCAACTGCTCTGATGAACAGATACAGCTGTAGCCCAAATTCTGTATTGGTGGTTATAACACAACAGTTGAACAGCTGTTTTTATCTAGTCCCCAAATTTCAATCTATCATGAACATAATAGAATTCAATTGTTTATGAAAGAGAGGGGAAAACTCCAGCACTTTGATTTCCATAATTTTGTTAATTCTAGAATCAGAAGAACATTCAGACATTGGTAGGCATTGGCACATCAAAGTGTCTGCTCCTTTTAATGATATTTTAGACTAGGTTAAGTATTTGCCCATTTTAACTTTCTGAGCTTCTGGAAATGAACAGACACACTGTTTGCAACTGTGATCTCAGAAATATTGTTACAAATGCCTCATAGTATGTCAGTGTAATTAAGTACTGTTTGACCCTCTCAGCTGTACAGGAGAGAAAAAAATAACCAAGCACATTTCTGAATACAACTTCAGGCACAAGAGTCATGTAGAAACTCATTAGAACTTCTCTACTCATCATAAGCATTCCGATTAAGCTGGAAAACATAAAAGGCTTCAGGCCAAACAAGCAAGTGTGTCATTGTATATAGATCTCTTTTATGTAATTCTTGTAAATCATCTTCCAGAAGATGGTTTTAAATGGTGAAGTGTAATTAGGATAATTACTGCTGTGCAAGTAGCAGTAGGTTTTACCCAGTAGAGAAAGATAAGCTAGCTTAAAGAGAGAAAAGACAGGTTGAGAGAAAATATACCAGCCCAAATTCTGGTTCTGAAAACATTCAGAATTGAATTAGAACCATTTGAAGGATTTGCATTACTTTGGTAATGTTTTGTTTTGACAACACCTATTCCACAGGGCTACTGAGGATTTCCTCACTTTACTGAGTTCATGGGAAGCCCCATTAAGGGTCTCCAAAAAGTTGAAGCTATATATAGTTAAATTGGACAGACTGTCAATAATAAAACCAGAATGACAGACTTAGGATAGTGTTATGATTTACCATGCTGCCGTGGCAAAAGACTGGCAAGATGAAACACTAGAATAATGAAAGTCACAAATATATATTCAATTTATTTTTAATTGAAAAATACTGAGACATAATAAGCATGAAGCAACATAGAGCAGTATGAAATCTACAGGGAGAAAGGCCTCACAAATTATAATAGCAAATTTTGTATGTCTTATTAAGAATGGTCATACTGGGTCAGAGCAAAGGTCCATCTAGCCCAGTATCCTGACTTCTAACAGTGGCCAATGCCAGATACCGCAGCAGGAGTGAACATAACAGGTAATCATCATGTGATCCCTCTCCTGTCACCCATTTCCAGCCTCTAACAAACAGAGGCTAGGGACACCATTCCTACCCATCGTGGCTAATAAGTATTGATGGACCTAACCTCCAAGAATGTATCTAGTTCTTTTTGGAACCCTGTTAAAGTCCTGGTCTTAATAACATTATTGTGGTGCTCAGGCTTTAAAAGAGATGAAGATCCCCAAGCTTGTGATGTGCCAGTCACTGCCTATGAAAGTAAATGGGATTAAAAAATGATCAGCACTTCCCAGGAAGGACTCAGCACCTTGCAGGAACCATGCCCCAAAGAGGATACAAGAGATTTTAGCAGGGAACATGCCGTCTACAGTTTTATAAATTATATTGTGAAGTTGGAAGATTAGTACAAAATAGTAGACAAAGGGGGAGAGGCGTGACAAGGGTTGATGTGCACTGTGAGAAAAATATCTGAGCCCAACCAACCTAGAGGTTTTCACAAGACTCCAATACATGTTGGAACCTCGTTGATTTAGAATATCAAAACTCTACTGAGATTGTTAAATAGCTGCATCAGTGCTGATTTTATGTTAATCTCTTACTGTGTATATCCATGATCATTAAGACGTGAGGAGATTGGCTATTATACACAATTGCTGATCATTTGTTAAATAGAAAGCTAATGGAAATATCTCTGATAAATCTAAACATTAATATGATATTAGCTTCCAGTGCAGCTGCACACAATGGAGAATTATCTGGCTAGCATTTACATATTCTGTTTTTTGCATGATTGCTTATGTTAAATAATACCTCATAATATGAAAATAGATCTTTTTAGAGAACACAGGTTCTTCAAACCTAGGGCAATACATTCATATCTAATTTGTGGATTTCAACAGGAAAATATTGCTTTACCTACAAAAATAAAATACTTCTTTCCTTGATTTACTAGACTCTCACTAAATGTCATTGTACCTGATTTCATCTCCCCAGATTAATCCCATCTCCCCAGATATTTTTAAATAATTTACTCCCAACAAAGCACTCATAACAAAACTAGAACTATTGTTTCTTGGCTGTGCTGATCAAGTTTAGTTTTATGGCCAAAGTTAAGTATCCTAGAGTAATCTAAAATTACACTGCATGAAAATCTGGATGTGCACCATTTGCTCTTTAATTTGAGTAAATGCAGTCTTCAAAGGTCACATATTCCTCTGTTAGTGGCAGTCAGCTTTATAAAAGTATCTATTAAGTTTCCACAATGCCAATGTATTTTCCTTTCTTGGACATTAAAATATAGGTCTGTTTCCATTGCTAGGAAAAATAATTCTGCCTAAATTCAGTTGTGTTTAGAATTGTGTACCCCCAAAAAAGTAAAATAATTACCTTGAAAAATCAAGGATACCGTGTGGTAAGTGCTGAAATTCAGCTCATGAGTTAAGGGCCGAAGGGACCACTTTCACTCAGTTTCACCTCTCATGCTTCAGGTTATTGGCTCTAGTTTTACTATTAAGGTGGTTGCTGAAATAATTCCCACCATGTTTACATGTTTGAACGGGCGTGTGAATTTGGCATTGATATACCTACTTTGCCCTCACATATAAGGGTAAGAATGTGAATTGTTATTGTTAGTACAAGTTTCCAGGCAAAACTAAACTCAAACTTAAGTCTGCAGCTAAAAATAAAATGTGGAAATGATTAGTTATGACAATCTGAAAGACTATAAGTCAGTTCCTGTCCCTGACCTACTGTTAACCAAGCACAACCACCACACCATTAGCCAGATTCTGACCTGTGGTATATAGGAGTAGTAGAGAGAATGGTACAGCACCCAGGGAAAGTACCCCAGTGCAGGGTTCATCACCCTTTTGTACCTACCTTCACTCACATTTGTCTGCCCAGCCCTAAGATTTGTGAAATCCACATACGAGTATCGGACGGGGACAACGTCCTTACTCCCCCTTACTACATCTCCTGCACAGGCATGTAGTCCAAAATAAAATCTAACTCTAACAAATTCAGACAACTTTAGAGTGACTGCACTATGCCCCTTTTTGGAGTATGTCGTAGAATAAAGGTCTTAATATGAGTTTAGGATGAACGCATTACTCGTGAGTCATGAAACTAAACTATGAAGAGTATAGTGTCCTTAATATAATTTCTTACTATTTATCTGATTTGCCATGCAGCATGTTACGAAAAGGACATAAGAAAAATATAGTTATTAGGCATTATTAATGTTTTCTCTCTCCTTCCTAGCTCTTAGCTCAACCATCACTTCTTTTTAATCAACTACACCCAAATGTATTGAGTTCAGAAGGAAAAAAAAGCAAGTGTTAAAAAATCATAAGGAAACTGTTCTGCAACATGTTTATAAATTACACCTGGTGATCATTTATGTGGATATTTATTGGTCTATTTACTCATCTAACAAAACAAAAAAAGGAGTATTTCTTGTTACAAGTGCTCTATTTTGATTAAAATACTGCCAGCCATCTATTATGCCTTTCTAAAAGAACATACTCATTAAAATATTATGTGTAGTTCTGTAGCTTTTACATTGTTGTAAACTATGTAAGAGCACATAAATTGTTTTTCAATTAACATATTCTCCTAGTATATTTTCTGTTTGATCTACTCAGGCTTCAATGAATAAGAATTTGCATAAATACTAGCTGGTAATATGACTACTGGTACATCTGTGGTAGGAAGGGCAACGTTTTTTCAAGTCCAAGTTTAACTGTTGACATGCTTGCCTACCTCTCACCCTAGATTTTTGGCCAGAAGGTGCTCCTTTTTAAAAGTGGGGGCCCCATTCTGATCTGATAAAAGGTTTCAGAATCATACCTGGTTTACAGTGGTTTAAGTGAGATCAGAATCTGGGCTGCTTCTGTATATTTTTCAAAATTCAGCAACAACATCAAAGCATGTATGAGTGTGATGAAATTTTCAATTAAACAAAATGTGCAAAATTGAAGCAAAACTCCTAATGTACTATACATTCAACCACATTTTTAATAATTGCTTGTAAGACTATTAATATTGTAACCTATATTTTTGTTTTGAGTGTTACAAAGAGTTACAAGAATCTATTTTGAAGCACTTGGAAGAGAAGAAAGTGATCAGGAATAGTCAACATGGATTCACCAAGGGTAAGTCATGTCTGAACAACCTGATTGCCTTCTATGACAAGGTAACTGGCTCTGTGGATGAGAGAGGCAGTACACGTGATATGCCTTCACTTTAGCAAAGCTTTTGATAGAGTATCCCACAGTATACTTGCGAGAAAGTTCAGGAAGTATGGATTAGATAAATGGACTGTAAGATGGATAGAAAGCTGGCTAGATTGTTGGGCTCAATGGATAGCGATCAACAACTCAATGTCTGGTTAGCAGTCAGTATTAAGCAGGGTGCCCCAAGGGTCGGTTCTAGGGCTGGTTTTGTTCAACATCTTTATTAATGACCTGGATGAGGGGATGGATTGCACCCTCAGCAAGTTTGCAGATGACACTAAGCTAGGGGGAGAGGTAGGGATATGATCCAGAGTGACCTAGACAAATTGGAGAATTGGGCCAAAAGAAATCTGATGAGGTTCTACTAGGACAAGTACAGAGTCCTGAACTTGGGACGGAAGAATCGCAAGCACTGTTAGCGATTAGGGACTGATTGGCTAAGCAGCAGTTTGGCAGAAAAAGACCTGGGGATTACAGTGAATGAGAAGCTGGATATGAGTCAATAGTGTGTCCTTGTAGCCAAGAAGGCTAATGGCACATTAGGATGTGTAATGAGGTGGAGTGGCTGCCCACTGACCCAGAGGGGGAAGAGCCCCCTCCATGAGGCCTCTTGGGCTGAGCCTGGCCCCATCCACTCATCTGACTGGAAATCAGGAGGTATGGCTAGGGCTATAAAAGCCAGCCCAGGAGCTCAGTCAGAGGCCAGCCACCAGAGGAACCAGACTCCTGCCCTGTGCTCCCGGGCTGGGAGGCTGTGGACTGGCCTGGACCATTGGGACACCTGCCAGAGCTGTTAAGCCCTAACACCCCAGTGGATCTGTCAGAGACCCAGGAATGTGCAGAGGGGGAGAATGGCAGTAGCCCAGGAATAGCTGACCATAGTTTGGCTGACCCAGGGCATTGGTCAGCATGTTGCAGTCAGGATCCCCGCTGACCCAGCAGCAGACCGCTCTGCTGCTATTAGGGCCCTGGGCTGGGATGCGTCCCAATCCCTGGGTGACTCTCCCCCCGCCCCCTGCTGCCACTTCAAGTGAAACAGCTGTGTTTGCTGGATCTCCACTGGAACAAGGAGACCCAACTGTTCCTTTACCTTCTGTGATTGTTTGTGGTTGCTGCCCCACCCTGAACCAGGGCCTGGGCTACTACCTGTGTACCTTGTGACTGTGTGTACTGCTGCCCTGCCCTGCATCAGGGCCTGGGCCTCTAATTGCATGAACTGGCTTATTGATCACTGAACTGGTCTGATCACAGGCCCGAGACCCTGGACCACAAGGACTTGGTGGACTTAGGCGGAGTGGCCGCCCGCTGACCTGGATGGGTAAAGAGCACCTCCATGAGCCACGATGAGCTACAGGGTACATTAGGAGGAACTTTGCCAGCACATCTAGATAAGTGATTATCCCCTTTATTCGGCACTGGTGAGGTTACATCTGGAGTATTGCATCCAATTCTGGGTCCCCCATTATAGAAAGGATGTGGACACTCTGGAGAAAGTCCAGTGGAGGGCAAAAGAAATGATTAGGGGACTGGAACACATAACTTACAAGAAGAGACTGAGGGATTTGGGCTTATTTAGTCTAGAGAAGAGTGAGGGAGGATTTAATAGCAGCCTTTAACTACCTGAAGGGGGGCTCCATAGAGAATGGAGAAATGCTAGTCTCAATAGTGGCAGATGACAGAACAAGGAGAAATGTCTCAAGTTGAAGTGGGGGAAGTCTAAGTTGGATATTAGGAAAAACTATTTTACTAGGAGGATGGTGAAGCACTGGAATGTGTTACCTAGGGAAGTGGTGGAAACTCCATCCCTAGAGGTTTTTATGTCCAGGCTTGACAAAACCCTGGCTGGGATGATTTAGTTAGGGTTCATCCTGCTTTGGGCAAGGGATAGGACTCAAACTCCTGAGGTCTTTTTCAACCCTATGATTCTATGAAATAACAGAGACTGATTCACCCCAAACGTCCACTGATATGAGTGCGAGTTTGATGTGAGAAAAGCTTATGTGGATAAAGGAAAAAAAATTGGCACTATAGCATCAGCCCACAGCATCCAATGAGATGTTGTGGGATGATAAGCATACAGAACACGCATTAATTAACATGACCAAATAACACCTTTATTTTTTAACCAGGAATTCCCTTTGATATCAATCAACGATACTTTCTGACCTACAGGAAAGTATAGTCAGAATTCTGCTATAGCTAAATTTGAAAACAGCTTCCATTGTGTTAGGACACTTTAACTATTAATGTTACGCAAAGGAAATTTCTTTTTCCAATTATTTTTAAAGCAAGGAGATTAAAATATACAGAAACAATATTAATTCAATGATCTGATGGATAGGAGGAGCTCCGGCCAGCATTCGGTGACTAAAGGGTTAAACTACGGTAGCTAGGGGGTGTTGGCAGGTAGCCAATGGGAGAAGGTGTTGAAATTTTAATTAAAAGATATACCTGCTTGCTGTTTTCCTTGTGGGAGTTTTTAAGCCAGGAGTTGCGGAAACAAGATGAATTGAACCAGGCAGAACTACCATTCCTACAAGGAATATGGGGCATGGAAATAGACTGGACCTTAAAGCACAAATCTGAAAGTAGATAGAGAATGAAATGTCTATTTAGACACAGTCAGGTTATTTTCTTTGTTTTGTTGTTCTCTGTGCTAAGTCCATGTGTGTCTCCCCATATACTGTATTTTAACGTGTATTCCAGAAATACAATTTCTCTGTTTTAATCTATTCTTTTCTCAGTTGCTCTGTAATACCTAGCAACCAAGTATGCTTATCAAGTATATTTTTTTGTTAATAAAATCCCCCTTTTTAAAGCAATGAGTTGATTCTTGTGTCCCGGAAGGTAACAGGAGATCTGTCTATGCATGTCTAAGACTAAGAGGTCAGCTATCAGAAATTGTAGATTAGTTTCTCTTTTTTCCCCCAAGCTCCCTTGTGGTAGAAAGAGCTTGGGGTACCCCTCTGGAAGAAGTTAAAGTGCTTTCTCCTGGGTCTAAGAAGAAGAGAGGTTGCCACTATCAAGTGAAAACCATCTCCCAAGGCCATGGAATTGGTGACCTTGTCAGGCTGTTTTTAAAAGCAGAAGCCTATAGAGGCAAGGTATTTTTAAGGTCTCTTGTGGGCCCCCACCTTCTGCACTCAGAGTGCCAGAACGGGGAACAGCCTTGACAAATAGTAAGGCTGTACATTTAAAGCAATAAAAAGTCACAAGATGCAAGTTCCAGCCACAGACATTCTCAAACTGCATTGCACCTCAACCCCCTTCTGCTTACAAAAATTACTACATGATCCCAGGAAAGCGGGATTGAAACATGAGTCCACCAGACCCCATTGCCGCCTGTTGGAGGAGAACAAAGCTGAAGCCCAAGAGCTCTAGCCCCAGGCAGGGGGGCCTACAACATGAGCCCTGTGGCCCAAGCCAGTGAGGCTCGGGCTCCCCCACCAGGCCATAGAAAGTCTAATCCAGCCCTGGTGACCTCATTAAAATGAGGTAATGAACCACTCTGGGGTCCTGACCCATGGTTTGAAAATACTGTTGTCAGTACTGTATTTCCTACACCTGTTGGCATCTCAACTTTTGCATTTCTAGACAGTAAATTTAACTGTGCAATTTTAACATGCAGTCTATAGTAAAATGTACCTTTGTAAAGAAAACAGCCTGGTGTGATTTTCATGATTACTTTCTGCCAATAAACATCCAGATCTAATGAATTTATAGTTGGCATGCCTGCCAACTAAGTCTGGGATCTGAAAGTCAAACTAGGCTCTTTCTGACTTATGTATCATCTTCAGTAATAGATTTAGCAGTACTACAGCTGCCCTCATTTACATGTGGACAACAACAGCAGCCTCAAAAGGTGTTCAGTGACACAAATACCATCTTGTTGGCTTCACTATCAGTGAAGGCATATGTTGTAGAAAAAGTATTGTAAAGTTGGTCCTGAAAATGCAACTGAAAGAGAAGGTCAAATTTATTAAGGTCAGATTTTTAGCACCCAATTTTGTAAAGCTGAAGGTGCTTTACTTCCCACTGTGCGCAAGAATTAGATGTAGTTCGAAATAGCTCATCCACAGAAGGTTGGACTGTCGACTTTGAGAGTGATGCACTATAGGTAGCTATCCCACTGTGTCTGCACCCCTTTGTATTGTGGTTTATGTACTCCTCTGCATGCTCCCAGTGTATGCTGGGAGCAAAAGTGTGCAGCAGGTGATTCTGGGTACGTCATCAGAGGTCCATAATGCACTCATTTCTTCTCTCACACCCTGCTTAAAACCAATGGCAAACAGCCTTTTGATGCTCTTTTTTCTCTTGTTCATTAGCCACACAAGCACCATAGCAACATAAGTAGATCCTGTTGAGCACTAAAGCTTGATGATGATTATGATAACCTTGGTGCGATTCTAACTCTTGGTGTGCCTAATTTGATCCTTTGGATACAGTGGAATGCTGGTTCTGTTGCCGTCAACCACAGACAGGTGGGGCTGCATTGTTTTGCAGGTATGGGATGATCAGCAGTGACTGAAACTTTCGTGAATAAGGCCACTTTCATGGAACTTTGCAAATTGCTTTCCCCCACTCTGAAGCAAGAGTTCCAGAATGAGACCTACTCTGACAGTGGAAAAGTGAGTGGCAATGTTACTGTGGAAGCTTGCAATGTCAGACAGTTACCAGTCATGAAGCCATTTTTGGGCAGCCTGGATTGCAATAAGGAGCAGTGCAACAATAGGCTGAGCAATTGCAGAATGGTGGTGGCATGTGCTTTTGGGCATTTAAATGGAAGGTGCCACATTCTACTAACTAGATTAGGCCTCAGTGAACACAACATTCCCATTGTGGTTGCAGTCTGCTGGGTGCTCCATAATGTTTGTGAGAGCAAGGGCGAGATGTATCTGTCAGGGTAGAATACTGAGGCACATTACCTAGTCAGGGATTTTGAGTAGCCAGACACCAGGGCAATAAGAAAAACGTAGCGAGGGGCAATGAAACTCAGAGAGGCTTTGAAAGAGAGTTTTTTTGAATGGCCATGTTTGAGAGTCATGTATGTTGCTCTCAACAAGGTACTCCTACATTCAGTGTTCTTTCCTGCCTCTGTGCAGCACGCAGCGCTAACCCCGGCTTCCATGACTTTGAAAAGCACAAGAGCCCCCACTGGGGACTCTTGTACATTTCAAAGCAGGCACCCGTGTGCAGCCTGGAGTTAGCGGGACTTCCCGCTGTCCCACTAGGGGCTCTTGTACATTTCAAAGGAGGAATGCAGAAGTGCCTGTCGAGTAGTCAATGGAAATTCCATTGACTACTCGACTAGTCAGTTAACTGCAATTTAGCATCCTTAGTTCTAGGGCAGCAGAAGAGGCTACAGAACTTGGTGAGGAACGCTGGGCTGGAGAGAGTGCTGGTTCAGGTAAGCATCCTGGAAAGCTGCCATGCAGTCAATCACAGCTGCCATGGATGACAATAATCTCTCCTACTGCTTCACTTCCCATTTCCTACACACTCTCTTTTCCTCTTACTCTGTGCACTTCTTCAGCAGCATATTCCTTCATTTACTTGTCCTTCTTGTGATACCTGAGGCTGCCTGAGTGTCTTGGGAGGAATCCATGGACTGGCTAGGGGAAGCTGGTCTGGTCCCCCACAAGGATCACATAAAACTGCTCATAGAAGAGGCATGTTTGTGACGATTCTCCAGATGTCCATTTGCTTCTTTTGTCTTTTGGTATGACTGCCTCAGTGCCTTTATTTTCCATTTGCCACTGCTGGGCATCACTGGCGTATCCTTTTTCCTCCATGCCCTTTGCGATCTTGGCACATATATCTGCATTTTTTTTGCTGGTTCATAGTTTTGCAAGAACAGATACCTCTCCTCACACAGCAATGAGGTCCAGGATCTTCTGCATGCTTCATGCTGGTGTTTGTTTATGACCCTGGAAACACATGGAAACTCTTGAAACTTGAACTCATGAATTCATGGTCACATGTATTACTCAGATGTGCTGCCTGCTCTAAGGTCTGCTTGTCATGCTGGTCACACAGGAAATGAAATTAAAAATTTTTCTGTTCACCTGGAGAGTAGTAGAGTTGAAAGTCGTGGCCAAAGTGGTCACCATGGGGCACTGTGGGACACCTGCCAGAGGCCAAGAACATTGACTTTCACAGTGCTGTGTCTGCACTGCTATAAAGTCGACCAGGCAAGATTGAATTTAGTGGTTACTCCTTGTGAAAGCAGGAGTACAGAAATTGACAGAACAGATTTGGTAGCGTGGACTCATTGTTTAGAAAAATCAACTTAGTGTGGTTAAGTTCGACCTAAACTTTCTGTGTAGACCACGCCAGTTACACAAGACAGAAGTTATTCCAGTTTTCTCACCCAGGACTGTATGGCCTGAAAATAGTGAAAAATCACACCGTCTTCCTGTCCTCCAAAATAAACATGCATGTCTCAGCATATTGACAAGAAGCAGATTTTCTGAGTAAAAAGGCACTGTTTTCAGAGACACCTTTCAGAGTAGAACTGCACATCAGTGGCACTTTAACACAGCTTTTCTATTTAATTACAACAGGGCTTCCAGAGCTTCACATTTCTAATATGGTGCTTTCTAACTATAAACAGTAAGGATCAGACATGATTGGGATACTAGTATAGTCAATTGGATTTGTTTACATTTTCTTTATTTTCTTTTTCACATCTTTAATAACAATGTCTAATAAATGTTCTGTGTTTTCACAGCCCTAGCACAATAAGGCTTTTGTTGTCTGTCCTTTTTTAGAAATTTAATTTGTTATAAGGTGGATTGTGTATCTCTGTGTCTCTGACTGAGTGTGCATGCACACATGCTTAGAAATTACTATTTATTAGATTAATTCTTGGACCACTTATGCAAGCAAAAAGGCATGTTCAGAAAAAAAAACATCTTTCATTTATTTGAAAAAAATTCTCTTATAACAGGCATTTTACACAGGATAGTTTCTATACTGCCTAAATTTCGAGATGGGTTTCTGCTGGGCACTCTATATGCCCTTTCATTTCTAATGGGTGATCTATATGGCATGAATACTGTATACATCTAGAGATGTTATTATCATTAACTACAAATATAGTTTTGTAGTTTTATTCCTGAACATTTAAGTTGTAATTAAGTACATTGTCACCCTTCTTTCTGCAACTGTTTTGTGACTTCTATTCATTCCCCATCTATAGATCTCCAAAGATATACAGTACTGTTAGTATGAGAGTTTTTTCATCCCATCTTGTCATTCTAAAGCCCCATTGTTTCATGTTAGTTTATCTTTAACTAGGTTAAAGGATCTGGAGATCATTATTCAGTGGGCTAGCCTGTATATTTGGGCCTTGTGTCCAGGACAGGAATGATAGACAACAATGTGCCGAAAGCAAATTTGTCTGTGACATTTTTTATACACTGAATGGCACTCCGTCACAAACGGAAGAGATGAACTTTCTCTCTCTCTCTCGCTCTCTCTCAAAAAAAGAAGGCATTGAATTAACATGTTTTATCACCTGTTACGCCTTAATGTTATGCTTTAATGAATAGAGAATAAAAAGTTTTACATGAATACTTTTAGGAACTCTGATGGGGCAGGTAAGATATGGCCCATGGTTTGATTCCGCCCACCAAGCCTTTTGATCCAGCCGGCTCCATCAGGACCCTGAGGCAAGCTTTCTGCCTGCCTCAGCCCCAGGATCCTCAAAACAGTTGGCTATTCCCTCCATGTGCCTCTAGGTGCCGCTTTGTGTAGGCAAGGGGGAAAATGTTATGTGCTACCCCTGCCCTCAGCCCAATCATAGCAACTCCTATTAGCCAGGAACCGGGCTCCAGGTAACCACCCAAACCTTCTGCATCCCCTCTTCCCCAAGTCACAACTCCCTCCCAGACTCTGCACATCCTCCTAAACCCTTCCCCCAGGTCTGAATCCTCTCCTGCACCCCAACTCCCTCTCAGACCCCACACTCTTTTTTGCACCCCAGTCCCCTACACCAGGCTCCCTTTTACACCCAAAACTCTATCCCAGACCCTGCATTCCCTCCATAGAAAAGTGCGGCCCTTGACCACTTACCAAAATCTTTTGACTGGTCCCCCATCAAAAATTATTGCCCACCCCGAGCGACCAATGCCTGCAGGATAATTTCTGTAAATTTTTTGTAATGTTTCAGAGCCAGATCCTACCAACTCATATGCATAGGAGTAACTTCACTCCTCTTAAATCAGTAAGGCTACTCAAATGAAGAAAATTGCTTGAATAAGTGTGTGCAGGAGCAGGCCCTAGGGAATAAAATAAGAACAACAGAGTAACTTCTGGAATATTTCAAAATTCTCAGTGCTGGTCAAATCTTTCTAGAATTTCCTTTTCAACCAATGACTTAGTTGTCTGTATACCTAATATCAAAGTATTTCTAACATGAAAAGCAGTATATAAACATAAGTTATTATTGTTACTTTTGAAATTTAGACAATCTCCTAAAAATTTCACTTACTTATTTACCTGGGACAAATACATTTTGATAATGTAGTATCATATTGTTAGTTTTATTCATTATCATATTAGAAGTCAGAAGAATAGATTCTCATGACTGGGTAGTAAATTCTAATAATTATGGAAGGTAAGAACACACTTGTGAATGAAATCAACCTTATTGTAATAACTGAAGAGTTACTAAAAAGGGATTGAAAGTAGAATAATGAAACCATACAACAGAGCTGTGGTCAATATCCAAACCTTTAACATAGGTAAGAAAGAAAATATAAAATTAGAGTGTCAGCTATGGATAAAAATGAAGGGCAGTCTCTGATGCTGAGGTGGGCAATAATTTTTGATGGGGGGACCAGTCCAAGAATTTGGTAAATGGTCAAGGGCTGTACTCTTCTATGATACTAATGGAGGAGGTACAGGGTCTGAGACAGAGGTTGGGTACAGAAGGGAGCTTCGGGTAGGGAATAAAGGTACACAAGGCGGTGTGATTAAACATCTCAGGGGATAGTTCTGCTAATTGGTAATTTTAAAAACGAGTTGTCCTTACAGACTAACCAAAGTATATACATCATGCTTTCATGGCTTTAATGGGTAACACCCATTTCATCAGATGAGCTGGAGTGGAAATAACAGAATCCATTATATATATATATAAATTAAAACACACACACACACACACATACACACACACACACACCCCTGTCAGTTGTAGGACCTGTGTTAATGAAGCTAATTAAGTGGGCTGGATGTGTCCCATTCACAGATTTTGATGTGAAAATGTGAATGTCAAATGCAGGAGAAACTGGCTTTGTAGTGCATTAACCAATTAACGTCTTTATTCAAGCCTAGGATAACAGTGTAAAATTTGTAGAGGAATTCCAGTTCAGCAGTTTCTCTCTGTAATTTGGTGGTGACATTCCTTTGTAGAAGAACTGCTACTTTTAAATTCATGATTGAGTGGTGTCAGGGAGGGTGTTTGGGTGGTGAAGGGGGTTGTGACTTGGGGTAGGAGTTCAGGAGAGGGTACAGGTCTGGGAGGAGGTATGGGCTCAGGAGAGGATTCTGACCTGGAGGAGGGATGAAGGAGGGGGTGCAGAGTCTGGGAGGGAGTTGTGACCAGGGGTGGGGTGCAGAGGGTTTGGGTTGTGATGTGGGACAGAAGTGGGTAGCGGTGTGGGAGGGGGTGAGATGCCAGGTACAGGCTCTGGTTGGGAGGTAGTTATCCTTCTGGGTCTAGCATGTGCATCTTTGCGTGACATGTGCCGTGTGGGGAAAAGGCATGCTCTGTGAGTTGGCTGCACCCACAAGCATGTGGTTTCCAGCCAACAGGAGCTGCAAGGATTGTGCTGGGGGAAGGGGAAGTGCCAGGAGTCACTCCCGCTGGGGCTCAGGGTGCCCCAGGGTCCCACTAGGCAGTAGGACATTGGTGTGCCAGAGTATCGTGGTGGGCTGGAGCCAAAAGTTTGGTGGGTGGAATCCAGCTTGCCTGCCATATTTTACCCATCCCTGCTCTAATGACTTGGAGAGATGAGACACAACAGAAGGAATTTCCATGAACGGTTGTTCCACTGCAAACAATGGTTACTATGGATTTTCTTATAAATGTACATAAGCTGGAACGTTATAGCATTTTCTATAGATGCTGACAGACATTCAGAGACTCGAACCCACAAAATTCATGGCAATAAAGGATTGTTTTTCTACTCCCAATTTACCTTCAACGTAGAAGCGACATGTGCCTCCCACCTCAATTTCTGTCAGGGTGGGAGTTGGACTGAGTGCATTGATGGGGAGAACACCTAGTGCTCCTGCTAGGAGGCACCTGGAGCAGGGAAGAGAGATGGGCTGGCAGCCCAGCTCTGCCCGAGGGGGCATGGTGAAGCCCTCTGTGTTGAGTCCCATCCCTTCCTCACCCATTGCCGAAATTGCCTCCTCAGCAGTAGGTGCCTGTTCCAGCTTGCACTATGCTTGCAGCAGGGAGGCAATAGGAGAAGTAAATGGGAAAGGAGCTACTAAGGTGCAGTGGGGGTAAAGTGGTAAAGGGGTGAAGCAGATGTGGGAGGCATGGGGGGTGTGGGAAAGAGATGAGAGGCAACGCCCCAAACCTTTAAATTGTGCTCACTCCTATCATGAAGTGTTACAGGTCATCTCAGCTTTGACAAGTAAGCAACTAAATGGGAAATTCATGCAGTGAGAAATAAAATAGCACAGCTCATCCTCAAGACTATTTACAAATTGGTCTTTCTTCCAAACAAATGGAACAGACCTTGAAGGAAATCAATGATTCCGCAGATAGCAGTCATGATGACCACAAGGTATTTGCTGAATGCGAAATCATCAATTTTCCTCTCTGATAAGCAGTTACTGCTTCATTCATTCTGCCCAAAATGTCACAATTTATCATCAATTACATTGCAAAATCTGAAGACAAAATTCAATATTATTCAGAGACTTTAATCAAATATGATGTATACATTAATAGAAAAATGAATGCAATGAGAGAACAGATTCTCAAACTAAAGTGTTTGCTGTTTCAAGTCCTCCAAATCTCTTATACAATAATTACTTCTAGCTAAACAGTTAAGAATGTTGAAATGGTACAAAATGTGCTGCACTCATAGCTTTCCATTTTGCCTACTAGCATTACTGACATAATAGAATATATGTATCCTTTATGTGATACTTAAGCATCATCCTTACCATGGACTCTTTGCATTGGTTTGTCATTCTTTAGGGCATAAATGTATTGAACATTGTAATGAACTTTAATTATAGGAATGTCTAATTTTTACTACTATAACAGTTACAATGGACAAAAATATCTTTATATCTTCTGCATTAAAATGTTGCTATTGAACTACCCTAGACAAACAAAATAACCTTCTAGTGCTTCTCCCTTAATGCCAGGTATTACAAGAAAAAACATCCCTGCAATTAGCATGTAGATGGTACTCCATGTAATCTAGCTAATCTACCATAAAGAGGATAGATGGACAACAGTGTGTAAAGGGGAGAAATTATACAGATTTAAAAGAAATTCTTAATATAATGTCTTATGAGTGGAAAGGCAACAGAAGAGTTAGCATGCATCTTAGTTCCCTTCTGGAAAGAGAAGAAAAGGGCAAAAAGAGGAAAAAGTTTGAACAGGTACTGTAAAAGACAGGCGGTACCCATGTGACAGTAGTTCCACATATGCTGGCAAAGAAGGTATCTTCACCTGTTCTTATTAGCTCTCCCACCAAGATGGACACACGTGGATATGATTCAGAAGTTCACCTCAATAAGTCAGCCAACCTGAAAATCAGAGCCAGCTGAGATGAAGCAAAGACATTTCTCAGCCTGTTACATTCTTTTGGGTCAGTAACCTTTAAAACAAATGAAAGGAAATACGTTTCTTTATTAAGAAATTATTATGCAATTATTATTATTATGCAAGCTGTCTGTGCATAAACCATGGTTTATGCTCTTCCCAACTACTCTATGTAAAGGAAATAGAGGCTATAAAATAAAAATAACTTGAAATGAACAAAGATATGTGGATTGGACACCTTAAAGCAGGGGTAGGGAATGTCAGGCCCAGGGGCTAGATACAGCCCCCAGCTTGCCTGGATCCAGCCCCCAAGGCTCAGGGCTCCACCCCAGCATTGGGGATCCCACACTGGTGCTTCAGCCCCTTGCTGTCTGACCACAGGGCTGGAGCACACAAAATCTACTAGCCGCCCCCGCACCCAGACTCTGGAGTGTGAGAAGAATGTGGGGAGTTTCTTTTTCCTTCTCAGTCAGGGGCCACATCAATGAATATACATATATATATATATATATATATATATATATATATATATATATATATGCTTCTCACATGTGTGTGGCCCCTGAAATATTTTTGTGTGGGTCAGAGGCCCTCAACTCAAAAAAGGTTCCTTACCCCTGCCTTTAAGACTAAAAAAAACCCAACCAACCAAAGCAACCCACCCTTTCCAGCAAAAAACAAAGGATATTTTCACCCTATAAATGGAATTATCCACTACTAAATGTTTCAATCTTTATTTAGCATATTTATTTATAATAGTTTGTCAGGCTCATCTACAGAAGGCTGGTTGTTCACTATTACTGTACTTCATGAAAGCAGACAATTCACTAAACCTGTATTGAATTAGGTCACAAACTGGACTTTATGACATTTCTCATTGAAATAAATGGTATCTAAAATGAGGTTTAAATGTTTCTAAAGGCAGTAAATGTAGTCATTGTTTCTGAGTCTCATCAGTTTAAAATAAAAGATGGAGAGCTGCCAAAGGCTGCTTTAAGAAAAACAAGCACAGCTTATTTTTTCTACCTTGCTTCACAGCTGCCAAGCAAATTTAATAAGTCTTTGTTTCATGAAGAATCATAAAAACAATCCAAAAATAAATTTTATATAGCCAGTAGGTACTAAATAAAATATACTCCCACTATAATCTACATTTATATTTTTGGTACTATAGAAATGGATTCCAAGTCACATTTCACTGTCTCCTGTTGGTAAAAACTGGATATTTTCTCTGTTAATGCGCAACATTTCTCTTAGCTAGAAGGTCTCTTATTTATTTTTCAATTGTAGAATTCCACCTGTCTGACAATCATTTGGTTTCTTTCACGATCACCATTCTGTCCCCTCCAGCTCATCCTCTTTTGTGACTTCCAGTCTACCAACACTGATGATTGTTCATTCATTCTCAGCCTTCTCCTCCATCCTCTCTTTTCCATTTCTTCCATTGGTTATTTATTCTCTCAATGCTTCATTTTCCTCCACCATTGACACTTTTGCCCCTCTATCCATTTTAAAGGGACAACCCGCCCTAATTCACGTCCAACATCTGCTTTCTCTATGCACTGTGAAACACCCCTATGGAAATCCCATGATCAAGCTGACTACTTCCACTGCAAATTTGTGCTTTTCCCCTTCAGTTCTGCCATCTTCCTTGCTAAGCACCTCTCCTCTCTAATTGAATCACATGTCTACAATCCCCCTCCACCAACTTTTTGATAACTTTGACTCCCTCCACAAACCTTCTCCTCTTCTTGCTTCCACTTCTTTCTCTTTATGGGATCTTAATGATTTCTCCAAAGAGAAAACTGGAAACATGTAATCTCTCTCCCTCCTACAACTCTTTCCCACTTCTTCCATGTAATAGGCATGTTTGCTTTCCTCTTCTAAACCCCTCCACTTGACCCAGTGATCCCATCCCATTTCTTGACCTCCCTCATGCCCACTCTCATCCCTTCCTTTAGTCATGCATTTAACTTTTTACTCTTCTCTTGTGCTTTGTGCTCACAATACAAACATGCTTTCGTCTCACACATGTAATCCCCCTCCGTCATTTACCCCACTTGCCTCTCCAACTACTGACTCTAGGCATCCTTGACTCTGTCCTCTCTCAGGTATCCTCCTATCTCTCTAATCACATACTCAGCAAATCTTTCTAAAGCGCTCTCTCATTCTCCCTCCAACATTCTGTGGGAGTTCCACACATTCACAGTTCTTCACCCCTATATCTTGTCTCTTGATATTCACACCCATAAACACATTTATCTATTATTCTTATGCTGACGACTCAGATCCACCTCTCTACTCTAGACCCATCTCCTCCTATGTAAATTAAAATTGTCACCTCCCTTTGACATACAGTGACTGTGTCTATGTGTGTGTTATCTTTTACTGTACAAATGCCTGTTGGGGAGAGAAGAGAGCTCTTTGGGTATCTCAGAAGCTTGTGTCCCTCACCAATGGAAGTTGGTGCAGTAATATATATTATCTCACCCATCTCTTCTCTCTAATATCCTGAGATTGACATGGCCAAAACTTGAACCTTTAATTTTTCCCCACTAAGTCCTCTCCTATCCCTCATTTATCATTATTCTTAGTCATCGTGATGTTATATTATAATAGCATATAATTATTACACTAGCGTCTACTGGCCATCCAAGAACTGGGCCTCATTGTGCAATGTACTGTACAAGTACAAACAGATGGCCACTGCCCTGAAGAGCTTACAGTTTAAATGGAATAGACATTGGGCGGGGAAAGGGCTAGAACACACAAGCAGAGCAATAAGAGCGGATGATGGTAAGCATTTTATTGGTTTTCACAATTTTTGGAGGGTAATGGGGGGCTAGTTAGGAGGGAGTTTAACTAATTGTAAGGGGAAAAGGAAAGGGTGTGAGGTTGACTAGGCTAGAAGCGGGAAAAAGTTGTGTGTGGAAAGTTATTGTGAGGAGACTGAGGCTACGTCTAGACTGCAGGCTTCTTTCGGAAGAAGCTTTTCTGGAAGAGATCTTCCAAAAAAAAACTTCTTCTGAAAGAGAGCATCCACAGTGCCAAAGCAGATCGAAAAAGCTATCTGTTTTTTTGAAAGATAGCGTCCACACTGAATGGACGCTATCACGCATTTAAGCTGTGATTACTATGGACAGAGTGGCCACCAGGGCACCTGTGCTTTTTCCTCTTTTCGAAATAACTCCCTCTTCCCCATCCACACATGCTTTTTTCTGAAAGAGCTCTTTCAGAAAAAGGCTTCTTCCTCATAGAAAGAGGTTTACCAATGTCGGAAAAACTCCTTTGTTCTTTCAATTTTCTTTCGAAAGAATATGATTGTAGTGTGGATGTAAGTGAAGTTTTTTCGGAAAAATGACTTTTTCCAAAAAAACTGAAGTGTAAACATAGCCTGAGATTTAGAGAAGGAGAGGAGAAAAAGAGGGTTGGAACAATCTGCAGTCAGTACAGAGCAGAGGAAGTTAAGTCAAAACTATCCAGACATCCCTGTGTTGGCTGCTTCTGCACTTAGAGCACATCTACGCTATTTGGAAGATCGATGCTGCCACGGTCGATCTTCCGGGGTTTGATGTAGGGGGTCTAATATAGATCCACTAGATTGAACTCAAAGGACGATCCCGTCCGCACCGGTACTTGTGCTTCTCACAAGGAGTAAGGGAAGCTGATGAGAGGGTTTGATCCCGTCAGCCTCCTGCTGTGTGGTTAATGCAGAAATGCGATGGAAGATGTATGTACTCCAGCTAGAAAATTTACATAGCTGGAGTTGCACATCTTACTTCGACCTTCCCATATAGTATAGATCAGGCCCTACTGGGCTAGAGTCTTTAACTACTCCTCTCTGCAGTGTCCCCCCAAGGCCACATAGAGAGCAGAGGCAACTCCTGAATCCTAATGACCCCAAAGTAGGGCAGTTTATCCTGTACAATTCTGGATCTTGGAGGAGAAATGGTCAGAGCTAGACCCCACTATACACCTTGCCCCAGTGCAACACTCACTGCTTCTCCCCCTGCTGTCTAGCATCTCTCAATCACTGTGGCCAACACCTGAATATCACTTAGATCCATAACATAGGCACCATTTTAAAATCAGAATAATCCAGGCTATGTTTAAATCCTGCCAGTTATTGTCCTATGTTTGTCCTTGTGCTCCCCTATTAACCTGTCATCTCATGCTTTGTATTTGCTCAAAAAAATTCCAGTACGAGGATTATCTTTTTTGCTACCTGAATAACACCTAGTACTATGTGGTCACAATCTATAATGGGAGCTACTGCAATACAAATCAAATAATAATAGAAGATCCAGAAAAATTCAGATCACAAATTCCAAAAGACAATGCACATTTTTTATTTTTAAGTGAAAACTACTTTTAGTGAAATTTTTAGCTGCCTTCATTTTAGGAAGCATGAAAGATCTGGAAATCATCTCTGACTATCAGATGTGAAAGTTATCTAGTCACCTTATGATGGGCACAAGTAATTCTGATTAACGTGAATTTTACATATACAGTAAGGGAGGACTAGATCAGATGGTCTGTTGTAGTGTCACATACAGTGGCAAGAGAGCGTCCTCCCTTGCAATACTTAATTGGTTAATGCTCAGTATCTCTCAAATGTAATTCCCGTGTCTCTTCAAAATGCACTTTGGCAATACCTTTGGCCTACCAAGCTACCAAAAAATACTGATAATGTTCTTTATTAACTGTAACTTTTGGAAAAAAAAAAAAAACCCACACAAAACTTTAAAGAATCATTTTAAATAAAAGTGCTTCTGTTATCTACAGAAAGTTTTCCGGAGAAACCGGACATTTTCCATATGTATTTTCAAACGAAGGCTTAGCCTTGTATCTTTCTCGGGATGACTTGCTGGAAGTTTTCAAGTTCGTCTGTTTTACTCTGGGAACTCTGGACTCTTAGTGATGCTGCTACTCAGTCATTTGAGTAACTAAGGCCAAGAGGATAACAAACAGGCTATACATTCCTTTCAGAGCCACTGAAATCATTTATCTTGGTCTCTGTAAATATGCTAGGTTTCCGATTCTCAGGCCTTCTAAATTTGAAGAGAAACTCATTTAGTCCTCTTCTTTTCCCCATCCTCACCCCTCTTGCCTCCACTTGTAAAATAAATTGGTTTCATAGAGTTTAGATTTTAAGAACAAAATGTCCTATTACTACATCTAGTTAGGGATTATCAAATTTCATTGCATTGCAATCCCCTTCTGGCAACAAAAATTACTTCTGGAGCTCAGGAGTGGGGACGAAAGCCTGAGGTAGCCCAAACCCCTCCACCTTGGGGAAGGGGGAGGAGAAGAGGAAGGGAGAAAGCCAAAGCCCTACTGCCCCAGCCTGGGAGGCGGAGGCCAAAGCCCATGCAAAAAGCCTGAAGCTGCCAGGCTTGGGTTTTGGCCATGGTTCCCACTAAGACTAAGCCAACCCTGGCAACCCTATTAAAACTGGGTCATAATCTACTTTGGGATCCTTACCCACCATTTGAGAAAAAGAGAGGTTACTCTCCTTGTGCAGTAAGTTGTGTCCTTCGAGATGAGTGTCCCTGTGGGTTCTCCACTGTAGATGTCTTGGCACTCTTGTGCTTACAATAGGAACTTTTTAGGAGCATTATCCCCCGGATACCGGCACGCATATATGGTGCAGCTCACAACGCAGAACATGTTGACACACATGAGCCATCAACCACTCATCAGTTCCTTCTCTACTGCAGAGAGATGTTAGAACTGTGAAACAGAGGGGAGGAAGAAGGATTGTGGAGCACCCATAGGGACACCCATCTTAAAGAACACCAGTTACTGCACAAGATGGGTAACCTTTCTTTTTCTTCTTTAAGGAGTGTCCCTGTAGGCACACCACTGTAGGTGGCTACAGAATAGGGATGTAAAATTTTGATTAATTGGCTAATCGAATGGTTGATGCAATTATCAACTAGTCGATAAGGGTGCCCCAGAGCTGTTGCTACACTTCAAAGGCGAAAGCACTCAAGGAGTCCCCCCGCTGGCCCCATGCTCCCTGCAGCGCTTCAAAGCTGGGGACTCCTAGTTAGCCCCAGGCTGCACATGGCATTTCAAAGCGGCAGACCCTGGGCTCCACGTGGCACTGCTGCTGCCGCTTTGAAGCAACCCCTTCTTCCCCCCCCCCCTTTCTGATAGAGGCAGCAAAGTGAGCGGGGGGGGGGGGGGGAAGCAACTAGTCGACTAGCATGTTCACTATCTGATAAGCATTTGCTTTGTTCTATCTAGATAAAAAAGCAATCGCTTGTTGAACATCCAAGGAGTGGAGTCAAGCTAGATTAGCATCAGGATGAGACTTTTGGTGGAAAACAAGTAAAAATATAGGTTAGTTGAGGTCAAACTGTGAAACTATCTTTGGAAGAAATTTCGGATGTAGTCTTAGCACCACTTTATCTTTGTGAAAAGTCATAGATGGTGGATCCGCCATGAGCGCTGCCAACTCACTGACCCTGAGACAGTATGTCCAGCCACTGTGAAAGGGGAATGAGAGAAGCAGCTAACAGCTGAGACAGGTAAGGGAACCAAGTCTACCTGGGCCATGCAGGTGCTATCAGAATAACACTGGGTCTGTCCTGTTTTATTTTTTGTATGACTTTGTTGAGGAGGGGAAGGGGTATTTAGGCATATAACAGATTGTGAGACCAACTGATCAGCATGGCAACTCCTATGGAACTCTTGTCCAGTCCGGCTCTGGAGTAATACCTGGGACATTTTGCGTTGTGGAATGTGGTGAATAAATCTATTTCTGCAAAGCCCCACTTCTGGAAGATGGTATGTAGGGCTTGGGGATGCATCTCCCACTTGTATTTCTAATTAAATATTCGGCTTAATTGGTCTGTGGTGACATTTTGTTTTCCTAGAAGATATATAGCTGGTATAGTGACTTGATGGTGAATGCACACCCCCACTGGGCTATGGTTTCTTTGTAGAGATAATATGACCTTGCTGATTTATATAAAACACGCAAGTGGTATTGTCTGTAAGTATTCTCACTGACTTGCTCTGAATTAGGGGAAGAAAGTACTTGCATGCTCGTCTTACTGCATGGATTTCTAGGATGTTGATGTGCAGGCCTGATTCTGGAGGTGTCCATCTTCCCTGGGTGCTGTATCCATTGGTATATGTACCCCAGCCCTTGAGAGAAGCATCTGTAGTTATGTGTATGGACGGTGTCGTTTGTTGAAAAGGGACTCCACAGCAGAGATTGCTGGCCTGCAACCACCATCTGAGGGATTCCTTGACTTTGTAGTACTCTGAAGTTTGTACAAAGGGTGCTTGTGCCACCGAAAGCATGTGTGAAGCCACGCCTGCAGGCACTGTATGTGTAGCCTGGTGTGAGGGACTAGTTATGTCGTTGCAGACATATGACCGAGTAGATGTAGGCACTGTCTGGCTGATATTGTAGGGATGTCCATAACTGTCTTTGCTAGTGCAACCAATGAGTGGAACCTTTGTGTTGGTAGTTGTGCCTGTGCTCATACGCAATCCAATGTCGCGCCTATGAACTCTAGCTCCCGAGATGGAGTAAGGTGTGACTTTTGCATGTTATCTGTAGACCCAGAGTACTGAATATTGAATTGTCTCTGGTGCAGTCCATGGCCTTTTGTTCCATAGGAGCCACTATCAGGCAATCGTCTAGGTAGGGGAAGATTACTATTCCTGATTTCCTGAGATGGGCCACTGCCATGGTGAGGATCTTGGAGAAAACAGTGGGGGCTGAAGACAGGCCAAAGGACAGGACGCAGTACTGATAGTGTTGATCCTTTAGTGCAAACCCGAGGAATTTTCTGCGTGAAGGGTAAATTGCTATATCAAAGTATGGCATCCTGTAGATCGAAGGGCAACATCTAGTTTCCTTTTTTGAGGGCAAAAATTATCTTTGCTAGGGTTACCATGGTGAATTGTTGCCTTTTTATATACTTGTTCAGCCTGTGTAAGTCCAGGATGGGTCACCAACCTCCTGCTTTTTTGGAGGTGAGAAAGCATCTGGGGTAGAGCCCTTTCCCCTTCTGATGTGCTGGTACAAGCTCTATTGCCCCCATCTGAAGAAGTTTGTGAATCTCTTGTTGGAACAGAGTCTTATGAGAGGGGTCCCTGAAGGGGGATGGGGAAGAAGGTTAGGTTGGTGGAAAGGTAAGGAAAGGAATCATGAGGCCTTTTGCTATTATTTCCAAGGCCCACCTGTCTGTTGTAATTTTGGCTCACACATGGTAGAACAGTTGAAGGCTGAATCGGTACTGATTGGCTGGTGGAAATAATGTTAAACCTCGACCAGATGTTCAAAACGTCTGCCTGCTGTTGAAGGAGTGAGATATGGCGGGCTGTTCTTGCGGTTGCCTATACTTCTGTTGCCTCTGCAGTCATCTGAAGTCGTAACTCCTCTGGGAGGAGTATGATGATGATGCCCTGCTTCACAGTGTGTAAAGGTGGTTCACTATCTTTTGGGGTTGAGGGACATACATGCCCAAGGTCGAGAGTGGCTTGTGAGTCCTTGAGTAAATGCAGAGAAGCATCTATGGTGGTAGAAAAAAAGTTTCTGTTCCCTCAAAGGGTAGTTCCTCATCTGTGTTCTGCACCTCCCTAGGGAATCCAGAGAGGTGCAGCCAGGAGGCCTAATGCATGACCACCGATGTTGCCAGTGACCTTGAGGTGGTGTCCTCTGCATCCAGTGATGCCTGCAGAGTGGTTTTTGCTATGAGGACCCCTTCATCTATGTTGGACTTGAAGGAAGCCTTGTGGGTCTCCGAGAGGTGTTCAATAAAGGTCTTCATTTTTTCAAAGTATGTGTATTTTGCTAGCAATGCTGAATAATTTTCCTGATCTTGAGGAATGCTGAGGAGTATGATTTGCTACCCAAAATGTCCAGTCTCTTCCAGTCCTTGTTGTAAGGAGTGGATTTATATTGGGTTTGTTTGCCCCTGGTATTGGCTAGACCTAAAGAGTTTGGTGCCGGGTGGGTGAACAAAAATTCAGCCCCTTTGGCAGTAACATAGTACTTCCTGTCTGCCCCTTTTGAGGTTGGGGAAATCAAGGCTGGGGTTTGCCACAAAATTTTTGCAGGGTTTACATCATTGACTAGTAAAGCTGTTTTTGATTATGCTGATGCCTGAAAAACATCAGTTAATTTGAGTTGTACCTTGGGAACTTCAACTAAAGAAATGTTGAGGCAGTAGTAGGCCACCCTCTTGTATATAGGGTTGCCAGGTGTCCAGTTTTCGCTGCCTCTGTCCGGTAAAAAAACCCAGAAAATACTGGACATGTAAAATGTCCGGTATTTTCTGTTCTTCTCGGACAGGAGGTCAGTGGGGACATTCTTCCCCTGCCATGTCTGGTGGGGGCAGGCGAGTTATTTAGAGGTGCAGTGACTTTTTTTTTTTGCTTAACAAGTTTGGTCCCCCAGGGTTGTTGTTTTTTTTCCCCTCAACGAATTTTTTTCCCGCCATGTTTGGTATTTTTTTTAAAGTATTTGGCAACCCTATTTGTATAGGTCCTGAAAGGACTTGAAGTCATCACCCACCATTGGTGGAGGGGGCATTATGGATTTGTCCAGGGAGGAAGAGATGATGTGTGATGGAGGTAAGGTGTCTTCCTCCTGTGTCTCCTCCAGATCCTCCACTCCCTTTGTGTAGTGTCAGATCTGATGGATGCAGGTGGTTTAGGAACTACTGACTGAAGTCTTGCTACCACTGTCACTTGTGGTGCTAGTAACTGAGCTCTTATGGGGCTGCAGGGATCCCAGCCCCACCATGATTGAGGAAATGGAACAGGAGGGAACCATGGAAAAGGCTGCTACACATGTGGTTGGGTCTGCTGCTGCTGTTACTGAAGCTGAGAAGATGGCATAGGAGAGGAATGTCATGGGGAGAAAGATTTCTTCATCCTCCTCACTGTCACTAGAAAATGGTGGGGCCCTAGTCTGCTAGGGCCCTGTAACATCAGTGTAGCATTGGTACCAAATAACGGTGTACCTGGTACCAATGAAACCACCAGCTTCTGATGAGTGATGAGCGGCCTTGGTGGAGTAAAGACCAGTGCCAGGGCTGTGAAGAACTGGATTCATTGGGGTACCTTGTTGCCCCATGCCTTCAACGTGGTCAGTACTGGGGAAAGTTTAGTACGCAGTGTTGGAGTCGTCTTCGTTGGAATCTGTACTGGTGGTTCTGATCAAATCTTAGCTGCAGTCTGATGTGATGGCTTGGGTACTGACTGTGTTGGTACCAATGGCACAGGGGTGGTCTTCTTTGGCTTCAGTGCTGAGAACACATGGTGTTCATCTTTAGAGGGCACTGCCCCTCAGGGTTTGTCCATAGTGGATGGCTCCAGTGCCTGCAGATCCTCGAAGTCTGTGTTTTGGAGGAAATCTTCTGCTGAGGGGATAACCTCTTTGATGGTCTGTCTACAGATGGTGAGGCATGATCCTCCTAGCCCTTTTCTTGGCGGGAGGATCCCTCGGTGCTGATAAGCCCTGGTCAGAGGCTGCTGTCAGCAAGATACAGGGTGGAGAGGCTTGAGATACTGGTTCTGAGGCTGGTCTCTGGGTCTTCTCCATAGTGAGGCATTTCAGCTGCAAATCCCTTGCTTTCAGAGATCTAGATGAGAGCTTTTTACAATGTTGACTGCTCTTAGCAGAATGATCCTGGCCCAGGCAAGGAATGCATTGGGCATGCCCATCAGAGACAGGAATGGACATTCTACATGTAGGCACTGCTTAAATCCTACTGAGCCTGGAATCACTAATTAATCCTGACTACACTACTAAGAGAAAAACTTTAAAAAAATCCAACAACAATTAAAGGGGGAAAACCCTTAACTCTAAGAATACAGTACTAACTAACCAACAACTAACACTATTCTAAGAATTAAACACAGAGTGTTGCTGGGTTCCGACCAAGCTGGGAGTGGCTGAGAAGGAACTAAGGACAATTGTCGGTACACGGTACGCGTGCATTGGCACACTCGCTGTGGTATAAGTGGTGCCGTGCATGCGCGCCGGCACCCGAAGGGATACTGATGGTACAAAGCTCCGATTATAAGTGTAAGAGCACCAAAACATCTAAAGTGGAGCGCCCACAGGGATACTCCTTGAAGAAGAATTGCTAATCTAGTCCAACCTCCTGAATGTCACAGGCCATTACATTTTACCCGGTTACTCATGTCTGGATAAAATATATCATCCAGAAAGACATCTGGTCTTTAAGACAACAAGAGAGGGAGAATCCACAATTTCCCCTTGTTCCAATCAGGGCTGGCCCACAACATTTTGGCACCTGAGGCGGGGAGCTCAAATGATGCCCCTCATACCCCCTCGCTTGGGCCAAAACTTTGAAAGGTTTCAATTCTGCCTTCTTCCTATTCTACTCCTCTCATGGTACTGCTCTGCTACCTACCCCAATAAAGGAGAACTAACAACTTAAAATGCCTTGTTCAAAAATTGTAAGTAACACTTAACTTTCAATCGCCTGAACAGCAAATGTAACTTTTTTTGTCTGCATAGTAAACACTGGCATTTTTATCTGTTTGAATAATCAAAGTGGTGCTTTCCGTGCCTTCTTGGTTGCGAAGATTTGAACTGTTTCTTGAAGGTCCACAGTCTGGGCCAGTTCATGCTCTATTGAGATGGTTGCAAGGCCGGCCAGCCTCTCCTGTGTCATTGTGGAGTGTAGATGTGTTTTTATTAACTTCAGCTTGAAGAAGCTGCGTTCTCCACTGACGACTGTTACAGGAAGTGTTAGAACTATGCGCAGAGCAACAAAAGCATTTGGAAAGAAGGTGGTCATCTTATTTGTGCACATATATTTCAGAACAGTCTTTGGAGTTGATCCTGCTGAAATGTATCTTGAAAGGGCTTTCAGTTCGTCACCTAAATCACTCGCATCAATATTATGCATGTCATCACTGTCTCTAGTGCCGTGAATTGCTGGTGTAGGTCTTCTTCAGGTATAGTGAGGAGTTTTGGAATATCATACAACATCCCAAATATACTGCTGTGTTCCTTGAGCTGCATGAAACGTTCTTCAACTGACTGTATTGCACAATCTAGCACCTGGTTAAAGAATTCAACTTTGAATTGTTGTTTGGGATCTCTTATGGGATTATCCCATGACTCGTAATCAAAATATCATCTTCTTCGGTGACTCTTGTATTCTTGAATGGGTGGGAAAATAGCTTCAGTGTGAAGTTCCTCTGTCAACTTCTGTGCACTCTTCAGAACGTTTTGAAATCCCTCATCTGACCGGTAAGACTGTAGGTATGACTTTGCTTTGTCTAGTTGTTCCATTGCTCCAGATATATCAAGGTCAACACCTTGGAGTCTCTTGCTTACAACATTTATTTCAAACAGTATGTCATGCCACAACAACACTAAGCCACAGAGAAATTTGAAGTTATGTATGTTTCTGGTGATTCCATTTCCCTCTGCCACTGTTCTCCCATGAACAGATCCTGACATAGCATTATCCTCCATAATGGCAACTATGGCATCATCTATCTTCCCAATTTGGTGTTTGATAGGCTTTATTGCCTCCACTTGACTTTCCCAGCATGTGGCAGTCAGTGGTTTTAGTGTCAGAGAGGATGTTCCCAGATGTTGCTTCAAAATTTGCCATTGATGAGTTGATGCAGAGAAAAATACATAGATGCTTTGAATTACATTAAAAAATTCAGCAGCCTCACTAGAAGCTGATGCTGCATCACTGACCACTAAGTTCAATGAATGAGAACTGCATGGGACAAAAAAAGCTTGAGGGTTTAACTCTTGGATCCGTGTCTGCACTCCTCTGTTCTTTCCTCTCATGTTGGCACCATTATCGTAGCCCTGACCTCTCATGTCAGCTATCGCAATTCCCGTATCTTCCAGCTTTTTAAGAAGCACATTTGTCATACCAGCTCCTGTAGTATCATCAATGTCAATAAATTCTAGAAAATGCTCTCTGACAGTCACCATTGCAGGGACATTTTCACTAGGTTCTGCTGTTGTTACAAAATGCACCATTAAAGTCATTTGTTCCGTATGGCTGATGTCAGGTGTGCAGTCCAGAATAACAGAATAATATCTTGCTGACTTCAGATCTGCCACAATCTTCTGTTTGACTTTTGTTGCCAGTGGCTGTATGATCTCATTTTGAATTGTTTTTCCAAGGTAGTGGTGTGTGTACATTTCTTGGGTGGTGACTCTTCTTAGATGCTCCTGGAGTACAGCATCAAACTCAGCCATCAGCTCCACAATTTTAAGGAAGTTTCCATTGTTTGGCACATACAGCTTATCTGAAGAGCCACTCAGTGCTAGACTTTGGGTAGCAAGCATTCTCACAATGGCAATGAGCCTTTTCAGAACATTTTGTCAGTAAAGAGAGACTCTGATGCAATCTTCTCTTGATGCTGATCATCTATGGTGGCCTTTAACCTTAGTCTCATCTCAAGCTCTTTCCACCTATGGAATGCTCTCTGGTGATTTGCTGCCTTCTCGTGGCATGCCAGATTTCTAGCCAGATTTTTCCAGTCCTTTGTTCCTGTAGAATCCAATGTGGCTGGAACATTAGACTGGAAGAGTTGCAACAAAAACAGTATGCAGCATTCTGGGTTTTTGAGTACATAAGCCATGGCCTCTCCACTTTGTCACCATTGGGGATTTCATGCCGGTAATGTGTTGGATGGAAACTTCTATTTTCATTGTCTTTGGGGAACATGAAGTTTTTCACTTGCTGTGGCCCATGCAGTACAAGGAAGTCCCTCAGGCTACTGCTCAAGTGGGTCCACAGTCCTGGATCATCTAGACTTAAGGAACTAAACTCAGCAACAGCTGTTTCTTGCACCTCCACCACACTCTTCTCTGATCTACACTTTTCTTCAGGAACGTGCATGGTTACATCCATTTGAGATGGAGATATGGATGCTGCAGTAGCTGCCAAGTCACCTGCACTCTGACTAACTGGAAGATCAGGCATCTCCTCACCACTCATAGTCTCACTGGTGCCAGAAGGCTCACCGTGAACATTTGTGTCTATGTATCTCAAGAGAGCTCCTTCCTGCTTAGATAGAAAAGCTTCCTTTGCTTTCTTTCTTTTTCTGAATGCTGCCCCAGAGGGGCGTTTTCTTCTTTCACTCATGACTGCTGTTCTGTGCCAGCTATAGTGGCTCTCAACACTCAGTTGAAGGGGACAAATAAGCAGGCTGGAAGCAGGGCCTGAGTGAGGGAAGATATCAGCCTCTTAAGGGCCTAACTGGTTCCTACTACTTCAGTTGACTGCCTGTTCTCCTCAAGTGGGTTCAGGGAAGCAGCAGGAAACAGGAAGCTCCCTGAGAGGCTGGTGTTAATCAGTCCAGGGGGTGCTAGAGAGGTACAGAAGAGACAACTCCTCCTTTCTCTCCCTGCAGCTCCTGCTGCTTTCTGTTATTCCCTCTCACCTTTTGTCCTGCCTGCCTGTTATGTCTCTGGTGCCCTCCTTCCTCCAGCACAGCACTCCACCATCTCTGTGCATCTAGAGCAGAGAGAATACATATGCACCAGCAGCAGACACAATTTTCTACACTCTGGGTCCTAGTGGTGCCCCCCCTCCCCCACAGTCTGGCACCTGAGGCGACCACCTCAGTTCGCCTCATGGTAAGGCCAGCCCTGGTTCCAATACTTAAATCACCTTCACTGTTAGACATGTGTGCCTTATTCCCAATTTGAATTTGTCTAGTTTCAATTCCAGCCTTTGGTTCTTGTTATGCCCTTCTCCACTAGATTAAAGAGCCCTTTACTAATCTGTATTTTCTCCTCAGGAAGGTTGATGAGATAATGTCTACACTAGGGATTCTTCTGTCACTGTAGTAAATCCATCTTCCTGAGAGGTGCTAGAATTCTTTGTCAGCTAGGCACTACAGAGACAAAGCTCCTCAGCTGCTGTGGCCACGCTTCTCCCCTGCCCAGTTGAGGCTCCTCAGGGATGGGGCTCCCTGACTGCCCCATTTCTTCTGCATCCTGCCAGGGCTTCATGGGGACAGGGCTCCCCGGCTGCTTGGCTGCTGCCGTACCGTGTTGGAGATGGGGTTTGCAAGTCCCAGTGCTGCCCCTCCCTGCTGGGCACAGAGCTCGCTGGTCCCAATGGTGGGGCTCCCCAATGCTGGACACCTGACTGGCTCACACTCCTAGGTACCGGGGCTTTGTGTTCCCAGATTTAGGAGGTTCAAACTATATCTACATGGGGCTCAGGTTGTCATACATGTCCCAATGATATGAATTTGTTCACACCACTGAGCAATGTAGTTTGGTTGACCTAATTTTCTAGTGTAGACTAGCCATTGTACACCAACCAATTTATTTTTCAGTCTTGTTCTTGATAAACTAAACAGACTGAGCTCTTTAAGCCTTTTCGTTTTCTCCAACACACATCATTTTTGTGGATCTTTTTCACAATTGCTCAAATTTAACATTCTTTAAAATGTGGACACCAGAACTGGATTCAATATTCCAGTACTGGTCTCTCAATGCCACATGCAAAGGTAAAATCTCCCCCTTACTTTGACTTAGTCCTCACATTTATATATCCAGGAAGCATATTAGACTTTTTTCCTTTTTTTTTGCGCCACGGCTCTGCACTGAGAACACATGTTGAATGAGTTGCTTGTCTACAATGACCTTGAAATCATTTTTGGACTTACTGCTTTCCAGGATATAGCCATCAACCAGTAGTATCAACTGCTTTTCTTTTTCCTAGATGTACAATTTTGCATTTGCTACATTAAACACATTTTCTTTGAACGGACCCATCTTACCAGTGATCCAGATTGCTCTGTATGGGTACGTCTACACTTGCACCCTAGTTCAAACTAGGGATGCAAATGTAGGCGACAAATAGTAAATGAAGCGGGGATTTAAATATCCCGTGCTTCATTAGCATAATCTTGCCTGTGCGCTGTTTCGGAACTCAGCTGTTTCGAACCAGGAAGTGCGCTCCGGGCCGCGTTAGTTCGAATCAAACCCCTTGGTTCAACCTAACATTACTCCTCAAAAAATGAGGAATAATGTTAGTTCGAACCAAGGGGTTTGATTCGAACTAACCCAGCCCGGAGCGCACTTCCTGGTTCGAAACAGCTGAGTTCCGAAAGAGTGTGCGGGCGAGATTATGCTAATGAAGCACAAGATATTTAAATCCCCGCTTCATTTACTATTTCGGTCGCCTACATTTGCATCCCTAGTTTGAACTAGGGTGCAAGTGTAGACGTACCCTATGATTACCTTGTCCTCATTATTTACTATTCTGCCAGTCTTTGTATTATTAGCATATTTTGTAAGTAGTGATTTTATATACATTTCCAGATCATTGATGAAAATACTACATAGCACCTGGAGAAGCACAGTCTACAGTGCCTGCACAGGCAGGAAGCCCTTCCTTAGCAACCCCACTGATTACCCTGCAGCAACAAGATGGCCTGACATTCTGCGAACAAGTACTGGGTCATATCCCATAGTTTGAAAACCACTACTATAGATGATGAATTTTTGAGATCTGTTAGAAAGTTCTTAAATCAATTTAATGTGGTCTTTCTTGATATATAGAACTCTTTTAAAAAAATGAAAATCCTATGCAGTACCTCCTTACAAAAGTCTATTTCATCTAGCAGTTACCTTTATCAATCAAACTGTAATCACCTTAAAGAATTGAGCAGGTTTGTTTGATGTGACCTGTTTTACAAAAACCCATCTTGATTGGCATTCATTATATTCCAGTTCCTGAATTCTCTATTAATTGAATCCCGCATCAGTTTTTCATTATTTGTCTCAGATTGATCTCTTATTTGCCCCTTTTTTGAACATTGGTATCACTTGTCTTGTCTCCTGGAATTTCCCTGGCATTTAAAGATTTCTTAAAAATGAACATCAATGGGCTCCTTATGTCTTTTAGGGCATAGGTGCAAGTTATCTGGGCCTGCTGATTAAAAATGTTTCTCTCTGTAAGACGTTTAACATCCTCCATAGCTAATAATGGACTTAAACATACTTCATCTTCCCGTGATCCTTTCAAACTATAGAACAGAAATATTTATTGAATACTTTGCCTTTCAGCATAAGTATTAACATTTTTACCATTGTCATCTATTAATAGGCTTATGTATTGGTAGGATTGTTTTTGTTCTTAATATACTCAAAAGTTCCTCTGTATTGCCTTTAGCCCTATTAGACAAAGATATTTCACTGAGGTCTTTAGTTTCCCTTACCAGTTTCTATACTTCATCACTTCTAATTTATATTGATTGCTATTTATTTCCCCTTTTCCACTTGCTTATTTTTATTACTAATTGCTGCCTTTATATGGCCACTGAACTGGGAGGGGCCAAAGTTGTTCTTTTTTTTAATTGCAGAAATATGACCTTTTGGCTATCTACTAAACTCTTCTTAAAGAGCTCCCAACAATGCATTTCAACATTTCAATTGGTTTCCAAAGAGCTTTCTAAATTAAGACCTCATTGAGATGATAGGGGTCACAAATACAGGCTGAATCTTAGCTTTGTTAACATTAGAACGGGTAAAATCAGGAATAACATGGAGAGGCAGATGAGTCCCTGGCTAGGCAGAAAGAACTACTGGATATTCAGAGATGAAGGTTGTGGTTGATAGGAGAAGTGCTGGTCTTTTCTGAACATTCCAGTATTCAGTAACCAAAGGATTAAACCAAGGTAGCTAGAAAGTGTTGGCAGGAAGCCAGGAGAACCAATAAAAAGAAAGTATTGAGATTTAAATGAGAAGATATACCTGCCTGCTGTTTTTCTTGGTGAGAGTTTTAAACCAGGAATTGGGAGAACAAGATGAATTGAACCAGGAAAAACTACCATGCCTACAAAGAATACTGGACATGGAAATGGACTGAATCTTGAAGCATGAATCTATGAGTAGATAGGGAATGGAATGTCTATTTAGACATGATCAGACTATTTTCTTTGATTTGTTGTTTGATTAAACTTCTTTGTGCTAAGTCCGTGTGCTCCCGACCCCCATATGCTATACTTTAAACTGTATCCCAGAGACAGAATTTTCTCTGTTTTTAAATTGTTCTTTTCCCAGTTGCTTTCACACACCTAGCAACCAAATATTCTTTATCAAGTATATCTTTTTGTTTTGTTAATGAAATCACCTTTTTAAGGTGATTATTTGATTCTTGTGTCCTGGAAGGTAATAGGAGGGCACAAAGCCTTCCCCCCCTCCTTTTTTTGTTTTAGCAAATAGCTTTAGAAACAGAAGAATATTCAACATGGAGAACATCAAAAACAGCAGCAGAAATCTATAGGTAAAATTGTCTTCTAAGATCCAGATGGACAATCTCAGTTCTGTATCAGAGGGGTAGTGGTGTTAGTCTGAATCTGCAAAAGCGGCGAGGAGTCCTGTGGCACCTTATAGACTAACCGAAGCGTTGGAGCATAAGCTTTCGTGGGCAAAGACCCACTTCGTCAGATGCATGTAGTGGAAATTTCCAGAGGCAGGTATAAATATGCAGGCCAGAATCAGGCTGGAGAGGACGAGGTGGATCCAATCAGGGAGGATGAGGCCCACTTCTAGTAGCTGATCTGGAGGTGTGAATTCCAAGAGAGGAGAAGCTGCTTTTTTAGTTAGCGAGCCATTCACAGTCTTTGTTTAATCCTGAGTTGATTGTGTCAAACTTGAAGATGAACTGTAGCTACAATCTGTTCAGGTATTTTTTACTTTTTCCATAGCAACTTCTACAAACTTTGCAATGTTTGAATTTCAAGGGATAGAACTGCAGTCATTTTTAAAAGTGGCAATTTCTCCCATCCATGGATTGAGACAATGGCTGAATGGTTTAGACACAAAGCAATTAGTTAGTGTAATGTTTTTGATATGTCTGAGTTAATAAAGATGCTGGATTTTATCTATTTCCTCCATGAATGCCAGTCATTGGAGAAAATGGAGGGGGGAGGAAGAGAGAAGAGGAGAGGAAAAATCACCAACCAGAACAAATGAATAATTAATAGATATTAACCTCTCAACTATTTGTAAAGTGTCCTTTGTGGCTCAACTGGTTTTGAGAGACAGTGTTTATCATGTATTTAATACACATTGCCATAGACTGTGAAAGAAAAAGTTGAAAAGTAACATCAACAGAGAAAGGATCATACTCAGAGTCATCTACCTAACCTAGTGTTTCTCTCTGAGGCAAAAGCCTTTATGAATTCATTCAGGGCCATTCTATTATTCTTGCAAGGAACTGCCTATCATAAAAGCAATATGAAAAGGAGTTGCTCCCAATGTGAGATTTGAAATATCATGTCTAATAACCAATGGTTTAATTTCAAGATTTCAGAAACTGTCATTTAAAAGTACCTGAAGCAAAGTCTAACACAGGGAAATGATAAAGGAAATTATTGCGGTGTCAATTTTGGAACCATATCCTATTTTTGATATAAAACACACACTATGTTACATTCATAAGGAAAATAATGCAAACCACCACCAACAATGGCATATGTAAAGATGATACAGTCAGTATCATCTGAATTTCCTGATTTTTATTAGCCACTTTCATAGTGCTAAATCTTTTAGATATATATTCAGTTTAAATTCTATGATTTAAAAAAAGAAGCTTTTTTGGGAAAAAATAATGAGCAAGAATTATTAACTCAAGGGACTGAAATAACCATTCCTCTTCAATTTCTTCTTTTGCTCAGTTATACTCTTTTTCTCTCACACAGATAACACATCAAAGATTTTCCTTTACCTCTTCTTCTGTCCTGACTTAACATTCTTTTCCACCCCACAACTTTCTCTTTCCCATCCTTAATCTTTTCACTTTGTTTCCTCTTTCTTCCCTCACTTTCTCATCCTTTACTTTTCCTCTCAACATAGTCCTTTCCCATCATGTGACATTTTCTTCCCCTCATATTTGTCAGCCCAAATTTATTCATGTCCACTGAACATTTAGGCAACTTTTGAAAAAGAATGGAACATTTTTAATTGTTGGTAACATATGTATGTACAGGGGAGGACTGGCCCGGTGGGATACCGGGAATTTCCCGGTGGGCCATCGTCCAGTGGGCCGTCGTGTCCGCATGCCATTGCCCCTCACTCTGAGCGGCTCCACGTCCACGCTGTATGCGGCACGCAGAGCCCAACCTGCCGCCTGTGCCGCGTGCTGTACATGACGCAGGGGGTGGGGCTTGAGGGGCACGCAGGGGTGACGTCATGGGGAGGGCCGTTCTCAACCCATTTCCCCGGGCCTATTTTGATTGCCAGTACGCTCCTGTGTACGTATATGCTTTGGAGCTTTCAAGCACCATAGAATGGTGATATGCTTGCAGAGGAAGGCTAATGGAGAATTCCTCTTCCACAGAAACTCTCTTCTGCTGTAAAGAGGACAGTAATGGTATAGTCACCTCCTGTGTCAGACGGTTCGCAAACATCTAGTGTAACGGGGTGTAGAAGGAGTGACAAGAAGCGGCATGATTTACAACACCTATCATGTAAATGGGCAGTGACGAAGCTGTACAGCTAGCTCCCTGTACCCCCCTTTTCCCTGGAGAACCTAGCCTCAAGGATTTAGGCAGTTCCTTTGTTTTTAAATAATGTGCATCATTAGGAACTCTTCTGGTCTACTGGATAAATATAGTAGTTATTTATATGTGCTTTTAAAATAAATATGGCTCAACATACAATAGCATCTATGTGCATATCTGCTACAACAACATCTGAAATATTGACATTTGCTCATTTAAAGGCATACAAAGATAGTTTTATCAAGTAAAAGAAAAACTGTACAAAAGCACTAAAACTTTCTTTTTCTGCATTTTCTTTCTTCACTGAACATGAAAAAGGAGGCAGCCTGGGCCTTGTTGCTGCTTCATTTTTAATTGCTTACAGATTTTTTTAAGCCACATTTTCAGCAAGATGCACATGGAGTAATTCACAACACACGTCATCACTAATGGGAGCTTTTTGTATAACATCCGCTGTGAAAAATGTAAGTCGGCTTTTTTCTGAGCTACAAAAAACTATACAAGATACGCCACATAGAAAGGGAGTTGTGAGTTTTAATAGACAAGCATATAAATAAGATCTTACAAACATATGGATCTTCTTTTATAATACAGGCTTATTATTCCATTATTTTGATTATGTTTTGAATAAGAGTAGAAATGTGTAAGGAAATAATAGGATGGTTCAGTCAAAGTCATGAGCATGAGCTGTTTGAAAGCTGTTGTACTCACACAATTGTACTGTTAAATCATCTCTTATTTATTAATACAGTTCCTGATAGCAGCTGTGGTTAGCAAAATCATTTCTGCTAATTTGCACTTGACTAATATGTGAAAGGTTGATAAATGTTTTGACAATATTAGCTGGTTTGTTGTGTCTTATAAATACAATTCACTACTTTATCAGAAGTCGATCTAGAATTATGTAGCTGAGGATGGGTAAAATAAAGACACAGATAAATGACACTGGAAAAAAGTGTTAATGACATCTGGATGAAAGAAAGTAAAAAGGCATGCCATCAATGCTCTATATAAGCAATAATCTTCAAGAAGCTGACTTTGTTGTAAATTGGTAAACTCTATTTTATATCAGATTTTTAGTGACATGGGTTTCAGTAAACAAACATTAAAAATTACACAATTCCAGCAGTTCATCGATAGTTCTAAAAGTGAGTATATGTACTAACAGGAAAAATATCAAATATCTTTAACAAAGGCAAAGAATACCAGGGTTATGTTGAGTCAGAGTTTTAATTAAGGTACTGGCTTCTTTCCTTGCCCGTACTCCATCCCTTATATTCAATAGAGACCTGGGGTGAAATACCAGCCTCCAGTCAGAGTTTTGCCATTCATTTCAATGGAGTCAGGATTTCTCAACTAATGCTTATATTCAGGTAAAGTAAGTTTGCAGTGATTGTATTTGCTGGAAAACATAGGCAGCAAAGCAATAGATCTGGAGGAAATGTCACTGTACGATGTAAATCTGTCATTTAGCTGTGTGAATAAAGTGTCTGTAAATGGAAGAAACAGTGAAATCCATATTATTGCTTTACAGAATATTATGAAGGTTTTTGTTCCTTGACAATGCAGAGAACTAAATATTCTAAGACAAGACCATTTTCCATTTGCTTTGCTTGTTGAATTCACCCTTCTATGGATGTGACAAAGTGGGTGAACTAATATGTTTTATAGGACTAACTTCTGTTGGTAATAGATATAAGTTTGAGCTACACAGAGCTTTTCTTCAGGCCTGGACCTCATTTTGACGTCAATTCTGGAAGCACTGTTGCACCATTTTGTTATGGCAATTGGCTACCAGCAAGCCACCTTCAATATCATCACTGAAGCACTTTGTTATGAGGTCCATACAAGCCATTCTTGGTAAAGCTGATATTATGAATACTATGATATGTTGTTTTCACAAAAATTTTGAATGATAGGAAACTCACTATATTTATTGATGACTTCTTGAGAATTGGTTGCATGTCTCTGGATAGATTGAATTTGTACAAAAAACTACTAACAGTCTTTGTTAGTCAAAGTCCTAGACCTTATTCCTACTCACTTTTCTCAGAAGGATGGTCAAGGATCAGACTCACAGGTAGTGTGTTTGAGAGCATCAATCACTTCTTGTTGTGTAAAGGGGACAAATTCTTGCAATAGGGACACTGTATTCCACATGTGGGTTTGGTGTAGGAATTCATAGGATTGTCTCAGATGGAGGTGATTTTTTTTTCTGGGAAAAAGAGGAGATGATTCCTTATAAGAAGAGAGATACTCTTTCTGGTGATCAAGTCTAGTTTAACATGGACAGATTTTATACAATCACCTTCCTCCATTGACTTCAAAGTGATTTCTTGTGCAGCAAGATACTATTCCAGTTGAATGAGGCCCCAAAATATTAGTTTTTATAAATCAATAAATACTATGGCAAGCATATAAAAATTCAAAAGATTTGCACACATAAAAATAATTTTGTATTGCTAAACAATCCACAGCGCCAATCTTGATCCCAGGTTACCATAAAGTACAGTCACATAAGCCACAAAATGCTACATAAATTGGTTGTGTAGTAACAAATCTGGGCTGACAAATCTTAAGGTTGCATTCACGTGCAGATAAGAAGGACAAGCTGCCTCATTCCTAAAACCAGAGATTACCACTCCTTTTTTGCTCAGCACCCCTCTTGGTACCATATTTCTTCCTCTATCTTCCTGTAGAATCTGTGGGAGCTATTGCTCTCAAGGGATAGATTTATATCAGTGCAACTCCATGGGTATGTCTAGACTGCACCCCTCTGCTGGCAGAGGGATGCAGGTTAGGCAGGTCGAAATTGCTAATGAAGCGGGGATTTAAATATCCCAAGCTTTATTAGCATAAAAATGGCCACCACTTTTTTTCGGCATGGAGCTTTGTCGGAGAAAAGCAGCAGTCTAGAGGCTGATCTTTTGCTAAAGAAAGCCTTTTCCGATAGATCCCTTATGCCTCAGTGTGAAAGAAATGGGTCAAGCTCCTTCACCCTCAAGTATACATGTATGCATACAGGATACATATACAAAGTAAACTCAACTATCCACACGGTTTAGGGGACAAGTCTGAAATTGGGAAAATTCACAGCTACACAAATGCTTTCAGCTGTCAATCATATAGCTTTTGCTTAGACTTTATAATGACATACACATGAGAAAACCCATGAGACAGACAGGAAATAAGGCAATTTTTTTTTTAACACTGAGGATAATTTACCATTGGAACAATTTACTAAGGGTCGTGGTGGATTCTGTGTCATTGACCATTTTAAAATCAAGAATCAATGTTTTTCTAAAAATGTGCTTTAAGAATTATTTTGGGAAATTCTATGTTATTTAAGTGGCCAGTCTAGATGATCACAATAGTGTCTTCTAGCTTTGGAATCTATGGGTACGTCTAGACTACATGCCTCTGGCGACAGAGGCATGTAGATTAAACTACCGGCATAGAAAATGGCGGCGATTTAAATAATGGCGCTTCATTTAAATTTGAATGGCTGCGCGCTGAACGATCAGCTGTTTTGCGTCTCAGCGCGGTAGTCTGGGCGCTCGCGGTCAACATCAAAGGCATTTGTCGACCTCCCAGGTATGCCTCCTGGGATGAGGTTTACCTGGGAGGTCGACAAATGCCTTTGATGTCGACGCGAGCGTCAGACTACCGCGCTGAGCCGACAAACAGCTGATCGCTCAGCGCAGCCATTAAATGAAGCGCGATTATTTAAATCGCCGCTTCATTTTCCTATGCCGGGTAGCCTAATCTACATGCCTCTGTCGCCAGAGGCATGTAGTCTAGACATACCCTATGACTCTACATCAAGAATTATTACCAGTTTGTCGCTTTCTTATATATAATATGAGAGTGTATGTTACATACATATATATATAAATATGAGAGACACTTGAACAATTATGTATATATGTATAGATATACAGAGTAATTCATGTGTATGTATAGCATAAAAACGTGACAGCTAATTTTAGCAGGGGCAGCATCATTCCATAAGAATTAACTCTTACAGACAAGCTAATGGCCTTTTGGAGAAATGCCAAAATATTCATTTCACTGTTATAAGTACAAACATTTTAGGATGGATTATATGGGATGATTTATCCCTAAATTTTGTCATATTCTCAGGGATTTATTTTTCTTTTTACTGTGCCTTTATTTTAAATGTTCCAAAAATCTCTCAGCACTCAAGTGCTTAGCAGTATATGAGTTCCTAATAAGTTCCTTTAGCAACTGTAACATCATCAGGTGTTCAATAAACGAATTACAGCTCGCCAAAGAAAAGCAAATAACGAACACTCCGGGCTACAGCTAATTACATTTGATGAATTTCAACCCTCGATTTTTTTCCAAAAGAAATATCTGACTTTGAAATTATAGAACAATTTTAATAGTCTTCAACCAGTTTAATGAATTAATTTGATATCTGTATATTTGCTATAGTGGCCTAATTTTTAGTAATTAAATTATTCTCGGACTTCACAAAGGACAAAAAAATCATTTTGATTTAATATTTTTTCCAAAATATAGTTTCTAGGATTCATATGGAGTTGATCTGATTGTTTAACCCGCTTTGAAAGAGAATTTCTGCAGCCACAGAATTCTGCTGACTTTAATCAGGTCTCAGAATATATAATAATATTCTTCCATTTATATGCTATATTTCATCCCCAAAGATCCTGAAATATTTTACAAACATAGAATTATACAGTCCCCTGTCCTTACGCAGCACAAAGACATGAAAGATGCAAACTACACAAAGGAAGCAGGATATAAAAAACATTATCCATCTGTTTGGAAAAGTGATAAAGAACATGGAATCCAATTGAAACTATAGGGAAATGTAGGCACACAGCCCAAACTAATCCTTGGCCAGGTCACTGGTCTTACTATCCCCATACCTGCTAAGGATGCCACAAGATCTTTAATATCTATAGGTGGTCAGGACTTTATTTTTATATATGCAAAAAGTGCACCTTTGGCAGTTCAGTGCTCCTTAACATAATGCCGAGGTATTGATTCAACACAGACAGTGAAGACTGAATCAATATCTTGAATCCCTGTACCACTTTTGCAGCATTTAGGTGTTCTTCAGTAGTCTATGCAAATGCTGACCTAATGCTGCTTAGATTAGAAGATATGATGGAATTGGAGCACAATATAATATGGAAAATAATTACTTCAGAGTAGACCAATGCAAGGTAATTTCTTCTGGAAGGAATAACATGGATGACTCTTACATACTTCTGGTATTCTAACCAAATTGCAGCCACATGGGAAAAAGACCTAGTGTATCATCATGGACAGCTCAAGGAAAGCCTTCACTCAAAGTTAATGAATTTTTTTAAAGCAAATAAAATATTACGATGAGATTAAAATCAATATTTGACATATGTCATTACACAAGTTAACAATATAAAAAAGTAAAGAAGAGTTCTAGCGATAGTGATACAAGTTATCAGGGGCATGCAAGAAGTATTTAAAAGACTATGAATGTTTATGAGGCGGTGAAAAGTTGTGTAAGAGGGGACATGAAGTTATACAGAATAATGAATTGCACAGAGAAGACAAATCAGGTGTACCTATTTATAATAAAGATGTTAATTATCGACTAATTGAATAGTTGATGCATTTTGCATTGACTATTCGATTAGTTGATAGGGTGATTCTGTCTTTGAAGTGTAGCAACAGCCCTAATCCCAGAATGCCACAAGAAGCCTGGCGCCGGGCTCCCTATGGCATTTCAAAGGGGCAGTGCCACACGGAGCCTGGGGTCAACGGGGGCGTCCCTTGCTGTTCCCGGGCTCCACACTGTGCTGCCACTTTGAAATGCTGCGAGGAGCCCGATCCCAGGCTCTCTGTGGCATTTCAAAGTGGCAGAGCCACATGGAGCCCTGGGTCTGGCCCCAGGCTTAAAGTGATGCTGCCACTTTGAAATACCCTATCCTCTTCCCCTGTCTTGCTGCCTCTTTCTGATAGAGGCAGCAAGGGGGTGGGGGGAAGCAACTAGTCCTTCACACCCCTAATTGATGATAGGCATATTATAATAAAAATGGGGTAGGTTTAGAAGTTAAAATAAAAAAAATAAGTTAAGATGTCTTCAAGTCACCAGAGCCTAAAGAAATGCATTCTAGAATACTCAAGGAGCTGATAGAGGAGGTATCTGAGCCTTTAGGTATCATCTTTGAAAAATCATGGAAGTCGGAAGAGATTCCAGAAGACTGGAAAAGGGCAAAAAAATGCCCATCTATAAAAAGGGGAATAAGAACAACCCTGGAAACTATAGGCCAGTCAGTTTAACTTCTGTGCCAGGGAAGATAATGGAGCAAGTAATTCAGGAATTCATCTGCAAACATCTGGAAGATAATAAAGTGATCTGTAACAGCCAGCATGGATTTGTAAAGGACAAATCATGTCAAACCAATTTGATAGCTTTCTTTGATAGGGTAACACGTCTTGTGGATAAGGGAGAAGCGGTGGACGTGGTATAGCTATACTTTAGTAAAGCATTTGATATGGTCTCATCTTATTCTTATTCAATAAGCTAGAGAAATACAACCTAGATAGGGCTACTATAAAGTGGGTGCATAACTGGCTGGATAACCATTCTCAGAGAGTAGCTATTAATGGTTCGCAGTCATTCTGGAAGGGCATAACAAGTGGAGTTCTTCAGGAGTCTGTTTTGGGACCAGTTCTGTTCAATATCTTCATCAACAATTTACATAATGGCATAGAGTGTGTGCTCATTCAGTTTGCAGATGATACCAAGCTGGGAAGGGTTGCAAGTGCTTTGGAAGATAGGGTCAAAATTCAAAATGATCTGGACAAACTAGAGACATGGTCTGAGGTAATCAGGATTAAATTTAATAAAGACAAACGCAAAGTACTCCACTTAGGAAGGAATAATCAGTTTGACACATGCAGAATGGGAAGCGACTGTACTGCAGAAAGGGATCTAGGGGTCATACTGGGCCACAAGCTAAATATGAGTTAACAGTATGACAATGTTGCAAAAAAAGAAAACATAATTCGGGGATGCATTAACAGGAGTGTTGAGAGCAAGACATGAGAAGTAATTCTCCCACTCTACTCTGCGCTGATTAGGCCTCAGTTGGGCACCACATTTCAGCTAAGTGGAGAAATTGGAGAAGGTCCAGAGAAGAACAACAAAAATGATTAAAGTTCTAGAAAATGTGTCCTATGAGGAAAGGCTGAAAGAATTGGGCCTGTTTAGTTTAGAAAAGAGAATACTGAGAGGGGACCTGATACCCTTTTAGATACTTGAAAACAGCTATTACAAGAAGGAGGGAGAAAAATTGTTTTCCTTGGCCTCTGATGATAGGATAAGAAGCAATGGGCTTAAATTGCAGCAAGGGAGGTGTAGGTTGGACATTAAACTTCCCAACTTTTAGGTTGGTTAAACACTGGAATAAATTGCCTAGGGAGGTTATGGAATCTCATAAGAACATAAGAATGTCCGTACTGGGTCAGACCAAATGTCCATCTAGCCCAGTAGCCTGTCTGTCAACAGTGGCCAGCGCCAGGTGCCCCGGAGGGGGTGGACCGAAGACAACGATCAGGCGATTTATCTCGTGCCATCCGTCTCCAGCCTCTGACAAACAGAGGCCAAGGACACCATTCCTACCCCCTGGCTAACAGCCTTTTATGGACCTAACCTCCATGAATTTATCTAGCTTCTCTTTAAACTCTGTTATAGTTCTAGCCTTCACAGCCTCCTCTGGCAAGGAGTTCCACAGGTTGACTATGCGCTGTGTGAAGAAGAACTTTTGCTTATTAGTTTTAAACCTGCTACCCATTAATTTCATTTGGTGTCCTCTAGTCCTTATATTATGGGAACTAATGAATAACTTTTCTTTATTCACCCTCTCCACACCACTCATGATTTTATATACCTCTATCATATCCCCCCTCAGTCTCCTCTTTTCCAAACTGAAAAGTCCCAGTCGCTTTAGCCTCTCCTCATATGGGACCTGTTCCAAACCCCTGATCATTTTAGTTGCCCTTTTCTGAATCCTTTCCAAGGCCAAAATATCTTTTTTGAGGTGAGAAGACCACAACTGTACACAGTACTCAAGATGTGGGCGTACCATAGTCAGGGGCGGCCCGTCCATATAGGTGAACTAGGCGGTTGCCTAGGGCGCCAAGTTAAATGGGGCTCCAAATGGTTTGCAATATCATTGAGGGGTTTGGAGGTGGGGGCGCCGATTGCATGGTTTGCCTAGGGTGCCAGTTGCTGGCAGCTAGTCTAGGGCCGCCCCTGACCATAGTTTTATACAGGGGCAGTAAGATATTCTGTGTCTTATTTTCTATCCCTTTCTTAATAATTCCTAACATTCTATTTGCCTTTTTGACAGCCACAGCACACTGTGTGGACGTTTTCAGAGAACTATCCACAATAACTCCAAGATCTCTTTCCTGATTTGTCGTAGCCAAATTAGCCCCCAACATATTATATGTATAGTTGGGGTTATTTTTTCCAACGTGCATTACTTTACACTTATCCACATTAAACTTCATTTGCCATTTTGTTGCCCAATCACTCAGTTTTGTGAGAACTTTTTGAAGTTCTTCACAATCTGCTTCTGTCTTGACTATCTTAAACAGTTTAGTATCATCCGCAAACTTTACTACCTCACTGCTTGCCCCTTTCTCTAGATCATTTATGAATAAGTTGAATAGGATTGGTCCTAGGACTGACCCTTGGGGGACACCACTAGTTACCCCTCTCCATTCGGAAAACTTACCATTTATTCCTACCCTTTGTTTCCTGTCTTTTAACCAGTTCTCAATCCATGAAAGGACCTTCCCTCTTCTTACCTTCCCATGACAATGTAATTCACACAAGAGCCTTTGGTGAGGGACTTTGTCAAAGGCTTTCTGAAAATCTAAGTATACTATATCTACTGGACCCCCCTTGTCCACATGTTTGTTAACCCCTTCAAAGAACTCTAATAGATTAGTAAGACATGATTTCCCTTTACAGAAGCCATCACTGGAGATATTTAAGAGTAGGTTGTATAGACATCTATCAGGGATGATCTAGACAGTGCTTAGTCCTGCCATGCGGACCTCTCACAGTCCCTTCCAGTTCTGGTATTCTATGATAATACAAGAAAAAAGGGGAGATTCAACTAGAATGAAAGGCCAAAACAAAACAAAAACCCCAACCCCGGCTATAAGGAAATGTATTTTTGTACTGCGTCTAACTTCTGGGTCATATCATCACAAGGCATAACAAGGGCTAAAAGCTTAGTAGGATTCTGTAACACACTGCTGGGGATCTCCAGAGCTGTCAGCAACTCTCTTACCTCTCTGCCTCAGTAATGTGAGTTTTGCTGGCAACTGGATTGTATGTGAGTTCCCTGCCATTTCAATCTGTCCTCTTCTCAAGTTAACTCAAGGCCTTCACTATCCAAAGCTCACCTAGCAGGTAACAGTCAGTGCACTCCAGCCTCACGATGTTGCTCTGCAATACCCAGCCCCTACCATACTGTGCACTCTCAGAAGATGTTAAATTTGCTGCTTTGATAAAGATTCAGTACATCACAGCTTATTAATTTCACTTTCCACCATTCCCTTCAAGCACTGCACTCAACAGATTAATAGTAAACACAAAACAAATTTATTAATGAGAGCATGGATTCAGTGATATCATGTGAAAGAGCTAAAAGATAGAGATGGTTATAAGCAAATAAAAGTGAAAAGGTGCATCTAAAAGCTTAAACCTTAATCTAGCAAGCTACAGCCTTTACTCAAGATAGTTTCTTTTACCCAGTCTCCTTTCCAGTTTTCACTGATAAGCTAGCCAGGACCCATCATGGAGATCAAATCACTTGGTTTCTTTGTCTCATAAGGTAGGCCCGCCCTCTGTTCTGCATATTCCAAAAGCAATGTCTTTGTTTTACAAATCAGGAAGGGCTCCTGGTGACTCAGTCTCTTGAACCTTTTTAGGATTCAGGAGCCATGTTAACGCTCAGGCTTTGTCTACACTATGGCTTTTGCCAGAAGAGGCAATGCAAATGAAGCTCTGATTAGCATTTGTCGTGCTTCATTTGCATAATCTATTCTGAGCCATTTTTGCGCAAGGGGTTTTTACACAAAAATAAGCAGTGTGGCTGTGTCCGTTTTGCGCAAAACCCCCTTTTTGCGCAAGATCCTTATGCCTCCTATGGGTTCTTCTCCTCATTCTAGTAAGGTCTTAAAGCTTCTGATTATAGATGGATTTGGCAGGGAATGGTTAGTTAAAAGCACTCTCCTATAATTCATGGATTATTCCTTTTTTGTGATGCAATCAGTCTGATCTTGTACTTTTGTATACCCCGAATTTCAATAAATACCACATGAAAATATTGTTTGATGTGATGATTCATACTGAAAAAAATCAGGTATATTTTAAAAAATTCTTTGTATGCTGTTAGTGCAGCTTTTTATAGTCTTGCTAAAAACAAATTGGGCTTGTAGTGCATTATGGTTTCTGCCAGCTTTCAGTTTGAAAACATATAATTTACTCTAGGCAAAGCCAAACAAACAATTCATTTATGGATACTGTACATAAGGAAAATGCACTGGGACTACTGACTACAGTTGCATATGCATTTTGTGGTTTAATGGTTCTGTAAGGTATGACCTCACTCCATGCTAGTGTCAATATGAATAAAGCAAATAGATTTAGAATACAGCATATGTATCTTTTCTTATGAGCTGCCATTGATGCCATACATATAAAAAACATAAGTAAATCCCAGAGCGTAGCTCTTTTGGGATTTTTTAAAAATTACCATGTTGTAATAGCAATAAGATATCAGGTAATGCATTTTAAAAAAGATGACTGCACTACTCAGGTAGTAAAATTAGCTCTCCCTTCAGCCACAATATGCCCAAGGTGTTAATTCATGCCTTTGAAATATTCTTCCTGTCATGCCTTATTGTTTAAATACACATTGACAATAGACAACAAACCTAGTGAGGAGGGCTTTAAACTAGGTTCGTTGGGGGATGCTGACCAAAGCCCCGAGGTAAGTGGGGAAGTCGGATACTGGGAAGCAACACAAGGAGGAATGAGCAACAAAGGAGGACCCCTGATTTGAATGAAGAAGGTAGGGCAATCAACTGGTTATCTAAGGTGTTTGTACACAAATGCAAGAAGCCTGGGAAACAAACAGGAAGAATTGGAAGCCCTGGCCCAGTAGAAGAACTATGATTTGATTGGAATAATGGAGACTTGGAGGGATGACTCACATGACTGGAGCACTGGAAGGGTATAAACTGTTCAGGAAGGACAGGCCCAGGAGAAAGGGAGGAGGAGTTGCATTGTATGTAAGAGAGCAGTATGATTGCTCAGAGCTCCAGTATATAGAGGGAGAAAAGCCTGTTGAGAGTCTATCGGTTAAGTTTAGAGGTGGAAACAACAGGGGTGATGTTGTGGTTGGTGTCTGCTATAGACCACCGAATCAAGTGGATGAGGTAGATGAGGCTTTCTTCAGATAACTGAGAGAAGCTTCCAGATCACAGGCCCTGGTTCTCATGGGGGACTTTAATCACCCTAACATCTGTTGGGAGATACAGCAGTAAACAGACAATCCAGGAAGTTTTTGGAGAATGTTGGGGATAACTTCTTGGTACAAGTGCTGAAGAAACCAAACAGGGGCTGTGTGCAGCTTGATCTGCTGCTCACAAACAGGGAGGAACTAGTAGGGGAAGTAGAGGTGGGTGACAACCTGAGAAGCAGTGATCATGAGATGGTAGATTTCAGGATCCTGACCAAAGGAAGAAAAGAGAGTAGCAAAATACACACCTCGGAGAACTGATGGGCAGGATTCCCTGGGATGCTTACATGAAGGGGAAAGGAATCCAGGAGACCTGGCAGTATTTTAAAGAAGCCTTATTAAAGGCACAGGAAGAAACCATCCCAATGCACAGTAAGAAAAGCAAATATGGTTGGCGACCAGATTGGCATACTGGGGAAATCCTTAGTGAGCTTAAACACAAAAAGAAAGTTTACAAGAAGTGGAAACTTGGACAGATGACTAGGGAGGAGTATAAATATATTGCTCAAGAATGCAGCAATATATATATTGCTCAAGAATGAGTTATCAAGAAGGCAAAAGCACAATTGGAATTACAGGTAGCAAGGGATGTGAAGGGTAACAAGAAAGGTTTCTACAGGCATGTTAGCAATAAGAGGGTGATCAGAGAAGGTGTGGGGCCCTTACTGGAAGAGGGAGGTAATTTAGTGACTGATGATGTGGGAAAAGCTGAAGTACTCAATGATTTCTTTGCCTCTGTCTTCACAGACAAGGTCAGCTCTCATACTAATGCACTAGGCAACGCAGTATGGGAAGGAGGTGGACAGTCCTTGGTGGGGAAAGAACAGGTTAGGAACTATTTAGGAAAGCTAAACGTACACAAATCCATGGGTCTGGATTTAATGCATCCGAGGGTACTGAGGGGAGTTGGCAAATGTCATTGCGGACCCTTTATCCATTATCTTTGAAAACTCGTGGAGATCGGGAGAGATCCCGGATGATTGGAAAAATGGCAAATGTAGGGCCCATCTTTAAAAAAGGGAAGAAGGACAATCCAGGGGAACTACAGACCAGTCAGCCGTACCTCAGTCCCCAGAAAAATCATGGAAGGGATCCTCAAGGAATCCATTTTGAAGCACTTGGAAGAGGGGAAAGTGATCAGGAATAGTCAACATGGATTCATGAAGGGCAAGTCATGCCTGACCAATCTGATTAGCTTCTATGATGAGGTAACTGGCTCTGTGGATATGGGAAAGTCAGTGGATGTGATATACCTTGACTTTAGCAAAGCTTTTGATACAGTCTCCCACAATATTCTTGCCAGCAAGTTAAGGGAGTATGGATTGGATAAATGGACTATAAATTGGATAGAAAGCTGGCTAGACTGTCAGACCCAACGGGTAGTGATCAACAGCTCGATGTCAGGTTGGTGGTTGGTTTCTAGCGGAGTGCCCCAAGGATTGGTTCTAGGACAGGTTTTGTTCAACATCTTTATTAATGACCCGGATGAGGGGCTGGATTGCACTCTCAGCAAGTTTGCAGATGACACTAAGCTAGAGGGAGACGTAGATACACTGGAGGGCAGAGATAGGGTCCAGAATTACCTAGACAAGATTAGAGGATTGGGCCAAAAGAAATCTGATGAGGTTCAACAAGGACAAATGTAGAGTCCTGCACTTGGGACGGAAGAATCCCAAGCATTGTTACAGGCTGGGGACCGACTGGCTAAGTAGCAGTTGTGCAGAAAAGGACCTGGAGATTACAGTGGATGAGAAGCTAGATATGAGTCAACAGTGTGCCCTTGTAGCCAAGAAGGCTAATGGCATATTAAGTTGCATTAGGAGGAGCATTGCCAGCAGATCTACAGAAGTGGTTATTCCCCTTTATTCAATTCTGGTGAGGCCACATCTGGAGTAGTGTGTCCAGTTCTGGGCCCCCCACTATAGAAAAGATGTGGACGCACTGGAGAGGGTCCAGCGGAGGGCAACCAAAATGATTAGGGGGCTGGAGTGCATGACCTATGAAGAGAGACTGAGGGATTTGGGTTTGTTTAGTCTGCAGAAGAGAAGAGCGAGGGGGGATTTGATAGCAGCCTTCAACTTCCTGAAGGGAGGTTCCAAAGAGGATGGAGAAAGGTTGTTCACAGTAGTGATGGATGGCAGAAAAAGGAGCAATAGTCTCAAGTTACAGTGGGGGAGGTCTAGGTTAGATATTAGGGAAAACTATTTCACTAGGAGGGTGGTGAAGCTCTAGAATGGGTTATGTGGGGAGGTGGTGGAATCTCTATCCCTAGAGGTTTTTAAGTCTCAGCTTGACAAAGCCCTGGCTGGGTTGATTTAGTTGGGATTGGTCCTGCCTTGGGCAGGGGGCTGGAGTTGATGACCTCCTGAGGTTTCTTCCAGCTCTATGATTCTAACATAAATAGAGAATAATATTAAAATTTAAAAAAATATATTTTCATCGTGCCCAATGGATAACTACTACTTCTAAAACATCCTCATTTAGCATTTATTAAAACCTATTTAAATATCTTGATTTTTTGACCACTGATTGACTCAAAATAAGAAGCTCCAGCAGCAGTCCTAAATTTGTAGTAAGTCCAGGGCACAACCTTTGAGATGGCAGATGAGTAGCAAAAGAGAAAATGCAGCAATAATTCTTGTAAATGCATTTTTGAGAGAGGTGGCAGAAATAAGGAGTCTGAAAGATGAGAGATGTTAGCATGGCAGGTGAAGGTCCTCCCACTGTAAAGAAGGAGTAATTCCATTGTAGTCAATGGAGTTATTCTGATGTAAAACAAATATAAGGCCTTGCTTATACAAGAAGTGGCTTTGGTATGAACTAAGGCCACGTCTGTACGAGATAAGGTAGAATTTATTAAGATTAATTTCTTACCATGTTATTGAGTAAAGTTGAAGGTCCATGTCCCCACTGTGCACAAGAATTCAACATAGTTAAAAGTAGCACACCCATAATAGGGAGACTGATGTCGCCATTGAGAGTGATGCACTGTGGATAGCTGCTTTGCATTATGAGTTATGTTCCAGATGCATATTGGGACCAAAACTGTGCCGCTGGTGGTTCTGGGTTTATGTTGTCAGCATCCCATAATGTGCTCATCGATTAAATGCTAGCGTTTAATTGGTTAACTTAGGCCTGCCGCCCAGCCCCACTGCAGCTGTGCAGTCCCACTTCAGAGTCCTGCCACCCAGTCTACCAGCCTCTCCATGGTGGGAGCTGTTCCACCCTGGTGTGGATGGCCACTGCCAGAGTTCACCAACAAGGGCCAGTTAATTGGTAAGATTACTGGTAAACTGTATGCTTACTGGTTAACCAATAACATCTCAAACACACACATGCACAACAGAGCTCTAATTAAACCAGTACAACTCTGTGCATAGGCTAAAACATGCATTTTTAAACTGATGTATTTGAAGTGGGGCAAAATCTTGTTTGAACACTGTTATTGGGTCAAATCCATAGAAGAGACTCCACATATAGGTTTGCACCAGTTTAATTTTTTTTAAATGTGTTTTGTCAACTCAGTACTTCTGTGTGCAGATAAGGCGCAAGTGAGAGGAGACTTACACCTTATGTAGACTCTAGACTACAGGGTTTTTTCGAAAACAGTGGCTTTTTTGAAAAAACTTCCCCTGCGTCTAGACTGCCGCTGCATTCTTTCAAAAGTAAATCGAAAGAATATGGCAGTTTTTTCGATCGCGGAAAATCTCATTTTAAAAGGAATAATGCCTTTTTTCAAAAGTGCTCTTTCGAAAAAAGGCGCTATGTAATGCAAACTGTGCTTTTTCGAAAGAGAGCATCCAGACTGCCTGGGTGCTCTCTTTCAAAAAAGCGGCTTGCTTTTTTTAAAGTACTGGTTGTAGTCTAGATGCTCTTTTTCGAAAGAGGCAAATGGACAAGATGATAATTCTTTTAGTTGCACTTAAATGGAGCTCACCTTTATAGCTGAGCTCAGTTTATAGCTGAGATGGGGTGGTCAACTGACTCGTGAGCCACATGCAGCCCTTTTACCATTAAAGTGGGTCTCGTGGACCATCCTATTCTCCTCCTACCAGACTGGTGGGGGTGGGTGCCTAGGGACCTCTGTTTTGCATTGGGGTGGTGGGATATGGGCTTCACCCCTGCAGAGAGGAAAATCTTGGAGCTTCAGCCTAGTAGGATACTCCAGACAGAGTTCAGGGCTTCAGCCGGAGTGGGGCTGAAGCCCCAAGATGCACCCTTGCTCTCAAGCTTCTGAAGATTGTTATAGATGTTTCAGAAGATCAGTAAGTTTGGCCAATCCTATAGGGTTTCCCAAGAAATACACATATAGCTAATTCTAGCAAGAATTTATTTAACACAGTGCCTATTTGTCCTCCTGGATTCGCATTTCAAGCCACATAAATCTAATTTTTAAACAACAATATTTATTTTTAAGAAACTCCTCATTAGCCATGTATATGATTTCATTAAGGATACCTACTAAAGTGACTGACTATATCATGTTATTTTATATTTGTACTTGCAAACATCCAAAGGAAGATTATAAAAATTTTTTAACAGCAATGATTGCTGAATATGCTGGACAATTCCTGTCACTTGAATTTTCATTAAGCCAGTAAATAAGTATGATCAGTTAATTAATGAAAAGTTCTTTATGAACAATTAATACTAATTGTTTCCCAAAACATTGCAGATTAGTTCAGTAGTGTACTGAAATATTGATCACCAAAATAATTGTTAATTGAAACCTCTTGACTCTTAAGAGTAATTACATAATGTTAACTTTCAATTTTCTTTGTTAGTTTTATAGTCGTTTGTATATTGACACCTGTGAGAGGATCCCATAGATAGCTCTAGGAATTTACTGTGATCCTTCATAAATACATTTAGTACTACAAATCACCACTGAATACAAGTTGTTTGTTTCCAAGAAACAAGCTGAAATCTACCATGCAATTAATATGCAGGAGAAAAACTCTACACTGTTTCAGGGATGCAACTCCCAAGGCTCCATTAGATCCCTTCACTTTGGGCCAGATCATCAGGCTAAGTTGCACAGATGTTCTAAACTAATTAGCTCCTACTTCCTATTGTATCTGCACTAGCCTGACTGACTGTAAAGAGGGTCTATGTGAAGAAATGGCATAGATACATCACCAGATTGTTTATGCAAGTGAAAATGGTGGCAAACACCTTCACACAAGGAAGGATAGATCAGCCTTGCTACACCTTCCAGATATTTCTACTAAAACTACCATTACCTCAGTTTCATTTCGATTGAACATCATTGCTGCTCCATTCTGCCTCATACATTGGGCTATCGACAGTATTCATGAATATTAAAAATTCATAGCAAAAGAAAAATACACAGAATATTTGAAGGTCATCTTTTGTTTATGCAATTTTACACTGGATATTAAGTTTAAACTTATAAATGTTGTATAATAAACAATCTGGTATAATCTTCCATCATAGAGCAAACTTTTATAGTTTACTAACGTTACCAGAAGAAAGAAAGAGCTGATGGGCTTAGCTACTTCATTGTTATACACTTACAATACAAAAAGTGTGCTAAATTTCAGAAATAGTTTGGAAACTGTGTTTACTAAGATTCCATTTTGTACAATATTTATAATGTCATAATTGAAATCCTATGGCAATTAACTTGAATTATCTTTGTTTAATTTTGTTGAATTCAAAAAGAAAAACAATGCTAAATCAAGAAAATATAATGCATTAGAAAACAAGCAACCAAGAAAAATGAACCATTCCAGATTCCACACTTTCTTATTAGTTATTTTTTTAGTTCAGAAGAATATAAAGTTTCCAGATGCTATTCAATGCCATAAAAAGATGTCTTTTGAATACTACGTTTTGTTGCCAGGATCATCCAGCATAGCTTTCAGACTCACTCTTCATACTTCCAGAATTTATATACTGATAGGGATGAAGCTACCCAGAATGCAAGTTTGTGGCAGTATCCTCCACTGCTATCTTCAGTCAGCAACTATGCAGTCAGAAGAAAGGTTTGTTTGTAAAAGAAAATAAGGGCCATAAACATATCAAATCGGCATAATTAACAAATCTCCACTTCATTAGCAGGCTATATGAAATATACATTAAACAATGAGTAAAACTGATTGTGAGAATTATTCTGAGAAACAAGATGAATCAGTGCCAGATCTTGGCCCTTGTTCCATCCCAAACTTGAGATGACGTGGGAATTTCATCCAAGATCTACAATGATTTTCCTATAAAGTAACTCCTAACATAATCTTTGGGAATTGCTTCGGAGATTCATAGGAATCCTGTGTTAAAGTCTGCAACCATTCTGAAAGAATTAATAGAATCAAAGGAATGGATCAGATTATATCAAGTGTTAGGTATTTTTAAAAAATCCCCAGGAGAAGATGCACCATGATACCCCACTATCTCCACTTCATATTACTGTACCTCAAAGATTGCACTATGAAATCACTGCACTAAGAATATTTTTGAAGAACAAAATGTCAATCTAACAATGTGCACTTAATATAAATTTCTTCCCAAAATGATGTTTCCTTTTCCCTGGTTAGCAGAAAGCACTTTTATTTAAAAGGGAAAAACAAACCAACAGATTCCACAATCACTCCTTCTCCCTTGTGCAGGCACATGGTATGCAAGGTTTGAAAGGGATAGAGGAAGAAATAACGTGACTTCTTTTCTAAAACACTGACAGCACATCGCTGCATCGGATGTTATAAGTATCTATATCTGATGAGACCTTGAATCTATTTTGTCTCTAGAGATGCACTTCAATAGTTCAAACTGAACTGCAGTGACACCTCCTGGTAAGAGACTGAAGATCTTTTGCAGATTGTACTAGAGAACTTTCTTTGCAAGATATTCAGGGGGGAAGCATTTATTTTTTGTGAAAAGGCAATCATGAAGACCCCAACATTGGCATCAAAGACGCATTGTCTTGTCAGAAGAAAGTTCTGATTGATAAGTAGATTTGGCACTTCAAAAATCTCAGGAGTTGAGTTTAACATACTCTGTATCATTGTTTATGAAGCTCTCTAGATTTATTTTACTAAAGATTTGCTTTCTTTGGATGTTTGAAAAGCTAGCTGCAGGTTTAATGAACTAGAAACTTAATTCATGCTATGAATCTTGCAGTGTTTTTCACAATTCTGTATGAAATATTGCCTATTTGCCAAGATCTTACTTCTTTATTCTCTATGGATACCTCACTAAGGGCACATCTATACTTACTGGAAGATTGACGCTCCTGAGGTCAATCTTCTGGCATTCAATTTAGCAGATCTAGTATAAACTAAATCGTACACTGAAGGCAACCCCCACCAGCATCCTGTTCTCCTCTTTTTGTGAGGAGCAAGAGAAGCTGACAGGAGCATTTGCTCCTGTGAGCCTCCTGCAGTGTGGACACCACCACACTATTTTGCATAGCTGGAGCTGCATACCTTAAACCAGTGGTTCTCAAACTTGTTGGGCTCCGGAGCCCTTTACATGCATAAAAATTTATGTGGCGCCCCAGCGGTCCACTGATTGTAAGTGTTGTACCTATCGATGTTTCCAGTTTGTCAACCTCGCGGAGCCCTTGGAGATGTCTCACGGAGCCCTGGGGCTCCGCAGAGCACAGTTTGAGAAACACTGCCTTAAACCAACCTTCCTGGTCTAGTGTAGACCAGGCCTAATAGAAATGGCAAGTATTTTTGGGAGGGATTAAATTACAATAGGAATTTGCATAGAGAAGAATATTGTAAACCTGAATGTGTCTCAAAAGGCACAAAATATATCAAAAGCTTTTTTCCCCTACCTCTATATAAAAAGTAATGAGTTCTATAGAAACAGCTAATGCTCTGCTATACAAAACTGAAACTCTTAGGCAGGTTCAGTGGATAGATTAGGGATACTATTTAGATAAATAAAATTATGTTGAAATGAAATTAACTATATCTAATACCAACATTAACTATGAGCCTCGTCATTCAGATATCTCCTGAGCAGGATGCCCATCGATTTTAATGAGAAAGCCATAGACAAAGATCCTGCAAGATTGTTCCAAACATTCATATTATGTTGAAAATATGAAAGTTTAAGGTTAGTTTTTTAAATTTCTTACATATTCAAAGCCTTAAATTTTGATCTGATTTTTCAGCAATAACTCCTATTATAGAATTTTCAAAATCTTGATATCTCAAGTTATAAAATTTCTGTCTTCTGTTTTTGTGCTCCCTTTAAACTATGTAATTTTCTTTGTACATAAGTGAGAATGGAAGGCTGAATTTTAGCCTTCATTTCTTTTTTTCACTTTAAAGAGGTAATTATGACATTTTGAAGCTTTGCACATGCACAATCAAGAAAATTCATTTGACAGAAACAGGCTTAGAGAGTTGAACCGTCTGCCAGCCTGTAAAGCAGTGACAACACATTCAGCAATCTCCTAGTGAATACACATCTGTTAAAGACTCACAGCACATTAAATTAATGCACAGGATAAAAAGAAATCCACAACTTCAATTAAAATAAAACTAAAACACATGAAATGTGTACTTTCTCCTGTCACATATAAAACTAAAGAGTCTAACTGGAAAGAAGTTTTTAAAATTCTAAATACCAGCAAGGTAAATCCTAATTTAGTAAAGAAATGTAATCTTCCGAAATTCCATATTTAACAGACAATGAAATGAACCACGTATTTGAAGTTAGATGTGGTAAACTGATTACAACTCCATAAGAGTGTTACTTTCCAAACTATACTGGTTTATACAATTCAACTGCATTTTATCCTCACTCTGTCTCACTCTCAGATGCATACCTATATATAAACTAACCTCTTTCTTTTATCTATCAACATACATATATCTACCTATTTGAGAGTAATGCAATGAACTAAAACTCTTGTTGGATTGCTGCTAAAACCTTCATGCCACCCATCCTATTTATTTTATATATTCTCTCACATTCTGTCATTATCTAAATATACACACAGATTCACAAACACACAAAATGCTTTTCAATGTATGGCACCAAACTTCCAAGACATCCTGGGTGTGCTCAGGAGTCTGCAGGCACAGAGTAAACGATCTCTGTAGTATCTATGTACTACAGGCAGAATAAGTAGCAATGCCTATACAGAAGACCCTCCTTATTTGCAGAATCACAAATATTACAGTGCCACATATTCACGGGAGGTCTCCTGTCCTGCCCTGGGGAGGCAGCGGCTCTCGGCCCCCTCGGAGAGTTCCCCACAGCTCCTAACTCTATGGTGAGTTCAGAGCCGCAGGGAGCTCACCGTGGGGACCAAAAGCTACGGCTCTCAATATTCAAGATTGTCACCATCTGTGGTGATGCCAGGTACAGATCCATTGCGAATGACAAAGGTTTTCTCTATTTAAGGCTACCTGACACTTCTCATTAAAAAGATGCTGTTTATAGCTGCTTTGCCAAATTTTAACTATTTGATAGGAAATTTGCTATCCTGGATGTGTGCTTCAAACTGAATTTTTTGGGGAAAGTTTCAACCAAGAGCACCATTTCGGGATAGTAAGGGGGCTGCAGCTGTGTGTATCCGGACACCGCTTGCTTTTCTTCCCATTCGCCTGATTATTAGGGACTGAGCAGAAAGTACTTGGATTCTGTGCATGCCTCTCACTTCTGGCTGCTGAAGGGAGAGGACAGAGGAGTAAGTCATGGAATCCAAGTACTTTCCCCTCGCTCCTTGATAGTAAGGGGAACGGACAGAAAAGCCAACCACATCCTGGTACGCACAGCTACTGCTCCTGTCCCTCTCTGCTCTCCCGAAATGGCGCCCTTGGTTTCAACAAAAACAGTTTAGATATTTTGGAGAACATGATTAGGAAAAACACACAGTTATACCAATATTAAAAAAATCAATATAACTGTTTCATTAAATGCTGTAGTACTCCCATGTACAAACATGGCCTTGAAATTAAAGTATGGTGGGGGTGTTGCCCTGTTGTCAGGACAACACAATTCTTATGAAAAAACCTCCCACATTTGGCAATTCTTATGAAAAAAACTCCCACATTTGGCTAAGTTATAAGTTAGGCACTACCAAATTCACAGTCCATTTTAGTCAATTTCATGGTCATCGGTTTTTAAAAATGTAAATTTCATCACTTGTTGTAATTGTAGTGATCCTGGCCCAAAAAGATGTTGTAGGTGCACTTGGTGGAGGAGAAAGGGTTCTTTTCAGGTTATTGTACAAGGGGTTGCGATATTGCTACCCTTACTTCTGTGCTGCTGCTAGAAGTGGCATTGCCTTTAGAACTTGACAACTGGAGGGCAGTGGCAGTTGACCGGTAGCCCAGCTCTGAAGGCAGAGCCGCCACAAAGCGCTGCGAAGAAGAAAGGGTAGCATGGTATTGTATGGTCAACCCTTACTTCTGTCTTTCTGCTGGCACAGTGATGCCTTTCAGTGGCAATGCCTGGGGTAGCATGAAGGGTCACATGACCCCCAAACACCAGGCAGTGCCGTCCTGAGCCCCGCACTTTGGGTGGGGCCGGGGGGGTTGTGGGACCCAAGGCAGCTCAGGGAACTATCAGGAGGCCATGCACTGGCAGCAGGGGTCTGCCTCCCCACTCACTGGCACCAGTGGTAAGGAGAAGGTCCTAGACTCAGCCTGCTCTTCTGTGCACCGAAGACTCTCAGCGACACTGCTCTGTTTCCAACCACTGGTGAATGTGGGGGTGAGTCCACCTCTTCCCCTGGGTGATGTAGCCCAAATGATTAGCAGGGAGGGGGGGCGCTGACAGCAGGATCTCCCCACCCCCCACGCACACACACTCACTGGCAGTGGGACAAAGTGACATGGCTGTGAACCTGGGAAGTAGAGCTGGAGCCGGAGCCAGGTCGTTCCACTTCCTCTACTGCCAGTGCATGCTGGTGGAGCTGGCAGCAGGGATTGGGCCTCCAGGACCCATTAGTACTCTGGGCCATGTTGTTCAGGGGGAAGGAGCTTGGGGGAAAGAGGTGGAGTGGGGTTGGGGCAGAGGATGAGCAAGGGTGGGGAAGAGTCAAAGAAGAGGCAGGAAGATGTGTGGCCTAGGTGGAGAGGGAAGAAAGATGCATGGCTCTCCCTCAGTGGGGGGGTCATGGGGAAGAGTCACATGGAGTGGGGAATAGGGTTGCCAGGTGTCCGGTATTCACCCGGACAGTCCGGTATTCACCCGGACAGTCCGGTATTCACCCGGACAGTCCGGTATTTTCACCTCTTGTCCAGTAAAAAAATACAGAAAATACCGGACACCTAAGATTTTTTTCCCCCGGCCAGGAGGCGAAAATGCCAGGCACCTGGCAACCCTACAAACACTCAGTCCCCCTTCCCCCCACGAGCCCCTCCCGGCCCCCAACACCCTCAGCCCCAGGCCCCATGCTTACCTGGTTCTGCAAGGCTGCCGGCACAAAATGGCTGCCAGCAAAAAGACCAAGGGGAAGCAATGACTCCCCTGGGTCTTAGTGCTCAACCACTCCCTCTTAATTTTTTTGTTTGTTTTGCTTAATAAGTCTTGGAGTCTTTTTTTTTTTGCTCAACAACTTTGGTCTCCCCCCCCCCCCTTTTTTTTCCTCCAACAGAATTTTTCCCGGTGTTTTTTTTTTTTGGGGGGGGGGGGGGGGAGAGGGAAGGCGGGTGTTCAGTATTTTTGTTTCAACCATCTGGCAACCCTAGTGGGGAATGGTCATGTGGCTAGCCACCTCCTTTATGTCTCCTCCCCAGCAGTCTCCAATGCTGCTTTCAGAACAGGCATCTGGCTAAAAGCCTCTGTTCTCTGGCCACTCAACTTTGAAGGCAGCACAGAAATAAGGAGTACCATACTGCAATCCCTCTAAAATAACCTTATAATCTTCTGCTACTCCCTTTTGGGTCAGGAGCCACAATTTGAGAAATGCTGGTCTCCCCCTTGAAATGTGTATAGTACAGGGTAAAAACACAAAAGGCCAGATTCTGCAGTTTGTGATGTGCTTTTCTTGACAAGGAATTTGGTAGGGCCCTAATTATAGTTATATATTTTAATCTCCATTTTCACATGCTTAGTATAGACTTGTTAGTATTCTGCAGATACGTTCTGTGAAGATTCTGTCTGCATGGAATATGCTGTATTCCAGGCTTCTTGTGGTTGAGAGACTTTCACTTCAGTTGCTGCTGCCAGCAACTGGAGCCATATGCCACTGGGTACCAGATCAAAGAGCAAGGAGACCCTCTTGTGCACTTAGGGCATACCTAGACTGCAATTAGCCACCCATGGGTCATCCATGCCAGTTGACTCAGGCTTGCAGGGTCTGGGTTAGGGGGCTTTTTAATTGTGGTGTAAATATTTTGCCTCAGGCTGTAGTCTGAGCTCTGGGACCTTGCCACATCATAAGGTTCAAAAGCCCAGATTGCAGCTCAAGCCTGAATGTCAACATTGCAATTAAACAGCATTCTATCCCAAATCCTGTGACCCTGACTTAGTGGGCATCTAACTACAATATAGACACACTCTTAGAGCATGTACTTACTGGATGATCGGCCCTCCGGAGTCTAGGATAGACCCGTAAATCAAATGCTGGGGGTAGCTCCCGCTGGCATCCAGTACTTTTGCAAGAAGTACAGGAAGCCAATGGGAATGTTTGCTCCTGTCAGCTTCCTGCACTGGGGACACCGCCAAGGCTCAGCTTAAAGTAAGCTGATTCCAGCTACGATTTTGTGTAGCTGGAGTTGCATACTTTAAACCAACCTTCCTGGTCTAGTGTAGACCAGGCTCTAGTATCCCCCTTTAGAGACAAGACAATTTGGAGGAGTAGGCTACCTGAGCCAAACAGAGCAGAAAGGAGCTGAAACTGAAAGGGGGTGTCAGCAGAGGGAAAAGAAGGGGACAGGGCACTCACTGGAGAGGGGAGTTTGGAAGAGGAGGAGACTGATACTGAGAGTCAGCATGGTCAGGAAGGGGAATTCATAAAAGAAGGCAGAGGAGAACTCAAAATGGTGGAGAAGAACATGGGGAATAGAAAAAGACTGGGATTGTTTGGGAAATGAGATTGGGTCTGGCAAGAGAAGCCTGGGGAAAGAGGCTGAGACTAGGTGCCAGGATGTGGGAGGAAAACTGGGATGAGAAACCAGGGAAAGCAATGGGCAGAGACAAGGGCAAAAGGGCCTCTACCCACTACAGAATAGTCCCTTTCAGAGCCCAAATGGAATCCAAGATTTCCAAGACTGTCCATTCCTCTTCAATCAGCAAATATCTATGATACACTTTGTCAATGGGTTTATCCCATTCCCCTCTAAGAGCTGGTCCACATAGTGGATCATCCACTGCTGTTAACAGTTATAGTATTAGCTCAAATGGCAGAGAGCTATGAAGCAGATCTAAAGGTTTAACCCTGCCAATGACCCATGTGGTAGAATTGCTATTTTTTCCCCACTTTGTTTTAATAAAACCATAGGAAGTTACACATAAATATCATTAAAATGCTAAAAAACTCAAACAGTAGAATTAGGAGTTATGATACAGTTTTTAATTACATGAACACATTGTTTTTCAATATAGGATCCTTGCCTCATTCAGTGCAAAGGACAGATAGTGTTGGGAATGAATCAGAGTTGTGTAATAAAAGAGATGGTTGTCTGTAATATCCGTGCTTCATTTATTACAGCAGTTGAGAGGTGCATAGTGAAAAAGACAGACTACGGGGAAGGATGGCTAAAGCAGTGGAATGCTGCCCTGAAGTATGGGATATTATCCCTTCCACTGCCACAGAATTCCTATGCGATGCCAGGCAAGACATTTAAACCAACTCTATCACAAGTGTTCACTGTCTGTATGTTTATTTTTGCAGTGACCAATTGAGACCCTAGAATCTGCAGAGGAGCTGAGCACTCATCGTCATAAAATGCTAAGTGCCCTAAAAATCAGGTCATAGGCATTTCTAATTATTTGAAAGTAAAATAATATTTGTGATATGTTCAGATGCTACAGTGATGGAACACCAGAGAAAAGCACATAAGGAAATTAAGAATTCTGTCATCAAGGAAAATTTGAACAACATAAAAAATAAAATTAAAAAAAATTAAAAAGGCATGGGTGAAACAAAATACTGAATATCAAGTGAACACTATTCATTGTGTCCACTGAAGAAGGCAGGGTTAAAATATGCTATCATGGAATGCAAGATGCATATCCCTAAGAGTTTAAATTAAGCTTGCTCAAGACACCTCATTCAGAAATTTTCTAACTTAAAAGTGCTTGATTTTGTAACATTAGTGTTCTTTTAACAAGTTTTATATGCAGTCTATATTACAATATCAAAAGCCACAGCTTATAATTTTTGGATTGTTTCTCATTTGTAGATGAGATGTTCCATCTTTTGCTTTGTTCCATACTTGACTCCCCCCTCACCCAGAGGTGCTTTTATTTTCCCTTCCCCCCCCCCCCAAGTTTGAGAGAGATCCATTCACCTGATTTTGAATTATGAAAAGATGAAAAATATTTATTTTTCCATTTCAAGTAAATGTTAAGTGATTTAAAAAAACATGCAATTTGAAAAGTGGCTGATCTTTATGATCTGACATTTTCAGATTGCCCAGTACTGAGTCAGAAGTAGCCACTTTCATTACCTGCAAAAGGAAAAAAAGAACACCCAAACAACAGATGAGCATTTTTTTTAATTGTTTTTTTGTGCATTCATGACAGTAATTTTTGTTAGGAACAACATCAACTGTGATGCTGAATTAGCCCTGTAGTTAACAGCCATGACAGTGGTAAGTTTTCACCCTAACACTCTCTCTCTGTAGGAAAAAAAAAAAAAAAAAAAAAAAAAAAAAAAAAATCAAAAGAGGAGGCTTCTGTACTGAAATCCCTATGCTTCTGTGGAGCTCATAAACCCTGGAAAAGGGAAACTTTCTTCTGCAAAATATTACTACTACAAGAGAGAACAGTTAGCTGAAGAAGATCTGCTAGCAAAGAAGGCTGCCACCTTGAAAACCCCCATAATTTCTGTTTAAGAAATTTAAAATCTTAATGAATAAAGTTCCTACGTAAATGCCACAAACATAAGAGCCTGAGACTGTATTACACATCCCTGATAATCTCTGTGACTGGTAGGCCCAATCTTCTCCTTCTCCTCCTCTATGAAGAATCTAATCCTTTGACACATTTAAGAATAGTGCTATAGGGATACCTTATTCCGCTGCAAATATTCTGTATAAGAAGAGTGAGATCTGTCCCTGAAGAGATCCCTGCACATATATATTTAGATGGGATATTGTGGTTTGTGGAATTCAAAATGCAAAATCTTCTGTTTATGTAACATTAAATTAAAAATCTTAAATGCTGTAAAGCTGGAGTAAGAAAATGTCAGTCTTCTCACAGTAACACTCTTTGGGGGTCAGTGGGTGAGTAGGAGAGGACCTGGGGGAGCATGAACTGCTGAATTAAGAGGAAGGGTATTGAATTATATTTAATGAACTAGATGACACACCCTGGCATTCCCATATCCTTCACAGAAACATTATTCGTATAGGAGTGTGGTATAACTAAGATATGCCTTATGCAAGGCAACTCATGTAAGATGCATTGGAAAGTTTATGATTTACTGAATATGATTATCCTATTTTTATACGTGTACCATTTGAGTGCCTGAAATTAGAGATATTGGCTAAATATCTGTATTTCAACTATGCTACCTTGAGTGACACCCACTGCCAACACTTCAGGTACAACAATGGAAAAAAGTCACACAGAATTGAAAGATGCTCCATACTCCCACTGACTCACGGACAGTGTGATACTACAGAATCAGGTGACCTGGTCACCTAATACTAAAAATACATTTTGGACTACTGAACTTTTCTACTGGGAGGAGAGGAAATCAAACAAAGGTTTTCCACCTTATGGACACCCTACATAAGATGGTGGAGGAAAATAATCAAAGTCATTTTTCCTTCACCTCCCTCCCAGCTGAAAGAGATACTTTAAAACACATGGAAACAAGAACTGAAGTGGGGGGAGGGGGGCAGAGGAGAAGGGGAGAAAACTGCTTGACTCAATCTGGAAAGATATCTGGACTGTGAAGTAATCTACTTAAAAGACTTACTTGAGAAATTACTAGTTGTAACCAATTTTATTTGGTGAATCAAGCTTAGTTTGCATACTTTGTTTTATTGCTTAGTAATCTGCCTTGTTCTGTTTGTTACCACTTTAACCTCTTAAAATTCAGCTTTTGTAGTTAATAACACTTATTTCTTGTTTATAATATAACCCAGATAATGTAATTTCTAACACAGGTGGAGAGGGGAGAAGTTGTAGAAATTGTCCTCCACACTGAGTGAGGGTGTAAATTTCATAAAACTTTTGCATTTGTACTCTGTAAAGGGTATGGGCAATTGAGTGACAGGGTAAGTCCCTAAGACTGAATCTTTCCAGAATGGATCTACTTCTCTGTGTATAGCTGAGCATGGCTCAGCCTGCAAGATTGGCTAGTAAAGGCTTGTGAGGCTAGCCCAGCAATACCAAATAAAAGGGACTCAGGCTAGCAAACAGACTGACTCAGTAGCATCCCAGCACATCCAATGGCACCCCAAAAGGTCAAAATCTGTTACACTAGGGAAAGGATTTATTAGCTGGTGAGGCTAATAAATGATAAATTTGGAAACAGACTTAGACCTTCATAGGTTGAGAGGAAGTGAGAATGAAACTGATAGTCTGGGGAGGCTGGAACTGGAATTGGAAAAGGGGAACTGAGACACTAATAGAATGGGGATAATGACAATGAATATTTGATTGAGGGAGGATGCAAACTCAATAGACTGGGAGTAAAGACAGAATTAAACTAGGGTAGAAGGAATACGATTGAAGTGGATTGTTAATAAGTACCACAAAATTGATGTAACAGCCTCTATGTTGGTTTGTCTTTGTGAATAAAACTCTTGTCTTCAGCTTCAAAACAGACTCCTGTGCTATATGAGCTAAAGTTAATAGCTTTAGCAGGCATTTATCCTTTATGTTGACCAGGCACTTAAGTGGAATACAGCGTATTAAGAAAGCAATAACGCTCTTCCCGTGAAAGAAGCTAGTCCTTGGCAACTAAAGCTTGTGAAATCTAGTATTTTACCATCCTACAAGGTAAAGCTTTATACCATCAGAAAGGAGAGATCCCTAGTGCTCTAGTGTGAGAGAAACTAGTTTGTAAGTCTTGGAACATCCCAAGATATCAGACTTGAAAATAATGCCTTTGTCTATCCCTAACTTCTTTTATTTACAAACGTCATAAAGAGGCGCTCATTCCATCTGCTTCCCTCAGGGCAGTTTACATTATTTGAACAATAAACCAAAGCCAAATCAGAGCAAGAAGTCCACCAAAATCCCATCCATGACAACTAGAAAGTTAGGGCTTCTCTCACTAAAATTCAACCACCCACAAAACAATTTCCACTATCAATCTCACCCTAGTCAAATATGAAGGGAAAGGATGGTCCCTCCACAGTGGCTTGCTGATCAAGAATCCCATGCTTTATGGATTGGTTTATGAATATAAATACACACAACTCAAAGATGCATTGGACAAAATACTTCATGTACCTAGGGTTGCCAGGTGTCCAGTATTGACCCAGACAGAAAATACCAGGCACCTAAAATGTATTAGCTGGGGGGTTTTTTCCCCTGTCAGGAGGTGAAAATACCGGACACGAGGCAACCCTACGACACACTCAGCAACTGGGCCCAGTCCCCAGCCCCTACCCTCCCCGGGGCCCCAGGCAAAAAGCCTAAAGACCTGAAGCTATGGGAAGCAATGCCTTCCCTAGGTCTTAGTGCTCAACCTCTCCCCTCTTCCTATCCCTATTCTGACTCTACATGTACATAAAGAGGCCATGCTGTTTTATTCATTTATTTATTGCTTAACTCTTGGGGTCCCTTTTTTTGGGGGGCTCAACAACTTTGGTTTCCCTTTTTCCCCCCTGTCAACAGAATTTTTTCCCCAGTGGGGTTTTTTTTTTGGGGCGGGGGGGGAGGGTGTTTGGTATTTTTGGTTAAACCATCTGGCAACCCTACATGTACCCTGTCAATTTTAGTGTTACAGTCTCTGCTGGACCTGTTATGGTGCATGCGTCATTCTTGTATGTAAAGCTAGAAATGAGGTATAAGATTTGTTTATGGTTTTAAATGTGCAAATGAAAGGCACCAGTGGTTCTCCAGAAGCCTTAACACTGAGAGATCAACTTAACTACTTGGCTGTGTCTACATTGGCACCCTTTTCCGTAAAAGGGACGCTAATGAGACACTTCGGAATTGCAAATCCGCGGGGGATTTAAATATCCCCGCGGCATTTCTATGAACATAACTGCGCTTTTTCCGGCTCGGGGTTTTGCGGAAAGCGCCAGTCAAACGCGATCTTGCGGAAAATAAACCCTTTTCGGAAGATCTCTTATTCCTACTTGAAAGCTATGGGATTCTTTAAAGTAGGAATAAGAGATCTTCCGGAAAAGGGTTTATTTTCCGCAAGATCGCGTCTAGACTGGCGCTTCTCTCCGGCAAAACCCCGAGCCGGAAAAAGCGGCAGTTATGTTCATGCAAATGCCGCAGGGGATATTTAAATCCCACGCGGATTTGCAATTCCGAAGTGTCTCATTAGCGTCCCTTTTACGGAAAAGGGTGCCAATGTAGACGCAGCCCTTGAGAACAGCCTTGTTTGTCCTTTAAGTCTAACCAGTGATTGGTCCTAGGAAGACCCTTTACCATACCACTTAGTACCAGAAATACCAGGCTGACCAAGTAATTTTCCATGAAAGGGAGAGTAGAGACAAAAGATTCACACCCAGGGGAAAGTCTATAAAAACAAGTCCCTTGGTCTTCGGTTGGCATGGCCTCCCAAATAGGGTCGCCAGGTGTCCAGTTTTGAACTGGAGCGCCCAGTATTTGAGCTTTCTGTTTGGGAAACAAATTGAGAAAATATAAATGAGAAAGTATAAATGTCCGGTATTTTCTAAATAAGATGTAATGTAGATTGTGATGTAATGTCAAGTGTGTCCGGTATTTTTGTTGAAACCATCTGGCAGCCCTACTCCCAAAAGGAGGGTTGGATACTGAAGTCAGTAAAAGATCATCTTTGACCTGAAAGCATGTATGAAACAAGAGCAGGCTTTAGGGTAAGTCTGCAATAAGCTTTAGTATATTAGAACTAGCTATGTATTTCTTTTTATTTTAATTCTGTAACTTACTTAGATGTGTCAGGTTTTACTTGCAACCACTTAAATCCTGCTGTTTGTACTTAATAAAACCACTTTTGTTTATGAAAAACCCCGGTGTAAATAATTGTTACCGAGGTTGGGAGGGGTAGAGAGACAATCAGTATGCATATTCTCTTTCATTGATAAAGAGGGTGAACATCTTTTATACACATCTTTGTATATAACTCTTATTCATAGAAAGTGATTAATTTGGGGTCTTTATCCCTTTTGCAGGGTTTCCTGGGTGCTGTGCCCTAAAACTGCATTCTCCCAGAGCTGAAGTGATTCAGTGTCTGCATTGCTCTTCAGGTGGGGGGGGGGGGAAGTTGCTCCAACTCTGTGCCATATCTGGGAGAAACCAGAAAATCTGTCCCAACAGGACAGGGTGTTGGGGAGCCCTGGAGAGCAAGCAGCTGAGTGTCAGTGGCATAATCAGCACAATGGGGAACAGCCCCAAGGGGTCTTCTGTGATTGCACCCCATTATACCAGCCTTCTTCAGACCAAAGACAGAGCTTCTACTACAACTGAGGACTCCTCATGGAGAAAACTCACTCACCAATCCCCTCTATGTCAAATAAAAGAGAATCCAGCTAATTTGTCTGTGATCACAGTATGGCAGCAGTCTCTCAAGTAGGAAGGCCTCATAGACTACAATCAATATCTTAAAATCCACACAGAATCCAAGAGGCAGGCAACACACATCATGAAATATTGGGCCCTCATTAAAGTACACCATTTACTAAATAGACTGTTGTATTTGAACCAACTCAAATTTCCAAATTAACCTGAAGGGTAGCACCATTGCAAGAATCTAGCCTCAAGATAAAGACATAAAGCACTGCAGTCAGACCCACACCCAAGAGAAATGGCTGTTGATACTCACAGATTGCAAATTTGAGAAACAAATGGCCAGTGTGCTAATTCAATAGATCATCTCCATCACAGCATTTGGCTGTTTCCTGCAAAAAACATCACTTTGGTTGAAGCTCAATCCAAATAAAAACAACTCTCATCCAAGCTCCATCCACTTCCACAGCTGGAACAAGACAGTCCTTCCGCAATTACTGTGCATTCAGTTGAGACATTACTATTGACCTGAGGTGGTGTCAACATACTGAAAGTGAGTAAGTTGGGTGGGGTGTTCAATCAGCACCATACAGAGATTAAACAAGATAGGAAACGAGATTAAATCTAGTGGAACTCAAGACCATAGTACCCTACAGAGGAAAAGCAATTGTCCTAATTTCTGGGAACACTTAAGACAGAAATGGAGTCACTCAAGAACAGCTCCATCCACTCCTATTGCAATCTGCCATCTGGGCATCAAAGTCAATGGCTGCTACTACACCTGACAATATCAGCACAGACATCCAGTTTTTGATTATCCCCTAATCATTTACTAATGCCACCAGTACAATTTCTACCCAAATACACAGATCTGTACCCAAAACTTCAAGGAGACCTGAGCAATCTAAGTACTTAACTAGTTGTCTCACCATCACAGACTTCTTTGTGATCAAAGCTTCAGAGGGGCAGCCGAGTTAGTCTGTAACTGGAAAAACTTAAATAATTAATAGTCTAGCAGCACCTTAAAGACTAACAAAACATGTAGATGGTATCATGAGCTTTTGTAGGTACAACCCACTCCATCTGAAAGAAGTGGGTTGTACCCACGAAAGCTCATGATACCATCTACATGTTTTGCTAGTCTTTAAGGTGCTGCTAGACTATTCATTGTTTTTTAAAGTTTTTTTCTGTGATCATAACCCATAATAGAAGATGTCATCATGGCCAATAATTAACCAGACTTATAGTGTCAAGAGTTGATTTGTGGAGCAAATGTTTGACAGTTACTGCCTTAAGGGACCACAAGCACACTGCCCCCCTGAAGGGAAATGTTTACAATCCCCAGCAGCAATGGACTCGATACTTCCTTACTACCCTTTATCATACAAGAAGGACAGGCATCCAGAGGACAGGTATTAGTTATAACTTAATCTTTTTCCTTCTGAGCACTGTGTAGTGAACTAGTAGCAATGAAGTCTGTCCAGTTTTACAAGAGGGGACATGAATAATGCACATTTTAATAAATCTATGTAAGACATTTTAAAAACAGATTTTATTTAAAATACAAAGCATATGCAGAATATTTTGACAGCATGGTATGAGGTTTTCATCAGCACTTGTTAGGGCTGACCTGCAAATGTCACATGACTTATTACGGATAATTCACGTGGCCATTATAAACTGATGCCAATAAAACTTTGTACTACAGAACACCATCATGCAGTCTCTCTCATATAAATATAAAAGTAGGTATATAGTATTTCTGGCCAAAATCTGAGCTGACATTACAAAATCTTTATTATTCATAATATATTTTAAAAATCCTTATAATGGACCATTCTAGCAGGTTGTTCTTATCCTACTTACTTCCACTATCTCCAATTTCTGCAGACCATATCTTCAAGACTGGACTTGTTAATTTAAAATCCTCTATTTTCAGATGCCAAACTTGAAAATTATAAAGGAGGCCTGATTTAAAGTACCGGTAACACATACTCATGACTTTTCCCTATAGCAAATTGGTGCTGAAGATTCATACCCTGCCTTGCCATGCATTTACTCAATCTGTAGATACTAAGGGGTCTGAAGAAGAATTACATACACAATTCTTCAGATCCCTTAGTATCTCCAAATTGAGGCACCTAAAAATCATAAGTGAATTTTTTATAATCTTGACCAAAAAAATATTGTCCACTTCCACGGACCATAGTAGTCTTTCAATCAAGCCTGTACAGAAGAAAATGACAATAACTGTTTTAATAATACTCATGCTAAAGTAGAAGTGAATTGTTAAAAGTAAACTAAATATGTATGTAATACAGTTCAAAAAGTACTGACCAGATCTTTCTTTTGTATCTTGATATGTACAGCTAGGCAATGGATTACCAATATTTATTTAAGATGCCATTTAAAATTAGTACAAAGCTTGAATTTAGAAAGGTCAAAGGAACAATCTTTATTCCATTCTCCGACATTTAGTAAAAGCTGACCTTCCCTGGTGCGTTATATGTCCTTGGTTCTTATAAGATTTAATAAAGGCTGCTCCATCCATGCAGCTTTCCCACACTGCTCAACAGAAAGTTCTATAACCTGAAGATGTTGAAGGTATTTAAACAAATTTATGAGACAGGAGTTGACCAACAAAAGATTTAGATCTAGCAGAGAATTCATTTAAAAACAATGGCTTTTTTATTTATTTCTGTATTTACAGTGAATCCAAAAATCAGAAAACATGTGAGCATCAGTATACAAATAACTCTCTATTTTGGGGTCCTGAGAAGTTTCAGCAATTGCTTGCAGTGTAATGAATGTTTGTAATTCATTAGATTCTATTTAAACATGCAAAGCACGCCATCACATCAATGATGTTCTCTTTATTGCAACAAATAGGCTATTACACTTAATATACTTCCAGTTAACCCAGAATGGCTAAAATAAGTATTTCTTGTATATATTTTAATTTTAAACTGTGTATTCATATTTTAGTAAGATTTAAATTAATTGTATGAATGTCACATTCCAAACAAGACCACGCTTTGCCAATTATCCCAGAATCTTTGTATTTTCTCCACAAATGTATCTTTGTTTATATAATTTTGCAAATGATAAGATGTGTAGGACATCTAAATAAACTCAAAATTGTCATGGACAGATCCTTCATAGATTTGCAGTTTGTAGCTGTCAATCTTCTTACAGCTGCTACTAACAAAACAACAGCTCTTTTCTTCATGCAGACAAGCAAATTCAATAAACATTGGTAAAGGCTCTTTTGCAAAAGAAAGACTGGTTCTTCAATAGTCTATGAAACCTTATTTACTTCTGGACTTGTCAGTGATTTTTAAATAATTCATACAAGCTGTACATATTTTAATGCCACATTTAATCAAATATGAATTTTTGCAAAATGTGAATCTTCTGATTGCTAGATACATGTTGACAAAAAGTATCAAGACAATTAATTAATAAATTGAGTTTAAAAAATAGATGTACTGATTTACCATTCATGTTGCATTATAATTTGGAGTCTGGGGAACAGAGAATGCAAATAGCATGCAAGGAGCTACAAGGGTCATGAAGGGAAGTCAAATATATATTTTACAGTACTTTGTTTCTTAATTAAAATCTGCTCAAAATAGTCCATGTTATTCTAACATTTGAAAAGAACAAATGTACAACAAAAAGATCAATGTTGTGTGCAATAATATAAATCCAGTGTTCTAGAACGAAGAGGACAATGAAGATATGATAGATTTTTTTTAAAAAAAGATGGGGACAAACTGAGCAGTAGTTAGAAATGCTGTTAAAGGTTGAACTAGGGACAGACGGCTCTGATGACAGGCAAACAAAAGCATTTAATCAATAAAAATCAATGTGAAAAGGACAATAAAATTGAAAAATGAAAACAGATTGCTACTAAAGAAGAGAAATCATAAATGGATACATTGATGATAGATACAACAGACATCTAGCTCCTGCATAATACTTATATTTCATTTTATAAATCACTTCTGAATTTCCTATTTTTTCAAATAAATTACATATCACTTTCCATAATCATAACACTAGTTCTGTGTCATGGATTTTCCCTTTGAAATCAAGCTCTGAGTTAGACAGAGGTTTTCATATAACTAATGTGTTTCTCCTGGGGGCTAGAAACTAAGCTTCAGCAGACTGGAGCACTTAGCAAGTCCGTCAAGAACTGTCAAACCAAAATACGTTCAGGGCATTAGATATCTTCAGGTCCTTTGGGATTTACAGCCAGCATCACTTGATGCACATGAACAGTTTAATGGTGAGACCCATACCAGTTGTTACCCAAATAATTCTTTTTTTAAAAAAAATCACTAGCATGTGGTTTACTTAAATCAAACCTGCTTTGTGGGGGAGGTAAACAAAGTGGTCAGGAGATGGGAATTATAAACTGGAGCGGAAAAACTGTATGAGTGTATACAGTTACACATACTATTTAAAGGCATATACAGTATGTGATATATGTGCATCAATATTATATTGATCTATTCTGCTGTAGGTGCACATGCATTAGTGTTACAATGAGCTCATGTGGATATTGTAGGAGAGAATAAACCCTTAATAGCATGTATGTAATGTCTGGTAAAATATGAGAAGTGGATAACATCATTAAAAATTAGAATTCCTCAGCCCATCAAATAGAAACTGCTGAGCACTCCAGCTGAGAAAATAATTGGAAAGTGGAAACATCCTGAAAGAATTAGAACCAAGAGAGAAACCACAGAAGGTACATAGGTGCAAGCAAAGCCTATAATCTATTGTATATATTTGCGCTGAGACTATATACACTGAATCTCGTGTATATAGCAATATTTTAAATTTAAAAAATCCTATTAAACTGCCTCCCCTTAAAATGCTTCCACTGGCTTTACAAAGAGGTTTTCATTCATTTCCATGCGTCTGCTTCCTTTTGTACAAAGTGGGGACAGCCAGGCTCCAAGTTTGACGCTCCCAGACAGTAGCTGTCTGCTTTATTCAGACAAGTATTATCATCATTCCTCATCTATCCCGAGCCTGTTGCGAGGAAGTCAATTTTACCCCCAGACCGACCCTTCCCCGCAAAGGGCAGAGGAGGAACCCTGCCACCTCCGCAGGTTTACAGACAGCCCAGCAGCCGCGTCCCCTGTCTCTCGGCCACTGGCACGGATGGAAATAACACCGCCAAACAATGAGCCAAGAGAAAAGAGACCCACCCAGAGAAATGCAACGAAACCGACCAAAACCAGGGAAGGGAAGGGAATGGAAGGACCCCTCCCCAAAATCCACAGACACACACACAGGACTTCTTCCCCGCACCGATGTGCTTTTTCTGGCTATTAAATGAAGCAAAGCTTTCGACTCAGAGCCATTAGCTCCAGCACCCTGTAACCCCAGAAGGGCTGGGAAGGGGAGTTTGGGGGGTCACTCCCCGGCATTCGGCGTGCAGCTGCTGGTCGGAAATAAAGATGTATCAATAAAAACCAAAAAAATACGAGCCGGGCCGAACTCTCTGGCTTCCCTTCCCTCGCCGCCAAACGCAGAGGTGGGAGCGAGGCGCACCCCACCCATCCTGGGGCTGCCGCCCCTGGGCTCGCAGCCCCCCGCGGCAAAGTGCGCCCGCTTCTCCCCGGCTAGGTCCGGGAGCCGCAGCCGAGCAGGCAGCGCTGCCCCCGGCATGGCAGCTAGCGAGTCAGACGGACTTACTTGCAGGGCTCGGCGGGGCTCTGACAGCGGCCACAGGCAGGCGGTGCTGGCTCAGCTCCCGGCAGGGCAAACTCCCGGTCCGGCTCTCTCTCAGCCTCGGGTGACTCCACTTCAAACCCCACGCCCTGCGCCCGCCTCCCGCCACTCCCCGCGCCTAACGCCCCTCCGCGGCCATTGCCTCAGTCAGCCCCTGCCGCACAGCGCCCCACGCGCGTCTCTCGCAGCCTGCCGTTGTGCCCCTCCCCCGCACGGTTCCAGCCGCAGCCTCCCTCCTGAAGTGAACCCCAGAACATCCTAGGGCCAGGCCTCTCCGTCTCCCCCAAGGCCAGGCCCCAGCGTAGGTGCTGGAACTGTAGGGGGGATGCTGCAGCACCCCCTCCTTTAAAGTGGTTTCCATTACATACAGGGTTTACAGCTTGGTTCCGTGGTTCTCTATAAACAATTGTTCTGGCGCCTCTGTGTCCCAGTGCCCCTTCTCCCAGGGCATCCCACCTGCTCCGTCTGTGGCTCTTCCCACCCAGCTCCACCCCACGGCCTTTCCAGCACAGAGCTTGTGCCTCGTTTAACACAGCTCCTGTCCACCCCATCCTCCACCAGAGCCTCTGCCTCCAGGTGCACCCCACCCCACAGCCTTTGCTCTGGGTCATCCTCTGCTCTATACTGGCTGTCTCAGCAAAGCCTTCCCCCCCCCTCAGCCCAATATTTTCTTATTGTGAGGAGACCACTTTACAGCCCAATTCCCCCACCAGAGACCACTTTACAGCCCAATTCCCCCCACCAATTCCATCAGCCAGGACTCACTTTTGCACCTCTCCATTGTCCCCAAAGCAGCCCTGACTCAGACACACACACATCTGTATTGCATCTTCTCATACTAAATGTCTCCTTCATCCATGCAGAGCTCACACCTGTGTTTTACCTTATACAAGCAGACCCCTCCCATACACTTCAGTTACAGTCTCCAAGTAGTGCCTCCACAACTCCCTTTCTCACTTCTGTTTCAACCAGCTCATTCTTCGAGGTTTGCCACAGTTTCACCTCTTTCTTCCCTCCCTTCCACTTGTCTCGGTGTTTGTCCTTCCTTCATCCCATCCTCTTCATCCTTATCCTTCTATCTCCCCTTCCTGCCAGCCACTCTTCCCTGGTTTTGACCTCTCAATTTACTCTGCCTCTCCCAGTTGTTTGTTTTCTATGGTGCCATGCTTTCCTCCACTCATCTACCCCAGATCCCCTGAGTTTTCTTCCCCTTCCTTGTCATTTTTAGAGCTGTCTCTTTTCTCTCCACTCTGTAATGCAATCCAATTTACTGAACTTTCTATTTTTTTTTTTATTTAATCATCTGATGGTTAGGGACACCATCCATAATGAGGGTGCATTGACTTGCTGTGTTGCCTACATCTCAGGGAATTCAACAGCCTGGCTGACTGATCCAGTTCCCCACCCCCATCCCCAGCTGACACAAATACTCTTCAGTAATCAATAAAGCATGAGTTGGTTTAGCTGTGAGGAAAGATATCAAACAGAGATTTTTCTCTTCAAAATGTATTGCTTTACTTTTCTCACTTTACTTCCTGGTGAAATTTCCTGTTTAGATTTAAACACAAAGCGCTTCTCTTAGTTTACCCGGAACAGTAAAGAACGCTAGATTTGGACACAAATAAATGACTCCAGTTTGTGAGGGTGTTTTCTTTTCTATCTATGCAATAGATCAAGATTCCAGCAAACTAGTGAATGGCATGTGGTTGCACACTGAAAATGTATTTTCTCAGAGTTTTCACATGCACATAAATAATTTTGGGTTCACAAACATAGGCTGGGTTTTGAATTTGTGGTAAGAGAGACATGGAGGACAGGTTTGCATCATTACCAGTTTTGTAGTGGCAGTTTTGCACAGTAAATAACTCAGTTATATTTCAGAGATAGGGTAAATGGCTAAAGCAATGTAAAGGTGAGCTTGTTCTTGGACCCTTTTAATTCTTTTAAAAATGTATTAAAATATATTTACATGCCTGCAATTGCTTTGTAATTTATGTCTGGTCCAAATTTCTTTGTTTTAATATTATTTAAAAGTTACATGTATAGAAAATACTTGAGTTCAAATCATTTGCTTCTGAATAAATGTAGGCAGAAGTATATTACAAGGCAAATTATTTTGTATATCATCATTTATAATTTCTTTAAACAAAGGGTAGGTAAAATAGAAATTTAAAAGTGATAGGGACCTTGAGAAAACAAGTCCAGCCTTCCATGCCAAAGAAGGGCTAAGTAAACCTAGGCCACCCTTGACAGGTGTTTGTCCAGTTTGTTTTTAAAAACCTCTGGTGATGGCGATTCCACAACCTCCTAGGAAACTATTCCTGTGCTCAAATACCCTTATAGCTGGAAAGTTTTCTCTTGTATCTAAACTACATCTTCCTTGTGGCAGGTTAAGCCCATTATTTCTTGTCTACTTTCAACAGACATGAAGAATAATTGATTACCATCCTCTTTATAAAATCTGTTAGCATATGTGAAGACCATTATCAGCTCAGTCTTCTTTTATAGAGTCTAAACATGTCCAGTTATTTTCATCACTATAAAGATGGGAGTGGTTGTGCTAATCAGAAGTAATACTAATGTTAGAATGATTTTGCTATTATGTATTAAGCCACTGAGCATGTCCAGTGTAAACTAAATGTTTTCCAGAAGCAAAAACAATGTCAGTCTGAGCTGGTTGGTAGTTCAGTTAGTAAAATGCCTTCTAATCAACCTGTTGCCTGAATGCTCACTAAATTGTATCAGGAGTTGGTGTCTGTATATCTATAGATAGTACCAGAGGATGGCACTCTAAAATATGTAATATAGTTCCTGGATTTTATAATAGAATCTAGTTCTTAGATAACACTTTTCATCATTAGATCTCAAAGCGATTTACAAAGGTACGTATAATTTATTTCTGTTTTACAGATGGGGAAACTAAAGCACAGAGGAGCTAAGTGACTTGCTCAAAGTCACTGAATAGACAAGACCAGGAATACAACCTAAGAACATAAGAATGGCCATACTGGGTCAGACTGAAGGTCCATCTAGCCCAGTATCCTATCTGATGCCAGTGGCCAATACCAGATGCCCCAGAGGGAGGGATCACAATAGGTAATCCTCACATGATCCCTCCCCTATCACTCACCTCCAGAGAAACAGAGGCTAGGGACACCATTCCTACCCATCCTGACTAATAGCCATTGAAAAGGTGTTGGCCCCCCAGTGGCTACCTGGGCAGGCAGAGGGGGGAACAGGACTCAAACGATCACCCTGCACTCCCCAAGCAAATGCCCTATCCACTAGGCCACTCCAGAACCTGAGTTTGTGTCCATTGCCCTGTCCTCTAATCTCCGACAATAAACAATAGTTGTGTACTTCAAATGGCTCCTGCTTTGCATCTCTTTACATCAAATCTTAAATTATATCAAACAAATTATAAAGCAATTACATCTTTCATATTTACTAGGTTTTCAAAGGAAGTTAGTAGAAAAATTACACCAGCTCAAACAATAGTTTGGCATTTTTTTAAATGCCATTGACAATGGAAACATAGATTAGGGTTAGACGAGACTTCAGGAGGTCATCTAGTCCAGAGGTTTACAAATTTGAGTCGCAGGCCTGTCTGGATAAGCCACTGGTGGGCCAGGAGGCTCCATGCCTCTGGACACTGAGATAAATAAAGTGTCTCATAGTCCACCAGCAGCTTACCCGGGTGGGCCCATGATGCAAGTTTGAAAAACCTTGGTTTAGTCAACCCCCTGTTCAAAGCAGGGACCAACCCAAACTAAATCATTCCAGTCAAGGCTTTATCAAGCCTTGTCTTAAAAACCTCTAAGGATGGAGATTCTACCATCTCTTTAGGGAATCCATTCCAGTTCTTCACCACCCTTCTAGAGTAATATTTTTTCCTAATATTCAACCTAGACCTCTCACACTGTGACTTGAGACCTTGCTTCTTGTTCTGTCATCTGCGACCACTGAGCACCCCCTTCACATATTTGAAGACTGCTATCAAATCCACTCTCATTCTTCTCTTCTGCTGACTAAATAAGCCAAGTTCCCTTAGCCTCTCCTCATAAGTCATGTGCCCTAGCGCCCAATCATTTTACATACCCTCTGCAGGACTCTCTCCAATTTGTCCATATCCTTTCTGTATGGGGCGGGGGGGAGAGGAAAGGGGAGAACTGGATGCAATACTTCAGATATGGCCTCACTAGTGCTTAATAGAAGTGATTAATCACTTCTCTTGATCTCCTGGCATTGCTCCTACTAATGCAGCCCAATATACCTTTAGCCTTCTTGGCAAAAAGGGCACACTGTTGACTCATATCCAGCTTCTCATCCACTGTAATCCCCGGGTACTTTTCTGCAGAACTGCCACTTAGTCAGTCAGTCCCCAGCCTGTAGCAGTGCATGAGATTCTTCTGTTCTATGTGCAGGACTCTGCACTTTTCTTTGTTGAACCTCATCAGATTTCTTTTGATTTAGCAGACACAGCACCTAATTGTGCAGACAGACTTTTTTCACATCAGGTTTGGCAGTGTTACAGGTGCTTGTGATTTTGACATGAGAGAACAAAGAAAACAATGAAAGGGATAATAGACATATTTGTTAGGTACTATAACCCCATAAAATGGTATTTATAAGACATTTGTTTTATTCTTGCAGTATGAAACAGTTGATGAATGTGTAACTAAAATAAAAACTAAATCTGAAACATGATTTAGGGAATGATGTGACTATTTTTTTAAACCCTTCTTTATGGGTTCAGAATAACCAAGAGAGGCATAGACCACTGCAGATAAATGATTTAACCTCAACCTGACAAAAAGCCATATGTAGAAGCTGTATCCTAAGTGTCTTAATTTCAGAGTGAACACTATCTCTAGGGAACAAGCCTATTGTACTCAGGCCCACTAATGGGGTGGGGGCAAAGGCAGCAACTACTCCAGGACCCAGTGATTCAAAAGGGCCCAGGGCTCCCAGTTGCCAGTACTGCCTCAATGGCAGTGGCCGGAGCAGCAGGCCTTTTAAATCACTACCAGAGCATTGGGTGGCATTAAGGACTGGGGGTGAGGGGGTGCCCTCACCCTGCCCCTTCTGCCCAAGGCCCCACTCCTTCCAGGAACATGAAGCCACCCCCACCTTGCCAAAGAGCCTGGCAATTCTGTCCCCCCCCCCCCCAATTCTGCTGTTCTTAAATTTGCTATAGAATTCTCCTATCATTCCAGAATCATGCTTCAGAATCTCCACTTTTTTAAAATCAAGTTTCTGGATCATATGGTTGCAAAAATAACCTTAAAGATGTGAAGAAATTGCAAAATGATGCTCAACTGAGTTTGTAGAAAGCTTTAAAAATCCTTGCAAAGAAAACTGTAAGCATAATATGCCTGCTTTTTTACTTTCAACTTTTTTAAATTTACCCCTGTGCAAAGTGATGTAAAATGCTACTGTTCTGCTATGAGAGTGTTTACACACACTTAGCGTGGGGTACATGATTACACAAGGTGTGAGGTGCTTGAGAATTAGGTCCAAAGAGTGCAGAGCAAATTGCTTTAGATTGGTAAATACAGCTAAACATCAGTAGCAAAACTGTATCCTTTCAAATGGATAATGGCACAAAGTGAAATGTTATTCCAAGAAGACTTCAGATAAGGAAAGAGGACAGAGGTATAAAGCAGAACTTGTTTCATATTCAAGACAGAAAATACCAGTAAAAGGGCAAGAAACTATCATATTCCATTTTAAAATTCAATATCACTTGATAACTTTCCACACAGTAAATGTTGATGTTCTATTTGTTTTAAGATTAAAAAACTGCCTATACATGAAGTTAGTTAAAAAAGATGTTTGCTTCAAATGCCACCAGATAACATAAAGAATAGACATAATTCTTAGATGTTTTCCAAAGCTTAGGATGTCTGACACAGAGAATACTACAATAAGTTAAGCAAATCAGTAACTCTAGTGAAACAGACACCAACAAACTGAATTTTCCTAAAGAGATAAAGTAAAAAATGAATTTGATAATATGGAAACCTGGGATATATTTAAAAGGCAAAACAGTTTACAGAATGGTTTAATTCTAGGGTTCTAAATGAAAAGCCAAATAAAAGTGTGGATATGCACCGATCCGTGTGATTTAAATAAAGCCATAAAACATTAACATTCTCTGACAGAAACCATTAAATAAATGGTAGCTATGATCTCAGAAGCAAAGGTATTCTCAATATTCGATGCAGGACTTGTATTCTGAAAACCAAAGTTAGATTACTCCAGTTCTAAATCAGTGACTCAATGACCCTTAAGTGTTAAAACTTAAATTCATGTATTTAGTTATTGTACTCATTACATATCTTAAAGAATGTTACTCCGAGTTTCCAAGATTGGGATATAAGGTTCAGAAATCATAATGATTTAGGCCACAATCCTACAACTTACTCTAAATAGTGCTCATGTACCTGGACAGAGTGCCATTAGAATCAAGATTTATATGTCTAATAGAAAGAGGAGGACACAGAGAAAGGGACAGTAAATGAACAAAGAATTTATAATATTTAGAGGGTTAATTTTGTATTAAATTCTAACGGGCAGAAAACTGCAGAAGATTTCTGAAGATGGAATTATATATTTATTAGAGAATTTACCTGGCATTGCTTGGGTCCTTAACTCAATTAATTTTGTTTTTTTGGAAAATAAAATGAAAATTTACACACTTCATTTAAATAATTGTTCTGAGGTGGGATTAGGGATGAGTGGTATGCAGGCTGTCCCAGGGAGAGAAGATGACCCCACCCCTCTCTCAACACAGCAGCTTAGGCTGCTGAAGCTCCAGCAGGCATAGCTGGGGGATGGGTGCATGTTCCCCAGCTAGGACAGGTCCAGGTTCCCCAGTGTGGAGCCAGGTGAGTGCCTCTCCATGGCTGCTGCTCCCACGCTCCCCAGTGAGAATGAGGAATGCAGCAAGCTGTGCAGTTTCCCCTCACTCCCTGATGAAGGAGAGCAACCAGCCATGTTCCCATATGAATCGGGAAGGGGAGACACCCCCAGCCACTTCCTACCCTTCTAAAGCACACCTAAGGGTTGGGAGGCTCTGGGCTGGGGCAGTCCCAGATGGGAGGGCACCCTCAGCCAGCCCCTTTCACCTGATTAGTGATTCTGTCTGTTTTCTGTATGCTTTTATGAGACACAATCCCATTCCAGGCACATCCCGTTTTCCTGACACAAACAAATCCTTACCTTGCTTTATGTTAAGATACCGGGAAGCTGTGTACCAAATTTGGTGGTCCCAGCTGTTTAGGAGGAGTTCTTGAACAAACAGACAGATACACAGACAAACTCTCTCAAATATAGATATTTCCATATATGAAGAAGGAGATAAACAGCTGCATTTTTGCCAACTCTTATGACTATCACAGGTCTCATGATATTTGGTATTTTAAGTCCCAGATCCTAGAGTCATGTGATTATGGAGGATCTCAACTGTCATTTAGCCCTCCTTTGACAACATGATTGACAACATGAACACTGCATGGTTAAAATCAGAAAACATATTAAAAGAGTCCCTACATTATATTTTTGAAAACTCATGATTTTTAACCAGTCTTATTATTCTGAATGCATGATTCACAATTTTTGATTGGTTGGAATTCACAATGCTGCGACTATATATTTAACAAAACAAAACAAAAAAAATTGTAGAATAGATTAGTTGAGAGAATGTAGAGTAATTAGGGAAAAGAAAGACAGATGGAGGCAAGAAAGAGAGAGAAAAAGATGCTTTAGAAATGTTTTGAAGGAATTAGTAGGCAGTCCTACATACATGAGAGAAGTAGTAGGCAAAATAAAACGTAAGCACTTTGAATATATAACCCTAACTGTTTGAATATATAAAAGTTGATTTGGGTAATTCAAAAATAGTTTTTTGTTGAAATTCTGACTCAGTTCCCCAAAAAGTTTCTGTCACAGATTCAAAGGATTAGTGCATGCCCCAGCCTTCATCCCATCTCTTGGGAGTATCCCTCTAGTGTGCTGGACCCAAAGAATCCTCACTGTTTCATGGAGGCAGGCCCAGGGCTTCTAAAACTCAAAAACTGGGCCTTCAGGTTTCAGCAATCTCTGTGGCTCACTGCACTGAGTCCAGAGAAGCTAGATTTTTCCCTACCTTTCACTTCAAGACTCAATGCTCGCATTAAATATCTGCAATGACACTGGGCAGCCTTTTCAAGACAGAAAAAAAATGTATTAGTCACCTGGATTACTTCATCTGAAAGTCTTTGGGGTAGCATGAAAGATGCAAACTTGGGACAGAGTTAAAGTTGTTGGGACACATGAATCTCTGATCTCCACTCCCTCTTTGTCCGTTCTGTCTTTCCCAATTGCAGGAGCACTGCCATGTGTTTGTAAACCCTACTTTTTTTTAATACAGGCATTTATATTAAAACTCTGAGAGTTTTCATTTCAGAAACCCTGACATATGGTGTTTCTGAAAAAATATAGCTCAAAATATAGACCTGGCAGCTGAGCTGATACCTGAAATTGACAATATTTTTGTCAGTTTCACAGCTTTCCACCACTAACTAACATTAGTGAAATTATTTCACCATAGCTATTAGTGGATGGCAGCCATGAAATGGATAAGAATCCTGTCATTTTCAGGCAGCAAGGGTGTGTCTAGACTACATGGCTCCGTCGATGGAGCCATGTAGATGAGTTTACTAGACATAGCAAAATGAAGCGGCGATTTAATCGCGCTTCATTTACATCAAAATGGCCGCCGCGCTGTGCCGACGATCAGCTGATCCGGCACAGCGGGGCAGTCTAGATGCACCGCGGTCGACAAGGGAAGCCTTTGTCGACTGCTCCGGTAAGCCGCTTCATTTTGCTATGTCTAGTAAACTCATCTACATGGCTCTGTCGACGGAGCCATGTAGTCTAGACACACCCCAATGTATGGGTCTTCCAGCATCTATGGCTCTGGGGCAGACCCACCATGAGGGCTGCCACAGGGGTTCCTGACTTCCAGGCCAGCTGCCAGAGAGAAGAGTGGCAGAGTGAAGGCAGCTGCCTCAGCAGTGTTATTGAGCATGATCAGTACAAGCCATGCAACAAATCCAGGGAGACCAACCCTACCTCTGCTCCCCCCATGTCCCCCTGCCTGCCAATTGGCTCACTGTCCTGCCTGACTTTCAAGGCAATCCGTTTCACAAGGCGGCAGGTATCTGGTAGCCCAGGGTGCTAAGCTGTCTGGAAGTCTGGAAAACCTGGGACCTTTAGTCAAGAGGAGGGGCAGCAGGGGCTCCCCTGGTACTATGGAAGCCTAGAATCCACAACAGCCATCAGAGAAGTTGGCAGGAATCGGGGCAGCTTACCTGGCAGAAAGGCTTTGGTTGGAACCCTGCCTGTGATTCATCAGAAATTCACTGGACTGGATGTGTTTACAAAATAACCTTTCAGATTTGATAAATCAGCATTTCCCAACAAAAACCTGGTTTCATCAAAAAATTCAGCTCATGATACCATCTACATGTTTTGTTAGTCTAGAAAGTGCTACCAGACCATTTGTTGTTTCATTCAAATCTACTTATCCAACCTCCATACACTTGAAACAACAAAATGAGACCCATGCACAATAGATTCTTCTTCTTATCAGATACAGCACTTATTAAGCCACTTTATGATACCCTCCACAGCGAAGTGCACAGCTTTCAAATCTCCATCAAATCTGGTCAGAGGGTAGGTGTGTGACATTGTCTTTGGCCACAACTGCATGTAGGATCCTCCTCTTGGCCCTTGTTGTGATGGCAAATAGGCTCACAAGCGCTGCAACAAATCAAAGCTGGGTACTCTCACAGTTGGGTCAGTTATAAGAAACTGGTTTATGAGAGAAGCAATAGATGATATGGATGTTTATAATATGATCTTCCCTTTTCTTTCTTCCATGCTTTGATCAGCAGTGAAGTAGTTAGTAATACTGAAAAAATATGATCATTCAGTTTTTGAGTTTTTACCTCACAGATGAGTAGCACTGTTCATTCCTCTCTGAATTACTATTTTAGGCCATGTCTCCATGTGTCATGATGGAGATTGATCTTCTGTTGTTTGGACTTGCTAAATCTAATGCTGAGGGCACCCCCAGTTGGCACCAGAACTCTTTGATTTGTGAGGCATAAGGGAACATTTTATATGTAAATAGGTAAGAATAAAGATGGAAAATAATGTTTGGATGAGGGAAGCATACATCCCCATGAAAAGCAGTAACCTATTTGCAGGGATTTGAATGTGTACTAATTATCTATTGAATCTGTTAGAAAAACGTGTGTAAACAATAGCAACAGGCACATTTCATAAGATTTATAAGTTAAATCATTAAGGTAATGATCATTTGCTTCCTCTAAATTGGCAAGGAACACTTTTTCTATTCTCTTAAGTGTTAGTGAATAAAATATTAATAAATAACTCATAAATGGTTAAACATATTTAGTGTTGGAACTTCAGATTTCCTTTTTACATTTTCTAATACATGAGTAGAAAGAAGATTGATTTAAAATAAATCATACACTTAAAATACACACTCATTATGTGCCTTTTGCTCTTAAGAATGGGATCCAAAATAGCAAATGCAATTATGTCAAAGTTATATTGTTTAGCCTGCTTTATATTCCCGCTTCACACCTTTAACCCCATTAAGTGGACAGTGGAGTTTTCGCTTTGGTTACATGAATTACTATATATAATAATACTCTGTCACCTCTGGTCATTTATATTGGTTTAACTGTAAGGCTATGTTTTCAAGCTCAGAAACAATGTTCTGACTTTCTATTATGTTCATACCTTTCTTTTCCACTGAAATGTAAAGTGATTAACAACAGAATTCAAATAATATACAGACTTTCAAGATATTACTTTTTAAAGTGTCAATTTCTGCACCTCTATGTACATGCAAAATATAAATATATACACTTTAATTTTACCTTGAATGACTCAATGTCAGCCTTTAAAAACTTGCCAATCACAGAAATTCAACTAATCACAAACACCAATTGAGGCTAAGACTTGAGTGAATAAAAAGATCTTGCAACATGGCATTGAGGTCAGGAACTGAAGGCCTGTCAGACGTGCTATGGAAGGAAATCTCAGTGGGCTGTGCCCACGAAAGCTCATACTACCATCTATATGTTTTGTTAGTCTATAAAGTGCTGCCAGACCATTTGTTGTTCTTTAAGTTTATTCATCCCCCACACTGGGACAGTGTGCAAGAATACCCCAGATGATCTCAGCTTCTGGAGAAGAAAGAAGAAGATAGAGGCAGTGTCTAACAATCAGGATTCAAACTCTATAGAACTTTACAGGTTAAAAGCAAAAAGTTGAATTACACTCTGATAGTACATGAAAGTAACTGACATCCATATAATACTGATTTTTTATGAGAAACACCTGAAACATGTTGCAAAACCTTTTGAACATACAGGATAGTCACTGTAAGGTTCACTAATGGGATAAATCACTGTCATCCATTAATCTATTGGTTTATATTTATTCTTGATATATTAGAAGTAGTAGGTTTTAACTAATTTTACTTACTATAGAGTTATGTGTAGCCCATTTCAGGACACAGTTTTGCAATAGTTCCACTGGACAAAATTAACAGTCCTTCATTCTTTGGATATATCTACATGTCAGCTGGAAGCATGATTCACAGCCTGGATAGAGAGACACACAAACCCTTTTTGAGCTAGTGTGCTAAAAATCAGTGTAGCACACATAGGTGGCTAGTTGCGCTACCCGAGCATGAACCCAGGATCTCCAAATGGGTTTCTCCTCAGGTTACTAGCCTGAATTGCTGCCCATTCTACCTTTGACTATACTACAATTTTAAGCATCTAAGCTTGAACAGAGCAGGCATGTTGGGTCTATTTACCCAAGCTGGGAAGCACTCTTCCAGATGCATTGTAGATTAACCTCTTTTCTCTTGTATACTCTTTAAAGGATAGCCCCAGAAGCTATATAATGATTTTCTAGCAACTCATTTACTGCATCCCCTCTATGCAGGGCTGGCCCTACCATATAGGTGAACTAGGTGGTTGCCTAGGGCATCAGGCTTTAAGGGGCACCAAATTAGACAGAAGTGATTTTTTTCTTGGTTTAAAAATATTAATATGTTATATCTTGTAAACAAAAGTATCAGATATTGTACTTGTAAAAGAGTGCATAATTGCCATGTCAGAAGTTTTCGGAAGTTGAGAAATTGTCCTTGGATCACTTATTCTACTAATATATGGCTGGGAGACAAGTCAGTTCTTAAATCTTGCAGCAGGTACTACTAGTTGCAATAGATACCAGTCCTGCAAATAGTAGCATAATAGGAATTCTTTAATGAGCATCTTATATATGTGTTAAGCTCTAGAAATTGATCTTATTCCTCAAAGATAGGAAATATCCTAAATAGTCCTTCTGAGTGAGACATTAGGGCTGTGTCTACACTGGCACCCTTTTGGGGTATCCCTTTCTTTTTGAAGAACAGCAAAGATATTAGATTGATCAACTAATTAAGACCACTTTTCAAAATATGGATTAGAAATAGCATCCATGTAAGTTAGGTTTCTCCTTTACATCTTTTGAAATCTAGTTCAAGTTGTGTTAAAGCACACCACACCCAGAAATTTAAAAAGTGCAAATCCTACTACTGGCTCAGCTTTGACTAGGGCTGCACGGTAGCAGAATGAATTAAAAATGATTGCATCATTTACATTCTAACTTTAGTTTTCAAGTATAGTTGATTTTGCTTAAATGAGAATCCTGTAGCTATTTTGTAATTAGAACTAACAGTTCTCTGCAGTTGATAATTTGTGGAAAACAGGTGTTTTCTTTTCCCTCTCTGCCCTCCCCCTAAATTAGATATATTTTCAGCCTATGAGGTTCTAAATAATTCTGCTAAGCATAAAACACAAATGAGGATACAGCATTTATTACAATTTCATGTTAGAAAGCCTAAATCTCTCCAACATGCTGACACATTGAATTTGGGCTCTATTCAGGCCTGATTTTTAGGTATAGCTGCAATTCCAGATGAAGTCAGCGAGAAATGGAGGTGCTCAGCACCTTTGAAAATATTCTAAGACTAACATGTTCTGCTGGGCCTCCGAAAAGACAATACAATGAATTCATATAACCAGCTGAGATAAAGTAGGGGAATTTCATTGCTTTCTGTGTTGATTGTGCCCATTGTAGGTAGATAGATTTCTGACTATACTGTTGTGACCCACAGATGAGAACATATACCCGGTATTATCCCTAAAGAGGAGACTCCCCTTTACATTGCCTAATTGCCAGGAATCACACAATCCTTCAAGGGGTTTCCCCTTCAAGTTTCTATCTGATTTGTCTTACCTCCATTATTATAAATGTGTGTCTGTGCTTTGAAAACTGTAGCATCTGACAATCATTTATCATATTTGATTGTTCTTCAATGATTTGAGCTCAGACAACTTACCTTATCAGTGCAAGCAATTTTTATGTAAAGCACTCCTATTGACTATAAGAGATCTGATGGCACATTTAAAACCTTTCTGCCTTAATAGCCTTTCTGCTGCATTTAAGCATCCTGTCTCTTAGATGCTGTGACAAATGTGACACTGCTATTATATGTCCTAAGTACCCACTTCGAATGGTGACAACATCTATTCTTCAAAATGGTAATTGCCTAATGCAATCTATCATTCCAATTTATGTCTACCTAGGGAAAACTACACCTTTAAAATTACATGAGTATTTAGTTAGAAATACATAATTAACCAGTTACACTACCGGAATTACTTTAGGGGAGTTCCATATCACACAATAACTCTGAGATACACTACGTGGCATCCTCTTATCAGGAAATTGGGGCATCAATTGTTCAAACTCCTTATTTGTTCCCACTGACAAATATTTGAAGGGAGACAGCATGGTTAGGACACTGGACTGAGACTCAGGAAACTGGGATTCTTACGGTGCTGCTGCTGCTAACCTGTGTGTGACTTTAGACCAGTCACTTCATTGTTCTGTGCCTCCATTTCCCCTTCCACCCTTCATTTAGCTCGTTTATTTAGACAAGTGATTTTCAAAATTTGGGCCACAGGCCCACCCGGGTAAGCTGCTGGCGGGCTCACAATGCTTTGTTTATTGAAGTGTCCATAGCCATGGAACCTCACAGCTCCCATTCGCTGCGGTTTGCCATTTCCAACCAAGGGGAAATGTGGGAATCGACAGCCCAGGCCACACCACTTCCCGTAGCTCTGGGAAATGGTGAACCATAGCCAAAGGAAGTTGCAAAGCTCCATGGCTACAGACATTTAGATAAAACAAAGTGTTGCAGGCCTGCCAGGGGCTTACCTAAGTGGGCCCACAACCCAACTTTGAAAACCACTGATTTAGACGGTAAGTTCTTTGGAGCAAGGATTTTCTGTGCCTATTAAACAGAGCCCTATTCTTAGTTGGGGCCTACATGGCTACCATTGCATAAATAAAATCAATCAGTCATTCATTCATTCTCATGGATGCTGAAAGCACTTTGTATCTCATAGCTGAAACCTTACACAGTTGAGCCAGTGGGACTCAAACTGAAAAATTACAAGCTATTTGAATAGGTAAAGATAAATGTAAACAAGAGAAAATTGCCACAGTAAAGAAGTTGTCCTTATTTTCCCCTTGCAAAGCAGCCATTAGACTTCCTGATTTCACCCATCCATCACTCACAACTTACTAACACCTTAAAACTTGAAATAAAAAGAATCAGTCAGAATAGTTACATTGTAGACAGTCACTAAGGCTAGTAACATATTTAATTGAACACTTGCACCAGAAAATTGTGTTTGACTGGATGATATCGTCTCTCTTTGAATTTTTACATTTTTTGTTTGGAAAAAACTAAACAAACAAACAAAAACACCTGAAACTTTCCAGGTTTTTACCATTTTAAATCTTAGATTATTGAAGTGTTTGGCAAGGAAACATTTTTTTTTAAACAAAAGGTCAAAATTTTCTGCAGATTTTTTTCCCCAGCCAGTTCTTGTGAGACCTCATCCAAAGTCCATTATAATCAACTGGAAGCTTCTTATTGAGTTTGAATAAGGGCCCAAGGCCTATAGCCAATACACAGCTAATAATAAATAATACATTTAATCCTTAGCCATTAAGCATAAAAAAGACTATGAATAATCTCCTTCCTCCCAGTGTTACTGTAATATACCATTGTGGCTCTAGTTCTGGACATGCCAGTGCAATTGGTCCTCAGGATTATCCTTGGAAGATGCAGAACATCTCTGTTTATATGGAAGTCAACAGAAGATTGAAAGCAAGGCAGCACTGTTCAGGAAATGCTCAGTACCTTCCAGAATCAGGCCCTAGGTGACAGAAGGTACAGCTGGCTCTCCTCTCTCTCAGCTCATCCATAATTTTTACTTGCACTGCTGGCAGTACTAGAAAGTACCGAGATATTTCTGGGCAATCCATAGTTTTGTGCTCTCTAAACTCAAGCAGGGTTGCTCTTGGGGAGATTGTGCCCATCCTTTTTTGTGTACCTATGCAAAAATATATCGCTATTCAGTATATTTCTTCAGTCAATAGTGTTTGGTTAGTATATCATATAGCCAGCATGCCACTGTTTCACCAGAGATGTAATTATGTTCCTTATGATATACAATGGTCATTTATTCTAGGCTTAACTATTCCATGAGGAACTGCTGTTATACAGAATGTAAAAGGTATATTCCACATCTAATAATTAAAAAAAAGTCACCTTTATTCTTTCTATTATTTTAGCAACAAGTTTTTTCTCCTTGAAATTGAAATGACTGGATAAAATGACAATTATTGAACGTGTAACTATTCAGGCTGTTGAGAATGATATATTTTTCTGAATTCATAAATGGGCAAGGGTTTATTTAAAACCTCCTCAAGGCAGATTCATGATTGTGCATTTATTAGCATAAATGGCACAATACTAGGCAACATAATGCACCTGACAAAGCACTGAAAGATCAAAAGGTAAAACCCATCATCTGACACAGATGACAAGAAGGTCTGAAATTTGTTAATGTCATTGTAATGAACGAGAATAATTATATTGAGGGCTCAATCATGCCAAATGCTTCTTCTAGGATTGAGCCCTAGAAGAACTATGCAAGCATAGCTTATCTTCCTCTGCATTCAGCACAATAGATTTGTTACAATCCTATCCATATGACTAAAGAATATAGGTCTAGATTGCTAAAGATGCTGGGACAGAACCTTAGCTGATGCAAATTATCATAGTTCCCTTTTCTTCATTGGTCCTATGATAATTTCACTATTCAGAGGATCTAACTCTACATTCAAAGATGACTTAGAACGTCTGGGTGATGTTTTGCTGCAGCACCCTCTATTCTGCATTCACAATTCCATGAGATGTCTGTCTTAAGGTTCCCACAACCTCACACTTTAATTCTTGCATATTGTCTTTGCCAATTAATGCAGCCCATGTTCCTTGACATGTTTTAGAGCAACTTACATTGTTCTGTTGGATTCATATGTGCTGACATGAAGGGTGCAGGGGATGCTGCAGCACCCCTTAGCTTGAAGTGGTTTCTATTATATACAGGGCTTCTGGTTTGACTCAGTGACTCTCAGTACCCCCCACTATAAAAACTGTTCCAGTGCTCCTGATTGGATTATTATATATATATATATGTAGTTATAGGAGTCTTTTAAAACACAGTTGGGGCTAAATCAGGGGTGTGCAATAATTTTTGATGTAGGGGGGGCACTCCAAGATTTTGGAAAGTGGTCGAGGACTGCACTCTTCCATGATATTAATGGAGGATATGCAGGGTGTGGGATGGAGGTTGGGTGTAGAAGGGAGGTTGGGATAAGAGGTTGGGGTTTAGGAGGGGAGAATGTAATCTGGGAGGGAGTTTGGGTGAAGGCGGCAATTGTGACTTAGGGCAGGAGACTGGAGTGCAAGGGTTTGGGATGTGACCTGGGGTAGGAGGGGATTGTGATCTGGGGCAGGAGATTGGGGTGCCATATCTGGGAGGGGGTATGGGTGCAAGAGGGGGGGCAGAGGGTTTGGGTATGTTCATGGAGGAGGCAGAGGGCTAGGGAAGGGAGGGGTTGAGGTGCCAGAGGCAGGCTCTAGCCAGGAGACTTAGCAGCCAGCAGCCAAACCAGCCTGCCTGCCTATAGAGCTAATGCTTGCAGAGCTTAAAATGTTTTGCAGCCAGCCAGCTTTCCTGCCTACGTGCTTGTGTGAATAACTGAGCCGAGGAGAGGGGGTGTGATTCTTCTTGGCTGCCTTTTATTCAAACAGGCAGCTCCCATTGGCCAGTTTCTGGTTAGAAACTGGCCAATGGGATTGTGCTGGGGGGGGTAGCTCCTGAAGCTCCCCCCCTTCCAGTTTTGAAACAGAAATGGGGCTCGGCAGCTGCGTTTCTGAGCGGTGTGTGGGGCAAGCAGGGGAGCCTGCCTGGGGCTCCCCGCTGTCTCCATGGGCCAGATCTGGTGGCTTGGTGGGCTGATCCAGCCTGCGGGCCATATTTTTCCCAGGCCTGGGCTAAATCTATCCCTATTATTAATTTATTCAACTTAATGGAACTGCATTAGGAACACATTTATCTTGACACCTCACATGGGGAAGAATCAGAGCAGTAAAAATGGCGTCCGTGGCACAGTTCACTTACGTATCTCCAGGCTGCTCTCACAACCATAAATCATTCCTTGAAACTTTGCATAAAGTGTTTGTAGCACTTTGTTGAGGGGAAGAGGGAGGCAAGTTTCTTCTTTGACTTTTTGTGACCTGTGTGATTAGGAACAGGAAGAATGAACACTCTGAGGCTTGAAAAATTACTCATAAACCTTCAATTGCATGACAAAATGATCCCACAGATATCAGCAGAGACAGAAATAGAAGACACTCCATGAGTGGCCCTTGAGCAGCATGTGTCAAGCTCTGAATTCTGTAGAGCACATGCACATGAAGACCTGAAGCATTCCTGCCCAGGAATGCGGCACACATGGCTGACAGGAACAGAAACACACTCATCACTTAGCAAACACATCAAAACATCTCAACACATGAGACGGCAAGGACATATTTCACATGACATTGTAAGAGAAGAGTTTAGGGCCACTCGTATGCAATGATGCAACAGTAATCTCACTTGAACAGTGATTGTATTTGGCAGGACTTCTGCATTGCAGTCTCCTATGATCCTTGGAATTCAAACCAGACAATGAAGACATTACTGATTTCATGCACACCTAATGACTTGCATGACAGCTTTGATTGAATAAGAACTTAAGGATTTGTCCCTAAATAATTGATTATGTAAACAAAGTGATATGGTCAAAATTAACATGTGAACTGTTCCCATGCATTTTTTTAGCAAAAGATTTCTTTGCAGAGTTTTATGCCATTAAATGTACAACCAAAGAGAAGGACTGGGAAACAATTTTTATAAAAAGAACTTTTGAAAATTGGATAAGAATCTTAAGTCACTTAGAGCCAGATCTTTTGGGGTATGTTTTCTGAGGCCTAAGGCAGGTTCTCTGAACTGAAATGAAAACTATAAGCTTTTGGATCCAAAAAAGGGCATTTTGATACAAAATTGTTTTACAAAAATGTTTAAAAGGTTCTGGATTTGTTCCAATGCCAAATGAAAACCAATCTCAAACCCTGAAAAGTTGTCAGAAGAATGGGTCATCCTTGCGCCAGCTCTATTCACTAGTACTGCCATCATCAGGGCCATCCCTTTGGGGCCCTGGAGTAAGCCTCCCACCTGCTCCAGCACCTTCACACTCCACCCCTTTCCCCAAGCACTGCTCCTGCTCCACACCCATCTCACCTCTTCCTGCCCCTGCTTAGCCCCTGAATTACATGACCTAGGAGATTACTGGGGGGCCCTGGCACACGCTGATGACCAGGGTTGAGCCATTACATTCATGATGGCAGTGAGAGCCATGCGAAGTGGAGTGATGCATGCAGCAGCCTATTCTGCTCCACTGTCATCTCTCAGCTAGGTCTCACCACTTCATTGTGGGGGTGGGAAGTGGAATGCCCTGGCCCACTTCCTTCCACTCCTCTGAACCCATATCACTTCGAGGAATGGCATAGGCCTGGGCTGGGATGCTCTGCTTTCTGTTACCATGGGGAAGCGGAGCAACCCAGGTGGGAGATGGCAGTGGAGTGGAGCAGGCAGTTGCATCCCTCTGCTTCCTGTGGCTCCCGGTGCTGCAGCGAGTGTCATGGGGTCCAACCTCTGATGCCATCCTGTGTCAGCTCCCTCATGTAATGCCCCAAGCTGCCCTGTGTCCTGCAGGCTACCATCAATATGAGGGACCAACCCATCCATAGGATAGTTGGGGCAACCACTGCAGGGCCGCCAAGTGGGTGGATCCAGCCCGCGGAAGCCCTGCTGCTCGCCTGCCCCCAGGCCTTAATTGACCTGGGGGTGGGGGAGTGAGTGAAGCCTCCTTTGCTCTGCCCCAGCCCTGTGAGGAACCCATGGAACTTCAAAGTGCCACTAGCTCCTTGCAGGGTGCGAAGAGGCTTCCTGTGCTCCCCACCCCCAGGCCCTGTGAGGCCTGGGGGTGGAGGAGTGTGCCAAGCCTCTTCCAGGGCATGGGTGCCTAGTGGGAAGGGGGGACAAAGGGGCTCTCCCACCCCCAGACCAATCATGGTCTGGGGGTGGGGCAGCCCCACCCCTTCCTGTTTAGGCCTGCTCCTTCTTGTTTAGGCCCCACCCCTTCTGGAGTGGCCCGGGGCTACTTCAAAAATTTTTGAAGTGGCTCCCGGGCAAAAATTATTGCCCACCCCTGGGTTATACAATCTCTGTATTGCCTCTCTGTAATTTCTCATTTGCCATACAGCAGGACCACAGCTTTGCTGTTCCACTGTTTTCAATTAGTGCAACAGATAGTGAAGTGTAAGGGACCCAGATATCAGGGAAACTGGCTTTGAAACAGATCACTAGGATGCTAGGTCCCTTGGGTGTTGAAAGCAGAAGTGTCATTTCACAATATATACGAGTGAGATACAGAGAGTATGAGTCCCTGGTATACAGAGAAACCTTGACTTTTTTCTGATATTCTCCTGCAAACTATGAAACTACCAACTGCTCTGCAACAACCCTGTTCTCTACAGAAAGTAATTATGCAAACAATGAAGCTTTTATTAGATTTATCTGAGTGGTTGTATGTATCAGAGACTGCGACACTTTGGCAAAACAGTTCATTCTAATGCATTGGTACTTCAATTAATAGAAAAAATGGCCCACTATTTTGGACCACCTTTGGTCACTTTTAATAATGGCATCATTTGCTCAAGAGTGTAAGAGGATTTTTAAAAGTAATGCTCTGATTAGCAAACCTAAAATCATAGTTTGATTTCAAAAGGCATCATATGTAGTATCTTATTGATGTGCTGGCCCATGTCAAAATAAACCCTTCATTATGAACAGGAAATATGTAGAGAAATGAGGTATCAAAACTGCTGCAACTGAACTTCTGGGGTTTCTTCATTTCTGCCCCAACAGAAAGTACTGTGGGCTACCAAAGACTACATAAAGAATGTACAGGATATTTGGCATCTCTGCACTTCGTGGTTGACTTATCTTATAGCATATCTTCCCTTTTTTAGATCTCTTGATTGAACTAAAACACTATTTAAACTACACAAACTATGCCAAATACAATAATGGACTTAACACCCTTTCAAGGTTGCTTAAACACAATATACTTCAATCAGCCTATTCAGCAATCTCTCTGATCTCTTGTATTGCACATCCTCGAGGCAAGTCCTTGTCTGCAACATACAATTCAGTCTCATGATCAATAAAAGGGCAGATAGTGACTTGTTTCACCTTGTGTCTACTCTCATTTTATTTGTCTCAGCCTCGCCAGGTATCTGGAGCAGATGCTCACTATTCCTTTGTAAGATTTTGCATTCATCTGTAAGCACTGAGTATGATCCCTGATCACTGTAGCTTTCCCTGGGCAGCATTCACTCTGTCATATTCTTACAGAGTATTTTTCTTAAACTGTGGAAGAGGTCTTTCTCCTGCAGTGTACTATTTTGATTGGCTTTGCTTTCCTAGACTTTTCCTCACTATTACAGACTCCTTACTCATCCTTTGTTGTTGTCATACATCTAGCAATCAAGTATTTATATGTATTTCTTGTAGAGGGATTCAGCAGATGACATTCTGCATTGCAGCCATGTAGTTCTGCAGCTGAGTAATGCTAAATGTGGATCTTCTCTTGCATCCATGGCTTTCTTGAACCAATTCTTCACCATACTTGCTCCACATTCAGCTAGTGCATTGACTTGAAGATATTTGGGACTGGCTATCTTGTGGTGAAAATCATATAGTTTACATTTTAGTCTAGGAAGTCCTTATTCTTGAACGATGGTCCCTTGTCAATTATTGCTGTTCTTGGAATTCCATAACATGCTAATACAGATTTAATATACCTGATAACTGTTGCTGCAGTGGCCTCTTCAGGTGTGACTGCTTCTGGGATGGGGTAAAGTAGACTATCATAACAAGGGGAGCCGAGAGCTTCCGCAGGACAGTGGGGAAGGTGAAGGCAAGACAGCTCTGTGCTCTCAGAAGAGGTGGGGCCAGAGGCATTCAGCCCTCTCCCCATCCCTCACAGCTGCACAGTGTGCCCTGTATGGCTCTCTGATGGTGATAGCAGAGGCAGTGGCAATAGCCTCAGTGGCAGGCCCCATTAAATTGCCTCAGGCTGCAGGGCAAATACCCCCTTTCCTCCTTACTTCTCCCGCCCATTGGCAGGCCTGATTGTAACCAAGTGATGTTTTCTTCCCAGGCTGAACATGTCATTTCTAATTCTGTCTCATGGAACTGCACAGTGTCACTGGCTCTTTGTGCTGAAAATTGGTTTGTTTCTGATGCGTTCTCACCATTTCTTTGATGTCACTGTTCCTCTGTGGCCAAAATACAACTTTGAGCATTTGTTTTGTTTTGTTTTTGTGATTGGGTCATTCCCAGGTGCTTTTCATGTATTCATTCCAATATTTCCTCTCATCCCTGTGGTAATCACAGTCTAGGTCTCCTTGAAAAGCGTGCCTAAGATCACTGGCAGCTTGTTTTGACAGTGGGAATAAGGTGGAAAATGTTGATTTTTTTCCCCCTCCTTTACTCATTGCTTGTTCACTGCTTGAATTCTTTTTTAGCTGTTTCGGCTTCCAATTTATCACGTATCTGGAGTGACCACACAAGACCCTTTTATCATGTTTACATGTATATTCACTGCTTGCTCCAGATCACCAGGCTGAATACTGTCAGATGGATCATATGCTCTTGAGAGTGTGTCTGTCATTTCTAAGTGGTGTCCCGGCTGGAACTCTTAGGTCACAACATGTTTCTGTATTTCCAAAAGCAATCACTGCATTCTTGGGTACTGTATCCCATTTTGTGTCCTGTAGTCAGTGGTTTGTGACCAGTGTCTGTTCTGAAGCTATGTCCATAAAGTCATGATATGTTTACATCTGGTGTATGGATGTACATCTCTCTTATTCAGTTCATATTTACATCTTCTCTGCATCTGTCATAGCCCTAGAGTCATATGAGACTGGTGACCAGTCAGCTCCATGACTAATATTTCTGCTCCTAGCCCTCTTTTTGAGATGTCTTTGGAGAGTTTAGTGTTTTTAATGAGGTCAAAAATTGAAGCCCTGAGCTGATGTCAGAATGTGGTTTAAATCACTGAACTCCCTTTCATGCTCTGGTATCCATGCCCAATTGGTGACCTTGTGGAGGAAACATCTTTGGTGAGTTGCACAAGCAGTATAGTTAATGTGAATATGCTGACATAATTCAATGTGCCTACAAGCCTTTGAATTCCTTTTTTAACTTCAGGTCTTGGCATGTTTATTGAATCATAGAAATGTAGGGCTGGACAATACCTCCAGACAGCACCTAGTTCATTCATGTTCACAGAGGCAGGGCCAAGCGCACCTAGACTTTTTCAGACAGATGTTTGTTTAACCTGTTCCAAAAAGCCTTCAGTGACAAGGATTCCACAACCTCCTTTGTAAGGCTGCAGTGTCTATCTGTCCTTATAGTGAGAAACCTTTTTCTAATATCCCAATTACTTTGTCCTACCTTCAATGAACATGTAGAACAGTCAATCACCATCCTCTTTATAAACTCTCTAGCATACTGAAAGACTTGTCAGGTTGCCCACCTCTCAATCTTCTTCTTTTCAAAAATAAATATGTTGGTTGTGGGTTCCCTCTACTCTCTAGTATTCAGTATTGTTCGACTCTGATTCATCAGGCAAGATACCTTTTGAGGTCTCTCTCTCTCTCTCAAGCATATTATTTCTGTTGTTTTAAATTAATATTTGGCCTTATACAGTTTAAGGGTATCTGCTCTCTCAACTTCCAGTATGCTCCTCAGTTGTTCCTGATGTTCAACGGCACTGCTGCCCCAAATTATGCCATCAATGAACACTGTCATGGCTACTCACCCTGCTCACATCTGGATCACTGTACAGTGAAACATTTTTGGAGACAAAGATATTCCTAAAGGCAGTCTTAGGAAACAGCAATTGCCAGTGTATTGAGCGTGAGATCTTGTAGCTCCCAAGGTCCAAGGGAATCTGTCAATCTTCTGATGCATCTAATTTGCTGAAGTATTTTGCTCCTGCCATTTCAGGCAATACTTCACTTCTTCTGTGCAACTGTTTTCTTTATGGTCTTATTCAGCTCCTTTGCGGAAAGCCATAGTGGCTTTTGAATACAGCTCATGCTGTCTGAACCAGGCATAGTCAGACTATGTCAGGCATAGCCAGTCTGAATCTGGGGCGGGTGGGGGGAACTACCTGCAGTAGACAGGGCTGCTACAGAACTATGCAATGTTACCTCTCCCACTGGGTCTTTCAGAACACTGTGCCTCCCAACCCTACTACAATAGAGTATCTTATTGATGACCACTGTCACATAAACTCTTTATTATGAACAGGAGCTATGTACAGAAATGAGGCAACTAAACTTCCAAATGGTCTGTGTAGCTGCAGCTGGTGATGACCCTGTCCTGGGCTGCTTTGTTTTGGCTCCAGAAGGAAGTGTAACCGGCTTCCAAATACTACATCTAGAGTATACAGGAAACTATTCCACAAAAGCGGACACGTTCCTTCGACCTCTGGTATCCTGGAAAAGCTCTGCAGTGTAGACATAGCCCTAGAGACCAGTTTATGGGCTACAGTCCCTTGTATACCCACTCTGCTTACCCAATGAGTCTGAGTTATGGCACCTGCTGTTCTTCCCTTTGGGAGTCTGACCAGTGGCATACACAGATCATAGATCATAGAATCATAGAGCTGGAAGAGACCTCAGAAGGTTATCAAGTCCAGCCCCCTGCTCTAGGCAGGATCAATCCCAACTAAATCAACCCGGCCAGGGCTTTGTCAAGCCGAGACTTAAACACCTCTAGGGATGGAGACTCCACTACTTCGCTAGGTAACCCATTCCAGTGCTTCACTACCGTCCTAGTGAAATAGTTTTTCCTAATATCCAACCTGGACCTCTCCTACCACAACTTCAGACCATTACTCCTTGTTCTGCCATCTGTCACTAGTGAGAACAGCCTTTTTTCCATCCTCTTTGGAACCTCCCTTCAGGAAGTTGAAGGCTGCTATCAAATCCCCCCTCACTCTTCACTTCTGCAGACTAAACAGACCCAACTCCCTCAGCCTCTCCTCATAAGTCATATGTTCCAGCCCCCTAATCATTTTGGTTGCCCTCCGCTGGACCCTCTCCAATGCGTCCACATCCTTTTTGTAGTGGGGGGCCCAGAACTGGACACAATACTCCAGATGTGGCCTCACAGAGCCGAATAAAGGGAATAATGACATCTCTGGATCTGCTGGCAATGCTCCTCTTAATGCAACCTAATATGCCATTAGCCGTCTTGGCTACAAGGGCACACTGTTGACTCATATCCAGCTTCTCATCCACTGTAACCCCAGGTCCTTTTCTGCAGAACTACTACTTAGCTGGTTGGTCCCCAGCTTGTAACAATGCTTGGGATTCTTCCGTCCCAAGTGCAGGACTCCGCACTTGTCCTTGTTGAACCTCATCAGATTTCTTGTGGCCCAATCCTCCAATTTGTCTAAGTCACTCTGGACCCTATCTCTGCCCTCAAGCGTATCTACCTCTCCCCCTAGCTTAGTGTCATCCGCAAACTTGCTGAGGGTGCAATCCATCCCCTCATCCAGGTCATTAATAAAGATATTGAACAAAACCGGTCCTAGAATCGAACCTTGGGGCACTCCGCTAGAAACCGACCGCCATCCTGACATCGAGCCGTTGATCACTACACGCTGGGCCCGGCCTTCTAGCCATCTTTCTATCCAACTTACTGTCCATTTATCCAATCCACATTCCCTTAACTTGCTGGCAAGAATATTGTGGGAGACTGTATCAAAAGCCTTGCTAAAGTCAAGGTATATCACATCCACTGACTTTCCCACGTCCACAGAGCCAGTTACCTCATCATAGAAGCTAATCAGATTGGTCAGGCATGACTTTCCCTTTGTGAATCCATGCTGACTATTCCTAATCACTTTCCTTTCTTTCAAGTGCCTCAAAATGGATTCCTTGAGGATCCCTTCCATGATTTTTCCAGGAAATGAGGTAAGACTGACCAGCCTATAGTTCCCTGGATCGTCCTTCTTCCCTTTTTTGAAGATGGGCCCTACATTTGCCTTTTTCCAATAATCCGGGATTTCTCCCAATCTCCACGACTTTTCAAAGATAATGGCCAAAGGCTCCTCAATGACATTTGCCAACTCCCTCAGTACCCTCGGATGCATTAAGTCCGGACCCATGGATTTGTGTACGATTAGCTTTTCTAAATAGTTCCTAACCTGTTCTTTACCCACCAAGGGCTGTCCATCTTCATCCCATCTTGCATCACTTAGCGCATTAGTCCGGGAGCCCACCTTGTCCGTGAATACAGAGGCAAAGAAAGCATTGAGTACTTCAGCTTTCCCCACATCATCTGTCACTAGGTTACCTCCTTCACCCCATAGGGGCCGCACACCCTCTCTGATCACCTTCTTCTTGTTAACATGCCTGTAGAAACCTTTCTTGTTATCCTTCAAATCCTTAGCCAGTCGCAATTCCATTTGCGCTTTCGCCTTCCTGATAACCCCAGAAGATCAGATAGCTTCTTAATGAAAAGTTTATTTATTTAGCAGTAGGATTAAAGCAGAAGAGAAAAAAGGGTTCAAAACAATGATCTATATGTATATTTGACCTAAAGTCTTCCCATATACTGATGGTAATTAAGCAGGACTAACTACTTCCGATTCCCCCAGCAAATTCCTGTGTCTCAGTCTTGTTCACCTGACTATCTATTACCCATCTTTTGAGATGGAATCCCTTTCTAAACATGTATCCTGGGCACAGCAAAGGGAACTCCTTGAACCTTTTCTTCCTCACACATAGCTGCACAGACCAAAGGCCAGACTGTGCATCTGACACATGTCTTTGTAGCTTCAATTTCAATAATTACTTCAATATAGAAATCAATATAATTTTATTTTAAAAGTGGTGTAGGAAATACAGCCAAAACACATAAAATAGGAGAGAAAAGATTTGATTTGTAAGTAATACGATTCTTTTTTCTTCTCCCACTGCGCTTAGAGTAATCACATTTGAAATGCACTAGAGAATGGGCGATGGATTTCTCAGTTGACATGACACATGATGTGGTAAATGCTACAATGTTTTTTCCTGTAAACTACATGTGTCTAAGATCTCCCACAGTTGTGCTACAGTCTGCTTCAATCTACTTACTCTTTCTTAGTGCTTTCACCATCCACTTTAGAGAAAGTAAAAGAGATGTAAGGGGACGGTTTCATGGTCACTTTATGAGTGAATTTAGTTACGCAATATCTCACTTCTTGTGCAGTGTGCTATGAACATTTCTGGTGCCCACAAAATGCACGAGACTTTTCTGACAATGTGGTACAATGACACTATGTTTTCTATTAGGCTACATCTACACTGAAGGCTTTTTGCACAAGAACGGCCGTTCTTGCGGAAAAACTTGTGGAGCATCTATATTGCACGCGTGTTCTTGCGCAGGTAAATTTACAGGAAAGCATCAGAAAAGAGGGCTTTTTGTGCAAGAGTTATTCCTCTCCCCACAAGAAATAAGCCCTCTTGCGCAAGAACTCTTGCGCAAGAAGGCAGCGTGGATGGGCAACAGGGGTTTCTTGAGCAAGAAACCCCTATGGCTAAAATGCACATCTCTCGCGCAAAAGCACATGGCAGTGTGGATGCGCTCTTGCGCAAGACCTTTTGAGCAAAAGGCCTCTTGTGCAAAACAGTTCTTGAACAAGAGGCCTGCAGTGTAGACGTAGCCGTAATATATTATAAATCAGTGTGCTAATCTCTAGTTTTAAATAAGAAATGAACTGTGTGGATGAGTAGGGAGCTAAGCTTCTTTTATTTGTGAATATTAAAAAAATGTATAGGATTTTTGTAGTAAGTGGAGATAAGAAACAGTTCAGGATTTCCATTTGGATAAGTGTGGCAGATTCTGAGCTTAGTTACACCAACATACATCCGGAGTAATTCCACTGACTGCAATGGACTTACTTCATTCTTATACTGGTGTTAATTATTGTATCTAAATGGGTAAAAATGGTACATATATGAATATTCAAAATCACTTCACCTGAAAAACTGAACTGTTGAAAATCTGTCCTTTTGAAAACTTCATGCTCTTTCTTACATTATTTTCGAAAACTTCATTTTAGTTTGCTCCATAAATCTTCGTGGATCACTGATTTGTCTTTTTTTTTTTGCTCTGATACATCCCCTGGGCATTTAAACAAAGAAAACAATGACCAAATGGGAGACTAGTTTGTAGTAGGAAGAAGTCAGTACAACTGTTTTTTCTATCAACATATGTACCCATATATAGAGCTCCTTCACATTCCAGATGTTCAAGCATATGGAGAGAAGAGATTCAATGAGTTGGAACCTCTTGGTACAATTATTCTCATGACAAACTCTCTAGCTGTATAGTTCATTGAGAGTTTTCTAGCCTTGCCAAAGTACCTGCTGTAGCCATTCACAGATGTGTCCACACCTACACTTCCACCCATAATATTTATTGCTCTAGAGGAGAACAGTAAGTTTAAGAATGTGCCAGGTGCCATATGCGGTCTATCCTCCCACTGACGAGCAAAAGATTTCTGTGAGTAACTCCCGGTAAGAGAACAGCCCCTGCGAGGGCTGTGCTCCTTATTGTACCAGCCTCACTGGTGCTGGCCCCAGTCGAGGCTGCTCTTCGAGCCATTGGCCCTGCTGCCAATGGTCTGGCTGGGGCTGTGCTCCCTGCCACCAGCCCAGCCTGGGCTATATTCTTGAACCTGGCCAGTCAGGGATCTCTGGTGCTATTAGACCATGGATGTGGCCGAACCAGAGTCCCAGATTTTAGAGGTTTAACCTGTACTTACAACTATCTTATAAGCTAAGCAATACCAGTCTTATTAGTTGGATAGGAGAAGTCAATGAAAATCAAGATTCTGTAGTGTTCCAAATGCAGGAGATAGTACTGTAATCTCTGAGTAGGTACTGATTGAACAAATACCCTGTTATGATGCTAAAAGGGTCATTGCTATGCTTTAGCTGCCACCTTTTAGCAGAGAAACAAAAACAGATGTCTCTGCCAATATGACCACTAAAGCTCCCATAGAATTTTTCATAAGAGTATGTGTGTCCTGGCCAAAATCCCACATTCTGCCTACCTAAAATTATCCTAAATTTTCAACTAGATAAAGTAAATGCTTTCTTTTTACAATTGTGTAGTATTGTTTTGTGGTATTAAAGAGCTGCTCTGTTTCATTTCAAAGCTGGCTGCATTTCAATAATGGGTTAAAACACAAAATGCTACCTTGTCACCATTGTGGCAAAAAGAATTATGTAAAATATAAGTGATTATCATTGTCGTTTAGTACACTGCCTTTTCCCTAATCCCTCCTTATCTGAATTTTGCCCAAATGAAAAATTTGAGACTTATGAACATGCATAATGAATATGGTAATGGTCACTCCTGAACAAATTTTAATAAGCCAATGTAGGTGCTTGGCAATCTTTATAATTATCCTTGAGAGGTAATTACTCATTTAGTGTTTTTTTTCTGATAGTGGAAATTCCTCAAGCAGCTCACAATTTCTACGTTAATCAAAATGCTCAATTGTTTTTGCAACTTTTAAAATAAATTGTTTTTGTAACTTTTAAAATAAATTATACCGTGCATTGTACTGTTTCTGCTCTCTTAGTATCTTACTATATATTTTAGAAATGTGCGTCTGTCTGTCTGTGAGTCTGTTTGTTCAAGAACTCCTAAACGGTAAGAGCTAGGACCACCACATTTAGTATGAAGCTTCCTCTTATCATAACTTAAAGAAAGGTCAGAGTTTGGTTGTTCCAGGACAATGGGGTGTGCATGGAATTAAATTGTTTCTCATAAAATAGAAAGGAAGGGGTCTGGCAAGAGGGAGGGGTCTCGCATTCTCATATTGCAGAATGAGCACAGGGGACAGCCAAGAACCAGAGATGGGGACCAGGACAGCTATGACCCCATTGGGTCAGCAGGGGGCAGGTGTGGAGAAAGGGATAGTAATATACTATATATTTCAGAGAGCCTGTTTGTTTGCCTATGTGTCTGTCGTCCTCCAGCTGAGGGACATACATCTCTTCCCGGCTGTTCCCGCTGAAGCTGCAGCAGCCATGGAGAGGTACTTCTCACCTGGCCCCAATCTGCTGTGGTGAAAGAGGGCTGAGGTTGTCCTCTCTTTCCCAGGCAACCTGCATACTGAACCCTGCATACCTAATCCTACCCCAGAACAATGATTTAAGTTAAAAACAAAACTTATCTGAATTAAGGACTCAAGCAATGCTGGGTAAATATTGTAGTATGAAAATAAAATCAGAAGCATGATTTGAAGACATTATTGGGTTCTGCATGTGTTTGGGAAAGGTAGAAAATAAACAGGATTAGAGAATATTAAAACTTTTTCCATTCTGAGCCAGAGTTCTTTCTTCAAATCAGATTCTTAGAAAAAAAATATGGGCTACTATAAGATTTATTCACTTGAGGTACAAATTACACTTAATTTTCTCATATCACAATTACTAAATTTAAGCCTGTGCAAATATGGTCATATTTGTGAAGTTTGGGGTCAAATCCTTGTCTGGTTTCATTGCCTACTATGAATGAGTCTGGCAAGCGGTTCTGTGAACCCCATCCTTTTTGCTCATCTACTATAAAATACTCTACTTTTGATTCAAATAGATGAGCTAGAATGAACCCCACATCTTCAGTGTAAGAATAACCCATATGAATTCTTTTTAAAATTCAAGCAACTGCTTGTGGAGACGTTTTATGTTATTCATGTGGGTCTGCAGGCCAGAAAGGAGGACAACAAAACCTACATATCTATTCTAGAAGTGTGAAGTTAGCTATGAGTTTGAGTATACGATTAAAGTTGCTGTTTGTTGCCTTCTCTAGAAAGAATGTGTACAAGCACAATACAGATTTGCTGTCTTTCACATAAAGAGAGAAGACACTTCAGGGAGAAACAGTGAAAGTTTCAGAGTAAATTTCCCTACATGCTATATAGACGTGTCCTTATCAGTCTTGCATTTTCCCTATAATCTGTCCAAGGCAGATCTGACCTGGCCTACAAATCTATGATGTCCAGTAAATCTTAAGATAACAGTCTACAGTCCTATTGCCTCAACAATGGGAAAATGCCATAGCATTTCATCAGAAGTTAGATGTTTAAGCAAGTAAAGAAATAATAATCTGCTCCTTTTGACAGCATCTCTATCCCAGCACCATATTAAAAATCTTGACTATGATTTGTCAAGGTTTGAGAGTGAGGATGTGAGGACGGGATAAAATATGTTCTTCCCCAGGCTTTATGAGGAGCATTCTCTTTCTGGACTCATTTCCCCACTTGATTACCTTGTAATTCCAACTGCACAGGAGTTTCATTTACTTGGCAGCTTCCTACCTAGTTTCTCCCTGCACAGAACTGCTATGTAGAAAGAACAGGAAATTCTTACCATCTCTTCTTTGTATACCACTCCAGCGACAGCAAAAACAGATAACTCTTTCTCCTCTTCCATGGAGAAAACAAAGGAAAAGTAAGGTAATTATTCCATTTCCTTAAGACCATTATAAAATGGCTGATAATGTAGGGGAGCTGCATTTATGAACTGTTATTTATTCACTTTCCTACTGTAATAGGCCATTGTATAAATATTACATGTCTATACTTTCAGTGGTCAATTAAACCCTTTAAAATGTAACACAAAATAAATAGGAGATAATATAAATTAGTAGAGTCTTTTGGAAATCAGAAATGTAGATTTTGGAGGGGGGAACATTGCTGTTATAACACATTTAACTTTTTTGTGTTTTGTTCTATGCTGCTTGCTTCAACTTAGGTCTCTGCTATTTTATGTTGTTGACTATGAATACTGTATTCTTCACTGAAGAATTAAAAAAGTGCATGCTCATTAGGGTTTTTTTGGGCTGTATTACAAACATTGAATATTAATATACAATAAAATATTATGGTATCAAAATAATACAGTAGCATTTTCATGTCATTTCTATTACAGTTATGCCACTCTTCTCTTCAACCCAACTACAAACACACTGTCTGAATAGAACGGGATGGCGTATATTTCTGTTTGTAAAAGGAGCTCCATTCACATTTCCATGGTGACTACAGAGCTCTTTTCTTTGTTACTCAGGAGTAAAATGTGCAGGATCTCTGCCACAAACTAGAAATGCCAGTACTTGCAATTTTAATTGCAAAAAGTCCTTCCCCCCTTCTAATTCTATTATTTTTGTCATGCTTGCTTGCCAACTTTCTTGGAATAACTGGCTCCCTCACAATACCCAACTTCTAGCTGAGAGGGCAGGAAGCATAGCCTTTCTCCAAAGCTACAGTCACTGCCTCAAATCCTGCCACCCCCAGTTTTTATTAAATCCTTACTCAGGCAAAACTCCCTTGATTGCAGTGTTTGCAGTGTTGATCCCACAAGATAGGTTACAGTGGGAATTTTGACTGAATTAAAACTGAGTCATAAGTAAGACCTGGCCAACTACAAAGGCATATATGGGTCATAAAAGCATCACTGGGGCTCCTTATGTAAGTATTAGTCCACTTGAATAAGGGCTGCAGATCACAACGTTCAATTAGCACTGTACTGGAGACCAAAATTTCCATCCCCAATACTATGTTAGTTCACTACTGGCCTATGGAAGGGATGTCTTAGGAAAGCTTAGTCTACTCAGTCTATTGTTACATCTCAGTTATTATAATCATGATTTTTATTCATTTAGTGATTCAGATGAAAAGGAAATAAAGAGTTGTTGGTTTGTTTTTATACTGCTCACTCCCCAGGTTCCAGAGTGCAGTAAAAATACTGAGGCAGATTCTCAACTGGCATAAATTCACATAACTCCAGATGAGAATCTGGCCTATTTTTTTGTTAAATGTTTCACTGTGTTCTCCTTTTTAATAGAATGCTAATTCTTCCTGTACTGCAAATGCAATATTCTCTTTTCTCTACTATGTCCGGATCATTTTCCTGTAGTTTTGCAGCGAGTGAAACCTGAGTCCGGTTGTGCCAGCCTTAAAATCAAATCAATCATATGTACATTTCAACAGCACGTTTTGTACAAATGCCCTAGGGCAAATGCACAAAGACTGTAAAATACAATAAAATAAATATTTAAAAAGCTAAATAAGACAAATGGATTTTTCATTTTGACCTAAAAATAGACAGCATTTTGGAGTTGTAAAAACATAAAGGAATCACATTTCATTGCTGTGGAGTACTGTGAGTAAATGGATATGATCCATTAGAATCTGTCTGTACAAGTAGAATAGATAAAAAGCTATTTAAGAAACTGAGCAAAGACCCTTGATTAAGTCTCCAAAAGACAGAACCAAGACATGCAAAGCCTTGTAAGTCAGCATCAAGACTTTAAAGTCTAACATATTATTTCTGTAGGCCAATTAGGCTCTTTTCAAATAGGGGTAATACAATGGAAAGACTCTCATAGTCTGGCAAGCTATTTTCAGCACCTGATGAATTCTGTGCTTAAAAGCAACAGTCAAGAGAAGTTGCTGGAATACTCAGAAATAAAAAAAAGGGGAGTGGTCAGTTTAAAATAAAATGTAGAATATTTGCAAATTCTGTTTTTTAAAAAAATACGGCGCTTACTTGCCTTTTAGAAATTTCAAAATTATAAGCATACAGTTAGTAGGGAAATGCATTTTCTTCACATAATCACATTTTCAAGTAACCTTTGTGTGCATTCTGCAGCACTCACATTTGCTTGCATAAATTAGGTAGCAAGGCATACAATCATCTGACGTTCATGTACTAGTATGAATGTGTGCATGAAGAAACATGGGCAAACAAAAACATTGCAAGCCGCCTACTGGAAACAAATTGTAGATCTGACCCTGATTTTGTTCCTGTGTTTAAAGGGGGGTGATATTAAAATGGTTATTTTCTGTTTTCACCCTTGCTTTTTGCACCAGCATTACTTATGTAAACCCAAGCAAATGGTTATTACTAACTAGTTAAAGTGATGTTGCAGAATCAGCACAGAGAGAGCACAACATAAACAACTGGGCTGTGTCTACATTGGCACCCTTTTTCGGAAAAGGGATGCTAATGAGACACAGCGCAATTGCAAATCCGCGGGGGATTTAAATATCCCCCGCGGTATTTGCATTTACATGGCTGCCGCTTTTTTCCGGCTCGGGGCTTTGCCGGCAAAAAGCGCCAGTCTAGATGGGGATCTTGCGGAAAATAAACCCTTTTCCGCAAGATCTCTTATGCCTACTTTCAAGTAAAATTTTGGTTTGGAATGTTTTTTAAAACGAAAAAAATGATAGCACTTTTGTCAGAGTGGAAATTTCTTCAGGAAATATCCAATATAAACTAACATTTGGTGAGGGGGACTCAAACAACTGAACCCTGCACACTAAAATGATTTTTTATTATTATTTATTTATTATTACTATTTATTTATTTTATTTATTATTACTATTTTCAGAAGCTGATAACCAAAATGCTCTGTTTGTGGGTTTTCAGTTTTATAACAATAACATTAACTTCTGAAGAAAAACATCAGTGAAAATATCTGCTTTTGTTGAAGATTTTGTAAGGGGAACAAATGAAGCATACTGAAAACTAAAAAAAACCCACCCAAAATACTTTTACTAACTAGCTCTTCAAGTAATGCCTGTTGTGAGTCTCTAAAACGGAAGCCAAATGTTTGTGATTGTTTTAATTTCTTGATGACAAACAGGTGGATATAAATTTGAATCACATCTGGATGATTTTTCAGTTCAAAGCACTTTTTTGGCCCAAATAACATATGCAGGCAAAAGAGAATGTTTCTTTTAAAGCTTGATGGTATTTTAAGTTAAAAATGATTTGAGTTGAAGCTGACATGATATCCCTTTTAGACAAAGGTCAGGAACCATTTTTGGTTCGGGGGCCTCTGATCTACAGAAAAATCAGTCAGGGGCCACACTCAAGTGAGAAGCAAAAATCTCAAAACTAAACAAAACAAACCCTCACTGACCCATGACCCCCAACTAAGAAGGAGAAAGACACTCCCCACCAGGGCCGGCCCACAACATTTTGGCACCTGGGGCAGGGAGCTCAAATGACGCCCTCATGCCCCCTTTTCTCCTGCCTGTCTGTTATGTCTCTTGTGCCCTCCTTCCTTCAGCACAGCACTCCACCATCTCTGTGCATCTAGAGCAGAGAGAATACATATGCACAAGCAGCAAGACACAATTTTCTACACTCTGGGTCCTAGTGGTGCCCCCCCCCCCAGTCTGGCACCTGAAGTGGCCACCTCAGTTCGCTTCACGGTAAGGCCAGCCCTGCTTCCCACAGTCTTCTTGTACACCAGAGCCTAGGGCGACCCAAGATAGTAGATTTTGTGTGCTCCAGCCCTGTGGTGGGGATGAGGGGGACTGCAGCACCAGTGAAGGCTTCCCAGTGCTGGGAGGGAGCCCTGAGCCTTGGGGACAGGATAAGGGCAAGCTGGGGGCCACATCCAACCCCCGGGACTGAGGTTCCCCATCCCTGTTTTTAGACTTGGCCTCCTTTGATACTGCTGATTACAATGTTATTTTAGTTTACTTCGTGTGTATTATGGTACTGTCTGTAATAAGGACAGGCTCATTTCCTGTTAGTGATCAATAGCGACATCATTAGTGGCCATTAAAATGTACCAGAAGTTTAAATACAGTAATTCCTCATTTAACACTATAGATGTGTTTCTGAAAATGTTCGTGCTAAGCGAAAACATGCTATGCAGGGTCAATTTTCCCATTAAAAATAATGGAAAAGTTGGGGGTTCCGTTTCAGGTGGTGGTGGCAAAGTCAGTTTTTTGTTGGTGCTGGGTTGTCAACGTCAACATTAGATATCTAGCAACACAAGATAACTAGCAACACAAGTCACTGCAATTTGTTAAAACACAAAGATAAACACGTGAGTGAGCGGAGGAGCGCTGTGACACCCATGTATTCATTCAGTCATGCGTATTACCACTGTTTTCACCAACTTATACCGCCGCACAAAGTAGTCCGCCACTTGATTATTTTCATGTTATTTCAGGGACGGTCATGTTATTCAAAAAACATTCCCCCCCCCAAAAATTGTGCTATTGCGAAAACATGTTAAGTGGGCACGTGTTAAATGAGTAATTACTATATTAGAATTTTTCTCCAAAAGTAAGAGGTGTTTCTTTCGTGCTCTATCTGGACGACTTAAAAGACTTTTTTTTTTAAATTCTGAAGACCCAGCCTATAAAATTCAAGTCTCTTTTGTGTTAAATTGGACAAAGGAAAAAAGAGGCATCCAAAATTACTAATCACATTTGCCCTTGCCTAGAATATGCACATTTGCATATACTATAATGTGCAGGCTGCTGACTGTGCATTTAGAATTTCAAGTTTATATGGATAATACACAGATTTCATGCTTCCTTCTACCTTAAATAGAGCTGTTACAGCTATGATTGATCTGTTTGCATGAGGTGTGGATTGAATGGAGTTTTAAGTAGTAATATTGTTTATTGATTGACACGGGATATTGGTTGGATCTGCATTCATGTTTCTTTATAAAATGATTACCCCATCCTCAAATTCAAAACCTCTGCATGCTATATTGCCTTTAAAGGCACTATTTGATATTCTGTACATTAGAAAAGACTTTATCATCCTTATAATGTCAGCTTCTTGAGACCCACACTCAAGAAAACTGACATGGTGATCAATACCATTGGGTATGTCTAGACTAGCCCCCTAGTTCGAACTAGGGAGGCTAATGTAAGGCATTTGAAGTTGCAAATGAAGCCTGGGATTTAAATATCCCAGGCTTTATTTGCATCTTCCCATCCGGGCGCCATTTTTAAATCCCCCTAGTCCGAACTAACTGCCCGCAGCTACACACGGCAGTCAAACGTTAATTTGAACTAATTCCTTAGTTCGAATTAACTGTTACACCTCATTCCACGAGGAGTAACAGTTAATTTGAACTAAGGACTTAGTTCAAATTAACGTTTGACTGCCGCATGTAGCCACGGGAAGTTAGTTTGGACTAGGGGGATTTAAAAATGGCGCCCGGACGGGAAGTTGCAAATAAAGCCCGGGATATTTAAATCCCGGGCTTCATTTGCAACTTCGAATGCCTACATTAGCCTCCCTAGTTTGAACTAGGGGGCTAGTGTAGACATACCCTTAGTGATTTCAAGAAAAGATGTCTCTAATTCACAATTTTTGGTTTGTTGTAGCATTTTTTTAAATTCTATCATAAGAGGATAATATTAATGTAACTGGAATAAAATTATAGTATTTTGGGGTTCATTGAATGTTTTTCTCTTTGGTAGTTAGCGAACTGCAAAAGCCATATGACGTGAATGTTTCAATGACACAAATAGAATCCCCTTATTTACATTATGCAGAAACAAATATTCATGCTTTAATCACCTGCTCCCATTCATTAAAGCAGTCCTGAAGTAGAGTTAGATGGAGGCAGGGGCATGATAACAGTTTTCAAGTACATAGAAGGTTGTTAACATGGAAGGAGGAGAAAAATTGTTCTCTTTAACCTTTGAGGATAGGAAAAGAACCAATGGGCTTACATTGAAACATGGGTACTTTAGGTTGGATTTGAGGGAAAAAATTGTATTTGTCAGAATAGTTAAACAGTGGAATAAATTGCCAGTGAAGGCTGTGGGATTTTACCACTAGATATTTTTACATGTCAGGAATGGTCTAGATCAGTGTTTCTCAGACTGGGGACTGGGGACCCCAGGAGTCCACAAAGGTACTGGGGAATCCACCAGCTCCATGGGGTCCACCAGCTTCACTGATCAATGCCTCCCTGCTGGTGGAGGCAGCAGGACTAAGGCAGGCTCCCTGCCTGTCCTGGCTCTGCACCACTCATGGAAGCTGTCAGTACATCAATGTAGCCCCTGGCGGTGCAGGGGTCTCTGTGCACTGCCCTTGCCCGGAGCGCCATTGGCTGGGTTCTGTGGCCAATAGGAGCTGTATGGTCAGTGTCTGCCCACCCCCTCTCCCGAAGGCTGCAGGAGCATATTCTCTACTTCTGGGAGCCCCATGGGGTCAGGGCAAGCAGGGAGCCTGCCTTAGCCCCACTGTGCCATTGACCAGGAGCCACCCAAGGTAAGTGCCACTGGACCATAGCCCACAGTCCTCACTCCCACACACCAACCCTCTGCCCAAGCCCTAAGCCCCCTCCCAGAGTCTGCACCCCAAACCTTCTCCTGCACCCCAGCCCTGAGCCCCATCCCGCACCCAAACTCCTTCCCAGAGCCTATACCCCACACTCCTTCCTGCACCTGAAACCCCTATTCCAGGCTCAGCCTGGAGCCCCCTCTCACACTCTGAACCCCTTGACCCCAGCCCAGAGTCTGCACCTCCTCCCGCATTTCAACCTGCCCCAGTCCGGTGAAAGTGTGAGGGTAGGAGAGAGTGAGTGAAGGAGGGAGCAGGATGGAGGGAGTGAGATGGGGCCTTGGAAAAGGAACAGGGCCTTGGGGAAGAGGCAAGAGTGTTTGGGTTTCTCTGATTAGACAGTTGGAAACCTTAGAGACACTGGGAGGGAGGGGGAAGAGTGAGGAATGTAGCATGCTTGGGGGAGGGTGTGGAAAAAGGCAGGGAGGAGGAGTAGCAGCAGGGGTGCAATGGGGTAAAAGTAGGGCCTAGGGGAAGGGGTGGAGTAACGGCAAGGCTTGAGGCTGAGCAGGAAGAGGCTTCGGGGTGCGTGAAAACTTTTACAGCAAAATGTGGCTCTTCAGGTTGCTAACGTTTAAGGACCGCTGGTCTATTTAATACTTAGTCCTGCCTTAAAAGCAGGGGACTGGACTAGAAGACCTCTTGAGGTCCCTTCCCGTCCTATGATTCCATGATTAACCATGTTTTTGGCATGCCTAGGTTGGACTGCTGCTGCGCACTGTACTTGACGCTGCCCCAAAGATCTTTCCGAGGCTACAATACTGAATGTGGCGGCTGCCGAGCTATAAAGTGGAACAGGCTGATATGAATAAACATCATTGTATTACCTTCCTATTTTCTCCTGGATATGGTTCAGGGTGCTGATGACAGAATGGTCCTGAGTTTTAAAGGTTGTCTCCAAAATTGCCTCCCAATAATTCGGTTGGTTTTATGGCCATCTTGTTTGTTTTATTTCCCAAGCCTGGCCATTGTAGGATAAGTGTAACATATGGTGCTTTTTTTGTGATAGTACTGCCCAGTACGCAGTACCGGCGCCTCCAGTCAGAGCTTATCTGGAAAGAACAGAGTACCAGCACCTCTGTAATGAAAATGGCTGACAGTCAGCTGGGTCTTAAAGAGTACCTGCACCTTTTTTTTTAACAACAAAAGCACTGGTAACATATGTATTTATATAATTAGTCAGACTTTTGGACCTTGCTAAATCTCCTTTGTACCACCTCATAAGAGATTCTTCTGATGCAAATAAAACACCTGGTGGCTTTTAAATTTATTTATGTCATCTGAATCTTCTGCTTTTTGCTTAGTGGCATTCTTGGAAGACTGGGTTGTGGAAAGGGCCAGAGAGTCCTGCCCTCCATGAATCTGGGCTACTGTACTATTTCTGTTGCCATAAATTGGAATGAATGCAGAGTTGCTCCAGTTTATGCTGGGGGCTAATTAAGACCCTAGGAAGCCCAAGATCTGGGGAGGCATACCAAATTATTTAGAACCATCTTTTCTGTTCTGTTCCATTATACCAACTGTGAACTGAGCACAGATGAGATCCAATCAATCCCATGAGTTTTGATTTTAAAAAGATGTCTATAGGAAATTAAGTAAAAGACTGCAATCTTTTCATTCCTGAAGTTGTGCAATTCCATATATTTTGTCAGTGCTCTTAACACCCCCAGAAAAGTTTCCACAGCCAATTTCAGGCTACTGGTACCAGAAAATTAGAAAACGTGATGTCACTTTTAGAAAACTGATAGCAGTGATTGTTCAAAGAGTTTCTTTCTCACAGATAGTTTAAATTAGATTACAAACATTATTTAAACAACGCCTGAGAAGGGAGCATCTAGCACCAGGTAATTGAAGGTAAGAGAGTTAACAGAAGGCAAGCTCTGAAAGGCATAACTGCTGTTGTAAACCTCAGTTTTCAACAGGAATTATACAGTACTAAAGAGTCTGTTTTCTTGTAGACATTTACTATAGTGTAATTCCTGCTAGATAATGAATTGGTCTTTCCAAGAGAAAAGTCAATATTTAATATCCAATGTGTTGTGGTTTATAGGACATATTTCAGTCAAATAATAGCAATTTAGACCAAATTAGGGCAATAATACAACCCCCTCCAAATGACTGGATATGTGCCATGAATATAAACAAACAAACAGTTTATTGTGATAACTCTAGAAACTGCAGGCTTTAGAGCAGTAAATTCATGGTCCTTATAGATTCAATGAACATGTTTGTTTATCTTACAAATGCAAATATAAGACTCCAGTTTCATCCCACAAAAGATCCTGTAAAGTCGAATTCATTTGTTTGTGCCTTTATAAACAGGTAAATATGGAGTTAAACTTGATTTTTAATTACTATTTTCTTTAAAGCACTAGGCTAACTATAATTTACATACAGTGTAACAACTAAAATCCATTTTTCTTCAAGCATGATTGTTAATGTTGCAAGTATTGTTTGCAGTTAAATTATTAAAATGAGGAATGCATATTTAAATGGGGTTTTCCTAACTGACAGACATTCTGAAAACAACGAGTAGTCCTGTGGCACCTTAGAGACTAACAAATATATAGAGAGCTTTTGTGGGTAAAACCCACTTCATCAGATGAGTGAGAGTGGAAATAAAAAATATTCTGAAGTTTATCATCTAATGTTTCTAGATCATTCAGATGTTTTGTTGTCATTTAGGAAAGTTTCCACTTGTAAGTTGGCAAAGGCTCAGTAACTGCACTCTTACATTTCTGCACTCTTACACATGTGCACCAAAATAAAGGCTGAACCCCCCTGACCTGGGACTCTCTGGTCCAGCAAAAGCAGTCGTCTAGCAGGACCATGGATGTTGCTGGACTAGAGCCCCAGTGGCTGGGAGTGAAGGTTGGCTGGGAATCCAGTGGCAGAGGGGCTGGTAGCCGGAAGTGCAGCTGGGCTGGGAGCGAAGGGCCAGAGGTTGTGAGCCTGGCCGGGGCCAGGAGTGGAGCCTGGTGGCCAGGGTCAACAGCAGTGTCAGTGGCTGGGAGGGGAACCTGGAAGCCTGGATGGGAGAGCCTGGAGAGGCTGGCTGCAGAGGGGTCAGCATTGACCTCCTTTGGTCCAGGAAACTCCCCTGATTGGGCCTGGACAGGTGCTGGACCAGGGAGGTCCAACCTATACTTTCATGGCCTCTTTCAGGGCTGTTCCCCACTCTGGCACTCCGAGTGCAGAAGACAGGGGCCCACAAAGACTACAGGCACTGGTTACAAAACTTCCCCCAGAATCACAATACACAGATTTTGGGGGTGGAGGGTCACTGCCACCATCAAGTGATTTTTATCTCTAAAGCTGCGGGTGAACACTTGAACCCACCCCCAGAGTACCCGCAGCTCTTCTGCCACAAGAGAGTTTGAACAAAGAAGAGAGAGAGAGAGAGAGAGAGAGAGAGAACAAGCTGCAGTCTCTAGTAGCTGACCTCTCAGTCTGAGGCATGCAGACACAAAAAGACAGACTGACCTCCTGTACCTTCCAGAACACAAGAACCAAATCATCACCTTTAAAAAAATAGTAATTTTTATTGCAAACCAAAAGATCTACTTAATAAAGCATTCTTGGTTGCTAGATGTTACAGAGCAACTAAGGAAAACAAATTAAAAACACAGAGAAAATCTCTGGGAACAATGCTTAGATAGTAAATGGGGAGGAGAGGCATAGATTCACACAGATTAGTTCAAACCAAACCACAAAATAAAGAAAATATCCTGATTGCAACTAGGTTCACTTTTTTCCCCTTTATTTACTCATGATCTTCTCTTTGTTCAGTTCACTTTCATGCCCCAAATTCCTTGGAGGCATGGTAGTCCTGCCTGGGTTTAAATCACTCTGTCTCTCTCAAATGCTGGTTTAACTCTTCCACACAAAGAAAACAGGCAAGATACCTTATACAAGTCAAATTCTAGCACTTTATTTTGATTGGTTCTCCCAGACAGCACCCTTGCTAGCTACCTGAGTTTAACCCATTAGTCACCTGGTGCAGGTCAGCACTCCTATCCATCACATCCTCTGAAACTGTCTCACACAAATCTTCATTTTTGTAAATTCAAACCCCTATATCAAATTGATCTATGATTACGGCTAATAATAATACTTGGTATGTACAATTCCTGCTCTCTTTTAGAAAATTAAGTCTCTGATTCTGGAGTTACACCAGTGGAACAAAACAAAATTTAGTTCATACAGCAATTTTCATTGGAGGCCAACAAAGCATATTCTATAATACTTGCAGTGTCCAGAAAGGAGAGGCTATTATCCTCATTTCACTAATGAGGACACTGAGGGTATGGCTAGACTGTGGGGGGGTTTCGGGATACCGGAGGTATCCCAAAAAAACTCTGCCATGTCCAGGGAATGCATTTGCTCTTCGGCTTTTATTTGCGGAAGAGCAAACACACTCTTTTGGAAGCCCCTGTATTCCTCGTTCTACAAAGAAGAAAGGGGCTTCCAGAAGAGGGTTTTTTTCCCCGACATTTGGCCCAGTATAGGACCAGTATATGCCCAGACGGGAGCACATTTTGCATACCTTTTTCAGACAAAAACTTGTCGTCTAGTCGCACCCTCAGGCACATAAAAAACCTGTCCTTTCCAATTGTATTTCTTCAAAAATAAAATCCAGATCTCCTAGCTCCCAGTTATGTCTCAGTATTTTTAAAATCAGGAAGACCAGGTAAGGGTACTTTCAGATGATAAATTGGTGGTTTGGCCCATGTCATGGCTTTCATATGTAAATTAATTTTGTTCTTTCTGATGGGTCTCTTTAAATACATTTTACTGAAGGTTAAGGCTGTGCCATTTTAACTCCATCTCTCCCACCTGCCCAATTCCAACTCTGAGATGACAATTTATAGAGAAAATAATTTTGTAAAGCAAAATGAAGAAACCTTTCAGTACTTGATCAAAACAGAGATTTCTCCTTTTGATATCACATGATCAACTGCAAGCTCATAGAACAGAAGCAAATAGCAGACAGGATTGTGATAAGATTGACAATAGGGGGGTTGTTATACAAGATTTTTAGTAACCATCATATTAATATCAAATGAAATATATAAGATAAGAGCCTGGATGTAGTATCGAAGAGATGGGCAGCAGACATTATAGAAGGGGGGTGGTGAGATAGGCAGAAGATTTTCTTTAAAAAGGTTTAAATGAAGTAAATGAACTATGGCATCATACATTATCCTTGCTAATGTTTCAGTGCTATTACTCTGACTAGTGTAAATCATTCACTGTCCATGAATGCAATTATCTAGCAGCTTTCTAAAAATAATTAAAATGTAAGGGCTTGGCTAATTTGAAATACTCCCATATGACTCCCTCCATAGAACTAAAAACCCTCTTAAAATGTATGAGTACGCATACGCACACACACACACACACACACACAATAGCAGATTTTACAAGATACATGGCAACGTACCTATAGATTTTGAATTAATCTCTCTAGTCTGGCACTCTCGGGATCTGACCAGTTCCGGATAAGAGAATTTGCCAAACCATGGTAGTTTAATGTTGTCTAGCAGCATTACTAATACTTCCACTGCTTACTGGACACACAGAAGATATTTAGGGGAAAATTAGAGCTAAATAACAGCACAGAACACTGAAAGCCAGGACTGGCGCTGTAAACAAGCTTTATGGGATTGTGGGAAACTTGGCCACACTCATGATAAGTGGTCATCTGGCTAACTAAATCCATGCTGGAGCATGGATGTTGCTGGACTTGAGAACGCCAGACTAGAGATGTTCAACCTGTACTTCCTTATTTATAATTAGAGTCTTTGTAGCTGTTAGGAAGAACCTTTGCTTAAAGTCAGTTACCTATTTACTGAGCACGTGTTTCATACTTGCAGAGCTGGAATATAACCCTAATAATGTGTTAGCTTACACCAAAATTCAGACACTATTGGGAGGGCCAATTCCCGGCTGTGAAGGTCCTCATAAAAAGTCCCACAAGGAGGGGACTTCTGACATAATTAGTTAATGTATGTGCTCAAGTATAATGAAAATGACCCTTGACACCAAATCATACTCATTCTGTACATCTGACTACAGGTAATGAGAATGGACTGTTTAAGGAGAGCTAGAACTGGGGTGCAACAGGAACAGGAGAAAGTAGTTGCATCTCTAAAGGTGAGTCTACACTACAAGGGTCAAGCTAAGCTACGCAATTACGTTAGCAGCATAACTAAAATCAATTTAGCTTAGATTTACCTATCATGGGGTCCATGCTGCAGGGCATCAACAGAAAAAATTTCTCCTGTTGACTCCCCTTATTCACCTCATTCTGTTGGAATACTGGAGTCACCAGGAGAGAGATCAGTGGTCAATTTAGAGGGTCTTTACTAGACTTGCTAAATCAACTGTTGATAGAACAATACTGCAGTGTCAATCTGCCCCATAGAGGAGACAAGCCACAAGGAGTTCTTTTTTCATCTCCACGTGTCCAGATTTCACTGAATATAAGAATATGAAAGAAGTTGTCTTCAACTTTAAAAAGTTTGGGACACATAGGGCCTAATTCCCCCTCTTACACTGGTATAACTCTGGAGTAATCTTAACAAGTCAGTGGGATATTGGTATAAAATCAGTACAAGTGGAACAAAACTCACGTATTAATAGAAGTTTCTGAGATGATTTGCATATAACCTGCAATCTGTACAGAGCTAAGCCTAGGCGGTACTGAAGAAACTCCACTGATCATAGAAGAAGGCTGTTTTCCTTGTTGAATATTATTATTATTTGTTTAAAAAGATCAGACTATTTAAAAAAGATTTTTGCATGGTCAAATGTAAGGCTAAAAAGTCTAAATAAACTCAAGATAACCAAGTGCCAAAACAGTTAAGCAAAATCTTTAACAGCAAAAAAAGCAAACAGCTGATGTTTCTTTCCCGAACAGTCTGCTTATGAGGAGCAGTACTAGAAAATCTTTGAATAAAAACCCAGGCATTCAATAAGAGCTTGATTATACTTTACCTACTAGGTTTAAGGGAATTTGAAGACATCTATGATTGAATATCACACAGAAAATTATGCAAAACATCAACTGCTTCACAAGATCTGTAGGGACTGGAAAGTATATTTGAGTACTTTCTGCATACCAATGACACTGCAAACAATGAGACTGAATAATTTTACCCAAGGGAAGACTGTAAATGAAAAATAAAAAGGGACCACAAATGTCAGTTGGTAGTTTGCAATAATAATTCCCTAGATAAATGGCATGAGACAAACAACAACAGAAAACAGATAAACGAAGTTTGATGAACCTGAACAAAATCCCAAGCAAAAACAGAAGGATGGTGGTTAGTAGCATGATAAGCCACAAAAAGTTCATGAACAGGTACATGACATCATACCTTGTGCTAATAGAATTTTTGTGTGCTTACAACTGAGCAGTTTCAACTCTACAAGCTGGTGCAAAAAAAGACTAAAGGCCTAATTCACCTTCCATAGCAGATTTATACCATGTAACACCTATGAGTTCAATGGAACTATCCACAATTTTATCTTGTGTATGTGAGGTTGTAACTAAACCTGCTCACTAACACTGGCTTTAAATTTGTGTAAATCTACGGGGCCCCCAATTCATTTGTGCTGGCTATGGTGATGTGGTAGATCCATCATGTGGGCTCCATCCACCAACATCTCTGCCTGTTGTAGAGCCAATTTAGCTCACTCTGTGCCATCCTCCACAACAGACCTTGGTGCAGGAGGGCTGGCCAGATTGCTGTTTCATACTTGCTATTCCTGGTAGTTGCAACAGTTTCTATGAGACATTGGCAACCAAATGAAAGTTAAAACAATGCCATCTGCATCAGGGATTTGCTTATGACACAGGTATAAATTGGCCCCACTACTTCACTGGAGTCACTCCTGAGTGTCACGAATATGCGGTAAGATCTGGGAACTAAGACTTTATGATAAAATCAAATATATGCCACTACTGCAAAAGCTATTTCAGTACCACGTTCTTAACATGCCACCGAAATAAATAGAGGGTTAGAGACTGGATGAAAACTAACTGAATCTAGTCACATTAATTGAGCTTTTTAATTATAACAGTAATTACAGCCATGTTCTAATGAGGTGGATGCTGACCTTGAGCAAGAAGGAATATTAACTAGACTGGTGAAAAGCCTAGGAGTGGATATGACCTATTTAAAGCAAGGCAACCAAGAATCAATGAATCAGCTGGATCGAGGTATTTTTCAGAATAATAAATGTAGTCTCAGTGTTAATGAAGTGGATACATTCAGGGAAACAAGTTGATAACGGCAACAAAGCAAAACTTAACATCTACTGTGAAAACTATGAATGGAGGATGAGTGTTACAGGGCAACTCCCATCTGGGTGACCTGAAGCAGGCAGTATCTGCCTCAGTTTCCCTATATTTATAGTTTCTCAGTAATCTTATAGTAAATCTACTCTCCAGTTCTCACACTAAACAATAAAGATACCAGGGATTTTCCACTGTCCATACCTGAGGGTATGTCTACACTAGAGAGTTTTTTCGGAAAAATAGCCATTTTTCCAAAAAACCTTCAATTACGTCCACACTGCAATCACGTTCTTCCAAAAGAAAATCGAAAGAGCAAGGGCTTTTTCCGACATTGGTAATCCTCATTCTACGAGGAAGAAGCCTGTTCCCGAAAGAGCTCTTTCAAATGTAGTCAGTGCTCACCAACAGCTTCCTACATGCTCTGCACTGGTGGCTCGCAATTACTGTTCTCTTTCATCTCTTTGCTCCAAGCAACATTCATCTGTCCTTCCTGACTCTCCAAGGCACTGCTCACCAGTTCTGTTTCACTCTAGGGCTCAGGTGCACAAACCTCTTCTCTCTTCAGGGACATCTACACAGCCAGCAGCTATGTGCCACTGATCTCATGCCAACAGACTGGAGTTCATGTTACTGCATTAAAATGGCTGTGAAGACAACACTTTTAAGTTGTACTAAAACTAGCTCCTCTCCCAGCCCCAACCTCAATGTCTACACAGCAAGTTTTAGCCTGATAGCATGAGCCTGGGAGCCCAAGTCTCTTGACATGGGTTTAGGGTTCACTGCCATGGTAGATGTGCCCTGAAAAGGCCAATGCCAACCCATGGCAGGGGGCTTGCCTGATCTTAGGCATTTTCTTCACAAAATGTTGAAGAGTAAACCCAGAGTTTTGTGAAAATTAATATTGTTCATCAAAATTGCTGCTAGGGAGAAGGAAGTGTATTGAAGCTGCTGGTCATCCCCAACCCCTGCCCTCAGCCCCTCCACATCCCCCACTGGGGAGGGGTGGCTTCATAGGGGGTGGCTCCTCGGGTGTTTGAGGGGAGGGGAGGCAAGGGGCCAGCAGCTTCCAAGAGCTCGGGCACTCCCTATCATTCTCTGTTTTGTGTGTTTGTCTCTTTCTGCAGGTTGTGAGGGCCATAAACTCTGTCCTGCTGCGCAGGGTCATCTCCCTGGGAGACCTGGACCCGATCGTCACAGGATTTGCTGCCCTGGGGTTCCCCAACTACAGCGGAGCGATTGATGGAACCCACATCCCAATCTGCGCACCACATCGTTGAGCTGCCCAGTACATCAACAGGAAAGTCTATTTCCCAATGGTGCTGCAAGCCCTGGTCGACCACCATGGACAGTTTCCGGACAGTTTCGATGGGTGGTCAGGCAGGGCACACGTATTTAGAAACTCCAGTCTGTACCAGAAGCTGGAGGTGGGCACATTCTTCCCCCGGCATGACTTTGGGGTTGGAGATGTGCAGATGCCACTGTGCATCATGGGGACGCGGCCTACCCCCGATGCTGTGGCTGATGAAGCCTTACACCAGCCACCAGGACTCCAGCAAGGATCAATTCAATGCCCACCTCAGCTGGGCCCTCATGCAGGTGGAATGCACCTTCGGGCACCTTCAGGCAAGGTTGTGGGGGAGCACAACATCCCCGAGTAGTCTCCACATGTGTCCTCCACAACACTGTGGAGAGGAAGGGGGAGGCCTTCTTAATGGGGTCAGAGACAGAGGCCAGCGGGGGAAGGGAGAGCCTTCGAGCAGCCACAGGCAGCTGCCATCTGCCAGGCCCATCAGTTGGGGGTGCGCATTCCGGGAAGCCCTGAGGGAGAGTTCCTCTCAAGGTCCCAGTAACTCCCCAGGGCCTCCACTAGGGCCTTGCTCCACTATCCCTTTCCCACCACAACCCCTCCCTTCCACCCTTCCCTGAACTCTCAATAAACACACCTGTTTTGATTTGAACAAAACAAACTTCATATTTTTTTAATAATAAAATAAACTGGGGAGGAGAGGCAATGAGAACCTGGATGGGGGAGGGAGGAGGTGGGCTAAGGGCTGGGAGTGGCATGTGGAGTGGCTGGATGTGCCCCCTTGGGTCTGGGGACCTTGGTGAACTTGGGGTTGGGTGGGGCCTGGGACAACAGGGGGTGGGCAGGAGGGGAGGCTGGAGTGGGGTCAGGGATGGCAGGGAAAGGGAGGGGGCAGAAGCATAGCAGGGGGTGGGAACAGAGGCGTCACTTGGGGGAATGGGCATAGCGGGGGGGGGGGCAGGAGAGAGGGAGGCAAGAGCAGGGACAGCAGCCAGGTGTGCCATCATTTCCCGCATGATGGCACACATGTTGTCGCCCTGACACACAAGCTGGTCCCACATGCGGTTCCACCACTCAGTGTCCTCCCGGACATTCTGGGCTAGGATTTGCTGCATGTCGCACAGGACGCCCACATGCTGCCACAGGAGGTCCTCCTGGACCCTCCTGCGCTTGCGGCTTCCCCGGGGTCGGGCGGCTGCCTTGGATGGGGTGGATCACCCCTCATTGATGGCTGGTGGAGAATAAAGAGGGAGAGGCGGTCAGTCATCCATGCAGACACTGTCCCTGAGGCTTTGCCCTCCTCTGTGAGCAGCGACCAACAGTCCTGGGGCCAGAGGAGGGGGATGTCCTGGGAGCAAGGCCATGTGTGGCCTGTACAGCAGGCCCTACCCCACAGGGGCCCCGAGGTGCCCAGGAGACCATATTTCCTGCTTCCCACCCCCCTGTTCCATGGACAAGAAGCAAGGGAAGTGTCTGGGCACCGTGGGATCTCATGGGCAAGAGAGGGGCCTGGAGCAGCCTGGCCTTCCATGGGGGCCGCACACACACGTGCACTTGGCTGCACTGTCCGTGGGAGCAGGTGGTCCCTTGTGCGTGCAGGCACGCCTGTGTGTGGCACTCCGCAGTCTGTGTGGTGTCGTGCGTGTGCCCTTGTGCCCAGTCTGCTTCTAGTGGTGGCTGGTGGTGGGAGGGCGTCCCCCCCCAGGGTTCAGACATGTGTTTGGCCTCCCCTGAGCCTGTAAGCAGGATCCCAGGGGTGATCCAGGGACGCCTCCTGAGGCTGTGTGGTGCACACTGGTGCTGCACATGCTTCCACATGCACCATCTGCAGCACGATGTCCAGGCCGAGAAGGCTGAGCAATGATCGCACCCCACCGCTCTGCGCCTGCCTCCCCCGCCTTGTGTGTGTGGAAAACTGAGAGCACTCACCTGATGATCCTTCCCTGCCGTCAGAAGATGCCTGCAACACGTGCAGACCCTGGGGTACCAGCTCAAGGTGCTTGCCATCTCCTCCTCCTCCTCTTGCACCTGCTGTTCCTCATGCTCCTCTTCCTCCTCAGTAGGGAGCTCCGGGAGGGCAACTTGGGGGGATGGGCTCTGGTGGAGGTCATTAAAGATCTGGTGGAGGTCATTAAAGTAGGGGCAGGAGTGGGGTTCTGCCCCGGAGCGAGAGCTGTGCTCCCTGGCTCTGGCGTAGCCCTGGCGTAGCTCTTGGACTTTGATGTCGGCATTTCTGCACCGGGAGCAGAGATCCTGCAGGGTCTCCTCTTCCCCCGACAGCTCGAGGAGGGACAGGATCTCTGTCCCGGACCAGGAGGGCACACGCCGTTTGGTGCCCCTGGATGGGTCCTGGGAGCTCGGGTGTTGCTCCCTGTGAGAGCCAGGGGAGTGTCGGGGGGCTTGAGGTGGGGCCATCACTCACAAGTTGTGTGGCAGTCAGAGCCGCACTGTGAGGTGTAGCTCCCAGGCCTGGCTTCCTGCCACCAGGCTTGTCCCGGGTGACTGCAGCTTTAAGAGCTAGCAGGAGACAGGAACTATAGAGTTCTGATTACTTTGGATGGAGTGGCCAGCAGGGCACCTGTGTTATTTCCTGGAGGCCTCTTCTTTCGGAAAAAACCTCTCTTCCGCGTCCACACACGTCTTTTTCTGAAAAAGCTTTTCCAGAAAAAGGCTTCTTCCTCGTAGAAGGAGGTTTACCACTGTCAGAAAAAAACCTCCATTCTTTCGACTTTCTGTTGAAAGAATGCAATAGCAGTGTGGACGTAAGTGCAGTTTTTCCGGAAAAATACTGCAGTGTAGACATACCCTGACTACCAAATTTCTAGGAGGGGACTTTCCATTGGCTTTCAGATTCCTTGTAAAGGGTATATTAGGAGATTGTCACAACACATTTTTGGTGGCCTCACAGTGCTGCCACCAACTCTTGCTGTTGGCCATACTGATAATTTTTCCCAAAATACTTAATTAATTTCAGGAAAACAAAAAATATACACATTTACATGTCCAAATCACTGTAATTTATTTATCTAGGGTTTTTCCTGCAGACTTAATAATAAAAAAAATGTACTGTTGTCTCTATTCCTTACTTGTCTGTCCAGAATCTACTATATATTTTAGAGAGTTTGTGTGTCTGTGTCCATCCAGCTGTGAGTCTGTTTCTTCAAGAATAACTCCTAAACTGTGAGAGCTAGGGCCACCAAATTAGTTATGCGTCTTCCTCTTATGATAACTTAAAGCAAGCCCAGGGTTTGGCTCTGCTGGGACAATGGGATGTGCATGGAATGTGATTGTTTGCATCAAACAAAAATGGAGGGGTGGTATAAGAGAGACAGGTACACTCATGAATGACCATGGGGGGAGGGGCACAAGCCTGGGGACACAAATGACCACAGGAGGACAGCAAGTTCCCCAGCCTCAGGGAAAAGCCAGTAGGTAGCAGTGTGGCCCCTCCAGGCCACACCCTGGACCAGCCAGGGAGAAGTCCGGTGGGAAGTGGGGCAGTACAGCCCTGCGCTGGCCCCAGGCCCAAACAACACCTAGTAATTCTTCTAGTAGACACATAAATATGTTTTGGATGTTATTATCTTTTGTCATTGTTTCTTTTGGTCGCTCTTTTTTAGACTTGCAAGCCAATCAGTCTGTTTCTCTGAAAAGTGGTATTTGTGTTTATTAATATAATTTTTCACAGCAGCAGATTTACTAGCTAGCCGGGAGGCTGTGAAAAGTTATATTAACCAATATACAAATAATCACTGTTCACAACAGACTAACTCAGCCCTGGCAAGCCAGGGGACAAATTAACTTCTGGATAGAGAGATAAGTAGGGAGGCAGCAAGCCCAGAGACGATGAGGGGGGTGGAGCTACTGCCATCCAGCTGGTCACCACCCCAGAGCTGAAGCCTGAGCCCTGTACCCTCAGGAAGATGAGGAACTCATTCCTGCTGCCTAGCTTTAGAAAAGGACAAGGCCTAACCCCTGCTAGCAGCAATAAGAAAAGCCTCTGATGGCTGAATTTCAGAAATGCTGTGTAGGCGGTCAAGTCCATATGGTGTCCTCTCTGATGCTAATCATGGCTGCTGCCAGTGATAGAAACTCTAAGTCAAGGTGGGGCCTGGTGGGGTCACCAAAATTTAGACATACTCAGATTCAGATCTGAAAAGGAGAATTCCCCCTTCCCCCCAACACATTTATCTTGTCATACAATATAGGCAAGTATTGTACTTATTTTATCTGCAACTTGCCCCAGGCTAAAGAACGAATCGATAGCAGAGCTGAGAATATAACATAGAAGTTTTGGCTCTTCTCTTGTGCTCCAACAAGCAGATCAATAGCTGCCCCCCGTTTTCCTTATGAACAGCCCTAATCATCTGAGATAAGAAACGCATACTCAGCGTCACTGTCAGGTATCACTTGTTGGGCTCAAAGGGCAATGCCATCAGCTAAACTGGCAGAGGATGACCTATAATAGTTAATCAATTATACAAGATAAAGAGGAAGAAAAATGATTAAGCCACATGAGCCCCATACAGGCAATGAGTGACAGCACAGTAGCCTCTGGCAGGACCCTCTGAAGTCCAGAGTGGCCCGGGACACTTCCAGCTTTTGGGGCCCCTAGCTATAATATAAATAAAAATGACAACATATGAAAACAAAACGATTTTCCAGCCTCTCTCACGTTTCTTATTTGCTTAAATTTGCAGCTCTTAAATTTGCAGCTCTAAACCAAGAGAGTGCATCACATTTTGGTCTGATAGAGATGCACATAAAACAGGTTGTGAAACTTATCAAATGCCAAAAAATTAACAAGTGTCTAAATCTGAGGCCCCCCTTAAGCTTGAGGCCGAGGCCAAATAGCATTCCCCTCACCACGATTGGTCTTGGGCTAATTCTGTAAAGAATTTTGCCTATGTGGAGGGAAACTGACTTCAACAGGACTGTGAATGGGTATAAGGAACTAATTATCTGGTCCCTGGACAGGACTGGGCCCAGAATAGCTACCAAATATCATAGGATAAGAATGGAAAGTGAGAAAAATCTTTAGTCTATCCATAATGAGAAAATGAATGAGAAGGATAAAGTGTGATATATTGCCAAGATGAAGATTAAGTAACACCCAAATCTAATATATGGCCCATTTTACAAGATAGACAATTAACATAATGCGATAAACTAAGGAGATTCAACAAATCATTAATCCTTTGTAAAAGTGGACATTCTGAAACATCAGCATAAATTTCAAAATCACCCATAATAAAAAGCCTGAGAAAGTGAAGAAATAAACCAGGAGCAATCTCAGACTGTTACTTAACAAATCAAATTGAATCTTTGGTTGGTGATAGAAACCCAAAATTGTACTGAGGAAACAATATAAATAAAACAGAGCGAGAGAGAGAGATTTATACACATGACACAGATCACATTTAGGAATATTCTTAATATTTGAAGAAGGGAGAGCTGGCTCAAGTTTGAAAATTATTTCATTTAGCATTCAGTGTTACCTTGTGTGTATCATCTTTTTTATGACAACAATACAGATACTAGTTAAGGTAGAAACATTCAGGTAGTCTTCTGGATAAAAGGCAACATGGTCGGAAAAAGGCCTCTTTTCAAAGCTGTCCAGAAAAACACTTCCAGCTGAAAAAATGCCTGGTCAAAACAGACTTTTTTTTCATGTGAATATCTCAATTTCAATAAAATGTCCCGTGGAAAAATATTTTTGACGTGACATTTTTTTGAATTTCAGTTTCACAGGAAATTTCAAAAATATCTGCTTTTGTTCCAATTCAGAAAAAACAAATTCTGAAATGTTGAAACTTCCCATGGAAATTCCAAATTTCAACTAGGTCTAGTACTCTCTTCTAGCAACAGAGGGTGGCAGAAAGTCTACCCAGTGAGGGATTGCAGTTCTTCATAGCACATGAAACTTCATATAATTTCAGAGGCCCAACCTAGTCAGTGTAGACCCCAAAATAGGCTGTGATATTAGGGTAATGAGTGCAACTAGGACAGAGGAAATCTTCCCCTGAGAGGATTAAAGTGGTCATCATTCCAGAGGAACCCACGAGGAAGGGGTTCAGTGGAAACAGACCACCTGAGAACTGTGACAGATACATTATTTAATTGCCATGCAATCCTCTAGATTAATTTTATTAGTTATTCCAAATCCAAAAACTTGTACTGCAGAGGTAGGCAAGAATGGACCTTTTGTTTCTGGGATCTCCCAGGGGTTTGTCTATGTACTTTCTCCCCCTTTGTTTAGCTACAAAAAAGCAAAAAATGAAATAAAAGGGATGGTGGTAAATCACCAGTTTATTACAGTAGCACCTGAACAGAGTAAGGTTGAGTCACATTAAAGGGGTGAGGGATGCTGGCCAACATGTTAATGATTCCTGCAGAATCTGCCTAATCGAAAAAGCTCCGGAAAAAAAGATATGCTAATTCTCTACCTATCTAGTTTACATATGCACAGCCAAATGTTGCAAAACAGGTGCAGAAAATACTTAGCAAAGTGTCATCCCCACACTAAAACCCATATTGCTGCTTCCATCTCATAAACCATAGTGTCTCTCAGCCAAGGGTGGTTAGTTACCTCATTTAAATTATGGCTAATAATATGCTTTGCACATAGCTACTGCTTTTCATATGTTCATCACAAAACATTTTGCATAGGTGGCAAGAGCAAAAATTCAGTTGCAACTCACAGGACTGACCCTGCAAAGGCTTATGCAGGTGCATAACTTTACTCATGTAAATAATGCCATTTACTTGAATGGGATGTACTTTAGGATTGAGGTCTTAGTATGGAGATGCCTATACCCTACCATAGTGAATTCATGAGGATCTTTCTCCATTAATATCTCTCTCCATTAATGAGCTCATCTGAAGACGCTGGTTTTGCCCATGAAAGCTCATGATTCTATATATATTTTTGATAGTCACTAAGATGTCACAGGGCTACTCATTGTTTTTAAAGTATATGTAAGTTATTCAAGTATATCTAAGTTACTGCTTCTGTAAAATGTTGTAACTGTGGGGTTCAAATACTTTGTTGACTATACCTTCAGACATGTTCAAGTACACCAATCAGTGGTAGAGATGATAACATTTTATAGATTCGAAACAAAATATTTTCATCTGTTCATGGAATCGACTACAGAAAAGTACACTAGAAATGTAGCTAACCATTAATTCCTGTTGTGTCAATGTTTCTCCAGTTTTTCATTTGATCTAACTGAACCTAGAAGAGAAATATTATTAGGAGTGGTCACAAAAGACTATAGACCCATTCATACGTAGTTTCCAAACCCAAGTGCATTTGAAAACATTCTTTTTTTTTTGTAATAACTGTTGGTCTTTGGTAACAAAGCTTTGCTCCAGTGATAAAAGGCTTGCTAACAGTACTTTAATTGAAACTTTTTATCGGAATGTTGTCTCATCCTCTGTTAAATGTTACTTTCTTGCTTCAATTCAAATTTTCTTAATCTTCATTTTCACGTTGAATATTGGTACACTGTCTGCCTCATTATGCTAAAGAAAGATGAAGTGAGCTATTAACATGCCGAACAGCCTACGAGATGTTATGATATAGAATGTCATTCATTTTTATGAGTTGGCTGTCAGTGTGTGCTGCAATAAAGTTATAATTCCTCACTGACAGTATGTGATGTCTGGAGTTGCTGCACAATCCTTATTAAAAACTCAATAATTGTAAATCAAAGGAAAGCAAATACGACTTTTTATGAAATGGTTGCTTCTGAAAGTCAAGGAGTACAAAGAGGTGGAATACAAAAATCAGAGTATTATTCTTGTGCTGTTCTAGGTCGCTACCGTACAGCTATTCCTATGGTCTGCATGAGACCTGCTCATCTTACTGTGTTTTGTAATATTCTGAAGAACGGTGCACACAGTTTGCTGGTGATAGGGCAGTGTAGTAACAAAACCACCAATGACACTATCTTCAAATTGCTCAGATAGATTCCAGTTATCAGAAAACTTTTTGTTAGGATTATTTTTTGCAGCCAAACAGCTGCAAAGCCAGGTGCCTTTGTAACCTGGTATCAATCTCAGACAGAGAGGAAAGTTAGGCTAGATTATTTAAAATAGAATCTCCCTATCCGAGTGAGTCATGATTTCAAAGTCTGACTGATCATAACCCATCCTATGGGTATATCTAAACTACATGCCTCTGCCAACAGAGGCATGTAAAATAGGCTACCCAACATAGTCAATGAAGCGGGGATTTAAATATCCCCGGCTTCATTAAAATAAAAATGGCCACCACGCTGTGCTGGTTCAACTGATTGTGTGAAGCCTTTGTTGACCGCTCCCTTATGCCTCGTGAAATGAGGTTTACAGGAGTGGTCGACAAAGGTTTCCCTTGTCGACCGATCCGTGTCTTGACTTGCGTGCTGTGCCAACGATCAGCTGAGCCAGCACAGCGCGGCGGCCATTTTTATTTTACTGAAGCCGAGGATATTTAAATCCCCGCTTCATTGACTATGTCGGGTAGCCTATTTTACATGCCTCTGTCGGCAGAGACATGTAGTCTAGATGTACCCTATGTGTGGGGAAAGAAAGGGACATGTTTTAGCACCTGCTTTAAAACTCTTTTGAAGCAGCTCAGAGGTTTGGTTCTTAGTGGACAGAGTGCAGGGGAGCAAGTCACTAGTTAGAAGTAAATACAACTCATATGGGTAATAATAATAATAATATTTTATGCTGGCAAAAAGGGACTTATCACCTGGATATCACCATTGTACATGATATAAATAAACATCAATGTATTGATCTATCAACTTTAAAATAGAGAGAAATAATCAGACACCTACTATTTTATATCACATTCAGTAAAGTTACGAAAGGGCAAATCCTCCATTCCCTGCCTCACACAAACCTCCTAGTTTGGAGAAATTCAATGTCAGAGCAGGATTAGTACACACTAATGTTCTCCCTAAGGGTGAGAATTATTATCGTTCCTCTCCCAAACTTTCTGGCTTCAGCAGTGTCTGTCCTTAATCATAGGGCAACCATCTAGAAAGCTCAGAAACCATCTAGAAAACTTGGAGCACTACTTCCATGGCATGCAAAGGGCTGCAGGATGGGTTAGCAGAGAGATGGAGACATGCCACGGATTCATCAGTTGCCTGAGTCCACTGGTCTCAAGCCCCATTTATATGAGAGACCATAGACTGTAGTCAATACACAATCTATGTGTTATGTTACTCTGTGTTCTGTCCTAAAATTGAGGTGATAAATTCCACCCCCCCTCATTCCAAAATACCTTTTTACTCCAGCTTTGCAGAGATGTTAGGAATTTCACACTAAAAGAATGGACTACTGCGATTCAGAGCGGTCAGGATTATTACCACCTGCATCTAACTTCTGAATTCATTAATGTTACTACAGGTGAATTTTAGCAATAGTTCATATGCAGTACCACAGTATTATTTATATCCCTCAGACTCAAATTTCTCGACATATAGGCTACCCATGTGTATATTTGCATCAAGGGACAAAACGAATTGGCATTTCTATATTTACAGTCACAAAACACACACAATTGCTTTGCATAAATGCAATATTCAACTTACGTACATGCATTGGTGTACTGTTGTGTATAATTCAAGCACGCGTATTTGAAAAGCTAGCCCTCAACACCAGCAAAATACAGAAATACCAGAAACAGTAAATGTAAGACCTCCAGAGACCTCCATACCTGATTTAGACATTACAAGTCAGTTATCATTATTGGAAAAGATCTATAGCCAGTGGCCTAACTTGAAGGATGCTACAGTCTATCAGATATCAACATTTTCCCAACGGGAAAAATGTTATGGTTGAACAACTGTCTGAAGGAAATATTTTCTGGATATATTTTCTTAAAATAATGTCTCCTTATAGACTTAAACCATCAGATAGTGTGGCAAAGTGTAAGCTATAAATGCCTAGCTAAACCAAGAAAAAGACAGGCGAAACATTATGAGATGAGATTTTCAAAAGAATCCAGGTAGTTAGGTGCCCACTTCCCATGTCAGTGGGAGCTGGATCACATAGTGTTTCAGCTCCTTTGAAAAATCTCAGCTGAACATGCGAATTCCATTGAAGTATAAAACAAAACTACAGCATATGGAACTCTTTGGATGTAACACAGAACTCCATGTAATTTCCACTCAAGGGATAATTGCAGTTTTGGTGGGGAAAAGTCAGTCTTGTGGCCAATGAATCACACATTTTACTACCTGAAGAAGGCAGGAAGTTAAACACATATGCAGTTATGTTTTGATTAATACATTTGATAGGATTCAGTTTGGAGCTAACTACCCTAAAGGCCCACTCCAATTACCAATAAATCAATGGAAAACCTTTCATTGAATTGAGTGGAAGAAAAACTTAGGCCCTAATATATGATGGTTTTTAGTGGTATAATTTTACTGACATTCATTTTGGATGACCAAGCAGGTAAAGTCATGAGTAGGTTCCACAGGTCATCTCAAATGATTGTCATTAAAATCTTTAGACTACCAAACAGCATAGTGATTTTTCTGGCTATGCCACAATTTAGAGACGATATGGGGAACATTTTTAGGAGTTCACTTTATTTATTTATTTATTTATTTTTTCTGCTACTCTTTTTCATATTGTTTCTTTAAAGAAAGGTCTACTTTAGTTATATGAACAGGCCAACATAGGATTACTAACACATTTTTTAAAACTGTGAAAAAGATCTAAAATAGATTTTCTATATAACAGAATATCATGATTTAATGATCTAATATTTTGGGTTTTGCTAGTGTTAAGATATTAGATTTTAAAACCGTCACAATCCTGTGACTGAAAAAATGTGTTTATTGGATTTGAGACCAGTATGATTTGGTAGAAAAATTCCCTATTTCTGGAAAGAAAACAAAGTTTTCACAGGTTCTTTTTCATAACTATTTCACAGGTTCAGAAGTTTGAAATATTACCAGTAGTTCCAGTTGAGAGGGTGAAGGATACAGAATAAATATGATTTACTCCAGGAGACAATATAATTTATTTCGTATCATGACTGTAGAAAAAATAAAAGGAAAATTACACTATGGATATCCTAACTTGATAAAGAGATTTCTCTTGCTGCTATTCAAGTTAATGAAAAAACGGACTGATGTTAATGTGTGCAGGACCACCCTTTGGAGACTATGCTACTTGTCAGTCATTTTATATTCATGTTAATAAAATCCTATGACAGAGGTGTCCAGATGTGCACTATGTCATAACCAAGTAATCTCAGATTCACATTACTGCAGTCCTCATGTTTCCTCATCTCTTACCTTCCCATCTCATTGCCACCCTTTACTTGGGTGTCTCAGCTATAATTTTATATCTATGGGACAAAAAGCCTTGTCATGTCTCTGAGAAGTACCTGGCACACACACACCTGGGATCTATAAAATAATTCTAAACACCAACAAAAACATTCCGCTTTGCAAGCTCTCTCTCTCTCTCTCTCTCTCTCACACACACATACACACACACACCTTCCTAACCATTAAGTCGACGTCAAATTTTTCATATTACAAGGCTTATACGGTTTAATTTTGAATGAAGTTCTGTTATGAATGAAATAAACCCTGATGAATCTAAATGTATTAGGATCTGTAAGGATATATGCCTTTTGTGGCTCCTCAGTTCAATAACAACGAGTTTTTAGTAGGATACATTAGCTTAATTAAGTTTGGTATCTTATCAGAGAACACCAAATTCTTGTGTTATCCTCAGCATTTAAATGATCAAAGATAATTTGTGTGAACAGCCAAATCTTCTAAAATGGAAATACTTAATGTTCTTCTATTTAGCAACAAGTTATGAAGATTCCTTTTAAAAGGGTGATTCTACTAATTAGCTTCTTCTGCTCAAATGAGTACACTGGGAGGAAGTCTAAAATATGGTTTATTAAATCAAAAGGTACAACTCCAGCACACACATGGACATTAGAGACCAAATAGCCTCCAAAGAATAATCCTCATGGCATCACAGACTGCTTTGGATTGCCTACATTGGTAAACCATCTAATCCAAGTTAGGTCAGGCTAGGGATGTTCCATACATTACAGTATTTGTAATGGTAATCTGAAGAAGTGGTCTGTGCCCATGAAAGCTCATGATACCATCTACGGTACATGTTTTATTAGTCTTTAAAGTGCTGCGAAGTGGACAGGGGGCTGCAGACAGGGAAGTTTAAGAGGGTGTTTGACAGAGAGAGGCCTATGATGGTTAGGAAGACCTGCAACACCTGTGCCAGCACTGCTTCTGTCGCCTCCACCTGCGCCTGTAGCCAGACAGATCACCTGAGCATGGATGCTTCTACCCAGATCCTGGTGTGGTTTTGCAGGGACTGCAGCTTGCTGATATCCAGACTGGGGGGACCATTCAATGTGAAAGGTGCCTGCTGGTGGAATCTCTCAGGCAGCAGGTGGGAGAGCTACAGGAGGAGGTGGCTAGGTTGAGGAGCATCCGAATCCACGAGCAATTCCTGGACAGTGTTCATAGAGACATCTGAGGTAGCTGTCCAAGCACACAGGACTGCTGACACACCACTGGTGGAGGAGGAGATGGCTCAGGATGGACACTGGTAGCTGGTTACTTCTGGCAGTAGGCAGTGCTCCACCCCTGCTCCGAACCCTTGTGCCATGGTACTAGGAAACAGTTATGCTCTTCTTGATACAGGATCTAAGGAATCACCCCCTACAACAGAGGAGGAGTAGCCTCATACCCCCAAGGCTGGGAGGTCTGCTGCCACCGCTGCAAATAGGAAATGGAGGGTAGTGGTGGATGGAGACTCTCTTCTGAGGGGGACGGAGGCGCCCATCTGTCACCCTGACATGTCATCTCAGGAGGTATGCTGCCTGCCAGGGGCCCATTTCCGAGACGTTATGGAGCATTGTCGAGGATTATCTGGCCCTCTGACTACTACCCCATGTTACTCATCCATGTGGGCACTAATGATACTGCAAGGTGTGACACTGAGTGGATCAAGAGTGCCTACAGGGCTCTGGGAGTACGGGTGAAGGAGTTTGGAGTGCAGGTAGTATTCTCTTTGATCCTTCCTGTCAAAGGTAGGGGCCCAGGCAGAGACAGGTGTATCCTGGAGGTGAATGCCTGGCTGCGAAGATGGTGTCACCAGGAGGGCTTTGGCTTCCTCAACCACAGGATGCTATTCCAGGAAGGACCACTAAGCAGGGATGGCATTCACCTTTCGAGGAACGGGAAGACCGTATTTGGATACAGACTGGCTAACCTAGTGAGGAGGGCTTTAAACTAGGTTCGATGGGGAAAGGTGAGCAAAGCCCACAGATAAGTGGAGAACATGGAGACTTGGGAGATGGGTCGGAAATGGGAGGGAGGGTGGACTATAATAGCAGAGAGAAAGGAGGGACAAGGCAGAACTGGGAGGCAAGATAAAAACAGTATCTTAGATGTCTATATACAAATGCAAGAAGTATGGGTAATAAGCAAGAAGAACTGGAAGTGCTAATAAATAAATACAACTATGACATCGTTGGCATCACAGAGACTTGGTGGGATAATACACATGATTGGAATATTGGTATAGAAGGGTACAGCTTACTCAGGAAGGACAGGCAGGGAAAAAAGGGAGGAGGTGTTTCCTTAAATATTAAAAATGTACACACTTAGACTAAGTGGAGATGGACATAGGAGACGGACGTGTTGAGAGTCTCTGGGTTAGGCTAAAAGGGGTAAAAAACAAGGGTGATGTCATGCTGGGGTCTACTACAGGCCACCTACCCAGGTGGAAGAGGTGGATGAGACTTTTTTTTAAACAACTAACAAAATCATCCAAAGCACAGGATTTGGTGGTGATGAGGGACTTCAACTATCCAGATATATGTTGGGAAACTAACACAGCGTGGCACAGACTATCCAATAAGTTCTTGGACTGCATTGAAGACAACTTTTTATTTCAGAAGGCTGAAAAAGCTACTGGGGGGAAGCTGTTCTAGATTTGATTTTTAAAAGTAGGGAGGAACTGGTTGAGAATTTGAAAGTGGAAGACAGCTTGGGTGAAAGTGATCATGAAATCATAGAGTTTGTGATTCTAAGGTATGATAGAAGGGAGAACAGCAAATTAGAGACAACAGATTTCAGGAAGGCAGATTTTGGTAAGCTCAGAGAGCTGGTAAGTAAGGTCCCATGGGAGGCAAGACTGAGGGGGAAAACAACTGAAGAGAGTTGGCAGTTTTTCAAAGGGACATTATTAAGGGCCCAAAAGCAAGCTATTCTGCTGCATAGGAGAGAGAGAAAATATGGCAAAAGACTGCCTTGGCTTAACCAGGAGATCTTGCATGATCTAAAAATAAAAAAGGAATCATAAAAAATGGAAACTAGGACAAATTACAAAGGATGAATATAAGCAAACAATACAGGAATGCAGGGGCAAGATTAGAAAGGCAAAGGCATAAAACGAGTTCAAACTAGCTACAGGCATAAAGGGAAACAAGAGGACATTCTATAAATATATTAGAAGCAAGAGGAAGACCAAGAACAGGGTAGGCCCATTGCTCAGTGAGGAGGGAGAAACAGTAACAGGAAACTTGGAAATGGCAGAGATGCTTAATGACTTCTTTGTTTCGGTCTTCATCGAGAAGTCTGATGAAGGAATACCTAACATAGTGAATGCTAGTGGGAAGGGGGTAGGTTTAGAAAATAAAATAAAAAAAGAACAAGTTAAAACTTACTTAGAAAAGTTAGATGTCTGCACGTCACCAGGGCCTGATGAAATGCATCCTAGAATACTCAAGGAGCTGATAGAGGAGCTTTTAGCTATCACCTTTGCAAAATCAAGGAAGACAGGAGAGATTCCAGAAGACTGGAAAAGGGCAAATATAGTGCCCATCTATAAAAAGGGAAATAAGAACAACCCAGGAAACTACAGACCAGTCAGTTTAACTTCTGTGCCAGGAAAGATAATGGAGCAAGTAATTAAGGAAATCATCTGCAAACATCTGGAAGATAATAAGGTGATAGGGAACAGCCAGCATGGATTTGTAAAGAACAAATCATGTCAAACCAGTATGATAGCTTTCTTTGATAGGCTAACGAGTCTTGTGGATAAGAGAAAAGCGGTGGACGTGGTATACCTAGACTTTAGTAAGGCATTTGATACTGTTTTGCATAATATTTTTATCAATAAACTAGGCAAATACAACTTAGATGGGGCTAGTATAAGGTGGGTGCATAACTGGCTGGATAACCGTTCCCAGAGAGTAGTTATTAATGGTTCACAATCCTGCTGGAAAGGTATAACAAGTGGGGTGCCGTAGGAGTCTGTTTTGGGACCGGTTCTGTTCAATATCTTCATCAACTATTTAAATATCGGCATAGAGAGTACGCTTATTAAGTTTGCAGATGATACCAAGCTGGGAGGGGCTGCAATTGCTTTGGAGGACAGAGTCATAATTCAAAATGATCTGGACAAATTAGAGAAATGGTCTGAGGTAAACAGGATGAAGGTTAATAAGGACAAATGCAAAGTGCTTGACTTAGGAAGGAACAATCAGTTTCACGCATACAGAATGGGAAGTGACTGTCTAGGAAGGAGTACGGCAGAAAGGAATCTAAGGGTTATAGTGGACCACAAGCTAAATATGAGTCAACAGTGTGATGCTGTTGCAAAAAAAGCGAACATGTTTCTAGGATGTATTAACAGGTGTGTTGTGAGCAAGACACGAGAAGTCATTCTTCCGCTCTACTCTGTGCTGATTAGGCCTCAGTTGGAGTATTGTGTCCAGTGCTGGGCACCGCATTTCAAGAAAGATTTGGAGGAATTGGAGAAGGTCCAGAGAAGAGCAACAAGAATGATTAAAGGTCTAGACAACATGACCTATGGAGGAAGACTGAAAGAATTGGGCTTGTTTAGTTTGGAAAAGAGAAGATTGAGAGAGGACATGATAGCGATTTTCAGGTATGTAAAAGGGTGTCAAAAGGAGGAGGGAGAAAAATTGTTCTTCCTGGCCTCTGAGGATGGAACAAGAAGCAATGAGCTTAAACTGCAGCAAGGAAGGTTTAGGTTGGACATTAGGAAAAAGTTCCTAACTGTCAGGGTGGTTAAACACGGTAATAAACTGCCTAGGGCGGTTGTGGAATCTCCATCTCTGGAGATATTTAAGAGCAGGTTAGTTAGACATCTATCTGGGATGGTCGAGACGGTACTGAGTCCTCTCGAGGTCCCTTCTAGTCCTAATATTCTATGATTCTATGATTTGTTCTTTTTTTAAGTTTATCCTGTACAGACTAACTCGGCTACCCCCTGAAGCTTCAGTATTTGTAGTGTCATTAGATGCAGATGGATTGAATAAGCACCCTCAATCAGTTTGTCTGTGGCATGCTAGTAAACCATTGTGACTGTGCACATTGAGGATTTTTTGAATGAAGAGTTTAAAAAAAAGTGAAAAGTCAAAATAATAATGCTGGCAGGTTTCTGTGGGCAAGGCTTCTGTTTCTGGACACGTGGTCAGCAAAATCTCTTTGTATTATCGCATGCAAAGATTACATACATACAAGGAATTTCTGACATTAAAGGTTCTTTAATTTTAGGCAAGTGTGTTTTGAAGGAATTCATTTGGAAAAAAAGAAAAGAATAAAGGGTAATAAACAATATAGAGTGAATGATAGGAGAGCCTGATTCTTTTATGACTAATGAAGTAAATGGCGTGAAACCAGGAGAGTGTATGTAATAAAATCTATCAAACACAATAATGTTTACTATAGAAAGGAGAAAAAAGAAGCTCAGTCACAGAATATACATTACAGGAAATGCACCCAATTGCATTACAAAAAAGCCCATATTTCCATTACAAATAGCCTGGTATACCTGGAAAGAAGACAATAAAAGTTGTAATTAATTGAATTTAATGTTGGAGATAAACTGTACAAGACCACTGTGATTGACAGCACAGATTTCCAAATGGCTCTGGGAAGGGATTAGGTTTCAATGTGAACAATTCTGTTAGAGATCAAATACAGAATGAAGTAATCAAAATGGCACGTGGCTTTTGCTGCACCTGTGAGAACTAACATATTCCACCACTAGGACCCACAATTTTAACCTGCACTATTTAAGCAATCACCCAGAAGCAAAAAAATGCATATGCACTGTCAAAGAACAGATCTGTTCTTCAAGAAAGTTTGTTACACTTGCTTGTGGTTAAGCTTCTATATTACCAGTTGGGTCACCAGTTTTGGCTGGATGTATTCCTGGAAGTTTCATCACGTGACATAATCTTTAATTAAAGATTGATCTTTAATTCCTGGAGACACCAGGACAATCCTGAAGGGTTGGCAACCCAAACTACCATACAGTTCATACCAGTTTCTCAACTCCCAGTATCTGGTTTACACAGAAAGCCCCATTGGTTCTCATTATACCCAGTGCAGAAACAGTAAGGATTACTTGGAATGACAAATCGAGACTTGATTGAAAAATGGCTTTTGGTTCTTCCCCGCCCAATGAAAATTTCAGTTTCTAATAGAAAAACTGAAAACTCCCAAATTGATTTTCAGCCAAAACCTGTCCCCCCCGCCCAGTTTTAGAGTTTTAGTTTTCTGAAAAAAGACCCGTATCAGAGGGGTAGCTGTGTTAGTCTGAATCTGCAAAAGCGGCGAGGAGTCCTGTGGCACCTTATAGACTAACCGAAGTGTTGGAGCATAAGCTTTCGTGGGCAAAGACCCACTTCGTCAGATGCATGTAGTGGAAATTTCCAGAGGCAGGTATAAATATGCAGGCCAGAATCAGGCTGGAGATGACGAGGTGGATCCAATCAGGAGGATGAGGCCCACTTCTAGTAGCTGATCTGGAGGTGTGAATTCCAAGAGAGGAGAAGCTGCTTTTGTAGTTAGCGAGCCATTCACAGTCTTTGTTTAATCCTGAGTTGATTGTGTCAAACTTGAAGATGAACTGTAGCTCAGCAGTTTCTCTTTGAAGTCTGGTCCTCAAGTTTTTTTGCTGCAGGATGGCTACCTTTAGATCTGCAATTGTTTGTCCAGGGAGATTGAAGTGTTCCCCTACAGGTTTTTGTATGTTGCCATTCCTAATATCTGATTTGTGTCCATTGATTCTTTTACGTAGGGACTGTCCAGTTTGGCCGATGTATATAGCAGTGGGACATTGTTGGCACATGATGGCATATATTACGTTAGTAGATGTGCAGGAGAATGAACCAGTGACAGTATGGCTGATCTGGTTAGGTCCTGTGATGGTGTTGCTGGTGTATATATGTGGCAGAGTTGGCACCAAGTTTGTTGCATGGATTGGTTCCTGAGTTAGAGTTATTATGGTGCGGTGTGTAGTTGCTGGTGAGAATATGCTTCAGGTTGGCGGGTTGTCTGTGGGCAAGGACTGGCCTGCCTCCCAAGGCCTGTGAAAGCGAGGGATCATTGTTCAGGCTGGGTTGTAGATCACTAATGATGCGTTGGAGAGGTTTTAGCTGAGGACTGTAGGTGATAGCCAGTGGTGTTCTGTTGCTTTCTTTCTTGGGCTTGTCCCGTAGCAGGAGGCTTCTGGATACACGTCTGGCTCTGTCAATCTGTCTCCTCACTTCCTCGTGTGGGTATCGTAGTTTGCAGAATGATTGTTGAAGATCTTGTAGGTGTAGGTCTCTGTCTGAGGGGTTGGAGCATATACGGTTGTACCTCAGTGCTTGGCTGTAAACAATGGATCGTGTGGTGTGTCCGGGATGGAAGCTGGAGGCATGCAGGTAAGCATAGCGGTCGGTAGGCTTTCGGTATAGGGTGGTGTTTATGTGACCATCACTTATTTGCACCGTGGTGTCCAGGAAACGGACCTCCCGTGTAGACTGGTCCATGCTGAGGTTGATGGTGGGGTGGAAGCTGTTGAAATCGTGGTGAAATTCTTCCAGAGTCTCCTTCCCATGGGTCCAGATGATGAAGATGTCATCAATGTAGCGTAGGTAGAGAAGGGGCGTAAGTGGACGAGAGCTGAGGAAGCTCTCTACATAGAGTAATAGTATTCTCTACATAGAATGCTTCCGCCGACGTGCACAGGCAGAAATTGTGGAAAAACATCATCGCTTGCCTGGTAACCTCAGTCATGCAGAACACAATGCCATCCACAGCCTCCGGAACAACTCTGACATAATCAAAGAGGCTGACAAAGGAGGTGCTGTTGTCATCATGAACAGGCCTGACTACCTAAAGGAGGCTGCCAGACAACTCTCCAATGCCAAATTCTACAGGCCTCTTTCCTCAGATCTCACTAAGGAATACACTAAGAAACTGCACCATCTGCTCAGGACACTCCCTACACAAGCACAGGAACAAATCGACACACCCTTAGAGCCCCGACCAGGGTTGTTCTATCTATTACCCAAGATCCACAAACCTGGAAATCCCGGACACCCCATCATCTCGGGGCATTGGCACTCTCACTGAAGGACTGTCTGGCTACGTGGACTCTCTACTCAGACCCTACGCCACCAGCACTCCCAGTTACCTCCGTGACACTACTGATTTCCTGTGAAAACTACAATGCATTGGTGATCTTCCAGAAAACACCATCCTAGCCACCATGGATGTGGAGGCTCTCTACACAAACATCCCACATGCAGATGGAATACAAGCTGTCAGGAACAGTATCCCTGATGATGCCACAGCACAACTGGTGGCTGAACTCTGCGAATTTATCCTCACACACAACTATTTCAGATTTGGTGACAATATATACCTCCAGACCAGTGGCACTGCTATGGGCACCCGCATGGCCCCACAATACGCCAACATTTTTATGGCTGACCTGAAACAACGCTTCCTCAGCTCTTGTCCACTTACGCCCCTTCTCTACCTACGCTACATCGATGACATCTTCATCATCTGGACCCCTGGGAAGGAGACTCTGGAAGAATTTCACCACGATTTCAACAGCTTCCACCCCACCATCAACCTCAGCATGGACCAGTCTACACGGGAGGTCCGTTTCCTGGACACCACGGTGCAAATAAGTGACAAACTTCGGTGCCAACTCTGCCCACATATATACACCAGCAACACCATCACAGGACCTAACAAGATCAGCCATACTGTCACTGGTTCATTCTCCTGCACATCTACTAACGTAATATATGCCATCATGTGCCAACAATGCCCCACTGCTATATACATCGGCCAAACTGGACAGTCCCTACGTAAAAGAATCAATGGACACAAATCAGATATTAGGAATGGCAACATACAAAAACCTGTAGGGGAACACTTCAATCTCCCTGGACAAACAATTGCAGATCTAAAGGTAGCCATCCTGCAGCAAAAAAACTTGAGGACCAGACTTCAAAGAGAAACTGCTGAGCTACAGTTCATCTTCAAGTTTGACACAATCAACTCAGGATTAAACAAAGACTGTGAATGGCTCGCTAACTACAAAAGCAGCTTCTCCTCTCTTAGAATTCACACCTCCAGATCAGCTACTAGAAGTGGGCCTCATCCTCCCTGATTGGATCCACCTCGTCATCTCCAGCCTGATTCTGGCCTGCATATTTATACCTGCCTCTGGAAATTTCCACTACATGCATCTGACGAAGTGGGTCTTTGCCCACGAAAGCTTATGCTCCAACACTTCGGTTAGTCTATAAGGTGCCACAGGACTCCTGGCCGCTTTTGAAAAAAGACCAACACTTTTATTTTGACAAAAGCTAATAGTTCGGTGAAAGTAATTTCACTGAAACCCCAATTTTCCACTAGAAAAAAAGTTTTTAAATGGGAAACTTTCCACTAGGTCTAAACTGAATTCTGCTCATACTTCTCTTTCTCCTACCTCAAAAATCCATACCCTCCAGAAAACTATGTTACATGGCTCAAAATCTTATATAATGTATCCTGTCTGGGTGAATTAACGTAGGAGAAGTCAAGTAATGACCAGAAGTCCATTCTTAAACATAATGATAAGCTTGCATGAAGTCTCTGTTCATGTTTTTCCATGCCCTTTTGATCCAACAGGCTTGGTTTCTAGACAATCCTTCTCAGCAACCCATGGAAGAACATACTCAAACAGCTAGATTTTTAGAATTTTGTCCTGGCTGCCAAGTAACTAAATCCTGCTCAATCTGGATACAACAGTGCCAAGCATTATTATTGTTATTGGACACTCCTAGACTACAGCAGTAAATCATTTTCTTTCCAGAGATGATTACTTCTCAGATGTTTAGCATCACAGTAAATGAAGAGTGTACTCTAACACAGTCTAAAGGCTTATGAGGGAGAAAAAAGACACTATCCCTGTAGATGAAATTCCCTTCTGCTCCATTATGGAACATCCAAATATTTCCTACACGTAATGACTGAGGGCTAGATTGTAGTATTATGAGGGTGCCACACAGAAACAAAGCAGGACACACATATGTGACTTTGGGAATCACATTTTGTTCTCTGGTTTCCCCCTTACCTCAAGGGAAGAAATACTGTGCTACTTACTTTCCTAGATTGAGTACTTTCCCTCTTCACTTGCTTAGCTTTTTGATGGAACTACATTGGGTTCCGAGGTATAAAATAAAGGTGCTGCCCATGTCTGCTCTCCCCCCCAAGGTGAGATCCAGATGGCTCAGAAAATCAAAGGGTTTCCTTATGCCTCTATACTAACCCTGGGTGGCCTTGTTACACTCAGAACTGTCTTACTAATAAAGAATTCTCTGGGCCACAATTTGGCAATGGCCACTCAATTTCAAATCCTCAAAGTATTAAAATAATACAGGACACTGGAGGCTGGCTATCAGTTTGACCCATCTGCACAATATAGCCAGGGCCACATTTTCTTGGCCCCTAATATTTTTCATATCTTCATTTCTGTGTGTTTAACATGGGTCCTATATTCAGAAGTGTCAAATGCTCCCAGATCTGATCAAAATAAATAGGATTTGCTGATTCTCAGTGTTCTGTCATTTAAAAAAATCAGATGCAAGATAGTTTAGGTTGGGAACCCCAAAATGAAGACACTCCTAATCATCAATTGCTTTGTTGGCCTTACCGCTTAAAAACAAGCAGAGATCCAGCCAACCATGCATGAACTGATGCCCACATTCTGTTTTAGCAAAGGAAATAATATTAAAGAAAAGACTGTGGGTGAAATTTTCTGTTGGCTTAATACCACTGAAGTCAGTGGAGCTATGTCAGCAAAGAATTTTGCCTTATGACTGCAGTACCAATAAAGTTTCTGTATACTTAAGGTTTATATATAGCAATATTTTAAAACAGAGCCATTAAAAGACCCCACCAATATCCAAGTCCCTATGCCTGGTTTTCCAAATGCATATACTGATTCAGGGATGAACTGCTCTTCTGTTCCGTCTATTGCTTCTATTACTGCCAATATATTCAAACGAATAGTGCTAGGTGTGTACTAAGGGAGTGCACTGTTACCTTCTTATCAGCAAGGCATTCCTTGGGGCAATGTGCTGATCAGCACAGTGAGCTGAAACAGCTGCAGAATGAAGGATTGTTACTGAAAACTTTCCATTTGACGTCCATAACTGTGACAAAGTCATTGCATAGTCTATACCAAGAAGCTCTTACATGAATTTGGTAACTGTAAGTATATTTGGGAAATCTGCCAGAGAGAAGCACTTCTGCATTTTCTGTTGTTGTTTTTTTGTATGAAGTGTCAGAAGAAATAAAGATGCACATTTGCAATGTCTCCCCATTAGAAAAGAAATCAGTCAGCCACAAATTACAGTTTTTTAGTATGTGCATTATTACACTTGAGAGATCTGAGTGGCTTATCAGTACCTCTTAAAGCCTGTCAAATATCTATCTATTCAGGCCATTTTTAAACTGCATACTATTTACCTATTAAACTAATAGCAATTTAAGAGTGGTTACATTCTATCGTAGCATGAAAAGTCAGCATGAAGAGCTGTCAACAATGTTTTTTTCTGTATACTAAACATGTTCTGAAAAAAAATTACCAAGCCAAAGTATTTGTTGTTTATAAAGTCCCAGCACTGGGTGTCAGCCGATGGTCAGGGCAGTGTGTGTGTGTGTGACACCCAAGTCTTTAACTACTAAGGCACAAGGCCCCGTCGCAGCGAGCAGTCTAGGAGAGACTGAAGGGAGCCCCGAATAAAAGTTTAACGTCCGTGACTTTACTGCTAGGACCGGGGTCCCGTTGCAGAGGGCAGCCAACAGGCAGACAGACGCCCCTGTTTATAGGAAGAGCTTATTACATCTCAGATTTTAGCTGCTAGGATACAGGATCCCTCCGCAGCGGGCAGTCTAGGGAAGACTGAGAGATGCCCCAACGGATCTGTCACCTGGGAGTGACACGATCCAAATGCCCAAGCTCTCCTTATACCTGTCCCTTATGACTGGCTGAAGTTCTTTTAAATTGTGCTTGGTTCTGTTACAGCAACTGAAGGAGTCAGGTTAAAGATAAACAGTTACAGGTTTATTGAAGGAAACTTATAAAGCATATGGTTACAATGGCTATTGCTCTACTTCTTAACTGCTAGCAAATATAGATCTTAAAAATGGTTACAAAGAATAAAGGAGATAGAAAATAATGGTACCAAGTGACAGCTTAATCTTTAAAGAGCTCTATCCTATGCATGCACTAAAACAAAAGGACACATACGGGTACAATTTTTACCCCTTCTGCGTCGCTCGGTCCCAGCGTGTCAGGCCAGGATCGGTCCCTCAATTCCTCGGAAAGACGACAATATGAGGTGGGCGTCCCCGTGGACCTCGGGAGGCAATGCACTTAACCCGACCAGGAAAAGGGTGGATTGGCACTCAAAGTGAGTGTGCTGCTGGACCCATCTTTATACCCATGGGGTCACGTATTTCTCTTTCTTATCTGTGATGCCAAATGGTGCTGGCCTGTCTTTTGTGACGCCAGTTCTTATAAGGGAGTTGTGAACTTAATTTACACTTGTAAGAGAGAGATAACTAAATTGGGGAGTACTGGACATTCTTTTCTCAGTGGGAGATTCCTCTCCTAGGGACAGTTGTGTGTGATCGTATCAACATAGGTGCCAGCTCCAGCAGTTCTCGCAGCCTCGAGGTCAGTTTATTGGTTTGATCACTCTCTCATGTCTATGTTTTCAGCTTACTCAGGGTCAGAATTGAGCCGGCATATCTGGGGCCTCTGTCAAGGCCTTCAAAGACTATGCTGATTTTATTGCTCCTTCTCGGCCCTGTATACAGGTACCTCAGAGGGCAAACAAGATTGATGTGAGGGGGCCTGTCTGGCTACACTGGGCTAGCTATTTAGCAAACAGTAGAGTCCTGAGTTGGGAAGTGTAGAGTCCAAACAGACAATGCAGAATCAACAGGTGGCTGCGGTGGTGGATTGGAGAGATTCTACTCTCCTATGCTACGTGACCCGGCAGGGCATCATCTTGGTTCTCCAAAAGTTTTGACAGGATTTTTGTCAATTTTAATTTTTTAAAATATATATTTACTTCTACAGTCTAGCTAGCACATTTCAAAATGGAAAAGGCTGAATTGTTAAGCTCAGCTACTGTTCTGAGCATTCTGCCTGACTGAGCATTCTGACCTGAGCTTGGGAGGAAATCCTTCCTGATGCTCACTACCAATGATGCTGCGTACTACTGCAGAGCACTGTGCCACATCTGCAGGATGGTCTGGAAGTGGTGGCAAGAGCCTCTGGCGCATTCTCTCTCTACGCTACACCTTTCAGCTACCAGATGACGAAATCCCCATGCCACCCTGAATGAAATAACCTGTGATGTCAGTGTCCTTTGCATCAGGAGTCAGAGGTAAAATCTCTTTTCTGCTCCATGTATTTGTGCAAGGGCCAGGAACCCAAAATGTCCTATCAAGTTTCATTTTGAAAACAGCCATGTTAAAAATGTACATGATAGGAACCCAAACATCTCTAAAACTATCACTTCTGCAGACCATCAGAGGTTTTGCTCATCTTTAACCTCTTTAACAGTAAGATCTATTTGTGCTACTGGATTTTAAACAGTAAAATATGATTCTGAAATAAACCTTTTTTGGCCTATAAAATTCAATTAAAAGACTCATCAACCTCAATAGACTTTATCAGAGAAGATGCCACCTAGAACAAGTTGTTCAGCTAGGTTAGAAAATGCTGAAGCACAAGATTTTATCATGCAGACTTGATACTTCAGGTACTTCATTGGGGGAGAGCTAAAGATCAGCTGCTATAAACATACAGATCTCTTTACTTTTCCAAGCACCTGGTGCCAACGGTAAGGAAAACTGCAATTGTAAGGAAAACTGCCAGTGCTAACAGCATGCAGCACTCTCTTGTGGGGATCTTGCATCATAGGCTTGTTTGTCTTGGTTGCAGCTGTAGAAGAGTTCTTCTGAGACAAGGAACTCTATAGGGGTTTATCAAGCACCTTTCAATCCTCAACAAGATTTAGCAAGTGGAGCAGTTTCAAAGACTGGATTAATACTACACAATCAATCTCATATAAATGGGCATGACAAGGCACAGCATGTCATCTCAGCAAGTGACGTTTTACATGTTTTTGAAGAGAAAAGGTTTCATTGCACTACATTTTTGTGGGTAGAATTGCTTATGAAAACCAGTGCTTTCCTTTCCCTATCAGCTGATTCTGACACTTCTAGTGTTCATCACCTTGACTTTAGCAGGGTTGACAGCAATGTCAATAGTTTCTTTAACACAGACACAATGATTATGGCTTGATTAAAATTAGAGCCCCACTTAAAAAAAAACCCACGAAGACAAAATGGTAAGGCATATATATGCTAAAAACAGTGCAGTAAATTCAGGAGTTTTGCCAGTGACTTCACTGGGGCCAGAATTTCACTTGTATATTTTTAGCATGGTTTTTGAATTCCAAAGATTTGCTGGAGCAGGAAGTTGAAAGTGGCTGCTGAGGCCAGGAGAATCTATATTATTATGGCCCCACCAAATTCATAGCCATAAAAAATGCATCACGGACCATGAAATCTGATCTCCTGTGTGCTTCTATCCTATGCTACACAGATTTCATGGGGGAGACCAGAGTTTCTCAAACTGGGGGGGCGGCCTAGCCAAAAGGGATTTGTAGGGGTGAGTATCACAAGGTTATTTTAGGACAGTTTTGGAATTGCCACACTTACACTCACGTCTTCAGAGCTCAGCAGCCAAAGAGAGGAGACTGTTGGCTGGGTGTCCAGTTCAGAAGGCAGTGCCTCACCGTACCATACCACCCATATTCCAGTTAATCTTTTCCATCCACGCGTGGAATAAATGTTATGTGCACCAGGGCATGTGTAACTGTGCACCAGCAGTAGAAACAAAAAGAGATGCGCACAGAGCAGGAGGCATTTGAATCTTTCCTGAGCAGCCACACAAGCACACAATTTACAAGGAATACTGCATGCCATCCTTACTTCTGCACTGCTGCCTTCAGAGTTGGGTGGGCAGAGCGTGGCAACAGCTGACCGAGGGCCCAGCACTGCAGGCAGCAGAGCAGTACAGAAGTAAGGGTGGCAATACCATACCATGACATCCGTACTTCTATGCTGGGGGCAGCGACTCTTACTTCAGAGCTGAGATCCTGGTTAGCAACTGCTGCTCTCCAGCAGCCCAACTCTGAAGGCTGCTCAAGAGTGAGCAGCAGCATGGAAGTAAGGGCAGCAGTACCACAACCTCTACAATACAACCCTTCTACAATAACCTTGCAACACTCCCCCACAACTCCTTTTTGAGTCAACCTTCTACAATCACAAACACCATAAAATTTCAGATTTAAATAGCTAAAATAATAAAATTTACTATTTTTAAAACCTCATGACTATGAAATTGATCAAAATGGACCATTGATTGGGTAGGGGCCTGTATACCACTATGCCTTTTGGTCTTGCACCTGGGACAATGAGACTAATTAAGGATAGTAAGCACAAAGTGCAATTTTAGAGTCTGAAGAGAAAAAACAAAAACCAGGCAGCAGGGAAATTGTGGAATGACAAGTACTTGATTTCTGAGGGGTTTTTAAAATGTGAAATTGAAAAATTTCAGGACCAGTTATTTAATTGGAAAGTTAAGAAGTTGTCAGAAATTCAGTAAATAGTAGAACTATGCAGGGCCGGGGGATATTTTTTCCCTCTAAATTTTGAAAAAAAAAATCAATCCAGCTTTGCTACTCTTAAGTGATAACAGAGATGAATCCTTCGTCTGAGAGGAAAATACTGACTTCTACGGCCTTGTGACAGCTTCTGAATGGCAGGACCCACCATTATCTTCCATCAGAACAGAATTTTGAATGGGAGATGTTTGGAATTTCTGGCTCAAATTCTGCCCTTGCACCAATCTAAAGTGGAGGAAGCTTACTGATTTCGATAGACTTAGTCTGGAGGAAAATTGATGTAAACGAGAAAAGGATTTTACCATGCAAATATAAAACAAGGTTAGTTTTTGGAACTGGACTTGGCAAGATGCAGTGCTGGGTCCGGATCTGACCTGCCGAACACTTTGGGGACTGCATCTGGCCTCTTTCTATTTATATCCTGCTGCTCGTGCCACCGAATTTCCAGGTGGTGACTCAAGCAGCAGGATCCTATTTAAATGGCCCAAGGGCTCCCAGCTCTCAGCCTTGCCACTTTTGTGTTGCCTGGCAGCTGCCCAGGGTTGCTGTGGGTCTTTAAAGGACTCCCGCTCACAGTGCTACCCTGGAAAGGGCTGGAGCCACGAGCCCTTTAAGTAGTGGCAGCAACCTGGGAAGCTGGCAAGCAACATGGTAGCAGCAGGGCTGGAAGCAGTAAGCCCTTTACTCTGTTTTTACTTCAAAGCCTCTGGCCCAGACAATTCTGGGGGAGGCCAGTCCCCAGCCCTAACCCTTCTACCCAAAGCCCTGCTGCTTCCGGGGGGTGGGGAGGGAGCTGGCCCCTGACCAGTGCCAAACTATGCCCCCTGTGAAAATTATTTCCCACCCGTTTTAGAAGGTCTCTTTCCAATGTTCCCTTTCAGATAGGGAGTGCTTAGCTATCCTCAAGCTGCTCAGCATAGAACAGCGAAACAAGTATTATGATTATTAGCAGTATTTATTTGTATTGCACTAGCATCCCCATTGTGGTACATGTTGTACAAACACAGAACAAAAACCTGCTCCCTCCCCAAAGAGCATACAATCTAAATCTTTTGACTTTACATTGCCATTTCTATCTAGAAGCAAAATATTTTATTAGTAATTGTATGTAAGTTATAATGTATACATGTTATTTGCTTTGTTATAATTCTTAGGCTATGTCTAGACTACATTCCTCTTTCGAAAGAGGAATGTAAATGAGGCAAATCGAAAGTGCAATGAAGCGCAGATTTAAATATCCCACGCTTCATTTGCGTATTTGCGTCTGAGTGCTTTTTTGAAAAAGGGTTTTTCGAAAGTGAAAGCGCAGTCTAGAGGCGGTTCTTTCGAAAAAAACCCTTTTTCGAAAGAACCTGTACCCCTGAAAAAATGAGGAGTATGGGTTCTTTCGAAAAAGGGTGTTTTTTTCCAAAAGAACTACATCTAGACTGCGATTTCACTGCTCTTGGACATGAATATGCAAATGAAACATGGGATATTTAAATCCGCACTTCATTTGCACTTTCAAGTTGCCTCATTTACATTCCTCTTTCGAAAGACAGTTAAAAAAGAATCTAAGCTAAAAGGACTAGTGTTTTGGAAACGTTGGTAGCCCTATCCCATAGTGTTAGAACAGAGCATGGTATTAACCATCACAGTTCACTGGTTTGAAATCTGTCTAGCTTTTGTGGCGAATTTCCATAAGGAAATGCCCACATTTGATCTATGGTTTAATTTTAGAACTTATATTAGCAATGATGGTGAGACAGGCCATATGACTAAAGGTATAGTAACAGCATAGTTATTAATTCAGTTCATTAGTAACATTAAGAAAAAATCAATTATTTAACTAGAAACTTAAAAAATTTTCAGTACTTCCAATTGGTCAGGAAGATGTGGACTTCATTCTTGAGAAGGAAATTAGCTGAAACAGACACTAAATTAATAAATTATTCCCACTACAGAAACTTTACATTTTTAAAACTGCTAAAATATTCTCTGTTAATTCAAAATGTAAAGTTCAAACTGTGCGAAACTTGGCAACTTGTGTTCATATGGAATTTGTAGAAACCTCTCTTTTGTTTTGAGTCACAATGGATCGTCCTTTTTTTGTTGTTTTTGTTTTTGTTTGTTTTAGGTCACCCTCAATTTCACTTCAAGTTTGAGGCTCAAATGAACTTAAAAAAAATCACAGTGAAACTTGAGTAAATGTTGACTGCATTTTACATAATTCTTTCAGTTGCTATAGATCAATCAAAACTCAGCCTAGGGTCATCCAACCATCCGTAAAGTTTTTGGTGCCTCTGTCCTAAATTTGGGTTTCATAACAAGACATAAAATGAAAAGAGCTGAATTTGGGTTTGTAATGTGATGAGAGTTATGAAATGACCCATTATAGCTATGCAACCACCTAGGCAGAATTTGGCCACCTTGTAAATAAAGCAGACTACTATTATTAATCCTAGTTCTCAACTTTATCAATCAGAATGCAAATTCTACTCTGATTACACACATGCAATCATATCTTCAGTGAGGTTGCACAGATGTCATTGACCACAGAATTTTGCACATTACATATAGATCCTACTGAGATAGTTTTGAACAATGGTGGACACTTGTTTGTTACAATTAATGCAGTCTATTTATATTTACTCACAATACCACTATAAGTCCTTGAAGTGGGAAACCTCCAGATGTTCCAGTAAGCTGATGGCTCAGTAACAACAACAGTATAGTTAAATAGAGCATATTTGCCATAAAGTTGTATTACATGTGATCAGGAATATTTTGGATATTCCTCTTTCATTTCAACAAAAATGTGAAGTGCAGCCACTTTTGCCAGCCATTTCAAATACAAGCTCTAGTGTCAAGTAACATGATAAACTTGCAGTGAACTAGGATAACATAATATGGATGTCAAATTTAATTGTAGCTGCAGGCAGAGAGAGCAGAAGAAGGAAGAGGAGCTTCACTGTATCTTGCAACACAATAAAAATTTGCCCATTAAGTTTCATAAATTCCATTACAAAGTTTAACGCATATGTTTACATCCCTAATACAGACTAAAAGCCATGTTGCTAGGCATTCAGCAGGAAATTGCTTCACTTTACTAATTTTCATCTAAAACCTTTAAACCATTATTCTGAAATAAAGGCACCAAATATAAGCATTTTCATCTTCATCATCACATCTCATAAACGTGTCTGCATTATTAGAACTATGCTTCGTAAACCAGCATCAAAAATCAGTTGTCATAGAGAGATAAAGGCTGGGATTTTCAACAGAACCTAAGGGAATTAAGCACCCACTTATTGAATTTCAATGGGATTTAGGCATATAAATCCCTTAGGCTCCTTGGAAAATCCCAGACTTCTCCCTCTCCCGACAACATGCCATATCTCATTTTTAACAGCTATTTGATCAATGACTTCTATTATCACGTTTGTCATCATTGCCTACAATCTTTTCCCATAGGAGCCATCCCACCCCACACATCTGTGTCAGGGGGTACTTATGCATGTAAAATATGAAGGATTTACGAATTTCTCTACCCCTTGAGAACCAAGAGGAATTTACAGTTGCTAGTCAATGCTGAAATCTCAATGCAATATTTTGTATTTCTCTGGTATTCTGTATTCCAAAATTCAGGCCATTATAGGGTAAGAATGCTTCACTGAGGCTGACCTAATACTGGGAATACATTGCCACTCAGACACAGAAAGGGGATTGAAGCAACTTTATAAATGTCATTAGGCTGGCATATAAATAACAAAGTGACTGTAAATTCTAATACACCATAATGGCATGCCAATCTGGATGCATCTTTGCACACGGGCACACACATGGATGCCCAGACCCTTACAAATTATTAGCCTGGCACATCAGCTGTGAAGGCTTTTAATAAAAGTCTGTAAGTTTCAGCTTAATGTACTGGATTCCACACAGTATATTTCAAGATGTTAAGTCTTACAAGTAGTACAGTAATTAAAAATGTGAGGTATCAGAAGCTGCAGCTCCACAACTAATTAAAATTTAAACGGGAAATCATTTAAATATTTTTGTTGGGGCAGTATTAAACTTTACAGAGAATATATATGCGGTGGAAAACTAATTAGTAATATTTATATTTCTGTTTTTCTGTAATGTGATTTTTATTTACCATGTTTATCTTATCTGACTAATGTACACATGCTTATACTGTAACCTGCTGGTGCTGACAGACTTGCTGGGCTCCTTGGGAAGGCAGGGTGGAGGTTGGGGGGAGGAGGGCCCTGCTCTGTTCCCTCAGAAGGGGAAGGACCTTGGGTGGAAGGGCCCGCATGCCACCACTCCCTCAGGCAGACTTCAGCACTGCACAGAGGTCTCTGGCAGTGATTTAAAAGGCCCGGTGCTCCAGCCACCTGTGCCAATGGCAGCTGGGCGCTCCGGGCCCTTTCGAATCACTGGCCCTGGGGCCATTTCCCCTTTCTCCACCTTCTCAGTGGGCCGTTACTGATTGATGCTGTGTTTTTCCTAGAAGGGACTTTGAAAATTTGCCACGTTCAGTCCCCTCTGCTGAGGCAGGACTAAGTAAACCTTGATCATTGATGTCACAGGTGTTTGTCCAACCTAGTCTTAAAAACCTCCAATAATGGGGATTCTGTGACTTTCCTTGGAAGCCTGTTGCAGCGCCCAAATTCCCTTCTAACCAAAAGCTCCTTTTGTGCAGATTATTCCCTTTACTTTTTGTTTTGTGCAGTAGACATGGAGAACAATTAATAGTTCTCTTTGAAACAGCCCCTAACATAGTTGTAGACTGTTATTAGGTTCCTTCTGAGTCTTCTTTTCTCAATGAGACATCCCCACTTCCCCGCTCCCACTCCCATCTTTTCTCATAGGTCAGGTTTTCTAAACCCTTTATTGTTCATATTGCTGTCCTCTGGGCTCTCTATTGTTTGTCCACATCTTTCCTAAAATGTGGTGCCCAGAATCGGATACAGAACTCCAGCTGAGGCCTCACCAGATCCAAACAGAGTGAGACAATTACCTCCTGTGTCTTACATACAACACTCTGGGTAACACAGCCAACCATACTAGACTATTTTTCCCAAGCGTATCACAGTGAAGACTGGTATTCAAGTTGTGATCCATTATAACCATCAGATCCTTTTAAGCAGAACGACCTCCTAACCATTTATTTCCTATTTTGCAGTTGGGCATTTGATTTTTTCCTTCCTCAGCAAAGTACTTTTTTACTAAATTTCATTTTGTTGAGTTCAGACCCATTGGTCAAGGTTGTTTTGAATTCTGTTCTGTTTCCTCAAGATGTTTGCAACCCCTTGCAGGTTGGTGTCATCTGCAGCTTTTATAATCATGGTCTCCACTCCACTATCCAATTCATTAATGAACATAAAGACTAGTAATGGATCCAGGACTAACTTATGTGGGACTCTACTAGATGTGTCCTCCTCCTTTGCACAGTGAAATATAGATAATACTTGGCCAGTAACCCTGTCAAAGGAGGAAATTAGGTCTGTTTGCTCTTCACAAATCCATGCTGGCTACTCATTCTAACCCTATTCCTTGGAACTGATGATTTAGTAGTTTGTTTAAGTATCTTTCCAGGTACTGAAGTCAGAATGACTGGTACATAATTATAGAGTTTACCAATGGAGATTATGCATTGGAAGGTGGAGGAAGCATCTTGTAGCCTCCTTTGCCCTCCTGTCCCTGGGAATGCCGGCCGTAGCTACATAGCAGTATGTGTAAACAGCTTGTTGAGCGTAACATTTTTGTTCATCCACTTCCTGCAGAACCCGGCTATGCTGATGCCTTATACATTTCCCTCACTGTGGAGTGTATTTCCTTTGTTTTGTAAACTGAAATCAGACACCTAATCACTCTTACCTAGCCTCTGCTGGCTTAATTTCCATTGTTATGATTAGCCATGGAGCCATATACATCTCTTGAGACGCTTTATATTATGTGGGGTATTACTGACACAACAGATTTGTAGCTGTGGCACATGTTCAATGATTCATGTTACAGTGAAAAATACTTACAAGCTAATTCAGACCCAGTATAAGATGGCATATCTCCATTGATGTCAATGGAATTGCATCTGCTTACACTAGAGAAATAGTCTGACTGGTGGCTACTCTCTATGAATCAAATATTTGCTTGGATATTTGTTTCTTCTGTGGAAGCTATTTTTTAAAATGTCCTGTTTAAACACATACCAGAGAAAATGAACGGCTGAAATAAAATGTAAAACGTAGCATTAGAGAGTGATAGTGTGAACATAAAGAATTCTGATCAAATATATTTTTGGTCAATAGCTCAATACATTATTTTTTCCTTATTCATTCAGTTCTAAATCTGAACAAGCTACCCTAATCAACAATACATTTATGCAATACATTGGAATGGAAAAATTTGCATGAACTCTGCCTATTCATGTCTAATGAGGCCATCACATATCAGCTAGTGTGAGGCATGCTGAAGCTCCACCACAATCCAATGCTCTCTAGGCTAAAATTTCATCCATTATAAAAGGGGCCATGGAAGCCCCCAGAGCAGCAGAACTGCCATGGTTGCACAGCATGTGATAATAAAGTAGGCAGAGAGGGGAACGCTGTAGCCTGTGCATTATGTGGAACTGGGCTCTCTCCAGCCCAGTATATTGAGAGATGGAAATACTGAATTGGGCCAGGGACAGGAAATATGGCCAGTATGTCTTGTACAGATCCACAGGGTTTGAACCATGATGGTGCTGCAGCGTCAGGGACCTATTCCAACCTCAGAGCTGGACTAGTGATAGGCTTGTATGCAAGAATTTCTGTGTGTGTGTGTGTGGGGGGGGGTGTATGTGCTTTTTTTTTGTAAATGTAGATTGCATTTTTTTTAAATATAAAGGAGTGCAAAATAGCCATGCAATGAGTGTGCATAAGAGAGGGTAATGAAAAATTTGAGTGGAAACAGTAAAATGATTTTGTTAACACATACTAAAAATGTTATACAGTAATAAAGGTTTTATAGAAACTACCTTCTGGGATCGTGGCGGGCAGCACGGCTGCCATGGCCCCCTGCTCCCTCGGCCGCCTCTCCCTGCTGCTACTCGTCGAGGCCAGTGCTGGATGAGTGTGAGCGGGGCTTCCAGCCAGTGGGGCCGGGCCCAGGCTGTTCCTCACAGGTGGAGGGCACCGTTCCCCCAGCCCTGCTGCACTGACACCAGCCCTGCCCACCCATCCCCCCGCTGCGACACAGCACTCTCCCATCCCCTGAACAAAGCAGTTCTCAAACTTTTCGGCCCGTGGCCCACCTGGCTCAATGCAAACCTTTCTGTGGACCACCAGTTGCTAATGGAAACTTGATGTTAATTACATAACTATGCCCAAGCCATTTTGCTAGCGCTGCAGATAGGGAGAACGGTTTAATTTAACCAGGGAGAAAGGAAATATTAATTTAAATTATTAAACAGACTAAGTGCTTTAACTTTCTCATGTTCATTTATTAAACTTAATTTTAAATGAAGTAAAATATTAATTTATGCCCAACACAAAAGGTTCCCATGGTTTTTTTATTTATGACAGGGGTGGAAAACCTTTTCTGGGGCGGGGCAACTGACCCACAGAAAAATTAGTTAGGGACCACACAGCTGAGAAATAAAACAAACAAACAAACAAAAACCCTCCCAAACCACCCAGTCCTCATTGATGTGGCCTCCCCAACTGAGACACCTCACTCCTCTGGCACTCCAGCCCCACCAGTGGAGGGGTCAGGACAGGGAGGACTGAAGTTCAGGGATTCTCATAGGCCAGATTTTCTCTTCTGGGGTTCCAGAGTTAGTAGATTTTGTGGACCCCCCAGTCTCTGATGTTGGAACAAAAATGGGGGGTTCAGTGTGCATGACAGCACTGTCAGAGGCTACGTCTAGACTACACTCCTTTTTCGAAAGAGGCTTTTTCGAAAGATACTTTTGAAAAAGCCTCTTTCAAAAAAGAGTGTCTAGATTGCATTACGCGGATCGAAAAATCGATCTTTTGAAAAAAAATATCTTTCTTTCAAAAAAAAAAAAAAGGCACCCGGAACTGCTTCTGGCAGGGCATGGGGGCAGCCTTTACTTCCTGGTGCTGCTGCCTGCCCTTTGCAGAGACGCATGCTTAAAGGGATCCCCCTGGACAGCCATTGCTCTGCTCCTGCTTCCTGCTTGCCTACCTCCTAGAGGGAAAGCAAAGCTGCTGCAGTGCTTGCTCTGGTTGCCCTGCTTTCTTGGACACCACAGCAGTTTATTTTCTGGGTTTTTTTTCTGCTTTTCACTGTCTTTTTGGCCATGGAGCCTGAGCTTCCCCTGGGCAGGCGATGGCCATACTGCAGCCTCTGCTGCATCTTCATGACTCTGTCATGAATCTTCTGCCCCATATGGACCTGGACCAGACCTACGAGACCTTTGTCCGGGATGCAGGAGCTCTGTCCTTGCCCCCAAACTTTTTTGAGGACAGGCAGATTTGGAGGCACGAGACGAGTTCGGACTGGTGGGACCGGCTTGTCATGGGGCTCTGGGATGACAACCAGTGGCTCCGCAACTTCCGGATGTGGAAGGCCACATTCCAGGAGCTGTGTGCCTGGCTCGCCCCTGCTCTGCAAGACCAGGACACCCACCTGCGGCCCGCCATCCCCCTGCAGAAGTGGGTCGCAATCGCCCTTTGGAAGCTGGCCATCCCCGACAGCTACCACTCCGTGGGAAACCAGTTTGGCGTGGGGAGGTCTACTGTCAGGGCCATTTTGATGGAGGTAAGTCACTTTCGGGGGACAGGCCCTGCTGAATGCGGGGGTTGAGAAAGGGGGCCTGCCAGGCAAGGGCAAGAGGGAGTGGGGGATGGAGTGGCACTTGGAGGCAGTTCCTCAGCCAATCCAGTGCTGATGCGGAGGAAGGGGGCATCCTGACAAGGGAAGGGGTGGGTTGGTGGGGGGGTTCTCCTCCCAAGCTCTTAGGTAACCTAACTCCCTGGTTTCTGTCTGTCTATTTGTCTTTTGCTGCAGGTAGTGAGAGCCATCAATGCGGAGCTGTTGAAGAGGCTCGTCCGTCTCGGGGCCTTGGACAACATCATTGCCAGGTTTTCTGCCCTTGGCTTCCCGAACTGTGGAGGAGCCCTCGATGGGACACACATCCCAATATGCGCACCGCCCAATCGAGCAGCCCAATTTATAAACAGGAAGGGCTACTATTCAATGGTGCTGCAGGCTCTGGTCGACCACCGGGGACATTTTATGGACATTTGTGTCAGGTGGAAGGGGTGGGCACATGATGCCCGCATATTCTGCAACTCCTATCTGTACCGCAGGTTGCAGACAGGAATATTTTTCCCCCAGCGGGACCTCGCGCTCGGGGATGTGCAGATGCTGGTGTGCATAGTGGCCGACGCAACCTACCCCCTGATGCCATGGGTCATGAAGCCCTACACCGGCCACCTGGATGCGAGCACGGAGCTTTTTAACACGCATCTTAGCCAGGCTCGCATTCAGCTGGAATGCGCATTCGGACGTCTGAAAGGGAGGTTCCGTTGCCTCCTAACACGCCTAGAGATGGGTGAACGCCACATTCCGGAGGTGGTGGCCGCATGTTGCGTCCTCCATAACCTGGTGGGGAGGAAAGGGGAGGCCTTCCTGCCGGGGTGGGGGACAGGTGCTGATGGTGAGGGGAGGCAATTTGAGCAGCCCTGGATGGCTGCTATCCGCCAGGCTCACCAGTCTGGTGTCTGAATCTGAGAGGCCCTGAGGGAGAGATTCTCAGAAGGATCCCGCTGACTCTCCTCAGGGCCGTCCCCCATGGCGGGTTTGGCCTGGCCCACCCCTACCTGTCCCTCCACTAGCCTCACCCTCTTCCCATAAAGAATACATACACACCCGGTTTTCTTTGTAAACAGACATTGTTTTTTTATTAGAAACACTATCAGTAAGGAAAATGTGCTGTTTTTAAAAAAAGTTCTCTTTTACTGTTCAAATGTATATATACACAAGGTAAATCTTTCACTCAAAAATAAAGATTTTGTTAAAGGACATTTCAGTTATATAACTGGGGTGGTAGGGGACTGAAAACCTGGAGGGTGGAGGGGGGCTGAAAACCTGGAGTGGGGAGGGGGCTCAAGTAGGCCACTGCTTCCCTGATCGCAGGGTCCTGCCACCTTCTTGTGTCCTGGCAGTGCCACAGCCTTGGGCTCGGGTGGAGTGAGAGCCAGTCCTGGCCTGGGCAGGAGGGGTGTGTGTGTGCAGCTGTTGGGCCTGTGAGGGCTCGGGAGCAGGAGGGGCTGGGGAATAAAGGAGGTCTGGGGGAGCAGGGTCCTGGGGTGCAGGAGGAACGGTGCCTGTGACAAGGGCAGGCAAGGCTAGGACCTCCCGCATAGTGGCACAGATGGTAGTGCACTGCTGGACCAACTCATCCAGCAGCCTGTTGCGCCACGCGGCCTCTGCCCTCTGCTGAAGAGTCCTGTTGAGGTCCTGCAGGGCCGCTACATGCTCTTTTACCACGTCAGTGTAGACATGCCAGTGCCTGTGGGTGCCACGTGTCCAGGATGGTGGTGGGGCAGGTGTGGTGCTCCCCTCTTGGGTGGAGGGTCTGGCTGTGGAGGAAAAGAGGAGGAGACAATCAATGTATGTGTGCACCCCTGCTATCCCTGAGGGCATGCCGTTGCTGTCAGGGGCTCTCCTTTGGAAAGGAGACTCAGGGGTGTTACATGTGACACCGTGTGTGAGTTGGGCAGCAGCCTGAAAGCCTCACAGGGGCCCCACAATGGCAATGGGACTAGATGGCCCCCCACACTGCCAATCCACCCGTGTGTGGAGACTCCCTCAAAGCACTCACCTGATGTTCCCTCCCTGATGTCCACGGAGGCCTCTGGGGTCTGGAAGACTGGGTCCTGGGAGAGGGTCCCTGCTGGCTCCTCTTCCTCCTCCTCCTCGTCTGGGTGCAGCTCTCCCATCCCTCCTTCCTGGTCGTCGTCCCTCGGGGGTTGGCCCACAATATGGTGGGGTAACCCGGACTCCACCGCACACAGTGGAGTCTGGGCTTCCCCACTGCCCAGAATCTGCTCTAGGTCTGCATAATATGGGCAGCTCTGTGGGGCTGCCCAGGAGCAGGAACTCTGGTTTCGGGCCTTGGCATAGCTCTGTTGCAGTTCTTTCACCTTGGCCCTCACTTGGTCCATGGTGCGGGGGTGATGCCCTTTCTTGGCCAGTCCCTGGGCCATGCGCCCATATATGTCCGCATTCCTGCGGTGTGACTGCAGGGCCTGCAGAGATTCTTCCTGGGACCAGAGCTCCAGGAGGTTTTTAATTTCTGGCCCTGACCAGGCTGGTGCCCACCTTTTGGTGCCCCTGGGTGGGTTCTCCTCACTGTCCTGAGAAGGGCCAGGGGGGCCTTGAGGCTGGGACATGGCTACATGGGTACTCTGGCTGGCTTCCTGACAGCAATGCCTGTCTGGGTGTCTGTGCCTTTAAGAGGCTGCGGACAGGAACCATAGAGGTGCCCAGTATGTAAAGGATGGACTGACCACCAAGACTTCTTCCTGGAGGCCTTCTTTTCCAAAAGAACTGGCTCTCTGCATCCACACACACCTTTTTTTCAATAGCTCTCTGTCAAAAAAGGCATTATTCCTCGTAAAACAAGGTTTACCACCGTGGACAAAACCGCCGTGTTCTTTCAATTTACTGTTGACAGAATGCAGCGGCAGTCTAGATGCAGGTAGTTTTTTTTGGAAAAAGGCCACTTTTTTTCGAAACCCTCCCCCTGTAGTCTAGACACATCCAGAAAGAGGATCTGGGGGGTGCAGGATCTGGCAGGAGGGTGGGAGGGTGTGCAGCAGGGAGTGAGGGTGTAAGGTCTGGGCTAAGGATATGAACTAGCAGTTAATTGACTAGTCGAGTAGACAATGGAATTTCCATTGACTAGTCTATAGGCACTTCCACATTCCTCCTTTGAAATATACAAGAGCCCCTGCTGGAGGTCTTGTACATTTCAAAGGAGGAATGAGGAACTCCACGTGCAGCCTGGGGCCAGCAGGAAGTCCTGCTGACTCTGGCCTGCACCTGGGTGCCAGCTTTGAAATGTACAAGAGTCCCCAGCAGGTGCATTACAAAGCAGCAGCGCAGCATGGAGCCTGGGGTCAGCGGGGGAATCAGAGTCCATGCTGTGCTGCCACTTTGAAATGCCACATGGAGCTGGGGTCAGCTGGGGACTCCCAGCTTTCTTCCCCGTCTTCTTCTCCTCCTCCCCCTTCCAGTGGGAAGCCAGTGCTCCAACCTTGTGGGAGGAAGGAAGGGAGCTGAGTTCGAGCAGCGGATCACCAGAAAGGCAGCTGTGGAGCTCCCTCATGCTGACCTGGGGGACTATGGGAGAGGGGGCATTTGCAGTCCCCTGAGTACGGGCCTGAGTGACCAGAATATTTAGTAAGCACTCTGGAGTCAGATATTTGGAGAGAAGGGGTGCATTTGCATTAACCCGATGATCAGTCATCTTAGATTGAATTAATCAGGTTTCTGAGAAGCTTCTACTTTACAACGGGCATACTCAGAGACACAACCTGTATTAGCATAGCCTTTGCAATACTAATAATAGGATACATATCCTTAACGTAGCTATAGAGTTACTCCAATGCTCAGTCCATTGGTTGGAGATGAATTCTGTCCACCCAGTCCTACAATAACTCCCTACACTAAGCTATTTACCATTTTAGCATGCTCACAGGCTCTGTCTAGTGAGTTCCAAGAAAGAGTTCCTTTTCCCGTTCCTTTTCCAGAACATCAGGGAAGCCTGTGCCCAGCGTCTATGGAAGTCTCAAGGCTGAAGCAGTATCTACTTGTATGCTGTGCCTGTCTCTCCATGGCCTGGTGGACCTTCATAACTGTGGATCCATCTGCTCTGGCCTGCCATTCTTCAATGCCCCTGTTGGGGTGCCCGCCCTGATGCCCTGTCCCGGAAGCCGGGGGGACGCCCCCTAACCTCGGCTTGCGCCCCAGACGGCACCAGCTTAGAAAGGTCCCAGTCTCAAAATGGCAACCTCCCCAGCCGTTCAGCACTGTGTGGCCTGAGTTCAGGTGTGCTGCCAGACGGGGGGGGGGAGTAGGGGGGCCCGGGCCCGCCCTCTCTCACGGGCCCCAGCCCAGGGCCCTAAGAACAGGTACAGGTTTACCTGTCCAGCCGGTGGGGGATCTGCTCCGAAACCCTCCGGCTTGCCGGGCTTTGCTCCAGCCCCTGCCCTGGGCTTCTTCCTACCTCCCCCCACAGTCTCTCGGCCGTCCCTCCCTTCCTCCTCCTCCTCCTCCTCGGCCCGTCCGCTCTCTCTATCTCCCTCCTGCTCCTCCTCCCCTCGCTCTCCGTTCCCCCACCTCCCCCTCTGGGCTTCCCGCCCTCTTTTCACCGCGCGCCAGCCCGCTCCTCTGACGTCAGCGCGCCGGCCCGCCCTCCTCTGTCAGCGCGCTGGCCGCTGTGTTGGCCCATGGCGGTCGTGCAAGCGGCGCAGAGTCGCCGCGCTCCCCGGGTGGTGCCAAGAAGCGCGAGAGCGACCGCCGGCTCAGTGCAGGGCAGATTCGCCTCGGAGGGGCAGAGGCATTCTGCCCCGTCACAGCCCCCTTCACACTGCAGTTCAGGGAGCCCCCATGGAGCTATGCTCTGTGATACAACAGGTGAAATGACCTCCTTGAATCCATTGTAGAACTGCACCCATTCTTCTGCCTTTGGGAACTTCCTGGGGAAATGCAGGATTTGCACTGTAATACACTACTAGAAGGAATAATTCTAGCAATTCTTGTAACCGGTATAGTTATTTTAAACAAAAACACATTTATTCTCCAACAGTTCCAAACCTTCTGATGGAAATCCTCTACTTCCATTTTATTGCTTATGTTTGATTGACAGAAAAAAAAATCTGCTCCTTATCAGGTGATTTTACAGTGAAACCTTTGTTATCCAGCACTCTGTTAACCAGAAAACTTTGTTAACTGGCATTGCCCCCAGCCACAATACTGCCACATCTTCAGGTGCACCTTCATAACTGTGGATCTGGCTTAGTTTACCATGATTGGCTTAACAATTTTGTATTTAAGAAGTACTAATCATCTTTAGCTCAAAATAGAAATGTGAGTCCAACTGCCTCACACTATAAAACTACCAATATTAAAAACTTGATTTTTACTATTATTGTCCATTGGTTTTTCCTAGGTTGATAGGACCCTCAGATAATCTGAATTTTTTAGATAACCAGAACGCCCTAATCCCCGAGCATGCCGGATAACACAGGTTTTACTGTACTTAACTAAAATGTTAATTCCAGTCCTTTGAGCAAATACAAAGAATCAGTTAATATCCCAGTAGTAAACTCTGGCAAAAATAATTGAATAAAAGCAAGAGCACAACTTTCTTTTACCAAACTAATTTACATGAAGTGTTAGATGAAGGGAGTGATTTTCAAAGACACACGCACAGCAGGTGAGTGTCTAATTTCCATATGTGACAATTTAGTATGTCTCTGTCTATTACCAATAACAAACCACAAGCTCTATTTTGTTTTGTGAGCACCCTTATGATTGTAAAGCTGTCTGATACTGTAATGGGGTGCCCCACACACTGCTAGAATGGCGTCTCCTCCTGGTCACTCTGTGTAATACCTTGTGAGTTACATCACACCATCTCTCCGCTTCTCTCTCTAGGTCCAAGGCCCCTCTCTTGCTCCATGGACTTTAGTCTCATTTTAACTTAGCCTTTCAGCAATGTTGCACTACGTCTTTTCCCCTTCCGGGGTTCCAAAGCCTTTCTTCAAGCATCTTCCCATTCACTGCCCCAATGCCACTTCCTTAGCAGCTGGCAAGGGAACCTGGACCTACCCTCTTACTCCACGGTCTGGCTCAGGGACCCTCCAACCAAAAGTCAAGGTCTATTCCCTTTTACTACCTTTCATCATCTGGCACTCCTCCCTCTCTGGTGTTTGTCAGCCTCCTAACTCCCCCCTCCCAGGAAGTAACTCTGGTCACCTGTAGTCTTGAAGAACACCACTCTGCTCCCAGGGAGTGACTGCAGACTTCCCCAGCCATCCCTTCTGCTTCCAATTTCCTGTCTTTCTTGTCCCAACTCAGTTTGTTCCCCCTCAGCTGGGCTCCCTCACTCAGGGGATTTCTGGGCCAAGTAATTCCCCTCAGCTAGTCTTGTTGGGACAGTTAGCCCTCTTCTCACTCTGCCTTAACTCTTTCTAGGGTAAGTGTGGACACCCCATCACAAGTGTCTTTCCTGTGATCTTTTTACTTCCATCTTCACCTGAAATGTGCATGGGTGTTGACACAAGGCAAACTACTTCAGTGTCTTATCCCTTGGCTACAAGGACACAAGTGAGCAATGAAGAGACTTAAAGGGTGGATCCACACTGCACCATAATTTGAAATAAGATACGCAATTTGAACTACAATGCTATTTCAAAATAGCTTATTTTGTCATTTGGTGCTGTCTACACAGCGCCAGATTTCAAAATAAAGGACTATTCGGAAATGTCCCTTACTCCTTGTAGAATGAGGTTTACAGGTTACATTGCAATAGTGAGCCTGAAATAATGGGCTTGCTGTGAAGACATGGGATAGCTATTTCGAGATATTCTGGTATCCTGAAATAGCGCTGCAGTGTAGATGTACCCGAAGTGTCCTTGTAGCCAAGGATAAGACACTGAAGTAACACTTCCCAATAACAATATCTAGATTCTGGTGTACTGCAGCTCTTCCTGCTTCATAAACGGGACAAATCCCGCACTTCTTTATTAGACACTCAGTTTTCCTGAAGTTCATTTCATTATTAATGTGAAAACATTTTTTTTTAAATGAATGGTTCTGAAGCACCTTACAGACTAGCAAAAAATGTAGATAGTGTTATGAGCCACCTTGAATATTTAAATAAATAAATAAATGAGCTTTCGTGGGCACAACCCATTTCTTCAGAGGCCCACGAAAGCTCATGATACTATTTACATTTTTTATTAGTCTCTAAGGTCCTGTAGGACCATTTGTTGTTGTTTAAGTTTTTTTCAGTTACAAACCAACAAAACTACCCCTCTGAGATCATTAATGTGAGTGAGAAGTAGGCCTTCAAAGGGATTAATAATACTTCCCTCTTCTCTAATTACTTTAATAACAGGAATATTCAATATGAAATCAATCCTACAGAGTATTTTGGGTAACATAGAATTAGTTTTTTACTGTATGAATCAAATCAGTTTTAGTTCCACATATCAAGGACTTGTGAGATGGAGTCAATAGAAGTCAAATATCTAGTTGTTCTCTAGTGGTCACCTTCCAATTGAATATCCATTATCAACACAACATGAGCCAAAGATCCTATGGATAAAGCGAAAAGCAAGGGAGATAATACACTTGCCAGTGTGCAAGGGGAAACAAAAGGAGAAATCCACCAAAATATAAAATGTATCCTCTCCAGTATCAAATCCCACTGCTTAGAGAACCCCTCACTGCTATTGCTACTCAACACCAGTTATTTTAACAGCATTTCTAAAGAATCTTTCCTGAAAAATAAAGTAAATTTTTAAAAAGAATCTATTCTACCCTTTTCCATTGGAAAGATAACCTTCAGAATGTAAATCAATGCACTTTTGCCCTGGTAACGCAGCCTGGCAGAAAGCTGTCTCCAGTTAAACAATAGAACCAGAAAAAAAGGAAAAATCTCTTCAGCACCTTATTCACCTCTGTGAAGTGTTCACTTCAATTCCTAGCTGTGATCATTTAAATGCCAACCCTAGTAATATGGCTCATACAATCTAAGAAGACTCTGAACTGGAAACAAGAGGTCTGATTCTGCTCTTGCGTACACGAAGGGTGAGATCATTGGTGTCAATGGAGTTGTACTAGCATAACAGATGAGAATCAAGCCCAGTGTATCCAGAAAAAATTGGGCCAAATTCAGTCCTTATATAAGCGGACAACTACACTTCCATACAGTCTTCCTTAGTCACCCATTCCTCTCCAGAAAGAGGAGTTTTAGGGAGGATGGTGGTGGCTATGTGGAAAATATTAAGTATTTATATAACAAAATGATCAGGTATGTCTGTGCAGCGGAACAGAGCAAGAGAACTGCTCACTCTCCCCCATTTATTAAAAATGAATTCTCTTAGTAAAGATGACATTTCTTATTTTACACACAGCATCTGGTAAGTGTAAGGGAGCCTCTTCAATGTACTGAAGTATGTTTGTCTAAGCACAGAACTTGCTCAGGGAGCCAGAGATCTCAGCTCTAATACTCTATTGAATCCTTTCTCTCCTAGGAAATAGGTGTAGCCACTAGTTACATTTATAAGCAGTATTATGAACCCCATGCCTGTCAAACTCCCTGATACTGGAGCCACAGAAGAAGTCAGCTCCAGAAGCAGAGTAGGATAAATTTCCCATGGGAGACAGAACCAATGAGTTGTTCTTATAGGAGTTCCTTCACTGATAGCATTTTGATAGCATGTGCCAGCTAGAGTCGGGAGTAGGAATATGAGATAAGACTTGCATCAAAGTGAGAAAGGGGTTGTTTCCCCCAGATAAATGAAAACATACAGAGAAACTAAGCACTTTTACCCCCAAATCCCACTCCCTTAGACAAGGCAACTCAGCCCCACCTTGAAAACTCGGCTTCTATTCAAGACAATAAATTCACCCTGACGACATGTGGACACACAATATTCAGGATTTGTTAATTGGACACTTCACAACTAGCTATAAACAAACTTGCTCTACAGCTGCTTTTCTTTAGTCTGATTCCATGAAATTTACAGTTTGGCACTCAACACAGATAACACCATGGCAGCTGGTGTGCTTCGACATCCCACAAAGAGAATGCTGAAATGATCTTGATATGCCTCCCTTGAAAGGAAACGGGAACAGTCTATCTGCATTGTAAAAACTTAACGTAAAGTAGTGAACTTTCCAAAATGGTATTATTTTAAGAGAGCAGTGAATCTTGATACAGGGAGACAGCCGTTCCTGAGGTCAGAAACATCAGCTTTACCAAAAAAGTCCTAAGGGATGCTTGAATATATTATCTTGTGGTCTTTCACCTCTCACTTAGGCCCTATTGCCCATCACTGTACTATCAATCCATTTCTAGCATTTTACTTGGCTATGAACTTCTTGGAATGACAAGAGAATGATTCATAATATATAGTAAGGCTTCCAGGAAGCTTTTTCACTTGAAGCTACAGGGTAAGTGAATCAGCCTTTTGCTTTCTCCCAGGAACTACTTATCTTCAATCTTTCAATTAAAGGTCAAACAATGAAAGGAGACAGTCCAGTCATCTATTATGTTTTCCCCTCCTGTTCCTATGATAAAAGGGTCTGCTCTTTACATGGTTATGTCTCAACCAGCTTAAGATTATTTTTCACATTTTTACCAGCAAAAACAATCTTCCAAGACCTTGCAATTTTCTAAAATTAATGCACAGGCAAGTGATGGCTCCTCCCTTGTCTTAGTTTTTGTGTGGCTTAAAATCATCTGACGGAGCCAAATCCAAAGCATTTATCATAAAGATAGCAAACAATGCTTTTTGGGTACCAAATTGAAGAAGGTTTGGGGAAACACAGTTGTCTCTCTTTGCCTAAGGATTTGAAAGAAGAGTAGATGGATACAATAAGGCTGGCATTTTTAACTGGCGTTTTTAACAGTGAGGATTAATTAATAAATTGGCATACTGGGCGAAATTCATCTTTGCTCTTAAGGTACCAGCGTAGCAGAGTAGCATACAGAGACATTATGGGACAGGCTTAAGTCCTACTAGATAAACAAGATAATACCTCTGCCCCTACAGCAGGCAGAGAACTAGTCTGCCTGATTTGAGCCAGTCTGGCAGGGTATGGGCATGTTTGGGGAAGGGTAAAGGGGTATTGTTCCCTGACATTGCCCCATAATATGACATTCCAGAGAATGAGTAAGGAATCAGTGCAGAGGAGGATCACTCTCTCCAGACCTCATAATATTTGCTGTCATTTATAGAGGCACTTCCCTTAGATCGATGCCAAGAAACATCTGCTGATTTAAAACAGTCCTTCTCTTTTTGGAGGGTAATAATGCGACAGCTCTCCTTGATCCAAGTCAGTGAGTGCATATGTGTACAGAGGCAACTAGCTGACAAACAGGGAGACTGTGCCTGAGCATTCCTATTTTTAGGTGCACATGTTCAGTTGCATGTGCTTTGATAACAGGCCCACCAACTGGGAGAGGCAAAAGGGCCAATTGCCCTGGGGCCTGGCGATTCAAAGGGGCCCAGAGTTCTGAGCCCTATATATTGCCACATGATGCACTCTGGGTGGCTCATAAGACTGCCTGGAGAGGTGGGGGCAGCGCGCAGCATGCTCCAGGCAGCGCTGGGAGGGGGAGGGTGCCGCAGTCAGGGCAGCACTGAGAGCCAGATGCCCTCGGCACCACCCCTTGTACCCTCGGCCTCACCACTTCTGGGGGCATGGAGCCGGCCCCTCCCCACCTTGCCCAGGGGCCCGGCATGCTGTGGGCTCCCCTGTTTGCTAGTTACACAGGGCAAGTTCTTATTGTCTCCATTAATTGCGCCATCAATGAACAGTAGTATTACTTCAGTAAAGCAGGCATGGGCTGTAGCTGACAATTGTTAAAGGGTAATGCTTTGTTCCTGGAATTGCTGAGTACGGTGACATAAATGACCAGATGTCAAATCATCACTGGCTGAGGTTGGACACGATTGTGCCGGCAGTTTTCCGGCTTCAAAGCCAGACCCACTAAGTTGTGACATGTCACATGACATTAAAATAGCTTGATAAAACATTTCCCCCTTTGAAAAGAACAGCAACAGTAACAGCAGCAGCTTCAATGTGCATTTTCAATTCTTGTGTAGTAATAATAGAATACACAGACAGTATAGGCTCCTTGTCAACCTCTGACCTTTTGACAACTATGCAGAGATGGTATAGTCAGCCAGACAGAATAATCTCCTTTCACTGGCAAGGAACTTACAGTATATTATAACAAAGGTTTGTCTTTGTGGAAAGATCTTTAAATTTACTGGGAAATCAGAAGTTAGCTATGTGCTGCTTAGATATTCTGCACATGACTGTCATTAAGCTTTTCTCAAAGTGCATATTTATGCTGCAGGTGGCATTGTTACTGAATAGGGAACCCAGACAGTACAAATGTTGAGTGATTCACTTTTCTAAAATGAATCTTGAAAACCCTTTGATCAGACATTTCCTGCTTTAACATTCCATTTTGAGAACAAAGTGAGAACTATTCATGGCGAGAACAAGACGAGTGTAAAACTTACACTGAGTTTTAATGAATTATCTTGTTTGTTCAACAGCTGTAGGAATCCTAATATCCCATTCTCGGTGGTAGCATGTATAATATAAATGACAACTATGTTTAAAAACAACGAGTAGTTCTGTGGCACCTTAGAGACTAATACAAATATATATAGTATCATGAGCTTTCATGGACTGGAAGCTCTTCTGAAGAAGTGGGTTTTTCCCACAAAAGCTCATGATACTATATATATATTTGTTGGTCTCTAAGGTGTCAGAGGAGTACTCATTGTTTTCAAAGTTACAGACTAACATGGCTACCCCTTTAAGGCTAAGTTTAAAGTTTTCCCAGCTCCAGAACTTTAATATATTTGAGGGAGTGAGAATAGGGATTTGAAGAGGGGATAGGGGAAAATATTTTGTTTAAAGGTGGCATATTTTACTTATTTAGCAAGCAAGACACAGAGCCAGATTCTTATCCCCTGTTGCCCTTACTTTGTGTTGCTGAGCACAAAATCAGCCAGGAAGCTGCCCTAACGCAGCAGCTGAGAATCCCACTGATGCAGGAAAATGTGTTGTAGGTGTAAAGATGGTTTAGATATCTCTACATAACCTTTCCTCCTTTCTTGAATGTACAGGAGATGTCTTAGAGCTCTCAGGCTGCTATAAATTGTTTCAGAGACCATTTCAACTCCTGTGATGTTCCCAGAACTGAGAAATCAGAAAGACACCTTCCTTATTCTTTGCCAATTGCACTATGGATTTAGCCCATAGGGTGGTATTTATGAAAACACCCTATTGGATCTGATTCTCCTTTTGTCTAAACCAGTATAAACTTGGATTAACTCCAGTGACACCTATGAAGTTCTACAGATGTTAGGCTCCAAGACAACCATGCATTGACAATTGAGAGGGGCTTTTCTAACTGGGTTGAGGGTGGGTTTGGGTTCATTTCCAGGTTATTTTGATGTACAATGATCATTCATATAAAATATAACTTCAAAACACAAACAGAAAAAACATAGTTTCCCTGTATTCCCTGCTCTTAATTTAAATTACTTGTACGTCACTAATAGCACTTCATATGTTGTTCTTTCAAGTTATGATATGCAAACAGATGAGGAATGTTAAACAGGTGCAAATAATGAGCAAGGGATTTATTGTAACCAGTCAATATGCTCAAACTTATAACTGCTCAGTACTTTGTGCTCCGTAATTCAGCAATGTCATAATTAGCAAGTAATTAACTAAAGTATTTGATGAGATGCTGCAGAGCACAAAGCGTGTGTACAGGTTGATAGCAAGAGGAAATGTAAGCTGCCTTTTTAACAATTTTCTGAAACCAACATGCAAACCCATTGTTCTGCAGCTGTGGCAATTAAGAGAGTTGCTTAGATGTTGATTCTACAGATTAGAGAGACTAAGTCTTGTCTACACTCAGAAGCTATGTTGCTTTAACTGTATGAGCATAGTTAAAGCTAGTCAAACCCCCAGTGCGAACATAAATATGTCTGTATAAAGATGCTTATATTCTTATAGCTTATTCCTATAGTAGACAAAGGGTTAAAAAGCTAGGGATTGTATAACTATAAAAAAAAAAAAAAATCACACCCCTAACCAGAGTTGTCATAACAATGCAAGAACTGTGCAAACCCATGCATTATGACAATTAAGTATGGCATTTCTTTCACTGCAACTTGAAACACATTTTATTCAAATAACCTTAAAATTGATCTTGAAAGTGCGTTATTTTCCTAGTTACATTTTTAATGAAAGGAATAACTTTTGGAGAAATATTTACATTAGCCTTTTGGACTGAAATTCACATCTGTGTGGGGGACTCATGCAAACAGAGTTGGGTAAGGGGGAGGATTATAAACAGTTCCAGTGGAACTGGGACTATCAAGGGCCTAAAAACATCCATGACTTTTTTTTTTAATTTCTTGCTCTTTTCTTCTGTCATGGAGCACTGACCTCCTATGTAAACATTCCTCACTTAACTTTGATTGATCTTATCCTCATTCATTGATTTTGGCTACAACCAGTAAGATTCTGTTCACTAGTTTGTTCTCTGGGTAGAAAATGGTCCTGTTGTTCATTTAGAACAAGGCGTTTTGCCGAGTGAAAACAAAAGGCGGCAAGTATAAAAACCTTGGTTCTTTGGCACAGCTCCTAACAGGGAGCTAAGCCAGCAATCTTGGTTGTATTTGGGGCCCCATTTGGTGCTCTGAAAGGACCACAATGCCCCATATGATGTATTTAGGGTATGTCTACACTGCAGCTGGCAGGTGAGGTTCCTAGCACAAGTAGATTTGCACTAGCTTAGCTTGAGCAGGTAGGCTAGAAATCGCAGTGCTAATGTTGTGGGATGCTGGTGACTCAGACTAGCTAACCCCATGGCATCAGGTGGACTTGGGCTAGCTACCTGAGTCCAAGTTGCCCCCAGAACTGCTACAGCCAGGCCTGCCAATGGGGGTGGGTGGGCAATTGCCTAGGGTCACAGGCTATTTAAAAGGGCTTGAGGGTCCCTGACTACTGCCTCTCTCAGAAGCACAACAGAGCTAAGGCAGGCTTCCTGCCCACCCTTGCTCTGCACTGCTCCCAGGAGCAGCAGGCCCAGCATATCTCTATGCTCCCTGGGGAGGGAGGACTCTCCATGCGGTCTTTGCCCTGAGCGCTAACTCTGCAGCTCCTATTGGCTGGAAATTGTGGGCAATGAGAGCTGTGGAGGAGGTGACCGCATGCAGCAGCACACAGAGACCCCTTAGTCCCCCTTCCCTAGAAGCCACTGCCAACGGGGTTGCTGGTTGCTTTTGAGAGACATCTGAGGTAAGTGCTGAGTCCCTAAGTCCCTCCTGCACCCCAACCACCTGCTCCAACCTAGAACCCACATCCAAGCTCCCTCCCAGAGTCAATAGTAAGTCCCAATGACGTTAGTGGGAGCAGAGTTAGGCCAACACTGAGTGCTTTTGAAAACCCTACTTGAAATGCACACATAAATTGAAACATTCACTTTACAGCTCATAATATCTCCAAATAAAGCTACTAACTTCTGCCTTCAGGTTCTTTGGCTCGGGCCAGCAGACCCCAACAATATAATTTCCAGACAGGGAAAAATGTGATGTGGAGTGCCCTATTAACAAGGTAATCAGAAGCCAGGAAAGACAATAAACTACACCAGAATTCAGCAGTGAGGAATGATTTACTTCACCTAATGTTGCTATTTTTGCCCAGGGTATATCAATAACAAGTACATCAACTGATCCAAAATTAGATGTCATGTATAGAAAATTTGTCTCTTATTGCTTTTCCAATATAACTTGTCCACACTCTCTTCATTACTTTTAAATACACTTGTGCACTAGACCTGTTCTGCTATGTGGATTTTTTTTTCTTGACAAGAGATACAAAAACATCTTTCCTGTTTGTTTTATAAATGTTGAACTGCAGAAGATAATGCTTCAGTCATAAGCTATACCACTGACACCGTAAAACAATACTTTTACAATCCTTAGCACCACATTTCTCCTGTCCTGCAGAGTGGGAGGGTCTTTAATACAAGAACTCAGTGTTATTCAATGGAATTCACTCTGCCAGATAGGGGATCCCTTCAAGGTTAAGTGAAATATTAAGGCTAGACTGCTGTATACAGAAAATTGGAGTAATGTGGCCTCGGCTGCAGAGAGCTTACAACACACTGAAATCATTGACAAACTCCCAACTGACATCAATCAGACCAGGATTTGGCCCAAAGGCAAATAATACAGATTCAAAGCACCAGACTGCCGGAAGTGGATGCATAACTACAAGTTTACAGGAGAGATTTGAAGAAAAGATGAATGACAGAAAGTTTGAATACTAAAGAAATTCTAGAGAAGGAACCATATATAAGAAAGTGTGACACACATGCAAAGGGAAGGATACAAAGAGTGGAAATTTGACCCTGTTGAAGTCAATAATAAGAAAGAGTAAATTCTGAAAAAAAACCCACAAAATTAACAGGGCATGTAAATCAGAAAAAACTTCTTAGGAAAGTGAGAACATGTTTTGCTCTAGTTGGTGTGTAATTAATACAATTAATCCTTTGACAGGTCATGTCCAAATTTTGTTCAGCTGGCAATTGTTAAAGAACTGAGTGCACACCTTTCAGGAAGGTATCCAATATGGACTGACAGCGTTTATGACCATATTCTACACTGAGTATATCTGTCTCTTGGTACAAAAAAAGAGATGTACAATCTTAGAATCCACTTCTGAATCACAGATAGCTGGAGTGGAAAAAATTATGGCTGGCCAGGTAATTGTGTATTTTCTGACAGATGAAAACCTAATAGTGATGGTGATCCATGCCTTTTCATTTCTTGCTTATACTGCTTTATGTGGGTCTAATCAACAGGTCAACAGAACTATTTAGAAATCAAAGCTGATAGCAGCATGCTGTGGGCTGTCTGCTAAGCTTTGCAATGCATCAGAAACATCATATCAGTGCTTCATGTTCTACATTGGCTGCCTATCCATTTCCAAATTCAATGCAGTCTTGGTCACCTATGATACCCTGAACTGGTTCTTGATCACCTATGATTCCCTGACAACCTTCTCACAGAATTCATCTACTTTTCCCCCCAGAAGGTATTTATGTGAGAAATTTTGGCTAACAGAAGCCAATTTCTATATCACTGAGGCTAAGATCAGAGGAAGAGTGGTTGTGGATTAAACTTCCTGTAGAGAGCTGAGTTTGGCTTTCAATCTGAATCCATGCACTAAATTTATTCTATAGATCATATCCTCAGCTGATGTAAATTGGTGTGGCTCCCTAAAGCCCTTAGAGTATTGGACTCCAAGGCTATGTCTAGACTGCATCCCTCTGTCGACAGAGGGATGCCAATCAAGCACATTGAAATTGCTAATGAAGCAGGGATTAAAATATCCTGTGCCTCATTAGCATAAACATGGCCGCCTCTTTTTTTGAACCGGAGTTTTTTTTAAAAAAAGTCAGTCTAGACGCAGATCTGTCAAAAATAAAGCCTTTTTCGACAGATCCTGTATTCCTCAAAAAATGAGGTTTACAGGATCTGTCGAAAAAGGCTTTATTTTCGACAGATCCGCGTCTAGACTGCCTTTTTCCGAAAAAACTCCATTTAGAAAAAAAGCGGTGGCCATGTTTATGCTAATGAGGATTTATATTTAAATCCCTGCTTCATTAGCAATTTCGATGTGCTTGATTAGCACAGAGAGCCTCTCTGTCGACAGAGAGGTGTAGTCTAGATACACCCTAAGTGAGTCTTGCAAGACATATCCCCAAGCACTGGATACATGGCTGTTAATTGCAGCAAAACAGTGCATTTTCTCCCCACTATTACATATTATCTTTGCATAAAGTATCCTCCAAATGATTCAACTGTTTGTAAATTTGACACATTTACAGCATCCTGCCCAGCAGCAACTAACACCTTATTTTTGGTCCCAAGTATTTTATTCATTGCTCACGTACATTCTGAATGCAGTTCTGGAAAAAGATTACAAGATGTTATCAAGAGGAAATCTAACAAACCTGGCACTGGAAATACAAAAGCATCCTATTTCCGATCATGCAGGATGCATTCAGAAGTGTAGCAACTTATTACTTGTGCTAAAAGAGTCTAGTACAGGACACCTTGCTAGTGACATTGTAGTGTGGGAACTGTATAACTGCTGCTAGGGAACACTTGCTGCCAAGATACCAGGAGAATTTAGATTATTCTTTAAGCTTCAAACCTTTGAACTTGTTACAATGAGCATTTTGTAAAAGCTCAAAAAATTTTCCCAGCATAATTGAAGGTTTAAAAAAAAAAAAAAAAATCACTAGCAAGCTAGAGGGAAAGGTCCTATATTTCTCAACATCCTATAGCCTTTATTTTGGATTGCTTGGTAAATAAAGCACTGATAATGGGATTTAATATGTATGTATAATTTTTTTAAAATAGGTTAAAACATTATTTGCGGGAAAATGAATGCCCAGAATTAAATCCACTAAGTAATAATTGTGCACAATACCAGTGGGTTTCTTCTTTATAGCACCTTTACTGTAATTATTTAATGTGTCTATTTCAGTTTCCCTGTTTATAAAACTATTGCAGATTACCATACTTCTCTCTCTGCAAGTTGGGAAAAGTGCTTTACAGAGTCAGAGATCTCATATTACCAGTCAACTTGATCAAGTACCAAAGTAAATTTGTTTACTATTTATTATTTAGATGTATATAGCACACACAAGCATCTCTCTCGTGCTCTGGGTGCTTGTACGTGGTTTCATTTTCACAAAATAAATTATAAAAGGCTGCAAAATATAATCACTCAGCAAACAATTAAAAAAAAACCTACTCCCCCTACTGTTGCCAATCAATAAATCCTTTCAACCCACCTTCTCAAATGACTAGGGAAAAATTAGGCATTTGCAGCACACTTACAAGACTCACAGATAGGTGATCTCAAACAGTTCTATTTCTAGCCCTCACCTTATAATGGGGGTAACCTGGCCCTTTAAAGGGACACTAGAATGGACTGATGGGCTAGTGAATGGCCAAAGCCAGAGCAGATAAAATGAACCCTGAGCTTAGTGATTAGGGGAAAATCCAGGTTGCTGTCTCTTTAAGGTCCTGGGGCCAGGAGTTCTGTAGTGTCAGGTGGGGGCAGAGCTGCCTTTTTCCCGGCTAACAAGACAAGCCTGGGGAAGCAGGCAATATTTAGATTATCGTCTTCCTCCTAACAGAGATAAGTTAGCAGGAGAATGAAGCCTATGTTTTGACTGCTTCTAGGTAAGCAGTAGGAGTATGAAATAGGGGCTGGCTGGACAGAAGCTGGCTGTGGCCTTCAGCTGACAGGAATTGCATCCCAACCCTGAGAGAAGAGATGTAAATTCTTCATTCAAGGAAGAAAAGTGCTTTCATCTGATGCTGAGAGGCACTATGGACTCTTGCTAAGGGGAAAGAGGCTGATCGAGTTGTGCTGTAAAAAGAAAACCTAATGATTGATCCCAGAAGCCTGTAGATTACAGTCAGAGTCATAGGGTTAAAGGATAGAAGGGACCGCTAGATTGCTTAGCCTGACCTCATATGTGTGTTACAGGCGATCAACACCGTTCAGCTCCGACACAATAAATGGAACAATGGAAATGAGAACAAGGCAAATGAGACCTACAGGAGATTAGACTGTTATGTGACACCATGCAGCAGTGCTTGAAGCCCATGCAAAAAGACTGAAGAGGAAAACAGAGATAGCTCTTGTAGAGTACCCTCAGACTCTGAGGGGCAGAGCCGGTCTTAGGGGTGGGCTGCGACCACATTATTCCCCGACACCCTTTTCTTTTTTTGCTTGACAAATTTCCCCCGGCATTTTTGGGGTTTTTTGCTTGACAAATTTTTGTCCGGTATTTTTTTTAAACTATCTGGCAACCCTATGGGTGAGCCGGGCAGTCGCCCGGGGCTGCCAATTGGTTAGGACCGTTCCTGCTGAGGGGACACTCTGGAGGAGGCCAGACTACAATAAGACTTCATAATCTGCTGCAGTTACTTCATTAGATTCTCTTTAATCTTTTTTTCACAAAACAGAAGGATTAGAAATGGGTTGATTATCAGCAACACTGGCAGGATGATAAGTAGGATTTTTGAGCAGGGCCTTACAACAGCTCAACAGTGGCTGGTACCCTGCTCTCCTCAGCAAAAAGACTGAAAATCTCCACCAACAGCACAGCTAATTTCTCCTCACTAGCCAGGAAGTTCTTGGGTCTAGCTCCCATGGGCTGTAGTTAGAATAGCCTTAGAATCCTGAGAGTCAACATGAGCGACAATGGTGAAAACTTGGGACCAGACATTTGTTCCTTCAAGACACTTGCTCTGGCTTCATGGGAGTGGAAAACCCAGTCCGGATTAGAGAGATTTTGTCTGCAAAGTACTATGGCACTTACAAACAGTGAGGAAAATTTGACTTTGAGTGGAAAGAGCTGGGATTACTCATGCACCCAGTGCTGCTCTGCAAGACTTTGCAAAGTCCATGATGAAATCAAAAGGTTAAATTAATGGCAAAACTGAAATCAATAGCTAAATCCCCAGGAGTTAATCTTTTCTTCACTTCTGAAAACAGTCATGGCACACAGTTTTAAAATACCTTTTTACTAGAATCAGTCATATTCAGCCTGGAACTCCAGATGCCTCCCCTTTAGCTACATTTATCACAGGTCCTCTGTGGACAACAGGAACGTTGAGGGTGGCTAAATGGCATGTACAACAATAGAAGACAACAGATCATTGTAAAATCCCACCAGACCTGCAGTAAAATGGTCTAGCAATATTTTTCTTCATGGCTTCCTGGAAGCTTTTTACCAGTCTTTGGAGGGAGTCCATCAAAACAGGTCCCTTGGTTATCCAAGTTAGTTATACTCTGTCCCAAATTGTGGGTGGGTATTGCTCATAATGCTGGGACTTGAGGTTTTGATTGAGAGTGATGTTTGGGAAGGAGATTATTACACAATTGGTCATTGTTTCCTTTAGTTTGAGACTCTCTCATTTGTTCTGGCAATCATGAGATTCTCAGCCGATCTGGAACAGTCATCATCTGTGATGAAGCACAATGACACCAAGGCTATGTCTACACTCGCAGCTTCTTGCGCGAGTAATATGCAAATGAGGCTAAGCGTGGAATATCGCCGAGACTCATTTGCATACCTAATGAGCCACCATTTTTTTCAGAAGAGGCTCTTGCGCAAGAAGGAATGTCTACACTGCCCCTTCTTGTGCAAGAAAAACCTTCTTGCGCAATGCCGTTCTTCCTGAAAAGTAATAGATGTAACGGCATTGCGCAAGAGGGTTTTTCTTGCACAAGAAGGGGCAGTGTAGACGCTCCTTCTTGTGCAAGAGCCTCTTCTGAAAAAAATGGTAGCTCATTAGGTATGCAAATGAGGCTCAGCAATATTCCACGCTTAGCCTCATTTGCATATTACTCACGCAAGAAGTCGCGAGTGTAGACATAGCCCAAGAGTACTGTAAAAAGGGACATTATCAGCATGGATAAGGACTCTGGATTAGAGCACACAGATATCAGGTCTGACTGCAAGCAGAAGGAAGAGACTCGAACAATGTACCAGAAAACAAAGAGATGTCAAATTCATCACAGGGACAAGAGCTGCTATTTACATTCAAAACCAGAAGTAGTTCAACTAGATAAAGTAATAATTTTTTAAAAAAGCATGCATTAAACTTTAGGACTCCCTCACCAAGCAGTTATATATTTGACAATCGCCTTCTCCTCAAAATGGATAGATGCTTTGCATTGTAGGCTTGTTTTGGCGCACAAGATTCGAAGTATGTCTTGACAATCTTTACAGCAGAGCCAGAGAAATGAGGGTTGCAGGACAGGACTATGACTTCAGAGACGAGACAGCACTATGACTTCAGAGACGAGACAGCAGGAAGTTACTCTACTCATGTTGCCAATGGAAGGGAAATCTGAGATGAAAACAGGGTAGTTCCAAGGACTAAAAACACATAGAGAGAGTTCCAAATTCCGGGAGGAGAGAATACTATTAGATGAATAGAAAAATGCCATAGAAATATTAGTCATTTTGCCTATTCATATGGCTGTATCCTGTGGTTTTAAAAATATACCTAAATGCCTCATTTGAAGCTCATGTACTGTGAGGTGAAAATGATAAAGAAAACTGTATTTAGTCATAGTAAATCTCACCTGAACCTGTCCAAATAATTGACATATATAGGAATTACTCTGTATAAAAAAAAAAAAAAACCCCACACATTTCTACAGACATTTCAGTGATAGCTTTATATGCTGGTACTCCACTAACATATCAGGGTGTACATGTTGTTGTTAACTGTATGGCTGCACTTCTCAGATTTTTGGACCTAAATCCTCAGTTGTGAACTCTGCCCTTGAAGAGATATGGTTTTAGCTGCAGGAACAAAACCACAAGTGCCTACTGAAAATTCCAAGAGATTTTTCCTGATACTCTTGACTAACTTTGAAGTGTTGAAGTAAAGCAGATGGATGCTCCACAGATGACAACCCAAGAGGACATTGTGTGGGCAGTTCAAATTAGTTTCAAAGTGGTGAGGAGGTGGTATGTGCAAAATCCTATTAAAAATAATGGGATTTCTGTGCCTACTGTACCTCAATTTCTTTGTACTGCACAACTTCTTTGCTATTTGCTTTATATGAAGAGATCACTGAACTCTGATGGGTGGGTTGCTCTTCTTAGACACGGTAGCTATGTAGTCAAGGTTGGATTCTCAGAGAGAGCACAGCCTTTACACAACTGTGCATCTAAAAAATTAACAGTATTTCAACCTAGCTCATCTTCCCCTTGTCTTTGAAAGTGGCATAGTGAAGTCAAATCCCAAGATCTTTACCCTACAGGAACTACCAGCATTTGTCTTTTTAGTGTACATTTAATTTGGAAGAAAATGTCCAACTGTCCTATGAGTAAATATATACACACAATTTTCCCTCCATTTTCACTACATCAACAATATTCACAATGCTGTGCAACAATCATGGTCATATTACAGTGTAAGCAGGGGCTGAACTGCTGCTTGCTATCAGCCAGCTAAAAGGAGAGAGCTGCCCTGGGGTGGGTGTGCCCACTACAATTGTTTAGCTCTGCAAGATAAATTAACTGTTAACTGTTGATATGTAAATACAGCTCATGCCAGGATGGGGAGAGAATACGAGGTGTGGCTATGTAAATCCAATTCAGCCAGGGCTGATGGAGGATCAGTGTTGGAATGGAATGTGGTGTATTGTAAATAATTTGGGGCTGGTGGGGGGGGGGGGGTCACAAATCATGCTACCCTTAAATGTGGGAACTGTAAAACATGCCACCAGTGTTTGCAGGAGAGACACCATCATTGTAAGAGGTCTCCGAGGAACAAGCCTCCCCCCTTCCAGAGTTGACTGAACTGAGTTGGGGGGGGAAGGGTTAAAGGGCTTGAGTCAGCCTGCTTCACACCTGCCAGGTGTGAGCGGTAAGACTGGCCCAACCTGCCCCTTTCCCCCTTTGTTTTAAGGACAGACCTAAAGCAGACTCCATGAGGAGTCTTTTTGCTAGTCCAGTGGAAGCTGGAATCCTTTGCCAGTCCAGGTGGTGGCTAAAGAGTTGAAATCACTAAGAGCTGAAATCACTGGTTTGGCTGGGAGCCAGACCCATTGCAGCCAGTGAAGTGGCGGTGGCCAGCGGCGTGGAACGGTGGCAGGTGAGGAGCGGTGACCAGTGGCGTGGCACGGCTGGTAGGAGCGGCGGCAGGCGAGGAGCAGCGGCAGGCGAGGCTGGTAGGAGCAGCGGCAGGCGAGGAGCGGCAGCGGGCGAGGAATGGTGACCAGCAGCGCGGCGCGGCTGATAGGAGCGGCGGCAGGTGACCAGCGGAGCATCCGGTGGCGTGGAACGAGACAGCAGGTGGAGCGTGGCGGAGTGGCTCAGAAGGTGCCCCCTATCTATCCCCCCAACCCCATTTCTACCCAGGTTGGGAGGTGAAACCCTGCGGGTGAACTTTTGGACTCTGGGTGACACTGACCAGGGACAGAGACTTTTGGGGTGTCGGACTTTGGGTGATTCTTGGCTGGAGGGGGGGCTTAGCTCATGTTTGGGCTATGAACTCTGTTTGTGGTATTTTCCCAAGTTAATGCCGTATGACTTCTCTCTCTGTTTCATTAAATGTTTCTTTCCTACACTCAGATTCTGTGCTTGCGAGTGGGGAAGCATTGCCTCTCAGAGGCACCCAGGGGTGTGTGAATTTCCCAGGTTACTGGGTGGGGGCTCGAGCTGGTCCTCTGTGAGATGGACCCCAAGATATTGAAGCCGGTCCTGGTTGCTGCCAGGCCTACCCGGCAGAAGGGTTACAACAGCATCACACATTTTAATGTGAAGTACTTTTTGTAGCAATCTAAATGTATTGTGTGACTTAATGGATCCCTAATTAGAACTGTGTGTTCCACTGCTTCTGGCTATTCACCAGCAGATGTATGTGCATCTCTGGATATAGTGGGAGACCATTGTTGCCATTCCCCAGATTACTGCCTCTGGGATGTTGCCTCTAGATCAGTAAATCATTGTTTCTCCTGGATTGCAGGTTCATTCTTAGAAGTACAACTTTCAAATGGAGAAATCAGGGTGTGATTCAAAAACTTTTAAATTGCTAATTACAAGGGTAGTATCTATTGCTGTATCCACCTTACTGATAAACCCTGTTTATCTGTTGTGGAATTTTTCTCCCAAGAGTTATGGTCTGCATACTCCAAATTAGATCTTGAGAAAATTATGCATTTTATTGCTACTAATAGTGGCCATAATTTCTTACTTGCTATCAGACTTATGCATGTTTGTGTGTTCAGCTACTCTAAGAGAAACACCTGATAGCCTACAGGAAGTTAACTGAAGTGAGAAAAGGGAAACAATTGAAATTGTAACAAACAAATTTTTAATACAGACCATTTCTCACAGATTTTCATTTTCCAGAGCTTTGACATTTGAGAGACATTTGACAGTGGTTTACTGATCTAGAGACATTAGGATCAACAGTGTCTATCACCTGAGGCAAACCACTTCAATATGGATGACATGCTGGTAATGACACTGTGGTACATGGAATGTATTCATAATTGCGATACAGAAACAAAATCAACGGTGAGGATTATTCCTAAACTTGGCATGCTGTACATATCCCATCATAACGTTATATTTAAAAGCAACACAGCAGTACAAAGAAACATTGCTACGAGGTTTCACTAACAAACTGTTTCATGAGCAACGGAGGATGTCTTGGCAAGATGTGCAGTCACAAGTGGTGAAGCCAATATGCTTTCATCTAGAGTCAGTGTACAGCAGGAATATGCATGTTACACCATTGCCTCCCTTCCCCCCTCCCCCCCCCACACAAGCTGATGCAAGCTTGCCATATTTTTTGTCTATCGCTTTGCAACTTTACATAACCTTGAGAGAGAGAGAGAGAGGTGGCGACTCAGCCTCAGAACCTGGGGCTGCTCCTGAACTTTGGCTAACTTTACCGCATCCTAGTTTGGGGTTTACCAGCTCTCACACACCTGCCCTTATGGAGATTACATTTTATTACAGTAATCTACTTTGCATCTGCTTTTGGGCCTGAGCCAATGCCTGTTGAAAGCAATGTGATGACTGTTGTAGACTTCAATAGGCCTTGAATCAGGCCCTTCATTGCCATTGCAATATCTTTTTTTATTTTCTTCCTTTTCCCTTAACTCAAAGCTCAAATCTGAACTGTCCCAAAAATCACAAATTTTGGGTTCAGTGCCTATCCCCAGACTGGATCATGCTTGTTCTGAGAAGTATTCCAAGCCAGCCTCACGTGCCATACCTAGTCACATCTAGCTCTTCAGAACACGCACAGCAAATCAGTCAGTCTCAATCAAGCCTTCTGCATTCATTAATAAAAACTGACATTTCACGTTTCAGCTGTAACATACCTAACAGCTATTTATTATATACACAGAATAGCAAATGTAGCATTCTCCGATGCCTGTTGTGCAGTGGGAACATCCCTGACAAAAAGACATTTTATTATGCTTTCCTAACGTGATTGCACTGAACCTTTTTTCACATCCTCTCAAGCATGTTAATAGCAAGTGAGCTTTATTAGTACGCAGAATTAAATTCTCAGGAAACATCAGCAGATGTCGTGATCAGTAATGTGTGATCAGTGCTTGACCTTTTGCCCAGCCTGCTGAATTTGATTAAGTAAGTACAGTAAAGATTAGCAAAATAACCATCCTCAAAAAATACATGTAACAGTTCAGTAACACTTCTCTTTTTCAGGCCATATTTGGTTCTGTAGAGATTTTTCATTCACATGTCAAATTTTTACTCCTTGTTGATTTTTAATCTAATCTTACCAGGTTATTGAAGACATATGCCTTGTTTCAGGAAAAAAAATGTCACTACACACAGAGTTGCTTTTATAATCAGGTAGCTTGTACTATCTATTAAGTCTAGTAAAACTAATCTAAAACAGCAAGAGTTGTATTCAGAAAGGACGAAATGTACTCAGTGCTGAGGGCCAACATAGCTCTGGTGCATTAAGGTCCCACTTAATCTCGTGAAGGCATATAAGGGATTTATGTGATGCACAGGCCATGTGCTGACTGGATTCTGATCACAAGTGGCCTGATCATGGAACTCTCCATTGTAAAGCCTGTGAACATGTGTAGCATACACCCCATCTCCATTGCACAGTGTGTGCTTGGAAAGGGAGACAATGGGATCAGGGTCCAGCATCACTATGCTAATCCTAAGGGACCTCACCTCAGTAGTGCAAGTGAGAGCAGCCCTTAGTTCTGCTCTAACTCATACCAGAGCTGAGCTGGCACAGAATCATTACTGGCCAGCTTTTTTTGCTGAGGAGTGCTCAGCTAGGGTGTGTCTACATTGCACCTGTAGCTCGAAATAAGGTACACAATTTGAGCTATGCAAATTGCATAGCTTATTTTGAGTCCATTTCAAAATAGCTTATTTCATAATTTGGGGCTGTCTACACAGCACTCATTTTGAAATAAATTGCTATTCTGAAATGCCCCTTACTTCTTGTGGAATGAGGTTTACAGGGACATCGGAATAGCAAGCCTGTTATATTTTGGAATAATGGGCTTGCTGTTAAGACATGGAATAGCTATTTCGGGATACCTCTGATATCTTGAAATAGTGCTGCAGTGTAAACGTAGCCTTATAGAGGATAATAGAGCTCTTGCGTATAAACGTACTCCTTGAAGAGAGGATCAGACTGGAAGTTATGGAGACTGAACTCCTCTAGGGAAAAAAGTGGGGCAATCTGTTCAACATTTTGTATGTCTATAGACAAATAGGATAAGTATAGGGAATGAATGGAAAGAACCGGAAGTCTTGGTAAACAAGCACGATTATGATGTTACTGGCATCAGGGATATAGCTCAGGAGTGAAATGTTGATAGAGGAACAGCTTGTTCAGGAAGGACAGACAGGATAAAAAAAAAAAGGAGATGGAGTTGCATTGTACATCAAGAATATATGCCCTTATCCTGAGGTCCAGAAGGAGGTGAGAGGCAGATCAGCTGAAAACCTTTGTGTGAAGATAAATGAAGGGCAATGCCATGCTAGGGGCTTGCTATAATCTACCAAATCAAGATGGGGGAAGGGGGAGAGGATGAAACAGTTCTAGAATAATCTACAAAAATATTCATCATAAAACACATTAGTAACAGGGGACTTTAACTACCTAGTCGTTGGTTTGAAAAAGAATTACAGCAACATACAAAATGCCCAGTAAATTGTGTGCATGGGGAACAACTTATTTCAGAAAATTGAGATGAAATAATGGGTGCAGCCATTATAGTCTGGATTCTGAATGGAAATTGTGAATCTGAAGGTGGGGGAAAATTATCTTGAAATGACAGATTTCATTGTTCTGAGGAAAAGATGGCGTGGTAGCAGCAGAATACGGGCACTGGACTTCAAAAACTCAGAACAGATAGATTTTCTTCCCAAGGCACTTAATCTAAGGGAAAAAGAAGGTCAAGAGAGCAGGTAGTTTCTCCAAGAAAATATTGATGGCACAACTGCAAACTATTCTTATGTAAAGGAAAGATAGGAAGAATAATAAGAGGTCTGGGGTGGTTGAGCTGCTACAACAGGGGAGGGCAATAATTTTTTACTGGGGCCATTTTACACATTTTTGAAGGACCTCAAGCAGAAAGGGCGGGACCAGGACACTTCACTGCTTTCCCACCCACAGACCACAATTGGTCTGGGGGTGGGGGAGCGCATGAAGTCTTTGCCCCTCCCAGCCAGAGGTTCCCCATAGGCAAATTCACACACTCCCCCTTCTGCCCCTAGACCAATCAGGGTTTGGGGGAAGGAGAGCGCATGAAGTCGCCTTGTGCCCTGCCAGGAGCATGCAGTGCTTAGAAGCTTCTAAGCACTGCATGCTCCTGGCAGGGCAGAGGAAACTTTGTGCAGTTCCCCCTGCTCCCAGGCCCTAATTGGGGGCGGGGCAGCATCAGGGCAGATCAATCCGCTTGGTGGGCTGGATCTGGCCCATTGAGGCCCTTTTGCCCACCCCTGTGCTACAAGATCCATATGGCTACATCAAGAACTTTTTAATACAAAAAGGAATTTAACAAAAATGATAACATTGAAAAGTTGCTAAAGATGAGTACAGAGGAATAGCACAGGCATGTAGGGGCAAATTAAAAAGGCCAAGGAAAAAAAGTTACACCCTATCAAAAGACATAAAAGATAAGACTTTCTATAAATATGTTTGGAACAAGAGAAAGACAGGAAGTGTAGTTTAACTGCTTGCCAGGAAAAGAGAGCTAATAGCATATGATAACAAGAAGGCTGAGGTGTTTTATGTCTATTTTGCTTTAGTCTTTAAAAAAAAATGTTAATTGTAACAGCATGCTTAACATAATTAACAGAACAAAAAGGGATAACAAGCCAGAATAGAAAAGAACCAGTTAATGAATATTTACATGAGTTAGCAGGGCCTTATGAAATTCACATTAGGAAACTTAAGGAACTAGCTGCAGAATATTGGAACTATTAGTGATCATATTTGAGAATTAATGGAGGAGAGGTGAGGTCCCAGAGGGTTTAAGAAGAGCAAATATAGTACCTGTCTTTAAAAGGGGGGAGCAGAGCAGGAGAAGGAGGGAAGGAGATAGACCAGTCAGTCTAATTTTGATACCTGGAAAGATACTAGAACAAATTATTAAACTGTTTGTAAGCACCTGAAGAATAACAGGGTGATAATTAGTACCCAACTTGGATTTGTCATGAACAAATCATGCTAAATCAATTTTCGTTTCCTTTATTGACAGCTCACGGGACTTATGGATTGTGGGGGGTATGAGGAACAGTAGATGAGATATATTGATCTTAGTATAGCTTTTGACACACTCTTGTAAGAACTGTTCATGACCAAGTACGGAAATATGGTCTAGATGAAATTACTATGAGATGGGTTGCACAACTGGCTGAAAGATTGATAACTACTCTTTGAGTACAATGGCTCAACGTTAAACTGGAAGGACATACCTAGAAGAGTTCCACAGGGGTCAGTCCTAGTAAAGCGCTATTTTCATTAATAATATGGATAATGGAGTGGAGGGTGCGCTTATAAAATGTATAGATGACATGAGGCTGGGAGGGGTTGCAAGCACTTGGAAAACAAGATTAGAATTTAAAAGGACCTTGAGAAACTAAGAACTAGTCTGAAATGAACAAGATGGAAATTCAATAAAGATAAGCATAAAATACTTCACTCAGAAAGGAAAAAAAAAAAAAAAATCACACACACAAACACAAAATGGAGACTAACTTTCTAGGTGGTATTCTTACTTAAAAGGATATGGGGGTTATGGCAAATCACAAATTGAAAACAAGTTAAAAAGCAGATTTTATTCTGGGATATATTAACAGGCATAGCATATGGAAGACATGAGACATAATAGTCAGCTGAGGCCTCATCAGTCCGAAGTAGAGTTGAACTACTTTGGGTGCCACTTAGGAAAAAGCAGGGATTAACTGAAGAGCATCTAGAGGAGAACAAATTATATATAAAAATAAAAGCTGGCCTCTGAGGAAAGATTAAAAGAAAAATAAAACTCAGTATGCTTAATTTAGAGAAAAAGAGACTGAAATAGGGGAATTTTCAAAGATGTTAAGGCCTGTTCTAAAAAGGACAATGGTCAGATGTTCTCCATATCTACTGAAGTTTGGACAAGTGGCAATTGGCTTGATTTATGGTAAGAGAGGTTTAATTAAGTCTAGGGCTGTTGTGGAATCTCCATCACTGAAGTTTTTAAGAGCAGGTTAGAGGAACACCTATCAGAGATGATCTAGATACATGTGGTCCTATCTCAGCACCAGGTGATAGACTAGATGACTAGACAAGGACATTTTCAGACCCACATTTCTAGGATTCTATGACAACAGGTACAGGGTGGACATTGCATATGTGCCTTAATTTCAAATTAGGGAGTGGAGGGGAGTTCACTCACAATAAGTAATCCAGTATTTCACCTGTCTGCTGAGACTGCCAACAAATCCGCCAACCAGCACTAGCTGCAGTTGTGTTTTTTTCCTGCCCCATGGGGACTGACTGGTGGCTATCAACTCATTTCATGTAGACCCCTGACCAGCCATCAGAAGATAATTCTGTTTGCCTACTATCCAGGTGGGCAGGATTTGAACTAATAATTTAGAAGTGACCAGAATGTTATTGGCATGACAACAAAATCTTGCCAGTTGCTGCATCCATGCATTTTTGTTACAATACCTGATGTAGAAACCAATTTCACACTGTTTGTTAAAAACTCTTATCCCACTCCAGTTAAAATGAATCAGCCTTCAAACACATTGCAACTCCTCGCTCATCAGCATTGTCAGCCCTTCAAAATGTTTAATCCTTTGACATTCAAGGCATTTTTGTTTCTTTATTCTAAAATATCCCCCCCCCATGTGTTATCTTGCCATATTTTGCCAGAATCAAGTTACTTGTAACGTTCATTTAATTGCACTCCTGACCATCTTCTTGCTGCTTCTAGAGCTTGCTTCCTTCTTCAGGGAACGTGAAACTGAATTATAGTCCCAAACCTTTTGTCTGCACACCTTTGCAACTTATTGTTTCTTACATCAACACAAATACATAATGAGAGTCTGTGTTTTTGCAGTTGCAAAAGCAGTTTTTCTGCTTCCTGCATATTTGCACAGGAGGGATAGACTGGGGGGCAATGTGTGGAGGAGAAAGGAAAGATATTCTGCCATTACACTTAGGCTATGTCTACACTGGCGGCTTCTTGCGCAAGAACTCTTTTGTGGAAGAGCTCTTGTGCAAAAAAATCTTCCACAAGAGTGCGTCCACACTGCCATGTGCTTTTGCGCAAGAGATGTGCTTTTGCTCAAGAGCATCCATGGCAGTGTAGACGCTCTCTTGCACAAGAAAGCTCTGATGGCCATTTTAACCATAGGAGCTTCTTGCGCAAGAAATTCATGTTGCCTGTCTACACTGCCCTCTTGTGCAAGAGGTCTTCCACAAGAGGGCTTATTCCTTGTGGGGAGAGGAATAACTTTTCCTGGAGAAGGCCTGTTTTACAACGCTATACTGTAAATTTACTTGCGCAAGAATACTCGTGCAGTGTAGACAGCAGGCAAGTTTTTGAGCAAGAATGGCTGTTCTTGCGCAAGAAGCTGCCAGTGTAGACATAGCCTCCATGTCATCTGAGAAAAGGTGGAGCAGGAAGATAGAAAGCATATTTATTTGTTTAATAAAACCTGATTAATTTTTGCCTTTGAAATGGCTAGGTTTACTTCAACATTTTTTACATAGCCAAGGGCTGGCCCCAGATATCTGTGACCCCTACAACATCAGTGGCCTGCCCCATCTCTGCATCTAGTTGTTACAGACACCTCAAAGAGGCAGGCATTGAAGTGGGTAAAATCTTTAGTATTGTATAGTTAGAACTGTGAAAAACTCAGTTTAATGGAAACCATTTTGTAGGCTTTGGCTTGGGCAAATTTGCACCCATGGATTTTGCTTTGAATTTTGAACAAACTAAAACACATTGCAAAAAACACAACTAAAACTGCACACCTCAGTCAGGTTTCTGTCTAAACCATAGACCTTGGCATGGTTTCTAGGCTCACCTGTAACCATAAACGAGCTCAAATTCACTTGAAACTTAGCCCAGGTTTGGAGAGAGATTTGTGAACCTTGGCAACTCTAGCCTGAGCTTCAGATTTCCTATACAACTGTAGGTGTGAGGTTCCTTCTTTTGATGTTCTCAGGTGGCCTTATGACCTCAAGCCACTCTTGACTGGGGCTCTGCTGCCAAAGAAAGCTGCTTTTGTGCAGGCACTTGCCCTCTAGAAGTGAGTATGTATTTTCAAATCCCAAAGCCTCCGAAGCCTATTGCCTCATACAAATCCAAAAATATTAATAAAACCCTAAAGATAGAGAACTATTTTCAAAATGGGACTCATGACCCAAAGTGCATTTAAAGAAACACTTTTGTTCCCTCCCCTTTTAATGCAATAAAATGCTTCAAGCACCATTGCTGGTACAAGAATATCTGCACTTACCTCAAGTGATTCAAGGTACTAGGCCCCTCACTCCAGAGGCACGCAAGTGTCCTGGGATAGCCACACACCTTGTTGCGTGTCAGTGCTCGCTTAGATGAGAGCATGAGTTAGTTGATTGTTACATTTATTTGCTTTCCCACCTGTCAAAATAATACAAGTTCCTTCCTGCTACCTTTCAAGTGCCATCAGCTGAGTGCACTGAATCGATTTCAGCTAGCAAACTGCATTACATGTTTGGCCCAAACCATACACTGTTCTTGTTTTCTCAATTCTTCTAAATCCATACACTGTATTTAATCTATAAGGCATAACAGGCAGCGGTGAATGAGCAATTACTGCACTCCTCGGGTGTTGTCATAAGGTATGAAGCCAAATTACTTTACCACCTGAGAGGCACAATAATTCCCTAGAAATGTATGGCTGAGACTGTCTTATTACATTATGAAACAGAATTTTGCAGATACAATACACATAAGGAAAACAGTTAGTGCATTAGCTTAGACACTATTGATATTGATATAACATCACTGCCAGCCCACACAAATGTTGCTTTTTAAAGCTGTTTCATGATATGAACATAACTAAGTGCGGAAGCAATACAATCTATGATGATGCTATAGCTCTGCTTTTCTTTACAGCTTTCACTGAGGATTCTCAAGGCACTTTATAAACTTTAGTTAATTAAGCTCCAGGATAGCCCAATAGCAAAAAAAGGAATTTAGGGGGAGCTCTTTTACAGATGGGGAAGAGTGGACACAGACACAGTGAGTGACTTAGCCAGGACTGAGGAGTAAGACAATAACAGACAGGTACAGAAGTTAGAAGGCATCCTCCATGCGCTGCCCAAATTGCTAGTCACATTCCTATAATGTAGGTGGAACTGAAGGAGAGTCAAGTGGGATCTAGTTTGTGGCTCCACTATGTGCTAGTAAATGAACAATCACAAGCCTCTCTGCATGCCCTTACACATGCTCAGTAAAGATCTCTTTCCTGCAACACTGCCTGCCTGCTGCATTACTTATTGGCAATGAAACAAATCCTTTTCAGCCATAGGCTCCACTGGTGCAACTTCTCCTCCACTCACTTTATTAATAATCAAATAATAATAATGATATGATAATAATTACTATTATATCACTTATGTTGCAACAGTAGCTACAGACCAGTCAGGTCCAGACTGCATTATGTATGTAGGCCACCTAGCACATAATTACAGCCACTGGCCCAAACAGCTTCCAGTGAATCAGAATCCAGAGACAGAATAAAAGCCTTCGTTTATTCCTTATCTAAGTATTTCATTGGCCTCTTTAATTGTGGACTATTCTATTCTGGTTAGAGCCCCTTTCCCAGATATAGTGTTGGCACCATCCCAGAGCAGATAGTGTTCAATAAGTAGTGAGAGACTAAAGGGAAAGTAGCTTTTTAGCCTACCTTTTTCAAAGACATGGACAAAAAAACCTGCTGACACTCTCTGGCATAAATGGATTGATTCCACTGACTTCAATGGAGTTATCCTTGTTTCCCAGTGTGTAACGGAGCATAATTTGACCCAGCAAAATGTTCCAATATTGGGAAGCACAAGTTATTCTTAAAGAATATTCCTAAAGAATCTATTCTCATAGAAGTTAAAGGGAAGACGTCTTCCTTTTTCTACTAAACTCCCTTTTTGTTTTCCAGTGCAGTTCTCCCTTCTGCTGAACAGATGCTAATTTCCCTAATTCCAGTCTAGTATCCACGATAATGCAAACTACTTACTCTAACTTAAGACAGACTGTTTACACTCAGATTCTGCTTCCCTTGCTGCTAGTTGTAACGTGTGCCTCAGTCTCTCACTTAACCAATGGCACATACATATTAAACAAGTGCTAAACAACAATTAAATCCGGATACCCTGGGGAAGGGGAGACAAGGACTGAGGCATTTTTAAATGATTTAATTAACCCAGCAATTACAATGAGTTTTGAGATTTTGCTTTCTTCAAAAATGTCTCCTTGGTTTTGGTACAGATCACTATGTACAGGTCACTTACAATGTACCAAAATATGTGTTCATACTAAAACTATTGGCCACTGTTATATTAATTTTGATGGAATATATGAGACCAAAGAGTAAAAAAGGTTAATATCAATGTCCAACATTAAACAATTTTAAACATGGTTTGGATTCCATGTACAGAGATCACAGGGTGCTTAGAACTACAGCAAACATTATTAAAAATCTTTTAAATCTTGTATTAAAATACTGAGAAAGGAAAAAGTTAAAGCATTTAAAATATAAATGCTTAAGAAAGGCTTTCCTTTTAATAACACCCTTTGTTCCCTTTTTTCATTTGCGTGTAGAAAGTTTATAGAAGGAAAACCACTTTCTTTGACAGTGTCTTAGGCAGTAATAACTGCCCTATTGGGGAGGGGAAGAAAGAAAAGCGGTTAATTGAGATGGGCCACAGCTGCTGCTGAAGTCCACAATCCTGTTCCCTAAAATACTAAAGACAAATGCACACAAAAGGGGAGAGAAATGAACAGCAAAGATAGAAAATGCAGCTTAAATTGTTGACTCTGTCTTGCAGCCTCAACACTGGAAAAATACAGGCACAGCACAGACTTAGCAGCCTCTAAGACCTGGCAAACTTGTTCTAATGTCAGGCTGTTGAGAACATTGCTTTTAATTGACTTTCTGATCACAGTCTTACATAGGGTTGCCAGATACATTTTACATGTCCGGTATTTTCTGTTTTTTTTTAAACCAGACGGGGGCCACAAATACCACCGGGCGAAAACAGGACACCTGGCAACCCTAGGCTTACAGCAAAACAGAGAGCTTTGGTCAGGTAGGCCAGATTTATTAGACAGAAGTGCAAAGGAGAGGGATAGGAAAGAGAAGTTAGGGGAAAGGGAAAGAACATGCAAGGAGGTGAGGTGTTGGATGACAAAGTCCTACCTCCAGGGGAGCAGTCAGCCATGCTGGGCCCTTGAGCAAGGTGTGGGGAGGACCCAGCACCTCTGATGAAAGGGACGGAGCCTGTGATGAAAGGGAAGGGTTCGGGGCAGCTGGCCCTCTGTGCTGCCTGGACCATGCCGCTCCCAGCACTGCCTGAGGACTTTAAAAGGGAGTGATGGGCAACCAACTCAGCCCTTCATTATTTTATATGCCAATTAAGAGTAATTTCTGACACACCAATTTTGTTTCATTGATTTCCAGTCCCCACAATTTTTTTATTTACCGAATGTGATTTTAACAGTGTCTTTCATTTGTTCTAGTAGCCCATTTTGTATAGATTAATTAAGTCTTTTTTGCACCTTCTCCAACAACATTTGTTAATACAGGTGACTGACATTTTATATATGTTCATGCACTTTTTTCTGCAGTTGAGCACACAGCGGAGTACGTTTGTAGGTCGAATTATCACACTACCACATGGATTAAATTTGCAAAAAGTAGCTTCCCTAGCTGAATGTTCTTCAGTGTGCACAGTGTGCAGCGACGGTCAAAAAGGCAAATAGGATGCTAGGTATTATTAAGAAAGGGATAGAAAATAAGACCCAGAATATCTTACTGCCCCTGTATAAAACTATGGTACGCCCACATCTTGAATACTGTGTACAGATGTGGTCTCCTCACCTCAAAAAGATATTTTGGCCTTGGAAAGGGTTCAGAAAAGGGCAACTAAAATGATTAGGGGTTTGGAACGGGTCCCATATGAGGAGAGGTTAAAGCGACTGGGACTTTTCAGTTTAGAAAAGAGGAGACTGAGGGGATATGATAGAGGTGTATAAAATCATGAGTGGTGTGGAGAGGGCCGATAAATAAAAGTTATTTATTAGTTCCTAAATAGAAGAACTAGAGGACACCAAATGAAATTAATGGGTAGCAGGTTTAAAACTAATAAAAGAAAGTTCTTCTTCACACAGCGTGTAGTCAGCCTGTGGAACTCCTTGCCAGAGGAGGCTGTGAAGGCTAGGAATATAACAGAGTTTACAGAGAAGCTAGATAATTTCATGGAGGTTAGGTCCATAAAGGCTATTAGCCAGGGGATAAAATGGTGTCCTTGGCCTCTGTTTGTCAGAGGCTGGAGAGGGATGGCAGGAGACAAATCGCTTGATCATTGTCTTGGTCCACCCCTCTGGGGCACCTGGTGCTGGCCACTGTCGGCAGACAGGATACTGGGCTAGATGGACCTTTGGTCTGACCCGCTACGGCCGTTCTTATGTTCTTATGTGTGTGCACATCCAATGCAAACCCAGTTATATTTGCATATTGAAACAGGACATGGCATACAAAAGCAGTAATTAAGTTTGCAAAAGCCATGTGATTTGAAGCCAACTAAAAAATGTGTTACAAATAATGTAGTGCATTATATGATACATATACTGTCCTTGAGACCTCAATCCTCCAAAGTACTAAAGTTGTGCATATACTTAAAGCATGTGAGTAGATAATGTTAATTATGTTTATAATTATGCATGTACAGGGTCAGAATCATCAAGATCCAGGATCGGTGTTCCAAGTTAGTGTGCGCTTGTGCAGCTGCTCAGGAGAGATTCAAATGCTGCCCAGCTGATTAGCAGAGTGCTTACACCTAGGTTTTTGCTTCTACTGGTGGTGTACATTTACACATGGCTTGGTGCACATAGAAAAATTTATTCTGCACATGGATAGAAAAGATTAGTGGGAACATTGCCCATTACTTTGTAAAGTACAAGCAGATTTTTTAGTTCTTATGGGGCCTACCACCAGAGCTGCTGACCTATGGAAAGTGTTCCAAGAATAAAATGAAGGGATAAAATTTTACTGTGCACATTGGCAAAAAAGTGTCAGGGAATTAAAAATACCCACCATGTCTACAGATATTCTCACTGCTTCGGGATGTGTCCTCAGCATTCCTACTTTCACTTGTTTTGTCTTGGGTTGTCCATGGTAGATAAAAGCGGCCAAATTCCACTCTTCATAGCACTGGTAGAAATCTTAAACATTTGTTAATCTCATTTGGACTCAGGAGAGTTAAACTGGATTTATGGTGTAACCAAGGCCTCAATATGGCCCAAGTTATTTTTGTGTGAAAAAGGATAATTGTTTTACTAAGAATAACTTCTTGGGTCAGATTTATGTTTGACCTATGCTATTTTCCCAGCTAAAGATCTGTCCCATTTTCTTTAGATTCTCTTTAATTACAAGTGATCTAATCTTGTTACCAGGTTTTTTAAATCACAGAGCATATTTCATAGACTACTATAGGTTAGATGCCTCATTGCACTACACTACAAAACATTGCACTACAAAAAACAGTGGCAGGAATTTCTCAAACTCTGAGCCCAATTTTCTTGAGGAAAGGAAATTTCTAGAAGGTGGCTAACCACACAATCTTTCTAATGGTTTGTTGATCAGAAATGTATGTTGGGATGATTGCTTTTTATTTTCCTGTTGCTTCTTAACATCACAAATCCAATTGCAATCAGAATAATGAGATGTCACTGGTTGGAACTATAGTTGCTACTGCATACTGTCAAAGATTGTTCACATTAATCAACTAATAATGACATTGCTTCCTAAACAAAATTCCCTTGGTGGTGCAACACAATTACTACTAATAACCTTGGAAACAGTGTGTTTAAGGAGACTATCTGGAGACTTGTTTTAGAATGAACTGGGGAAGACAAAAGTCTACCAGATGGAGATTATTCTTTAGTAATTAACTAGACTTTGTGCCTTGGGGTGCACAGTATTCTCCAACATCATGAAGCATTTCCTTTAGCAGAATGATGCATCTACATTAATATAGCACTTTTAATGCTGATGCAATAAAGTTTTAAATATTTTAACATTTTAATAAACGTATTATATTAATAGCCTTTCTTTAGTCTCAGAAAAAGCCTATACCAAGTGATACTCAACAATTTGAGGGTATTAATATAAAACAGAGATGATAAATACAAATATAGCACACAAAAATGCATATGTGTTCGTTCCTCAAGAGAGACATACCTCCATGACTTTTAACACATTGGTTAAAGAATTACACCAGCGCAATTGCTGAACACACTCTGTGTTCTCCAGTTTTGGAATAGTTTTAGAATGAACTTGCTTATTGAGCTAAATTTCACTCAAATGCAGCAACATGTCTAGAGTGAGGTGACAAATGCGCAGAGGCATTTATTGACACAAACATTGTATGGCTTGTTTTTGAAAACATTAACTGTAAGAGGGAAAAAAAATTCAAAGAGCAAGGAGGAGGTTAAGTAAAGCCATCCAACATTTGTCATGTTAAATGCATAGTTAAGTAAGGAATAGACAAGTCTTAGTTCTAGCCAGAAAATCTCTTAACAATTTGACTGACAATTGTCTTTCTGGGCTTTGAAATACAGACTAGCGCAGGGTACAATTTTATCACCATGCCAGACACACTCCAACCACCATTTTATCATGAGATTTTTATTTAAAAAAAAATCATAATAACTGTTCTTTAAAAAGTGTCTTCGCAGCAGCACCCCAGTTTAATGGACTAAATCTTTATAGAGCAGCATTTGTCATAGAGCAACTTTATAGTGGTGATGGATGAAATGTTTCAGTTAATATGAGACATATCAAACAAGTGGGCAAACTCTGGTCCTGAACCCATGATCTGATGCTTTAGCGTGGATCCCTGTGCTAGTGCTAAGATTCATTCTTGTACAAATGAGCTTCTAAGTTCAGCTTCAGGTGCAAATGTCCTCAAAGCTCCCTGGGTTGAGATAGGATGCCCTTGATTCAGATTTGAAAAACATTTGTTGAATACTTCATTTTTAAATGACATTTTATTCTGTCACCTTTATTTATTTCTTATTATCAATCCAGGAGGCAAACTGTAATACTTCAGATACCACTGCACAGTAACTTGGACACCAGTTGAGCAACGCACAACAACGCATGCTTAAGTCCAACTTTTGTTAGCAAAATACTTACAAATGTGCTTCACTTTAACTACTTTGCTGATTAGCTATGGTTTACTGAATCAGAGTCTGGGCAAATAGCTTTTTAACGGCAACCACTGCAAGCATCCAGTCTTTCATTTATTTGCTTCCCTGAACTGAATGTGAACTTGAAACTTTCTGGGATTTCCCTTTCCTATTTCTTATGCCTTCGTGGGTTGCGCTAGTGGCTCCTGGGATGCAGATCTGGAATGGGCTTTGTATATTTCAATCACAGGTTTCCTGTTAAAGAAAAACAGATGTATGCACATATTCACTTGAGCTCCTTCATAATTTGAAAACAGTATCATTTTAAACCAATCCTATTTGATACAGATGAACAAGTTTGTTTTTATCTTGGCAAAGTGCTGTTTCCATTACTCTTGTCCTTTGCTCCGAGAAATCTTTTTGCATAGCATTTGTTTTCCTGAAGAGAGTAATTATTCTTAGTCTGCCATCTTGAGATAAACCCAGAAAACAAACCCACTGCTGAATCTAAATTAATCTTTTAAATATAATGCAGGCATTGTAAACAATAGACTCTTGAAAGTTGGCAATAATTTACATTTTTCTTTTAGATGTGACTACAGGTATCTAGTTCCATTATTGCCAACGTTTTATGGATTTTGTTTCCTTTCTGTTTATTGCTCAAGCTGTAGCAGTTTTCATGTCCAAGATGAATAAATTCTTTACAAAATGTAGTGTAGCTTGGAGTATTTTGAGCAGCTTTGCAGAAAACCAGCCATTTTAAGAATAAGTTATTTCCACAGCTGGAAGACTTTTTGGATGGGTGCACTTTCATAGCTTGATGCTTTATCCTTGCAATATCAGAATCGGAAATCAAGTAAAACATTGGACTAGAATCCGTGATCATCACAAACACACGGAGGAATGCCTGTAGCAAACAAAGCATTCAAATTACTGGCTGGCAAAACATTTCTGTCTCATTTTCTTCAGTGCTTGTCTGCAGCTAACATCTGTTTCCAGTAATGGTATTAACAAAAGCTTCTCCTCTAAATGACTGTTATTAAACACAAGCCCGTAGAGCCATTGGGGTTAGTTTCCAATGATGCACAGAGAGTGAGGTATTGTATACCTCACATATACCTGAAGATTGGTGAACTTCAAGCATGAGAAAGAGATGATGGGGAAAAAAAATCTAGATTTGTATTTTATGAATATGTTAAGACATGAACATAGATAACATGGATAAAATAAACCCATGCTTTGCCCATAGAAAATCCAAAGGTATCTTGTTCTGTAAAAATAAGATATTGGTGTGACATATGAAAATTTCCTGCAATATCCTTGGGAGACCTAACTGAAACAAGTTTAAGTATCTTTAGTGTCCATTGTATTAAGATAATGGTTTATGTATTGTAGACTGGGATTGTGGGGGGAGGATGTGACAGATGCAAGATATGGGGGTCACGTGAACAATGTGCCAGAGAAGAATGGACATTCTGGAACAAACAGTGGATTTTGCTGGGGAATATCCAGTGTATCTAATTTCCCACCTGTTATGTGAAACCCCAACCTTTTGAAGTTATGTCTTGAGGGGTGGGACTTTGTCTGCTGATCACCTGTAACATGAGGACAAGTTCCAAGGTGCAAGCAGTATAAAGGGAAGTCTGAACTATTGAAGGTTGTTCTTGTTCTGAATGTGAAACAGTTATAAATGGTAAAACTGCGGGTTCTGAAGGGTTGGCACCTCTCAGAGCCAGAGGCTGAGGTTCCCTCTGGTAAGTTTTATAAAATGCACATGGGTTCTTTCATTGTTTTTAATGTTTTCTTTATAATGCTTTCCCCTTAAGAATAAATGTGCTTGCTTAGAAAGAGTTGGGTGCTAATTTATAACTAGGCATTACACAGTTCTTAACCTTAAAAGACAAAATTGAGAGCAAATGTTCTGGCCTGTTATGTAGTCTGGCTTGCTTGGAGTTTCACAGTGTAGGCAAGAACTGCACAACCTGGAAAAGCCCCAGTCAGGACAGGGAGAGATGTGGATCTCTGATCAAGAGAGGTGGTGGCTGAGGAGCTGGAGCCTAGAATGGATGCTCTGGAGGGACCACAAAGGTGCCGTTGTCCTGGAGCGTAGCCATTGATAGTACTTTCTGAGAAACATTAGCCTGGCATGTTGGTCACAACTGCTCTGGTCTGTTTTGATTTCCCTTTTTATCAACATTCCGCAGCACGTTCTCCCAATAGCTGCCCTCTTAAATGCAGGACAAATCACTAGCTAAAGTCAAGAACCATTCTGGATCCCAGTTGTGGTGCGCTTTCATTCTCTCCCTAACAGGTAAAGAATTTGGAACATTTTAATCTCCTCTTGATATTATAGTCTTTTTAGGAATACCCATCCCTTTAAGGGAGACATGTAAGACACTCAACACACTTTTCTCATAATTGATCCTAAATGAAAATCCTCTTTACAAAGTGCTAATACCACAGCCCCTCCCCTAGCAGGCCCTTTCAAAAGCTATCTGTAGACTGCATTGCTTTTCCGAAATACCTCCAGTATCCTGGAAAAGCAATGCCGTGTCCTAGGAACGCATCCACTTTTCCGAAATTTTTTTTGAAAAAGCATATGTGCTTTTTCACCATCCCTGTAAACCTCTTTCTATGAGGCATAAGGGATGTGTCGAAAGAGCACTTTTTTCTGAAATTTGGTACATCTACACGGCACCATCTACCACAATTTGTGTATCTTTTTCCAATTTAACTCTGCAGTCTAAACATAGCCAGAGTAAGGGGAAAGAGAAGATAGGACAGTGCCAGCATGCTGGTTAGAAGAAAGAGAAAGGAATTTAGCGTTGTCATTTTTTCAATATGCATCCTAGGAGGGCCCCCTATACAGGAACTTCTGGACATAAGGGATATGCTGAGCTCTGCCAGGGGTTCCTTTTTCTTGTGGAAAGAGGTAATCCCAAAAGAAATGTCCATCTCCTTCTCTTACTTCTGAGGAAATGGCATAGCTTCAAGCAACATCTGAGGATACTGTGATACTTTATAAGCATGCACACCTAGGATGACATCTGAAATCTAAGTAGTTGTATCCCCATTTGACATTTTAGCTGGTGAAAGTGAGTTATGCCCCTCTGAATGCCACTAGCCTAGGAGTTGATAAATACCTGCCCACAGGCTGGATCCGGTCCACCAGGGTTAGCCCTTAGCATGCCCCAGGCCTATATTTACTTCTACCTCTGCAAGTACGGGTGCTCACAACTCCTATTGGCTGTGGATCCTTGTTCCTGGCCAATGGGAGCTACGGGAAGCAGTGTCCCAGTCCATGCCACTTCCCACCGTTCCCATTGACCCATGGTGATCTGTGGCGGAGAAAGGGAAATGACTCACTCAGGTCATGCAGAAATCCTGGGGGCAGAGCCAAGGACAGAATTCAGATTTTTTTTGCCGCCTCTATTCTGTAGTTTAGTCCCAAGACCATCCTTTGCCCATCAACAGGCAGACTGAGGAAATATTATTATACATTCACAAGTGTCGATTAATGGTGAACACAAACACTGGCTAGATGTTAGTGGAAAGATGGTGCTTTTTTAACTAAGTTATGGGTAGAGGGCATTTCCCCATGGTTGGCCCATAGAAGGCAGACACAGAAATTTTGTAGACAGTTGATCAGTAATTTAAGTGAACATAACATACCATACAATTCCGCTAACTCCTCTGTCCCCTCTCTCTAGGATTGATTCAATCAGTTGTCAGTGACATCTGTAATATAATGTTATCAATCTGAACAGCCAAACAGTCCTTCTCTCCTCCTTGTTTCCAATATCATTACAATGCTAGAAACAATGCATTCTAAAGAGATGTCACGGTGACAGAACATGCACGAATGGAGCCTGCATAGAGAGACTAAAAAGAGGAAAAACATCACAAACAGCAAGCCCAGAAATTTAGAATGAAACAAGTGATCCAGGAATTTTATTTCCATTGTTGAGAGAACATTTGTCAGTTGGACAGGAAATGAGAATGGTGGGGAATGGAGAAAATAGTGTATGCACATGGCTGAGTTTTGAGATTATTTCAGTGAAAACACCGCTTAGAAGTGCTTCTTTATAACTGGAACTGGCAGCAACTAAAAGACATTTAGAGCAAGGACAGAGTAATTTTGGGCAACACTAGGAAAGCTAACGATGCACAAACAGAATATCTGAGAGGATATCTGAGAGGAAGATGTGATTTTCATACAAGAGGATGAGAAGAGTAGGAATTGGAAGTTGGGTGATATTAAACAGAATCCATGTAAATAAAAAGGGTAATAAGAACATACGAACGGCTACACTGGGTCAGACCAAAGGGCCATCTAGCTCAGTATCCTGTCTGACAGTGGCCAATGCCAGGTGCCCTAGAAGGAATGAACAGAACAGGTAAACATCAAGTGTTCCCTCTCCTGTCATCCATTTCCAGCTTCTGACAAATAGAGGCTAGGGACACCATCCCTGTCCAACCTGGCTAATAGCAATTGATGGTCCTATCCTCCATTAATTTATCTAACTCTTTTTTGAACCCTGTTGAAGTCCTAGCCTTCACAACATCCTCTGGTTGACTGAGTGTTATGTGAAGAAAAACTTCCTTTTGTTTGTTTTAAACCTACTACCTATTAATTTCATTTGGTAACCCCTAATATTATGGGAAGAATAATAGCATCTCAGAAGCTGTTTCTATACCAAGCTATTTCTTTTGGACAAATCAAAGTACCATGAAATTAATTGAATGGAAGGCCTGGCTTTGCCTCCTTGAAGACAATAGATCAGATTGTGATTGGTTCCTATGCAGGTGACTGATAGGACAGGAAGTTACTTTGTGTCTCTGCCCCCCACCCACAAGGGCCAGTTAAAGTTTCAGTTGTTGGGCATGGAGGAGTGCATAGACTGGAGCATACTGAGAGAACAAAGGGAGTCAGAAGTGATAGGGAGGAAATAGGATTTTGCCCGCCAATCGCCCAACCACTGTAATAGTCCATTGAGAGCACTGGGCATACTGCACTTCCAAAGAGGGAACTCAACCAGAAAACCCCATAAAAGCTTCCTTAATCAAGTTGGATCTTCAGCACGTCCCATGCCGATCAGTGCCTCAAAGGCTCTAAGAATCAGGCCCATAATCTATATACACCAGACTTCAAAATCTGGGACTGATTCTGATCAACTTTGACTTCATGGGATTATTCTGGATTTACCCTGATGTAACTGAGTGCAGAATTTGGTTCTTCATGTATATCGTTCTCTATCAAGGCAAATACAGAAGTCACGGCTACCATAAAAACATACAGTAGGTCAGGACTTTCCATTACATTGGACATTGTTAGACGTGCAACATCTACAGCACTGTAACCTGAAGGACCTGTTCTAAATCAGGTGATGTATTGTTAACATGGAAGTATCATCTTTAAATCATATTGCTTCACTTGAATGGATGGCAATACTGCGTAGAAGTGGAGATTGGAACTGGATGATTTTGAACTCTGGCACTAAATCAAAGTACTTGATTTATTTCAGTGATCACTGTTAGGAGTGTTCTGTAAAGCAAAGTGCTTTGCGTGGTAAGAATAAGAAAAAAATCACAATGCTATTAGGTTGCTGCATGCACACCAAGCAAAGCAACTCTATGCTGCATGAAGGGATTGAATTAGGCTGAAAAGCAGTAGCACATCACACCTGCCACATTACGGAGCTGCGTCTCATTTGGAAATGTACAAAACACTCAGATTTTTCCATCCAGAAAACTAAGTATTTCAACTTTTAGGTTTGGAGGTACAAAAGGGAAAAAAAAAAAAAAAAAGGTCGCTGTGTGCAAATGTTGACAGTCACCATTAAATCCTGTATGTGTCCTCCCTGTGAGTCCGCTGGGGGCATGGGGAGATTTCACAGGAAGGTCTGTTCTAATACCTATTCCCATTTAAGACATACTCCTGTCAGAATCTGCAGAGCCCTGGCTGTGACAAGCTTTAGGGTGTGAGACAGAGGGGTGAAGCATGCTGCTCTTGCTTCCTACAGGTTTGGGCAGCTTTTTCTCCCCCCCCCCCCTGCTTTTTCCCCCCCGCCAGCAAAATTGAAAGAGATGCTGTGGCCTGAAATGCCTTTTGGTGATAATCAGAGTGAGCAAATGAGCCTGTTCAGGCATTTGTTGGTTCAGTATCAACATGACGGCTCTGGTTTCAAAACAGTTGCCCATAAAATCCAATTCAAGTTGGCTCTAGTTTGAAGGAAATGGCTGAATATAATTAATCGTGAAAGGAAAATACCTTCTTTCTCCAGTGCACTTTAGACAGAACCATTCGTCTTGTAGAATGTGCCCTGATATAAATATTAGCATTACTAATAACCATATGTCTTTTGTATGGAAGTATCTGAATATAACCTTTTAGCTACCTGGTCATAAATTTCAGTGCAGTTGTATTTAGAAAATACCTGACTATTGCCCTACTTTCAGTCACCTATACATCTTTTCCAGGAGTCACCCTACACATGATACAACCCTTCTATGCTTATCCACAAAGTCCCAACCCTCACTAGCTGTCTGTCACCCTTGGAAATCCACTTCTGCTGGAGATGTATATAGAGTAAAAAGAAAGGCAAAAAAGTACATAGTGTTTCTCATTCCATGTTAGCTCTTTCTAGCTGTATCTCTGTCCTTTAGACTTCAGACCTTTTTTAGATTAGCTTGGTTTGGGGGCAAATCAAAAAACCCACACTCCAAGTCAATTTGAACCAAATCCAGTTTTTTCCCTCCAACCTAAATCAAAAACATTGTTTGAAGATTACTTTTCTTTCTTTCTTTCTTTCTTGGAGGGGAAAGGGTGTTGCTCTTTTTAGTGCATGTTTTTCCTTTAAAAATTAGTTAAATGTGAATTGCACTATGTGATATGTGAAACACAAATCCAAAAGACCCCAAAGAGCTTGGAAGCTAAGTAATATATTTTTAGGATACTGATAGTTAACAACCATTTTGGTGTGTTTTAGTGCCCTGCAGCAGAAGTTATATAAGAGCTCCTATTTCATGAGCAGACCATTATGTGGATATCTCCAGGGAAGCTGATATTCAGCTGGAGAAATAAAGAAAAGGCAGCACATGAAACACTAACACAAGAAACATAATAAAATTACATGCCAATCAAAAAGATACTAGAACTACTAATGAGACAAGTTTTAAGTCTTAATTCTAATTTCATTTACCATGATGCAAAATCAGGAATAGTTTCATTGATTTCTAGTTACTCAGGTGTGAGATCAGAATCAGGGTTTTAGTTAAGCATGCTTAATACCAACAAGGGGAAAACTATTGAGATGTTATTGTCAGCGTCCCTTTAACTGAATTAATTAATAATACAATTTCACTTTTTGGGAAATAAGTTTCTTCAGTTTCTGATATAGAGCTACACAACCTCCCTTAACCTACAACAGTAACTTTCATTATTACATTGAAACTAATTGCCGTCATGGCTATAACTAAACTGACAACTATGTGATACAGAATTAAGGCCTTCTTATTTCAATCAAGCAGCTCTTCTTCAGCTGAATAGTTACACTGGCGTCTATTTATATTATGCAAGTACAGATTTGCACATGAACAAGATGCAAGACTGGGCACCTAATTTCTAACAGCCAATGTTTGGAAGTCTTTCAGATTTTAGCTTGAGCTAACACAACTAATACGTACTACACAAGTCTTTAGTTTCATAACCACTCTCAGAGGATGCAGATATGCTAAAAATGTCTCTGAAAATCAGCTCCTTAATTAAATCCCTTTCGATTAGAGATGAATATGTGCAGATAGGACGGATCAATATAGGATTTTTAAAGGAGTATCTTTGAACATGTTGTTCATCTAAACGCATGCAAAGTTTTATTTCATGGGCCCAATTCTGCTCTCAGTTACACCAGTACAAGTCGAAATAACTCCATTGACTTTAATGTGATTAATTTCAAATTTATAAACAGAGTAACTGAGAAACAGAATTTGGCCCAGCATTTTAACTGTCTGGGTTTAAAAGTCACTATGGACAATGGTACAAAATTTAGAAACCAGACTCCAAATGAGGACATATAAACTTTGAACATAACTAAAGTATCTTGATACCACATAACTCTTTATCTTCCTATTGGATGGTTCACAATGTTTTTATGTCATTCGTAAAAGAGATGTTGCATTCTTAGAGACATTGACTTCATGGCACTGTAACATAACTTTCTGAAGATACACCAGAACATCAAATCATATAAGTGTCTCTTATGGTAGTATCTGAGAGTAGACATGGGTGGTGGGTTTTTAATATCCATACATCACTACTTTTAATATCCCTGCATAATCTGGTCTTGAGTAAGTGTTATACCTCTGCCACAAAGATAATTGTCCCCATCTCTCAAAGGCTAAACATTTGCTCTTTTTTCTGGGGAGTGGCTTTCTTTGGCATCTTTTCTTGCTCTGTTAAATGCTTATGAATATTGACACCCTGCTGTTAAGACAAAATAATTTTGTTTATTCTGCATGAGAAGACCAGGAAGTACTGCAGGGATTTCAAGAATGAGTTCATTGATTTTCATTTGGCTGAAGCTCTTCTGGTAAGTCGCATGGACACATCAGAGCAGGAATAAAGGTGTTTTATGGAGCAAAAGCAGCTCATATGAAGTAAATAAAACTGGAGTCACAATGAACAACAGCATATGGAGTCCCTCTGTTAAAAGACACACAGTGCATGAATATAGTAGGTGCAGATTAAGGAAAGCTATAGAATGGATTTCTATTCCAGGAAGGAGAAAGAGTGAAATCCTGGCTCTTATTGATTTCAATGGGGCCAGGATATCATCTTGTTTTAGATCAATCCAAGAATAATCATAAATATATAGCAATGGTGACTGCATTCTGTTCCACATTTCTTCTTATTAGTTATGATCCTACTCCCACTGAAGTCAATGGTAATATTATCACTCACGTCAATGGGATGAAAATCAGGCCCATAACATTTAACTAGGATGTGATTTTTGGCATGGTCATTTTTAGGGTATTTATGGTAAAGAGCATTTTTATTTTGTAAAAGGAAAAAAAAGTACAAATCAATAAACCAACCAACTCTCTGCACACTGTTTTGTACCCCAAGTACCTTTTCTTTCCCTATTCCTGGTACAAATAAGAAAACCAGAAAATGTGTTTTGATAGCAGAACCCCACTGAACAAATACAATGCTGTACCACAATCAGACTTAGTAACACCAAAACTAGACACTCCAATATTTTTTGAAGTGACCTTTTTATCTTGAGAGGAATCTCATGTTTTCAAAGACTCAGTCCAGCAAACTCTCACACTCTTGAGTAGTCCCTTTGAAACGAATGCACTCACAAGACAACTCATTGCATAAAAGTTTGCAAGCTGGGACCCCTTATGGAAGAATTTAAAGCTTTCACTGAGGGTATGTCTACACTGCAACACTATTTTAAAATAACTAGCACTATTCCAAAATAACGTAGTCCATGTCTACATAGCAAGGCAGTTATTTTGAAATAGTGTCAAATTACTGTCAAGCTGGAGGACTTCTTACTCTGACTCCTGTAACTCTCATTGTACGAGGAATAAGGGAAGTTGGAGGAAGAGTGCTCTATTTTGAAATAAGTGCTGTGTAGACGTGCCCTATTTTGAAATAAGCTATTTCAAAATAAGATACGTAATTGACACAGCTCAATTTGTGTAGCTTATTTTGAGTTAAGCCCTGCAGTGTAGACGCACCCTGAGAGTCCATTGGTTTAAATCTTGATCCTACAAGGTGCTGAGCACTCTGTCCCAGTCCAGCAAATCATTTAAGTACACACTTAGCTTTAAGCATGTGAGTGCTTAAACTCAGGGGGAGTACTGACATGCTTAAAATTAAGCATGTGCTTAAGCACTGTGCTGGACGGGGGTCACAACACCTCAGCCAAGATCAAGCCCTTAGTCCCTTCTCTAATTGCAGGATTATTCCTGAATTCACACACTGCTTGCCTCCAACAGCCCAAGATTAAATGTCTCAGCTTGCAAAGCTCTCACTGAGATTTATTCAGTTGTAATTACTGCAACCCATCCAAATCTCAACGTGTCACAAGACTTCAATTTTCTCTGTTATTAATTGATGAAAGTCCTGGAATCTGAGCATCCTGCCACAGAAGCCCAGATTCCACTTTTCTTCCCTCTCCATCTGCTTCACATTCTCCTCATGCCAATTATCCTTCCCATTCTGACACTGACTTAGACACGTGAGATTCAAAGCCACAGAACTTTTCATCCAAGTTCATATGACGGACATGGCTACAGCGCTTACATGAGCCTTCTGAGAGCTCAGGCCAACCCACTTATTCAGCCATTTACTAAAACACATCACTGTCTGAGGACATTTGGTCACACTCCAGAATGTGGAATAGGAGTTCATATGGAGTCATTCCCTAGAGACTACTTCCTGAAATACCAGCTAATGACTGAAAACACTTACCTGATCTCAGATAGAAATGGGTTAGTCTTTTATTTAAATTATCATGTTCAGCATATTTAGTTTGTACAGGTTTACTGCCATTTTGTCTGCCGGGAAGTCTTTATGTGAGTTAATAGTGGCTTTTCCAGCTGAAAATAGGTACAAATAATACTATAAATGTATGTCAAGGGAGTCAATATTGTGTCATTTAGGCATATTATGTTGTTACGTTGTATTACAGAATGCCATGATGTTCTATGCCTAAATGACAAAATACTGGCTCTCCTGCTGGAAAAAAATACCATGGAGTATTTTCAGCTAAGAAAGCTATTTCTAGTGAATGCAGAGATTTTTCTAATTTAAGAAAAGTCAATGAACTAACAGAATAAAGTCCTACTTAGTTCAAAGTTATGTTTGCACCTTAATTACCACTAAAGTTTGGCTGAAGTTTACACAGCTTTTCTCAAAAACTAAAAACATGAAAATGTCTGCAACAATATGAACCAAAGTAATGAGCCAAGAAACAAAGCACAAACTTAGATAAAATCTTTGTTTTCACTTTGTTTTGATGTATGTCATGTCAAGTTTCATCTCCAATTTTCTATGAAAAAGGGCATAAATTATGGAAAACCAACTTGTTTACATGAGGTGAAATGTGATCTTTGTTAAATTCTGTTTTACTATAATTATCTAATAATTATTGTTTATGCCTCTGATTGATTTACAAGTTAGATAAGTAATAAATAGGCATATCATAAAGTCAACACTTTTTCCCAATGAAAAATACTTGAATGTGCAACCTAATGTAACAAAATGTATTGGGTGTAATTTATCTAGCCTATATTGTTTGAATACACATTTTGGGATCACATTTTCATTAGAATGCAATGTCTCCTTATTTTCAAGTGCCCAGCTCTGGAGAAAGACAATTTTTCAAGACAAAAACATCTTCAATGAAAAAATTTAAACATTCCATAAATTAGTATGGACTTTGCCAGCCTTTTTTTTTTTTTCAGTCATGTCTCCTGCACTGTGTTTTTGATAAAAAAAAAATCAGAACTTTGTTTAGAAAATGTCAAAATGGAATGTGTTTTGATTCTTTTCAATTCAAAGTGACCTGTGTTTCAAATTTTATGTTAACTTTTCTACAAGACTTATACAGCATTGCTTGGATCCTTCAGGAATGGGGGTTTGCAGTGGGTGGGGGGTACAAGAGTCAGGGCAGGGCCTTCCGTGGTGAGGAGGGCAGGGCAGGAGGTTGGGGACATGTAGGCGGCAGGAGTGAAGGTGGGGGGCTGGGTATGTGGGGGTATGTGTGCGAGAGTGAGGGTTGGGTAGTGAGGAAGGGCTCATGACAGGGGGTCTCTCCTTCCTGGCTAGCAGGGGTCTTCTGTCTCCCCCCAGCCCTCCCTGGCTGGCAGGAACCTTCTCTCTCTTGCCAGCCTCCCTACCTTCCCCCAGCAGGTAGTCCCCCCCGCCCCTGCAGCCTTCCCCAGCACTGCAGTAAAAGACCTGGTAAGTGAAAGGGCTTAGTGCAGAGAGCCTTTTTACCCTGTCTGGTGGCAAGCAAGATGGCGAGCACCAGCCCCAGCTGGCCACTCTCGGTGGTGCTTGCTGCTTCAAGTGGCCACCCTCAGTATCATATCCCTCCTCTCTCTACCCTGTCCCTTTCCATGTTATGGAAAACAGTCCCATTCCTGACACTTCCCATTTTCCTGTCACAGCCAAACCCTGTCCTTGATTTAAGTTACCATAAGAGGAAGCTGCACACCAAATTTGGTGGTCCTAACTTGCTGTTTAGGAGGAGTTCTTGAACAAACAAACTCATGGACAGACAGACGGACAGATGAACATTTTAAAATATATAGCTATGAAAAACTAAAAAACTTGAATATGAAACAAAATGTTTCATTTGACCCAAAACAATTTTGTTGACTTTTCTAATTTTCCAGAAGATTTGAACATTTTTTACTATGGCTCAGTCTAAAAGGATTTTTTTTTCCAGTTTTTGGATTTGGCCACCAAAGCAAAAATTGGTTATTCACAGGACCTTGTGATACTGCAGTACTCACAACAAGATACGGATTGTTCAAAGCCCTATTTTCCTTTTAGACATTTAAATAAAGGCCAGTTTCTCAAAAATGTTCAGCTAACAGCAGCTCCTACTGTGACATTTATAACCATATTTCGGTACCTACATGGGCACAGAGCTTGTTAGAAAAAAAAATCAAGCTTATGATAGGCCAACATTTTTAGAAAATTTTAGTCCTCCTCTTGTATGTTTGGAAATCACCAGGTTTTACTAGAGTGAGTAGTAAACACCCTGCTCCAGGAGTGGCCCATGGCGGGCTGCGGCAGCTGGTGCCCCAGGCGGAACGCGCGATCGGCGCCCCCGCCTGCACGGCCGTCAATGGGCCATCAATGGGGTGATATCATCGGGCACCCCGGGCGCCCCGTGACGTCATCATCGGGTGCCGCTGTTTCACTCTTGGTTTTCATCCCTTTAAATCTAACCCAGAGACTCTCAATACATCTGTCTCCTATGTCCATCTCACCTCAGTCCAAGTGTATACATTTTTAATATATAGGCAACACCTCGTCCCTTTCTTCCCTACCTATCCTTCCTGATTAAGCTGTACCCTTTTATACTAATATTTCAATCACATGCATTATCCCACCAAGTCTCTGTGATATCAACGATGTCATAGTTGTACTTATTTATTAGCACTTCAAGTTCTTCCTACTTATTCCCATACTTCTTGCATTCATATTTAGGTGTCTAAGATACTGATTTGATCTTGCCTCCCAGTTTTGCCTTGTTCCTCTTTTTTCTCTGCTATTATAGCCCATGCTCCCTCTCATTTCTGACCCATCTCCCAAATCTCCATGTTCATCACTTACTTGTGAGTTTTGGTCACTTGTCCCCGTCGAATCTAGTTTAAAGCCCTCTTCACTAGGTTAGCTAGTCTGCATCCAAATACAGTCTCCCCCTTTCCTTAAAAGGTGAACCACAACCCTACTTAGCAGTCCTTCTTGGAATAGCATCCCATCATCAAGGAAGCCAAAGCCCGCCTGGTGACACCATCTTTGCAGCCAGGTATTCACCTCCAGGATACACCTGTCGCTGCCTGGGCCTCTACCTTTGACAGGAAGGACTGAAAAGAATACCACCTGCGCTCCAAACTCCTTCACCCATACTTCCAGAGCCCTGTAGCCACTCTTGATCCACTCAATGTCACAGCTTGCAGTATCATTAGTGCCCACATGGATGAGTAGCATGAGGTAGTAGTCAGAGGGCCAGATAATCCTCGACAATGCCTCCGTAATGTCTTGGATACGGGCCCCGGGCAGGCAGCATACCTCCTGAGATGACATGTCAGGGTACAAGGCTTCTCCTCTTCTGTTGTAGGGGGTGATTTCTTATCTCCTGTATCCAGAACAGAGTAACGGTTCTCCAGTACCACGGTGGGAGGGTTGGGAGCAGGGGTGGAGCTCTGCTCGCTGCCAGAAATGACCTTTTGCTAGTGTCCCCTCTGAGCCATCTCCTCCACCACCAGTGGTGTGTCAGCAGCCTTTTGTAGTGGGACAGCTATCTCTGCCTCAGCTGTCTCCACATGAATACTGTCCAGGAATTGCTCATGGATTCAGATGTTTTTCAGCCTAGTCACCTCCTCCTGTAGCTCTCCCACCTGCTATATGCATAATACTTCAACATAGGGTGGTATATAAGGTCTCTACCAATAGCCAGTAGCTTATTGGTTATTATAGTCATTGCACAATGTATTCTGGATACTATCTAAGAAGTTCCCTATCCATATTTGGAATTACGCTCTGAAAACCTTAACATTGAAGGACACTTGAAGGTGACAGGTCTTGGAGAGCTTTTGCTCAGGTATAGGGTAAAGACACACGGCTCTCTCTCTGGTCAGCTGCTAGGGTTGCCAACTGTCTAAACACACAAACTCTCTTGCCCTGTCCCTTTCCCAATGCCATGCTCCTTCCTTGCCCCCTCTCAAAGGACCCACTCTCACTCCCTCCTTCTTTTGCTCTCTCCCACACTCATTCACTTTCACTGGGATGGGGTAAGGGGTTGGGGTATGAGCCGTAGGCTGAACCTAGGGTAGGGAGATGTGGTGTAGGAGGGGGTTCAGGGTGCAGGTTGGGGTGCAGAGTGCTGGCTTCAGGAAGGCGCTCAGGGCTGGGGCAGAGGGTTGGGGTGTAGGAGGGGTTGAGGGAAACAAGTTCTGGCAAGGCAGTGCACACCTTGGTGGCTCCCAGTCACTGGTGCAGTGGAGTTAAGGCAAGGTCCCTGCTTGCCCTGACCCCATGGCACTTCCAAAAGAGGCTGGTACATCTCTGTGGCACTTAGGAGCAGTGGGCTAAGTGGTGCCGTGTGCTGCCTCTACCCACAGGCACCATCCCCACAGCACCCACTGGCTGCAGTTCCTGGCCAATGAGAGCTGCAGAATCAGCGTTCAGGGCATAGGCAGCACATGGAGACCCTCTGGCTTCCCCCCCTCTGCCCCCCCGGGCCACAGGGGCATGTCAGCCATTTCTGGGAGTGGCATGGGGCCAGGGAAGGCAGGGAGCCTTAGCCCTGCTGCACCACCAGATTTTTAATGATTTAAAGTATCTCACATTGGCTTCAGTAGCCTCCAGGAGATTAAGCCCAATTCAGGGAGACTCCTGGATGGTTGGCAACCCTATCAGGTGTGCCTTGTATGCATCATACTGGAGGCTTATCTACATTACTGAGCCTGTGGTTAATTAAAAGAATGCATATGTTACAAGAGGAGAGCTGCTGGAAAAAAACAAAAGCAGCAGGAGGTATCCTGTTCATGATAAAAAAATGGATTTCTGGGGTATAACTGAAGTACTGCAGTACACTCTGTATCCTTCACTGAGGAGAGGAATTCTCAGCATGTTCTGTCTTAAGAAAGGAAGGTTCCAGCCAACCTATCCGGAAAATGCTATAGACACTTAGAACTAAAACTTTATTAAATAGGAAATTATCTTGTGAATTAAACCTAGAAACTTAAAAGAAGTGTCACTGAATAACCCATCCGCTATCCTGAGTGCCTCATGGCCTACACCATTTCCATGGTCGTCACTCAAAAATATGTTCAGGCTCTTTCCCTTTCGCAACATGTACTTTTGTTCCTCAGTTCTCCAGCAAACTGAACATGGCACATTCACTAGAGGAAGTGACTTCTACACTTCTCTCTGCACAACTTCCTGTTGAACTTCGTGTTCCTCCCACCGATACCCTCAAAGTTACTGCCAGTTGTATCAACAGCCTAGTGATTATCACTAGTACTCATAATCTGCCCCCCTCCAATAGAAAATGGCTAATTACTCCCAGAGAAGCCTGCAGCCTTTCCTGTGGAGCAGCAACATCAGTGATCAGGCAGCTACACCTAGCCCTCTATCATACGAGGCTTTGGAATAGTGATGGGCAACCTAAGCTAGTGAGTGGGCCGCATGAGTGGCCCTCCTCCCTTTCAGTAGGCTGCAAGACTGTCTTAACCAAGATGGTCTCCTGAGATAGGGTAATTTTGCTAACTGCCCTTGCATATCTAGAATTTGCAGTGTGCTGACTGAAACTTAGCAGTACTTTGATTGGATGCAGAGGGAGTGGATGGCTTTCAAAGTCAATGTTGTGTGCAATCAGCAAGCACCTCACTTCATGTGCTCCTGCTTTACATACATGTCACTTTAGTAATACCTGTAGGGGGGAAAAAAAACACAGATGAATCCCAGCAGAATCTTTCAATCCAGTACATGGGCAACAAAATGTCTCTTTGGCCGCACACAGAACCCTGATGGGCCACAAGTTGCTCACCACTGCTTTAGAATGTATACTGTGGTGTTAAGACATCAGGCTTCTCAGAAGTATTTAACATGTTTGGAGCAGCTTCTCTGCAGGGGAAGTCCAACTACAGTGAATGGAGCTATGCTGGATTAAAGCAGCACACGAGCTGGTCTGTTGTAGTTATATGCAGCATTTCTTTTGAGGAGTATTGCATTAATAGAGCCACTGGAGAGAGCCCTCGCCTCCAATCAGCCCGAGATACCAGCCTCCATCACTCGTTTAATTTTCAAACAAGCACTTTCGTGCTGTCACCTACGACTCTCACACATGAGAGGAGCTCCCCATCTCAAAGCTCAAACCTCATTCTCCTCCTTCACATCCCCCCTTAAAACTCTCCTTTGCCACGATGCCTACAAAAAGCTTGACAATGGTGAGGTGGATGATATGCTGATATCACTGCCTGATATCATGTTGAGCAATATTACTTCCATGTCTTCCCCCATTTTTATGCACCTTATGCTTTGGGGAAGTAACTAGATTTTTATTCTCTGTTTACACAGCATATAATACAATGTGATCCTGGCCCCAGTATTATAATAATAATAATAGTTAATAATTAATAATCTGCCCTGTGGAAAACTGGCACACCAGAGTTTGATGAGTTTGATCAATTGAGTTGGAGTTTGATGTACTGGACAATAATGTGTGTGGTCTCATGAGTGGTAATGTGAGACACAAAGAATTATTGTATATAGCAACACTGTAAATATCTAACATAAAAAAATTCCATATAAATTACATGGAATAAATAAATTACCACATAAATCAAACTTATGTCTACTGCAGGGTTTCTCATCAGTATATAGACCAACAAAGAAATAAAAACCAGACTGCCAGTCCTGTTTGCGGAAAAGGATTTGTCCCAAAAATTTAGAAAAGCAAATGCGCTCTGGGTTTAGAAGAGTGGTAGACTGACACAATGGAGAATGCATCATATGAGCATTTTGCTGAAGATTAACAAGAAAAGCTCCAACAGCACTACACATATTACAGAAGACTGTATGTCTACCATAAAAGAATAGATGTATGCAATAAGTGGTCACCATTACATATGTACTAGGTTTCCTTTTCATGTAGCTAGTTTCTGCCATACTCCTTACGTACAGCACAGGGAATGCTGTGCATATTATAGGAATGTTAATTAGCATACTTGAAAAGCAACTGCAAACTGCAAGAGAGAGAGAGAAATTTGATATTACCAATGAGACTTTGAGGGAACAGGGAATTATTCAATACTCTAGAGTTTGCCTTGAGTCTTTCTGCTCCCCACACAATTTAATTATTTTTCTTATCTGTTGCATATACCATATAAATAGTACATATATCTCCATAAACAGTTGTTTATGACATACGTTCATTAGTTACCATATGTTCTGTCCCCAGATCATCCAGTATTATCGATACTTATTTACTGGTACACAAGTATTATTTAGAGGATCCTACCGAGGTACTTGGCACTGTATACACAAGTTTATATTATGATAATGTTTATGGACTCAATCAGGGATCAGTGCCAGACTTCCAAAACAATACACATTTTTAAAGAGTCAGATTGAGCCCCAAACAGCCTACACTCTCACCAGCTGCTGGCTAGGAGGAGTTAGCGTCCAGCTGAGGAAATGATTCTCTTTGCACAGGGAGCTTTGTCCAAACTGGATAATAAGGAAATCCATCTTTAAAAAGAAGAAAAAAAAAAGAGAACCCGGCCCCCCCCCACTTCACCACTTCCAAACATCAGTTAAACACAGTGATCACCGTTCATAGATCCCCTTACATTTGTGTCTATTTTTCCTTGGCAACATCAACACTTGAAGCTGAAGGCGTTTTTTTGTTCTTTGGGGTTTTTTTTCAACAGGCAGACTCTTAAAATATTTTAGGTACTGACAAAATAGAAGAAAATTTAAGCAGATGTCAAAATAAGTTTCCATTTAAGAAATTCAGTTTATAAGCATAGCTTGTGAACAGCTTAATTTGAATAGCATCTCTATGGCTGAGGGAAAATTTCTCTCTTCTAGAGAAAAATATAGAATACATATTAGTTAAAAGAGAGCCATATTCAAGTATGCACTGTGCATTCTGATGTAGTGCAACTGTGGAAAGACATAACTAAGTGTAAGTTAAGAATGTGAGTCTAGGTATCTTGGAAATACTACTCAAGTAACTTCATAGGGAAGGACAGTTACCCCATATAGCTTCATCAATGCAAAAAAAAATCACAAAGCTTATTAATGACAGTATCCCAGCTGCTGTGGAATACATGTAAGAAACACCAGGCAGTGGTTATGGCACAATTGTAGGAAGAGAGAAAAGACCTAACCGTGGAGACAAAAACGTATTCAGCCTCGTGATCTGTAACTATTTATCTAATCTCAGTGTTAGTAAGAAGTAGAGGAAGGAGACCAAAGTCGTTAGGGCATTCTTAATGCTCCCCTGGGGTAGATTCGACCTAGCTATCCTAAAGGAAGGAGCTTCCCTGACCCTGCATAGGAGCCAGGCAATGGGCAAGAGCTGCTCTGTTCCTGTTCTCCCCAAGATACCCAAAGAGTTGGTGAAATGACTGCCCTCCCAAGGCACTGGCCAGAGGAGCTAGCCAGCCATGCATCACGTAATAAGCTTCATCTCACACAATAGTTATAATGGATGCACAGGCTCTGCATACCCAGGAGCTGTGGGAGAACAGGGCAGGATACAAGCAAAGTGTGCCCTTCTTCAGTGCTGTGATACCTAGATCCGAGAGGGTTTCTAATGTGCTACTACAGCTCAGTAAGGGAGAATCAGGGGGGGTGGTGAGACTGCTGATTCCTTGACTATATGAACCAGCTGACCAATCTTCTCCACTGAGGAAGGGAGCAACTTCTAAAGCATCTACTGCAGTGTTGAGCAATTCAGTGTTCTTTCTCCCACACTGCAGCAGACCTCTCTCTCTTTCTCTCTGTGCAATAAACTGTTTACTTAGTCTACACTACGAGTTTTCTCGGCAAAAAATATGCAAACGAGGTATTCATTTGCATTTCGCAATCTCATTTGCATATTTTCTGCCGATCCATTTTTGCGCTGGGGTTTTTGCACAAAAACAAGCAGTGTGGATGGTTTCTTTTTGCGAAAAACCCCCTTTTTCCACAACATTGGTATACCTCCTTTTTGGGGGCATAAGGATCTTGCGGAAAAAGGGTTTTTTGCGCAAAAAGAAACCATCCACACTTCTTGTTTTTGTGCAAAAACCCCAGTGCAAAAAACGGATCAGCAGAAAATATGCACATGAGATCGCAACTTATGCAAATGAGTCCCTTGTTTGCATATATTTTGCTGAGAAAACTCGTAGTGTAGACATAGCCTTAGGGCGTGCATAGAGGGGAAACTGGCCATTAGTGCATCATGAATTCCCCAGGATTGCATCAGTGAGCCCTTATAATCAACTCTCCATGGGTATGTCTACACTGCATGATTATTTTGAAATAAGCTATTCTGGAACAGTTCTTCGAAAATAGGTTATTTTGAAATAGCACATCTACACTGCAGGGAAGCCTCAAAATTAGTCCAAGACAGGCTTCCCAAATGTAGACATGCTATCTCGATTTAGAGCTCCAGGCGGCACTGGGGAGGAATAACTTAGAATGGTCCTGGTGAGGGGCTATTTCGAAATAGCAGAAGTGGAGCATCTATACGCACTTTATTTCGAAAGGGCTATTTCAGAATAAGCGTTATTCCTCGTAGAATGAGGTTTACAGATTTTGGAATACGCTGTCCATTATTTCGAAATTATTTCGAAATAATGGAATGGCTGAGTAGACGCTCACATTGTTATTTCAAAATAATGCTATTTATCTCGAAATAACAGTGCAGTGTAGACACACCCCAAGAGAGCAAGGGCCATAGGTAATTTGTAATTTCCGCTGATAGGGAAGAGGAATCACTTATTGGCTGAATTCACCAGCCATGAATCTAAAACATTAAGGCATTTTTCTTAGTCACAAGGGAGAAATAGGAGTCTTGGATTTTGCTTATTAAAATCAATACTATGTTCCAAATACAGAACACTGGATGATGACTTCAGGACACCTTTCAGGACTAATGAACATTTTGATATCCTGATATAATCACACCTTATATACGTCACATGGCCTCAAAATTAACCAGAACATTAAACAAAATATGATTATTCAGTCGCTGGACAGAAATCACCAAGCTTATAAGTAGATAGCCTCACATTCAACCCCAGGAAGCAATGATGCCCTGCTCCAGTTAGTGTCCAGATATTGCATAATTATCTTTAGCTCCAGTTTACCTAATTAAGATGTAACACGGTGCATTGTTTTGTAGCAAAACAGAATATTCCTGAACACGCTTTATCAGCTGGTAATGGAATGAAAACTCATATTAGTAATTTAGAGAAAGTAAACACTTTTGTGATCTTACACATATGTAATATTTCATCATTTATGTTTACTAAAAATGAAAGCAAATGTTATTCTTATAAAAGAACAAAGAAATTAGCTCACTGAGGGCTTAATTATCCTTTCTCTTCCAATGGGAAACACTTCTATTGGCAGATTGCAGGCCTGTTCTCTTGACAAATCAAGTTGTTGGCTGAGGCGTGAAGTGTTAGATTATGATCGACTCAGTGTGACATTGTGATTCATGGCTACTATATTACGGAGGGAAAAGGGGGATTTATGCTTCATATCCACTTTGAATTCATGGTGAAACAAGTGACTCATTCTGTTCAACCTCAGGAGCTCCTGTTCTATATCTTGGGACTGAACAATATTACAGGCTGAAGCATTTGAGGAATAAGTAAGATTAAATAATGCTGTGCAATATCTTCTCTTTCCCCTCATAACTTTATAATCAGGCAGAGAAAATGTTTCATGAACCCATCACATAAAATTTGGGAGAAAGGTGGAAATAGGAGCTAAAGGGAGGAGTAGGATAACAGCTCTTTGCAATAGATATTCATAATGCACAAGACGAGAATATACTGGTTGCTTTAACAATTACTTCTTCAGATTGACATGGCTAGGGATTAAGAGAACAGCTATATACAGTTAGGCTACATCTAGACTGCCACTTTTTGTCGAAAAAAGATACGCAAATTGCGCTCCACAATTTGCGTACCTTTTCTTGATTGTTTTTTTGGAAGAAGCTTTTCCAAAATTTGGTCCATCTATACTAGGCCAAATTTCAGAAAAACTTCCTCTTTTGGACGAGCCCTTCTTCCTCATATAATGAGGAATACAGGACTTCCGAAAGAGTGTGTCTGCTCTTCCGCAAAAAATGTCGGAAGAGCAGATGCATTCCCTGGACACGGCAGAGTTTTTCCGGGATACCTCCAGTATCTCAGGAAAAACTCCATAGTCTAGACATAGCCTCAGTGTAAAAGGCCTAAACATATGCCTAAATGCATTTACGGGCCTTAATTTTTCAAAAGTGGCCTTGAATAACTTTATTTAATTGTGCAGACATATTTAAATGAGGGTGCAAAATTATGTGTACCTGCAAATGCACTAGTTTATGAGCCTAACCAACTGGCTGCATTCACACATCACACAGTTGGGGGAACTGAAGACACAATTCAATGCTCCATCATTTCATTATTAGGACAAAATTGCACCTGTCATAATTGAGATTATGCTCAGGTCTGGCTAACACTCATGACCACAGAACCCATTACACTCAAACAAACACAAGAAACTGTGTCATACAGAATAGATATTCCATTGCCTTAAATAGGCTTTAGATTGGGCCTTAAAGGAACATAACAATGCCAGGTCAGAAGTCACATGCCAACCCTAACAGAATGTATTCCTTGTAAAACCTAACTAGAATTAAAATGCATGCCAGTCTGAAGCAAAATTTTAGACCCAGCTCCATGGTCAGTTCAGAATTTACATCTCAGCCTCATCTCTGTTAGGAACTAGATTCAAACATTAAACCCTATCACAATCCGAAATAAGGGAAAACTGTTCTCCTATGTTTCCCCAATTCTTGTTCAAGAAAAAGCTTCCTTCCTAGGTTTTATTCAGAAGTGTGAACTCTTTAGCTCATTGTTACAGAAAGGGGCCAATCATCTGAAGGACTTGAAGGAAAGCCAAAAGAGATAAGACCAAAAAAAATCTCTCTTCAGCTCAGAGGGAAGGATTTTCCTCAGTGCACTTATGACTTTCAAGGAACAGTTTTTGTTTGAGACTGTCCAGAACTAGGAATTGTTATGTATTATTTATGCAACAGTGTGTGTGGCACTTTGCAGGCATATAAAAGGTGCTATCTCTACCTCAAAGAGCTTGATATATAAATAATTATTAATGTAAATGGGAAAAGTGAGGAACTGAGCTCTTGTATGACCCTCTTGCATGAAAAAATATGAGGAACGATGAGTACATGATTTATTTTAAAGGTGTTTGGCTTTTAAACTGGATTGATGTTTTATTGGGTGCTGTTCTGCTGTTAACTAAGGAATGGTAGTTTTAAACATCAGTGTGTCATATTTTTTTTGGGGGGGGGGGGAGCACTAGGTTCAGTACTGGTGTAGAATACAAGGTAGGAATTTGTACTGAAATTGTGGTTTGCCCAGGTAGCATGGTACTAGAATGCTCTATGTCCTCTGTCCTAAGAATGTTATGCTCTTCAGTTACTTACCCATCTGTGTAAATGGGGACTCATTTACCTTATGAGAAACAGATTTACAATTATCATAAATTTCATGGTAAAATGTCTTTACATACTGCATCATACAAAACCTTAACTGAGCAGGAAAACTGCAAGTTAGCTTTTCACAACCATTAATAAAGTTAATAGAATTGTCCCACTGATATTTGACATCTGCAATTCAAAAGCTGTTTTGTAAAGAAGCCAGCACCTTTATGGTACCACTGCTACAAAAATTATTACTTGGAAAATATGTCCAATGATAACACGTCAGCCCATTTCATAAAAAAGGGTCTAGGCCAGAGTCACAGATGGTATAAATCAGCTTCAATGGACAGCTGATTTTAATGGAGCTGAATATCTGACCACCTATGTCCAAATCTAGCTAGGTTACACATTATATCAGTCCCACTCCTTCTAATCTGGAGTTTCTTTATTTTAGGTACGTATGTGACATTCAATAAGTAATGTTCTTTATTAAAGAGGGAAAGATGAGAGTACTGGATAGGAGCGTAAAGTGCCAAATGGCAGCAAGAATAAATATTATTTACAAATACAGCTCACTACAGTAGTTGTTATTAATAAGTCATTGGTTATTAAAAATTACTATAAAGTGGAAGTGGAGACTCCGCTATTACTTCCACTTCTAGGTACTGGAAATATTGTTATAGCACAAACAGCAACATGTAGTAAATTGGTAACTCTTGGTAAATGCTGACTGCTCTATGAGAATGCCATTATCATAAGCTCCCTGCACTAGATGATAATATCCAAGGACCTGTATTTGATCCTAAGGATTCTGCTCTCATCACTAATCTGGCTGCTAAATTTATAGCCCCAGTTCAGCCAATCAGCTAAGCATGTGCTATTGGCTTATTCTGCAAAGCTCTTATGCGCTTAAGTCTCACTGATGTTACCATAGGCACTGACTCTATGGCTACGTCTACACAGCAACATTATTTCGAAATAACTAGTATTATTTCAAAATAACATAGTCCGCATCTACACAGCAGGCAGTTATTTCAAAATAATGTTGAAATACTATCAAGCTGGAGGACTTCTTACTTCTTACTTCGTTGTACGAGGAGTAAGGGAAGACAGAGGAAGAGTGCTCAATTTTGTGCAGTGTAGAAGCTCCCTTTTTGGAAATAAGATAAGTAGCTCAATTTGCATAGCTTATTTCAAGTTTAGCCCTGCTGAGTAGATGCACTCTATGGGTACTGAAGCACCCATGGGGAAAAAAAACAGTAGGTGTTCAGCATCCATCTGTAGCCCCGCCAGTCAGCTCCTCCCTCTCCCTGCCAGTGCCTGCCCTCCACCGCAGATCAGCTGTTCATCAGTGTGCAGGAAGCATGAGACAAGCATGGGAAGAATAGAGGAAGCAAGAGTGGGGAGCACTTGAGGAGGGGAGGAGTAGGAGCAAGGGTGCAGTGGGGAGGCAGGAAGAGGTGGATGGGTGTGGGACCTGGGGTAGGGGGGTAGTTGAGCCCCCCTAGAAATTAGAAAGTTGGTGCCTATGAGTGTTACTGATCAATTGGAACCTACACAATCTTTCAGCTGGTTGCACTAACTGATGCTTTCCTTGCATCAGGCCCTCTGAGACACCGCAGTTCTATTTGATTAGTGGGTGTAGTTTTATTTATTTCCCCTAAATTGCAGACAGCACAAGTCACCTGCTTATTTCTATGAAAATATAACGAAACATTAGTCCCCATAAAATTAATTTCTAATTACTTGAAATATGGGAATACTCATCATTTTTAATCAACTCAGAATTGGAGAAAAAAATCCATCTTGACCCCGAGCATCCACAATCAATCTGGAAGGAAAGTTGTTGTTGTAACTCTTATTTGGAAAGTTCCTATTTTAACAATTGCAATGTTGACATTCTCATCTGCATTTTTAAGGTATGTGGTCAAGCTTTAAAACTTACTGCCTGTTCAAAGATTATTTCCCAGCACAGCCTTTTTCTAAGAGTCCTTTAGAAAAAGAATGGCTCTCCCACCTCTTGATCTTTGATGCCCCATCTTAATAAAATTGATATTAGCTTTTCTGGACATCCCCAAAGGGCTAGCAAATCCCAAATTGCTGCTTGACCTTGTGTTTTGTGAGCTATGTTTTCTCTCTGTGCTGACACAGGGTCCAGTCCTGCTACCAATGTACACACAAACCTTGAGGTGGGCAAATAGTGAAAAGGATTTTTCATAGAATGTGGGAATAAAACAAATTAATTCTCTTCAGCCATGCTCATGATCCTTCTGTGTTTGCTTTCCACCACCTCTGCAGAAAACATCATTTACACGCATATAGATTGACTGAAAGCACACCTGAAAGTTCGATGCAAAAGCATTCATGGAAATCAAATGCTAAATTTGATTGCCACAAGTCACCATTGAGCTGAAGGAATTTGCACTCATATTCAATCAGGGCACACAGAGCCAACATCATGTGACCAACCCTAAACAAGTAACACAGCTTGAGTAGCCAATATTGAACACTCACACAGAACTGTAACAAATCAAATGACAGAGATAAAAATATGTAATAATCAGCTGAGTAATTTGGAGTAATGAATACATTCATGGGAATGGCTACTTGCTTGCTGCAAAGTAGAAAAGAAGCTGATTTAGTCACAGAAGCTATTCCTTGTGAACATTTACTCTGCTTTACTTGACTACTGAAGTAAGTTGATCTTTGGCCTTATTCACACAGAATAGATCAGTGGATCCCAGGGTCCCCTACTGGGTCATTAGCACGTTTCAGGGGGACGGCCAAGCAGGGCTAGCTTTAGACTCACTAGTCCCAAGGTTTATTTAGGGCTGAACCCTGGGACCCTGAGCCTGGTCATTTGAAGCTGAAGCCTGAGCAATGCAGCTTTGTGGGGCCCTGGGTAACTGCCCTGCTTGCTACCCCTTACCCTGGCTCTTACTTTTATTTGCAAGAAAGCAGGTATTGTGGCACAGGTGGGCCATGGAGTTTTTATAGCATGTTGGGCGTGTGTTATGTGTGAGAACCCCTAACTAGATAAAGCAGTGCATCAAAACACGAGTAAAGAAATCATTAGCAAGTGTTATTAATTTCACACTTTTATCTTTCGCAGCCCTAAGTGCATTAAGGAATTTTTGATAAATTTTCCAATTATATTTGCTCAAGCGCATTGGCAAAACAATCTGGGCTATTAATGAGCTGTTTGTTGCAAATTAATCATTAACTGGACATTCAGCATTCTGAAATAAAACTTGCTTTGTGGAGTGTTTTTATTAGGTAGAGACAGGCTTGGGAACTCTTAATATCCTTAAAAGGTCTGCACCATAGTCACCTGATGGACATTTACTATACAAGTACAAAGTTGTGATGGACTGAACACAGATTCCACTGTATGGGTAGAGTTCACTCTTTGCTTTGCTGACTTTGCTCTGCTCAAAACCACAAATGAGGCTGAAATCTCTGTAATTTCCCAATTTGGGATATATCCAGCAAGACAGAGTCCCCAGCAAAGGACTGCTGGTTCTTCCATATCCCCTCCCTGGCAGATTCTACTACAGATTTTACTGGTGTTGGCAGCAGGAATACTCCTTTAGGACAATTGCCAACTATTAAAGTTAGAGCAGCCCTCCGGCTGCTATGAACAGCTGGAGCCAGGGCAGCAAATCAAGAAAGTGGAACTAGTTCCCAGAAGGCCCCTTCTCTGCTGCACTCAGCATAAAAGTGGACACAAAAGCGAATAAAGGCCCTATTGGTATTCACTTGGAAATAGCCATTTTCTTTATCTTTTTTGGCAATGAAATAAGCTATAGTTAGAAATTCAAAATAGCAGTAATAAATTGCATAGTGTTATCATTTTAATAAATAAGTGATTATTGTTATTGTATGCCGTATAGATGATTTTAACCTCAAAGGCATATATAGGTCCTATCCAACAATAGGGGATATGTGTGTTATATATACACCCTTTTTAGCAGAGTATATACTCAATGTATCTGTTGTAACGTTCATATTGTATCTGCCACTGTATGGCAGTGACTCCTAGTGGGAACAGTTCTTGCATAGCAGAATTATAGCTTATCTAAAACTAGAAGATTTACTCAGCATTGCTTGGGTCCTTAACTCAATTAATTTTTGTTTTTCTTCATTGAAATCATTGCTCTAGGGTGGAACTGGGGATGAGAGGTTCAGTTTGCAGGCTGCCCTGAGGAGAGAAGACAACCCCAGACCTCTCTCACCATAGCTGCTTGGGGCCAGGTGAGAAACACCTCTCCGTGGTTGCTGCAGCTCCAGCGGACCCAGCCTGTGGAGGGGTGCATATCCACAGTCTGGGGCAGGTGCAGGTTTATCTGCCCCCCTGTGCGCCATAGCCAGAGTGAGGATTGTAGCAAACTGTGCCCTGTTCCCTTATTCCCCCAGTCAGCCCCTTTCACTTCCCAGCTGATTCTGTCTCTTTTCTGTATAGGTTTATGAGAAGCAATCCCATTCCAGGCACATCCCTTTTTCCTGGAACAACCAAACCCTGACCTTGTTTTAAGTTATGAAAAGAGAAAGCTTATTTCGTGGTTCTAACTCTTACCTTTTAGGAGGCATTCTTGAACGAACAGACAGATAGATGAACAGACAGACAGACACATTCACAGACAGACAAACTCTCAAATATATAATAGATAACAGCATAGGATTTATGAAAACAAATTCAGCCTCAATATCGATTAAGATTAATTGCCATTGTTTTAACCTTGTCGTATACTATATGTTTGAGATAATTTTTTTTTGTCTATGAGCAAGGGAGCAAGTGAGTCTGTCTGTCCATCTGTACAGGTATTCAAGAATTCCTCCTAAACGGTAAGAGTTAGGACCACCAAATTTGGCATACAACTTCCTCTTATAACTTAAAGCAAGGCAAAGAGTTTGGTTGTGCCAAGACAATGGGATGTGCCTGGAATGTGATTGTTTTCCATAACACAGAAAGGGAGGGATACTAGCAGGGACAGTTATATGTGTAATGTCCACAGAAGAGCACGAAGGAGCTGGAGATGAAGACTGGGACAGCTTTATAGACTGTTATCCCCTTTAGAGTAGCAGGGGGCAGGGTTGGAGGTAATCTTCCTGCCCACCCCTCAAGCCAGGGAAGCTGCCACCATGAGGCCAGCCCCAGGGAGCTGCTGCCAGCCATGAGGCCACCCCAGGGAGCTGTGACCCAGCCAGTGCAGCCTCTGCCTTGGCCAGCCATGGGGAGCCACTGCCTGGGCTGTGTCCCCCCCCACTGGCTCCTTCATCCCCCCCCCCCCCCACACACACAAGACCCCTGCCTGAGCCTCCAACATCTGCAAGCCCCTGCCCTGACTCCTGTACCTCCCACACACCTCCAGCCCCCGCCCTGAAAGACCCAAGCAATACTAGGTTAATCTTCTGGTTATACAATATTTTCCCCTGGCTATTTGCCTAACTCCTTTTGAGAGGTTAAAATCTAATTTATAAAGGAGAATGTTTGTATGTTTGTGCACTAATAACTTGGGCACTGTGAGAGCTACTGCAGCCAAACTTTGAGTGGGATAACCTTTCATCCAGGAGAAGGTATTAAAGTACTTTTGGGCCTGAGCTCAAGCTGTAAAATTCAAAAAAATAACCTACCGTGCTGTGCTGCAGGGGCCACCCCGCCCACCCTAGGTCTTGTGCCCGCCGCCTGCGGCCCCCAGTGCAGTCTGGGATTCGCCTCCTCCTGCCCGCGAGGTTACATAAGCAACCTTTCTCCTCCCCGCCCCCCCCCGCGCCGGCACGCAGTATGCCGACCCCCATGCGCACAACGGCTCGGGCACCCGCCCTGCCCCCCGCGGCACCTGCAGCCCCGGGCACAAGCTGGGGCGCCCCTCCCGCGTGTAACCTTCCCTCCACCCGGGGTCGCACCCCCGCCCCTCCGGGGATGACGCGGACCTATATTTTAATCCCTATAGAAATCAGTGCAACTTTTCTACCATTCAAAAAAAGATAATGGACTACTGTTTTTCTACATTTTGTTCCTCCAGTTTCCGGAGCAATGCCGGGTAACTCCAGCTAGTTTAATATAACTAAAAGTTAATATAATTGCCTATTCTTTATAAAGCATAACAATTCTCTGCTTAGAAACATTGTACTTACATTTCTTCAGGAATTTTTTAGCTTTAGTTCATGACTCTTGTTGTTTCATTTGACACAAGTTCAAATGGGATCATAACATCTATCCTCTCATGTCTCCTCAGAATTTTATGTACCTCAATAGCATCACCTTTTTCTCTCTTGTCTCAAAGAGTTTACACATAGGGATTTTTTTAGCGCTTCTGTAAAAACAAGTCTCTTGGGTTTTTGCAACATTATGGTTATTATGGGTTTTATTTTATGCAATTCTCTGACATTCTTTCCATAAGTGGTCCTGACAGAATTATGTTTCACATGTGGCCTGATATGTCCCTTGTCCTACTATTTGGTAAATATAGTTATTATACACACATCTACATAGTTATATTGATTCCTTTTTAAAATTGGTTGGGTTTTAATACCTTTTAGTCTTTAACGTTCTTCACATCATAGGGGCTGCATATAGATGTATTCACCTGGCCACTAGGTGGAGGCACTAGGCAACCAGTTGATTGCCCAGCAAGCTAATGGCTGAGAATTGGCATCTGCCCAAGTATCATTAAGGAACACAGCAGTACCTACTGGTTCTAAGGTGGGGCAAAGGGTCCCTTTGCAGGGAGAATATACTGTGCCTGGGGACCAAATTTGGAAGTGATGTGTAAGTTGATGTAAAATTTGGCCTTCTTTACACTCATTCAAATTCTGTTAGATCTACTTACACCAGCTCTGTTGTACTATATATTTTAGAAATGTGCATCTGTCTGTCCGTCTGTGAGTTCATTTGTTCAAGAACTCCTAAATGGCAAGACCTAGAACCACCAAATTTGGTATGCAACTTCCACTTATCATAACTTAAAGCAAGGTCTGGAGTTGACTGTGCAAGGATAATGGTATGTGTGGGGAATTCAATTGTTTCTCACAAAACTGAAAGGGAGGGCTCTGGAAGGAGGAAGTTATACTGCAAAATGACTACAAGAGGGCATCATGGAGCCAAAGATGTAGACCGGGACAGCTATAACCCGATTGGGCCAACAGGGACGGAGAAAGGGACAGTTATCTACTGTATATTTCAGAAAATTTGTCTATTTGTGAGTCTGTCTATCCCCCCGCAGGGAGACATACACCTCTCCTCTGTCTGTGCTCACTGGAGCTGCAGCAGCCACGGACAGGCACTTTTCACCTGGCCCTAAGCTGCTGTGGTGAGAGAAGGCTGGGGTTGACCTCTCTTCCCAGGGTCAGCCTGCATACTGAACCCCTCATCTCCAATCCCACTTCAGAACAATGATTAAATTAAGAAAAACAAAACTTATTTGAGTTAAGGCCCTGAAAAAAACTAGGTAAATCTTCTAGTCTGTGTATATGAGAGTCTAAATGAGTGCTGAAACGTCAAAGTAAGTTACAATAGGTCAATGACTACTTTAACTTCCTGTTTCTTTTGATTCTTGAAGCTGTACATTATGTACAAAGGGACAGATCCTGGACTGGTGTAAATGGGAACAGGTCAGCTGGCTTCAGTGCAGCTCTGGGTTAATTCCTCAGTTGGCTTAAATGGTCAATGACTTTATAACTTGGGCAAATTTCAGCATGGGTGAAATTTAGCAGAGGGTGAGGACATCCTCACCTCATAGCTTAGGATAATAATTCTGGGTCAAACTCTACCCTCAGTAAAATATGAAAATATGCTGATTACCTCTATATAGCAGGAGCTCTTAAAATGTCAGCATTTGCAACACCGTTGTATCTCATATGCCACAGTTTCTTGCTGTACTTTGAAAATACATTACAAAATATAAATTGTGTGATATATTTGTTGCCAGCTGTTGACTACTTACTGGCAGCTACTTTATCTGTGAGTGTATGTTGATCACATATTTTTAGGGATCAGATTTTACAAGGAGTTTCAGCTCCCTCCTCCAGTACTGCAGGTGCAGTTAATTTCAGGCACAAATACTATTATTTTAATGTTTGCAACCACACATGAGTTAATTAAATCTGACAGTTATTATATTTGTGAAGATACTAAAGATTTTGGCCCATAATTAATTTCACTTGTAGGTGATTTAAAGGAAAAATATATGGCCCTAAATTGGGGAGAAATTGCTTTATGAACTGTAAATTCTAAGGATACATTACAAAACCTGTACATTCACTAGAATGCTATTGGTCAAAAGGTCTATGCTAGGAGTTAATGGTTGAAGGCAAGGAAGAAATAAGGATACTATTATGGTAGCTTCTGTAATTAAAAAGAGGAGAGAGCATCTATGAACAAATTACACAAAATGTATTGTCTTTTATTGGATCAAACATACTGTGTGAATTTTCTTATAAAACTTTTGGGCCAAAATCTGATTCTATTTACATGTTGGAAGATTCTAAGGGGGAATGATTACTTGTTAACTATGACTTGCATACCTATAAAACAGAACATTTTTTTTTTGTTGCATGACAGGATGACTAACTGCAGCTCCTTTATGGAGGCGTATTTACCATTTTATAAACATTTTCTTTGCATTCAGGCTCACAACACTTGGTTGGAATTCTGTCCAAATGTGAGAAAGGGTTATGGATAACATTTTACATTCTCATTTCAAAGATAGATGTTTACTATGAAAAAAATACATATTTTGTCCTGGACAAATTCCTGAATGCTCAAAATGAAATCAACACAAACCACAAACCTGTGAAAAAATAATTTTTCAGGTGAAAAATCTATAATAAAATTAAACTGTGACTTTTATATTACCCTGGTTTAGGCTTTTCTCCTAACAAATAACAGGTAGTATGGGTTGTTTTAGTGATAAGAGTGGTGGATATTCTTGAACTAGCCCAGGGAATATGTTCCAGCAATCCAGGCATCATAGTGACCCATGGGGGGCCATTACTACCAAAACAAGTTACAACAGTCCAAGGTCATAAATATGGTGTCCTTCCTGCTCCATTCTGCTTTTGAAGAGTCCTGGACTAAGGACAACTCAGCCAATCTTGTTAGGCTGGGGTCACAATCTTTCACAGTTACTTCACTATCCAGGGAGTTTGATGCAGGTGCTGATATAGTCTAGCTCTAGGTAGAATTTTCCCCCCTCTAAACTAAAGAAGCTTTATGGACAGACACAACTATATTGACACCCTGAAGTATGTCAATAGGTTGGTGCTGTACAGTTACAATTTCCTAGACTTCCCAGAAATACGTGAAGAAAACACCACAAGGGTATAAAGGTGATGATATGACTGTGTGGTTCTTTGGGAGAGTAACAGCCATAAGGATTGCAATATGGAGCATCTGTGATGACAGTATATTAAGAACAGAATTTGTCTTGCTGTGTGTTCTGTAGGCTCTTTGGGGCAGTAGTGCTCAGAACACTGGGCCATAAACTTGAGTGGGGTTTCTGGGAAGTAGTTTAGTAAAATAATAATATTCTTCAGTGCAGTCAATTATTTTCTGTAAGAAATCTGAGCCTGCTTCAGAATCTTTTTCATGTAGAATGACAGTATCAACCCTTTTGTCAGGTGGCTTGATAAAGATGTTATTGGATTTTAGGGATTGTTTAGCTTTCCTTTCTAATGGGGAGTGATGGTAATGAATATTATATGCGATTCTCAGTGGGTTGTAGACTCCAGGTCCGTTAGGAACAATATTCTGCATTTTGCATTTGCTCGGGAAATGCTTCTCTGATTTTTCCATGTTGCAAAATTACCATTTGAGAGAGCAGATTGCTGTGTCATCCACACTGTGCACAAATTGTTTGTAGCCATATTGGTCCTCACCACGAGCATATGTGTGCATTTTTCAAACGTCATGGAAACTTGGAGTCTTAAGGATAATATTAAACACCTTGCACCATATGGAGCAATAGGAATGAGAGTCCTGATAGATTTTATCTAGGTGCTGCATGATTTGCTAGGAAGGGTTGGCTTCTAAGCATCTTTAGTGACTGAACATAATAAGCATTCATGTGGTTAAAAACAATCCCTCTCTCCACAAACCCAGCTTAATTAGGTTTGCTGCAATTTTCTATGATAATTTAGCTCTGCCTTTGCCTTTTGGCTGGCAGATCATCCCTGGAAACCTCTTATAGAATTTCCTGTTGACGGCAGTGCTACTCAGTTAGGACAAAACTGATCACTGCTGCCTTCCCTGCTGTTGAACTCAATCAACAAGCCATACATAACTCTCTCTAAGTAGCAAACAGCAGTGGGGTCAGAATCTGAAAACTGGCTGTTTGACACGAAGAACAAAATGCTAATACAATCGGCTGTGCCAGCCCTTGCATCAGAGTGTAACGGATGAATGCATCAGTCCATTGAGTCACCTTGCCAACTTTTTTTTCAATTAGTTTTCCCCTTGTAAATCAAGAAAACCATTCACTCAAATATCAATACACAACCACCAGTGCGGGCAGGGGGAGATATTAGGAAAATGACACTATTGTAACTTACACAATCTTTTTTCTTACAGCAGAGGAGACTCCTCTGTCCTCCACTCAGTCTGGAAGTCCCCCCTCCCACACACACCAATTTTCATTTATACTTTCCCCAGCCTCAAAGACACAGCTTTGTGATGATCCTCTCTCCATGGGAGATTAAAGGAACACAGTTTTTTCTGGTGCTCTCAGCTGTCATCATGAAATGGTCAGAGCTGAGATTGTGGCCACTACCATATTCTAGCCTCCCACTTCTCGATGGCACCAGCAAAGAGGAAAAAGCATGTCTCAGACTCATATCCACATGGATGCCCTTTGTGCCACAATTAACGTAGCTGTGAGAAATACAGTGGGTTCCCTTCACAGGAATTTGTGCCAACATTTTCTTTGATTTTAATGAGTGGGAGATTTATCTCTCTCTCTACATTTCACTTTGAGTTTCTTGTTCCAAGACAGAAACATTGAGTGAAATTCAATTGAAACCAACACATTTTGCCTGTTTGCCCTGAAAGACAACATCGTTCCAGGCATATTCATACCTGGGTCCAAGTTTGCTCAAAAGTTTTGCCAACCTGACCCCAGTTTAGAATCTCTAATAAAAATTACACACTCCTCCCAGATGCCCCTGGCAAGATTTCAGCTTTTGTTGTGATAATTTTACACAGCCCTAGCTGTTTAAATGCTGGACTAGCCTCAAGTTAAACAATCTTAATAACCATAAAGCCATGAGGCAAATGTTAGCTTCACTCAGTGAATGCTATTGGTCTTCTGTAGCCCCCAATGAAAAACAAAAGTGGGTCTCATTCTCATGTTATACTATTATAGCAGAGTACTCTGGGATAGAGAAAAAGGTTTACCTTTATTCTTTTGTGTGCATCCTTTCAGTGTCATAAAGCAAAGACTAAAGGAAACCAATTACCTTTAAAAAAACAAATTAGCATCACACTTAATTTATATTTTAGAATTTGAGACAAATACTGAGATGCCTCATAGAACAGGGAGAGAGATCAATAGACCAAATGAATAAAAATAGCTAAATGAAACCATAGAAGCCAGGAAATGACTAACAATAAAATGGAAAACATGGTTATTGAAACTGTGGTTGTAATTTTCACTTTAACATCTGAAATGTCCTTAAAATAAATAATGTCAAAAAGAAAGGAGAGCAGCATGCTAATCATTGTTTCACTCAGTCTGCATCGATACTGTATAATGTTTTAATAAGCAATTTTACAATTGCCAGGACTAGAGACATTTCCTCATTTAAATGCTACCTGATGAATAGGAGTATTGTAGGGATTATGTCCCTTAATGACAAAGCTAATCTCCTGTAATAATAACGGCTGCGGCTGATCACTGCTGGATTTGTGCAAGGTAAAAATGGTTGTGTGCGTGTGTGTTTGACTTCAAAGGATTCTGATTGTCAGAAAGAGAAAGGAACAGAAAGGGGACATAGGGACTGGAACCCTAGAGTGAAGAAGGGGATTAACTGTGATTATTTCAATGTTTTGTACACAGTAAACTCATTAGAAAAACGTAAGAATTTCCTATTTTAAATATACTTGGTTCAAGAAGCTTTGCTAACATTAAGGAAAGGGAAAATGCTTTGTAAAGTACAGCTGGACAAATACAAAGCTTTTTATGGTTGCATCACACAAAACTAAAATAAAATATCACAAATCTTGACCACAAGGTGAGGTTGATGAATTGCCATTATAAGAAGCCTGTAATACCTATAGGAGCTATTTTTCTTTTTGCAGAAACATTGTTTCCCACCCATAGCCAGCCACATTATGCAAAGAACAACATATAAAGAGGTTGGATTCATACCTCCCTCCCCAGTCTGACCCTTCTTGCCTGAGGTTACCTTTATCTGTTCTATTCTCCACAATTTCTTATGCCTTGACCCATAGTGCAAATGGACACCTTAAACTTTATACACTATTTATATATACACACATTGCAAAATCAGCCAAGACCACTGGCCTTGGCATCTTATCCCACAAATGAGATGCAACAGAAAATTTCAGGGGAGGCAGCTAAAAATAACGTGGAGTTCTCTAACATTTCTAAAATGTCAGTTTCAAGAGTCACCATTTCTGAAGTCAGAATTTCAAGGACATACAGTAAAATTAACTGTATATCCATGATCAGCTGTGGAAAGTCTGGTATTGAGACTGATGATGTGTCCCACAATAAGTTCCTTTATAACTGAGATGGGGGTAGGGAACCTCTTTTTGATTGGGGCCATTAACCTACAGAAAAATCAGTAAGGGACTGCACACAAGCAAGAAGCAAAACAAACAAACAAACAAAAACAAACCCTGACTGATGTGGCCCCCTGACTGCAAAGGAGAAAGACACTCCCCACATTCCTCTTGCATACCAGAGCCTAGGGGGGCACAGGCTAGTAGATTTTGTGTGCTCCAGGCCCACTGGGAGACAGCAGGGGGTCTGGAGTGCCAGCGCGGGCTCCCCAATGCTGGGGGAGAGTCCCGAGCCTCAAGGGCTGGATCCAGGAAAGCCAGGGCTGCATCCGGCCCCTGGGCCTTAGGTTCCCCACCCTTGGTTGAGAGGAGTAGGTCTGTGTGTTTGTGTTATTTAAAGCTCTGGTTGAGGAACGCCTTTGGAACGCTCTGCCATGGGAAGGTGCATGAAGTCTGCTAGCATGTATTTGGAGATTCATTTGTTTTATCTGAGAATCATACCTGTTACAGGAAGATATTAAGTACATCTATTTATTTGTCTAGTAAAGTTCACTGTTTACTTTAAATGAATACTCCTTAGGGTCCTTTGGCTTGCAAACTGAGGGAGCTTGGAAGCAAGCGGGAAAAGAGAAAGAGCCCTTACTAAATAGGTTTCTATAAGCCCTCAAAGCTCTGAGTCTTAAAATGGCTCAAATGAAAATCTTTTGTGAGGGTATAATCCAAATCAAGATAATAATGCACGCCCTGGGGACAAGCGAGAACACACAGCTCCCAGCATCACCAGTAGCTATTATTTCCATGGGGAATCAAAACAACTTACCCAAAGATAGGTCTTCAGCCTTCAGAGAGAAGGTTTAGTCTTAACAGTAAACTTTAAAAATAATCATGGCTCAGCACAAAATTATTGCATGGAAATGTCTCCATCTAAACACTCCATTTTTTTTGAATTCTCACCAAAAAAGGCATTTATTTGATTTCTTGGACACAGGCAACCCATTTTGCCATGTTATTATGATTGCATTGAAATCTATGAGGTCTCATCACAAGGAGATCTCAATAAGTGTTAGGCAAAGGGTCAGATAACTGGATGTTTATTTATTCCAGTTATCGGATTACCTTAAATAATACACTTTGGGTCAACTAACACCCTAGAAAAACTGGGTCTGAATCTCCATTCCATTCTGTAGCAAATTACAAGCCCATAGATTGCAGAATGTATGGAAGCATATGTATAGTCAATAAAGTAGATGATAGAAATTAGTTATATAAAAATAGAAGTATATACACACCCACCCATATTCAAGCATCTGGGAAATCAGTTGTGGCACAGAAACTCAATGTTGAGCCTAAAATAATCAGCTGTGAAATAGCAACATTGATGTTTAACTTATTGTATCTAGGTTTCAGAGTTAACACTTTATTGAGATGAATGGCTAAATTCATTCTTCTTAGAGCTATTGGTTCCATTCTTCATTCAGGTACAGCAGTAGGACACTGATGAAACTGTGATGAAACCAACAAACTCACTTTTTTGAAACAAAAAGTGAGTGTTTTATAGATTGAAGAGAGCAAGTCTATAGCAGAGAGTGGAGTAAGATGGAATCATAGCATATATAGAGGCTTTTAAATATACAATAAAAGAGGTATAAAATAAAAATGCAACTATGTAAACTCTGTGTGATGCTGAGCTCCTAACATGGCTCTGAAAGAATGCATGTAGGCAAGGAGAGATCTGGACTGGATATAGCCAAATTGTTCTTACAACTCTATGGGTTCTTCCTTCCCTTTTCCTCTCCCTCCACCTAAATAGAAGAAGTCTTGAGTGGCAAAAGCTCTCCAGGACCAAGGCTAGAGTCCACTGCTGGGAAAAGGTTTTATTCCCTTTTCCTATCTGTTCCTCAACTCCCAACCCACCCACTAAAGACAAGCACTAGAAACAAAACAAATTAAATCATGTCCAGGATTCTCTCCAAGATTTTTTTTTAATGAGAAGCAAAATTAAAAATCTTACACATGCTTACCATCAAGTGATTACACTTCAGTATGAGGCAGTATTACTAACACAGCACTTTTTTGGGTGGTTTATGGGAATTCTCTACAATCTGAGGTTCTTTTAAGTTAAATTGCACTTCAAAGTTTCATTTACACACTGTAAAAATGATATAGTTAAGTTTTCAACAGGGAATGAATTATTCATTAAAGAAGATAATGGTGCTAAACTCAACCGAGGAGCTATAAGATTAGCATAAAGAATGGCTTATGTCATATTAATTTTAAAAAACAGAAAACATACAGCACAAAAGATATTGAAGCGCAGATTTGTTTTTTTGGTTACATTAAACAAAAAGCAATTATTCTTACAGCAACCTTTCCATAGCATTTTAATCATACTGCTAGGTATTTTACAAGCCATTTGATGTTAATTATTAATTGCATCAGGGTAGGCTGGGTTGAACATGCTTCTATTCTAATTTTATTATCTTTGCTATTTGATTTTATGCAAGGATCCAAACACAAAAGTGCTTAAAGGGGGAAAAACTTGATGACACATTTTTTTTTCTGCTTATTGGTGGTATGAAAAATTAATACGTAGGAGAGTAATCTCACCTTTAATTTTCTTTTTTCTAAAAGGCAAGTGTGAAGAATATCTGCAGGGTATTTGGAATTATGAAAAGGATGATCTTTGAGAGAAAAAAGTGGGGGAGATTTTCTAGAAAAAGTAGTTTAGCTGTTGTACACAATGTACATATAAAATTCAGAGAACAATAATTCCAAAGAGCTAAATTAATAAAACAATCATTCAAATTCCAAAAGCAGTTTACCCTAGTTGCTGAAGGAAATGGCTAGGAGTCATGATTCCTGCATTTGATTCCCTCCTCAGCAAACCACACACTTCAATAAATACTTAACTGCTATTGCCTCAAACTCCCTCTCTGTGGGTACGTCTAGACTACATGCCTCCGTCGACGGAGGCATGTAGATTAGACAGATCGGCATAGGGAAATGAAGCCGCGATTTAAATAATCGCGGCTTCATTTAAATTTAAATGGCTGCCCCGCTCTGCCGATCAGCTGTTTGTCGGCAGATCGGGGCAGTCTGGACGCTTCCTTGTCGACCGGCGCAGGTATGCCTCATAAAATCAGGTTTACCTGCGCCGATCGACAAAGGCTTCCTTGTCGACCGCGGTGCGGCCAGACTGCCCGATCTGCCGACAAACAGCTGATCGGCAGAGCGGGCAGCCATTTAAATTTAAATGAAGCCGCGATTATTTAAATCGCGGCTTCATTTCCTATGCATCTACATGCCTCCGTCGACGGAGGCATGTAGTCTAGACGTACCCTGTAACATGGGTACATTACTTTCCAACAGTAGCTTATGCTGCTTTTGTGTATTTTATTTTAATAATGTTTTAAAAGCACGTTGAGATCTTCGGATGAAACAATAATAGATCAAATCAATGACTGTTTTTTCTAAAACTATACTTCCCTATCATACAAAAATGGAAACTGGTAGTTCTGTTTTAATGATTGCCCCTACATTCATTTTGAGATTATTTTTAGCTGTAGGTTGATATTTGAGGACTTCCTCTTATTGCTTCTAAGTTTGCTTCTAAGTTGAATTTGGTTTAATTATTAGATGACAGGCATGTTTTTCATTCTGCCTGATAAATCAACACAGAATGATGAGTCTGATTATTTGTGCCATTCAGAAAGTTCATACTGCACATTTCTGACAGCAAGGCTGGTTCAGATCTGTCCCCCAGTTCATCCAAAGCCCCAAAAACTCAGTGGAAGGGGTTAGTTGTTCACTATTGGGTTGTTTCCCATCTATTATTATAATACATACTTCTTTTGTTCCAATGAGTTTGTTTTTTTGAGAAGTTGGTATGGGATGACAAATCTCATCCTCCTCCCATTGCATACAGCTGGAAACTCTGGAATCGTGGCACGGACCACATCTTATATTCTATGTTTACTGTGGCTGACTCAGCATAATTGGGGGGAGGCCTGAAATAGTAAATAATAAATAAATTATATTAAAAGTTGTGTATATTGTGTGATCCATTCCTTGCCACAGAACTGTTCTCCAATCTCTGACCTTTCACTTTACATATGTATCTCTAGCTCCTCTCATGGCCGTGATGATAAAGTTGAAAACATGAATTGCATGAAAACCAGTAAGATGTTGGCTTCCTGAGTCTGCAGACTGCCCAAGACAATAGCTCTGGGAAGTAGCTAACTTGCTCCAAAAGACTGTTAACTCTGAAATTTAAAAATAGTGTTGCGACTATCATTCCTGGTAACTATTTAGTACTGATCATTGTAGCTCAAATTGCTTTGCATCCTTCCCCAGGCATAGAAAGCCCAGCCGCTACCCTCTAGCCAGCTCCCCAAAATCTTTCTCTGCCCCAGACAACTTCTATGATACAGTCATTCCTTGTCAATACAAATATCTGCCATGCATTAAAACTGAAAACACGAGAATCTAAAACAAATTGTATGTAACAACACATGAAATATCCTAGTGACTAATGCACTGATTGCATCATGAATTTCCTTATTGAATTCACTAAAAAAGCTCTATATGTTAACATGACTGACTGAGGTTGCTGCAGTATTTTCAGTCTACTGCCTCAGAGTGCCGCAGAATGTAGGTCTAGCTTCTTGGGGAGAACGCAAGCCTTCATTATAATAAATAATAAATGTTCAACCAGCTCTATTGATAACTGCATATGTTTTTTCACTCAACCTTCAATTACTCTGCTACCTTTCTAAAGTAATTACCCTTTGAGGATGTCTTTAATCACTGTAATATATTTCAGAAGTACTAAGGGCCTGATTCAAAAGCCAATCTATTCCATGGAAAGATTCCCATTGACTTTAATGAGCTTTGGATCGGCTTTTAACTGCATGAACATCGGATTATGTTAGGACTTAAAATACTATTTTAGGCTTTTAGAGTGCACATCAAGAAGAAAGTAACTTATATGATGTTTGGGGAATGCGATGTTTCTTTTCTTAAATCCTGGTCTAGCTGATAATGCCAGAAGTTCAATACTTTAAAAGAAAATAGTACTAAAAATATAAATTAGACTGAAATCAAGGCTAGCCATCTAGCAACAGAATAATACAGATAATATCTGCAAAAAGGAAAAGATCCTAAAAATGGATAGAATATTGTCACAGGATAATGCTTTCTTGTTGCTAGATATATGGCAAGGAAAATAGGGATGTTTATTTTTAAAGTGCGAGGCACTGATACTGTGATAATTTTCTGTCTTATTTACTTTAGTTCTACTATGCAAAATGATTGATGTTTGGAAATAATCCTTGTATCTGATGGATACTGGTGTATAGATGCCTATTGCTCACTCTGCTATTATGGAATATCTGTATAGAATAATGTTTTAAATTCACATCAGTTTACATGACTGTCACATACACAGGAATGTAGGATCAGGAATATTGGTCTGACTGGTGACAAGGGAGGTTCTGATTTGGTTGTGTGTCTACATTTTTGAGATAACCATAGGGACAAATGTGTGGGTGCATTTTATTGCACATAGCCAGCTAGTTATTTTACTGTCTCTGCAAATCAGGTAAACAGATATCAAAATTGCCTACTAAATTAAAACCAGTAGGATATTAATTTTGCAGACAAATGAAGCAGAAATCATGGCCAAGAATAGCACATTTACCAGTCTTCTGTAGTATGGGGTAAAGCTGAAAAGATGTGTAAGCTGAGGTTTATATAAGTACTCAAACTTTCTGATGCTTATCTGAACTTGATCTGAATCATCCAAATATCTCTGGGCTGAAAACATGGTGAGGGTAGGCTGACTTGTGGAAATTGCTGATTCTAACTGGATCAGAAATGCCAAGGAAACATAATACTGTAACTGCACAATAAACCAAAAGAGGGAAGAGAAAGAATAGAGAAAAAGACATTAGAGAATATAGAAGATACGTACACACACACACCTACACACAAAACACTCCTTCATCTCCTCCTCCCCTGACATTCTCTATCTTCCAATTTCATTTTCAGCTCACAGCGGCCAATTATCAGTTTAGCAGGTGGAGGGGATGTAGAGATGAAGGAGGTAGGCCACTTTAATTAACACAGAGACAGCAGAGGTTTATTTTGGTACTCCTTTCTCTTATTAAGAGACAATGCTCCCGCTATCAGGCACTATTAAAAATGCATTTATTTCATATTCTCTCATAATGTTTTCCATAAGGAAAGGAATGAATCACAATGCATATTTTGTGAATGATTTATAAAGAGGTATTACAGATTGATGATCTGATTCATAGGTCTCCATAGAAGGGATACACCACTTCCGTTAAAGGAACTCACAATGGATAAAATATTCTTCACTTAAATTAAAAAAAAAAAAAGCTTAACTATGGAGAGCAGCCAGCTTAGCCTGTCTCCCTATTCTTGCAATCTCCAAGCCCTAGGGCTATGGGCACCAGGCCCTGCTCTTCCCCAGACTATGTGGGACAGTAGGTTCCTATATAGCCACTTCTCTGGGGGCGGTTTATTAAACATCCCAACGCCTTCACAACAGCAGTGTCTGAATAGCCATGAAATACTGTGACATAGTTACAGAAATTCTCTGTATGCAAATAACTTTTGGGTGGGCAGGGGAGGGAATGAGAATATATTGATAGATTTCCTAAAAAAATCGGGGTGGGGATAGGTCAACGAGGGTCTATTTGCCTGAGATACTGCTCTTGACTTGGGATTTCACACTCTGGGGCTATGTCTACACTGGCGGGTTGTTGCACCAGAAGTATGCAAATGAGGTTAAGCGTGGAATATCGCCGAGCCTCATTTGCATACCTAATGAGCCACCATTTTTGCAGAAGAGGCACTTGCACCAGAAGGAGCTGTCTACACTGCCCCTTCTTGCACAAGAAAAACCCTCTTGCGCAATGCCGCTACGCTGATTATTTTCAGGAATAACGAACGGCATTGCGCAAGAGGGTTTTTCTTGCGCAAGAAGGGGCAGTGTAGACAGCTCCTTCTAGCGCAAGAGCCTCTTCTGCAAAAATGGCGGCTCATTAGGTATGCAAATGAGGCTCGGCGATATTCCACGCTTAGCCTTAATTGCATACTTCTGGTGCAACAACCCGCCAGTGTAGACATAGCCTAGGATTTCCCAGAACTGCAAGCAGCTAAATTCTCTCTCTCTCTCTCTCTCTCTCTCTCACACACATTCCTTGCTGGCTTTCTGCAGCTTTTCTTTAATACTATGGAGCAAATGGCAGAACCCAGCAATGACTGCTTGGTACTATCTGTGTGCATGTACTCTTTCTTGCTCTATGTACCAAGCAGAAATTTTTTCATTTAATAGATCATTTCAATCTTGCTATAATGATTCCACATAGTCAAAAATCAAAATACAGTAAAACTCCAATAGTCCGGCATGCAATAGTCCGGCACTCCTGATAGTCCGGCATCAAAATGGCAAGAGCCTAGTGAGTGAGCTTCGGCAAAAAATGAGTCACAAGGTAATAGCGGCAGCAGCTGAACTGAGCAAAAAGGGTAAAAAAGGCTTAAAAAAACTAAAACATTACAGTATACTGTATACAGTATGTACAATAAAAAGGGTTAAGAACACTTTATATACAGTATATAATGTATACAGTATATATATAAACCTGCTTATAGTACCTCCTGATAGTCCGGCATATCTGATAATCCGGCACCACCTAAGTCCCATAGGTTCCGGATTATCGGAAGTCTACTGTACTATACTAGAAGATTTATCTGGCATTTCAAGGGGTCCTTCAGTGCAGGGGGCTGGCAGTGTGTGTGGGGGGGTGCAGGAGTCAGGGCAGGGCCTCGGGTGTGTGGGAGGGAGACAGGGCAGGAGGCTGCGGGCATGGGAGGGTGTGAGAGTGAGGGCTGGGGGGTGAGATGGAGCTCAGGGTGAGAGGTCCTATATGTTGGGTTTTTTTTTCATCTGCCCAGTCAGCAGGGCCTTTTCTTCCTGCCGCCCAGCATCCCAGCCACCAGGGCCCTTCTCTCTCTGCTACCCCCTCTGGTGCTGCAGCCAAGGGCTTGCTGGGTGAGGTTTTGGGCAGGGGGAATACTTACATAGCCTGGTGACAGGCAAGATGGTGGAGCCTCGGCCCTGCTGGCCACTCTCTTGCTGGTGCACTGCCCCATATGGGTCTTCCCTGTGCTCACTGCCCCTTGTGGCCACTCTCAGTATCGTGTCCCTCCTCTCTCTGGCCCCTCCGTTTCCATGTTATGGAAAACAGTCCCATTCACGGCACTTCCCATTTTCTTGGCACAACCAGACCCTGGCCTTGCTTTAAATTAGGACAGGAGAAAGCTGCATACCAAATTTGGGGGTCCTTGCTCTTACAGTTTAGAAGGAGTTCTTGAACAAACAGACTCACAAATAGACACAGACAGATGAACGAATCTAAAATATATAGATAGATGTGTAACCCCCTTTTTCCTCCCCAGGTTACTCGGGAGCAGGTCACACTCACAAGTGTGGCTGGGCGCCTGATGGTCTTGACATAAAAGGAGATCCTGAGTACTCCAGTGGTGATGTTGTTTGGTTGGGAAAAACCTATCCACCCCCTTGCTGCAGTCCCTTGCTCATAAAGAATGTACAGTGGCGGTGCCTCCACCTGGCTGGCCCCTGTACACACTTACTGGTGTGCCTCGCTAACTCCAGAACAACAATTACAAATCATAAATAATATACATCTAATAGATTGCATTAGAATGAACAACCTTTACTTAACTTAAAAAAAAAAACAGGATTTAACAAATTAACAGTGAATAACATCAATTAACAAAGTACACGGAAGTAAAAGGAACGTATCTAGCTGCCATTTGCACTGCCAATATTTATCCCACCCCAGAGTGTGCACACCCCTGGACTCAGAGTTCCAGACTCTTGCTTGCGTGGGCGCGCTTGAAGAACTGCAGCTATAATGGAGATTCTCTGTATGTATGTGTATGTGGGTCCAAGCTATGCAGCAGCTCTGGTTCACTGGACTGGCCTCTACGCCTCTCTTTGAGCCCAGAGTTAGTCTGTACCCAAAAATGCCCAGTTACTCACAGTCTCCTTCTGTGTGCTGGATGCAGAGTAGCTTCTAGCCACAAGTACAGCCAAAGGGCCTCCCCTCTAGGGCAATCAGAAGCAGCCTGCTAGATCCCAGTCTCAAAGGCTCACTGTCCCAGTCTGTAACTGCAACATAACAGCTCCTAAACTGGATCAAACTCCTCCACAGCAGCCTGGCTCCCTTTCTGCTCCAAAAACAGAGGGAAGAGTCCACAGACTGCTGAGTCTTCCTCCAGAGATATGGAGAGATTCCAGATCTCCAAAACAAAAGACCCTTCCTTCCTGTTTTCCCCCAGGGCTCATGGGAATTGAAGTCTGTGGGGCTAGATTGCAGCACACAGGGTCTTCCCAGGAAATAAGCAGAGGCGCCTTTAGTAAGGGGACTACAGATGTTACTAACTCAAAATAGTGGGAGTGTGGGAGAGGAGGAAGAGAAATCTAGCCATCATGCTCCTTTTTTCATGAAAGGGAGACATATAGGACACTCTGATCTGGTTTTAGCAAAGGAAACTGATGTGTAATTAACTGGTGTAAAATGGCACTTGCATTCACTCCCAGAGGTATCATCACTTCCCTCCTAAATATAAACTAGTTGCTACAGTGTTTGCAAATCACCCTCAGCTCCCAGGATACAAAGTACTAAATCCAGCAAATGCAACTTTCCTTTTAGGGCTGTGGATTTATTATGTGACCATAAGGCAAGTGAACTGATAGTCACAGCCATTGCAGCATAACATAAAGAAGAAAATGTATTTTTGATAACCTCTTTCTCTATACATGTGGCCATAAGCTAATTATCCTGCATGGACACCCAGGCAATGTCTACACTGGCGCGATCTTGTGCCAGAGATATGCAAATGAGGCTAAGCGAGGAATATTGCTGAGCCTCATTTGCATATCTAATGAGCCACCCTTTTTGCGGAAGAGGCTCTTGCACCAGAAGGAGCTGTCTACACTGCCCCTTCTTGCGCAAGAAAAGCCCTCTTGCGCAATGCCATTATTCCTGAAAATAATCAGCATAGCGGCATTGCGCAAGAGGGTTTTTCTTGCGCAAGAAGGGGCAGTGTAGACAGCTCCTTCTGGCGCAAGAGCCTCTTCCTCAAAAAGGGTGGCTCATTAGATATACAAATGAGGCTCGGCGGTATTCCACGCTTAGCCTCATTTGCATATCTCTGGCACAAGATCGCGCCAGTGTAGACATAGCCCCAGAGTTCAAGGGAAAAGGAAGTTTTGGGAGGGACGACAGTGTGTGTGTGTGTGTGTGTGTGTGTGTGTGTGTGTTTGTGTAAGAGATACCCATAAACCAAGCCTCTCAAACAAGGTGAGAAGGGGGAACACGCTTTGGAAGGTTCACCCGAGGGATGGAGCACTTGTTGAAGTGAAGCCCTGCTTTTGAGCCATTCCTCAGTTCCACAGGAGACAAGTTCCTCTTGTGAATCTGGGGCACAGTACAGAAGAGAGGCTCACTTCCTGTGGGCCACTGGAAATTAGCAGGTACACATAGAAAGGGGAATGATAGCCACACATCCTTCATTCCTATGTTACCGTAGGCTTCTGAATATAAGGTAATTCCTAGACAAATCACAAATATTTTACCACTATTGGAAAGTACGGAGTTGAAACCATTTCTTCTTTACTTGTTTTATAAATTTGAGACTTTAAAAAGCAGGAGAATTTAGTGAGAAATGGGTAATGACAGAGAAAATGAACAGAGAGATCCTGACTGGGGCCTTTGGGCACTAGCACAACAGAAATAATAAACAGCAATAACAATACAGATTTTAACTGCAGTCATTTACAAGGAAGATATATTACATGTGACCTGTATAACATATTACTGATTACGGGTCTTATGGTCTCATTTAATTGTATAGCTTCAGAAAAGCAAAACACAGTCCATTACATTTCTCCATCTTTACATTCATCTGAAATTAATATATTTTAATAGACTCACAACAGGTCCACAATTAAGGACCCACTTCTGCCATACTGCCTATTGCAAACTGCATTAACTTGCATAGAAACTGCATAGAAAATGATCTCGGGTTATTTCTGTTCCCTCCTCCTAATTGCTACATTTGACTGTGCTTTGGCCCAGTTGAGCAATGTATAATGCATTGTTCCTTCATGGAGTCGCACAAAAGTCAGTGAGGATGTGTGTGGTTGGAGCAGTCATGTTCTGATTGTATATTGCAGGATCAGGGAATCTGATTGTGAGCTCCTTGGAACAGAGATTGACATTCTGCAATGATCAAGAAAGTTCTTGGAACTTTGTGAAACTAGTAAATATATAATTATGTAAGTCTCACAACCCACAACCCTGTTGAATATACTGAGACGCTTCATAATTGTCCGTTGCTAATTATTTGCTCAGTCACTTGCCTTCCCATCAGTCCATTCTTCTAATAGAAATACTTTGACTATATCCACCAGAGTGCTGTGTCATCAGGTATAATTTTAATCTTAAAGCTCATTATTTAGTCTCTCAATAGTCCAAAATATGATCCACTTGGAATTCCACAACATACATGGCTGTGGCCTCTATTCCATATCATAGTTCTAATCCTTGTCAGCTTTTTTTAAATAGCTATCAGTGCTCAAAATGTTGTGGGATGCCCAGATGAGGTATTGACTTTTTGAAATCTCTCATCACTCCCTGCCATAGATAATTTACCTTGAATCACCCTTTGTAAATTTCAGGAAGTTTTTCTAAGAGAAACTGCGTATTAAGAGATATGTAAATCACACTTGATTAAAGTGCATTTCTAGGAAAGAAATCTTTCATTATCTAATATTTTATGACTACCTTCTTAACCAAACTAAAATTACCCAGAAAAAATGTTCTTAGTGATAACAATGGTCTTGTTAATGCGAGAATTATAAACTTTGGGAAAATGTAGGGCTAAAAGGGTCAAGTACTTTATTATTGAAATCAGTCTTAACACTCTCTGTTCTCTATAGAAAGTAATATTATCTCTACATTGGGCACTATTATGATTATGGCTGCTCTTTATAATTCAGACACCAATATTCTGAAAAATCTAATAAGTTTTAATAATAACAAAGGGTCAAGTGTTTTCATGTAGAGTTTAATGGAGACTTTTAGACAGTCTAACATACTGCAGTGATGCCAATGACAGTGCCCCAGTTATCTGTCTTTTAATTAACTGAGACTGCATTCTGCTGCTTTCTGATTGCTGGTGATTATTAAACTAGTGACTCACCATATGACATCAGCCCATAAAAGAACTCCTTGCCCATCTTTAAGACCTTTATTTTCTGGTAATTAGGGGACATTTAGTAAATAAGTTTCTTTCTCATTTATACATCCATGTTGAATGTAAACATTTATATGGTGAAGGTAAGAAGTAGGAATAAACTCCAGTTAGATTTAAGATAACTTTGTGGGCCAAATGCTACTCTGAATTCATCAGCTCAGATCTGAGGCATACCATTAACTTCTGTGGAGTTATTCCAATTTTCATGACTACAGCTCAGATTTGAATTGGATCCCCGAGTATTTCATTATCATGGCATAAAAGTGATGCCCATTGAAGTCCATGACAATTATACATATCCCATAGCAGCGGAATGGGGTATGCCTTCTGTGCTCAGAATTTCATTTTGGAGCATCAGTATTATTGAAGGTGACAAAAGATATTGAGGCAGATGCTAGTTATTACTGTATATCTTGTAGGATTTGGTTTTCTTTAAACGGTTTCTGAAAATTCAGTCACCATAACATTCTTATTGAAATGAACAGCACAGAATATTATATAAGATAAGGAGACTAATATTTGCTGTAGATACAGGCATCACATACAGCATCTAGAAACTTTGTAAGACCATGACTCCTGCAAAACTGGCCAAAAAAAGGCATATAGGTATAGAATAATTTGAAGACTGACATCATTATCTCCCCATTGACCACTATGAAGACTGCTGACTGCTGTGTTCAATCAACTGAAGCTGAAAATGTGACCTTTTAAAATGGCTGGCTTTGTCAAGAAATCAATAAATGAGAGACTTTTTAGCTATCATTGAACATTCTTCCCATAGTGTATGAGCAGTCAGAGTTTCCAAAATAAGGATCTGCTTCTACCTCCTGTAGTCCTAAGAGACTCTGTCATCACAAATCCCTCCCCACATTGCCCTAGGAACACAGTCTGGAGTACTAATCCAGACCAGTCCTAGATACGTTTAAGAAAGGAAGCAGAGTATCCTCATGAGTGCAGAGGAAGGGCAGATGCTGGTTTGATCCTAACCGTGTTTCAGTGCAAGAGGGCAAGAGACTCATGAGGAGAACAAGGGATAATGAGTTTCAGCTGCCTTGACCACCCCAACTCATAAATGTCTTAAAAGGTGTCATGTAGGAGATCAATAGAACTTAAAAGGTGTCATGTAGGAGATCAATAGAAAGCTAATAACTTACAAATTATTAAAATTACTGTGTGGTGCATGTGCAGAGAGCAAACTCAAAATTACAAGCATTTTGGAAACTGTATTTACAGTGTGTCTGCCAAGCATGGATGAAGGCACACTGCAGGGAAAGGAATGTGGTCTGCCACCTTGAAGGTACTTCCAAGGTACATTTACAGACAGTGGGAATGCAATTTACATAAAAAGATAAACAGGACCATCAATCTAACAAAGGAAGAAAAAAAACACTCAGCATTACAGCAGGGCAGAAGATTGTGGGGGAAACAGATCAATTTGCAGTTGAGCATACACTTCCTTCACCAGGAGACCCCCATGTTGCCTTCTTTATTGCTTTAATGATAATCTTCTGAAGAATCAATTTCAAAAGCTTACTCGACTATAAAATAGAGGGGCAAAGAACCCCAAGCAATCTCTCAACTCAGAAGACAAAGGGACTGAGAACTTTGGACATTGTGAGGGATCCTGACCATAAATTTGGTTAGTCATCTTGCTGGAAGGTAATGTGATAAGAATCTTATCTTGAACTAAGACTATAGTTTTGTTACATATTAGTTTCTAGAAAGCATTTTTCATTTTTCAAAGCTTGCAACCATTTGTAATTCTATCCCATATACTTGAACTCACTTAAACCCTATATTCTTTTGTTAGTCTTGTAACCTTTTTACTTTCAATTTAAACCAAGCCTGTGTTGTACCTGAGTTAAAGTGACTGTTAACTCCTGTTAAAGTGATAAGCTGTGCAGTTTGTCTTTTAAAGGAGTAAAAGACCATTCCTTTGAATGGTCTGCAAATGGGCTCGACATTGGGGAGCACAGAATCTGGGGAAAATTCACACCTAGGGTGTATTGAGGTCACATTGCCAGACATAACTACAACTGGTGTGTACCAGAGTGTGACTGGGCTGTAACAAGGAGGCTGCTGGCATTGGAGCTGCTCAGTCAGAGCTGCTTAACACTCAGACACTCAGTGCATGCTTGGATGCTAGCCATCCGTGTCCTGGCTGTGAGCCACAGCAGCAGAACATTGAAGGCATCCAGGATTACTAGTCTGGGTTGTACCCCAAAATGTGACAACTGGTACATCATGTGCAAAGGGTACAGCCTGGTCTCACTACGCTATGGAACCAACTATGGTGACTGGTGAGGAGGGGAAAGGCACATGAGGTGATATCCTGGCTCCATTGAAGTCAATAAGATTTTTGTTGTTGACTTCAGTGAGGCCAGAATTTCCTCCATGGCTCTGTCTTCACCACAACCTCTGCACGTCCAGTTGCAGATGACACCAGATTCATGGATTTGTTTGCATGTCTTGAGTGAAGTGTCTGGGATGCACTCAGCTTCTACATGGAAGGCAAATAGGTTAGACTCATTGTATCCCTTTCCTCACCCTTGCATAGGCAAAGTCTAGCTTACATCTTTCATCTTGGAACAAACATTATTTATAATAGTTGTTCAGAGAATGGAGCAGACAATGTTTCCAAGTGAAGTTCAGGGTCCTGACAGCCTCCATGGGCTCCTAGGTAATGTGTGGGTGTATGTGTGTATATGGGGGAGGAGACTGGCTTCATGCTCCTAGAACGGGTAGGGCCAAAGGCAGCCAGCCTTGAGCACCACTGAGAGTACGCCATGCAACACGCCAGGCAGCCCTCAGCACCTCCCGCAGCGCAGTGCGTCCTCCTCAGCCCTTAGTGCTGCCCGCAGCACATAGTGCAGGGCTCCAGGGTGATTTAAAAGTCCAGGGACAACTGCCCTCTTTCCCTACCTCCGTTGGTGGGCCTGGTTTAAGATTAATGCTAACTGTGGCCCACTGTGTATCAAGGAGGTCAAGACCATTTGCCAATGACTATGCTCTCATCGGTGATTCCCTTATCCACTTACACAGTGAATATGTATCTAAGTGTATATATATATATATATATCACTCCTCACCCTGAATGGCTACTGTCATGGCTAAGGATATAATTCATTATGGAGGTCATGGATTCTGTGACTCTAAGCCTCTGTGACTTCTTTTGCTTCAGCCACATGCCCCGGGCAGTGGAGTCATGGAAGCGAGAACTGTTAGCCGCTATGGCTGCGGTGGGGGCCGGAATCCTCCTCCTGCAGGCAGCAGGACTTGAGCCTTGGCAGTGAGCCCTCCCTTCTCACCAGTTACTTTTGGTAAATGTCTCAGACAGGTCACAGGTATCCGTGAATTTTTGTTTATTGCCAGTGCCCTGTCCACGACTAACTAAAAACACTGAAAAATTTTAACCTTGGACATGCCATTTTAACTCCCTGGTGGCCTAGTTCACCTGCACATAAGAACATAAGAATGGACATACTGGGTCAGATCAAAGGTCCATCCAGCCCAGTACCCTGTCTGCTGACAGTGGCCAATTCCAGGTGCCCCAGAGGGAGTGAATCAAACAGGTAATGATCAAGCGATCTCTCTCCTGCCATCCATCTCCACCCTCTGACAAACAGGGCTGGGGATACCATTCCTTACCCATACTGGCTAATAGCCATTTATGGACTTAACCTCCTTGAATTTATCTAGTTCTTTTTTAAACCCTGTTATAGTCCTAGCCTTCCCAACATCCTCAGGCAAGGAGTTCCACAGATTGACTATGCGCTGTGTGAAGAAGAACTTCCTTTTATTTTCTTTAAACCTGCTGCCCATTAGTTTCATTTGGTGGCCCCTAGTTCTTATATTATGGGAACAAGTAAATAACTTTTCCTTATTCACTTTCTCCACACCACTCATGATTTTACATACCTCTATCATATCCCCCCTTAGTCTCCTCTTTTCCAAGCTGAAAAGTCCCAGTCTCTTTAATCTCTCCTCATATGGGACCCATTCCAAACCCCTAATCATTTTAGTTGCCCTTCTCTGAACCTTTTCTAATGCCAGTGTATCTTTTTTGAGATGAGGAGACCACATCTGTACGCAGTATTCAAGATGTGGGCGTACCATGGATTTATATAAGGGCAATAAGATATTCTCCACCTTATTTTCTATCCCTTTTTTAATGATTCCTAACAGCCTGTTTGCTTTTTTGACTGCCACCACCTACTGCGTGGACGTCTTCAGAGAACTATCCACAATGACTGCAAGATCTCTTTCCTGATCAGTTGTAGCTAATTAGCCCCCATCATATTATATGTATAGTTGGGGTTATTTTTCCCAATGTGCATTACTTTACATTTATCCACATTCAATTTCATTTGTCATTTTGTTGCCCAGTCACTTAGTTTGGTGAGATCTTTTTGAAGTTCTTCACAGTCTGCTTTGGTCTTAACTACCTTGAGCCGTTTAGTATCGTCTGCAAACTTTGCCACCTCACTGTTTACCCCTTTTTCCAGATCATTTATGAATATGTTGAATAGGATTGGTCCTAGTACTGATCCTTGGGGAACACCACTAGTTACCCCTCTCCATTCTGAAAATTTACCATTTATTCCTATCCTTTGTTTCCTGTCTTTTAACCAGTTCTTAGTCCGTGAAAGGATCTTCCCTCTTATCCCTTAACAACTTAATTTATTAGTTTGTGTATCACCCTTCAGTCTGAATAGCTATGCAAATAGCATCTTAATCCTTGGCAGCATTGTCAGCATCAACAAGATGACCTTAACATAGGTAGGAAGAACAGATGTCTATATGCTGTGGTCCCCCTCTTCCCTGTGGCAAAGGCACTTGCCCAGTGTTATCAGTAGGCATATCCTGATGGTCCAGCCTGAAACATATGTATGTTCTGGCAGCAATAAAGGAGTTAAGGATGAAATCATGTCAGCTTATCTGAGCATTCACAGTTTTACACAATATTGCTGTAGCTGTGCCAGTATGTTAGAGAAACAAGGTGGGGGAAGGTAATATCTTTTGTTGGACTTACTCCTGTTAGTGAGAGAGACAAGCTTTCGAGCATAAACAGTGATGTGAAGAAGAGCTCTATGTAAATTTAAAAGCTTGGCTCTCTCACCAACAGAAGTTGGTCCAACAAAAGTTACTACTTTATTTACCTTGTCTTTCTGATATGAAAGGTTTTGTCAGTTTGAATCACAACCTTAACATTATTATTTAAGTGAAGCTTTTGTATTTCATTAATACAATGCAATTATATTTGCATTTATGATGCACCATAATTGTAACAGTATGACATTGTTCGGATGATAATGTTCATTGATCATTCCTAATGCATCTGGCTCATGCCATGAGTCATGAATCTATCATCATCTTTCTTATTTTACTTGCTACTTGAGGGCTTTATTTGTTGATCGATGCTCTAAATACACATTTTTAATCTCTGGATGGTGTATGATTCCTCTTATCATGCCTTAATAACATGCAGTACTGTGTATCTTCCCAAAAGTGAGCTATGGTCTTAGCCCTGATTTGAATGCTTAAAGATTCTTGTATAGTTACATATTAGTAATAGGTAATTCCTAAAAGCTATATGCTGTAATGATGTGAACTAATATTGAGACTTCTAGTATGCTAGCTAAATCACTAACATTTGATCTTGTATTCAGCTAATCCTTTGATTACAGTCTTGTTTATATACACATAATATAACTAGAGCCAAGCAAAATATCTGAATTTTTGTGCTTGGTGAAATTCCACCATTTTAACATTCATTTTTGTCCTGAACTGAGACAAACTATTCACATATCTACATTTTCATCAAAAGAAAAATTCTAAAATCTGATTCGGACATGTCAAAACATTTTTGTCTCAGTGTGTTAAATGGCAATTCAACATCTCATTTTGAGACAGTTTGCAATTAAACTGCAACTGTACATCGTACTGCAAAGTACAGTACAGTAGTAATTGTGGTATGGATGTGTATGGTCCCTGGTCTCCTCAGTGTGCCAGGCTCTATGACCACAAAATGTCTTCCAAAATACAACTATTGTTACGTGACTCTTATGAAGCAGCACATTACGCAGAGTGGAGGTGACAGTTCATCATGGACAGAGTCCTGAAAATCCTCAGATACCCACTTCATATTCATGGGGTACATACATCCATGATGTGGATGTGGATATCTGTGGCTCATTTTTGCAGTTACGGTTATAGAAGTGGATACAAATTTTGTATCTCAAACCCTGCAAATCTGCAGATATTCAATATCTGCAGGTATCCACCGCAAGAGATACTGATGCAGATATCTGCAGATCATTTTTGCAGATGCAGATGTGGATGCAGGTTCAAATGTTGTATCCATGCAGGACTGTAATAATGGGACATGGCTGGCAAATGAAAATGGAGGCATGACACACCCAAACTACAACTCCCATCAAGCACTGTGGCACCACAAGCAGATGCAGTTTGACTCAAAATAGCTGTGTGCCATTCAACAAACTGCAATGCTTCAATTATAACTTGACCCACAACAAAATACTTCGTTACAACTTGCCTGGTGAAAAATTAAAGATGTCATCAAAAACAAAATTGTCCTATGGAAATTTTCAGTTTTACAGAAACCATATTTTCTGTAAAAAACAATATTGATAGAAAATTTCCAACCGGCTCGATAATACATACCTATTAACCTGTTACATATATATATATATATGCATATTCAGACAGCAGGAGCTACAATGAACGTCTGAAAATTTGTGACCAAGAGAAAATTATTACCATGTTTTATCAGATGCTAAATGGGAAAACAAAAGCAGTAGAATCATTTAGATTACATGAGAGATGGAAATGCTACCAAGGAAAACAATGCTGCCTATGGAAGAAAACAAAAAACCAAAAAAACACCACACCATTTTTATTGACAAAGTATTGTCTGTGAATGAATCATCTCATTCCATGGAAATTCATACTACTGCAGACACAAAGCCCTCTTCATGAATGTGCTGAGACTCTTGGTCTAGCTTGAGCGTTCAATGTTCTGTTCACTTGAAAGTCAATTTAACAATCTCTGTCCCACAGACACACACTAAAGCCACATCTCTACTTGTGGGTAGATCGATGCTGTGGCAGTCAATCTTCTGGTGTTGGAATAAGGGAAGTCAATGGGCGAGTTCCTCCTGTCAACCTTCCACTGTGAGGACAGCGGCAAAGGTATTTTGAACGTGAAGGTATGTTGATTTCAGCTACGTTTACTTAGCTGGAACTGTGTTCCTTAAGTTGCCCTTCCCTTATAATGTGGACCTGCCCTGACTTAAACAGGAGCAGGCACTAAATGGGGGGGAGAGGGGGAATACATTCCTATTTTCAGTTGCATTTCTGAAAGTAAGCCTGTACACTTAATTTGTTATATATTGCACTAATTCTGTCATTAATTTGTAATATTTAAAACATCTGAATTCTCACTGTATGCCTGTTGGAATATTCAAAGGGAAGATAACACTTGAATTACTATATACCGTGAAAGGGTATTACTATTGGACTAAAATTACATCTGGTCCAGCATCTGCCTGGCTTTAAAAAAGGCGATTCAAAACCAGAAATTAAACAAAAGGTTCAAATGTATTCAAACAACTCATAGATCTACATTTTAAAGATGTATTTCACTCACAGACATAGCGCATCACCTGGTACAGAATTTTCAGGCCCGAGAATACTGAACTTTGGAATTTGTACTTGTTTCCCAATAAATACAGGACATGGGAGTACAGAGACAGAGGAGTCATAACAAAACCTGCAAATGGAAATTTATAAATAAAATTCTCAAACAATTTCAGCCTCAGCTGTTACAAATCTTCCCAAATTCCTCCATTAGTATTCAGCAGCTACAGTAAGTGATGTGATATCATCTCTGGAATATCCAAAAACCAGGCTAAGAATCACAAAACTACTGTGTGTGTGGCCAGTAGAGTACAGATAGGCAGAGCATCCTGCCTTACGATCTGCAAAATGTGTTACATTGTCCTGTACATCACCTAAGGATTTGCAGGTTACCCAACTAAGGAGACAGATACTTTTGCAGATAAAGGTGCCTTTACCTTAGAGTCAGGCAAGCAGTTTGCCTCACAGCTTAGCAATGATGAAAGGACATCAACATGTTTCTCGGAACAACCACTTTCAGAAGGAGGGGCTATTTTGGGGAATAACACTGCAGCACTAGAAACAGTAATGGAATTGTGCCAAGGCATTGGATTGTGTGTGACATCAGAGCTAATTGATGAACACAGAAGGTATCTTTAGTATTCAGTACTGGAGGTATTTTGGTAGCTGAGAATCATTAATGTTTCCTTCTATTTGTGATGACTGATGAAAAAATAAGACAAACATCTATCAGAACATATCATGGAAATATCATCTTGTAATTAAAATTCTTTTCGCTGTTCTGATAAAGTAATCCCCTGAGATAGAAGAGCTGAGTAGGAGTAAAAAACTATTTTAAAATCACTCTACAGAGTAACTAAGTATACAAATAATGACATGATACTTTCTTTTTTTTGTAAGTTCTACAATTTAGGTAAGCTTTTGTGTCACTTAACTTTACAGCTCACACTATTATGCATTCCTATTTTCTACTAGCGCGCATAGTGCTTTAAAGACAAATATAAGAGGACGTGATTCTTAGTAAATAAAGTTAATATTCATTCAATATCACTGATCCCCCAAAATGTTCATAAGGTCATGTTTTATCACCATGCTTTAACTTAAAGATATTTCCTCCAGTAGTGTATTTTGGCCTTCAGCGCAAGGAACGGTATCTGTTTAGAAGGAAGATGACATTTTACACTAGACAAATTTCATGTCAATAGGACCTTCTGTTGGATGGAGAGTGCTGTATGTGTTTACATTTATTTTTCAAATAATAGCAGTGGAAAGAGCATTATGGCTCAGGAATTATATTTATATCAGAGTTTCTTTGCACCAACCATAAGACTCACTGAATTGGACCATGGACGTTTAATTTTTCACTCTGATTTTCTTTTTCCACAGTTTGCAAATTGCCTATTTATAATTACTTTCAATTAACTCAGACTTAGCCAATCAACAGACCATAAACTGAACTTAAACAGTTATGAGCTGTATTTTGTGATGAGAATTTATCCTCACATTATTTGTTAGTTCATTAGAAAATTTGGGCTCAGGGAATTATAGGAGCTAAATACAAGTTCTACATTCAGAGCAACATAGAGTCATTTCAAATATGCAGATTTCTCCATTTCAATCATCAGTTTCCGTGCGGGGCCCTGCATGATAGCTCTTTTCAATGGTTTTCATTAACATTCCTAATAATTTTCACCAACGTACAGCAGACAAGCTGAAGAAGCTGCTTAGAGAACAAGCTTTGTTAAGGGGGAGTTAAGGTGGCAAGTATAGATCTGTGGTTTAGGAATCAGAGTCAGGCCAATGCTGAATGCATTACAAAACCCAACTTAAAGCCTGCCAACTGGGGGGCAAGAGGGACAATTGCACAGGGGCTCAGTGTAATTAAGAGGGCTCGCAACTGCCACGCAGTAGAGGCAGCCCTGTCCCGATCCTTTTAAATAGCAATGCTGTAGCAGCATGGCAGCAGCTACGGGGAGCTCCAGAGCTTGGATCCGCAGAGCAGCAGGGCAGAAGAGGGGCCCAGAGCTCCCTGCCACTAAGCCCCAGGCTCAGATCAGCAGAGAGGTGGTGGCAGTGGCAGTTGCAGCGTGGGGGGCACGCAGGGAAGCAGGAGCTCCCTGATGTTTTAAGCCCCACTCAAGTCAGGAGAGTGGAAGCAGCGGTGGCAGCGCAGTTCCACAGGGGGAGAGGGCAGGAGCTCCTTGCTGCTTTGAACCATCACTCAGGTCTGCAGAGTGACAGGGCTGGGGAGGTGAGGGAGCCAAGCTCTGAGGGTAAAGCCAGGCACTGAACTGCAGGGAGCAAGGGCTGAGAGGGCATGCAAGAACTGGGCTGGGAAAGCAAAAGGGCAGAGGGGTGCAGGCAGGGGTAGGCAGGGACAGCTGGTAGAAAGGAGCCAATGGGAGGGGCACAAGATTACGGGGGGCAGAACTGGGTTGGATTGCTGGGAGGAGGCAGAGAGGGGAAGGTAGGTGGGAGGGGCACCTGCTGGCAGGTGAGTATGGAGCAGCAACCAACCAGAGGCACCTCTGATTAAGGGGTGGTGTTCGGGGTTTCTCTGGGTGGGGAGGGGTAGCTTGTGGCTCCCTCCAGGAGATGAAGATAGGGGGCCCATTCATCTGTTGTCCTGGGGCCCAGAACCCCTGTTGGCAGAGACAAGCCAGTCCTCACCTACAGACAGTTACCTCCTCCCACCTGAAGCAAATAAAGCAAGGGAGGTTTAGGATGGACATTAGGAAAAACTTTCTGCCTGTCAGCATGGTTAAACACTGGAATAAGTTGCCTAAAGAGGTTGTGGAATTTCTATCTCTGGAGATATTTAAGAGCAGGTTAGACAGACATCTATCTGGGATGGTCGAGACGGTACTGGGTCCTGCTGTGAGGGCAGGGGATTGGACTCGATGACCTCTTAGGGTCCCCTTCCAGTTCTAGTGTTCTATGAAATACTCACCAGCAGCCACATATCACACAACAGAAACACCCAGGAACCTATTCCTGCAACAAACCCTGTTGACAACTCTGTCCACACAACTGTAGAAGCAACACCATCACAGGACCTAACACCATAAGCCACACCACCAGGGGGGATCATCCACCTGCACATTCACTAATATGATATATGCCATCGAGTGCCAGTAATGCCCCTCTGCCATGTATATTGGCCAAACCAGACAGTCTCTACATCAAAGGATTAAAGAACACAAATCAAATATCAGGAATTGTAACACACATAAACCTGTAAGGCATCACTTTAACTTCCCTGAACATTCAGTATTGGATTTAAAAGTAGCCATCCTTCTACCAAAGAATTTCAGAACCCGCTTACAAAGGGAGACCGCAAATTCAATACTATCAACTGAGGGTTGAAGAAGGATCTTAACAGGTTAATACATTACAAAGGCAATTTCACCTCTCTTGATAGCCACATTTCCACATCAACTGCTGTGAATGAGCCACTTCTACCCTGACTTGATCAGCCTCATTTACCCAAGTAACTCTTTCTTTTATTGTCCTTATATATATACCTATGCCTCTGTAGGCTCCACTCCAGTTTATCTGATGAAGTGGGTTTTACCCATGAAAGCGTATACCCTAATAAATCTGTTAGTCTTGAAGGCAGGGGTGGGCAATAAAACAGAGGCAGTTTGCTCTGGTGGGCTGCCACACCTACATTTACCTGTGCCTCCACAGGTACAGGTGATCATAGCTCCTGTTGGCCACAGATCTCCACTCCCAGCCAAGGTGAGCTGTGGGAAGCAGTGTGGACTAGAGCACTGCTTCCTGCAGCTCCCATTGGCCCAGAACTGTGATCCGCACCTAACGGGCCTGACTGCTCTATTTAGCTGCCCCTTTGCAGGTACGGAGGATCGCATCTCCTGTTGGCTGCAGATTGCTGTTCCTGACCAATGGGAGATATGGGATACAGCATCCCAGTCCAAGCTACTTCTCGTCTCTCCCATTAGCCGAGAATGATGATCTGTGGCCAATTGGAGCTGCAATCACCTGTGCTTATGGATGCACAGGTAAATACAATGGCGGTAGCCCACCAGGGTCTGACCCTGGGAAAGTGGGTCCAGCCCGCGGGTTGGAATTTGTCCACCCCTGCTCTAAGGTGCCACAGGATTCCTTGTTTCTACCTGGGATAGTAAAGCTTAAGATATAGTGATAATGGAGAAATACACATTAATTGAAAACCCAGTAAGGGAGACAAAATTCCTGACAAATACAGTAGACTTCCGATAATCCGGAACCTATGGGATTTAGGTGGTGCTGGATTATCAGATATGCCGGACTATCAGGAGGAACTATAAGCAGGTTATATATATACTGTATACATTATATATTGTATATAAAGTGTTCTTAACCCTTTTTATTGTACATACTGTATACAGTATACTGTAATGTTTTAGTTTTTTTAAGCCTTTTTTACCCTTTTTGCTCAGTTCAGCTGCTGCCGCTGTTACCTTATGACTCATTTTTTGCCGAAGCTCACTCACTAGGCTCTTGCCATTTTGATGCCGGACTATCAGGAGTGCCGGATTATTGGATGCCGGACTATTGGAGTTTTACTGTACCTAGATTACCGACTTTCTGTTATTGATAACATATAACTCAGATGCTATAAAATTGAATACCTTTTTAGTATATAACAATATCTGCTGAGAAGATAAAGAAGTATACATTAACAATTTAAGTCTTAAGTTTATATTTTTCAAAAACGTATTAGAAATTAAAACCTCACTGCCTGATCTGCTGCAGTGATTTTGGTACACAGGGGTCTCTGTACAGCTAGTACACAGCTAGTACAATAAACTGGAGTGGCAAGTGCTAAATTACACTACAATCTTCACCGGAATTAGTGCTATTGATAAAATAGTGTGCGGCAGATGTGCATTAGTTCTACGAAGTAAAGCTGGCACATTTTTAGACCCCCAAAACTGCAAACGCTTATGTCTGTGCTTAATCCCAGTGGTGTCAAATATTCAATGCAAATGCTCACATACATAAAAAGTTAATACATTTATATGTATTTACAGGATCATGGCCTCGGTTTGATTGCACGCTGTTGTGTATTTACAACAGATTTCTCTGCCTGATCACATAGAGAAACTTGGATAAAAATTCACCAGATATTAAACAGTACACAGGATTTTTATCTATTCTGTGGACTTAGTCTTCACTCAGTGCATGCTTGTATATCTGATGAAATTATTAAATCATGGATCCATGGGTTATAACAGAACAGTATAGCCATATTTTTATTTATATTATCCAACATTAAATGTATTTGTTGAAGCAATTTGTCTCATAAATGATCTATGGTTGGCACAAATGTACTATCAATACCTCAAAATGTGGAGAAAATTGTCATTTAGCATTTTCTATGGTATATCAAATTATGCTCCATTTGTGGGCCATAACAATAATTTGAGCTCTTATTATCTGTTTGGAGGATAATAGGGAGTGAGAGATGAAAGAACAGGAAGGTATTACATTCTCAGAAGAAAAGAATACCGTACAATACAAATAGTAGGGTTGTTTGGATGTAAGACATTTAATATTACAGCACAGTGAACATTTCCGTCAACTATCTGAGCTCCTGACTGTCACTGAGAAGTATCAGTGACAGCAGTGAAAATAAATCAGAAGGCATCATTAGACAAACACATACATAAATATCATCAACATAACTGAAAGATGAGCTGGAAGGAAATGCAGGAGAATGGGATACTTAAAGCACATGTAAGATATATAATGGAGTGAGCAGCTGTCTCAAGATACATATCCACTGTAAATATCATAATTTGATATATCATTCACATCGCAGACAAATTAGGAGATTAAAAATAACAATTTCCCATTTTGTGTGTTTGTTTATCAAACTGACAATCAGTGAAATCCTGGCCCTATTTAAGTCAATGGCAAAGTTCCCACTGATACCACTGGAGCCAGTATTCAGCCCAGGTTTTTAGGGGAAAGGGGTTTGGGAAGGGAATCTAGGAATTCACTGACACATGTTATTGCTTACTATACAGTGCAGAAAGCAAGAAAGACTGAAAAGCTAGGAGAGGGCTTGGAGAAAAAGCAGCAGCCAGACTCAAAGCAATAACACATTTTATGAGATAAGCTACAGTATTTGAGGAGGTTGAAACTCTATTAACAACATGCCAAACCTAATCTTTTTTACTCTAGAAACTTAAACTAATGTTTATGTTGCACAACTCCCAGCATTATCCAGCCATATGGCAACCAACAACTGAGGAACTTCTACATTGCAATGAGTTGCACACTATTTTGCCATGGGTTCTCATTGATTAGAATGGAAATTGGTTGGCTAATTCCTCATGCAATAAGATTTGGGTGCTAAATCCCATGCTAATCTTTTAAAATGCAGAGAAGTACACTCAGTTGTGGGCTAACTATCAATAGAAGAGTGACCTTGCCTTTATTATCTAGTCAAGGTGGAGTCTCATCTTTCACAGATTTCTACCCAACAAAGCTAAATGTTGGTGGATTTGAGAGGTCTTGGTTTTAGTCTCAGAAAAACCTGGATACTTAATGTCAAGGGAGAGAAGTACTTAGGAGCAGATTTTCACCCCAAATCACATCTTACTCCACCGCAGTCATCAGTGTTACTTGTAGAAAAAGGGTCTTAGAACATTCTTTATAGCATATATCTGAGGAGAGAGGACCTTATACAGTAGAATCTTAAGTACAGATTCAACAACCTGGCTTACTGCAGATTTAGCACACAGTGTCTGAATCCGATCCTCTTTACCACAGGAGAAGAATAAGTGCACACACACCCTTAGGCTATGTCTAGACTACACTAGACTTTAGAAAGAGGATATGCAAATTCCCACGGAATTTGCATATCTTCTTTCGAGCTCACTTCGAAAGTACTACTTTCGAAAGTGAAAGTAATCTAGATGCAGCTTTGTTGGCGAACCCCCCTGCGTAAACCTCATTTTTTAAGGAAAAGCGGCTTGTTGACAAACGGGAGGGTTCGCCGACAAAACCGCGTCTAGATTACTTTCACTTTAGAAAGTGCTGCTTTCAAAAGTGAGCTTGAAAGAAGATATGCAAATTCCCTCAGAATTCGCATATCCTCTTTCGAAAGTCTAGCATAATGTTCTGAAGAGTCTCTGGAAACTAGATATTTTAGGGTAAATGTGAAAAACAATTCACTTAAGAACTTGTGTAATATTAACCTCATTCTTAAGTGCTTTTAGTAAACCAGAATGGACTTGTGCATGTATTTTTACACTGATTTGAGTAAGCACTTTAAATACATTGTCCTAAATACATTTGAAATTTTAATAAAAGCTACATCCAAAGTTATAGCAGCAGAAGTATGAGCTGCCACTAACACAACCTTTTCACCAGTCAGACTTTTTTATTTAAATACTCGGCAATGCAAAAGCACCTTTCACTACTTTATCTAAAATGAGCATTTATAGTTTTGAATGTTTAGTCATAATGCTTTAACACTCCAATTGGACTGCAGCTGAAGAAACAAAGTGCAGCAAAAAAAACCAAAAAAACAAAAATGTGCTGCAGTCAAGATATCTCACATGTTCACGGCATTGCTTTTGTGTTTGAAACAACTTGAAAGTCTAAGTGTTATAAGAAGTTATTGTGAAAGAGCAACTGACTCTGTAGTACATTCATGCTTGTTAACACCTACAATATTCGTTTATTGTGGCTCTGAGCTAACAGAAATGAATGAGGAATGAGTGTCTTGTTTTTCCCCATACAAAGAAATTGAGATGTTCAGGTTAATTGTAGCTAATTCAAAAAGCCCCATTTATAGGCCAGACTGAGTTAGTTTTGATGCAATTAAAATTGAAATATTTACTCTATGAATATGATTTGCATAACTAGCATGCAAAAGGGCACAATACTGAGAGGGAGGAAGGGACTCATTGGCAAAGATATGGGAACTGTCTTGGTCTCAAAATTCTAAGAGTGAATGTATGAAAGTGTTTCTGATCCATTCATATAAGGTTGAGATTTGCATCTGTTGAGACCTCTATACTCGCGTAGCCCCAACTTCTACACACATCACATGTATTTTGAGCACACTGGCCTTGACCATACTTTTGTGCCTATGATTTTTAAAATGCAGGGTATTATTCATAAACACCGGAATGTGATCTTATGTTCAAAATGGACGGTGTATGTAAAAACTTATTCTGTTTTTTTAAACATTTTGATTATCAATGTCTGACTGATCTGGAAACTGATACACTAGGCTCAGTCCTGTTCTCACTGACCAGCCAAGGCTCAACTCCAGTTTATTTAAATGAAAGAGGGCCTTTTCCCTAGATGAAAAGAGCCCTGATTACAGGAATGAACTGTGAGAAGGAAACCTTTGAGGAGTTTCAATATATGGAGACATTTTGAGTCAATAGTGTTCAAATGTAGAAAAAGTCTTTGATGATGAAACCATTGGTAAAATTGTTAAAATTTTCAATACTGTATGGGAGTAAGGAAAACCCCCAGAACAATGTGGCATTATTGTCAAAATACCAAAGAGAGGTCCCTTTAATGACTTCAAGAACAGGTTATGTGTGGCACTCCAGTCAGTGACAGGCAAAGTTTTCTACTGCATACCTTGAGGCTACATCTACACTGCGCATTGTTGCTCAAGAAGATATGCAAATGAGGCACAGCGATGAATATTGGCATGCCTCATTTGCATACCAAATGAGCCGCCATTTTTGTGGAAGGGGCTTTTGCGTAAGAAGGAACTGTCTACACTGCTCCTTCTTTCACAAAAAACCCTCTTGTGCAGGAGCCGTTCTGCTGCTTATTTTCAGGAAGAATGGCTCCTGTGCAAGAGGGGTTTTTTGCACAAGAAGGAGCAGTGTAGACCGCTCCTTCTTGCACAAAAGCCCCTTCTGCAAAAATGGTGGCTCATTAGGTATGCAAATGAGGCATGGTGATATTCATCGCCATGCCTCATTTGCATATCTTCTTTCGCAACAATGCGCAGTGTAGACATAGCCTGAGAAAATAAAAAAAAGCAGTTGAGAGGATAGGGAAAGAGAAGACTGGGTTTTATGTGGAAAAAAATTTTCATCCAAAGAATAATTTTCCAAAAGAATATCAAATGGCAAAAACCATTCATCATATACTTCAGAGATCTGAAGAAAGCATTTGATAGCTTTAATAATTATTTATGGGAAAAAAAAACCCCATACAACTATGAGAATTCCAACAGCTCCCAACTCAAACATTACCTTAGAAGGCAAAGGAGCACAAGAGTCAATGAGAATAGTCAGAGGGAACTATGTCATGAATTGGGAAAGCAGGGGTTGCATTAATCAATTTAACAAAGATTTGGTCATTGACAATCTACAATTTAAAGACCAAACTACGAATCTGAAATATTATTTCCATTTCATTGTACAGATATGAAGGCTGAATTCCATCAAAGGTAGACAGATGCCTTTGACAGCATGCCTTTAGAAGAATACTAGGTCTAAAATGGAACGGATTTATAACAAACATTGAGATTTTCCAAAGAGTTCAACAACTTCTTATCTCCAAAATTATCTAGAAATGAAGGCGTGGGACGTGTTAAGAATGAAGCCAAAGTGTCTGTCATGGTGCATGTACCACTCAACAGTAGGAAGAATGAATCCCTCCATTGAACAACATATGGAGAACCCCACTGAGGTCTTGCAAAGAGCACCCCTAAGCGAAATGTCATAGTGCAGGAAGGATTCCGATTCAGAGAAATTAGCTAAAATTGCTCTTTATATACAGTAAACTTCTGATAATCCAGCACCTTTAGGACCCAGGGGGTGCCGGATTATCAAATATGCCGGACTATCGGAAGGGGGGGCTATGAGGGGTCTGGGGTGGGGTGGGGTGGGGATGGGTGGGCGGCGCTGCGGGACCAACCCGGCAGCACCCCAACTGCTCTGCCCCAGGCGCCCCCAAGTCAGCTGCTGCTGAAACTGACCAGCGGCTGACTCGGGGAAGCCCGGGGCAGAGCAGCTCCAATTGTCCGGCTGCCTGGAGCACTTCCAGGTGGTGCCAGACTATCAGGAGTGCCGGATCACTGGATGGTGGAGAACTGGAGTTTTATTGTATTTTAACCATTAAGGTGAATTGTTATTTTCTAGGTTTTTAAGAAACATGGTTAATTCTTCCTAAATCTTTGGTAATGGAGCCACACAAACACATTTCTTTATCTGCACATAAGAAAATATGTACCAGCTGATTTAATATTGTCCTAGGTTGTTGAACTTAGAAAACATTCTAGAAAAATCAGACATGCTTACACCCTATTACTTCAGGCAAAGACGTCCTGTGGTTTATTCAAATTCTTATTCCACCACCGTTAGGCAAGCAAAGGTCATCTGAGCTTCACCTAGGCTTTGTGGAGTGATAAAGCTGAAGTAACTTGCCCCAATTTCCTTGAGTGGCCTTATCTGAAATGTACCAAAGTGGCAGGAGGGTGGGGGGAGGAGGACATTTTGCTTTATGCTAGAAATGGCACCCTCTATAGCTATGGTATATGGAATTATGTAACTTCTCATGTTTGCTTTCTATGTATTGAATCTTTGGCTGCTGTCAACACACAGAAGGAATCTGCCACTTTCTAAAGCAGACCAGTGCAGGCACCGATCACATGTTCTGTTTTGGAGATAAGAAAGCAGAGTAGATATTATTTTGCCCTTCCCCTAAAAAGTTAACAATTTTTTAAAAACCTTCACATTTATGTTAGAAAATGTTTGGCCATTGTCTTCAAGTAGTGCTGAAGACAAGTTTATATTAGGAAGATCAGAAAAAATATTGTTCTCTATTTTTCAGTTTATATTATGCATTGGACAGCACTTGCCACATTTTCAATTTCACTGTTTCCTTTTCAATTTAGTTAGCTGGATTCCCTTGTTGTTTGTATAGGTCTTTCATTCAACAACAGGGGAAAGAAAAATGTTTTAAAATTGGAAAATGTGATTGCAAAAAATCACAAAAAATTGGCAAGGAGACCAAGGGGCAGATATTATTACCTTTTAACTCAAGTTGTGAAAGTGACTAGATTTCAAAATGACAATGTTTCTTTAATCTAAAATAAAGGTCATTCTGGGAAAAAAAACCCCACACACATAGTATCTTCTTGCTTACAGAAAAACAGTAGCATATACAATTCATGGGTGGGCTGAAAATCCTTTCCAGCATGTCCATGTGAATTTTGCTCTTCCTTTCACAGGGCTCATGTTACTGATGATCAATTTGCTCATTTAAAGTAGCTGGAAATCTGTATGAACTTTTACACCAACCTAGGGTGACCACATAGCAAATGCGAAATGGGTCATGGAGTAGGGTGTAACAGATGTCTCTATTAGACAAAGCCCTGAATATTCAGACTATCCCTATAAATTTGACACATCTGGTCACCCTACAGCTACCAAACCTGTACAAAATGATCAGTCTATCATTAACAACTTGAGGGCCTGCTGATGGGCTGATGAGGGGGGCAAAAGGGGCAATTGCCCTGGGGCCAGGAGATTCAAAGAGGCCTGGAGTTCCTGGAGCCTCACACCCCTTTGAATTGCCGCCAGAGTGCTGCTCCGTAGAGTTCTGAGGACTGGGGGAAGAGGGGCACACTGCAGTCTGGTCAGTACTAAGGGCTGACTGCCCTGGACCCCACCCCTTCTGCCCTCCTCCTTTGAGGGCACAGAACCCCTCCTTCCCCCACACACACACCTTGTCTCAGGGTCTGCGGTGGCTTTTGGCCCCACTGACAATTTGTACACAGGCCTGCCAAGAGGTTGGGGCAAATGGGGCAGTTGTCCCGGGTCCCAACAATTCTAAGGGGCCCTGCCTCAGTAGCAGCAGTGGTGGCTGGAGCTCTTGCCCCCTTTGAAAACCTGCTGGAACACTGGTGCCCTCTGAATGCAGGGACACACTGTGGTCTGGGTGGCACTTAGGGCTGGCTGTCTCAGGACTCAACCCTTCTGCCTGAGACCCCACACCTTCTAGGGGTGGAGCCAGCCCCTCACACCTTGTCCCGCTGCTTCTACATTAAAAGTTGTCAAAGAGTGTTGTGAGTTTGAAACTTTAAAGACGATGCTTGGGTAGGTCACAGGTTAGCTCGACATTGAATTATACAGAAGGCTTATTTTCAACCAGTGAAACAAGCCTTGTGTTCTTCACAGGAAAGTATCACCTGTTCATAAATTCCTTGCTGATCTCTGATTTTCATATCAAAACAAAGCCTGTACCATGCGAAGTGCCAGAACCACCTTCATTCATCATGATCTAGCACCATGAGAGATAGGCAAGCCCTCACAGTGTTTGTTTTTTTTAATGTAAAATTATTTCCATGGATACCTATGTTCTGGGGTAAAATACCCCAGATAAAATAAAAGAGGAGGATTTGAAATCATCTATTCTTTTTTAACATATAATTATTGTTACATTAATGCAACTTTTTAATTTGCTATGTAGGGTGCAGCCACAGTCTACCTTAAATTTAAAAAAACGCCTACCTCTTATATAGCACTTTTCATCAGTAGATCTCAAAGTGCTTCACTCTCTGTGCTATATTTACCCTCCTGTGGCAGGGCGGTCCTTCCTTCCCCTCTTCCTGGGGCTTAGGGTCCTGGCACCCTGGCCTATCTGAGCCAGTAGCATGCCCCACATACCTGGAAACCAAAAGTCAATCACCGGCCCTTTAAGGCAGGGCTGGCTGGCCCAATGAGCCAAGTCACAGGTGTGGGGGCTGTGCCCTGGTAGGGGGACCCAAACCCACCCTACTCCACCGGTTCCGAGCCCAGGGCCCTGTAAGTGGCAGAACGGTCCACCACTCCCTGAGTGGGGAATCATGCCGAAATATGCCGAGGATCTCTGCACTTCCTACTTGATCCAATGGGCTGACTTTCCACGTGGTAGCTGGGTCTTCTGACTTCTCGGGGGCCACACTTCCCTTGGTGGTCTGCGGCGGTTACATCCCAACCGGTGTTGGCGCCTCCGTGGTTCTCCCCTTGGGCGGCTGGCTGCTGCTGTCCAGGAGTTCCAACCTGAGGTCCTTCTCCTCCAGCAGCCAGCCCAGACTGAACCTCTCTCCTGGCTTTTATATCTGAGCTAAAGTCTGAGCATGCCTGGCAGGGCTGCAGGGGCAGGGCTCCTTCTTCCAGGGTAACCTGACTAAACCCTGTTAGTTCAGTGCGGGGCTGGTACACCCTGTCACCCCTCCCAAGACCCTTATCAGGTAGGCAACGATTATTATAGAGGGAGCACTATGGTTGAGCAGGTAATTCACCCTAGCTCACCAAATCATAGGCTAGTGCCCCAACTGCACACACAACTCATCTGACTGTCTATTTACTTGAGAGTCCCAGTTCTTGACTTGAACTGGCCTTTTACGGTTTATCTCAATCATACAAATGCACTGGCAAATGTTACAGGTGCCTACAGATTTGGTTGGGAAATGGACCTTTGGGTCACTAAATATATTGTCAGAATCCAGGTGTCTGAATCTGAAGTTAGATAAAGAGAACTTTAAGCTGAATTACATTATCTAATTAAAACAGCTTCTCCCTTCTAAGTTAATGAAATACTGTCTATGTGTTTTTAATGATGGTGTTAATAAAGTCAGCTTGGGCTCAGTAGACATGCTGGTAGTTTATCATGTGTCTGAAAGCCATCCTACATACATATTAAACAGATGAGCCACAAGGTCTGGGGCACAAGAATAACACAGCTGCCCTTAATGAAAACTGGTTTTTCAGTCAGTCTCAGTCTCACAGTCTCTCTCTCTCTCTCTCTCTCTCTCTCTCTCTCTCTCCTAGAAGACTAACCCAGTGTTGCCCAGGTCCAGTGAGAGGATGGGGTGGGGCAACAGAGGCCTTCCACTGGCATTCCCTGGGCCCGGGGGGGAGGAGGGCCACACAGGTCATCACTGGCAGTGTTTCCCAGGCCCAGTCCATGGGGGAGGGAAGGAGGGCACATGCTGTCCTCATCGGTGCTCCCCAGCCTGGCCTGGGGAGTGAGGAAGGACTGCACAGGTGCACCTGGTGTGGCCATGCTGGAAAGCATGGTGGTGCTGGGGAGTGAGGCAGCCTGGGGTTCCTGCAGCAGGGAGGCTGTGCTGCCTGGCCCCAGCAGTGTTCCCGGTGGCCATGACTATGGGGCCAGCAGGGCATTCCCCCTCTCTCCATTTGGGGCTGGGGCCGAGGTCCAGCGGGGAGCAGTTGGAGCAGAGGCACCACTTACCTAGGCCGGTGACTGGCAAGGGTGAGCCCCAACCCCAACTGGTCACTCCCTTCCTGGTGTGGCTGTCCCCAGTGACCATTCTGCAGTATAGCTATCCCTTGCGTTTGCTGCCCTCAGTGGTCACTTCGCAACATTGTGTCCCTCCAGTCAGACCCCTCTCTTTCCCTGCTGTGGAAAACAATCAAATTCCAGGCACAACTTGTTTTCCTGCCATAACCAAACTCTGACTTTGCTTTAAATTAAGGTAAGAAGAAGCTGCACACCAAGTTTGCTGGTCCTTGCTGTTACAGTTTAGGAGGAGGAGTTCTTGATCAAACAGACTCTCATACAGACAGACAGTCGGTCTCAGACAGACACACACCCAAATGTCTATATATGTAAAAATAAAACAAATGACCAGAAAATTCAAATATGTATCAGGCTAGAAGGTGAGGAAGGGAAAGAAAGAGTTACTCACCTGTGCAGTAACATCTGTTCAAGATGTGTGTCCCTGCGGCGGGTGCTCCACCAAAGGTGTCGGGCTTGTCCCGGCGCCGCAGCTTGGAGAGTTTTCTGTAGTAGTAGCCCCTGGCAGACCACGCATGCGCAGAAGCCGTCTCGCACCGTTCACACCTTTCTGCGTCGTGCGGTCCAGCCCTCTAGTTCCTCCTAGCCAGAACCATCTGAAAAACAGAAAGAGAGCAGTTCCGAAGCAGGGAGGAGGGTGGGTCATGGAGCACCCATGAGGACATACATCTCGAACAACAGATGTTACTGCACCGGGTGAGTAACTCTTTCTTCTTCTTCAAGTAGTGTCCCCGTGGGTGCTCCACCAAACGGGAGTATGAAGCAGTAGCTCAGCGTCACTGTTATGCTTCGGAGTTAAGGTCTCTGCACCGTGGAGAATACTGCCTGAGCCACCGCTCCATCTGTAGCTAGCATGGTACCAAGGGCATAATGCCTGGCAAAGGTCAAGGTAGGAGACCAGGTAGCCGCACAGCATATGTCACGCAATGGTACACCCTTGAGAAGAGCTGTGGAAGTAGCCATGCTTCTGGTCGAATGCACCTTTGGTTTGCAAGGCAAGGATTTGTTACATAGAGAGTAACAGCGGGTGATGCAGGCTACAATGAGAGTGGAGATGCATTGTGAAGAAAGTTGCTGGCCTTTAAAACGGTCCGCCACAAATAACAGGAGGCGCTGCGATTTTGGAAAGGGGCGTGTCCTCTCCAGATAAAATGCAAGCGCCCTTCTCATGTCCAATGTATGTAGACGCGCATCCTCTGTGGTGGACTGTGGTTTTGGGTAAAAGGTAGGTAAAATTATCAGTTCGTTTATATGGAAAGGGGAGTTCAGCCTTTCTACCAAAGGTTGGGTGACTACGCAGTGTCACTCCCCATTCTGTAAATAATGTATAGGAAGGATCGGCGGAGAGTGCTGCCAGCTCACTCACACGACACGCGGACGTAATGGCAAGCAAAAATGTCACCTTCATAGTAAGAATATGCAGATCGCATGTCGCTAGTGGTTCGAACGGTGGACAAGTCAGCATGTCCAGGACTAGGCCCAGATCCCAAGGCTCTGGAGGTGGTTTGCGTGGAGGATATAGATTTGCGACCCCTTTGAGAAACCTTTTGGTCAACGGGTGAGCGAAGACGGAGCTGCCATCGATGAGGGCATGGTGGAAGGCGGAAATTGCTGCCAAGTGGACCTTAAGTGAGGACATCACTAGTTATTCTGATTTTAGGCAGAGAATATAATCAAGAATTTTCTGGATGGATATAGATAGAGGATCGACACCTCTTGCCTCACACCAGGACTGAAACAAGCGCCATTTGTGACGGTAGGTCTTTTGGGTGGTTTGGCACTTACTATGGATAAGGGTGTCCTTAACTGCTTGAGAACAGGTCATTTCGGGGCCTTGGAGCCAATTAGGAGCCATGCCGTCAGGTGCAAGTGATCAATGTGAGGTGAAGGAGCGTGCCGTGCCGTTGTGACAGTAAGTTGTGTGACTGCAGCAGTTGTCGTGGTTGTGATGCGGACATCTGCATTAATTGGGTCAGCCATGTCTGTCGGGGCTAAAATGGTGCTATCATTATCACCGTCACCCCATCTGTGTTTATTTTCTCTAGAACCCATGGAATGAGTGGAATTGGGGAAAAGTGTACAGCAGGTGGTGTATTCTCCAATTGATAAGAAAGGCATCTCCCTGGGAAGCTGTGCAGATGCCTGCTCTCGAGCAGTAGAGGCAACACTTCTTGTTGTTCTGAGTGGCAAAAAGGTCCATGGCGGGATATCCCCAGTGTTCGAATAGGCTGCGGGCTACTTCGTCGAGCAGTTCCCACTCGGGTGTATAGGAAAAATCTTGCTCAGAGTATTGGCGATAGTATTGGTCTTGCTGGGGAGGTACGCGGCAGTGAGTGTGATTCCATGGTGAATAGCCCAATTCCACAGGCGAATGGACTCGGCCCAAAGGGATTGGGATCTGGCCCCCCCCACCAGTTGATGTAGTAGATGGTGCAGAGGTCAGTGAGGATCTGCACCGTGAGTCCTGTTATTATGTGCAGGAAATGTTTGCAGGCGTTAAACACTGCCCACAACTCCAAAAAGTTTATGTGAAGGAGGGACTCATGATGCGTCCAAAGTCCCTGAGCCTGATAATGACGCATATGGGCCCCCCATCCGACCAGGGATGCATCCGTGGTGATTTGCATGGCTGGTTTCTGGCCATGAAAGGAGACACCTGCTAGGGTATCCTTCGGGTTGAGCCACCATGGTAAGGAGTCTCTCACGTGCTTGGGGACAACGACAAGCTTGAAAGTACTCTGGGCGCCCGGTGTATAAACTGTGAGTATTAAATGCTGAAGGCACCTCAAGTGAAGTCTTTCATGGGGGACCATGTAAGTGGCGGCCGCCATGTGTCCCAGGAGTTTCAGGCAGGTGAGTATGGGTGTCTGGGGGACGGTGAGTAGAGTGCTCCCTAGGTCTTGGATAACATGAGACCTGTCGAGACGTAAGTAGGCAGTAGCGGTGGAGGAATCCAGTCTCGCCCCGATGAACTCGAGAGACTGGGAAGGAGTCAAGGAAGATTTTGGGAGGTTGATAATGAGCCCTAGCGCTATAAATGTCTCTCTGGTTACGCTGACCACCATCAGAGCTTCGTCTTCAGTAGGGAAAAATAGTGATGCCGGAACGTCGGAGGTAAGCCGCTACAACGGTTAGGGTTTTGGAGAACACTCTCGGCGCTGCCGAGAGGCCGACCGGTAGCACTGGGTACGGATAATGTTCGTTGCCCAGTGTGAAACAGAGGAATCTCCTGTGGACTGGGTGCACCGTCACATGGAAATACGCGTCCTGGAGATCGAGGGATGCGAACCAGTCCCCTTCTTTTAGAGCTGGAATGATAGAGGCTAACATGACCATCTTGAATTTTTGTTTTCAAAGGTGGCGGTTGAGTTTGCGGAGGTGCAGGATAGGCTTCCATCCTCCAGATTTATTTTGTGTGAGAAAGTACCGAGAATAGAATCCTTTCCCTCTGAGTTGATCCGGTACCCTCTCCACTTCTCTGATGGTAAGTAATCGTGAGCCCTCTTGTTGCAGTAGAGGTTCATGAGAGGGGTCCCTGAAAAGGGACGGGAAAGGAGGAGTGGAAGGGGGCCGGGTAGAAAATGGAATGTTGAGGCCAGACATGACAATCTCCTTGACCCAATGGTCTGTAGTTATGGAAAACCAGTGGAGGTGGTACAGTCTCAACCAATGGTGAAATAATTTGGTCCCATTGTGGGGAGCCTCTATAAGGGGAAATAGTGTGCAGTCCCTCGATTGACACGTCAAACCTGCTGTCTATTTTGCTGTTGGTTGGATGTTTTGCTGGGTTGTTGACGCCGCCGCTGCAGCTGTTGTCTCTGCCTTGGCTGGTCGTAAGGCCTGAAGCGGGGCGCAGCATATGAGAATGGTCTTTGTCTATTGTAGGAGCCGAATCTCTTGCGTCTAAATGGTGGAGTATACATTCCGAGCGTCCTCAGGGTGGTGCGAGAATCCTTGCCGGAATGAAGGACCTGGTCGGTGTTTTGTGCAAACAGGGACTGACGATTGAAGGGTAAGTCCTCCACTTTTGGTTGGAGGTCCTTTGGTACAGATGCCAGGTGTAGCCAAGAAGCACGGCACATAACCACCGAGGTTGCTGTGGTCTGGGAGGCCGTGTTGGCAATATCGAGGGCGATTTGCAGTGCTGTACGGGCTGCTGCATAGCCCTCCTGCACCACAGCCTTCAGAATGTGCTACTTAGCCTCGGGTAAGAACTCCATGAGGGGGACAAGCTTGGAATAATTATCAAAATTGTGGTTGGTGAGTTGAGCCGAGTAATTAGCCATCCTGAGGGTCGCTGTGGCCAAAGAATAGACTTTCCTGCCCAGCATATCAAGTAGTTTCACCTGTCAGGCGCCGCATTCCTGCCCTGTGCCGTCCTTGATTTTTGTTGCGTGGCATTCATCACAATGGAATTAGGTTGGGGTTGCATGAATAGGAACTCTGTATCTTTGGCAGCGACAAAGTACTTCTTGTCTGTACATTTGTTCGTGGGTGGCACGGAAGCTGGCGTTTGCCATATACCATTGGCAATTTTGAGAATGGCACTCCCTTTTGACGAAGCCAACTTTGATTTTTGAGACTGCTATAGATTTTTCAAAAGCTGGTGTTGTTTTTGTGGTATGTCGGTTACGTGTAGTTCCTGAGACTGGGCTACTCTTAAATAGCTCCTGAAACTGTTTATAATCGTCTACAGGAGAAGAATTGCCCTGAAAGACAGCCTCGTCTGTGAAGAGGACGATTGGTCGGTGGGAGAGTCCATGCGCTGTTCTTCACAGGTGGGAGACTGATTATCATCCCTCTCATGTTGGGTAGAAGTAGAGGGTGAATCACCCGGGGGTGTTGGAGGAGCTTGCCCCGGAGTTAAAATATCCTGGGTCGGGAAGTGCGGAGAGTGTGATTGAGCACACCCCGATGATATGGATGTTGAGCGAATTACACTGCAGGAGTGAGGACGTTCACAGTAGTAGTACATGTGGTGTCAGTTACAGTGATGATACCCATGAGGGGAGTGCCTAGGAGAGTAGGAACTTGCAGTCTTGTAGCGAGAATAATGTGAATGAGTTGGGGACACCAGCGATCTTGATCGCACCGTGTAATGCGATGGTGAGCGAGAGTGATAGGACCGGTAATAGTGGGGAGGCGTGTGGGATCGACGTGAGGATCTCCAATAGCACCATGGAGGTGACCTGTAGCGGCTGTGCTCGTGTCTGTCCAAGTGGTGGGAAGGTGGAGGGGAAGGCTCTGGAGAAAAAACAGCTCTATCAGGGCTGGGCGTTGGTGTGTGCACGTGTCGAGCCTTCCGTTGTGCCTTAGTTGGAACCGTGACTGCCAGACTAGCCGGTGCGGAGGCCAAGGAACCTGGTTGCGACATCTCCCAGCGTCGAGGTGGTGTTCGTGGTGCCGGTATTGGCGATGTTGGTGCCGGCCGTGTAGAAGCAGGCATCAGTGCCGCAGATGCCATAGTAGGTGTCAGTGCCGATGATGTCGATCTCGGAGCAGCACGCATCTCACTCGGTGCTGCTGCCGGTGCCACTTCGGGTCATGGTGCTGCTGCAGCCAGTGCCAATTCAGGCCGTGGTGCTGTGTGTGCCGTCGGCACCAGTATGGAAGACATGGCGGGGCTAGGTGCAGAAGTACTACAGGCTTTAGAGGTCTTGCCCGTGGTATGCTTAGGCGGCAATCCCGATGTGCTCGGTACGTCCCCTGCACTAACACTCCTGGCTGGAGCAGGGCTCTTCCCTTCATGGGACTTATGCGCCACAGGAACGCCATCCGCTGGATGTCCCGTAGATGGAGGCTGTAACACTCTGTTAAACAGCAGCATTTTCAGCTGCATTTCCCTGTCCCGTCTCACGCGGGCAGTTAATTTGGAGCAATGGGTGCATTTTGGGGGGGATATTGCCTTCCCCCAAGCAATGGCCGTTCGATGCTGGCAAAGTGTCTCCGCATGACACACACTTCTTAAACCTGGGGTAGCCGGGCATGATGATTAGAGGTTGTGGAACTCAGTCTGAATGGGTTGGTTGTCTGACTGAACAACTATATACAAAAAACGTTTTTAAAAAAAAATATAACAAAGTAACTAACTAGAACTATATGGTAGGGGCTAAACAGACGAAAAACAAACTTTCAATTTTTTAACTGTTATACTAATTTTCTCCTCAGGGCAGAGGTAGGAGCTCATCCCAACTCCATCTGCGACCGTGGATGGTTAGGAGGAACTGGTGGGCCGGACCGCGTGATGCAGAAAAGGTGCGAATGGCGCGAGATGGCTTCTGCGCATGCACGGTCCACCAGGGGCTACTGCTACAGAAAACTCTCAGAGCTGCGGCGCTGGGACGAGCCCGACACCTTTGGTGGAGCACCCACGGGGACACTACTCGAAGAAGGAATGGTTTAGGAGAAGGTGTGTAATTTAAAAAAAAAATCTAGCACAATAGCCAATTTTCCTACAGTTTCTTAAGATGCTGAATGTTTGTAAACATTGCTAACCAAATTCATCTCTGCTGTAAATATGGTTTTTCTTCTATTATAAGATCTTGCTCTCCCATAAGCTCATTCCCTCACTTTTCTGACCCAGGATCAATTCTCTTTGGCATCTCCCGAGAGAAGAAACACAGCAGATAGGGCACGGCAAGTAGTAGCAAAAGTGGCCTGTCCCAGACTGCTTATGGACTGCAGTCCTGACTTTTCACAGCACCAAATGCTATAACTACTCCTTGCCCTCCTTGTCACATCTCTTCCCTCTTCCAGCTCCAGCTTTTCCCCTATGTGTAGTTTGTGAGAAGCAGCAGCGTAGGGCTTTCATTGTCCCTACACTATACCTGAGATGACAGAATTCTTCCCTGGACCTTGATAGTTCATTTATAACCCCTACACACCACAGCAGCAGAGGGGAGACTCAGCCCAAAGATATTCGAAAAGAATTATGGGCCAAATCTAGTACTGGCAACAGTGAATATAGCTCCCGTTGGTGTCAATATGTGCTTTGCACCATGGCTGAGCCTGGCCCATAACTGAAAAGGACAGCATTATTTGAGACAAAGCTATGCACAAAACTCAAGTTGACCTTGGCCTATCAGTTTTGGCTGCAACATGCCTGAAGTTGAAATGAGAGCTTATCTCTGAGCACTAAACATAGTGCACAAATGACTTTTTCTTAATTATTTATAGACCATTGTCCTTTCTAGTGTCAGTTTGGATACCCCAAATGTGCACTGTCAATGTTACTAAAACTGTTACCTTATCTCACAATGATGGAAGAGTCCAAGAGGTAAAATATCTTGTTGTAAAGAGCCTGAACAAGCACACACAATACATCATCTCCCCTCATTGGGATGACCAGAAAAATAATGGGGTTGTTAATAGTAAATAAAAAGTGACCCCCTCACATTTTGAACCTGAACACACAGTAATAAGCCCTGCACAAAAAACGTGGTAAACTCTAGTATGTGATTTCAGTTTATGACAGCACTCAAGGAGGGCCATAAGATTAGAAACTTAAATCATTAGAAAAATGTGTTATGGTTGTACCATTCCCCATTTTCACTACACTCATGGAGCTCTGATAATTTCATGTTGTACTATATTTATGGGAGAAAATATGATTTAGTTTCTGTATAAATGGGAAAGCCAAGGAATCATGAGGGGATGGGGTGTGCGTGAGAAAGTAATGAGGGACATTCATAAACCTGGCAGACTAAATATATGTGTAACTACTGTTTGGAGAGAGTGTTGGGGGATGTATTAAGGCAGACTTGGGGAGCAGCTCACAGTCAAGCACATGGTTATTCATGCACATGTTGAAACAGGTACTGAAAAACTTTAATATGTTTAATGCTATGGAAAATAGATGAATATTTTGTCAATTTATTAAATTAATAATATATTATTGTCTCAGTAATATAATGGGTTATTGTTCAGGTACCATTTACCACTTCTTGTTCCTATTTGAACACTCAGACATGTTTTGACAGGGCCTTTTAAAATCCGATAAGTCTCACAAATAAAGGAAGGCACCCTCTTGCAAACTGCATGGGCTCAAGAGGGAAATGGCTTCCATTTGAAATGTCTCTTCACAGCTGGCTGGGGGTGGGGAAGTTTGAACAGAATACTCTTCTCTAGTCAATTTTTCATACTATTATGGGTAGGTCTAGAGCTGATGTTAGAGGTGAATTGGGCAATTAAGTTGCTAGATGATGGTAGAGGGGATGTCAAGAGACATCTCCATCAGTGTTCTCTGTTCCTTGCCACTATTATTTTCTCTTTCCTGACCTCTTTTCTCTTTCCCTCCCTTTTTCTCCCTGATCATGATGGATAAGGAGGAACCACCCATATATTTGCCTCAAACTGGATAAGGACCTCTATCCATAGAGCTTCCTCTCATATAGAGCGGACTATATTTTTTAACCACAACTCTGACTAATGTTCCCTCACTTCATCCCAGTGCAGTAGCAGGTTTTCTGAGGAAAGAACAAGCCTACTCAACTTTGGCATCTTCAGGATTCAACTTTTTGGCCTAATCTTCATTCCTGATCTAGTCATTGCCTGCCTGGACATCGTATAGACATTTACATCAGTGCAGCTAGATTTAAAATGTTGACAGGTCAGAATGGTGTCATGGGGTATTCATGGCAGGTGGTGCCTGCTCCTAGCTGTTCTGGGGAATAGCGGTCTTCCAGGTCTGACACCACCCCTTACTGTCTCTCAATCCTTTGCCATTTCTCTCTCATTCTGTGGTGCCTCTCTCATTCCAGAAGCTGCAGCTTCCTCCTTACAACTTGGCCTTCTGGCGAGGTCACTATGTGATTTCCCCATCTGAGGTACAGTCTCTCACTAGACCCTTTGTCCAGGCAATGCCACTCAGTCAGTGACTGGTAGGAGAATCTGGGCCTGCCCACTTCTCTGGGTTCCAGTCCAGAGGCCTTAGAATACACAGCCAAAGTCTCATAGGAGTGTAAGGATGTGGCAGCACACTCTGGCTTGAGATGGTTTCCATCATACACAGTTTGGTTCAAGGCTATCAGCACCCTGACTATACAAATTGTTGACCTGCAAGGTCTGTTCAGTCCTTATCCTTATTACTTTCTCCTGGAGCTATTTCCTACCCGTTTCTCTTCTTCACCCTTCTCCCTTCTATGTATGCCCTTCCCTCAGGGCCAGGCTCCCAGGGTTCTACTCTTTCACAGGCTTCCCTCTTTAAAGCACAGAGGATGGCTGCATATTTCCTCACTGCCGTTATTTCTATTGCCAGCTTCCTGGCTTTATAGTAGCTCAGTACAATGCTCAGCTGAGCTCCACCTTCTCATCACGGGTTACGTCTTTAGCATACATCCCTCATCAGTGGCCTCTCCCACTAATTGGCCCTTTCTCAGCTTTCTTTACCATTTTGGGGCTGGGGTAGGGTGAATGCCTGATTGCACTTCCACTTTGCATTAGTGTATGAATAAGGTCCATGGCATAAGTGTGTGACAGTGTCCAAAATGTGCAGTGCACCAGAGACTGAACCAGGGATGCCCAGAGCAAAAAGTATGAGGTGCTACAGCATGAACTAAATAGTCAAGACTTTGTAGCTGAGAGCTATAATAACTTGTATGCTCTGTGTAGGCCCACAAACAAGGGACAAAGAAGGCAACTGCCCCAGGGCCCAGTGATTCTAAAGAGCCCAGGGCTCCTGGCTGCTGTTACTATGGCAGCAGTGGCACCTGGAGTTGCAGGTCCTTTAAATCGTCACTGGAGTGCCACGTGGCATACACCAGGTGGTTCTCAGGGCTGGTAGGGATGGCACAGTGAAGTGCAGTCCAGGTGGCACTGCAGGCTGGCAGTCCCCAGCCGTGCCCCTTTTGCCAAAGGCCCTACACCTTCTGGGAGCATGGAGTGAGCCCTGGCCCCCCATCTTTCCCACAGGCCTGGCTGGTATGGCTCTTGGCTCCCCTGGCTCTGTGGATTGGCACAGGGGTGGGTCTGTAACACATGCTCAGCAGCAGCTTTCAGGTGTTCAGACATCACGTGTTCCACAGCAGACCTACTCCACTCAAACTGCCCCGTCACACATTTGTAGGGGTTGATGCCCTCCATTTTAATCAGTGAATTATATTTTAGAACTCTTTGTGGCCACTGCTAAAAAACCATTATAGGCTTTGGCCCTGGGGGAAGGGCGTAGATAGATGAGAGAAGGATGAAGAAGAGAGGTGGATGGGAAGTAGCCCAAGGAGAAAGTAGCAAGGTTAAGTAATACAGGGGGCTCTGTAGCTCTGTAGCCCTGTATTCTCAGTATCATTTTATCAGAAGACTGTTGTGAGGACCAACTAGATTTCGTCTTCAAAGGACTTTGAAGTTGTTAAGTTGGCTTGTAAATGCTAAGAATTACCAACCATTGGGGAATGCAAATGAATATCAGATTGAGCAGGTGTCCCCTCGATCGGCCTCATTTTAATAATTAAAGGAATCATAGAATCATAGAATACTAGGACTGGAAGGGACCTCGAGAGGTCATCGAGTCCAGTCCCCTGCCCTCATGGCAGGACCAAAATAAGAAAGTAAATCTAAAAGTAAAGAAAGTAAAGGAAATAAGAAAGTAAATCCAAAATTCATTATTTCCCCTATTTTTGTTCCAATAGGACAACATTTTACCTTAATTATTTTTCTAATAATATTTTCCACTATATTTTGACATTTCCCAATCAGAACTAACATAGTGTGGATGCGTATTACTTTCTCTGAACACAATATCTGATCCAAGCAGAAAATACTACATCTGTCAGTCAGAGCAGCAAGCTATAACAAGAGTGGAGCTGAGTGGAAGATTTGGTATCCTGGCACCCTGTTTTACCCTAGAATTAATAATAATAATACTAAAAAATTTAAGTAACAAAAGTTAATGAGGAGTTTTATTTTCTTTCAGCAAAGGTCGGCAATCCCACGGCAGCAAATTAATCCCAATTAGTAATGATATTTTGTCTTGATACATCATGACACTTTTGATTTACCGGGTTTCCAGGATGCAGGCGGCAAATGTTAATGATTCAGTTTGCTGGGAATTTATAATCCTGCTCATTTCCCATTTGCTGATCAGTTGCGGCTCGTCAAGACTTGGCTGCTTCGACTAATGAACTGACGGCCTCACAGGAATAATGGTGTGTTCTGCAGACCTCATTTTTTTCATGCCATCTGCAGAAATGCAGGTTTCTCTAGGAGAAAATATTCCTGGCAGCCAGGAAGGAGTGATTATGATCATATAAATGTCACTTGTAATTTGTATTTCACTTGTTTAATGGTGTTACCACTAAATGAAGGTTTCTGTGGAGAACAAAACTAATTATCTTAAATTCTGCATTTTTGGGGGATACTCTTGAAGGGACGCATACCTAGTTTTGTTTATTTCCTTAAAATATTCTGATGGCATGATGGATTTTTACATAATGATTTATCTGCCCATCTGGTCTAGTTTGAATTAGAGCTACACAGAATGTTTCTCTTGAGGTTGGTAAAGGCAGCAAACACCACTTTTCTTGTACATACAAATTCAAAAATCTTTTAAATCTATTGAATATGCTGCACATCAGGTGCTGGAAAAGCTTGAACATGTGTGCCAGCAAGAGCATTGCAACAGCTTAATTTGGAAGGTGGGATGTCTTCTCCTACCTGATGCTCACTGAGATAATGAGACAGACAAGCGCCAAAGCTGGTTTGATAAATTCTTTGGCTGTCCTTGTCAAAAGAAATGTCATCAAGATGCTCATCTACACTGCGGGCCATATTGTGTTCTTGTTCAAGTCAGTCTTAAAACAGGAGTAACTTTTAACTGAAATCCATGTAGGCATATTAACAAAAGCTGGGTACAAGCGAGAGAGGAATCAGATCTGTGAAACATCCTTTTTAATCATGTGATCTTAGAATAAGTCTAAAGGCCTAACCTGCAAAATAAATCAGCATAACTCGGTTGAAATAACTCCCTTTATGCCAATTTACACCAGCTATGGATCTAGCTTTAGTTTCAAATAGTATGCTGCATTGTTTTGTAGGTCCAGAGGGTTTACTCAAAACCTTCTCTAGATTGTCACCAAAAGGAAAAGCAGTAGGAGTGTGGTATTTATGACACCTTTAGTTCATGAATAAGTAGAGGAATTGCCTGCAGGCCTTCATATGTAACTTCTCCATATGTTGGCAGAGTTAGATGGAAAATTTGCAGGGAAAGTAAAATAAAAAACAAGTGCCTTTTTTTACTACTTCGATGAAAGGAGAAAAAAATTCCCCTTTGTCTTGTGAGTTTCACTTTTGGGAAAAGAAATTTCTTCCTAAATGTAGCCAAAACTTAGTTGACATCACTATGTACAGTATGGCAATTAATATGAATATAATAATAAGCAGTCTCCATATTTTGAGGGTGACCTTGAATTTCAGCCCCTGTGCTTTCTGTACATCATGCAAAGCAGGCAACAGTTAAAATATCAATGACCTGACTCGCCTTGGCCTCAGTCTGATACTCAGTTGACAGTTCTTTGGGGTTTAAAAGACAGAAACAAGGACAGCCAACTAAAGAGAATGGGTTCCATGGAGAAGGCACTAGCTAGGGAAAGAAATGTCAGTAATAAAGTACCGACTGGTAAGGCCACATCACGTTTCTGCAGAACAGCGCTGACATTTGTGAAATATAACTAATAACTTGAAGCAATTTAAGCCATGGAGCAGCTTAAGCTATCGGGATCCCCCAAATAGATGGCCTGACACATTTAAAACCTACATCCTTTCAGAGAACATGCAAAGCTTCTGATAAAGGGGATCTGTAATTATAGCTTTTCTTTGAAATTATTACTCTGACTACTTTGCTGAAGATTGATGTACTCTGCAGAACAAGTCCAATTAAGATGCACTTGATATGCCTTAGGAGAAGGGTTCCCAGCCTTTTCAGCCAACTGTAACACTATATCTGGCTAAACCCTTGGTAGTGCGAGCTGCCTTCCAATCAGCTGTACTCACCTCAGTTCATGCTGCAGCTGAGCTGTGGCAAACCTTTGCTGTATAATCAAGCAGGCCTGCTTGACAGGTGGGGCAAAGGGATCAACTGCCCTGGGGCCCGGCGATTCCAAAAGGCCCAGGGCTCCTGGCTGCTATTGTGGAAGCAGCAACGCCCCAGAGCCCTTTAAATCGCTGCTGGAGCACCTCATGCTCCAGGTGGCTCTAAGGTCTGGGAGGAACTGGTGTGGTGCACTCCCTTCTGCCCGAGGCCCCGCCCCTTCTAGGAGAGTGAGTCCGCTGTCACCTCCCCTGTTTAATCAAACCAAGTTTTGCTGTGGGTTAGGCTTTCCCTTTGCTGGCATTTCAGACCGTGCCAACCCCTAGTACTGACACTTTGCACTAGAGAAGTTTATTTGAACTTGTTCAGAGCAATGCATTCAGATCATCAGCACAGTAGTCAGCAAAAAGTTGTGCCATTATAAACAAGCCCTTACACTTTGCGTAACTGTATTGAGTCTGGCATGCGGGTACCCAGTGGGGAAGAAAGCACATTCCCATTATTAAGAGAAGCCTCACATATAATTTGTAGTACAAAACCATTGCCAGCTGGGAAACAATTCCTTTAGACATACTGGTATTGGGCTCGATCCTTCAGTCTTCACCCAATTTAAAAAAAAAAAATCTAAATGAAGTTAATGAGGAATTTTCACTATGTGCAGGATGCAGATCTACTATAGAGACTATGTCACAGCAGGTAAAGTTATGTATCTGCACGGGGTAGAATGCATGGGACGGAAAGAGTTAACACATGCCTTTGAAAGTCTATTATATTCTGTCGATGTATAAAAATCAAGACAACAGGAAGCAGGACCAAATGCACAATATGCAGTGGCGTAGGGCACCTGAACATTTGGGGGACCATTGGGTCTTAATGCCCACCCACCTGCCTCTCCCTATCCCATGGCTCGGCTTCTTCCACAGGAAGGATCTAGTTAATTTAAAAGTGAAAAAGCCTGCTCGCTCTATTAGCGGAACATCAAATCTGTGAAAGAGACATTCAAGTGGTAAGGAAACCATTTAACAGGCATTTGCCAACCCCAGGTGTATACTTTCAGGTTGTCATCTGAAGAAAAGAGTTGTGCTCATGAAAGCACATGATACTAGCTATATTTTTTTTTTTTGGTTAGGACCATTTTTTCCCCAGTTTTTTAAATTAGATTAACCCACTTACCCCTCTGTGAATTTACTGTGTTAGTCTACAGGACCCAAATTTAAAATTTGCCTAACATTTATTTCATTAGTCTGTTGCTGAAGATTATAATATCACATCTCTAAAGAATCGCTCCCTCCCCTAAGCCGGGTATAGGTGCATCAGTTTAATAGTATCGCATAGGGCCCCATAAAACCTAAGGGTGCACCTGACAGCAAGTCACACCTGATCACAATAATAGGATATGAGAATTTCAAATACAGTGCATAACATATAGCCTTATATACAACTTAGAAAACGGCCTGCTTATTTTAAGGGATAATGATAATAAAGAATAAAGGAGGAGGAGGAGGAGGAGGAGGAGGAAGAGAAGATGATGGATGGATAGTACTCTTATTTTGTGGGCAATATCTGAGCTTTGCTACCATTAATCCATGTTAGAAGCTGAAGAATCCCAACTTTATGCACCTTCAGAGACTGCAGCCTTAATTGTGCAAACAGGATGAAATATAAAAACCATGGAGTAAACATCTTAAATCTACAGATCAGCAAAGAAACACAAATGTGAAAGGTTTTGCAATTGACACTTTGATGAGATGATTTGATCTGGGCCTTTCATCCTGGGAGGAAAACAACCCCAAAACTCAAGAAAATATCTTGAATGAAAGAAATGTAAATTTTTAAAAGACAGGCATGCCTTTTGTCACCTAAGCCTCTCACACAACCAGACCATGTACAGTACTTTGCAAGTACAAAATAAATATATGTGCACAGCAGGCTAAGTAAGTAACTAAGCAACTTTTGTACAATTCCTGACCTGGTTGAGAGAATAAAGAAGCTGCCAATACCACTTTTGTTCTCTACCTTTGAAAAAAATAATTAAATTTCATTTTCAATGTTAAAATGTTTAAAATATTTTTATGGAAATAATGTGAGTCTGTGAAGTACCCTTTAAAATAATTTAATTTAAATATCTTTGTCCTTCCGCCAAAGCATTACCTTTAATTGATTTAATCTTAATTTGTTTTTTCCTAGCATGGTAATTGTCATTGATTCCAATTAATATTCGGTTGCCCTCTCTCTATAAATAATTACTGTCTGATTTATTTCTCTCAGATGAGGCTCACTCTTGCTGTGGCCACCACCTGTGATTCAGAGAGGTGCTGTGATAATGGAGCAAAGCCAGAGTATACAATGGCTTTATAGTGAGGAAAATAATAGCAGGATGGAGGGAAAAAAAAATCCACCACTACAATGCTTGCCTCAGAATTCTTGAGGCCTGCCTGCCCATAGTTGGCTGTTGCATATGCAGTCCTGTCCTAAGTGTGTTTATGTGTGTGTGTGTGGAGGGGGGGGGGGGGGAGGAGAGATGGTTCTGTCTCATCTGGATTTGCTTTTTGCACAATGCAAACCCATCTAACCATTCTGCCCTGCCTGCTGTGCCAGAGAAGCAAATACTGTACGTCTTACAGCATGTCTCTGCTGTCTGGCCTGTTGTTCTGGTTGAAATTATGTTTGTACTCTGTCGGGGCTCTATATGGATATGAATGGACTCTTCAGGATTTGTCCCAGACATTAGATTTCAACACACCCACACTGTTGATAATCAGTCAGAGAAATCATTACATGTCTGGATCTTCAGAGACCTAAGCATGTTAGGAAACCATCTGGTTCCTATACTCTCTCCATTTCTATTCTTGACCATGGGGGCTTCTTTACTGCTATCATTTCAATATTTTTCTCTCTCACTGAGTTCTCAGCCTGTGACCTCAAACTTCCTATGTATCCTGGCAAGGAGCTCTCATGTCTTGGACAGTAATTCAGGATTGTTGTTCATTACCTCAAAGGTTTTAAGATTTTCTTCAGTCCCTCCACTGCAGTAATTCTGAGTCAACCCTTTGATTTTAGGTCACTCTCATAAAACTGGAATGTATCAGTTTTAGCAGCATGAACAATTAATTTTATTCATTTTTGTGAATGACTTGCCACACTTTCCAGCACAAACATTCGGTGCAGCACAGGGTGCAAGCTTCGGCATGCAGTGAAGGTGACCCAACACAGTTCGATTAATGTAATTTCAGAGCAAAGACAGGAGGAGTATTTCCCTGCTAGCATAAATTATTGCTATGTTTACTGATGCTCTTGGGCTGTTCCCCAGCAAGGATGGGCACAATCCAATTGCCCTCCAGTGTGGGAGGGAGAAGAACAAGAGCTTGAGATATAAATGGGATATTGAAAAAAAAAGAGTGCAGGTACGAAGAAAAACCAAGGTGAACTCCAATGTAAGCAAATACATGGAGGGACACATTAAAGATTAGGGGAAAGAGTAACAATTAACTAGCTAGTTTGTGTGTCTGGATCCAGCCTATTCTCTCTCTCTCATCAACAGTAAAAGCACAAGACAAAATAAATACAATCAATCAACTAAACTGAAAAGTAGATATCAGGCCCCAGAGAATAACCACCAATTCACTAGTGAGAAACAGGTTGCACTTCCAATGAGTGGTACTCAGAGCAGAAGGATAGGGGAGTCCTTGTCCACCTCCTAGGTAGGGCGTTCCAGGAACTGCTACAGTCAGGTTCAATCTGAACTTGAAATTACTGACAAGGATAATAAAGCTATCAGAATTATGCACCAGATTAGACTCAGCGGATACATTACTAGGCACAGCTGACACTGATTCAGGTGACAGTGGTGGTGTCTGTCTCTTCTAAACTCAATGACAGTGAAGGCAATAATGAGGAAGATACAGAGGCAATTATTCCTAACAGTGAAGAAAATGGGGATGGGTGTAAGACAAAGCAGCAAGTTACAGACATGAGAGTGAGTCTGCTAGTAGGTGATGTTAGTACTCACAGAGGATGCTAATGTCTAGCTTAAGCCTCTGAACATGGCTAGTATGATAAGTAGAGGTGAAATCCTCCTATGGAATTCAGTGAGTTTCACTATTCACTTCAAAGGGGCCAGGATTTTCGCTAGGAGCACGTCTAAACTACATTCCTCTTCCGAAAGAGGAATGTAAATGAGCCTGATCAAAAATGCAAATGAAGCGTGTATTTACAAATCTCATGCTTCATTTGCATAATCGCATGAGAGCGCCTTTTCGAAAAAGAAACCGCAGTCTAGACGGGTTCTTTCAAAAAACCACCCCTTTTTCGAAAGAACCCATACTCCTGAAAAAATGAGGTGTATGGGTTCTTTCCAAAAAGGGTTTTTTCCCCCTAAAGAACCCCGTCTAAACTGCAGTTTCTTTTTCAAAAAACCCTTTTTCGAAAAAGCGCTCACGCGATTATGCAAATGAAGCACAAGATTTGTAAATCTGTGCTTCATTTGCATTTTCGATGGGGGTCATTTACATTCCTCTTTCAGAAGAGGAATGTAGTTTAGACATAGGCTAGATGTTTCCAGAAACCTGAGCAGTCTCGGAAGGTAAGTACTAGCAATCTTGGCAAGTGCTTCATCTTCACTCTGGGCTAACCTGACCCCCGAATGCTAATTAAGACATTAAATGGGAACAGAGATTAGATCACATAGAATACCAGGAAGCGATTACAGGATGACGCAATCACAGTGTCAGTGTCTAACTTTAAGCATCCTGCTGCTCAATGGCTTACACAGCCCTAAGGTGGGCCCTGTACAAAGCTTAGGGAGAGATAGGTACCTAAAAATGGGAGCTACAAAAGCCAGCCCACTGAATGGGGCACTGCCTAGAACAGCTAATTGGCAACACTGAGAAAATAAGGTGTAAGCTGGGCCCCACAAGGAAAGTTAGGCACCTATCGCCACTTGGGTTTCGCAGCCATGAGCCCTCTCCTGGAGTTAGGCCTTTAAGCTGCTTTTTGCCAGAGAAACAAAAACCCAAGGAGACGCTGCTTTTTTATACCTTTAGCCCAGTGGTTAGAGCACACACCCAGGATGTGGGAAACCCAAGTTCAAATCACTCCCATGCCTGATGTGGATTTGAACCTTCCGCTCTGGAAAGCACAGGGCCTGGCTTCCCATTTTCCCTGGGGTGCTCAATGCTCATTTAGCTCCTGGCCCTTTCCCAACCCCTGCTTCTTCTCCCCTGCCTCAGCCCCATTCCACCCCTTCCACAGTTCCTGTCCTGCCTCTTCTTGTCCCCATTCTGACTCCCCAGGGCTTCCTGCCCCGGCCCCCAAGTGCAACCCAATCGCACTCCTCCCCATACCTCTTGCACACTGTGGAACAGCTGATCAAAGGGGCCACCCTCAGGCAGAAGTTGCTAGGGGAGACAAGGAGCTGGTGGATGCTAAGCACCTGCTAATTTGTTTCTATGGGTGCCCCAGCCTTGGAGCACCCACAGTCTCGGTGCCAATGAGCACACTAGCCACTGAGCTAGACAATCATTTTCTCTCTCTCTCGCTCTCTCCCCCCCTTGAAGATTTATGCAAAGTGGGACAGTTTCAACAGGACAGACTAAGGGACACTTTTCCCATCTGCTCCATCTCTGGAATATCCCATATCCCAGTGGTTAGGGCACTCTCTTAAGAGGCAGGAGATGTTACCTGAAAACCCTGCTTCACATCAGTCAGATGAAGGATTTGAATTTGCTTCTCCCACATCCTGAGAAACGCCCTAGCCGCTGGTTAAAGTGTATGGGTAGTGGGAGACATCAGACCACCACTTCTTTCTCCTCTAGCTGTATTTTGTGCAAGGCCACAGCTGTTAGGCAGCCTCTGAGAACACTCATGTGGTCAAATCCTACGGGAGACAGGATCATGGCTAGTGTGAGGATTCTGCTGGGAGTCAGGACTTACTTAGAGAGCTGTGCCCATGTTCCTGGGTAGTTTAACTTGCTTGGGAATTTTACTAGCAGAAATTTAAGAGTGTACAGAGTTAAGCAGTTCTTTTGAGGATGTGACTTTTGAACTTGAGCACCTAAAGTGGCAGTTAAGCACCTAAATCCCTTTATAGATTAGCCCCAAACGGTATCTGAAAAAGCACCTAAATGAGTTGGGCACCTAATACCTTTTGGCACTTCTGAAAATCAAAAGGAGTTAGGAACCCAATTTATTTGGATGCTTTTGTAAATCCTGCAAGGCATCCAGTTGGATTTTACACACCTAAATACCTCTGTAAATCTGATCCTAACTACTTAAATCACAGCTTACAGCATACACCATCTGGGGCTCTTGGGGATCTCTCTTTTGTTCTTCGCACAATGTCTAGCACAGCGTTTCCCAAACTATGGGCCGGGCTGTGGGAAAAAAATACTGGGCCTCAGCATGGCTGCTGGGAGGGGAGCGGGGCAGGCTGGGAGGAGATGTGTGTATGGGGGAAACCGGCCACCGGGAAGCAGGGTTGGGGCAGCGGGGCTGTCCAGTGGAGATGCGGGGAGGCGCCGGGCAGGCGGCCAGTGGAAGCAGGGCTGGACAGGGGCAGGGATGGAGTGGGGGCTGGCTGGAGGAGATCGGGAGGAGGAGGACGGGAGAACCAGCCTCCGGAAGCAGGGCTGGACGGGGGCAGCGGGGCTGGCCAGGGGAGAGGGGGAAATGCCGGAATCAGCCGCCGGAAGCGGGGCTGGACGGGGGAGATCAGGAGGAGAAGGCGAGGGAAGGGGGGAAGAGAGAAGAAGTGAATCGGCCGGCAGGAAGTGGCACTGACCCGGGCACATGCAGACCCAGGCACACGAGTGAGTCCGGCCCCAGGGATTCCATTTTGCCCCCTCTCCTCCACGCTCCCTCGAGTAGTTGTGAACTTCCTGGCTGGTAGACACGCTCACGCTGCGTGAGTGTGTCTACCAGCCAGGCAGTTCATAGCTACGGACTGATACACCTAATTATAATAAAACTTACCTAATTAGAAAATACCTGATATTTTATATGTCCAGTATTTTCTCAATTTGTTTCCCGGACAGAACCCTCAAATACCGGACTGTTCGGTACAAAACGGACACCTGGCAACCCTACCCCTCCTTTTGCCCTCCCTCCTAGCCAGATACCCTACCCCCAATCTGCTCCTGCTTCCACCTCCTGGAGTGCTCGTGCGGTACCGGGTCCCTGAAGCCCTGGCCCAGGCTGGGCAGAGGATGCAGCCAGGTGAAACGCTGAAAATTTATTCATTTTAAATTTTTTTTATATGCTTTTATATTTTAGGCTGCAAAAAACAGTACTGAAAAAAAAAAACGGGTTACAACTAAAGTAAAAAGTTTGGGAAACCCTGGTCTAGCCAGCTTTTCTATCCATCTTACAGTCCATTTATCCAATCCGTATTCCCTTAACTTGCTGGCAAGAATATTGTGGGTGACAGTATCAAAAGCTTTGCTAAAGCTGGCACTGGGGGTTTGGGGAGGACCAGAAACAACTTATTTGAATATTCATTATTTGGTTAATGAATATGCAAATATGCAAACAGAAATTAAAAGGCACAGTGACTAGAGCCAAATCCCTGCAAGCTGCATGGAAACTTTTTAAAGACACCATAATAGAGGCCCAACTTAAATGTATACCCCAAATTAAAAAACATAGCAAGAGACCTAAAAAAGAGTCACCGTGGCTTAACCACCATGTTAAGGAAGCAGTGAGGGACAAAAAGGCATCTTTTAAGAAGTGGAAGTCCAATCCTAGTGATATAAATAGAAAGGAACATAAACACTGTCAAATCAAGTGTAAAAATGTAATAAGAAAAGCAAAAAAAGATTTTGAGGAACAGCTAGCCAAAAACTCAAAAAGAAATAACAAAATGTTTTTTAAGTACATTAGAAGCAGGAAGCCTGCTAAAAAACCTGTGGGTCCCCTAGATGATCGAACTATAAAAGGAGCAATCAAGGACGATAAAGCCATTGTGGAGAAACTAAATGATTTCTTTGCTTCAGTCTTCACGGCTGAGGACGTTGGGGAGATTCCCAAATCTGCACCGTCCTTTGTGGCTGATGAATCTGAGGAACTGTCCCGGATTGAAGTGTCATTAGAAGAGGTTTTGGAACAAATAGAAAAACTTAATGTTAACAAATCTCCGGGACCGGATGGCATTCATCCAAGAGTTCTAAAAGAACTCAAATGGGAAATTGCTGAACTATTATCTGTGGTTTGTAACCTATCCCTTAAATCGGCTTCCGTACCTAATGACTGGAAGGTAGCCAACGTGACACCAATATTTAAAAAGGGCTCTAGAGGCGATCCGGGCAATTACAGACTGGTAAGTCTAACTTCAGTACCGGGCAAATTAGTTGAAACAATAGTAAAGAATAAAATTGTGAAGCATGTAGAAGAACATAATTTGTTGGACAAAAGTCAACATGGTTTCTGTAAAGGGAAATCCTGTCTTACTAATCTATTAGAATTCTTTGAAGGGGTTAACAAACATGCGGACAAGGGGGATCCAGTAGATACAGTATACTTAGATTTTCAGAAAGCCTTTGACAAGGTCCCTCACCAAAGGCTCTTGTGTAAATTACATGGCCATGGGATAAGAGGGAAGGTCCTTTCTTGGATTGAGAACTGGTTAAAAGACAGGAAACAAAGGGTAGGAATAAATGGTAAATTTTCAGAATGGAGAGGGGTAACTAGTGGTGTCCCCCAAGGGTCAGTCCTAGGACCAATCCTGTTCAACTTATTCATAAATGATCTGGAGAAAGGGGTAAGCAGTGAGGTGGTAAAGTTTGCAGATGATACCAAACTGTTTAGGATAGTCAAGACAGAAGCAGACTGAGGGACTCCAAGAAGATCTCACCAAACTGAGTGATTGGGCAACAAAATGGCAAATGAAATTTAATGTGGATAAGTGTAAAGTAATGCACATCGGGAAAAATAACCCCAACTATACGTACAGTATGATGGGGCTAATTTGGCTACGACAAATCAGGAAAGAGATCTTGGAGTTATCGTGGACAGTTCTCTGAAAACTTCCACACAGTGTGCAGTGGCGGTCAAAAAGGCAAATAGGATGCTAGGAATTATTAAGAAAGGGATAGAAAATAAGACCCAGAATATCTTACTGCCCCTGTATAAAACTATGGTACGCCCACATCTTGAATACTGTGTACAGATGTGGTCTCCTCACCTCAAAAAGATATTTTGGCCTTGGAAAGGGTTCAGAAAAGGGCAACTAAAATGATTAGGGTTTGGAACGGGTCCCATATGAGGAGAGGTTAAAGCGACTGGGACTTTTCAGTTTAGAAAAGAGGAGACTGAGGGGGGATATGATAGAGGTATATAAAATCATGAGTGATGTGGAGAGGGCCAATAAAGAAAAGTTATTTATTAGTTCCCATAATAGAAGAACTAGAGGACACCAAATGAAGTTAATGGGTAGCAGGTTTAAAACTAATAAAATAAAGTTCTTCTTCACACAGCGTGTAGTCAACGTGTGGAACTCCTTGCCAGAGGAGGCTGTGAAGGCTAGGACTATAACAGAGTTTAAAGAGAAGCTAGATAATTTCATGGAGGTTAGGTCCATAAAAGGCTATTAGCCAGGGGATAGAAATGGTGTCCTTGGCCTCTGTTTGTCAGAGGCTGGAGAGGGATGGCAGGAGACAAATCGCTTGATCATTGTCTTCGGTCCACCCTCTCTGGGGCACCTGGTGCTGGCCACTGTCAGCAGACAGGATACTGGGCTAGATGGACCTTTGGTCTGACCCAGTACGGCCGTTCTTATGTTCTTATAATGTTACCGGTCGTCCAAAAGCTCGTGAATGGATTTACTGGTCCCCGTGTCAAAAAGTTTGGGAACCCCTGGTCTAGCACAACATGCTCAATGACTAGGTGTGGTAGGGGCTACAATAGTACAAATGATATACACCAATAATAGAATCTTTACCTACCATTGAAAAGATAAGAAAATATTCTATGTTCAGCCTAGTTCCCCTTTTGGTTTTACCCTTAGGCCCCTAACTATCTTTGGCTCTGTCTTCCTGGGTTTATCCCAGGTAAAATGTGTATGAAAACATGTAACAATACCCACTATCCTCACACCTGATAGATTTGCAGGCAAACCAACAGGCCCTGAACAAAAATGGCAAGAGTTTGCCATTTATCTCAATACCATTGGGGCAGAGAGAAAGCAGACTAGAGGCAATGACAGCTGTGCACATTGGCCTGAGAAGTGCTAGGTGGTTACGAGGCTAATCCTCAGGCCAACCTCCTTATCTGTGGGTGAAAAATGAGCCTACACAATTACTTTCAAGTAGCAAAAGTCAGTTATAAACACAAATTAGAGCATTTGTACCATTAGCTTCATAGCTGTACTCCTAATGAGACACAAATTGTCAATTTTTCACCCACCTTTGAACAGCAAAGCACTTCTAAGAACCTTGAATGAAAGTTGCTATATAAATCTGGCCCCAACTACTTAAACCAGAACTTACAATGTAAGCCATCTGGGGCTCTTTGGGATCTCTCCTTTTGTTCTCTGTGCAGTGTCTAGCACAACACGTTCTGTGATTAGGTCTGCTAGGTGCTACGGTAATACAAATGACGTACAACAATAATAGCTTCTTGCCTTCCATTATACAGATAAGAGAACATGCAATGCTGAGCCTAGGTCCCCTTGTGGTTTTAGCCCTAGGCCCCTAAATATTTTAAGTATTTTATCTGAACTGGATCTCTCTTCCCTTGCTATGATGTTCTTGCCTAGAATAACTGAGTGCCTTTCTCTTCTGTTGCGTATTAGGACTTGGAGAAAGGAAAATTAACAGCTTATGCCACTCAGAACACAAATCTTTCTCTTTAATAATGTAGCTACCTAAACTCTCTATCATGGTATTTCAGAGCTGGAGTGTGAATTAATGTTCAGAGCAAGGCACAAGGATTCAGGACATGTCATTTCTGTTTCTGATCTGCTAAGTGACCTTAGGCAAGACACTTAACTTCTTTGTGCCTCATAACTTTTCTGTGTCTCATCTTATTCAATTTTATAGGCATAATACTCCTTATATATTTTACCGGGTTGTTTGAGGCGTCATTAAATAAAGTCTGCAATTAAATTAAAGTCTAGCTCTTTTTAAAATCCTGTTATATTCTTGGCCTTCACAACATCATCTGACAAAGGTTGTCTGTGTGTTGTGTGAAGAAGTACTTCCTTTTGCTCGATTAAACCTGCTATCTCTTCATTTCATTTGGCGACCCCGAGTTCTTGTGTTCTGGGCAGGAGTAAACAACACTTCTTTATTTACTTTTTCCATACTCGTCATGATTTTATAGACCTCTATTGTATCTCTCCTTAGTCATCCATTTCCAAGTTGAAAAGTCCCAGTTGTATTAACCTCTCCTCATATGGCAGTCATTCCATACCCCTAATCATTTGTGTTACAGTGGCATTGGAAAAAGTTCAGAAAAAAGGTATCTTTTTGGAGATGAGGTAACTGCATCTGCACGCAGTATTCAAGATGTGGGCGCGCCATGGATTTATATAGAGGCAATAAGATATTCCCTGTCAAATTCTCTATCCCTCAAGACATCCAGTCATGCAGATGATACCAAGGTGGGAGGGTTTACAAGTGCTTTGGAGGATAAGGTCATAACTCCAAATAATCTGGACAAACTAGAGAAATGGCCTAAGGTAAACAGGATGAAGTTTAATAAGGACAAATGCAAAGTACTCCACTTAGGAGGGAATAATTAGTTTCACACATACAGAATGGGAAGTGACTGTCTAGGAAGGAGTACTGCAGAAAGGGATCTAGGGGTCATAGTGGACTACAAGCTAAATAGGAGTCAACTGCGTGCTGCTGTTGCAAAAAAAAAAAAAAAATAAAAAAATAAAAAGCAAACATGATTCTGGGATCGTGTTAGGTGTTCCCCAGCGGGGTTCGCATCCGCACCCCGATTTCTCCACTTTGTGCTCCTTATTAGTTATCTAGCTTATTTAATCCCGTCATTCACGGGCCAAACTGGGAGAAGATACTCCCTCACAAGGCTGGTTTTAGATCTTGGGCGGCCGGGGAAGGGGGTTCGGGCCCGCCCTCTCTCCGAACCCCGACCCAGGACCCTAAGACAAGGACCCACGTCCCTACTTAGTGGAGGGGGTTGTAACCCCTAAACTCCCCCGCTCACGGGGTCCATGCCCCTGTCCTGGGCCACTTCTTCCCCAATGTCGCCTTCGCGACTACCCAGGGGACCCGGGTTAAAGCTCACCCAGGGTGTCCCGGTAATGCCTGCTCCGGCTTCCGTCCCCTCCGGACTCCAGCCATCTCCTTCGCTCCCACGTCTTCCCCCCTCTTCTAGCCCTCAAAGGCCCTTTTTAAATTCCCCTCCTGGCCCTTTGTGATGACGTTCCCCCATGACGTCATCACCAGGCACCCCCTCATGGCTCCTTGGGATGACGTCTCCCATGACGTCACCCCGATGCGTCCCTTCCTGGTTCCTGAGGATGACGTCCCCAATGACGTCATCCCCGTGCGTCCCCGGGCCCCGATGGGATGCCTCCCCCGCTCTGCCATGCGCCTGAAACTCCGGCGTACCCCGAGTGGGGCGCCCCGTGCCTCCCCGTCCCTGCTTGGCAACACCCCCGCCTCCCTGCATCGGTGTTCGGGAGGGGGTCTCAGTGCAGGGCGGGGACACCCCGTCACAGATGCATTAACAGGAATATTGTGAGCAAGACATGAGAAGTCATTCTTCTGCTCTACACTGCACTGATTATGCCTCAATTGGAGTATTGTGTCCAGTTCTGGGCACCACATTTCAAAAAAGACATGGAAAAATTGGAGAACAACAACAAAAAGTGATAAAAGACCTAGAAAACAAGCTATGAGGGAAGACTGAAAGAAGTGGGCTTGTTTAGCTTAGAAAAATGAAAACAGAGAGGGAACATGATAGAAGTTTTTAAATCTCTAAATGGGTGTTACAAGGAGGAGGGAGAAAAATTGTTCTCCTTGGCCTGTGATGATAGGACAAGAAGCAATGGGCTTAAATTTCAGCAAGGAAGGTTGAGGTTGGACATTAGGAAAAACTTCCTAGCTGTCAGGGTGGTTAAACACTGGAATAAATTGCCTGGGGAGATTGTGGAATGTCCATCACTGGAGATATTTAAGAGCAGTTTGGATACACATCTATCAGAGATGATCTAGACAGTGCTTGGTACTTCCATGAGGGTAGGGGATTGAACGTTATCACCTCTCGAGGTTCCTTTCAGTTCTAGTATTCTAGGATTCTCTGATCCCAAGTGACCCCCCAAAGAAGACACACACACACAAAAAAGAGAGAGTCTTTGCCATCTGGATCCACATGTGGGTTAGGGCTACAGTAGCTGCACAGCGAGTACAAGGTAGGGAACAGACAAGATAGGGTAGAAGGGAAACAAGGGCATCATTTGCATGAGTCTCTCATTCTCCACCAGAGAAAAGGAAAGGTTCTCCTGAATTCTCCGTTTGTTCCCTCCAATCAAATGGATTGGCTATGATTTTATGCGCACGTAGCTGTCTACTGAGAGAGAAGCCATTTACACACTGACTGTACCAGCAGTTCACCCCTTGCATCATTCTTGTCACACACACCAAAGTGACCATCTTAGCTAGACAGGGTTACATGGCTCTCTTGGGCTACAGCACTTCTGTCTGCAGTAAGCTGAGACCAGGGCATGGAAATGAATTGTGGTCGATGAAAGGAGTAGCAGTTGCAGCAGAAATGAGCAAGTCCCCTGCCCGCATCAGGTACCAATTTCATTCCAAGGAAAAGAACATGTATTTAATTGTGCTTAGCCTTTTTCTTTGAGCCTTGCAGCCACCCATATAAAACAGCTGGGTCTCTTCTCTCCCACTGCAGGACACATGGAACTGATGGGAGTGACGTGTAACCTGCGTGTGGGAAGATGACATCCCTGGCCTCCATAGATGGCTTAAGCTGCAAGCAGACAGGTGTGAGAGAGAGGGTCTAACTGGCACTAATCCTCCCTTGGCCACAGTGCTGAAGCCTGAGTTTCTACTTTCTTTTCTCTGCCTTGCTCTCTGTCACTGTCAGATTCTCTACCTAGCCATCTAACTCAGCTGGAGATGCTTGTAGCTTGAATTAGAGGGGCGGAGGTTGTCCCAAAATGCACAACTTGCCCGTTCCTAGTGCCCATTTCAGATGATATACTGTTCCTTCTAGCTGTGAAGCTAGTCTTGGTCTCTGTCAGTTTATTCACTGTAGGACAGCAGAGAGTGGCCTGAACACTGAAGTTTATTCCAGTGGTCTCATAAGTTATGACAGGCTGGAATTCAATGGAGGCCTCACATATTCCTTTCAATTTGGCTGGGCAAAGCAGCAGCACATGAAGTAACAAATACAATGCGTTGTAAGCCAAGCTGAAGCTGATTGCTCCAGAACTGGCTGAGCAAATCTGTACCTACAGCCATTCATTCTCTTTTTGGGCTTCCATATATTTGAATCTCAGCATCGGGATTTCCAGACAATGTGCAGAAGGGAACTATCATAAGAACACTTGACAGAGACACAAAGAAAATGTTCCACTGCAGGGGAATCCGAATCCAATGTACCTGGAAAGGAATAATTGCTCCAGGCTCAGAACATCCCTAATTGAAAATACACACAATTTATTAATTTAATTGATAGAACACAACTTTCCCCTCTCAAAGTGTCACTGAAACAGGCAGATATGAATATAAACCAAGGTTATGTAGCTCTTTGAAGCCACTGCAGAAAATTGCGTTTTGAAATAAACAAGCCCTGCAAAGTTAACCAGTTGCTGTTGTGTAATGCAGTGGGATGGGGTGATGTGGCAGTTTGCTTGCTCAGTGGAGTCACTTTACGTTTCTATAGCAAATTTCATCGAAGGATCACATAGGGCTTCAAGAAAATTTGTAATTATTGCAGCTTTATAACCTTGCTTTGAAATATTAAAAACATTTTCATGGTGGGAAATTGAGGTGTACAGTGAGCTTGTTGCAAAGCTGGGACGAGAACCCAGGAGTGCTGTCATCGAGTCACCTGGTCTGTTAACCCACAATCTTGTGATCAAAATTATAGCATTTAAGGTTCTGAATATTGCTCCCTTTGAAGTCAATGATAGCTTTGCCATTGACTTCAAGGGGAGCAAGATCAGGCAAGCTTTTTGCTTTATGTGCACAACACATATGAATCAAATCTGTTAAGATATTTTTAGAGGACTAGGAATAGACGAAGGTTTGTTTTCTTTCCTTTTTCGCAAAATACTAAATACCAGTTCCAGAAAAATGAAAATCCTTTTTCCAAAGTAAAATCAGAATCAGCAACATCAACATGGATTCAGACAGGTAGAAATATGTAAGACAACAAGAGGGAAGGGAAAAATAAAACAACATTGAGAACAAACCAATCCATACTCAGAAAAGACTTGCTGGAAAGGTAAGGCTGTATGTCTGACTCAGCTCTGAAAAGGTCAGGAAAAGACATTTGCTGACTAAATCGTCCACTGCGTATTTCCCACCGGCAATTCTTTCCTACCTGGTGAAGGGTGACCCCTCCGAGGGAAAGCATTGCTGAAGAAAGTTAGTGTTTCTATTGATTAAAATTTGTTCTCCCTCACATATGCTGAATCTGTACAGAACACAGATAGAATGGCTGAGGATGAGGTAGTGAGGTATGGAAATTGTATCCTAAAAGAACTATGCGGAATTCATAGAGAATCACTTGAAGTAGAAGGGAAATAGACATTTTTTAATCTTACCACAACCATAGCCTGTGAAATCTGTGAAGAAAGCCCTAGAAATTAAAGTTGACAGCTAAACCATTACAGCCTAATACAGGGAAGCCCTTGTTTTAACAGAATAAAATATAATCACAATCTCTCTTTACCTAGTAATCCAAACTCTGCAGAAATCTTGTGGCTTGTTTTGCATATAGACTCTCTGAGGCAGGAAACTATAAACTATTCTGAGTTTGTCTAGTGCTCAGTACAGTGATACTCCATCCTTGGCTGGTCTTTATTCAGTGCTATAATAAATACAATAAATAACAGGGCAGAAATTTGAGACTGATGAGCTGGGGAAGCATATATATCCAAAAAGCTCATACCCACCCACATTCAGTTGAAGAAGAGAAGGTGATCTATATGTTTAAAAGAAACCTGTCTCCTAAGAGGGAGAGTATTGAGTTAATACAATTGTTTTAAATTGAAATGCCACGTTCCAGCCAAAAGAAGGAGAATGAAGGTCCACTTTGTTTGAATTCTGTTCGTAGCCAGACTCAGGGGTCAAACAAGAGGAAACTAGACTCAGTGGGTAACTGAGCAAGCACCCAATTCAGAACACACTCATAATGGTGTAACTCATTCATCCCCATGAAGTTACTAGCAATTTATGTTGTAAAGGAGATCAGAGCCAGGGCCCAAGAAGAGAGGGACATGGATAACCTTGTCTAATAGTTTGTATGAAGGGACACAGCTAGGACCAGGGCATGGGCAGGACTGGTTATTACAGAATACTTGGAGACATACATAAAGGCTAGCTTCACTGAGGCCAGGCCTACACGAAAGGGGAAGGTGGACTTAAGATTCACAACTCCAGCTACATTAATTACATAGCTGGAGTAGACATATCTTAAATCGTGTTTTCGTGAGGTCCACACAGTGGGAGGTCAGCGGGAGCAAACACTCCCATCGGCTTCCCTTACTCCTCATGAGGAGCAAGAGTACCGGCACTGACAGGGGCACCCTCTCAGTTTGAATTAGTGGGTCTTCACTAGACCCACAAAATCGAACTCCGGAAGATTCAATGTGGCAGCATCGATCTTCTGCATAGTGTAGACTTGGCCTGAGAAAGTTTTGACTGATTCTTGACTATTGGAGTGTTAGGGAGCAGGACAAGCCATTCAGTGGTTTGACAAAACCCTTTCTCCATGCTAACTGTGGTAAATCATCATTGTGGACACTATCCCTGGCTACCACCCCTCAGGAATACCCACCTCCGTCTCTGCACAATAGCTTTCCTCCCAACGCTCACCATTTTAAAGTCTGAGTTCATTAGCCATACTGACCTCTACCTCATACAGCCCAGCAAGGTCCTTGCCTTAATTTGGAACCAAACGAGTGCAAAAAAAATCAAGAAAAAACCCCTATTTTCGAAAGATATAACAGGAGGAAAAAGAGCATATGAGGGGATCTGATAATCAATACAACTCTAATGGAAGAGGGAAGCTACCCTCTGGTGCTTTCACAGCACTAAGAGAAACTGTAACTTTAGAATACCAATATGCTGAGTTCTTCTAGATATGGTCAGTCTGCTTTAGTACAGGTACACACCAAAGGATCAAGTCTACGGCACCACAGAACAGTAATCTAGTCATTGCTTTAGGACAGAGTATCCTAATTTCAGAGGAACATGATATTTTACAAAAATCCTGAAAGCTGTCATTTGTCTTCCTGTAGCCAGGGGTAATCTAACCTAAAGGGAGTTATCACATAGGGCTGAACTGAGATTTTCGCAGAGCAGAGTTTTTTGGCCTGCTCTATATTAAATTGTCTTTGACAATGCTTGCAGCCCTTTAGTGTTCCCTTAGCAGGAGTTAGCTCACTTGCATGATAGTGAATGTAATGAACATTAACAAGAAACAAATTGTGAACTTGTAACCATTCTAGGTGCTTGAAGACTTGCAATCATTCAATCAGGGCACAGAAGAAACATGCCACCTGCCTTATGCATTCAATCAAAGTGTTTTGATTATTAAGATACAGGTTGAATGTCTCTGGTCCAGGGCTCTCTGTTCCAGTAACATCCATGGTCTGTCAGGACCACATATGTTGCCAGACCATAGAGCCCCAGCGGCTGGGAGAAGGATCCATCTGGGAGTCCGGCGGCGGCAGAGGGTCTGGCGGCCGGGAACTTGGCTAGGGTCAGAGCTGGGAGCAGAGCCAGCCAGCAGCTGGTGGTCTGGCTGGAGTTGGAAGCAGAGTTGGGCTGGGAATAGAGCCAGGCTGGCGGGCCAGTGGCAGGTGGGGGGGTGGAGCGGGGGGAGAATGGCCAGGAGAAGAGCCAGGCTCATGGCTGGGGGGGCTGGCAGCCTGGACCAGGAGCAGAGCCCAGTGGCTGAGGCTGGGAGCAGGACTGGCAGCCATGAGGGGAGCCTGTGAGCAGGACTGGCATTCAGGAGTGGAGCCTGGCAGCTAGGAGGCTAGTGGATCCCCAGGAGAACCTGACGGCCGGTACCAGAGGGGCTGGCATTGACCTCCCTTGGTCTAGAAAACTCCCGCATTTGGGACCAGCTGGGTTCTGAGGATGCTGGACCAGGGAGGTCCAATCTGTACTAACCAAGAACAAAAATTATTCACAACATTGGTTCATTATCGGCTGAACAATTTGAGACAATCATAATCTGGGCCCCAGACAGTTCATGAAAAAAGTGGAATTAGTTAGTTTTATTTACTTACCTCGTTCTAAATCTAAGTCTGAGATGAAGGAATGATATTTGTGGGGAGATCAGGGAGAAGAGCAACATGTGGATAGATGTATAATTGCTCCTTCACCTCTTACATCACACACTGTTGTGAATAGCTTCTTCAGGCTCAGATGTTTGCTTTTTGCAGAAACCTGAGGATTTTCCCCATCCATTTATCTGATAAAATTACAATTAAGTCATTGGTTTGTTCTTCTTGAGGACCCAAAACTGCTGAAAATATCTGATACACAAATCATGTGAAAGGCACAAACGTTGGACGAAACTGAAACTCAGGTTACTAGCAGGTACAACTGGAGAAATCAGAGCCTGGGTTTGTATCTCAGATCCCTGTTCATTTCTTAATAGCAGCTTGACTTACCAATTACTGAAGCATTTATTAATTTTGCACAAATAAAATGTGTATTGGCTCTCCGGTTTTGAAGATGGCAGGCACAGGTGATTTCCACTGCTGTGCAGTTCCTGGAAACTTTCTCTGCACAAACTATTTCCAGGGGAGCAGGCAGAGCCATCTTTGAAATGCCTGAAACAACATGCTGTACAAAATCTCAAAGAGAGAATTCAATGTGCCAAGCTTGACAGAGAGCAACAGAAAACTTCCAAGCTGTCCAAATCGAGGAATTAATTGCAGCTTCTTTTTATGTGCTGAGCATTGGAAATATCACTGTGTACAGAAAAATCAGCAAAACTGACAAGATCCCTCCCCCTAATTTTTTTAGTCTAAACAGAAGAGAACACAACATGTTGCAACTGTTTTGTTCTGCAAATGTTTGAGATTTTACAGTTGGGGTGGGGAGTTTTAAAGTCAGCTACAGAAGAAGCCTGTAATTGAGACTTCTCTTCTGCTAAGGCCTTCCAAGGAACTGATTAAATGTTTTTTAATACAGCCCCTTTAATGCACATATATAGGGCAGGTCCTCAGCACAGGGGCAGATGAGAGTTTTGCGGGGCCCAGGCAGCACAATTTCATGGGGTCCCCCTTTGGAGAAAAAAAAAAAAAACCAGAAAAAAAGGCATCCCCCCTGTGCCCACTCCTTCAGTAGCCCCACTCTGATCAAGTGAGCTACCCCTCCTCATCCCCTCTCCTAACACCTCCCTCTACACACCTGCCCTGCCTCTCTCCTCTGGTGCTGGTCCCTCCCTGCAGGTGTCTGCCCTTCTGCTTCACCCCAGAATCCCTGGCACCTGCACCTTCCTTAGCCCTGCACCTTCCTGGTGCCTCCTTCCTCACTGCCCTGCGCCTTTGCCCTCTTTTTCCCTGATGCCCACCCCTCACCACTCTCTGCCCCGTTCCCCTCATGCCCCTGTGTCCTCACACATGCCTTGCTCCAACCCCACCTTCCTCACGCCCAGCCCTTCTTCCAAGCCTTCTCCCAGCACCTCCCCCTCCAGCCCCCAATGCCCTTACCCTCTCCTCTCCCAGCGTCACCCTGTCCCTTCTCCCACTGAGACCTCCCCTCCTGCCCTCTTCCTCATTGTCTCTACTTGGCCCCCTGGCATTTGTCTCTCCTCCACCCTGTCCCTTGGTGCCTTCTCCTTTCTTCTCCTGACCTGCCCCCTTCCCCTCAGCACAAGCCCCTTCCTCTCCCACCCACCTTCTGCCTTCCAGCTTGCAGGGCGGCCGCGACCCCGGCCCAGGCTCCAGACCACGCTGGACCACGCGGTTTTAAAGTCTCGGGCCATGACATCACGCCACGCCCAGGCGTCTCCCCTATCAGCTGTTGCGCGACATTTCAGCACGCCGCGCATACGCTCCCTCGGCCCCACATGGCCCATACTGGCCAGTGCCAGGGAATTTAAAGTGTGGGGCTGCGGCGCCCCGTCACAATCCCCCTCCTCCTCCAGCAGCCGCCAGCCGGCCCTTCAGTGGACGGCCCACCGGGAAATTCCCGGTATCCTGCTGGGCCAGTCCGCCCCTGGTGCTGGCACGGGGTCTACTGAAGCGGGGGGCCCGGGGCAGCCGCCCTGCCCTATATCCCCCGCTGCCTCAGCAGGTGTAAAATGCCAGCAGTGAAGCTGCTGAAGTTTACATCAGCTGAGAGTCTGGCTTCTGACATTTATAACATTCTTATTCAGAGAAGTAATGAAAAAACTCAAAGGAAACACATTCCTAGATTGCTACAGAGTCAGGCCCTGTAGCGCTGTTGCAAGTAGTCAGAAGACCACAATATGTAGTCAGATGAGGCCAATGGGACTATACAAATTGATATTGGGCTTATGGCTCAGGGGAAGCTATGCTCTCAGTATATCTGGGAAACATTTCAGCTACTTCACACACCTTATTTCCCTATCCTCGAGAAGATCAACAATTTTGGTCTTCCAGTCAAAATAAGTTGCTACTATTGCTTATAAGGATGGGGTCAACAGGGTGTAATTTTGAGTTACAATCTGGGTCTTTCACTCCTCGAATAACCTAGAAATAAACATCTGTTCTCACATTTTCAGTGGACAATATAAATATATTTAGTCTAATTTTAGATCTCACCAAAAAAATCTAAAGTTGTTTTAATTGAAAAATGGCTTTAAAAACAAAACAAAATATGTATTTGTAATTCTAATCTGTGAAATCCCATCAATACTAAAATAAATTTGAGTTTTGTCATTAGTTTTTATGAAGCCAGAACTTTAAACTATACTTTAAAAAAAAACACACAAAATTAGCAAAATAGCTATTTATTTTGTTGTTAAATGAAGACTTTCAAAACCATTTCAAACAAGTGTGCAACATCAATATTAACTTCCTCTCTCTAAGGCTCTCCCCCTCAAAAGATTCTGGAAAAATGAATTGATCAGTATCAAACAAATGGTCAATTTTGAACAATTGACAACTGTACATGATTGGTTTCTAGTCTTAAAAGAGCTCAATCAATCTGAAACCCACATAACAACTGTGAGCCCAAAAGTTTGTCTGACCCCTGAAGTTACTAGGTGCATATTGTACTTAGGAGATAGTATAAAGAAGGAAGTAAAGACCAAAGAAGGAGAAAAATGTCCAGTGAAAAACCATTGTGAAACAGATCAATCGGCATGTAGTGTGAGTATCAGGGATACAGTCACAACTGTAAGTACAGGGAGATGCAAATTGTCTTCACAGCATCACTTTGCCTGGGAGTTTCTTCCAGGGAAGGCACAGACTTAATCTCAGCAGCTGGATCTAAACCTATTGTCGGGAATCAGTACACCCTCTCCTTAGTCAACACTGCCCCGCTTGGGAATTTTGCTGATGAACTATGAGCCACCCAGTGGCCAGGAGGGTACAAGCATGCTACACTGCTGCAAGCCATTTTGGGTTGGACTTTCCAACTGCATGTCTGGGATTCATGCCAGCTGTATTAAATCCCCATTAGAAATACCATATGTGAGTTGTACACTTGTATCTATTTAGCTTTTGTGGGTTGCTCTTCTTTCCCAATTTAGCTCATCCTTCCAATTATCTAGCTTTTTGAAATTGAGGAAACAGCGTTGGTTTATAGTACAGGGAAAGGGGAAAATACGTGTGTGGACCCGCAAACCTTGTGAACTTGGCTTATTAGGTTTGCAAACCCTGCATTCCCTAAGCTTCACTCACCCTGATCAACATGAGAAATGAATATATTTGCATTTTGCCTGATGACGTCTTTTTGCCAGGTGTGATTCCCCCTCACCACAAATTACAGTGAGAAAAGCTTGGTTTTGTATTTGCTGCCCACACAGAAAAACACTTTTGCATATGGTATTTATGCCACTTTTGTGTGCAATATGTTCATTTGTTCGAACTCCCACCATGCGAAAGCTCTCACCGTGGGAAGAAGGGTGAACAGCAAGCCAAATCCTTCTGCTGATGATGGAAAAAGAAAAGTTGTAAAGCTCCAAATGATTTCTTTTTTGTTATGTTAAAGAAGAGAGAGAACAGGAGCAAAGGACAGTGTGTTCCTCTTGCAAAGAAAAAAGGGGAACAGGCTGGTATAATATAGCAACAGTATCTCTCATGCTGCAGTCTCTGAAAAATATGCTTGCCTCCTGTACCCTTTAGATGAGATCCTAGCCCAATTGATCTCAATGAATAAGGACTGAAAGATATGGTCCTGGGTAAAAAGCACAAGGACAAAGAGGGAATCTAAACAGAAAAAAAAATCCTAGAGAAAATATCCACAGGAAGCAATGCTATTGGCGTGTGTGTGTGTGTGGTAAGGGGGGGGGAGGGGGGAAAAAGGAATAAAACCAGCAACTGCGTTTTTAGATCAGCATTCAAATGGGGTCAGAAAATGCATTAGTGGAGGTAGGTAGATGCTGCAGATCCAGAGCAGTGAAAAATAACCATGCAATATCATGGGGAGAGAAACCTTTGTACATCATGCAGGAAATCATCAGCTATGCAAGAGGGAGGCCTAGATGGAGGAGGAGGTGGAGAAGCAATCAAGATCTTGGTACATATCAGTGATAAGAACACCCACTGAGTGGCTTGACATCCATTATTTCTTTCCTAGTCATAGGCACTGCTAGCACCAGAAGAAGCCATACGACTGGCAAGGCACATAGGTGAACTGTCTATCACCTGAAAAAACCCACTATTTCAGAAACATTTGAAAAGGCAACAGAATGCAGGAGGGACCATTCCACAAGCCACAGAAATAAATGCGTGTCAGCTCAGCTGCCCACTTTACAGTGTTTATTCAAGTATTGTCTGGGCTGCCGAACAAAGGAATTGCCTGTCTGCCGCTAATGTCATTCATGAAAGAAAAGAGGAACAAAGCTCTTTTGTGTGCAGACTGTGCCTTAGAAGAGCCCAGGGCAACACACTGAACTTCTGTGGGAGCTTGGGAGCCTTCAGTGCATTGCAGCAGGTGTCCAGCACCTCACAGGGTTGGGCCCTGGGTGATGAAAAGATAGAGGTGTGCGATAATGAAGAACAAGCAGGCACAGAGAGAGAGAGAGCGAGATGGAGGCTAAAGGAAAACAAAGAGGTTTTGTGTGAGGTAGGTTTTTGCTAATGAGAGAAGGGAGAGCTGCTTGGAAGTTCGGCTCTTTAGTAAAGCTGAGAGTTGCGAGTCCCTGTAAGTCATACTCCCTGTAAGTATGGGACTAAACTTTCTGTAGCATCTGTAGGCCTAGCCATTCCCTCCCACAAGCTCACTGTGTGTCACCCCGCATTGCTCTATTCCTCCCTCCTAGGAACTGGTATCAGAGAGGGCTGCTTCTGCTAGGCCAACCAATAGGCATGAGCAACTGGTACTGAAAGAATGCATGGTAGCCCAGTTCCCTAGGTAGATTTTTTTCCATTTTTCCAACACCCTCCCCCGATCCACAAAAGAATTTCCAGTCATTTCAACCACATAGATAATGCCCATTCTGATTTTCAGCAAGCATGTTGATTGTAACCCTACTCTTTGCTCTGTGCCAGAAATCTGTATGGCTCCCGTTCCCCCACTATAATTTCTTTTCTTTGAGAAATAAATCATGCAGGGCATCAGCATATTAATCTCTAGTAGGAAGGCAGCAGAGCTATGATGTGGCTGTTACAATACTGGAAGATGTTAATAGATGCCATTTCTCTGATCGATGGAGAACAGTGCATGTTGAAGTTGTGGGTTCTGCTAACCAGATACCAAGGCTCCCATGTATTGCCCCTTTTCACTCCATGGTTTTTCAGTTTTCACGGAAATCTGTAGGATTCTGCCTATTCATGCCTAGAACAGCCCCTGAATTTTTGGAATGGATCAGATGCAATGAACAAAAGCTATTGCATTACACCCAAACAGCCAAAGAATTGCCACCAAGCGGAGCATAGGGTCTCACAGAGCTGGTCAATTAGTTAAGCACGTGTTACTCTCTGGGAATGTACAGGCAAATTCTACAAAGCTTTATGGAGAAAAAAATCCCATTGAAGTCTATAGGGCTCTTCCATGGGTTGATCTTGTGTGAGTGATATTGTCAGATGAATACAAACAGAAGAAAAGATTCCCTCCCCAGACTTCACACATCAATGCTGCTGATTTCCACAGAGCTCTGATCCAAATTTATCCAACCCATTCCAGTCAGGACACAGCATGGGGAACGTCACAAAGAGGAGGTCTTCCCTCACATCAGAGAAGTCATGTTGCAATTACATACGTCCACATGCAAGGAACAGGCTTTTTTCTTGGCACAGAATTTCAGAACTTGCATCTCTTATCCTGGCGAAAGCAGGAAGCGAGGAGCTTATAAAAGTATAAATACAATGATGCTCAGCAAAGGGTTCTGGACACATTCAGAAGTTCAGATTCAGTAAATCATAGTGTGGCTCTTCTCTCTCCTTATGGTTCATAACAAACAAACAGCTTCTCAGATTTGTTGTTCCAGACAGCATGAGGCACTGGTGCTGCCCCATCCCATTCCTTTGAGCACATAATTGGGATCCTGCCAGTCAAACATGTGCTTCAACTTTTAGCTAAATCGGGATCATAGCATGGCTGCCAGTTTTGTGATGCTGGTATCCTTTTAGTAGTTTTAAGTAGGTTATTATAAGGAATGTTTCACATTGGAATTACTCACTGTAAAATTCTGGGTATTGAAAGTTTTTTTTAAATGGTGATACAACTGTTCTAAATACATTGGCTTGCTCTTCCTGGCTGCTAGCAGAAATGTATTGCATTAGAAGACCTAATTTAATGGAAGTGCTATGTATTTATACCAGTAATTAGCTTGTGCTCACTTTTCTTGGAAGCCTTTTCCATCACTGCTTAATGCTGAGGTCACAGATTTGTTAAGGTCAGGTTTAACAGCAACCTCTGTGGGGCAGATTCTCTGCTGCTTTATAGCATGTGCAACCTCATTGATTTTCAGTAGGGTTGTCAGTGGGAGGCAGGTCAGGGCAGAATGTAGCCCTGTGTGTTTCCTGAATGACATGGATGTTGTAATTCAATTGTGTGGTACTAGAAACAGGGAAAGGATTTCATCACTACCCCCGGAGGAGCAGAGAGCCTTTTTGTATTGTGTTGCTTATCAGGAGACTTGAAATACAGTTTACTGATGCCATGTTCACTGATTGTAGGTACTTGATGACACAGTACAATCCAGAGCCCTGAATGTAAGTAACCATTTCACATATGCATAAAAACATGCAACAAAGAAGATAATGGAAGAATGTTAATAATTGAAGAAAAAAAAAATCTTTGGTCTTGCAGGTGGGGACTGGTTCATGAGGGAAAGTGCCCACACTTTTTCCCTTTCCTGGCAGGCAGGATAAGGAAGTCAATTTGGTTGAGGCAGAGAAAATATTTTAAAATTATGCAGTATTTTTCCCTTAAAAAAAAAAACCCACCTAATTTTGAACATTTTCCACCATCTCTAAAGGTTGGTCAAAATTGGGAAAGTGGGAAATTTCACAATAATTTAATGGAAACTCATTTTGTCAGAAGGCTGAAATCTGAAAAATTAGACCAGACTGAGTGAGAAGGACGGGTACAGCATAACTATAATGCTCGCCATTTAAACATGGAGAGATTGTCAACAGATCAACTGCTTACCCACCACTGTTTCAATTTAAAAAACCTCTGGTACCTGCCTGTTCCGGCTGCTGGCAAAGACTGACTTCAATGGTGAAGAATATACACAGGCGCACATACACATAAACCCCACCCACTTCAAACATGGGCTCCTGTACTATTTTCTCATTGACATTTCCATTTTCCTTTCATGAAGGAATGAGTCTGCACTGAGGAACTTTTTAGGACTGGGTTTAGTTATACAGTGAAAACTCCCCCAAGGCAGTCACTGAGGGTAGATTTTTAAAGGCTGTCTCAACCTGGCCTCTCAAACTGTAGACGTTCTTTCCCTGCCCCTCCACATACACACGAGGACTGGAAATTCTGCATGCATATTGTTTGTCGGAGCAAATTAAGAAAATAGAAGTCATTTTCCTGCTCTATTTTGACTGCTTAGTAAAGAACCAAAAGACATATGCCTGAAAAAAGACAATAGGTGCATTTATAGTCTGCCAATTGTTATTACTGCTACCAGCAGTGTGATAGATATATATTTTGTCCATGAAAGTATCTTAGCAGCAATCTGGATCTACTTGGATTGACAATACACACAGCACAGGTTATTCTCCTTAACTAGTCCACTGATTGTGGAGAGAGAGGCTCTTACAAGTTATGCTTTCTACTGGTGCGACTACATCAATGAGTTCATTAGTTTCAAATTCATTCAGCTTCCCCCCCCCCAGCTTTTCGTACATTGGGCACATGCAAATGTCATTCTTATAGTTGAGTGTTCTCCATTTGCAAGTGAGCATTTCAAGCGAGTGGGAGCAATGTTAGGTAGGAACAGGAAAATATCTCCCTTTCTGTTTATGAGCTTGCCAACAGAAGCATATGCAGAGTGTTCTTGTTCCAGAAGTCTCATGAGCATATGGAACTCCAGTTTCCAATGAACACGAACCTCCTGCTTTGAGTTGATGCGTTGGCAAGTTGTTGGTTTGTTTTTGTGTTTTCCTATCCTTATAACAGAGTGACTCCTTTCGACATTATGGCCACTAGCCAAATTGGCCAAAAGATCATGTGTGACACCAGCGCTTAATTTGCAATGAAGGAAATGCCAGGGCTTGAGTAATTAGGTGCTGGGGCTGAAACAATATTTTACTTTCATAACAGGTGTCAGGGATGAGGATTGCCAAATCTAAAGGTGCTGAGGCTCAATCCTGGCACAGGTTAAGCACGGAGTGACACCAAGCCCACATTCTCGTTCTGTGCTTCATTGTGCAGGGAGCTATGCACAGCCCAATTTAAATGGAATGCAAAGCAGCACGTGCACGTATGGCCACTGCTCTAATGTTTATGGATGGTGCTGACAGTATTAACTCAGAATGTGCTGGCATCAAGGAGGCAGAAATGGACATGAACCACACTCCAAACAAGTGCTGAAATGTCTGAAATAAGATGACAATGATGGGATCTATTTTAAAACCTTTAATAAATGAAGCTAAACAGTTCCCAATGACACTAGCCTTGGAAAAGAACAAGACACAGCTGGCAGATTGGTACATTCTCCAATCTGTCTGTAACTGACATCCAGCATTTAATCAGGAGGCTGCATATTACATGTGCTGATATGACCTTGAAGTGCCTCAGCTTGCCTTAGACTAGTCGATGGGCATGAGCCAAAATGCAAATCCAAACCTACTAGCACTTGGGGAAAGAGGAATCCAAACCCACATCTGAAATTCTCAGTGGGCTGCTGTTTCTGTACCCAACTGAGCAAAAACCCTGCTCTTGACAATTCTCTACACAGAGAGAGTAGCAGGTACTGCTCTAAAGCTGAATTTCATTCTGTATCCCCTTCTCTCTATAGTGAAGGCCAGATCTGCAGCTGGAGTAAATCAACACTGCTTCACTGTAGTCAGAAAGGCTACAGCAAATTACAGCTGCTGAGGATCTGCCCCAGCCCACGCTAATCTTCCTCGCACAATTTCATAAACTGAATAGCCTATTTTGTGCATTGAAAAAACCAGCATCTTAAAGGATCAGGGTAATGTCACCTTTTGTCAGGGTATTTATGAATACGACAGTCTGCTACATCTGCACGGGTGGGTCGCTCGTTGTGTACTGTGTGCAGTTCCCTTTTTATGCGGTGACACGTTTTGTGCTGCAGAAGACACTTTTTAAAAATGTTTTCCATGCTTTTGAGTTATACTAAGTCATTTCTGGGTGTTAAAGGCCGGAAAGTTGTCGTATGCTCCCCCAGATCTCAGAAGTATGCCTGTTCTGCCTTCTCGTGATTACCCTGTGGTTGTAACTATTATTCGTCGTTGTTTTTGGCTCTCCTAGGTTCTTTGTTTGTTCAGGCTTTTCCCACCGCAGCCTTTATTTATCCTCTAATGGCATCTCAACACTGACAGTCCCAGGTTTCCACCCTACTTCCTGTGAATGACACCTGTGTGGCAGATGGTGCAAATGGCCTAGTATATATTTTCTGGATCGATGTAAGAAAACTAAGCTGTCAGACTGCTGACTGCTTTGGCCTTCTGCCTTATGGCATTAAAGGCTGGTTAGGGAGAGTGACAGTGCCTGCAAATAATTTCGATTGAAATAACCTGGCCCTCTGTGTGGTGACTTCGGAGGGTGGCTTTCCCTTAACTTCTTGACTCAATTTTTGTTTCATTATTACCCTCTGACCCAGCCTTTGGAAAAGGTTCTAGGTTTTATCACTACTTCCCCTCTCCTTTCCTTCCTTAATTAAATGGAAAGACAGGCTTTGACAGACCAACTTCGCCACCTATTAGATCCTTCTTTCCTCCACCCCCCAGCAGCAAAGTATAAGAAGCTTTGTAGATTCATGAATAAAACAACATTTTACACTGATAAATCTCCTTCTCTATGAGGGTTATATGGCGCTTTACAGACATGAATGCATTAAGATGTACAATACCACTGCAAGGTGGAACGGAACCATCCAGTCGTTAAGGCAATAGCCAATAGTCAAATCCCTGCTTGCCACCAACTTCCTGTGTGCCCTTGGGTGAGTCACTTACCCCCTCTGTGCCTCAGTGCCACTGTAACTGTTAAATAAATTAAAGATTTTGAGCTGCTGAGCTTCTGGGATAATAGAAGCCAGATAAGCACTAAACATAGACAGACATATTATCATCTTGTTTTACAGCCAGGGAAAGGAAGACAAAGAAAGGCAAGGCAGTAGCAGTGTGGGATGTAATGGGGAATAGAAGGTGAGTCTCCTGTGCTCCCTTCCTATGGCTAATCCACAGGACCCTGGTGCTCACAGGTTGTGTGATGCCTTTACAAATAATAATTAAAAATCGTTATTATACTTCGTCAGTAGACTTTTGTCTATTTTTACACAACTCATGAATTCTGCATGAGTGGTTTATTTTGAAACAAGAGAAATGACAACCAAACTAAAACCTGCATGAGAGGGCATGGGGTTCCTCTCCTCTGCATTACCTGGAATCAGCTCTGCCTCACACAAGGGTTGCTGCCCCTATGGGCAAGCAGCCTTCCAAGACATTAAAAGGTGTAACAGACAGCAACAATATCAGAGCTCCATTATTAGACATGCCAAGAGTCTCTTAACAGTTTAAGTGGTGGAATGAAGAAACGGAAAAGGCGAGTCTCTTCTAACTCTGGTTCGGTGGATTGTAAATTGCAGAGACTGTAGAAATTCAATCTCTCTTTTCCTGATATTTTCCTTTTTCATTATAATTACCATGTCTGAAAATGGTCTTTGCTCACTGGTTTGCGATCACAGGGAGTCTTTCGGGACCTGAAGAAAATGGGTGAGGAGACTGACATGAACTAAAGAAAATGAGCAGAAAATTGAAATGGCAAGGTTGGGTGGATAGCTTTATTTTTGTTGATGATAATGAGGTAGTTTATGTGAAATATTTTATTTTGCTACATTTCAATACGATCTGTTCCATATGTGTCCAGATGGAACTTAAAAAAAAAATTAGAACATTAGGTTATTTATTTTTCTCTTTTGACTTGCGGTGTTCTGTGCTTAGGATTCTGCATGTGAGGTAAAATCACTCTGATGAGGTAGTAAAAGTTACATTTAAAAACTGTACTTATTATTGACTATTGTACATGGTGTGCATGGACAACACAGCCAGCATGCAAGTGCTATGTTACATAAGTACTTGCGTGGGTTCTACCTGGATAGTGAAAATGCCTTTCCCTCAAATTCACCTCGAAACTATTCTTATGGAGTTCATCCAAACAGCCTGCTTATACTGACTGTTATGTATACAGTCCTGGGCTCCTCTGAACGTGCAGTCTTCCCCTTGCCTTACAATAAAGACACTTGCATTCTGCTCTATTAGTCGCCTAACTATGCCCATGTTGCCAGCATGTTAGTTAAGGCGTGGAGTTCTGTGTGGCTCCCTCACTGAAGTTCCCATTCATATCTGCATATACCCTCATTCTCTGGCTCCTGAAATCACTCTCATTAATACTTGCCAATTGCTCTTCTAGAGCAAGAAATGGCTATTGTCCTTAGGAGGTGACATCTTTAAATACTGAACATGGCAGAAACACACACAAATGTATGTATCCTTTCTACATTCCCTTTCCATGCTCCAAAATAGAAATTCTTCTGATTAAAAGAACTGGTTTCTCTGATGCAATACTAAACCCAGGAATGGGGGCTTAGTAAGACAGTAATACTATAAGCTTTAAAAAAGCACCCTTATTTAGGCTCTAAATGTCTTTAAATGAGAAGTTCAAAAAATCAATATATTAAATAATAATAATACATTATAACACATATTCCTATAGTGCTTTACAATGTATTAGAGAATCAGGCCAAATTGTCAAATGTCAACATCTACAGTGCAGTCACAAAACACCTCAAAGCGCTTTGGGTCTGGGGCAGTCCTCTTATTCTGTGAATGTAAAGCACGTAGCACAATGGGGCCTAGGTCCATGATTAGGCGCTGGACGTGCTATCCTAACACAAATATATACATAAATAATGATGATGTGTGTCTACCTCTAGCATTTGCAAACTTAGGACTTCTTGGGTTTTGTGCAATGGGCAAATGGTGTAACTGAGATACCAATGTCTTAAACTTGGTTCTAGTATATTGTCCAGCATCTCTCATGTAATAAAGCTTCTTGCCTGGTGGCTGTGAACAAGTGCATGAATGATGGAAGTGACAATCGTCAACAAGCAAAGCCCAAATAAATCACAATGTTTTAAAAAGGATCATTTTTATAATTGCTGTAATGTTCCCCAGGGTCTGCAATTTTGCTTTGTCATGCTGAGGATACTTCTCAAGTGTCTGAAGACAGAGCTGAGTACTTCCCATCTTGTCCTGTCCCTTCTTACCATCTCCTGTTTTATTTTATTATTGAAATAGACCACCAGAGCAGCATTTATGGTGAAGAATACAATTTAACACAGCAGCCTGAGGTTAATGTTTTTGAACTTAAAAAAAAAAAAAAAAAAAAAAAGAGTTATAATTTACTAATAAAATAATAGACTTGCACTTATTCATTCCTAGCATTGAAAAGTGGCTGTGACACGTGTTCCCTCCTACTTTTAAACAACCTTGAGTCTTCTTCCTTCAGCTTCATAAAATAGGCATACACAATATATGTCGGAGGAATGGAAAGCAAAACATACGTGCTGGCCAATTGCTATGCTTCTCATTATAACTTTAATGTCTGTGATAGCCACTGTATCACTCCTTGTCATTTTCACACTCTGCAGCAGAGTGAAATTGACAAATAGCAGCATCTGGAGAGGCAGAGATGTGAAATTGACAAGAAGCAGGTTGGAGATTGCCAACAGGATGAAATTAAGATGAATCCCTCCCGACGGTGCAACTGCTTTTATCCACACAGAAATCAACAGGGCTCATCAAGCCCAGCTAAGAGTATGGGCCACATTCTCACAGGGCATAAATCATCATAGCAGCATATGATTTCTCTTGAGAGACCCTGATTTATGTCATCAAAGGGCAAGCTAGACACCTTGACCTCCTCCCATTTAATCACAGGCATTAGCTGAGACCCTACCTCGTTTGGTTTACACTGTTTTTATGGTTTGGCTCTTTACTGACCCAATGTTTCATTCTGAAAGGGGTATGAAAGGAAGTAAGTGAAGAAGTCAAACCTTTACTTCTAACTTTCACATAAGCCTCTCTTGTCCCCAGCCACAATACTTCCAGGACCATAATGTCCTTATTTTTCTACTTTTGAAAGTATGATTATCCTGCTGGGGAGCGTAAGGGTCCTTGAGAGGGAAACTCACTACTGGGAGCCCACCATTTATTTTAAGCAGCAGCTGCTACTGGAGTTAATGCAAGGTAGTTGCTTGCACAGGTGCATGATGAGCAGCATACAGGGACCAAGGACAAACTGATTTACTGAAACCACCCTCGCCCTGATTGCCTTCATGGCACAGATACACTGCTGCCAAGACATTAGAAAAACTGGACCAAAAAAAAAAAAAGACTAAATTATCTTCTTAAAAAAAAAAAAAAAAGACACAAATTGCCTTTCTTTTCAGGTTAAAAAATACCCAGTGAAGATATCATTATGTATATTCATAACAGGCTTTATTCTGACTAGCACTTCGAAAATCTTGGGAAGTGAAAATTACTCAAATAAATTGTTCATGTTCCATTAAACAAGAGCCCTGGGAGGTTAATCTTAAGACACTAATTACTTTCTCCTGTGGAAATTGAGGATGGGGTGAAGAAAGGGGAGGGACAGTTCTTTAGCAACAGACTTTTTATATGATTCCCTAATACCTCTAGAGATAAGTGAGTAATCTGAAAAGATTAATAACTTCCTGTGTTCTTCCAATATGTCTTGGTTTGCCAAACTTATTACAAATGCCAATAAATTAAAAATTCTGAGTTGCAGAAATTCAAACTAAAAGCCATATTCCCTTTGGTCCAGGCCTTTTACGTAATCTCCAGAATTCCAGCTGATAAGCACAGGTGTAAGAGCATTAGTGAGTCAGAGTTCCTTCCAAATGCTGGTGTGGTGATATTTACCACTGAGGAATTATTCAGAATCTATGATAGGAGTGACTGGATCAAAAGAAAAACTAGCAAAAATTAGACCAGCATGCATTTAAATTGGATTAGTTGGAAAAGCAAAACAAGCCCTTTCTGCAAATACAGGCCATTAACCTTCCTTAATGAAAAGGGCAGAAACACACAGCAGGAGATGAATTGTTCATGAAACAGAAAGTTGGCCAAAATGTTAAAAAAAAAAAAAAAAAAAAAAAAAAGACTATATCATACACACTAAACAACAAATCATTATGGAAATCAGCACAAGAGACCAACTCCAATCCCACACTGAGGTAGCCTTGGAAGTGTGAAAGAAGAGGGCATAACACTGAAAAATTATACAGATAAGAAGACTGTTGGCTTACAGGACAGATTTATAAATGGGCCTGAGCAGGGTAAAGTCCTAATCTTTTAGTCTCCTGACTGTGTATTTGTGACCAGCTATGCGTGCATAGAAGCCTGAAGTCTGCACCAAAGTATTCATGCACCTAAAAAGTGTTTGTGTACTTCTGCATTCACAGACATTTGTGAATTTGGCCCATAGCCTTACTAATCTCAGTAACATTTCATTGTAGATCTTTGATGTTGTTTTGTCTCTTGTATTTCTGTGTTTGTTCATTATAAAACCAATAAACTATCTGAACAAAAAAAAAAAGCAATTTTCTTTAGTCTCTCTGTTGTTTGACAGGAGTTTGCAACCAACATTGCTTTTACTACCAATTCTGTCCTTTTCCCTTTGAGAAATACTCCCTTTTCTTCCTGTGCATTTTCAATTAAACTGAAATCAGCTGGGCTTCTTTTTCTTTTTGTTTGGGCTATTCCCTCATTTGTTCATCAGCATTGCTGAAGCTGTTAGACCAGCTCTGGGAACAGAATTTCTTTGCTTTGAAAATACTGGTATGTGAATATAGTCTTTGTGAATTATGCCAGATTGATTCTGTTAAAACCCTTTATATATGGAAACCACAGACTAAATAAAGCACAGGCAGCAATAGTACACTCCCTTTCACACTGCCTTGCCAATATACCTCAATCCTGACCTAAACAGTTCATTATCTATGGTTCATTGAATTCTTCATCTGTCTGCTAAGAATGCAAGGGATGGTGTCAGTCATGAGGGGGAAAACTGGCCACAGGGAAATTGACTGAGACCACCAATACTCATTTCACTTAGGCCATTCAGTAACAATCAGCTGATAACTTGTAGTCACTGTTTATCTGGGCTGGAACTGAACAGGCAACTGCTCTAAATCCCACAACAAATCTATTCCTCTAGTACATTTAGAAATTTCTTAGGGTGCAATAGTCAGGATGGGCAGAACTAACATGAATCTTGCAGATCCTGTCCAAAGGACTTACTGTATATTTTTACATTAGTAATAAGAAAAAAAAACCTTTTGCTATGGAAGTGCTTTTAAATAACAGTTATTTAGAATCTGGAAGACATACCACATCCATTCATAGCTAGCCAGAGTTGCCACATGCTATGCCCAACCTATAGGTTATTTTCTAGAACAACAGTAGCAGAAAATAAATTAAGGACTAAAAAGAATTACCACTAGGAAACAAGGAAGATGCACCAAACAGCAGCCAACTATTTACTGAGCCTCCTAGGGCTGCAGCTCTCTCCCAAATTTAAAGGGCCAGCTACCACACAAAAGCATGCTGGGATAGATTTCCTTCTGTAAGTGAACAGCCTAACATTTACACATTTCAACCGTGATTTTTCTAATAAAGTGCTCATAGGATCTCCCTACATTTTGTAGACTCAGGGTTTGGAGTGAAAGGCCCCCCACTGTTTTCTGAGCAGGCTGTTTGGAATTGTTGTGTCTTCTTGCTTACCTTTGACAGTCTGTTTCTGTGAGAGGTGCTAACTAACTTCATGTGCCATCCCCAAATCTCAGGCTAGGCTGCAACCAGTCCTTGTGTGAGTGAACACTGATGCCAGCACCTTCCCCAGCTACTCTCCCTGCAAAAACCAATAAAACAAAATCACAGGCCCTCTGCTCACCTTGCTGTGTGGGTGGATTCCTCTGAGCACTTCAGAGCCCTAACTGGCCATGAGGGAGTAAAGGAAAGGCAGGGAAATGCCCATTCTTCTCTTCTCCTCAGCCAGTCAGGAAGGGTGAAGGCTGCATCATCTTTCCTTTCTCTCTCTCCTTCCTGCATATACCATCTCTTCTAGCAGTCCATTGATCAAGGGGGAATGTGCACCCCCTGAGGATGTGGAATGGGCTTCCCTTCCTGCAGCTTAGACACAGTCCCACCTAGGGTGGAATTGATCCATTTTGCCTCTGCTTTCAATGGATACTGTAAGCTTTAGAGGCCAAAAGTATCAAAGTTACCAGCTTCATAATTATCAAGTCTAAACAGATGGAAGGGAAAGAGGAGGGGGAGATGAATCAGGCCAATAAACTGGGTCACTTATTTAAGATAAATAGCATGAGCTTTTCCTATGGTAGGTGTGGGACACAGTCATACACCTACTCAGACCTGGCCTTCAGCCCTTGTTCTTGGTGTTTTGCATATAAAATGAAAAAATGCTAAGGTGTTTTTCAAAAGACCATTGGCCAAAAGCAGCCAAAATATTGAGAGAAAACTTTTGACACTTGGAATGAGACAATCTGGTGCACAACTGCCATAGCTCCATCTTTACAGATTCAGTTAGAATGTACGAAGATGAAAGGAGAAGCTTACGTTGCATTGCTTTTACATTTTTACTGCCAGACCAAGAAATCACTATATTCACTCAGTTCAACACAGAAAAGTACAGCACAAATCCAGGGCCATTCCTCAGCTGGAGTAAATTAGCATTGATTCACAGAGCTACATATATATTAGTACAGTATAATTGTAACTTGACTTCACTGGAACTGCCATCAATCAGGTAATATCAAGAAAAATAGTTTGCAAAGAATAGAACTTGACAGAAAAACTACCATATGTATTGGCCAGGCCCAGTGACAGTTGGAAGTGCTGGGGGAGACAAAAAGGACAGTTGCCTTAGGGCCCAGCATTTCAAAATTGCCCCAAGGCCCTCTAAATCGCCACTGGAACACCATACACTTTGAGGGCTGGAAAGGGGCGTGGCATGCTCCAAGTGGCATGGTGGATTGGCTGCCCCTGACCCCACCCCTTCCACCTGAGGCTCTGCCCCTTCTGGAGGCATGGTGCCAACCCTCTACCTTGCCCACAGGTCCACAGGTTATTGGCTCCCCTGGTATTGACCAATAATGCATTAAAGACAATACATTTACTCTAAAATTGCATTCAGTTTACTTATACCAAATTTGATGATACTGGGACAGATTCTGATACACACACACACACACACACACACACATTATATTTATATTATACACACACACACACACACACACACACACACGTATATATACACACACACATAAACACAGAGAAAGAGCGAGAGAGCGGAATCACGTGTGGATTACTATGGTACTATTAATTGTAGGTAAAGGTATCATTAACTGCCCCATTGTTACAACCTTGATTTGTAAGTGCCAAGGCTTCTGATGCATTTTCTTCATCTCCTGCTCCACATGGTAGCAATACTAACATCACTGGAAGAAGCTGATTCATGGTTTGGATAAGCACCTAAATATTCACAGCAGAATGTTGACCCTATCCAAACCTTTAGGGTCTTCAGTTCAAGGAAGGACTAATGCAAGAGCATCCTATTTCACTGTATTTTTTCCATTTCTGTTCCTAGACAGAATGAGAAAGTGCAGATCCATGCATAAAGCATTTATTTGATCAAGGGTTTTTAAGGTTCTTTATTCAGAAAAGCTCTCATAGAAGGACCTGGGATTGATCAATATCCCTGGCCAACATTTCCTTTCCCAAAGCTGTTGAAGCTGTTGATTTGTTTTTGTCTGGTTTGTGCACATGTGAGATACCTGAGGCCAAATGTACTGTTGCCAGTCAGTCTAGCTATTATTAGTCATGTTTATTACAATAGAGCCTAGGGTCCAATGGCAAGAGAGTAGGCCCCCTGTGAGAAGCACTTCACAAACACAGAATAAGCATCAGTCCCTGCCCTGAATGGCTTACAATCTAAGTAGCCAAGACAAACAAAAAGGAAGAAGGATGGGGTGGAATATACAGGAAAGGTAAACAACATGATGGCAACAAATGTCATGTAAGCTCAATGATGTGTTTTGTTTTATTTTATTATATGAGCCCTTTTAATGGGGTTATGTTAGGAGCAGATTAGCTAGACAGAAATCTAGCCAGACATCATCAATGTTTATCACTATTGGTTCCTATTTAAACTGCCTATGCAGCTGACTACTAGCTTCAGGCTCTGGCTGGTTTCTCTCTGCAGTTTCTTTCTCTAAAGTCACATGGCTTTGGGGAGGTTGACTTATGGCTCTTAGTGCCCCATAGGCAGTGCTCTCTCCTGCACAGCTCTGGATTTAGAGGCATGAGGGAGGGGACCACACTTTACCTTCAGCTTTACCTGTTGAACTGCTTTTTGCAGCTGTTTGCTTTGCCAAGCTCCCAATCAGAAATTCTCAGTATAGGCAGTAGTAGTTTTCTTATGAAATTACTAAGGATGTTGATGAATCACAGTTAACTCAAGCAATTATCTGAAAAAATTAATTATAATTAAAAATTACTCATGATTAATCATATTGTTAAACAATAGAATACCAAGAAACATTTATTACATATTTTGGATGTTTTTCTACATTTTCAAATATATTGATTTCTATTACAACACAGAATACAAAGTATTTGTACTGTAAAAATGATAAACAAAAGAAACACTATTTTTCAAATAATTTCTGCAAGTATTGTAGTGTCATCTCTTTTCTGTGAAAGATATACAACCACATGAAAAAACAAATACAATGCAAAACTTTAGAGCCTGCAAGTACATTCAGTCCTACTTCTTGTTCAGCTAATTGCTCAAACAAATAAGTTTTACAATTTGCAGGAAATTATGTTTCTAGCTTCTTGTTTACTATGTCATCTAAAAGTGAGAACAGGCGATCACATGTCACTTTTGTGGCTGGCATTGCAAGGTATTTATATGCCAGATATGCTAAACTTTCATATGCCCCTTTCATGCTTCAGCCACCATTCCAGAGGATATGCTTCCATACTTACGATGCTTGTGAAAAAAAATGTGTTAACTAAATTTGCGACTGAACTCCTTGGAGAGAATTGTATGTCTCCTGCTCTGTTTTAGCTGCATTCTGCCATATATTTCATGTTATAGCAGTCTCAGATCCTGACCTAGCACGTTTGTTTTAAGAACACTTTCACAGCAGTGAAAAACAAAGAAGGTACCAATATGATATTTCTAAAGTTAGGTACAGCACTTGACCCAAAGTTTAAAAATCTGAAGTGCCATCCAAAATCTGGGGGATGAGGTGTGGAGCATGCTTTCAGAAGTTTTAAAAGAGCAACAGTCCAATGCAAAAACTATAGAACCTGGCCCATTAAAAAAGAAAAGAAACTATCATATGGTGGCATATGATTCTGATGATGGAAATGAATATGCATCAATCCATCCTGCTTTGGATTGTTATCAAGCAGAACCCATCACCAGCAAGGACACATCCTCTGGAATGGTGGTTGAAGCATGAAGAGAGACATATGAATCTTTAGTGCTGCTGGCACATATGAATCTTGTGACCACCAGCTACAACTGTTCCATGTGCATGCCTGTTCTTACTTTCAGGTGACATTATAAACAAGAAATAAGAAGCATTATCCTCTGCAAATTGTAACCAAACATGTTTGTCTGGGCTATTGGTGAACAAGAAGTAAGACTGAGTGGATTTATAGGCTCTAAAGCTTTATAGTGTTTTATTTTTGAATGCAGGTTTTTTGGTACATAATTCTACATTGGTACATTTCATGATATAGGGCTCATCTAGACTATGCGGAACAGTCGAAAGAGGATTTGCATATCTTCCCGTGGAAATCCCATGGAATTTGTATATCTTCTTCCGATCGCACTTTCGAAGCGGAGCTTTCGAAAGTGAAAGTAGTTTAGACGCAACTTTTTCGGCGAATCCCCCCCTTTGTCAAAAAGCTGCGTAAATCTCAATTTTTGAGGAAGAGTGGCTTTTCAACAAAGGGGGGGAGGGTCGCCGAAAAATCCGCGTCTAAACTACTTTCACTTTTGAAAGCTCCACTTTCAAAAGTGCAATCAGAAGAAGATATGCAAATTCCAGCAGAATTTGCATATCCTCTTTCGACTGTTCCGCGTAGTCTAGATAAACCCAGAGATTTCACTACACTACTTGTATGAAGTGAATTGAAAAATAGTATTTCTTTTGTTTTTTAGAGTGCAAATAAATGTAATAAAAATGAATATAAATTGAACCCTGTATACTTTGTATTGTGTTGTAGCTTTGAAAATGTAGAAATGTACAAAACGTAGAAAAAAGTCCAAAAATATTTACACACATGGTATTATATTATTAAGAGCATGATTAATCACAATTAATTTCTAATCACGTGACAGCTCTAGAAATTACCAGCATAACTTTTCAGTCCATGTACACTATGCTCTTCTCTGATCTGTGTGTTACATGTAGAGGCCAAGGTCCATTGTACCCCCTATTTGCATATGCAAACCCATATGATTTGCCCATGCGCCCACTCCAGTGCTTACTGACATCAAAGGAAATCCTCTCAGTTACTTCATCAGGCTTTGGTTCAGGTTTATGAACTGGAAATTCCGCGCATGTTTATCTGTATACGTAAACATCTGATTGTGTAATGTAATCAATTAGCTCATTCAAATGCAGTTGTCCTAGTGTGTATATCTTTTGTTCATATCTCACACTCTATGGGTTTCTTGGAAGACTATATTCTTTAGTGATTCTCTCTGACACAAAACCATGCAGTGGAATGCCTATTTATATATTATTTTAGTTATTTTTGCGCACAGATGTGTTTCTTTGTGTTCAATACCTGTCAAATCTGCTTGGTGATTATAAACCACTAGATTCTTAATGCTAAAACTAGAAACATATTTGGCCTTACAGGTAAATAAGAAAGTTAAAAAAAAAAAACAGCTGCTAACCATATAGCTAAAACGCACAATGCTTTGGCCAATGCGGGGCACAAAACTACACACTCTCAGTTGAAGATCAATGATAGGCCCCGTATAGGGATGTAGTGAAAATTAAATTGAGATGCAGGAGAAGACTCAAGAACAAATAGAGGCAGGAAATAAATTGTGGCGACTAGAGAGAAAAGAGTTTTAAAAGACAAAGAAAGGATAGAAAAAATAGGAAGAGCTGAGGGGAGAGAAGTTAATGGGACGGTACCACGGAAAAGAGATTGAGACTGACAAGAAATTAAGACAATGTATTAATTTTAAAAAGTGCTCTGTCTCTTTCATGGAAGTTAATATCCATTACCTGCTAAATTTGTTTGACTTTGAAAGCTACTTGGACTTGCACTCCAGGCAGGCTGTGGTATCATAAGTGGAGGCTTCAGTGAAGTATAGGCCTGAGGCACTGAAAAAAATACTTTGGGATGGACTTTCATTGCTCTTACACTTTCATACCTCTGTTGACATCAATTGCTTTGGTCCTGGATTGCAATGCTGTGAGAGGATAGAGACCATTGCCCTTTGCCTTTGATCAGTGCCTTAACAGTGTTTGTTTTACAGAACAGCATTTGCCTGAAGAAAGAACAGTAACAGTAGCACCTACGTTAGAGAGTCTTTGGTTTCCATAGGAGCCGGCAGACTGAGCAGTGGAGCAAACATAGCCCTTGGGGAGAGCATAAGTCTAGAGCAGATGTAGGCAATAATTTTGATGGGGGCATGGCACGCCAAGATTTTGGTAAGTGGGTTAGAGCTATGCTTTTCTATGGAGGGGTTGCAGGGTCTGGGATGGAGGTTGGGGTAGGGATTGGGGTGCAGAAGAGGGTGTGGGGGTCTGAGAGGGAATTTGGGTGGAGGAGAGAGTTGTGACATGAGGCAGGGGATTGGGGTGCAGAGTCTGGGAGGGGTTAGGAGTGCAGGAGTGGATCCTGGCCTGGGAAAGGGTCTGGAAGGCAGTTTTGACCTGGGGTAGGGAGAGATACAGAGGGTTTGGGTGGTGACCTGGGGCAGGGAGCTGTGGAGCAGGATTTGGCAGGGAGCCTTGTCAAATGTCTGACAATCTCACAAAATGGGCTCCAGCTTTGTGAAATATCAAATCCTCAAAAGAGAAAAACCTTTCCTCACTGAGAGGGTGGGAGGAGGGATCTGTGCAAACGCCCATGGGATCATCTTAGCCAAATAAGCTGAGAGGCTGGGGGACTTCGCTTGGCACCCCAACTAAGGGCACTTCTGAAAACACACAACCCACCTCTGTGTGGCAGCATTAGAGGCTTCTTCTGTCTCACCATCACCTCTGGCAGCAGCACACATGAGTACAGCGGGTGGGAGTGCAAGCTGGCCCCTGGCAACTCTCCAGAACTCACATTTGTTCCTGATGAGTATAGTGAGAGAGAAAGAAGGCTTTTGTGGCTAAGGCAATGGGCCAGAACTAAGAAAAAAATGGGTTCTAATCCCAGCTCTGCCACACACCTCCTTGAGGACCTTCAGCAAGTCATCCCCTCTCTGTGTGCTCAGGTCCCGCTCTGAAATAACACAGCCTTGATTCATATGCTATGTATGTGGAGTTTAGGTCTTTCAGGCAGGGGCTATTTCTCACAATATCTTTCTATGATGATGAATCTGAGCTAAGGGGTGAGGCAATGGTTTGGAAAGGAGGCAGGTTTAGTTATTAAATCAAGTAGTGCTGATGGGTTACATGCTCAGGGCAGAAGTGGGATGCTCTGCTCTCTCTAGGTCAATCCAGTTTGTCTGCTGCACATTAACCAAACTCTGCTGCACATTAACCAAAAGTCAATGAATTAATTTCATCCTCTTGGTCTGCACAGAAAAGTGCCTATGTAAATATTATTCAAGCCAGAGCTCTTTATCTTCAGAGTAGTAGAGCTGCTGTGATTTAATAAGCCTTTTTCCCCTTTATTTTGAGAATGTTGACTATTGCCCCTTTGCAAATCTTTCATGTGTGTTGTGTAGGTTATGTCAACCTCAGGCAGGCACCAGAAATTTATGCACCCTCATTGTTCAATTATTTTTATTAGTTTTTAAATTGAATACAAACACCATCTCCATCAACAAGCAGAAGGACCCTTTCTCTGCCCATCATATGGGTATTTATGGTTATGGTCCTGCTTTCCGAAAGGATAGAACAGAACAATGCAGCCTACAGAATTGGAAATGGGGCTTGTTATTTAATGAACACCTAGTATTTCAGTAGAGGAAAAATGGTTATCCCTGCAATATTTTTTATCTATGGCCCTGCCTACACAGCAGTGTTATTTCGAAATAACTCATGTTATTTTGAAATAACAGAGTGTGCGTCTACACAGCAAGCCCATTATTTCAAAATAATTTCAAAATAACTGGCTTCTTACTCCAACTTCTATAACCCTCATTTTACGAGGAGTAAGGGAAATTGAAGGAAGAGTGTTCTTCCTTCGACTTCCTGCAGTATAACATGCCAAAAGCCGAGTTAAGGTACTTCGACTTCAGCTACGCAATTAATGTAGCTGAAGTTGCGTGTTTTAATTTATCTTTAGCCCGCAGTGTAGATGTACTCTCTATGATTGTATTGAAACAAGCTGTAGTAACCTGTATTATAACATAGTTGTAGCTTTGCTGTGTCTCTTTGGATCTTTTTATCTATCTACTAATAAAATCTTTACACAAAGAAACAGGTACCTGCAGAAAGAGGATTCGGCTAATGCATATGTGTAGGTGAAAGCCATACTTGTGAAATTTAGGAGCTGAAGCCCATATGCTTCTTGTTCACCCTGTCATGCTATGGTCCTAGGAAAGGAGAGTTGTATTTTACTTATCCATTGACGGAAGTTACTGGCCAGGGGCTTTCCAATGAGTAGAGCTTTGCAAGGCTGTGTGGAACAGTCCTGATATTAGTGTATTATTTGAAGGAGAGATGCATTTCATGTAATCCTTAAAATAGTATGAAAGAATGATATGAAAAGAGCCATTTTATATGACATAAGCCAAGGAATAATCTGTTCCTGATTAAAAAACTGTATGTTTATTACCTAGAAATGTATGAATCATTAAAAATTAAAGCTAAGTGGCCATTTTAATTTCCTTCCTTCATTTCACTACCTGTAGATTCAAGAACCTGTAACCTTTGTTGAAGCACAGAAGAATCATCAGCCTCTGAAGTAATTAGACTGAATTTTCCATGAATGTCAGGGGTATTTTTTCTTGAATCATGAATAGTGAATTAGATACTTCCCTCCTGAACATTTTCATGCCAAATCATGCATTCATTTTGGGTGAATGCTGTGGAATAAATTTATAATAGTCACTTAAATAAAAAATGGAACTTGCTTCTCCTGTACTCATGTCCCTTTTGCATTGGTTTTTCATTAATATTCTCAGAAATGATCTTGCTGGTACACTTGGGGACAAACACGCCCCTCGCTGCAGCTGCAGAGCACCTCTTGGAAACAGAAATGAGGCGGTACGTCTGTAAGAACGAGGACTGGTGTATGATGTTGGGGTTATGCAGACAGCACAGCTCTATGACTAGCACAGAGCCCTGTTCTATGCAGGCTTCCTCTGGGGCAGGTATTAGAGGCTGGGAAGAGCAGAGCTGTATTCTGGGCTCGTGATTTGTGCAATTCAGAGACTATCAAAGAATATTCAGTGTAGAGACCCAGCACAATGTTTTGTGCACCATTTAAGTCTTCATAATACGTCTTACCTGGAGCCTTATGCTGGCCATCTACATAGGGGTGAATTTCACCCAGAAATCAATGAGCATGAATATTTGCTCCAGAAAGTGAATTTTAAAAGTATACTGAGCCGGTCGGAGAAGACAAGCAGTATCATGACCATTCTGATGACTGGACGCATTAGGAATATCAAACACTCACTGCTGCCAAGAACTGTTCATAAATTATGTGCTGAATAATGCAGAATACTAAATACATTGGAGGAAATTGCAGAAAATTTACAATGAAGAATGGTCATATTAATCAAGTAAGTTATTCACTTATCTCTACTTACTAGTGTCATGCTTGTATCATTTCTGATATCCATGCTCTTTGGTCTTGTAACAGTGACTATTGCTGAACTGAAGTATGACTAGCTGATGTGGGGAGGACAGATGCGGAAAGAGAGAAAGATAAATCTCTCTCTCACACACACACACACACAGAGGCTATGTCTACACTGCAGCATTATTTCGAGATACTAGAGGTATCCCAAAATAGGATTTCCATGTCTTTTGAGCGTGCCCGTTATTTTGAAATATAATGAACTCACTATTCTGACGTCCCTGTAAACCTCCTTCTACAAGCAGTGAGGGACGTTTCAGAATAGCAATTTATTTCGAAGACAGCACCAAAATTCAAAATAAACTATTTTGAAATAACATCGAAGTACGCTACGCAATTAGCGTAGCTCAGATTGAGCAGCTTATTTTGAGCTCTGGGTGCAGTGTATACACACCCACACACACTTAAGTTCTCTTTAATACCAGACGATTCATTGCTAAATATTAGTATCATACCACATTCTTGACATACTTTCGAGAGACATTTTTGCAATACCATACAGTTTGGCAGTTCATATACTCTGATTAAAGCACAAAGGGATATCACTAGTATGGATGCAAGTACTTTGGAGGATAGGATTAAAATTCAAAGTAATCTGGACAAACTGGAGAAATGGTCTGAAGTAATTAGGATGAAACCCAAGGAGGATAAATGCAAAGTACTTCATTCAGGAAGGAAAAATCAGTTACACACATACAAAGTAGAAAATGACTGCCTAGGAAGGAGTACTGTGGAAGGGGATTGTATTAGTGGATCACAAACCAAATATAAGTCAACAAAGGGTCTAGACCAGGGGGAGGCCAACCAATTCCGCGCAAAGAGCCAAGGTATCAGTGGATCCAGGGCGAGCCGGGGCAAAGCTGTCGAGCAAAAAAAAAAAAAAAGGACTGCCCCTTTAAGAAAACGCATTTAGAGGCTTTCTGGCCACATCAGGCTCCCCACTGGCTGACACCATCTTTAATACTCCATCTTTTAATGGCCACGCCAGACGGCTCCCCAGTGTCGGTGAGCACATGGAGCTGGGAGGTAAGGGCCATTTTCAGGGGCGTGGGGGGAGGCTTTGTGAGCTGCACCCTGGAGGGAAAAGAGTTGGCCACGGCTGGTCTAGACTGCAGAGCTTTTCCGGGATATCAGAAATATTCTGGAAAAGCTCTGCTGCGTACGAGGAACGCGTCTGCTTTTCCAAAAAAAGGTCCCAATAGAACTTTGTAGTCTAGACACAGCCAAAGTAACATTATTTCAAATTTTTAAAAAATTTAATTTAAAAAAAAAAAGCAAACATAATTCTGGGGTATTAGTAGGAGCGTTACGAGCAAGACACGAGAAGTCATTCTTCCGCTCTACTCTGCGCTCAACAGGAGTATTGTCTCCAGTTCTGGGTGCCACGTTTGAGGAAAGGTTTGGATAAACTGAAGTCCAGAGAAGAGCAATAACAATAATTAAAGGTCTAGCAAACACAACCTATGTGGGAAGATTGATAAAGCCGCTTTTGTTTAGTCTAGAGAAGAGAAGGGATGAGATATGAAAACAGTTTTCAAGTACATAAAAGGTTATTACAAGGTGGAGAGAGAAAAATATTTTCTTTAACCTCTGAGGGTAGAAAAGAAGCAGAGGGCTTAAATTGCAGCAAGGGCAGTTTAGGTCGGACATTAGGAAAATCTTCCTAATTGTTAGAGTGGTTAAGCACTGGAATAAATTGCCTATTGAAGCTGTGGAATCTCTATCATTGGAGGTTTTGAAGACAAACACCTGTCAGTGGCTATGTCTAGACTGCAGGCTTCTTTCAGAAGAAGCTTTTCTGGACGAGATCTTCCAGAAAAACTTCTTCTAAAAGAGCGCGTCCACACTAGCTAAGCGGATCAAAAAAGCGATCTACTTTTTCGAAAGATAGTGTCCAACCACTTCAGGCAGGGCTTTAGGTCACCAGTTGCTTCTGAGTGCTAGTGCCGGAGCCTAGCAGGGACAGCTGTTTCTCTGCTTCTGCTGCGTGCTTGCCTACCTCTTCGAGAGACAGCAAAGCTCTCGCAGTACCTGCTGTGGTTGCCTAGCTTTTTTGGACACCACAGCTTTTTCTTTTGAGCCATGGAGCCGGAGCTGCCCCTGGGCATGCGATGGCACCACATGGCCATGCTGCAGTTTCTGCAGCACTTTGTGCCAGCTGCCTTCCTGGTCCTGACCGAGCTTGACCCCGAGCTCATTCTGGGGACCCTCTCACTGGGTGCGGGAGCAACTGCAACTCACAGTGGAGAGGCATGTCTGGAGGCTGGACACCAGTTCTGACTGGTGGGACCAGCTGGTCATGGAGCAGTGGGATGATCAGCAGGTGCTCCAAAACTTCCGCATGCGGAAGGCCACCTTTTTGGAGCTGTGTGCCTGGCTCACCCCTGCCCTTTGATGACGCTACACCCACTTGCAGCCTGCCATTCTCCTGGAAAGCGGGTCACCATTGCCATCTGGAAGCTCGCCACCCCCAGACAGCTACCAGTCGGTGGGCAACCCAATCGGCATGGGAAGTCGACTGTTGGGGCCGTCTTCATGGAGGCAAGGCACTCTCGGGCTGCAGTCTCTGCCCGGGGGGGGTGAGGAGGTAGGGGAAGGGAGAGTCCTGGAAAAGGGAGACACTCGGGAAAGGGGGGTGGAGGGACGGGTGTGGGGAAGCCCTGCCCGGGGGTTGGGCCATCCTGTCTTCACACAGCCCTGCTGCTGGGGGTGGCCTCATGGGGGCTCTGGGGTGTTTGGGGGGGAGAAGGGGATGGGAGGGGGGCAGGCACCTCCCAAGGGCTCAGGCACTCCCTCTCTCATTCTCTGTTTTGTGTGTTTGTTTGTTTCCTTCTGCAGGTTGTGAGGGCCATCAATGCCATTCTGCTGCGGAGGTTCATCTGCCTGGGAGACTTGGACCTGATTGTGGCTAGATTTGCTGCTCTGGGGTTCCCAAACTGCGGGAGTGCGATTGATGGGACCCACATCCCGATCCGCGCACCTCAACATAGAGCGGCCCAGTACATTAGCTGCAAGGGCTACTTTTCCATGGTGCTGCATGCCCCAGTCGACCACCGTAGACAGTTCATGGACATTTTTGTCGGGTGGTTGGGCAGGGTACATGATGCCTGGATTTTTCACAACTTGAGCCTCTATGGCAAGCTGGAGGTGGGCACGTTCTTCCCCCACCATGAATTTGCAGTTGGGGGCGTGCAGATGCCATTGTGCATCGTGGGGGACATGGCCTACCCCCTGATGCCGTGGCTAATGAAGCCATATACCGGCCACTTGGAACCCAGCAGGGACCAATTTAATGCCCACCTGAACCGGGCCAGGATCCAGGTGGAGTGGGCCTTTGGCCGCCTCAAGGCACAGTACAGGTGCCTCCTGAACTGCTTGGACATGGGGGAGCACAACATCCCCGAGGTGGTGTTGGCATGTGTGTCCTTCACAACATTATGGAGAGGAAGGGGGAGGCCTTCCTCCCGGGGTGGGGTGGGGGCAGATGCCAGCCGCAGACAGCTGCCATCTGCCAGGCCCATCAGACCAGGGTGCGCATCCGGGAGGCCCTGAGGGAGAGTTTCTCTGAAGGACCCCACTAACTCGCCCCAGGGCCTCCCCCATAGGGGCCTCTGGCTTGCTCCAATATCCCTTTCCCACCACAACCCCTCACTTCACCCCTTCCCTGACCTCTCACTAAAGACACCTGTTTGGTTTTAAACAAAACAAACTTTGTATTTGTCTTGTAAAAGAAAAAAGAGGAGGGGGGCTCAGAGTGATGTCGGGGCCAGCTGGATGTGCCACCTTGGGTGTGGGGACCTTGTCGGACTTGTGGTTGGGTGGGTCCTGGGACCACAGTGGGGGTGGGAAGAAGGGGGGGCTGGAGTGGGGTCAGGGATGGCAGGGGTGCAGAGGGAGGGGGTATAGGCATCACTTGAGGAGGAGGCATGAGCATTGCTTGGGGAGGGGGCATGGGCATTGCTTGGGAGGGGAGGAGGGAGAATGGGCATAGCAGGAGGGACAGGAGGGTGGTAGGCAGGTGCAGTGACAGCAGCCAGGTGTGCCATCATGGCATGCATGATGGCACACATGCTATCACACCGCTGCATGAGCTGGTCCCACGCCCAGTTCTGCCACTCAGCATCCTCCCTGATCTTCTGTGCCAGGGTCTGCTGCATGTCGCGCAGGACACTGACATGCCACATGAGGTCTTCCTGGACCCTGGCACGCTTTTGGGTTCCCTGGGCTCTGGCAGCTGGCATGGGTGGCGTGGCTCACCCCTCAGCCCCGACTGGTCCAGCTGTGGAGAACACAAAGAGGGGGAGGCGGTCAGTCAGCCATGCAGACACTGTCCCTGCAGCCATGCCCTCCTCTGTAAGCAGCGACCAACAGTCCTCAGGCCAGAGGAGGGGGATGTCCTGGGAGCAAGGCCATGTGTGAGCTGCACAGCAGGCCCTACCTCACAGGGGCCCTGAGGTGCCCAGGGAACCATGCTGCCCACTTCCCACCCCTCCCCCTGGCCCACGGGCAAGCAGGCAAGGGAAGTGTCCGGCCACAGTGGGATCCCCCCATGGGCGGCAGAGGAGCCGGGCCCCAGGGAGGACACATACACCTGCGCTGGGCAGCGCTGCCTGCGGGAGTGGGTGCTGCCTCGCATGTGCAGTCATGCCCGTGTGCTGTACGCGACACTCCTCGGTGTGTCTGGGGTCATGCCTGTGCCCTTGTGGCTAGCCTGCTTCCAGCCATAGCAGATGATGGGAGACAGTCCATCCTCCACAACTCCCCGGGGCCTGACATGTGTGTGGCCTCCTCTGAGCCTGGGAGCAGGCTCGCAGGTGTGCTCAGGGGCTGCCTGCTGAGTCTGCGTGGTGCACAGTAACGCTGCACGTGGTTCCACGTGCACGGACTGCAGCACGATGTCCAGCTTGAGCAGGCCTAGCGATACTCGCATCCATCCCCCTCTGCGCCTGCCTCCCCCGCCCTGTGTGAGAGACAAACAGAGCACTCACCTGAAAATCCCTCCCCAGCATCAGACGAGGTCTGGGAGACATCCATGCTCACAGGAACCAGCTCTAACGAGAGCCACATCATCTGCCGCCTCCTCCTGCTGCTGCTGTTCCTGGTCTTCCTCCTCCACTGTGACCTCCGGCTGGGCGACAACAGGTGTGTTGAGGCCAGAGTCTATGATAACGGGTGGGGAAATGGATTCCTGACCCGCCAGGAGTTGGTGCAGCTTCTGGTAATAGGGGCAGGTGTGGGGTCCTGCCCCGGAGCACAAGCTGCACTCTCTGGCCCTCATATATCCCTAGTGGAGCTCCTTTACCTTACTCCGGACCTGTTCCAAGGTCCAGGGTGGGTGTCCACCAAGGACTCAGCCATGCGCTCAGAGATATCGGTATTACACCGCTTGGAGGGGAGCGGAGATCCTGCAATGTGTCTCCTCCTCACCCCACAGTTTGAGGAGGGACAGGATCTCTGCTCTGGACCAGGAGGGTACCCGCCTCTTGGTCCCCCTGGCTGGGTCTTGGGACCTCTGGGGCTGCTCCTTGTGAAGGCCAGGGAGGGTCTTGGGGGGCTTGAGGCTCCGCCATGGGTGGCAATGCCTGTGGCAGGGAGAGCCACGTGATCAGGGTGCTGCTTGTCCAGGATGCCTGCAGCTTTAAGAGGGGCCAGGAGACAGGAACTATAGAGTTGTGATTAGTATGGACGGAGTGGCCACCGGGGCACCTGTGTTATTTCCTAGAGGCCTCTTCTTTTGAAAGAAAACCCTCTTCCCCGTCCACACGTGCCTTTTTCCTTGTAGAAAGAGGATTACCAATGCAGGTAAAACTCCTCTATTCTTTTGATTTTCTTTTGAAAGAACGCGATTGCAGTATGGACGTAATTGACGTTTTTCTCAGAAAAAACGGCTGTTTTTCCAAAAAAAACGCTGTAGTGTAGACATACCCAGGGACAGTCTAGCTGGTGCCTGGTCCTGCCAGGAGTGCAGGTGACTCAGCTATGATTCTATGATTAATTAATACACTATGAACGAGGGCAGAAAGTAAACTGGGAATAGGGTTCTCCATTAAAAATATTTATTGCTAATTATTCACCCATCACCTTAAAGCATTCCATGTGAATATTTAATGGATACAGGTGTAAAAAAATAGTTTCCTTATTATCTTCCATTCTTATTTAAGGTGCTAATAAAACCTGATAAAGGCCCCAGTTTAGGAAAACACTTAAGCATATGCTTAATGTTAAGCAAAATTTATGCTTTTTGAGCCAGAGCTATTCAGAACCAATTGTTCAGTGGTTTGATTTTCAAAAGGTGGTATTCAGCACTTTCCGATGTCCCAAGTTAGGCTCCCCAAAAATGGAGAGCCCCCGCAAATCACTGGTCACTTTTTAAAAACTTCACCATGAGCTCTTGCAGATCGTAACCAGTTGGTAAGCCTTTCATGAAATGTCCCTTAAAAACAACTAAAGATGTATTTGGCAATATACCACTCTTTCTGACCTTGGTTCTTATTTCCAAATCTGAGTGCAAGGTTACAGCTTGTTATGAATCATTCCTTTTGTTTTGCTTGACTCTTTGTGATGACTAGAGTCAGTTTGTTTGTTTTCAGATCTTCCTGTCTTGCTCAGTGTTTGAGGTTCAAATACAATAGACCCAAACTGCAAGATTCAGCTCTGAGTCCAGAACTTTCCAAAGTTCACAGTGAGATCCTCACTGGTATTTTTTCTCTCATACAAACCTAGACACTCAATGTGAAATTTGGACAGTGTTAAATATCTCTGGCTTCATTACAAATCCTGATGATTTGGTGAGGGGACTGTTAGTTTCATCAGTTTCACAACAAAATCTGCTTATTTTGGATGAACAGTTACCAAATCTTTCACATGCCAGTCATAACTCCCCACAATTTTAGCAAAGTATGCATATGAACCTTTCACTGAATCTCTGTGAGTTCTGGGTTTATGATTAGAGAGCTGTACAAAACAAAAAGTCTATTCTGAATATAGTCCTTTGCTTTCTCTTTTGTGATTTCACTTTCCTTTTTGTGTTGAAATATTGACTAAGATTAATTTAGTAAGGATGCCTTTAGTAAAGATGAAATAGGAGGATAAATTTATCTAAATATACAGAATACAAGGAATTATTTCAGTAGCAAAATATAAGATTATTAGATAATACTGATAATGTGATGCTAAATTGGCAGGACATATATATATATATATATATATATCAGCAATTTGGGATCAAATATCCAGGGAAATGTATCACAAATATCTCAGCTACACCCTTATTTTCATTCATATTCCAAGGAATTGAGGTCAGAGGAATATAACTAGTGGTACGTCTACACTGCACAGCTATTTTGGGATATTGGAGGTATCCCAAAATAGCTACCCCACATCACTGTCCTGGTAAACCTCGTTGCATGAGGGATAAGAGATGGCTTGAAATAGCATGTTATTTTGAAATTTGGTGCTGTGTAGATGTGCCAAATTTCAAACTAAGCTATTTAGAAATAGTTTCAAAATAAGACACACAACTTGCGTAGCGCAAATTGCATATCTTATTTTGAGTTTAGGGTGCTGTGTAGATGCACCCCAGGATAACAAGCAAAGCTCATCAGGAAATTTTTTTGACAAAAAAGGGGGCGTTTTGGTCAAAAATACTGATTTATCAAAACAAGTTTTTTTCTGTGGGAGTTTTGACAAACTTCTCTTTTCAATTTTTAATACAGTTTCAAAATGGTCATAGTGGTCAGAGTGTCCATTTCACTGTGTGTCCATTTTAACAAATGGACAAGAGTTTATTGGTTCTGGCACACATTTCCCAAAGGACACATGTCCACATTGCCAAAACTACCATTACATTAATGGGAAGCATCTACTGATATGGTAAGAAGTGGAGGCATGAAGTTATCATCTCATCCAGGGTACATCTAAACAACGGCACTATTTTGGGATACTTCCGATGTCCCTTTAAACCTCATTCCAAGGGACTTTTCAGAATTGCAGTTTATTTCAAAATTTGGCGCTGTGTAGACTGCACCATATTTCAAAATAAGCTATTTTGACATTAACTTGAAATTCACTACACAATTTGCATAGCTCAAATTGCATAGCTTATTTCGAGCTAAGGGTGCAGTGTAGACGCACCCCCAGAGAGGTGGGTCATGTACAAGGGAAGTGTTGAAGTCCATTAGCAGGGTGGGGAAGCAGCACTGCTGTTGCTAGCTGTGCTTAAGTATATAACCCCAATCTCTTTAGCTGTCAGCCCACACCCTTTATTTCATGATTTGCATTACAGTAGCATGAATAGGGACAGATCTTGCATCATTGAAGTCCAAGGGAGCTTTACTCTTGATTTCAGTTGGCATAAGACCAAGTTCGAAGGCCCTAATGAAAATCAGGGCCTATTGTGATAAGTACCTGCAGGTGGAGGCAGCACACGCTGCACAGAACTGCCTGGCTGGTGTTATGCCTAGCAGCTGAGGGACATGGCCTCCCAAAACCCCTTCCATACCTCAACCCCCTGCCCCAGCCCTGAGCCCGCACTCACACTCCCTCCTACACCCTCTCCTGTGTTCCAACCGCATACCCCAAGCCCCAACCTGAACCCAAACTCCCACCCAGAGACTGCAGCCTGCACCATTCCCACAACCCAACCCCTTGCTTCAACCTGGAGCCCACTCCATACTCTGAATCTCTCAGCCCCAGCCTGGAGCCTACTCCTGCATCCCAAACATCTCATCCCTAGTGCCACCCCAGAGCCTATACCTCCTCCCACATCCCAACCCCCTGCCTCAGCCCCCAGTCTGCTCCTGCACCATGAACCCTTCATTCCCAGCACCAACCAGAGCCTGCATCCCCAGCTGATGCCCTCACCCCTCCTGAACCCCAACCTCTTGTCCTAAACTAATGAAAATGAGTAAGTGAATGATAGAGAGAGAGAGAGATAGGAAGGGAGGATAGAGAAAGTGAATGGGTGAAGCCTAGGAGACATGGCATGGCAGGGGGCGGAGCCTTGGGAAAGTCTGGGGAAAGGGCATACAGTTTTGTGCAATTAGAAAGCTGGCCACCTTATCTACACGACCAGCTAAGGGTGCGATTCCCCACTGGTATACACATACTTTCACCGGCTGTCACCAAGCTAGCATGCGGATAAGTAGTAGCATAGCCACAATAGCATGGACAGCAGAGGCACAGCTTAAATTGTCAGACTCACCCAGAAATAAAGAAAAAAAACCATTTATCTTGCTCATGTGTGTGGTTTTTCCAGGTACATGCAAGGAACCTAATCTGTGAGCCACATTATATTTATGAATGAGTTAATAGTTCACTGCTACTGATCCATAGCAGCCTATGGATCCTGGCCATTGCTTTCCATCTATTTAAGGGAAAGCGACAAGCAATAAAAAAAAGAGAGTTGAAAAGGTTGGAGACACTGCAAAGGAAGCAAAGTATGTATGTGAGAGACAGAAAGAGAAATCTACACTGCAGCCAAAATTCTCTGCTTGCCAAACAGAAGGGGGGAAAAAAATCTATTTTCAAGAGAAATGAATCAGTCTAAGGAAATTTTTAAACCCAGGGCTGTCTGCCACTTACAACAGCAGAGGCTGCCACAAAGAAAACACTGGGTGAGGGAGATGACAGAAAATAAGACTTTTTCCAGACTTAATGAAGTTCTGTGATAGCTGGGGATAACCCTGGACCTCGTGCTCATCTTCCATCACCACCCTGAACCACCCAAAAGGAATATGAAGACCATGGTCAACATCATACAAAAACGTGCAGGAACATATTGGGGAAGCAATGACTGCATGCTCCCAATACGGACACTAACCCTGGTCCATTCCACAGTGGAATAATGTGCAAAAGTCCACAAATTTTTTTATTAAATGCTGAAATTAACACCATTCTTCACATAATTAGCTGCATCTTCACATCAATGCCACTTCCGGGGCTATTGGTATTGACCAGCAATGCGCAACAAATACCCCACGAGTCACTGCGACTATTAAGGAGCACATAAGGGTCATGGCGTATACCACACTACTGCTCCACCATGACCTAGAACACCCCTTCACCACCTATTAAAATCAAGAAAAGCCATCTGGGCTGGTGCCACAGCTCTCCGGGTGGAAGATAAGGACATTCACTGAAGACCGTTTGAAGCATGGATGGCTGCTGCTGTATCAAACAAAAATCAAATCAATGACCCAACTGTACAAGTGCCAGGCTTCCCCTCCCCACGGCGCATATATAGAGCTCCAAACTGTATCCACACCTGACATGGGGTACGTCTAGATTGCAAGCTTCTTTCAAAAGAGAACATCCACACCTCAAAATCGGATCAAAAAAGCGATCTGCTTTTTTGAAAGAGAGCGTCCAGGCTGCATGGACGCTCTCTTGAAAGAAAGCCCTGATTGCTATTCACAGAATAGCACCTGTGCTTTTTGCACCTGCCTCTTCTTTCGAAAAAATGTCCCTGTTCTGCGTCCACACACCCCTTTTTTCAAAAGAGCTCTTTCAAAAAAGGAGTTCTTCCTCGTAATTTGAGGTTTACTAATGTTGAAAAAACCCCTGCCTTCTTTTGATTTAATTTCTAAAGAACACGACTGCATTGAAAAAAAGGGCAGTTTTTTTGAAAAAACAATGTAGTCTAGACATACTTATGGAAAACGAGTATACTTACTCCAGAGATGCAAAGTGAGGGAATTGCTAAACTGCGACTCTGGTGTGGTGCAAATGGTTGTACATATCACAGAAGATTGTCCAATCTCTGTTCATTCTGGAGTGGTCACAGCCACTTACATGGCTATACCCTCTGAGAGACATGGGGGACTAGAAAATAACACAGTCAGCAGGGCCTTATGCCTCTTGGATGCTATTCTGATACGAGGTACCCTACACGGCTGATGTTGGCACAGTCCATACTAACTGAGTGTGGCTCTTTGTCCCCCTCTAGTGGCTAGACTAATATATATAATGACTATTGAAATCTATACTATCTTCAGCCTAATGAATCTGACCATTTAGCTCAGGTAGTAGCAATAATGCTTTTAGATTCAAAGATGCTCAGTTCAATCCCTAGCAAATCTATTACTCTGGCAAACCTTGGTGGATTCAGTAGCTCCACAAATAACCAATATAACCCTCTTTGACTGTGTGCTGGTAGAGGTAGTCAGGGGTGCCCCCAGAAATTTTTCCCAAGGTGCACACCCTTAGGACCTATGAAACCAGCCTTCTTGCAACCATTGACCACAGCTCCTTGCATGTCAAGTCCAGGCCCCACTCAGCCCCCACCTTCCAGATCAGCCCACCCACATGCAGTGTCTCTCCCGCTCCCTGCGTGGGAATACAAGGAGCTGGAAATGGAGCAAGGCTGCCAATGGTATGCTGTGTGTGTGTGTAATGTGCCTACAGCTGTGAGCAGATGAGAGAACAAAGTCATTAAACCACCAGAGAAGAGGACATCTAGTAAGTTAGGAGCAGACTGTAAAGGAGTCACCTGTGAGTAAGATGAAGCCCGTCCAAGCCTTCAGAGGATGGAGAAGGGCTGTATTATGGAAGTGTAAAAAACGTGAAGGTGATTGCCAAAATATAAACTGGCTAGATGTGCTGATTTAACTTTCTGTGTGCCTGTCACCTGCTGGATTTTATTTTATAACTTCCTTTCTCTCCAGTTTTCTCCATGCTACATCCACTAGCTTAGATTGGCAAGCCAACTTTCTGGCAGTGCCCAATTCCCTTTCAACATCTGCAGCTCAATTTGACGATTTTAATTTTGGATTTTTACCCAGACAAGATTAGCTAACGACTGTGCTTTGTCCTGGCAGAATCACTACAGTTGCTCTCTCTCTCTCGTGAGTGCACGTGCTCCTTCCCAATCTGCAATTAAAAAGTGATGTTTGATGGAGATTGATAGTCATTGCTACTATTGTATCTTATGCTGAAAACTAAGTAATGTTCAAAGAACCGTTATTCATAGTAGTAAATACAACTTTCTTCTCCAAGTGTTTCTGGTCTCCATGTCTATACAATCCCATGCATACCTCTATGTGTACCCATACAAAGCACTATGCACATACTTTAAAACTGTTAAACTGTGCTTGGGTGTAAGAGATGGAATATGCCTCTATAAAGTCTGTTGGGACATTTTTTAAAATGCAAAATCTATTATTTATCTATCATTTGCCTACCTGCAGGTATTACAATTAGTAACTGCACATACAGAAGCATGATTCTGCAAAAACATGTAGCAAAATGTACATGCGGTTTTGAATGCCCACAAAAAGAAGCTGAAATATGAAAATAAGCTCCTTTAAATATAAAAACACTATACACAAACACAAGCATATTGGATTAATGTTCAGTCCACAGTAAGCCAAACTCAGAGATATATTTAATTGCATGTTCATGTAATTTGTTAGTGAACTGTGCAGTTTAATATGCCAGAATGCCAGAACATTGTTGCTGCTGCTGCCAAATATCTAAAAGGAGATCAGAATACAGAGACATCTTGGTAGAAGTGCCTACACTCATAACTATCCCAGTTTGAGGACCTTAAAATTAAATCCAGTTTCTTTTTTATTCAGAAATTCTCACCTCTGGACAAAGAAATCCTGATGAATCATACAGGCACAGAACACACCAGCTCACTTACCCATATAATCAAACAGGCAAAAATAACAAACTGCTCCCCTATAAACAAATATTTCCCCTAGGTGAGGCAGGAAAAGCAGTATTATTTGAGTTTTTAAATATCTTGGGGCCACATACATAGGCAGGCACATAGCTAGATTATATAGGCATGGCTGGGGTTAACTTCCACAACTGATAGCTTAGATTGGTAGATCTGAGAACTGTCTGCAGGTTGTGGGAAATTTATTGCCTGCATTTAGTATTAGCTAGATCTGTCTATTAGCTTTGTAGAAACCCATATGCTTTCACAAGGCACTTTGACTTTTATAGTAATTCCATTTAAAAATCAGCTGTACTCACTATTTCACTTCTAGATCTTTTGATCCTTGCACTTTAATGTAATGGACTGTTCAAAGTTAGCAGGGAGCTGTCAAGGGTACAAATGATGTTTTGGCTTGATTAGCTCTGGCTTACCCTCCTTAGTATGAACTACACATAAGTGCATGCAAATATTATGGATTCAGAGTGATTGATCTGTAATATTGCTCTGGAGATGGATTATCCCAGAGAGAGAGCCAGGAGATCTAAGTGCTCTGTCTAGGATGTACCATTAACAGCAAGGAGTTTGAAAGGCGCTTTTTAACTACAGTCTCCCAGGATATGGAGGATTAGCTTCATTTTTTGAAAAGACACTGGCTTGCTCAGTTAACAGCCCTAAATCACCAGTTTATATACATATCCTTGTGCAGAACACACAATACATTGCATTTTATACACACATGTGCATATTTCTAATAAAGTTTAGGGCTCAGGTGGATCTTCCGAAGCTAAGCTATGAGGAGCAGAGAGAAGAGGTGTGCAGTGTCTCTGTCAGATGTACTCTAGGGATGCCAGGGTCTGCCCGGGAGCATTCTGACTTGAAAGGCACAGTGGGGAATACAGCACAGATGGTGAAATGCTACATCGCTAAAAGAGGTGGCAATTGCATCCACTGCCAAGGGGACAGGGCCATATCCCCACCTTGCACTGTATACAGACAATCATCCCCTTTGGGGCAGTCAGTGTTCCAGGCAATGCTAGCTGGCCCTGAGTGCTTGGCCCACTGGATGCCTGGGGGGGTGTCTTTGCTGTGGGTTAACACAATTATACTTCTAGGGTTAACCTCGTTCGAGTGCCAGTGGCCACACTGCACAATGACACTGTGTTAGCTGCTGAGGAGTTGTAGCAATAGCTCCTGGAATGGACTAGGTTATACAAACATGCACCAGGACCATAAAGTGCCCAAGCACTCTCCAGACCAGGACTACTGTGAAGGTTGCTTCCAGCTGCTGGGGGTTAGGGGTGGGGAGGACAGACACTGAGCCAGGAGCCTGGTTCTCCTGTGCTTTCAGTGCCACCCCCCACCCCCATGCAACGTAGAGAGTTCAAATGCAGAGGGGACAACAGCTAGGCCAGAGGGAATGGAAATGTATGAAATGGGACAAGGATTTTTGGTGAGACAGACTGGAAGAAGAGAAACTGGAAATGGGAGTGGCTGGGAAAGGAAACTAGGGCAAGGATCCACTGTGGGAGCTGAGGCTAAGACTTGGTGGCAAAGAGACTGTGGGCTTGTCTATGCTACATGGAAGATTGACGCTGCCGCAGTTGATCTTCTGGGGTTTGAATTAGCGGCTTTAGTGAAGACCCACTAATTCGAACTCAAATTCGAACCCCTGTCCTGCTCCTCACGTCATTAACGTATCCTCAAAGGATAGTCCTGCTCCTCACGCCATTAACGTAGCTGGAGTTGTGTATCTTAAATCAACTTTCCCCTTTAGTGTAGGCCAGACCTGAGAGTTGTGGGACAGGAACTGGGAGTTAGTGAGGAAAATGAGGAAAACACTGAGATTGGAAGCAGATCTAGGAGACTCGGACTGGCTAGACAAGGAGTATGGGACTAGGATGAGAAGCGTGAGGAATGGAGACAGACTGTAGGTGAAGAGTCAGGACTGAGACAATGAGCCAGTGGTGGAGCAGAAGCAGGGCAGTGACAGGCAGGAAGTAGGGGTCAGAAGGGGCAATATGTCTAAGAGTCTTTTCTAATGGGCAAAGATTGGAATAGAATCCAAGATTCCTCACTCTCACCTTCCCTCTGCTGTCAGCAGACATGAGTTATACCCAGTGGCAGACTGACAAGTCCCTGGCTAGAGCTGGTCCACACAGAATTACAACCCATTCTGCTAACTGATAGCTTGAGTGGCAGAAGTCTGAGGAGTGAATCTAAAGGCATTAATCCTGCTGACTAAAGACTGATGAAATTTTTTTGGTAAATACTAAATTCTCCGGGAAAAGAGATGAATTTGATGAAGAATTTTGGCCCATAAATTCATTATATATTTGTAAAAGGTTGATTTTGCTTTGTTTTGGCCATTTACAAACAAAATCATTCAACTGTTTATTTTCAAATAATGTTGTTGTTTTTTTAAAATTACCTACGCTTATTTTTAAAAGATGGTGGAAAACACCCAAAATCTAAACAAACAAAAAGCCAAAAGAATTAGGTTACATATTAAAAACCAGTTGGGAAAACAAACTTGTTTTCAGTTATTTTGTTCATTTTAGTGGTTGTTTCATTTTCAGTCTTTCAATTCAAAACTATTTCTTTCAGTGATTGTTGTTGTTTTGATGAGAAAAAATAAAAATCTGTTTCACTTCAAAATAAACTATATTTTCCTGAGATTTTGCCCACCTGTACCAAAAACAATCAATTGCCCACCTATATTGATGACCCATCTGGGTGGGACTCTAGACATTGCCTTATGAAGCAATTTTTTTTTCAGTTTTCTTTTTTTTAAAACCTAGGAAATTACACACACAAACTATATTAAAAGCACATTATTAAGAATGTAAGATCTCACACTCAGAAATTAGAAAATGCTGGAATTAATGTTGCCTATGAAACTTTAATTTGGCCTCTTTTTGATATGTATTATGATAGTTTTTGATTACAGGATCACATACCAATTCTCCATGGGCCCTCTCCCTTATTAACTGCACAGACTGGACTGTGCTCTGGGGAAGAACCAGGGTTGTGTGGCAAGGGAGGTTGGTGTTTGCAGGACCCTTGCTTCAGTTGTTGCAGATATTGGAAGACAGTGAATGAGGCAGGGAACTGCAAGAGGAGAAAGGACAGTCTGATGAAGTTGCCCGGGAGATTTGGATCTCTCTCTGCCTCTGCCATAGAGTTCCTAGGTGATTAATCCAGCCTTTTCATAATTTGTCATTATTTTTGGGGTTTCTTCCTTTTCTGGGTGTCCATCCTGATTCCTTGAGATCCATATTACAGAAGGGCGGGGCACTCACAGATGCACCTGAGGTTATTGGGAGCTGTGTTTTGAATATAACACGTACTTTATAATGTTAAGTACTTGGTCATCTCATATCGGGCACCCAGAATTAGTGGAAAATCTTTCCATCTCAGTTTTTGTATGCCTCCGGTCCCAGGCTGTGAAATGTAGCTGGTGATATCCCTCATCTCACAGGAGTGTTGTGGGATCCTGTGGGGGAAAAGAACATGTGATCATGTAATTAAAGACTATATTATCATGCATACACACAAGCAAGCGTAGTTAAACTTGTATGGGCAGATGTGGCATTTCCACGTCTTTGGAGTGCTTGACTTTGCAACCTTAATAATGTTCTTCTAACATATGTATTGTGTTGTAATTCAACGCGCTACTACCATTCATGTATATTTTCTTTGACTGCCATTTCAGAGCTATTTATGACTTCCACCTTATGGCCTGACAAGAATGTTAGCATGGGAGATATATAATTAGGGGAGGGGCTGTGGATGAATGTGAAGAGTTTGCAACAAGATTATTTCATGAGGGCTGACACATTGAAATAAAACACAGTGAGCATCTCTAGTTAGGGATTAGTGAACTGGATCAGTCAGAGTAAGAATTGACCTGAATCTTTGCCCTTCATTATAAACCAAACTTTTGGGGAGTTACAAAATGTGTTACCTTTTCTCAGAGTTCAGCTGCCTTCGCTTTCCCGTTTTGTGTGAGGACAAAAGCAAAAATACACAAAAAAAACCCTATTCTTATGATATTCCAGACTGTCTGAAGCCAGGAAGGCTCAGAAACCTCTTGAGATTTCCATCATTAGGAAGCCTGGAGTCACATAAGCTTCTAGACTTGGGGATGCTTATTCAGAATGATAAAGTGGATTTACAAGGAACCCCGCCCCCTTTAGACTGTAGGCACTTTGGCATGTGTCCATCTGCTCAGGCATTGATTTTTGCAGGTTTTAAGTATATAAAATGTGAACTTTTAGTATAAGTCTGTGCTAAATTGCCATAGTTTCATAGGAGAATAACAGAATTGAAAGATTTGGCAGTAAGCCTTAGCAGAAAATTGTTCCTGCAGCTCAGCAGTAGGATGAGTTGTGAGGACTCTTTGAAAGTCATTAATGCAGAATTCAGCATGCTGTGGGATATACCATGGGCTCTATGTGATGAAGGAGATATCTGCCTGAAAGATAGTACAGCATAATATGAAGATGTATAATCTGATTTTTTTAAGCCATAGGTAAAAAACTGTTTAAGTCATGCTGTGTCCTTCACATTGCATATGATTTTTAAAAATATCACTTTACTGATACATTTACCCAGAGTTGTTCACGTCCTTAAGGAGGGGCCCAGGGCAGGGGACTGAAGGTGTGGGGGTGCAGGAGTCAGGGTTGGGGGGTGAGGAAGGATTCTGGGAAGGACACACTGTGTGTGTGTGTGTGTGTGTGTGTGTGTGTGTGTGTGTGCGCGTGCGCGCACTTAAAGGGGTGGGGGAGGGACTGTTACCTGCACAAATTTCTCTATCCCTTCCACACTGTAGGGATACATACCTTTACCAAGTTCCTAGGGCTCAAGGTGCAACCCTGTTAATTTAAACACCCACCCTCACCCAATTCCTAGGACTCAGGGTGCATCTTCCTGCAGGTTTAGCAGGATCTTTAGCCACTGAAAGAGCCTCACACAGTAATATCTTTATCCTCTATTTATTGACAATTCCCAAACAAGCAGAATACACATGCTAAGCACACAGGCTACGTCTACACTGATTTTCCGGAAATGCTTAAAACGGAACAGTTTTCCGTTATAAGTATTTCCGGAAAAAGAGCATCTACATTGGCAGGATGCTTTTCCGGAAAAGCCCTTTTTCCGAAAAGCGTCCGTGGCTAATAGACGAAGCTTTCGGAAAAAGCCCGATCGCCATTTTCGCGATCGGGCTTTTTTGCGAAAAGACTACTGGGCTGTCTACACTGGCCCTTTTCCGAACAGTTTTCCGGAAAAGGACTTTTGCCGGCGGGAGCAGCATAGTTTTTCCGGAAAAGCAGCTGATTTCTTACAGTAGATCGTCAGTGCTTTTCCGGAAATTCAAGGGGCCAGTGTAGACAGCTCGCAGCTTATTCCGGAAAAGCGGCTGATTTTCCGGAATAAGTGGCCCAGTGTAGACACAGCCACAGTGTCATGCTCACCAATCCTGGTACAGGCAGACTCCCCCTGTTGGCCAAAAATATCAGTCTCTCTGGTCTTGGGCTGTGTCTCGGAGGTAAGTTCTTCTTTTCCAGGTTTTTTTCATTCTTTTTGGTGTTCCTGGTCTTCCAGCCTTTTGCTTCTTTCCTTCTGCTTCTGTTACTTCCGATCTTCTTCCTCTTCCTGGTCTCCTTCTTGGACCCCAGTTTATATAATGAAACCCGAGTCTTGCTTAGCTATACCTTAACCAATTATTTTAGTATAATTTTACTAACCAATCATAACAAAATTACCTAACCAATCATATCCCACCACCTTAATTGATTTACACCTAGCAAAATTAATTATACAGCAGACAGAAACAGTTACAAACCAAACAGAGATCACACAGTCACACAATAGGAAAGTGTAATGACAATGATCACAGGATGAGGATTCCACAACATTCTCTATTGATAAGCAGTTTCTTGCCAGACAGAATGGTGTTACTTCAGTTTTATTTACCCATCTTGAGATCTGTTTCTTTATCTGGTGACAGTGGGGGAGCTATCAGGACAAAGTCCCCTCCTCACAGCCTGGTGACACTTCTTAATACAGTTTAGATGGATGTGAGTATGTGTCTCCAGGCCTTATAGCAAATGGCTGCTGCTCTTCAGTCTGGCTGCAGAAGGCGGCTTTGGTTCAGGCCTAGCACAAGCCTTCCAACATGGCTGCAGAAAAGCCATATTGTTACAGGGCCACTGCCTCATACCAGGGCTGCTTGCTCTTCCCCTTTCTGTCCCTGTCAGGAAGTGAGAGCAAAGTGAACAGCTTGTCTGTCCCCTGTCCTCTGCAACCATAGTGAGCAATGTAGCAAACTTTCTTCTTGCTCCCTGAAGAAGGGAAACTTGTAATGTCCTCATACAAGTCCCCCCTACCTTCCCTAAAGGATGCCTGGGGAGGCTCAGGGTTGGAGCAATCCCAGATGGGGGGAAGGTATGCCCCAAGCCAGCCCCTTTAACCTGCATGGTGATTCTGCTGCTTTTTAAAATGTTTTTATGAGATGGAATCTGATTCCGGGCACATCCTATTTTCCTGGCACAATCAAACCCTTATGTTATGATAAGAGAATGCTGGTGGTCCTAGTTCTTACTGTTTAGGAGGAGTTCTTGAAAAAAACAGACAAACTCAAACATACAGTAGATTAATATAAATTACTGTATTAGTATTGTAATTATGACTATCTGTGAATAAAAATGATTCAGTATGTTTAGCACAGGTCCTCCCAAAAAAACCAGTGAATGAACCTGTAATATAAAATATCCTGAAGAAAAGCCTATGAAAAGCCGACCTAACAGGAGAGAGACATTATATCGAGTCTGAGCACAGAACTACTGTTTTAAAATGCCATTTTCCCTTAGTGTTAACAACAAGCAAAACCAACACTGTGGTGACAAAACCCCACACCTTGTTGTTACTATGAAGGCAGTAAAAAGTGTGTAACTTAAAATTGTATCTAACTATCCTCCTTAGTAGCTGTTCAAATGACATGATGCAACAGTCTCAGGGCTCTGAAATACTATCTAGCAATGACTATATCTGGATCAATTTCCTAGCCAGAAAGAACTTTTAAAGTATAGTTCTAATTTTGCATATCTAATAATGCAGTATGAGAGTCAGCTTAATATTGTGATAGATGGTGAATTTTTCTCCCATCTGAGAAAAAAATTACATTAACTCCAGGATTAAGTCATTGACAAGACAGAGGTAATCATATACATGTAGCATTATGCCAGTTTTATAAGCTGGAATCTTATAAGCCTGCATGTATTCAACAATGAAGTAATGCAAAATGGAAAATCCAATTAGCCCATGCATATGCTTCTTGAATAACGACCCCAGCTATGCACGTAGATGAACTGAATGATATACTGATAGCTTTTATACAGAGACTATAGGCTACAATTTTGCAGTCTTGTATGCAGCAATTTGCCAACAGATGTGTTTGCTTCATTTACAGGTGATGGAAATATTAGATGCTGAGTTGGTTGAAAAAAATCTATTTTCTGTTTAAAAGATTGTGGAAATCCATCTTATTTAAAAAGGCATTTTAGAAATACTAAAGCTACATGAAGGAACAAACAAGACTGAAAAATAAAATCTGCATTACAAATTTTAATCTTCACATCTGTTGGGAAAATGTCCCTAGAAAAACAACAGTGTGGTAGGTTTGACATCGTCGTTTTTTATAAACAAGCCACTTAAAATGTTTGGATTCAAACTTTTTAATGCATTAAACAACTAAGGACATACTGCAGACAGCACACATCATAGTCTGACCTCTCTGTGACACCTCTACACTTTATCTCAGGGCATGTCTGTACTGTAGTCACATGGCAACTCATGTCCCAACTAGCTTTAATCCAGGTCGTTTAGGCACCTGAGCAATGAAGCTGCAGAGGTACAAGCTCAATGCAGGCTCTACAAGCCCACCTGGAATCCTGGGTAATTGCTTGGGCAGCTAGCCCATGCTGCTAGCTTCACAGCTCCAGCACCCAAGCTGGCTTGTTACTGCAGTGTAGACATACCCCATGAATGTCTGCACAGCCTCTCCATTTATTCAGGTATTCAGAAGGGGTGGACTGCAGTGGGGTGGACATGCATAAAGTTGAGCATATGAATATGTATCAGTAGGATCAGGACCTAAACTGCAGTCCAGAGAGCTGCATTGCTTAGCTTCCTTGTATCCTTATCTTCGACCGATTTGAGCTTGTGTTAAGACCACTCAACAATTTGTAAGCATCTTAAAAGATCAGCCCCCAAATTCTCCAAAGATGCATGTTCTTATTATCAGGATCTGGGGCAAAGGTAGGCAGGAGACAGTGGCAGGAGCTTAGAGTCAGAAAGTGAAGCCAAGGTGAGAGCCAGCATCAAAGTCACAAATGAAGATGAGGGTCAAAGCTGGATATAGAGTCAGGAACCCAGCCAAGTGTTTGGAGAGGTTCAGAGTCATGATTTTTGAACATTTTGGTTTGGCTGTTATGGATTTTTGCTATGTGGGTGTGCACACAAGTTGGTGTTGTGCATGTATGCACAAGTGGGTCATTATCTCTTGATGTGTGTACACAAGGGGATTCACATGAATGTTAATAGGTGCATGCATTTCTTAGTTTGATCCCACATTTCTTACCCTCAAAAATATTCAGTGAGGAAACTTAATAACTGAGTTTGTAAGAAAGGTGACCCTGAAAAGTCATAATTTACATATAAATACACACCATCATGGTCACATCACAAGGGTTATTTTCCTACTCAGTGTTGCCAACTTTTGTTTGGTAAAGCCTCATTTGCATTTACAGTGTTGTCAATGGTACAATGTTTTAGAAACAAATGGGAAATATATCTGAAGGATTCCTTCAAAACTCATGTGAAACCCTTTCTGGCTGATCCCCACTCACTACAAAGAAGTGCAAGATTTCTCATTTGAGTTTATAGAAGACTGGAAAATACAAACACATGTTCAAACTTTTTCTTTTCATTGACTATAAATGTCATCTTCAAAAAGAGAGTCATGCAATATCCAGGTTTAACAATAAACATTATTAGACTTTTAAATTAGGACAGCTAGGATATAGTTAGTTAATTTATCAAGTACAAAGAAAAGATAATACTTCTATAATGAATCAAGTTTCCAGTAAGATAAATTATTTTTTTCCAACCAGGTTGTATATTTGATTTCACAATATTTTAAAGTGCTTTAAAATGTGTGAAATTCAAATTCAAATTATTTTGTAGTACAAATTAATTCCAGAACATGATAACTTTTGTGTGCGATTTCTGAAAGCACACTAATGTATTGTGTATTAGTTGTGCTGTTGTGTACTAACAGTTTCCCAGCATACTTTAAAGATGTGCTCTCTGAGATAGTACTATGTTAAAGTGTGCTAGGGAACATTACATAAAGTTTACTTATTACAATAGAATGTATAGTACAATATAGTCTATAATGCCGTCTGTAATGACTAATTCATATACTTCTTCATACAATACAAAATGGGGAGTGGGGAGTCTAGGAGGAAGTATTACAGAAAAGGTTCTATGGATCATAGTGGACCACAAGCTAAATATGAGCTAAAAGTGTGACAGTTTCAAAAAAGCAATCATCATTCGGGGATGCATTAACAGGAGTGTTGTGAGCAAGACATGAGACATAATTCTTCCCCTCTACCCTGCAAAGATTAGGCCTCAGTTCGAGTATTGTGTCCTGTGCTGGGCACCACATATCAGGAAAGATGTAGAGAAATTGGAGAGGGTCTAGAGATGGGCAACAAAAATGATTAAAGGTCTAGAAAACATGACTTATGAGAGAAGACTGAAAGAACTGGGCTTGTTTAGTTTGGAAAAGAGAAGACAGAGGGGACATGATAGCAGCTTTCAAGTACCTAAAAGGATGTTACAAGGAGGAGGGAGAAAAAAATGTTTCTCTTAACCTCTGATGATAGGAGAAGCAGCAATGGGCTTAAATTGCAGCAAGGGAGGTTTAGGCTGGACCAGGCATGGGCAAAACAGCATCTGCGGGCTGGATCTGGTCCGCTAAGCCAGTTGTTCCAGCCTGCGGCTGCCCTCCCACTCCCCTGCCCCCAGGCAAATTGAGACCTGAGGATGGGGGAGCGCATGAAGTCTCTTCCCCCCACCAGAGGTGCGCGGCACCATAGAGAACTGCCAGGTATTCAAACGGATGGTGGTTCCCTCCAGGCACCATGTGCCCCTGGCAGGAGGGGTTAAGGGCGTGAGACTTCACATGCTCCCCTGCCCCCAGGCTCTGATTGCCCCCCCCCTTTCAAAAATTATTATCCACCCCTAGGTTGGCCATTAGGAAAAACTTTCTAACAGTCAGGGTGGTTAAGCACTGGAATAAATTGCTTGAGGAGGGGGTGGAATCTCCATCACTGAAGATTTTTAAGAGCTGGTTAGACAGATAGCTTTCAGGGATGATCTAGATGGTGCATGGTTCTCCCATGCGGAGAGGGAACTGGACTTGATGACCTCTGAAAGACCTTTCCAGTTCTAGCATTCTATAATTCTGAAAGCAAATATAAGTAGACACAATATATAAAAAGCAAGTTCTTAAATCTATCTTTTCTGCATAGCTAATACCATTTTTAAAATGCTAAAAATAACTTCAGAGAAATGAAATTAATAACCTCCAAAATGGAAGCCCAATATACATTTTAGTAGTAATTTGATATGTATAGCCACTGCATCTCAGATAATTATGAACATTGACAACTCCACTTTCTAGCACTCCTTTAATTTGTTCTTTGAATAAGAGAAAATTAGAAATGATGTAAAAGAGCTTTTTAATGTACCCGTATACCTCTGACTTGTTTCAGAGGATGAAAGAGGTGAATAGTTAGCTACAGACCTGAGCTACTGTTTGTTTAATTGAATTCTTACCTAAGTCAATTTGAAGTGCTGTTTGTCTGAAAATGGCATTTCCCTGTAGTTTGTTAACTGATGTTACCCCTTTTCCTGCCCTATTTATAAGCATAAATTTTAAGGAATCTACTCTCAGAACTTCTCATTTAGAGGTTTGAAGCTCTAGAGCAAATGGCTCTCTCTATGTGGTCCCAATCCTTAAAAAAAAAGTTACTGCTTAACTTTAAGCACATGAACATAAGAACATAAGAATGGTCACACTGGCTCAGACCAAAGGTCCATCTATCCTGTCTTCTGACAGTGGCCAATGCCAGTTGCCCCAGAGAGAGTGAACAGAAAAGTGAATCATCAAGCAATCCCTCTCCTGTCACCCATTCCTAGCCTCTGTCAGAGGATGGGGTTAAGGTATAGCCTCTGACAGGAAGGATGGGATTAAGGGTGTGAGACTTCACATGCTCCTCTGCCCCCAGGCCCTGATTGGCCACCCCCTTTCAAAAATTATTACCCACCCCTGGGTTGGATATTAGGAACCCACCCTCTGACAGAGGCTAGGGACACCATTCCTATCCATCCTGGCTAATAGCCATTGATGGACCTAACCGCCATGAATCTATCTAGCTCTTTCCTGTTAAAGTCCTGGTCTTCACAACTTCCTCTGGCAAGGAGTTCCACAGGCCATCTGTGTGCTGTGTGAAGAAAAACTTCCTTTTGTTTGTTTTAAATCTGTTGCCTATTAATTTCATTTGGTGACCCCTAGTTCTTATACATGTTAGAGGAACAAGTAAATATTTTTTATTATTCACTTTTTCCACACCAGTCCTGATTTTATAGACCTCTATCATATCCCCTCTCAGTCTTCTCTTTTCTATGCTGAAAAGTCCCAGTCTTTTTAATTTCTCTTCATATAGGACCTGTTCCAAACCCCTGATAATTTTTGTTGTCCTTTTCTGAACTGTTTCCAATGCCAATATATCTTTTTTGAGATGAGGCGACCACATCTGTACAAAGTATTCAAGATGTGGTTGTACTATGGTTATATATAGAGACAATAAAATGTTCTTTGTTTTATTCTCTATCCCTTTAATGATTCCTAACACTCTGTTTGCTTTTTTGACTGCCACTGCACATTGAGTGGATGTTTTCAGAGAACTATCCACAATGACTCCAAGATCTCTCTCTTGAGTAATTATAGCTAAATTAGTCCACATCATTTTGTATGTATAGTTGGGATTATTTTTTCCAAAGTGTACTACTTTACATTTATCAACATTAAATTTCATTTGCCATTTTGTTGCCCAATCACTTAGTTTGGTGAGATCTTTTTGAAGCTCTTCACAGTCTGCTTTGGTCTTAACTCTCTTGTGTCAAAATCTGCAGTTGATACTAAACTGCTCTTCACTGTTTGCCCCTTTCTCCAGATCATTTATAAATAGGTTGAATAGGATTGGTTCCAGTATGGACCCTTGGGGGACACCACTAGTTACCTCTCTCCATTCTGAAAACTTACCATTTATTCCTACCCTTTGTTTCCTGTCTTTTAACCAGTTATCAATCCATGTGTGACGGACCGGGCCAGGTCTGGGCACCACTGAGGGTGTCCGCTCAGGGCGAATTGCTCAAACTCGGGGCTCTTTATAGCCCGTGACTGGTGGCCCTTCCCAAATAGGCCACAAACCAGTCGCACAGAGCACTTCTGCTGCCTGCCTGGCCAGCCAGAAGCCTCACAAGCAAAACCTCTCCGACACTCCAGCGCTCTCCGTTCCCCAAACAGCCCCAAGCCTGCCCCCAGGTGAGGGGTTTTAGAACCCAATCTCACCTACCCCAAACAAGTTCTGTCCGGTTCCAAGAAACCAGCCACAGGTCGCGATCAATTTACACTCTGGATCTTACCCACAAACCACGCTGAGCCAATCCTTTAATAAACCTCTAGATTTTAGATTCTACTAAAAGAAAGAAAAGCATGAGAGTAAGGTTGTTAAAGTATCATACATTACATGCATAGAATCTCCCAGTTCTTGATGCAGGCTTGCAGCAGAGATGTTATAACTGCTGGCTTAAAAGTCCTTGGTGTACATCCTATGTCCAGATGGGTCCACAGTTCTTCCCGGCTCGTGAGTCCCTGCGAGGCCGCATCTGGGGTCAGGAGCAGATCTGAAGACAAAATGGAGGATGCCACATGGCATATTTATATCCCTCCCTGGCTTCTTCCAAGCTGGAGACCGTCACATGGTCAGTGTCCAGGCACCTAGATTCCTTCACAGGTGGGTCTCTGGTACTTAAGAGACCTATTGTTCCTGGTGGCTTGCTAATTAGCATGTCCATAGGGTGAGCTTTTCTCGCCCATTGCTTAGCCACAGACAAAGAAGCTTCCAGTATTAACACAGAGTACATATTCATAACTCCACACACAGACATCATACAGATATATGAAGAGCATATACCGAATCAGTAGAAAGTAAGCTTTTGTTTGACACCTCACATGGCCACCCTTTGTACCAACTTTTGAGGCAAACACCTCCCCATGGACACAGCAGTGATCTGGCTGCTCCCCTCAAAATCCAGTAACGTGACACCATGAGAGGACCTTCCCTCTTATCCTATGACAACTAACTTTACTTAAGAACCTTTGTTGAGGGACTTTGTCAAAGGCTTTCTGGAAATCTAAGTACACTATATCTACTGGATCCCCCTTTTCCACATAGAATCATAGAATACTAGGACTGGAAGGGACCTCGAGAGGTCATCGAGTCTAGTCCCCTGCCCTCATGGCAGGACCAAATACTGTCTAGACCATCCCTGATAGACATTTATCTAACCTACTCTTAAATATCTCCAGAGATGGAGATTCCACAACCTCCCTGGGCAATTTATTCCAGTGTTTGACTACCCTGACAATTAGGAACTTTTTCCTAATGTCCAACCTAAACCTTCCTTGCTGCAGTTTAAGCCTATTGCTTCTTGTTCTATCATCAAAGGCCAAGATGAACAAGTTTTCTCCCTCCTCCTTATGACACCCTTTTAGATACCTGAAAACTGCTATCATGTCCCCCCTCAATCTTCTCTTTTCTAAACTAAACAAACCCAATTCTTTCAGCCTTCCTTCATAGGTCATGTTCTCTAGACCTTTAATAATTCTTGTTGCTCTTCTCTGGACCCACTCCAATTTCTCCACATCTTTCTTGAAATGCGGTGCCCAGAACTGGACACAATACTCCAACTGAGGCCTAACCAGCACAGAGTAGAGCGGAAGAATGACTTCTCATGTCTTGCTCACAACACACCTGTGAATGCATCCCAGAATCATGTTTGCTTTTTTTGCAACAGCATCACACTGCTGACTCATATTAAGCTTGTGGTCCACTATAACCCCTAGATCCCTTTCTGCCATACTCCTTCCTAGACAGCCGCTTCTCATTCTGTATGTGTGAAACTGATTGTTCCTTCCTAAGTGGAGCACTTTGCATTTGTCTTTATTAAACTTCATCCTGTTTACCTCAGACCATTTCTCCAATTTGTCCAGATCATTTTGAATTATGACCCTATCCTCCAGAGCAGTCGCAACCCTCCCAGCTTGGTATCATCTGCAAACTTAATAAGCGTACTTTCTATGCCAATATCTAAATAGTTGATGAAGATATTGAACAGAGGTGGTCCCTAAACCGACCCCTGCGGAACCCCACTTGTTATACCTTTCCAGCAGGATTGTGAACCATTAATAACTACTCTCTGAGTACAGTTATCCAGCCAGTTATGCACCCACCTTATAGTAGCCCCATCTAAGTTGTATTTGCCTAGTTTATTGATAAGAGTATCATGCGAGACCGTATCAAATGCCTTACTAAAGTCTAGGTATACCACATCCACCGCTTCTCCCTTATCCACAAGACTCGTTATCCTATCAAAGAAAGCTATCAGATTGGTTTGACATGATTTATTCTTTATAAATCCATGCTGGCTGTTCCCTATCACCTTGCCACCTTCCAAGTGTTTACAGATGATTTACTTAATTACTTGTTCCATGTTTGTTAACATGTTTGTTGACCCCCTCAAAGAACTCCAGTATATTAGTAAGGCATGATTTCCCTTTACAGAAACCATGTTGGCTTTTCCTCAACAAATTATATTCATCTGTGTGTCTGACAATTTTATTCTTTACTATAGTTTCAACTAATTTGCCTGGTACTGATGTTAGACTTACCGGTCTATAATTGCCAGCATCACCTCTAGAGCCCTTTTTAAATATTGGCATTACATGAGCTATCTTCCAGTCATCAGGTACAGAAGCTGATTTAAAGGATAGGTGGCAAACCACAGTTAATAGTTCCACAATTTCACATCTGAGCTTCAGAACTCTTGGGTGAATGCCATTTGGTTCCAGTGATTTGTTACTGTTAAGTTTATCAGTTGGTTCCAAAACCTCCTCTAAGGGACTGTCTGACTAGAAGTGGGACAGTTCCATAGTGTCTCAGAAAGCCTGATCTGCATACCTCTCTGCCTCCCTTGGCTCCTCCAATTCAGCCACCCTGGCCTCCAAAGCACGTACGGAGTCTCTGGGGGCCTGGAGCTTCTTGCTCCAAAGGTACACATATGCCAGCTGTCCATAGGGCAGGTAATAATACATCCTACATTAGGTGGAATAAACAGGATAGCCTCCACTCTGCTGCTGGGCTTCTGCCTGCATTCTCTCCTACAGATAATTAGATTGATAGGGTTTTTATTTAAATCAGGTAGTTTTAGTTTAGTTCAAAAGTTTTAAAGAATGCCAAATGTATCTAGCCTTCTTCCAACTCCCCCTGTAAACTCCCTCATGAAACTCCCTGTTACCTGCCCCTGTTCGCAAAAAGAACATGAATAGATCATTCATTTCAGTACATAAAGTAGAGCACATATTTCAGTGTTTGCAGGACTGGGGTCTAATATTTTTTAAGAGGGGACACAGAATGATAAATATATCAGTGCATAACAGAAACCCTTGTACTTTGTCCTTAACTTCATTCCCAGTGCATTGGCTCCTCATTCCCTTTACAAGAGGTTTAAAGGATGATAGATAGTTCCATGAGGAGTACCGGTAGTTCGAATTAGAGATCCTAATTCGAACTACCTACTCCGTGCCGCGTGTAGCCGCGGGCACGGAGTTCGGACTAAGGACATTTAAAAATGGCGGCGCCCGGGAAGATGCAAATGAAGCCCGGGATATTTAAATCCCGGGCTTCATTTGCAACTTCGAATGCCTACATTAGCCTCCCTAGTTCGAACTAGGGGGCTAGTGTAGACATACCCAAAGGTAGGTTACCATCAAATCTCAACTGAGGTTTTCATAACATTCAGGAGACATTTGCTAATAGACACGTTGTGGTATCTAATGAACACACCTGACTCAAATGAGTCCTCATAGCGTATGCTGTCAATGTGTATTAATGATCCAGACTATAAATATTTTGCTCTTATATAGTGGGTGTCACCTGAAGGATCTCAAAGCACTTTCCAAATATTAATTAAGATTGCAAGATCTTTAAAAATTGTAAACAGATGTGATTTTCACCTAAGACCTTGTGCGCCAAGTTAACTATTTTCTGGATAGAATTTTTACAGCTGAATTCTAAGCCCCTAAGAAAAATAGTTTGTAACTGAAATACTGACAGCCTCTTAATTTTAGTGAAATTAACAAGTGCTGCTGTAATTCATTTACATAAAAAAGTTGAGGAAACAGTTCTTTTTATGTATTGTACTATGGACAGAAACAGATGACTGTTAAACTAACAGAATGAAACAAATGTCTGGAATACTGACTGTGCCTGAATTAGATTATAATGGATGACTCTTGATAGATACCATAGGTCTGAAGTTCAGGTCAAGTTTCTCTGTGAAATTTACATATTTAGTGGTTTTGCAAACCTCCTCTATATGTGTAGCACCACATGAATGTTAACATTATCCAATCTGTTCACCACAGCAAAAACAGTTCTCATGTCAACATTTCTATAACACAATCTTCTGCCTTGGCTAGCATTCAAAGTTAAATATTGTATATATTATTGTTTTCACTTTTTATCTTTACCACAAAGTAATTCATGACACGTAAAGTTAAAATTTTAATGATCTCTCCTGTGGAGTGCTCTTCTGTAAATATCACTAGACGGGAACACATATGCTAGACTTTATTTTTCACAGACATCATATGGATCAAGACAGAGAGCTTTACCACTTGATTTGTGTATCGATTCATGAATTGTACTAAACAGCTAATTATGGGTTACTATTTATTATTATTTGTATTATTATTACTTATAATGCATAGAAGCACCAGTTATGGACCAAAACCACATTGGGCTAAGTACTATACAAATACAGAACAAAAAGACTGTAAACCCATTGAGGCTAGGACTAAGTAAAGTTGGAAACAGGTACTTTATTCATAGTATTCTAGCTGCACATTGATTATATTGAAAATCATGTTTATGGTACCATTGCTCAGGTCTCTGATTTGCAAATTGAGTCCCCAATTCCACAAAGCACTACAACAGGTGCATAACTTTAAGCACATACTTATTCCAGTCCAGGGAGCTTTAAATAATTGCTTAAAATGAAGTATCTGTTTAAGTGCTTTGCTGAACAGGAAATTAAACACCAGCCCACAAGTGTTGAGATGAAAAGGAGTTTAACTCTTCCCAAACTACTCCATGGCCCAACTCAGTAACTGTAATAAGAAATTAAATCACTGGCTTCATTCATAGTTTGAGCTCCTTTCAAAATCATAACATGTCTGATCTTTTATTCATTTAAATCCCACACAGAGTAAGTAACCGTACATGAGAACTTACACTATGGTGTCAATCCAAGACAAACTATGCTTGGCACAGGACCTAAGGCATATGGTGAGGAAAATGATATTGTATAACCTTTATGTTCTCCTGACCCTGAGTTTATTAGGGACCAGTTATTTGCCCTTTATAATATAGAGCAGCCTCAGGGTTACTTTAAATGATGGCTGCTTAAAAGAGTTCCCAAAGGGTTGCAGCCCAAAACTCCCATAGAGTAGTTGATTCTAGTGGCTGCATGCAGAGCAAATGGTTCTGATTTTGATCTCACTTACATGTCAATTTAACTAATTCACATAGGAATAATCTAGTATAATGACATAGAACCAACAGAGGGTTTCTTACACCATTCCTTCTATGTGTTCACGTCTAGTGATATTTACAGAGAGCCCCTCACAAGGGAGATCTTAAATTTTAACTTTACATGTCACAAATTCCTTTGTGGTAAAAATAAAAAGTGAAAACAATATATATATATATATAATATTCAATTTTGAACCCTAGCCAAGACAGAAGATTGTGTTTTAAAAATGTTGACATGAGAACTGTTTTGCTGTGGTGAACAGATTGTATGATGTTAACATTCATGTGGTGCTTGGGGCAGGGGGTTGGACTCAATGACCTCCTGAGGTCTCTTCCAACCCTATGATTCTATGATTCTCCTTGTTGCCAGCATAGCAAGAGGAAAGAACCGTCTTAGGGGGCAGAGGCATCCTGGGGAAAAGAGAGCACCACTAAGATGGTCCTTCACTTCAGCTATGGTTTTGGTTCTACAAACTACACGTTGTACCTCTCTCGTCTGACAACATCCATAGTCCAGCATGATTTTACTTAGGGCATGTCTCACCTACATCCCTCTTTCAAAAAAAAAAGGATGTAAATTAGACAGATCGAAATTGCAAATGAAGCTGGGATTTGAATTTCCCATGCTTCATTTGCATAATGGCGTCCACGAATTCTTTCAAAAACGGGGATTTCGAAAGTGAAACCACTGTCTAGACGCAGTTCTTTCGAACCCCCCCCCCCTTTTGAAAGATCCTGTACTCCCCCAAAAATGAGTACAGGATCTTTCAAAAAAGGGGTTCACTTTCGAAACCCCCATTTTCGAAAGAATGCACAGCCGCCATTATGCAAATGAGGCATGGGAAATTAAAATCCTGGCTTCATTTGCAATTTTGATCTGTCTAATTTACATCCCTCTTTTTTGAAGTCTTTAGTCAGGTGGCCACTTATGGGTGTGGCCAAGTTTCCTGTGGTCCCATAAAGTTTGTTTACAGTCACCAGTCCTGGCTCTCAGTGTTCTGTACTGTTATTCAGCTCTAATTTACCCCGTAATATAACACAAAGGGGGGGGAGGGGGCGAGACCTGTTGCCTTCTCCTGTCCTGACTTCTGCAGCCCTCATAGCCTCAGGCCTTGCTTCAGGCCCTGCAGCCTGGAAGTTTAGCTCTGCCTGCCTTTCCCTTTCCCTGCTCTAAGTCAGGAAGCTGCTAGCTTCCCCTGGCAGCTAGGTCCTTCCTGCTCCTCAGCTCAAGCAAGAGTGAGTGAGTCTTTCCTCCCTTCCAGGAGCCTTTATTTATATTGCCCTCAGCTGGGACCTAATTAGCTAATATCTGGCACAGCTGCTTGCTGCACAGCCCCAACCCTCTCTCAGAGCTGGGTTTTAACCCTTAAAGGGCCAGTGCAGGGCAGACGCCCAATCACAACCCCAAGGCTACGTCTACACTGCAGGCTTTTTGTGCAAGAACAGCTGTTCTTGCACAAAAACTTGCCGGGTGTCTACACTGCACGCACATTCTTGCGCAAGTAAATTTACAGTACAGCGTCGGAAAATAGGGCTTCTTCCGGAAGAGTTATTCCTCTCCCCATGAGGAATAAGCCCTCTTGCGCAAGAGCTGTTCCACAAGAAGGCCATGTAGACAGGAAACATGATTTTCTTGTGCAAGAAAGCCCTATGGCTAAAATGGCCATCAGAGCTTTCTTGCGCAAGAGAGCGTCCACACTGCCATGAACGCTCTTGCTCAAAAGCACATCTCTTGCGCAAAAGCACATGGCAGTGTGGATACGCTCTTGTGGAAGACCTTTTGCACAAGAACTCTTGCGCAAAACAGTGCTTACGCAAGAAGCCTGCAGTGTAGACGTAGCCCAAATGTCTTCTAAGAGCCCAGTAAGCAGCGAAAGTGTTGGTAATGCTGCTAGACAGTATTGACCTCCTGGGGTTTGGCAAATTCTCTGGTTCAGCACCAGTCAGGTCCTGAGGGTGCTGGATGAGAGAGGTTCAACTTGTACTGTAACTTATTGTAGGTTAAACCTGTTCTAACTTGGTGCAAGGGGTTGGCCTGCACAGATCTTCATCTAGACCAGGGGAGTGCATAGGCAAACACTGTAACCCCCGGATGGCCTGTGTAACACCATCATCTAGAGAGGAGTTGCGCTTGCTTTACATTGGTGAGAGATCAGCATCAGGCCTACTGCATTCAACTACACTCAAATATCAAAACTCCTTTCTGATCTTCTTGACTCATGCCTCAAGGCACAGGAGTGTAGGAAAAAGGCCCACATTTTCTTTACTTAGACCTTTCCCAATGCATTAAACCCTAATTAGGAAATGAATTAAATGATTTGAGAATGAGTTCAGACCAGAGATCCCTGGATCACTTGTTCATGCTCAGGTTAGTTAACACTGGACATTGAGCTTTGTCCTGGCTGGTGGCAAGCTGGTGAATAGGTTTTATATCCTGCCATTCTTCACAAAAACTATTTTTATCCAGTGTGCCATTCACTCACTCAGACATTTCAGATAGGCTTTTGTTCTTGTCAGCACAGAAAACGAAAGTAAACATGAGTGCAGTTGTGGCAGAGAAGACAGGTACATAGTTTAAAGGAGACAGAACAGATACATGGGGCTGTGATTAAGTCCCAGTTTCCATTTAGCATTTACTCTAGCATGATGGTCTATTTAACTTTGAAGGAGCTGTTCTCTACCATTTTCAATGCACACTTTGATCCTGCATCAATCTACACAGGAACCTTTCATCTAGCTAACAAAATTGGGGATGCGAATAAAAGTGGTTATCTGAAGTACCAAAGGCAACTTGAACGTGCATACACATTTCTACATGTTGCTTAGCAACACAAACTATTCAGCATAAAGATGTGTTGAAATGATCCATAACTAAGACCAGAGTCACTTTAGCAGATCAATAAATGGAGGGTATAAGTTACATAAAGAGCACCAACCCCCTTTGCACCTCCTCTGACAAGGAGGATGCCTTTGCTCCTCCGATAAAGCATACTTAAGGCCCCTTCAGATGAGGTTTTCCACCATCTCATCTCCAAAACACCCTTAGTCTTCTGCTGACATCTCCAGCAAAAGCATTTTGGCCATTGGGATTTTGCCATGAGGTACCAAGTGTAACCCCACAAGTCACGCAGCCCCGGGACTGTTTCTGACTAGTCCACAATTTGAAATTAGCACTCCTGCCACCCTTGAAACACACCTGGCATTTTCAAAGCCAGCCCACATTTTCAAAGCCTGATCCCACTCCCGTTGAGGTTGGTGGAAAGATTCCCATTGAGATGCGAGTTGGATTGGGCCCTTGTGGCATTGCTGTAAAGCAACACAACATGGTAGCCATTGGAGGAGTGAAGTTACAGAAACCTCAGACCCTTTAAGCATTTCTGCTGACATTAGTGAGCTGATAATCATCACACAATTTCTTGTCACCTGAACTGAAGATCCTTCATAATCATTACGGGTGAAATCTGCAGTGCTGTTGGGGCCATGTAAATTGATATTGCAGTGGGTGAAATTGACTGCTGCCAGACCAATGCACCATATAAATCTCATTTAATCCCAAAGGAGGGTAATGGGTAATTACCCAACATCATGGGTAATGTTGTCAGATGGCTTTAGTGAGAATTTTAAGTTTCTCTTTTATTCCTTCAACATATAAACAAAACAAATCCGTAAAAGTTAGGGATTAACACAGTGTAGTCATATGGGTGGGGCACGTGCAGGCCTGCTGAGAGCAATTCTGGGTTTAGGCCAAAACAGTCAATGGGCCTCCCACTTGCACACATAAGCCGCAACCATGTGGATGTGGTCCACCTGACATTTGGCAGTACTGCGCCTGTATACTGGCTGGTGCCCAGAGAGCTGCTGCTGTGCTGTTCCAGCATGGTCTGGGCTTGCTCCTCCCCCTGCCCCACTTCTTCCCTGAGGCCACACTCCTGTCCTGCCCCTTCTCCGAGGCCCTGCCCCTGCTCATTCCACCCCCCCCCCCCCCCATCATTTCCTCTCCCCCAGCTTTGCTCACTTTCATCAGGCTAGGCTGGGTGCAGAAGAAGGAGGTGTGGGCTCTGGGAATGAGTTTTGATGTGAGAAGAAGCCAGGCTCTGAGAGGGAGTTTGGGTGTGGGCTCTGGGCTGGGGCAGACAGCTGGGGTGTAGGAGGGGTTCAGAGGATCAGTGTTTACCTTGGGTGGCTTTTGAGAACAACTTGCATAGCCCTCTGGTAGTGGCTTCTGTTAATGTCAACAGTGCACAGAGCCTCCCTAGTACCCACAGCTAGGTGCTACTACTACTACAGCTGCAGCTCCCACTGGTTGTTGTTCCTGGCCACTGAGAACTGTGGAGTCAGCACTCGGGATGGGGCAGCATACAGAGCCCCCCCCTCCCCGAGGCCACAGGAATGGTGCCAGCCACTTCCAGGAGACTTTTAACTCATCTTAAATCACCCAAGCACCTAGGCACTTGCCCACTTTGGCCCCCCAAATCCCCTGTCCGCAGGCCTGGGTATCCAGGTTTTAGTGCAAGGGTGAGAAACCTCAGGCCCACAGGTCAGATGCAGCTTGCCTAGATCCAGGCCACCCAGCACTGGAGAGCCTGCACTGGCACTCCAGACCCCTAACACCCGCTGCCCCACCAGGGGGCTGGAGCACACAAAATCTATTAGCTTGGTTTCTGGTGTCTTTCTCCTCTTCAGTCAAGGGCCACGTCAGTGAGGGGTATTTTTCTCACTAGTGTGCAGCCCTCTAACTGATTTTTCTGTGGATCTCCACTTCTGTTTTAAGTCTAGGTAGGGCTTTGGAATCTGGCATTCTTTTGGGGTTTTCCCCATTAGTTCCACTTCTGCTATCAGCCTCCTTGGCCCCACAAACATTTTTGCAAGTCAGTCTTTACTGTACAACATGGTAGCAGCTGTGCCAGGACCATGCCATTTACTTAATAATAAATACAAAATATATAAATGAGTTCTTCTTTTAAAATAAAAACACAGAGTTCTTCAGGGCCCAAGTTAGTTCTGAACCATAGCAATGTGCTAGTTAAATATTCTGGCATAATGGCTTATTAATGTGGTATCAATGGGAAAACCATCTTACTAAATCCAGCAGTGCTGGCTTTGTACCACCCACTCAGGATAGTGAATGATCACAAGCTTTTTCAGAAGGAAGCGTTTTTATGAATCAGGTTCTCAGCAATACTGGTGTTGTGTGAAATTATTTTTACTGTAAGCAGAGACTCCTCTTTGTGGACATTAACAAGAGTGATGGAAAATGCTTCCTCTGTGAATCATGACTTAGCACTTTAAAAATGAAATCATTAATAATAATAATGAATAATAAAGGTCCCATGTATTTCCAGAAAGCATGAACACTTTATTGACTATTAAGATTTAAAAACGATCTTGGCTGTAGCTAACAGCATACAGGAGACCTTCAGAGTTACGAACAGCTTGGGAATAGAGGTTGTTCATAACTCTGAAATGTTTGTAACTCTGAACAAAATATTTTGGTGGTTCTTCCAAAAGTTTACAACTGAATATTGACTTAATACAGCTTTGAAAATGTACTTTGCAGAAGAAAATGCTGCTTTCCCCTTTATTCTTAGTAGCTTATGTTTAACACACCACTGTACTGTACTTTGGAGGGGGGGGGGAAGAGGGAAGGGGTTCTGCTGCTGCCGGTTGCACACTTACAATTCCAAATGGGGTCTGTGGTTGAATGGTCTAACTCTGAGGGTATGTCTACACTGCGAGTGTTTTGCGCGGAAGAAGAAATGCAATGGACTGCCCATTTGCACATCACACTCATTTGCATATCTTCTTCCGATCCTTTTTGCGGAAGAGGTTTTTGCAATAAAAAGCACTGTGTAGAAGGGGCAATTTGTCAGAAAAAAAACCCCTTTTTCACAAGAGCCTGTAAACCTCATTTTTTGAGGAATAAGGGCTCTTGCACAAAAGGGCTTTTTCCGACAAAAGGCACTGTCTACACAGAGTTTTTTATTGCAAAAACCTCTTCCACAAAAAGGATCGGAAGAAGATATTCAAATGAGTGTGAGATATGCAAATGAGCACTCCATTTGCATTTCCTCTTCCGCAAAATGCCCACAGTGTAGACGTAGCCTCATGAGGTTCTATTGTGCACAATCATTTTGCTCTCTTATTTGATTATTAAAATGAGGAAACTGGAGGATTGGACCAATGGTTTAAGGGACTGGAGTAATGTGATATGGAGACTCACCTTAAATGCCCTGTTCAAATTCAAACAGATCAGTGACTGAAGAAATCATTTCCATTGATTTGCTGTTCAGTGGCCTATGTGAAGTGAACTGGTGGTGTAAGCCCAGTTTTTAATAGATTTGCTATAAAACATTATTGCGCCATTGCTGTTGAAGAATTAATAGCCCTCTCCTCATTTTCATTTGCCTGTCCAAGTTATGGTTGAGGCATGTGACCAGTGTGGGAAACTTGCATCGCTGCTGCCTATATCGGAACATAAAATTAAAGCTAAACCTCCGATTTTGTTTCTTCATTTCAGGTTGGAACCATTTCAACCATATACAAAGCACCCTCACCCCTGCCATATTTATATCACTCAATAGCTTTTTATGCTATAACTCTGAGTGGCCAATCATTATGAAAGACTGCCCTCATGCCATACCATTAGTGAACATGACAATTTTTTTTCTTAACTACCTCTGTTTTTTAATGTACCTGTGTGGTGTGGGAGGTTGAGAATTTGATCTGGACATCATTGCTGATGGGGTATTTACAGGCAAAGAAACAGTAAGGCTATGTGGGGAAAAATCAGCTGGTGTTGAGCCATGAATTAATCTGAAGGAGGGTGTGAATTCTATTTTATAGTTTATATCATTCCTGTGTTGCAGCTGGAGGGATAGGAATAAAATTAAAATGTGCTCCATGAATGTAAATTTATTAGACTCCATTTTCCCATCCATGCCATAACCAAATGTAAATATTGCATCACTCAAACGTTATTGGCAACAGTGAAAGCCATCTGGGAGAAGGACCAGAGACATATGCAGAATTTTGTTGGTACATGGGCAGTCATCCAACAACATTAAGAACTTTCTGTGTTGGCATATGCAACTTCTTTTCTCTCCTAAACAGATCACTGTTCCCATTAGTCAAACGGTACAAAAAATGTTCCCGACAATAATAACGATAGCATACATCCATCAAAGAAAAAAAATCCCAGTGTAATGCCAGCCAGCATCTGAACTGAACCAGTGTTCTGGTGAAGCTTAATTAGCTAATGTAGCAGTAGTAAAGATTCCCTGCTACACAGACAATACGGCTGATAGACAGACCCTATCAATACTGCTACCAAAAGTACAAGAATATTTGGCTGCAAAGCTGTGATTATCCATAAGCATGAGAATTGCTCAGACAAGTGTGCAGCATTGCTGGGCTGCCAACTGCTCCTGTGTGAAGGTTTATAAAAAAAAAAAAATGCAATACACATCTACTTTGCACAGATGACTTTTAAAAAAGAAACAAAGAAATCATAGAATAAAGTTACTGATGAGACAGACAGGATGCATGGGGACAGAGGAAGGATTCTTCCTGAATGCTGGTAAGCTCCCTAGGTGGCTAATCTTCAGAGGAGGGATGGATCAGAAATTAAATTTGATGAGTAATTTTCTCCGTACAGACAGCACCGAAATATCATCTGACACAGATATCCAGTTTAAACTCCACTTATGTTTAATGGTTGGATAATCATGGATCATAAGTTTAGCTTTAATAACAACCACAGAAGACTCTTTATTAGCAGGCTTCGCATGCTGAAAGGTTGTCATTTGTCGTTATAGTGACTTTCTGTTTTAAACTACTGCAGCAATTTGTTTCTTTTTAAATAAATGAAATTAGATAAATCTCTGTTCTCTGTATTTATAAAATCTAAGATTCAGGGTCACATTGGGTTTTATAGAATAAGGAACCAAAAGCAATGTCCTTTGCCTACCAGCCAAATCATTGTGTCAGACTGACTGCTTTATTGATGTGTCTTCTGTCTGGGGAAATTGATCAGCGAGTTCCTTGTATGAAGTGTTGGGGTCAGGTTAAGAAACCTGCTACACCATCATATGAATTGGAGGAGAAGCAGTAAACTGTCCACAACACTGTGGGGCTACTAATTATGCATAAAAAGAGATGCCATGGTCAGTCCCTTACTTGTGTTAACCATTCCATGCTACCGTATATTAATATGCTTTAAGAATTCAATATCAATACCACAACATATTGCATATATGCTTTTAGTTGTTACATGGCCTGAATTGGCCTGTCTTTTTATAATCCTATTCACTTACGCTAAATACCCTGTAACACTTTGCAAAGCTGAAGGCAGCTTTGGATTAAAAATAAGAAGCTTACCAAAGGCAAAATACAATAAGGTTCTGCCCCAGTAAATGCTGGGGAGGGACCCTCACAGACCAGTACCTGGAATGCTATTATATAAAACAAAGAAGAAAAAAGATACAGAACAAGTAAAGAACCAGGACATGATGATAGGCTGGATTTTAATGACATGTGAAGAGTTCTGTAACTTGTAAAATCATCCTGAGTCTTCCTAGATGAAATGTGTAACTTCTGTGGCACATCGTCTGTGGATGATGAATGTAACAATGCGGCACAAGACTATTTCCTGGAAACGGGTATCACATCAAAACCCTTCCTGTACTGTACTATTGTTGACTTTTAGCAATACACGCGACTGATACTTGTTACTTGGCCTCTGGAATATATTCCATACTGAAGAGTGGTCAAGCAGTTGATTACACAATTTATCAACACCTGCTCCCATCACCATCTTCCATAATGGCCTAAATGAGGCTGCTACAGATCATTCCCACAGGACGCATTAAGTGAAGGTCTCCTGCACAGTGGTTCCCCCTGCCTCCTCCCACCACCTGCATGTTCTAATACAACACTTTTGTGAGGCAGAGAGACTTGAGCTTGCCTTATGCACCCCAGGCAAATTTCTTCTGCAGTGAGTACACATTGTTGAACAATGTATGTCACTGGACTTTGCACTAGTCAGGAGTGTAAGATTTGGCCAGGGGAGGCAGCCTGTTATGATCAATAAGGCCCGGGAATGGGTCACAGGGAGTCTGAGCTTCCTTCCCAATGATACCAATGACTTGCGATGAGATTTTGGAAGAGTCCCAGAGAGGCTCACTGTTTCCCCAACTATACAACAGGGGTAATGATATTTTCCCCATTTCTACTACACATTTTAAAGTCTGGGGATGAAATGGACTATATAAGGGCTGAGTACATTGACCACCACCAGTGCAACTCTTGGCTGTTATCATGCATCTGGGTGGGAGAGTAAGAAAGTTATTAAGAATTGTAAAGTTTATTTCCTTATTAAAAGCTTTGCAATTGTACATCAATACTGCACAAGGCTGGTGACAGACTTCGTCAGGCCCTATGCAATGTGAAGGAGAGGCTTGGCTCTGGGCCCCCAGAAGGGGCGGGGCTCAGGTGTAAGTGGTGGGGTTGGGGGAAACCAGCCTTCAGTGCTGCCTGAACCATGCTGTGCCTTCCCCCCCGTCAGCCCTCAGTGCAGCCCACTGGCCTCTGGTGGAGATTTGAAGGGCCCAGAGCCATGGGTCCTTGGACAATTGCCCTTCCCCAGTCCGGGACCTCTTCCTCTTTTTCCCGCCCCCCCATCAGAGACCTTGATACTGCACTGTCACCTTGTGTGTCTTGAATGTCAGCCTACTGAGCACAGGCAAATTGTCAAATTCAACTTCATTTCTAAGAGGAAACAACTTGATGTGGTTTCTAACTTTTTGCTTTCATTTATTAGAGTAAGAATGGTTTGTCAGCTGGTGTCTCAGAGCAGCCCAGCTTGCTCTGTAGGAAGAACTGATGTGTAGGAAACTCTGCTGCACTATCAACAGCATTTTATGCCCTTCCCCCCTAATTTTAAGTGCTTTTGAAAAACTGTAAAAAAGGAATGTGTAACAATATTTCAAAAGTTAATGGTGAGTACCGAGTATTACATTTTACTGTTGCTTTACAAATATCCTTATCCCAGATCCAAGTACCAAGAAATGGAATTCACTGCAAAACAGAACTTGCTCCATTGCTTTTGCCAATCCAATAACACTAGCATTGGCTCCTTGATGCAACAGCAAGTTAAGAAAATTAAATGATTATGCCAATACAGCCCTGTCTCAAAATAGCTACGTTACCAAGGAATCAATTAGTGTCTGTAAGGATATTGTCCTCTGTCTTTTCTTTGATCCCTACCATGTTCACAATATACACACAGATAAGTTAGTTAAAAATATGAATCTTCTTGCTGGAAGATAGCAGTGCAACTCTACTCAGAATTCAGAGCTGTCACACATACACGAGTACACAAAATCCAAGAGAAAAAAAAACCCAATAGGCTGCTCCTTAAGGCTGCAAAGCAAAAACCACTCCACGTAGTTTTAAGATGGTTTTTTTTTTTTTTCCCACCTGCCCATCACGACTGGAGTCTGCAGACTGTAACAGATCCCATGGCTCTTTTGCCCTCGCAGTATGTGTTCTGTTGTAGATTTATGCAGCTTTGACTCCCTCCTAATCTGATCCCAAGCTCCAAAAAGGAGTCTCCATTCTACCCCCCCCCCCTCCAGTGGCCCATAAGCAAAGATGAGATATCCCCACACAGGAACTAGTTTTACTTGCCACCAAGCATCCCATGCCTATTGAGAAGGTAGAGGGATAACCCATGTGCTCACACTTTATTAATTTTGTATGTCATAGCACCTCCCAGAACATCTTATTTATTCAAAAAAGTGGGAACATGCCAGCCACTATGTGGTTAAAAGAAAACTACTTAGTTATATGCTTAGGTATTTGTATTTCAGAAGGCTTTACACAGGACAGAGACAGATTCCTAATATAGTGAATGATGTCTTCAGAGAATACTTTCAGTATTTGTAAGTATTAAATGGTTTTACTTTAGAAATATAAATGTTTCTTCATCTCTGAACTACTCTCTTGAGAGACATGAGAAAGCAACATATGCTTAGAGAATGCCAAAAGGAGCTGCACTCCAAACTAGGACATCTTCCAAGAAATCCAATGATTAATGTGTCAGGCTTGTGAGTTTAACACAAAAGCACCAACTTGTCAGTTATCAAAAATATACACTACTGAAGTTAAAGAAACGGAAATGACCTAATGTATGTGCTAACCTTCCAGTTCCAAACCTGCAATTTATATATAACAGTCTAAATCCTGAAACTATACCATCTTAGGTTGTGATCTCACCAGATTTACTTAAGCAGGGTCAATGTGGCCAATACTTGGAAGATCTATTAGGAAAATCAAAGGGTTGCCGTACATGGTGCTGACAATTCAGCAGGTGGCACTATTCTCCCTAATTCGGCACTTAGTAAATACCTTTGCATTGTATTAAGATATATTGTGTAGTTCAAGGCCTCACTTTTCAAGGCTTGTCTTCATCTACTCTGAGATCAAGACTCCAGAGATTGATCTCCTGGGGTTCGATTTAGTGGGTCTAGGAAAGACATGCTAAATTGACTGCTAGTGGTGCCCTCATTGTACTGGGGATGTGAGAAGTAAGGGAAGTCAATAGGAGAATTTCTCCCATCAACCTCCCTCAGTAGTGTCACCACAGAAATTCAACCTAAGATATGTCGACTCCAGCTACGCTATTCTCATAGCTGGAGTTGCATATCTTCAGCCAATTTTCTCCAGTAGCATAATGTAGGCCTGGAATCAGATAAGAATTAAAAGCAAGGTCCTGTGCATCAGACTATGTCAGCTAAACTTTAACATGACCACCAACACAGAACAATTCTTCCCTACTACAACAACGAGTTTTCTGCCATTGACTTTGAATGTTTATATAGAGGTTGAGAGAGCTGGAAGCTGGAATTTCCCCAACAGAAGTTAATGGGCAAAAAGAAAGAGACGGTTCTAAAAAGAAGCACTTATCTCACTTGTCTAAGCAAGATAGGCCATTCTACTGCAATAAACAAAAGGGCCAGGTCAGGGAGGCTGGTGGAGATGCCTAAGCTAAGGACTCAGAACAAACCCAGAACTCAATGTGGTGGTGAGGTCAGACAGAGGAGATCTGTTCAAGAGATTATTGTTGTCCAACTTTCTTGCTTCTTCCACAAGGGGAAAGTCTTTGTGGGTATAAAATTCCTTTACTAAGCCTGAGTTCATTGCCAAGTTCATGACCAAAGGCAAGTCATGCTTGACCAATCTGATAGGCTTCTATGAGGTAACTGGCTCTGTGGACATGGGGAAGTCAGTGGATGTGATATTCCTTGACTTTAGCAAAGCTTTTGATATGGCCACAATATTCTTGCCAGCAAGTTAAGGAAGTATGGATTGGATAAATGGACTGTAAGGGCATGTCTAGACTGCCTGTGGCTTACGAAAGAAGATATTCAAATTTGGTGCGAATTTGCATATCTTCTTCTGCTCCTGTTTTCAGAAGTTTTTTTGGAAAAAAAAAAAAAAAAAAAAAGCAGTCTAGATGCGGTTCTTTTGAAAAAACCCACCCTTTTTTTCAAAAGAACCCTGTACACCTCATTTTTTTAGGAAGGGTTCTTTTCAAAACGGGTTGTTTTTTTTTTTTTTTTCAAAAAAACCCACGTCTAGACTGCTTTTTTTCCCCTGAAAAAAAACTCTTCCAAAAATGGGATCAGAAGAAGATATGCAAATTCTTGCCAAATTTGCTCATGACTTTCAAAAGAAGATATGCAGTCTAGACATGCCCTAAAGTGGATAGAAAGCTGGCAAGATTGTCAGGCCCAACGGGTAGTGATCAAAGGCTCGATGTCTGGTTGGTGATCAGTTTCAAGTGGAGTGCCCCAACGATCGGTTCTAGGGCTGATTTTGTTCAACGTCTTATGACCTGATGAGGGGATGGATTGCATCCTCAGCAAGTTTGCAGATGACACTAAGCTAGGGGGAGCAGTAGATATGTTGGAGGACAGGGATAGAGTGCAGAGTGACCTAGACAAATTAGAGGACTGGGCGAAAAGAAATTGTAGTTACTCAGGCAGCTGTTCAGAAATGCTGTTAGCAGGGGCCAGGATTCACTGTCGCTATGTCCTCACGCGTCTCTAACTCCATCAATGATGATAACAAGAAGGCTGCTTGCGTGTGTGCTCAGTGATGTGTGCTGTGTAGACTAGTGCACTTTGTCTTCACAGCAGACTCCAAGAGAGCCCCCAAACACCACAAATCAGATAAGGTTCAAAGGTGCCAGGCTAGGTTTATTGTTAAGCGAAGTACATTAATCGTTGTCAATAGACTATACTGAACCACTAAGCATTTGTACCCCGTAACAATGAAATGGCTCAAAACAATGAAACACTTCCATTGCCCTCCTAGGCCATTCAAAGATTGCACCCCAAGACACCACCTTATATACTGGTGCAAACACATCACTGCTGATGTGTGAGGTTGCCACCCTCTGATGTTGCCAAGCTATCACCAATCACCTTGTACCTCATGATCTGATTAGACCATGTCCATTCATGTATCAACCTTGACCTTTTCCTGATCCTAAGTTGGTATTTATGGGGAGTAAACATCGAGCTGTTATCTTAGACTCTTTTCCTGAACTGAGAAGCAGACTTCAAGGCCCCTCTCAGTGAGCTATGTGCCTATAACTCATGATAAGTCCCCAAGTACTGCTCTCCACCTGGGGTTGCGCTGTCTCAGCTTGTTTATGCCTGGTTAAACAAACATGTATGTTTCCTGCTTATCTCAACCTTTCTTTAGCCATTGTCAGCTAGGCCTCATAGCTCAGATAAGGCCTGAGCAGTATGGGTTTTTGTCTCATGCCATCATCTTACTACAGAAATCTGATGAGGTTCAAGAAGGACAAGTGCACAGTCCTGCACTTGAGATGGAAGAATCCCAAGCATTGTTACAGGCTGGGGACCAACTGGCTAAGTAGCAGTTCAACAGAAAAGGACCTGGGGATTGCAGTGGATGAGAAGCTGGATATGAGTCAACAGTGCACCCTTGTAGCCAAAAAGGCTAATGGCATATTTGGGTGCATTAGGAGGAGCATTTCCAGCAGATCTAAAGAAGTGATTATTCTCCTTTATTCTGCACTGGTGAGGCCTCATCTGGGCTATGTCTACACTCGCAGCTTCTTGCTCAAGAACATCTTGCGCAAGTGTTCTTGTGCAAGAAGTCTTGCACAAGAAAACGTCCACACTGCCATGCGTGAGCTGTGCTTTTGCGCAAGAGCACCCATGGCCGTGTGGGCGCTCTCTTGCGCAAGAAAGCTCTGATGGCCATTTTAGACATAGGACTTTCTTGCGCAAGAAATCCCTGCCGAGCGTCCACACTGCCCTCTTGCGCAAGAGCCCCTGCGCAAGAGAGCTTACACCTGTTAGAAAAGAGCGTAGCTCTTGCGCAAGAAGCCCTCTCTTACCACTCCGTACTGTAAATTTCCTTGCGCAAAAGCGGGCGGGCAGTGTGGACGCTCTGCGGATTCTTGCGCAAGAACAGCCGTACTTGTGCAAGAAGCCGCGAGTGTAGACATAGCCCTGGAGTATTGCATCCAGTTCTGGCCCCTTCTCCCATTACAAAAAGGATGTGGATGCATTGGAGAGGGTCCAGCGGAGGGCAACCATAATGATTAGGGGGCTGGAGCACATGACCTACAAGGAGAGGCTGAGGGATTTGGGCTTATTTAGTCTGCAGAAGAGAAGAGTGAGGGGGGATTTGATAGCAGCCTTCAACTTCCTGAAGGGAGGTTCCAAAGAGGATGGAGAGAGGCTGTTCTCAGTAGTGACGGATGGCAAAAAAGGAGCAATGGTCTCAAGTGACAGTGGTAGAGGTCTAGGTTGGATATTAGGAAAAACTATTTCACTAGGGGGGTGCTGAAGCACTCGAATGGGTTACCTAGGGAGGTGGTGGAATCCCCACCTCTAGAGGTTTTTAAATCCCGGCTTGACAAAGCCCTGGCTGGGATGATTTAATTAGGGTTGGTCCTGCTTTGGGCAGGGGTCTGGACTCCTGAGGTCTCTTCCAGCCCTAGGATTCTATGATTCTTTGCTGCCACATGCTCCTTCCAGGCTGTGACTAGGCAATCAAAGATCCCACAGGTCCATGGAACTCAGTGAAGGGCCAGGGGCACAGAAATCATGGCTAACCAAATGCAGACTCCAATTTGAATAAGCATGGCTAGATGTTCTTTCCAATATTTACTCATCTCTAATAATAGAGCTGTCAAATGTGCCACTCTGGCAGTGTAATGGGGCCTTGGTGTAACAGATTTAAACCCTTCATTTTTTACCTGCCTCCCCTTTGGGACTAATGGTTCCCTTCACTGCCAGCTGGTGGATTTTTAGCTTTTTCCTAGAATTTCTCTAGTTGTTCGGCTATTAGAATCCAGTGAAGCCAATATTAATGTAAATGAAACAAGTCATCATGTTTCCTTCATCTCAAACAACTGAGAGAGGAGAGCAAAGAGGTACAAGAACATCAATAACTGAAATGACTAAGCCAACAGTTATTTCTTATTTTCGTGAATCTTCTGTTAAAGAGAAGTTGTGTATATATATATATATATATTTATTTCACATGTAGCCCTCCTGTTCACTAGCCCAGTATGAGGTTATTCAACCTAGGGGAAGCTTTGTGAATTTTTTTTTTTAAAACACAGCTCGGGGAGACTAGGCCTGAGACTCCTTTGTGTGCTCTGCATTGTGTTTCAGACCAGACCCACTCAGACAAACCACCAGAAACAAGCTTTATTCTGTAAAGAACATAGAACAGGATGACAGTACAGCAGCCCCTCCTCTCTGCTTGCAGCCTACGTGCTTCCAGCTCAGTCCCTCCTGAGACCCTGATGGGGGGGGGCACAGGGTACATCTTGGCAGGAACCAGGACATTCTCCCAACATGTCACAGTTTGTAGTCCACAACTTATAGTTCCCAGGGCTGCTGCTGAAGCACACTGGACCTTGGGCAACACATAGATAATGCATACTCATTCAGGCTAGTGGTGTAAATTGAAACCAATCTTTTAAGTCTGAGACTGATCTCTGTGCAAGAAATACATGCCCAATAGTATGTGTGATTAAGGGAATTGGAGATGAGCCCCTGCTGTTTGTATTTAATGTGGAAACTTGCAATTGGGTTCTGTTGTCAAATGAACAATATAGTTCCCTCATCAGGAATTTAAGCATTACAGAAAACAAATAAAGTTCTTTGCTGCTTTCAAATACGGAAAAGAAAAGAGCTATCATAGGACTCAAGTCAGGCAAGCACTTACACACCTGTATAAACCAGTCTCTCTCTGGCATGTATTTAACTTCAAGCACATGCTTGTCTCATTGACTTTGAAGTTAAACATGTGCTTGAGCACTTTGCTGAATCAGGATTTAGGGTCTACTAAGTAGCAGATATTGGAATAAATGAGGATCTTTTCCAGACAAGTTGTTTTTACACTGCCTGAAAACAGTTATTAATTGTTTGACATTTGCATCTAGTATAAGAGTGTGCTCACAGGCCTCACAGTCCACACCTGAGAGCTTGATAAGGCCGCTTCAGAACTGAGCTCCAAGATTTCAAAATGAGGAAGACAGCTACTTCCTCATAACACTACGGACACAAAATGGCATTGGGGAAAGGAAAGAAATCCACCCCCAAAATCACCACAAGGGGAAAGAAACTGTTTCATTTCCTAAATGCCATTGGCAGCACAACAAATTATAAATCCCACCAACTAGCTATGACCTAGTGATGGATGACCCTTTGCTGCCTAGTAAAATCTCTCAAAAATACGGTGAACAAAAATGTATGTTATGCCAATACTTCCCCTCAGTGGTAGAGATAAAGGTCTGCAATAAGTTATCTTGCACTCAGACAGATCCTCAGCTGGTGTAAATCAGCATAGTCCCATTGACTTCTTGATATATGCCAGCTGACTCTCTGGTTCATAGTCACCTGACTTTCTCCAGTTATTACACTGCCTCCAACACACACTGAAGGGATTAGCACGTACTATATTGGATGTCACTTTGAAATGACATTCCAGGCTTGCTTGCTGGACTAGAAAGAATTAGAATGTGACTTGGCTGACCAAGAAGTGTAGGGTCAAAAACATCACTGGTGTAACTCCTCTGAAGTCCATGGAGTGATAAAAGAATATAGCCAAAGTTATCATTGTAATTAATATCTCCAGAAGGTCAACACAGACACTATATCCAATTGCAGTAGTTTTCATATATCTCCAGTGTTACTTCATTATTTTTATTTGATGGTCTGATCACTTCTAATGATGTTGGGACAGCCTATAAACACCGCAACATTTGATTCAGTACTACATGGCTGCTTACTTTCCTTGAGCCAGTCCTGTATCCAGCCCACCAGCTTTAACACCTGTTTTCTATTATTGAAACATATGATATTTATTTACCAGGTTGTAAACCCATCATTTAGAAAATAATATTTCATATAAATAATTAATGACACCCAAAATCTCATAATTAGAGTCTACTGCTTAATACATTCCATTAGCTGTTGATGCTAGCAACTTCAGGTCAAATACAACTCAGAAAACAGCTAATTATGTCCATTCCCATGAGTAAGAAAATCTTTAAATTTAATTAAGGGGCCTTAACTCGACTCCTGCACATTAGGGTCCTGTTCCCCCTGGATTTTCTATTATATGCCTTAAAGTGACAGGTAGAGCATTAATATTAGAAGTAGCTCTCATTTTTGGCTTTGTTTTTCACTCAGCTTTAGTTGAAGAATATTTCAATCAAGCAAATTTATTTATTGCTGTCACATCCTCCCCTATGCACGTGCATAAACATAACCCAATAAGCAGTGGGAACTCGCCAGCTTTAAAGTTGGTTACTTTCTGCAACTTGGGTCAATATGCTTATCAGGTAATCGAGTAATCACTTGACTAGTCACTCCGCCCCCCCACTGCCTCTATCAGAGAGAAGCAGCAATGGGGGGGGGGGGGGCGCGGGAGAAGGGACAGGAGCAGGTGCTTAAAAGCCAGTTCCTGCCAGCACTGTCTCCATGCGGGGCAGGAGAGGCAGAGGCACAACTTCTGGGACTGGGCGTGAGCTGGGACAGCTGATTCTTAGCTCAAGCTGGGTCCCCACACTACACCTCTTAAGAGCTGCCAGGCTCTTAATACATTTAAAAGCAAGAGCTGCAGCAGGGTTAACTCCCGGGGCCGTGAGCTAACCCCACTGCAGCTCTGCAATTTCCCCATTATTGACTAATCAATTAGTTGATTTAACAGAATTTAACATCCCTACTCCAGATAACCGAGTCTCATTCACAATATTTTGTCTGGCATATTAATAAATCAGTATAGGGCCAAAGATCCCAGGAACAAATTAAAAGAGGGAAGTGTGCTAAGCACAAATTGCTGAGACATACCTGATGTGAGTACACATTCTGCACTGAGCTATATGTAGGGTGACCAGAGAGTGAATGTGAAAAATTTGGACAGAGGGTGGGGTTACCAGGCACGTATTAAGACAAAGCTCCAAATATCAGGACTGCGCCAGTAAAATTGGAACAGCTAGTCATGCTAGTTATATAGATTGCACAACTAATTACAAAAAAAACTAGAAACAAAAAAGCCATCCAAGTGTCTAATGCCTACTAAAAAGTCAGAGTAAATAGGATCGTATCTGTAGGTATAAGGGCCCACATTAGTGCTGGGTCAGCTATCATTTTAAATTGAGTTTGGATCTTGAGATAAGTGAGACACAAAACATATATCCTGCCCCAAAACAATAATGAGAAAGAGGGGTTATTGGTGTTACACTTGTAGTCACCCTGAAAATACCAGTGTTATCTTATTTAAGGTTTGGGCTAAACAACAGAGATAAGGAAAACATGGTTAATTGGACATCGGCTGTAATAAATAATTGGTTAAAAAGACTTAGTCCAGTAGCTAAGGGAAAATAAGGAGAAAACCTTGAGAAGAAGGGATCCTAGCCATTCATCTTATTTTAACCAAGCCATAGGGTATGGTTCAGCCCTAAAACTCCCTCAATTAGCCTTGGCTAATGTCCAATCATTGTCAGATTTCACCCATTTGCTATAGTGTTTAAAAAAAAATCCAAGGTTTGCTAGAGGTTCTTTGTCAGAACTTTGTTTACCCCTCTGGAGTCATGCTATGATGTCATAGATATCTCCCTGGCCTGACCCTATTGTAAGTATGTTACACTGTACATAGATACCCACGGCTAACTGTATCCAAACCCAGGCTCCAGCCCAAGTGTCTACACTGCAATCAAACAATACTTTAGGCTTGAGCTCGACAAGCTCAATCATGTAGGGTAGGCCAGCCATGGGTGGTTAACTGTAGTGTAAACATACCCTTACACCGTTCTTGAATTATTGACACCAGAACTGAGCACACAATTCCACCAATGGTCACACCAGTATAAATGAACTAAAACAACATGCTTGAGATTCCCCTATTTATGCAGCCAAGGATCACATTAGCCTTTTTGGCCACAGCTTCATATTGGGAGATCATGTTCAGCTGATGACCCACCATGATGCCCAAATCTTTTTCAGAGTCACTGCTTCCCAGGATAGAGTCGTGCATCCTGTAAGTGTGGCCCACATTTTTTGTCCATATACATTTATCTGAATTAAAACATACATTGTTTGCTTGCACCCATCTTAACCCAGCATAATCTAGATTGTTTTGTCTCATTGACCTATCCTCTACTTATCTAACATTCCTCCAAATTCTTTTTTGTCATCTGCAAACTTAATCAGAGGTAATTTTGTTTTCTTGCAGGTCCTGGATAATGTTAAACAATATAGGGCCACAAAACAATTCCTGAGGGACCCCATTAGATACACACCCAATCAATGTGATTCCCATTTACAAATAATTTTGTTAATTTTTAATTCCTACATGACATGCCTTGTTAATTTTATAGCATTCTAGGGTTTTTAAAAAAAAAAAAATCAAAATACCGCGTGGTCCAAATCAGATGCCATATTGCAGTCTAAGTCTATTAACATCAACACGACTATCCTTTTACAACCAAACTTTGAATCTCATAAAAATGTTATCAAATTAATTTGACAGGCTCAATTTTCCATAAATTCGTGTTGGCTAGCATTAACTATATTGCCTTCCTTTAACTGTTTATTAATCTAGTCTGTATTAGCTGCTCCATTATCTTGCCCAGGACTGATGTCAGACTGAAATGATTATAATTATTTGGGTCTTAATATTTACCCTTTTTAAGTGCTGGTGTAACTTGTGGTGGGCTAGACTTCACTGCCCTTCTCCAGTGCCTAAACCCCCTCCCACTCCCATAGAGAAGATCAAAACTGCCACTCTCAGTCATCCAGGGTTCGAATTAGTGGGTCTAGGGAACACATTCGAACTGAGAGGGGCACTCCAGTCAATGCTAGTAGTTCCACAAGGAGAAAGGGAAGTCAAAGGAAGAGTGTTCTCCCTTCAACTTCCTGCAGTGTGGATAGCGCCAAAAGTCGAGTTAAGGTACTTTGACTTCAGCTCTGCAGTTAACATACCTGAAGTTGTGTATCTTAATTCGACCTTGTCCTGTAGTGTAGGCATACCCATAGAAAGTAGCTGGAGACCCAGAGTTCAGTCTCTTAAGGAATTTCAGCAAGAACTGCGGTGTCAGCCGCCATACATTCAAGTCCCAAAAGAAGCTAATTTAACTAAATAACTTTATAAAGTTTTATGATGAAGAAATAATCTAATTTTACAACATAACATACCAATTTTATAACCCATAGTCACTGTATTCACAGTTACAACAAAAGAGAAAACTGAACATAAAATCTGAACAGTTCAATCCATACAACACAATAAGAAGAAATTGGGATAGCCCAAAAGCTTAGATTTAGTTCACCAAAGTCTCCATTTGTGTCTCTGATCATCAAATTTACACACTATTCCGAGTCTGAACCATCTCTCCACTTGCTTATAGGTATCCTCAGTTGGGAGTCCAGGCAGATTCTTCCGCTGCTGTGGATCACTGCTAAACAGCCAGCTAACTGATTAACCAGTGAATTAACTCACAAGTATACAGACTTAAAGAAAACTCTGTTACAATAAAATACAAAAACTGAGAATAAAATAGAAATGATTCTTTCCCCAGTACTACATTTAAAGAGGACTGGAAGGATCACACTAACTGAGAAAATTAACTAGAACAGTTTGGCTAAAATCAAAACAGCATTCCAAGCATACAATTAACACAGAAGTTATTTTTCCCTCCCAGTTTCCCCTTGCTATAATTAACATATCCATGTTCCCAGGTAGAGGGTTAACATCATTACTACCTGCTGCAAAGTAAGGGACAACAGCCTGCTTTCTGCTCCTGGCTCAGCTTCTCTCAGCTCACACAGGGCACAAGGCCCTTAGAAATGCAGCTGCCCTGCCTGCTTGCTCATGGAGTCTGACCCCAGCAACAGAGACAGAACCTGTTAGAGCAAACTAGTGTTCCCTCTAAACTGCAGGGCAGCACAGCTTCATAGGTGACTAATCAGCCCTGCCCAGTCAGAGGCCCAGGGCTCCTGTGTATGGAGCTGACTGACTGGGTGGGGCTGATTAATCACCTGTGAAGCTGTGCAGCCACTCGGCTTAGAGGGAACACTGGAGAAGACCCCAAAACTACCACACCCAATTCCAGAAGCTTCTGGGTGTGAGTGCTAAATGCGCCTAGCTACAAAGACTGAGACATAACTCACTCCTACCTCTCGCCCCCCCCCCCCCCCCCCCCCCACAGGGGTCTCTTCAAGAGATAGGTACCTGTTAAGTACACTGGTACATTAGCTTTCTTCCAGTTGTCTGGATCTTCACCAGTACCCCCAAAGGTTAATGAAAAACAGCATTAATGGTCCATTGTGTTTTTTTCAGCCTGCTCTGTTTAAACTCTTGGATGTGAATTTATAAGAAGAATCCGTAGCATTGTTACAGGCTCAGGACCGAATGGCTAAGTAGCAGTTCTGCAGAAAAGGACCTCAAGATTACAGTGGATGAGAAGCTGGATATGAGTCAACAGTATGTCCTTGTAGCCAAGAGGGCTAATGGCATATTAGGTTGCATTAGGAGGCGCATTGCCAGCAGATCCACAGAAGTGATTATTCCCCTTTATTCAGCTCTGGTGAGGCCACATCTGGAATATTGTGTCCAGTTCTGGGTCCCCCATTATAGAAAGGATGTGGACGCATTGGAGAGGGTCCAGTGGAGGGTGACCAAAATGATTAGGGGGCTGGAACACATGACCTATGAGGAGAGACTGAGGGATTTGGGTTTGTTTAGTCTGCAGAAGAAAAGAGTGAGGGGGGGATTTGATAGCAGCCTTCAACTTCCTGAAGGGAGGTTCCAAAGAGGACAGAGAAAGGCTGTTCTCAGTAGTGACAGATGGCAGAATGAGGAGCAATGGTCTCAAGTTACAGTGGGAGAGGTCTAGGTTGGATATTAGGAAAAACTATTTCACTAGGAGGGTGGTGAAGCACTGGAATGGGTTACCTAGCGAGGTGGTGGAATTTCCATCCCTAGAGGTTTTTAAGTCTCGGCTTGAGAAAGCCCTGGCTGGGTTGATTTAGTTGGGATTGGTCCTGCCTTGGGCAGGGGGCTGGGCTTGATGACCTCCTGAGGTCTCTTCCAGCTCTATGATTCTATTATTCTAAATTATCTAGACCTGCTTATTAAAAATGTCTCACTTTATTAACTGCTGTTTAACATCCTTTTCTGATACTAATGACATTCAAAGAGTGTTATCATATGATGTGACTACATCTGCCCCCCCCATGCATAACAGAAATATTAATTAGATACTTCTTCCTTTTCTGCATCATTAATGATAATTCTATGATTTTCATTTAGTAATGGACCAATGCCATTGTTAGGGTTCCTTTTCTGTTGCTAATATATTTAAAAAAATATCTTTATTGCCCTTTGTTGGCCATAGATTTCTCTTTATGTCTCTGCTTCTCATATACATTTTCTACAATTCCTAGCTTCTTATTCAAATACTTTAATATCAACCTTCCATTTATTCCCTATAAATATCTGCCTTCACTTCCCCTAAACCAAATAGTTGCATGGTCTTTATTTTTCTTCAGTTGTGGCTTTGGGGCTTCTAGTATTCTTAAATGATTCCCAATTATCATTCACATTTTTCTGAGTAAATTCTTCCTCCCAGCTTATTTGGCTCATAATTGTTTTCAGCTTTGTGATATTGGCCCTTTTAAAGCACCACATATTGTGACAGGTTAGGTCAGACACGCACATCTAAAGGATCCTCCCACAGCCTATAGGGAGAATCCAAAGAGCCCTGGACACCAAATGATTCCAGGGGAAAAGGAAAAGAAAACAGGGATGGGTGTGAGGGTCAGAGGGCTAAAACAAGGGAACCAGATGGGGACATTGAGCAGAGAACCCCAGACAGTGCCCACTGCCCCGCAAAAGTCACAAGAGAGCCAGCGGACGCCAGCCAGTGGAACTCTGCACAGATGCATGAACGGATGCAGGAACGGAAATAGGCCCCACAGTTGCAGTCCCCTCCCTCAGCCAACCTCCGCTCCCTGGTTTTATAAATTGCCATCTTGGCCATAGCCAGGAGGAAGTTGATGAGGAGGTCCCGCGACTTTGTGGAGCCACGGATGGGGTGTGCATAAACTAATAGGTGAGGGGAGAAGTGCAGCCAGAACCTCAATAAGAGGTTCTGGAGGAGCCGAAAGAGGGGCTGTAACCTGGCACACTCAAGGTAAACATGTGCCAGTGTCTCCCTCTCGCCACAGAAGGGGCAAGTGTCGGAGACCAGGGTGAACCACGCCAAGTACAAGCCTGTGCTCACAGCACTATGGAGGATTCTCCAGTTAACGCCCCCGGTGGGATTCGGAACCAAGGTGGAATAGGGGCTGGCCCACTGGGGCTCCCCACACTCTATTGGTGGTAAGAGGTCCCGCCACTTGGTATCTGGGTGGGACACGAGGGGTGGGGAAGTGGAGAGTGTGAAGCATGAGCATGTACAGATGACAGAGTGTGCAAGGGGCAGCAGGGGCGTCACAGGACAGCCCCTCTGTCATAACCAGGGGTGCTGACCAACACCTGGTGACTAAGGGGTTAACTTTGTACCTAGCCACGTATTGGGAGGTCAGCTAATAACAATGCAGGTAGGAATTTCAAACTGAAAAAGAGGGGTTTCTCTCTCTGTTCTTTGTTTGAGAGGCAGAGCATTTTCTTCCAAGTACTGAGGGAGATGGGAGACACTCCTCTCTCCAAGAATGGACTTCTTACAATGTGTAAGTAGGGAAAAGTTTAGCTAGTCTATCAGGATTTATTGTTTTCCTTGTTTGGGGATGTGGAAATAATGCCTGAGCTGTTAATTGTGGTTTATTTATTTTGTAACTAAGGCTTTTAAGCCCAAGGACTTTCCCTGAGTATCTATATCAATTGGTGGCTCTTTCCATCTAGCCACTGTACTATGCTTGCACCTGTAGCTTTGTTTTGATAATAAATGATTGTTTCTTCTTTCTAATTAACCAGAATTGATTGATTTTTGTGTCCTGGAACATCTGTCTGTGCTGTTACTAATACACCCTCCATTGTATTCATGGGTGAGGAGGGAAGGACAGGAACAGACAATTGGGAGAGGCCAATAGTGCTAGGGGAGAGAAGGGAAGAAGAAGATTCACCACTCATCCCTGCCAGGCTGGAAGCAGGGTGGGATGGCAGCAATACAGATAGGAGGAAGAGGGAAAAAGGAATAAGGGGTACAACTCCCAGCACAAGATGGTAAGACCAGCTGCTCTGGGGAGATGAGGGGGTAAATAATTTTAAAATTATTTCACGCCCTGGGGGACGTGAAACAGTGTGTGGGGGAGAGTAACTGAAAAAGAAGGGGTGTCTCAGGCTCCAAACAAAATAATGGGGGGGGGGGGGCATGGGCACACAAGAAGTGGGGAGGGAAGTAGTGGAGAAGGAAGGTAGGCAGTGAGGAGGTGCCTGCTCAAGAAAAGCAGGGGGGTAGCTAGACACTGCTGGGGGGAATGGGAACCAGTGTGCCCACAGGCACCTGAGTAGCAGAGCCCACATCACCTGTTGCAAGACCCAGCAAAGCAAAAGAAGAGTGGGAGGAGGCAAGCAGTGGGGCCAAGAATAGGAAAAGGCCCCTGCAGCAGCTGAGGCTGGGGAGGGAGTAGCAGTGTTGGTAGCAGCATAAATGTAGGGGAGCCAGTGGGAGGTGAACTTTCCAGAGGCAGTCTGGACAATCAGGTTAGTTAGAACACCTGGAGTTAATTAGGAGCTTTCCAGAGCAAAGGGAGGCTAATTTTAGACCAGCTGGGGTCCAATCAAGAATCAGTTGAGACTGGTTTAAAAGGGCTTTTCTATTGTTAGTTAGTTGACATAGGAGGAGAAGGGAAGGAGCCAAAATGTGGAGAGTTAGAGGAGTTTAGATGAGAGCTGGGAGCTACAAGATAGGAGGAGTGTGTTAGAGGAGCAAGTACTAGAGGAAAGGTACTGGGAGGGATCGTTTGGGGAAGTGGCTATCAGAGGAAGAGCAGAACAAACCCTGTCTGTTTCTGCTGCTTTAGGGTCCCTGGGCTGGAACTTAGAGTAGTGGGTGGGCTTGTGTTTTCCCCCCAGTCATTCTGCATGCTACTACAGAGTCTGTCCCTGGAAAGGGAGACCAGGACTATAAAGGAGTGTCATCCACCCATAATATGGCCTAGCCTGTCATGAGTATGACTCAGTAGGCTGTGAACCCTGCCTCTAATAAAAAGAAAGAGGCTGTGTAGTGGGACACAGTAAGCTTCTGAGGCTAAACGATATTCCACCAGAAGTGCAGGACCCACGGGCACAGCCAAACCTTTGCCACAATATCTATAATTCTGGTGTGGACTCTATTCTGTTTGCACATTGTCAATGTAAGCGAGTTCTAATCAAGTGTACCTAAACTACCATTAATTTTTTAGAACATAAGAATGGCCGTACTGGGTCAGACCAAAGGTCCATCTAGCCCAGTAGCCTGTCTGCTGACAGTGGCCAGCACCAGGTGCCCCAGAGAGGGTGGACCGAAGACAATGATCAAGCGATTTGTCTCCTGCCATCCTTCTCCAGCCTCTGACAAACAGAAGCCAGGGACACCATTTCTATCCCCTGGCTAATAGCCTTTTATGGACCTAACCTCCATGAAATTATCTAGCTTCTCTTTAAACTCTGTTATAGTCCTAGCCTTCACAGCCTCCTCTGGCAAGGAGTTCCACACGTTGACTACACTCTGTGTGAAGAAGAACTTTCTTTTATTAGTTTTAAACCTGCTACCCATTAATTTCATTTGGTGTCCTCTAGTTCTTCTATTCTGGGAACTAATAAATAACTTTTCTTTATCCACCCTCTCCACACCACTCATGATTTTATATACCTCTATCATATCCCCCCTCAGCCTCCTCTTTTCTAAACGGAAAAGTCCCAGTCGCTTTAACCTCTCTTCATAGGGGACCCGTTCCAAACCCCTGATCATTTTAGTTGCCCTTTTCTGAACCCTTTCCAAGGCCAAAATCTCTTTTTTGAGGTGAGGAGACCACATCTGTACACAGTATTCAAGATGTGGGTGTACCATAGTTTTATACAGGGGCAGTAAGATATTCTGGGTCTTATTTTCTATCCCTTTCTTAATAATTCCTAGCATCCTATTTGCCTTTTTGACCGCCGCTGCACACTGTGTGGAAGTTTTCAGAGAACTATCCACGATAACTCCAAGATCTCTTTCCTGATTTGTCGTAGCCAAATTAGCCCCCATCATACTGTACGTATAGTTGGGGTTATTTTTCCCGATGTGCATTACTTTACACTTATCCACATTAAATTTCATTTGCCATTTTGTTGCCCAGTCACTCAGTTTTGTGAGATCTTTTTGAAGTTCTTCACAGTCTGCTTCTGTCTTGACTATCCTAAACAGTTTGGTATCATCCGCAAACTTTACTACCTCACTGCTTACCCCTTTCTCCAGATCATTTATGAATAAATTGAAAAGGATTGGTCCCAGGACTGACCCTTGGGGGACACCACTAGTTACCCCTCTCCATTCTGAAAATTTACCATTTATTCCTACCCTTTGTTTCCTGTCTTTTAACCAGTTCTCAATCCAAGAAAGGACCTTCCCTCTTATCCCATGGCAATGTAATTTACACAAGAGCCTTTGGTGAGGGACCTTGTCAAAGGCTTTCTGAAAATCTAAGTATACTATATCTGCTGGATCCCCCTTGTCTGCATGTTTGTTAACCCCTTCAAAGAAATCTAATAGATTAGTGAGACATGATTTCCCTTTACAGAAACCATGCTGACTTTTGTCCAACAAATTATGTTCTTCTACATGCTTCACAATTTTATTCTTTACTATTGTTTCGACTAATTTGCCCGGTACTGAAGTTAGACTTACCCGTCTGTAATTGCCAGGATCGCCTCTAGAGCTCTGTAGAATTGTTTTGTGATCAGTCCCACTTAATTTGTTTTGTGATCAGTCCTACTTAATTTGTCAAGACAACGTCTAATATGGAGTTCCCCCATACTGGATGTAACTCGTTTTTGAGTTAGGAAATTGTTATCCATAATATTTTAAAATTCCATGGATATTTTAGTACTGGCAATGAGAGACTTCCAGACCAAGTTATTCAAATTGGAGATTTCATCAGCCTCAGCCTCAGAGCTACAATGTATGTGGATTAATTCTAAGTTGAAGCAGCTGGTGGTTTTTTTTTTTTTTTTATTGGTTTGTTTTTAAATCCCCATTCTACCCATGGACTAATGAGCTTGGTGATTTCTGAAGTCAAAGCAAGAAATGTGGGGTGTAAATTCTTCCCTCTTAAATTTAAATGTGAAAATGGGCAAGGTAACATGTATTCTACAAAACACAGGACTATGCAGCACTTTAAAGACTAACAAAATGGTGATGAGCTTTCATGGGCCAGACCCACTTCCTCAGATCAAATTGTGGAAGAAAATTGGCATGACCATATATACCAAAGGGATACAATCAAAAAAAGTGAACACATATAAAATTGACAAATCATATTTTAACCTCCCCCGCTCAGGCCCCCTCTGTTCTAAAATCTGATTTGTCAATTTTATGTGTTCACTTTTTCTTTTTTTTAATTGTATCCCTTTGGTATATATGGTCATGCCAATTTTCTTCCACAATTTGATCTGAGGAAGTAGGTCTGGCCCCACGAAAGCTCATCACCTAATAAACCATCTTGTTAGTCTTTAAAGTGCTGCATAGTCCTGTCTTCTGTTTCAGCAAGACCAGACTAACACAGCTACATCTCTATATGTATTCTACAAGTGTGCAACAGAGCAGAACACTGACCCAGTATAAGAATGCCATGCTTGCCTGCATGGAGTCAGTCTCAGCAAAGGGACTAGAACCTGCCCTTAAAATTAAGGGCTATTACAGCTCAAACGTGCTCACAGTCTGGTCCAGTTAACTCTGGTCCTCATGAAATATGAATGAAAGTGTCTTGCTGGACCAACGAGAATGAGGAACAAGTAGTCTTGGGAAAGAAGCTGAGGATTTGCTTGTTATTTAGTTACCAATTAAATCAATCCCACCCTCAAAAGGGAGAACAATTCCCCAGGGTCTGCGTGCTATTCTGGAGATTGCATATACTGAACAATGAGAGAATGGTGCCAAAATTAATTTTGAGCATGGTAGCTCTTCTTCTGTTATAGGGTAGGCTTTTGAGATTAGCCTCCTGTAGCTCTGAATATTGATTATGAAAGACTTTTTTTGAAACTCAAATGGAGACAGAGTGACACTAATTATTTCTACTGCCATATAGTATTTCATCTCCTACAATATGTATTCTTGTTCTTTTCTAAAATAGCAATGATTTCTGGAATCTAAACATAATTTTAATGATGCTGCATAGTCCCAGTGTTTGCAGACGCTGTCATTGAGGCAGCCCATTATAATTATTTTCTCGATCAATCATTCTCCGTGAATGAAGCACTCCAGGCAACACTAAAACTAAGCTTAAATCACTAGAAACAATATAAATTCAAAAAACAGGTCCCATTAGACAGCCATTTTTAAAACTAATTTCCCAATAGTTTCATTTCCTGCTAAATTTCAAATTGTACTTACATTAAGAAACTGGAGTACCAGGATTTTATATGAAACAGAAAATAAATGTCGCACTTTAGGAATTGTTATTAATATGGTTTCCAAATGAGATTATGCCAGTTTCCAAGTTATAAATGTTTGCTGTGGTGAGAACAGGATTCACAGGTTAGATTAAAAGTGTATGATAAACAAAAGAAATGGCAGAAGAGCACATGGATTTGAAAAATATCAATAGGCAGCCAAAATGAAACCATTTATGTTTGGTGGTCACTGGTTCAAGTAACAGCTAAACCTCAGACTTTTGTGCTTTCATCTCCAAGTGTTCATCTAGTTACTGAGATTAGACAATTTGTGAGTCCAAATGCTGCAAACCCAGAGGGAGGAAATTACTGTTGAATAGATACTGTAACTGGTAGAAGCTAAACTACAACCTTGCAGGTCTTTGAAGTGTTAGTTTGTTAGAAAATAAGAGCCTACTCACCCCAAGAAGTATATTTTCAAACCACTAACATTATTTCAGTGTAAACCATTGACCTCAGGAGACAATAAAGACCCATCTTCCCCGCCATTAGATAAATAATCAGCGGACAGCATTATGCATGTTTGTTTTGAGCCTGGTCTCATAGTTAGCTCCCCATGAAGTAGTACATTGTTAGTGAAGCATTTCTTTTTTCATCTTGATTTTACATTACAAAATGTTCTAGGAATTAAAAGCAAAAAGAAGAGATTATATTACTAAAAATAGATAGAACATCATTCAGACAAGCTTTTCCTATTTAAATTGTAGTACACACTTTAACCAGAAGAAAAAAACATTGGTTGGATATTTCTAAATGTCAGTGGATATTTCTGGAAAACAGAGATGGCAAAAGCCCAGGATAAGCTAGGATGGAAGTCTAGCTTTAGCCTGACTCTACTGAAAATAATTTTGATTTAAAAAAAAAAAAAAAAAAAAAAAATGAGGTAGTGTGGACTAGTGGACAAGGAATTGAACTGAGACTCTGGAGAACTAATTTCTATCTCTAATTCTACCATTGGGCCTACTATGTGACTGTGGCAAGTTTAGTTTGTGAGCTCTTCAGCATGAAGACAATCTTTGACTGTGGCCAGGTCTACACTAAAGGAGAAGGTCGAATTAAGATATGTTACTTCAGCTACATTAATTATGTAGCTGGAGCTGATGTACCTTAATTAAAATTTCTGTTCCATCTCCACATCTGGAGGCCAACAGGAGCAAACACTCCCATCGATTTCCCTTACTCCTTGTGAGGAGCAGAAGTACCAGCACGGATGGGGGCACCCTCTCAGTTCAATTTAGCAGGTCTTTGCTACAGTGCCTACCACAAGGAGCTCACATTTCAGTTGGATCCTTTAATAAAAAAAATAGTAATAACTTGTTAATTAACATTCTTTACATGATTTGAGCAGGAATAATCAGAACACTAACTGAAATGATCTCCTGGGGCCATATCCTCAATTGCAGTGCATTCATTTACAGCAGCTGAGAATCTGGCCCTTACCGGAGTTCAGGGTATTAGAATTTTTATTCTAGTCTAGTGGTGCAGTAATACCTACAAATTAAATTCAATTCTAGACAAGAAAGATCTTTGATTCTCAATGGGAGAGGAATCTGTAACCCAGAGTTCTTGGTGTAAGATGGCATTGTAACAAAGTAGTACCAAAGAACTATTTTACTTGTCATGAAAAAAATAAACTGATCTTAGCACACATATATAAAAATAGTGGTGTGAAATCCTAAATAAAGATGAAGTCTTTGCACTTGGTCAAGCACATCAGTCCCTTGGGTGTTTGTCTATCTGTCTTAATATGGCAACAGAGAAGGCGGGGCGGGGGGGGCGGGGGGGGGGGGAAGAGAGGTGTAACTTAAACAACTGCTGGAGGACACAGGAGTAATACCTGAAACTGCTACAAGCCATTTTGAAACCTTAACTAGACTTCAGTTAATGGTGTCACTTTAAATTAAAGTAAACCAGGTAGCTGAATGATTAACGATGTAATGAAAACTACCTCGCTGCACAAAGTACAGTCCAATCTAAACTACATATGATTAGCATCTGGCACTTTTTAGAAAACTGCATGCAATTCAAATAACTAGGTCAAAGGAGTCTTGGAAAGGTCAGTCAGATTGTTACAAATTATTCTTCTGTTGAAGGGAATTTGTTCAGCAAAGGAAGAAGGAAGTTCCGGACATTTGGCTTTCATAAAACTGGGATTATATGCATTTCCAAAAGTTACAATAACCAGTAATTCAGTTGCTTAGTGTTCTTACAAACCGCTAATTTGAATTACTCAGATTACAACTCAGGGGTCACCACAAACAGATCAACATTTATCAACAGATACCACATGGTAACCACAGTTATTCCCTATGGTCAGACTAAGGTAAAGCTGTGATCTCATTTACCCATTTATGATAACTGTGGGCAAATCATGAGTTTTTAATGCGAATACTGAATTGTACAATGTTTCATATTTTAAAAAATGTTGCCCATTACACTAGATAACCACACAAAAGGGAAACAGTGACTACATGAACTGCTGCCAAGCACCAGGTAAACAAACTTGTAAAAAATGATTTTTTTTATCTAACTACTTTGTTTTATAGTCATCTTAGGTGTAACTTGTAACAACAGCAGGTGGAAAATATTCAGACTGAAATGTAATTTGTCAGTGTTCTCCTTAAATTAAACATTTTCAGGGCCTTAAAATGTTTTAACCTTCTGAACTCCATTCTTAAAATGGACTCTAGGCAACAACAAAAAAGCAGGGATTCATTTTCTGCTCTAAGGGAACAGCTTCATTTAGCTAGTCTCAAAATGAAGAGAGAAACTACAGAGAATAAGTTCCCCAGAAGTTGCCATGGTCCTTGGCATGTTAAAAAAAAAAGTGCCATTTGAAAAAAGATCGAGGAGGAAAGGGTTTTCATCTGTCAAACAAAGAAAGAACTTACAGTTTCTAGACAAAGACATGTAAGAGAGGTGGGCAAAATTCACAAGCAGATTTGACTGTAGTGACAGCCAATAGACTGTCTCCCTGTATGTTCAGAATTCTGAAGCTCGGCCATGGTTTCAGTTATAGTTGCCATCGTGTTAGGGCTTTACTCAACAAGTAGATGGCCTCCATTTTTTTTTTATCACTGATTCTCTCTGGCTCAACATAATTTTGGGTTAGCATCCAGAAGTTTCTATGCAGATTCTGAAACCTTTCATAAATACAGGTGGAAGAGCCATAGCCCCCTGTAATACCCAGGCTTGCCATTTCACTTGAATATACAACACGTGGTTTCTAAAGGTATATCTACGCTACAGCTGCTAATAACTAATTTCTAATAGTTATTTCGAAATAACGCGTCCACACCGATTGGATGCTGAATTGCATTTAAGGCCAGCTGAAACCGGTTGCAGCAGGTCAGGAGTTACTTTGTGTGGCTACTGCCTGAGGCTAGCTGAGACCTGTGCTTAAAGGCCCCCCCCCCCCCCCCGGATAGCCGGTTCTCAGGTTTCCCTGCTTGCTTGTCTACCTCGCTGAGGGACAGCAAAGCATTTTTTTTTCTGAGTGCTCTGGTTGCCCTTACTCAGGACACCACAGCACTCTGCACCATGGAGCCGGAGTTGCCCCTGGGCACTCTGGTGCTGCTTTTGGATGTGTTGCTGCAAGACTTTCTTCCCCGACTGCCACATCAGGGTCGGGGACATGAACATGCCTGTCTGCCTGGTGGGGGATGCGGCCTATCCCCTACAATCCTGGCTCATGAAGCCCTACACGGGACACCTCAACCCCTCCCCACAGGCCTTTAATGCCAAGCTTGGCAGGGCCCGCATCATGGTGGAGGTGGCGTTCGGCCAGTTGAAGGACCGTTTTAGATGCCTCCTCACCCACCTGGACCTCTCCGAGCAGAGTATTCCTCACATGGTGGCAGCATGCTGTGTGCTACCCAATTTGTGTGAGCGGAAGGGGAGGCTTTTCTGCCAGGCTGGATGGCAGATGCCGACCACTTTGCTGGCCTATACACACAGCCCTGCACGGCTGCCAGCTGGGAGGCCCATCGGGGGGCTGTCCGTATCCGGGAGGTCCTGCAGGACAGCTTCCACCCAGAGGAGGACTAAAGTCTCCTTGGTGTGCCCCACTGGGGGCTTGTGCCTCATTCCACCCTCAGGTCCTTTCACTGACCCTTCCCTAACCCCCCTTCCTCATGTAAATAAAGACACATGTGTTGATGAAAACAAACTCTCTTTATTGAACAAAACTGGGGTTGGGGAGGAATGAGGATGGGAGAGGGGAGGCAAGAGGGTGTGAGAGGGGAGAGATAAACGTAGAAGGAGGGAGCTGGAAGAGGGAGGCAAGGAGAGGAAGCGGGAGGAGAAGCTCAGGGTTGGAGGTCTTGCTGGCCCACCTGTCTCCCAGAACTGCAGATGCGGGGGCCTCGGCGTCCCCGGGTGCAGGGTATGGGAGGGGGGGGGGAAGAAGCGGGACTGGGAGGAGGAGTGGTAGCTGGGGAAGCAGCAGGGGCTGGAGCGGCAGGAGGCAGCAATCTCTGCACCAGGGTCTGCAGGTGGTCACAGATGGCACAGCCCTGGGCAAGCAGCTCCCGCCCACTCTCCCACCGGAGCTGCAGGTCTTCCTGCACCCAGTACTCCAAGGTGTGGTGCTGGCCTCGCAGGATCCGCAGGTGCTGCCGCTGGTACTCCTCCTGGTTACAGGTCAGCCTGCTGGCCCAGGTGCGGGAGGATGTCCTGGGTGGGGTGGTGCGCCCTGCACTCGCAGCTGTGGAGAAACAAGAGAAGTGGTCAGTTATCCCTGGGGATACAGTGGGTGAAGCCCAGCCCACCTCTGCAAGGCAAGGGCGGCAGGTCTCTGCACCATTGGAGCCTATGTGCTTGCACACAGGCCATGTTCAGCATGTCCTGCTATCCCCGGGAGTGGGAACTGGCCTAGGACTGCACCCATGCCCCTGTGCTGTATATAGTGCAGGAAGTGGGGGAGATGTCCCCTGCCTCTGTGTAGAGGGGGCTTGCGGAGGAGGGCATCGTGCAGTGTCCCACCCCGGGGTCAGGAGCACGTCATGTGCCTTCACACATATATGCGTGTGGGTAAAAAGCCAAGGCCCCTGTGTGGCAGCCAGCTGGGGCCACGTGCCCAGGGGTGGCATAGCACATGCACAGGTTGCTGCATGACCCGTGGTCTCCCTCTTCCCCCTCCCACCCCCCCCACCCGCTCCATAAGGGGACAGTGATGTCACTCACATGTCGTTGCCTCCCCAGCCTCAGACGACACCGGCGACAGCTCACTGGCATGGCTCGGGGGTCCTGGGTGCGGGGCACACTCCCTACAGGCTCCTGCAGCTCCTCCTCCTCCGTCCCATGGTCAGGGCCCTCTGCCCCAGGGTCGATGACCACCTGGGGGGCACGGAACATCCAGCCCCCCAGGATGTGGTCCAGGGCATCAAGCAGGGATCTGGGTCTGCCACTGGTTGGGAACTGCCCCCTGTGGCCCTGGCATATGCCTGACACAGCTCCTTTATTTTCAGGAGAACCTGCTCCTGGGTTTGCATGTGGCCTTTGGTGGCCACGCTGTCAGCCATCCAGCTGTAGATGGCTGTGTTCCTCCATCTAGTGTGGAGATCATGGACGCTGGAGGATTCCCCCCAAACCTCAATCAGGTGCATGATCTCCGCACTGGACCAGGAAGGTGCCCACCTTTTCCGGCCCCTGGCAGGCTCCTGGGAGCTTGCAGACTGGTCCTGGGGAGCGGTGGAGGTCTGGCTGGCACTGGCTGCCTGGCTCATGCTGAGGCAACTGGGTCGGGGCAGAGACTGCTGGCTCTGGGCTGACAGGCTTGGGGCTGGCACAGGCACTGTGGCCAAACAGACTCTACTCTTTTAAGGGCTCCAGGGAGGGTGGGGAGGAGAGCAGTTTTCCTGGTTGTGGCCACAGTAGCCACCAGGACACCCTGGGAAGGGCTGGAGGCCCATTATTTCGAAATAAGCGTCTACACAGCACTTATTTCGAAATAGCAATTTCGAAATTGGTGTTATTCCTTGTGGAATGAGGTTTACAAATTTTGAAATAAGCGCTCCGCTATTTCAAATCAATTTTGAAACAGCAGTTGGCTTGTGTAGACGCTAGTGAAGTTATTTCGAAATAACTTTGCTGTGTAGACATACCCTAAATGAGCTGTGTGAGTTATTAGGAAACAGGGTCCAACAGGCATGAAAACACTCAGTAGCTTGGGGAGGGTATGTGTGTGTATAAAACCCATACGTATTGGCTAACCTGAGCTTACGTAGGCTGAGGGAAGGGACATCACATGAAACCACTGCTTCTCTCTTAAAACACTCCCTGCCTTATTTTCACCTGCTTTTGTTTCCCTGTCTGGCTAAATGGAGAAATATGGCTGATCCTAAATCTTTTTTCTCAATAGAAGCACTTAAACCTTACACTGTCACTGTTTATACTGCTGTAGTCAATGGGAGTCTCTCAGTATGCCCCTGCAGATTTATAACTGGACTGTAAAATGTGTTCCAGACTGAAACTTGGCATACAGAATCTTTATGAAAATAAGTACTTTTGGTTATTCTGGAAGACAGATAAAAAGGCGAATGAGTCTTATGGTTAGCAATCCTGGAACAAACTTAAGAAAAAAATCATTTTTTGTAGCTAATAAACGTATAGCATAAATAGCACCCCGTCAACACAAATATACACCACACTGGTCCTAAAGGAGAGATGTTCCTACCCTTCAAGCACTGTACAGATTAAAAGCCCAGTCCTGAGTTTACTCAGATAAGTAATCCTTATCCACATGAAGAAGCAGAACTGCTCTCATGAGTTCCTCATGAGATTTCAAGGATCACATTTTAGGGTTGGATGAGCTGTGCTTGAAGGAGGACTTGAGGTAGGAGTGGATGGAGGCAAAGAGGGCTTTCTGACTCAAAGCTGCTCTAAGATTCTGCTCGCTATGGCCCACGTAGGCCATTCTGATAACGGGGAATAGCCAGGCATGCCGACAACACTGATGGTGGGCAAATGGGGGAGTGCAGAACCAGTCACGTCAAAGGAATTCTAATGAGGTGGGTTTAATTAGTCGCATAGCCCCTTTGTGCTGCAGGTGCAGCATGAAGTGGATGTAGTAGATACAAGATGCTTGCCCACTGTCTCTAAGAGCTTTGACATGATAAACCAGAATAGCTTTTCAACAACCTTCTTTTTGACAACATCCCTGGGCATAATATTAAGATTCACTGCATGGATGGTTGTTCTTTTAAGCCAGCGGTTTTCAACCTGTAGCCTGAAAACCCCCAGGAGTCTGCAGACTATTCCTAAGTTTCAAAAGGGGTCCATATTTCCATCTGAAATTTTTTTAGGGTCCAGGAAATGAAGAAAGTTTAAAAATCACCATTTTATGCTAATTCTAAGAGAGGAAATTCTTCCACAAACGTCATAGATGCATTTAAGAAATGTTAATTCTCTGACTTAGTCACAAAAGCAAAGAAACTGTGTGTCAAGATAAAAAACCTTGAGCTATAAACACTGACTTGTTTATGAAGGCAAGTTGTTTTCATTTTTGCACAGGAGTCCATGTGGTAGTCCAGATTTTCTGCCTAAAGACTCATAGAGAATTAGTTTTAAAATAGTTTGCTTTAAATTAACATTTGTATTTCTGAGCTTCCTGCTGGCACCCATCCTCTGCTGAAGAGTGACATTGTGGGTGACATCAGCAGAACTGAGTCTAATATTAGAGATAATCAATCTCCTTCTATCCTACTTTGATATGGCTGCTCTGGAGCTCAATTTTGCAATTATTTTCACTGAGTTTAGTACTAAATCCCTTGACTAGTTCCACTGAAATCAACAGAATTACTTAGGGCATTCACTCGTTTGTATTTGCAAGATTGGGTCTCTGGCAACAATTCTCTCTATGCAAGAACATGGCTCAGTTCCATTGATTTTAGTGGGAGTTAAGTGCATACTTCAAGTTAAATGTGGTTACGTTCTTTCCTGATTTAAACGTAAGCCTACGTGCTTTGCCAAACTCAAGCTCACCAACAGGGGGGTGGGACAAAGGGGGCAGTTGCCCCAGGGGCCAGCAATTCAAAGGGGCTACAGGCTCCCAGCCGCTACTGCTGCTACTCCTCCTGTGCCCTGGAACCCCAGGCCCTTTAAATTGCTGCTGGAGCGCCGTACTGCATGTTCCATGAGGCTCTAAGAGCTAGTGGAGGCTCCAGGCAACGTGGAGGGCTAGCATAGAACATATCTCCATTGTCTTTAGAGAGACGTTTGATGTATGTTAACAGTTTAGGCTTTAGACTCCACAATGTTTCTCCTGTAATGTGCACCCTTGTAACTTTTCATTACAGTGGGAAAAGCAGGCAGCTTGCTGCATACTTCCCTGGCTCCAGCAGCTGTCTGGCTCACACAAAGCTGCACGTGAAAAAGGTCAAGGGAAGACCTGTTTAAGGAGCAAATGGAGTGGAGGAATATGCTACTGGAGGAGATGTAAGCAGAGCGGCAGGAGAGGGCAGCAGGAGAGAGATGTGCAGGGAATTGCAAGTGAAGCACCAGAGGAATGTCTTTCCATCCCTGACGGTAGTGACGGAGCACATGGTGGTGTGCCTGGAGAGTATCTCCCCATGCTCCTTGCAGAACAACTTTCTCTCCTCACATAGTTCTATAGCCTCCATGCCCAAGGATCCTAGGCCACGGGAGGAAGAGAAGGGGACTCAAGAACAGACTCACACTCAACCTCCAGGGAAGTGTCCCGAAGCAAAATGCTATGCTTCTCACATTTCTGATCCCCCCCCCCCCAAGGGACCTTTTCTATCCCTGCTGTGTTCCCTAAATTAAAGCACATAATTTCTTACAAGTCTCTTTATTGCTTGAATTGCAGGGGTGGGGGATTACAGGCAAATGCACTGAATGTAGGAGCACCTAGCTGAAAGCAACATATATGACTCTTAAAACTGGCCAGTCATAAAACTTCCTTTCAAAGCCTTTCTGATTTGCACCACCCTGCACTGTGCTCTCTTTATCACTCTGGTGTCTGGCTGCTCAAATCTCTCTGGCTAGCTGCTTTGCTTCAGCCCCTCACCCTGCTAGATAACTTTTCCTCTTGCTCTCAAATATTATGGAGCAACACAGCAGGCTGCCACTACAAAGGATGTTGCATTCACTGAGGTCAAACCTAGTCAGTAGATTCCTAAGCCTTCCCTTTAAATGCCCCAAAGCACATTCCACCACCTTCTGTACTTGCTCAGCTCCTTACTGCAGTCCAGGCTGCCCATGTATGGCTTCATGAGCCATAGGAGCAAGGGGTTTGCTGGGTCACAAAGCATTAGTATTGGCATTTCCACCTCTCCACTTCAAAGTTTCCACTTTGGGAAACTTTCTGAAGAGACCCAAGTTGCTAAAGACACGCACCTTTCCTGACCATCGCATGCTTATGTTGGTGAAACGGCCCTTGTGATCCACCAGTGCCTGCAGCATCATCAAGAAGTATCCATTGTGATTTATGTACTCCTTGGCAAGGTGGTTGGGTGCCAAGATGGGGCTGCGCATTCCAACTATCTCCCCACCATAGTTAGGGAACTCCATTGCGGCAAAGCCCTCCATTGCGGCATCCACATTTCCCAGAGCCACTGCTCTCTGTATCAGAATGATATTGATTGCTTTCGGTATTGTACAACAGCAGCTCCCGCTATAGATTTCCCAACTCTGAATTGATTTGCCACTGACTAGTAGCTGTCTGGCATTGCAAGCTTCCACAGGACAATTGCCACGTGCTTCTCTATGGTCAGAGTGGGTCTCATTCAGGTGTCCCTGCACTTCAGGGTGGGGGAAAGACATTCACAAAATTCCATGAAAGTGGCCTTGTGCAATCCGAAGTTTTGCAGCCACTGCTGATTGTCCATACCTGCAGCACTATATAGTCCTACCAGTCTGTGTTTGTCTGATGGCACCCGAACCAGCATTCCACTGTTTCCACAGGATTGAATACTGCCTGGCTACATCTATACTGCGCTGTTTTGTGCAAGAAATATGCAAATGAGGCAAAGTGTGGAATATCGCTGTGCCTCATTTGCATAATTAATGAGTGGCTGCTTTTTGCATGTGGCGGGCCCCTCCCGCCTGCCCTCTTAAGTCCAAGGCCCCCTGGCCTGCGTCTGAAGCACAGTCCACACCCGGGTCTTCTTGGCAAGGCCAAGGCCCTCCGGCCTGAGTCCGTTACACAATTTAAAGCGGGCCCTTTAAGACAGGGTCAAGGCCCTCTGGCCTGAGTCCATAACACAGTTCAGGGTTGTAGTGGGGACGCACCCCAGGTAGGGGGACCTGGGCCCACCCTACTCCACCGGGTCCCGGCCCAGGGCCCTGTGAGCGACCAGGCAGCGGGTCACTCCCTCGGCGGGGCAATCTGGCCGAAATGCGCCAAGGTTCTCGGGGCGGGAGGGGAGGCTCCCGCTCCTGCCATGGACCACTTCCTACCTGGTTCCCTGGGGTTCCTTCCCCTGTACTTGCCCAGCTTGCTGTGACCTCCAGGCTGGCATCTCCGCGGCAGGCAGTCTGTGGCAGGCCATTCTCTGGGTTGCACCAGCTCACCTCCGCGTCCCCCACGGCCTCTCCTGGAGCCTCCGGCGACAGCTGTGCAGGAGCCCTCTTCGCAGGTCCTTCTCCTCCGGCTGTCTCCCCTGACTGAGTCCTTCCCCAGGCTTTTGTAGTGGAGCTACATCCCGGGCATGCTCGGTAGGGCTGCGGGGGGAGGGGCCTCTGCAGCCAGGTAACCCTGGCTGGGCCCTTCAGGTTCAGTGTGGGGCAGCCTCGCCCCGTCACATTGCACAAGAGGCTTTTGCGCAAAAAGGAACTGTGTATACGGCTCCTTTTTTGTGCAAAAACCCCCTCTTGCGCAAGAGCCGATCTTCCTGAAAAAAAGCGGAAGAACGGCTCTTGCACAAGAGGGGGTTTTTGCATAAAAAGGAGCCGTGTGGATGGCTCCTTTTTGCGCAAAAGCCTCTTGTGCAAAAAGCGGCCGCTCATTAATTATACAAATGAGGTGCAGCGAGATCCCACACTTCGCCTCATTTGCATATTTTTTGCGCAAAACAGCGCAGTATAGACGTAGCCCTTGTGTTTCCAATTCGCTCAGTGCAAGGGCTTGCCTGAATAGTGTGCCCATGGCACTCCGAGATACCTCTTCATTCTCTTCCTGGAGCGACATGCATACACTCTTGACACACTCCCTCATTAGGCACCCCAAGATAGACATCAACATCAAAATGCTTTGATGCACAACAGGATCTACTAAGAGGGCCATGCTCACATAGCTATGGTGTCTGCGCGGGTAACCAGGGCCAAAAAGGGTGTCTCCCATTGATCTCAAGCAAGGGGCAAGGGAGTAGACGAGCACATTATGGGATACTGACAACATGAACTCAGAACCACCCGCTGCACAGTTTTGGTCCCAGTGTGCACTGGGAGCATAACCTAAAATTCAAAGTGGTGCAGACACTGTGGGATAGCTTTACCTACAGTGCATTGCTCTCAAAGCAGATGGCAGTCTCTGTACTGGAATGAGCTACTTCATACTACGTTGAATTCTTGCACACAGTGGGGACATGGACCTTCGACATTCCGAAATCGGACGGTAAGAAATCAACCTTAATAAATTTACCTTTATCTTATAGTGTAGACATGACCACAGTAAGTGCTAGACCAGACCTCTGGTATCATTCTGTCTCTAACAATAGCCAGCACCAAATAACTCAGAGGAAGGCCTGGAATGGCATGCTCACAGGGAAAGATTTCCATGGATCCTTCAGATTCTAAAGAATCTCAGACTGGTGTGAGAAAATTGGGAGTCAAACTGGTATGAGTACAATGGTAAGGGGGACAATTGGTCCCTGGGGCTACATGCCACTATGGCTCCTGGATCTTGTACATCAGTGAGTGCACATTGCACCTTTCTTGAATTGATATTTCAGAACAGCTCCCCTACAAAACACCCCACAAAAATTATGGGCCTGAATCTCTTTTCACTTATACTGCTGTAAATCAGGAGTAATTCTACCGAAGCCAATGGCATTACACTGATCTGAACCAGTATGAGAGGAGAACTGGTTCATATTAGTAGAGTTTAGGGCCAGAAGGGACTCCTAGACCACCTGGTTTGAGCTTCCCATGTAGCTCAAACCTTTACATTACAGCCCCCCATTCTGTAGGCATGGCCTGCATTCCCTGTTCTAACATATATAGTTTTGTATTTGGCTGTATGAAGACATTTAATTTTAAAAGATCATCAACATCTAAGATTTTTTGCAACTCATAATGATGTTTTTGTATTGGCCCCACGTGACTCCCGGCAGCTACCACTACCTCCTACCACTGCTCATCTCCCTATTTCCCAGCCCTAAGCACTCTCTGGCACTAGTAGCCATATTGCATTGTGTATACTCTCAGTGCTTCCGTGGTAATGACTTTTCCCTGTCTGCTATTAAACCAGAGTTACAGAAGGCTGAAAGCTGCTTAACAATGTCTGTCATTGGGCTCCCATTCTCCTGGCAGCCAGCCTTTCAGAGAGTTAATAATAAAATAAAATAATATCACTTAGTTATATAGTGCTTTTCATCTTCACAGTGCATTACAAAGGATAGCTAATTGATTAAGTAGCCTGAGCAGAAGACTCAGAAATACCAGTTTTAATTAACTTTATTTTCAAATATAATTCAGAGTTTCTACACTGTAAGAAACGATTTACACCAGCCAACAGAACAAAACAGGAGGCTGCATGGAGCAAAATGGGTGCAGGGTTACTGACTTGCAAGCTTCCTGAATTGTACCAGATAAATACAGCCTTCCAGCATTAAATTGCAGTACATCATAGTATGATACATGGGTTTCATTTTTTTTGACATAAATAGTATTTAAAGCTTTGCCCATCATTTTAAAAAAGGCCTCTTCAACATGCAGGTATTGAATCATGGTAATTTCTCAGAGCTGCTGAATAACCTACACCTCTAACCCCTTTTGCTGTATCAGGGATACAAAACCTCAAAGAAACATATACTTCTATGCTGCAGAAAATGAGACTGGTGAGCAGGAATGTTGGAATAATGTGTATATCGGGGATGCTGAGTCATTGACCAAACAAGTAAACCTTCTATATAATGGAAACTCTTTCAAGGGAGAGGGTGTAGCAGAACCCCCAGCACCCATAATTCCAGCTTATATGATGGTGAGATGGTCAGTAATAATACCTATTTCTTATACATTAATTTTGATCAGCCAACCTCAAAGCATTTTACATCGGAGGTCGGTATCATAATTTCAATCTGTAAAATGGGGAAACAGAGGCACAGAGACAATTGAACTACGCCTAATTCACCCAGATGTCAGTGGAAGAGCTGGCAATAGCACCCAGCTCTTGAATTCCTGAGGTAAAAATCCCATGTCACCTTTCAGAGAATTTAGGATGTTTACGCTGTTGTCCTGGCCACATTCCAGCTCAGGTTACTGATTTAATTACCCCATTATAGTAATTAAACAAGGTATTCTTCTTTTTCTGCCTAAACTCGTGTGTAGTGTTTCTCAGCACTGCTAAACAGCAGCTATGTTTCACCCCTGAGGTATCTCCATTTCACTGTGATGCCAGGAGATAGCTTTTAAGGATAAAAGATGCTATATATATATTATACCTTAAAATGACACTCAGTTAAAGGGAAAGAACAATCCCATAACCTCAATGGCCATCCTTTTTTAAAGCCAAATTCCAATTAACGATGTAAACTGTCATTAAAAATGTTAACCAGTTAACTGTAGGCAGGGAGAGGGTGGGGGAGAGGGAGGAGTGACTGCTCCAGCCCAGGCAAGCTTGTGGCGTAACATGGTGCTCCAGCCCAGCTAACTGCTGGTTAATCAGTGACAAGTAAGGATGATGCTTACTGGGTAACCAGTTAACTTCACATCTCTAATTCCAATGTGTCATGCAGAAGACAGCTAGTCTGCAGTAAGAGCTGCCATAGGACAGAGCAGAGTGGATAGCTGGCTATGCAAGATCTCCTAGATACCCTCCACCCCCGCATTACACAGTGTCAGCTAGTCAGTCATTTCTCTTCCTTCAGATAAATAGTCATGCAGCCAATCTGCCACATGTAGAAAGGAGGATATGACTGCAGGGAAACAACAAAGGAGAGCAAAGTACCACGTGTTTGCCTTCTAGAAATGAAAAGTGAAAGAGAAGGAAAGTTAGGGCTGCCTGAAGTAGGATCGATTCCCCCATGAGAAAGTAATATCAGAAATGTTATAGAAAGAAGTCTTCCAATAGCAGCCTGGGTACTGGCTCAACAGCACAGTGTAGCTTGTGAACAGGGTCACAAAGGAGCAAGGAGGGAGAATCTATGTGCATGACTATTGCAGCGGGACAATGTAAAAAAAATCAGCAATGAGAGATCTGCAAATCCCTTTCCTCTAGTGCTTTTGGGTTCACATTCCTTGCACTCTATACACCACCACTTGCATAACTTTCCAAAGGCTGGGTGAAGAATGCTTTGGCACAGCAGCCTTACAAAGAGCATGGAAGTTTGTACTGAAATGATCTACTGGACATTTTTGTGCCAAAGGGAAGCACGCAGGCCATTGAAAACGTAAGTAGTTATCTTCAGCTATGGAGCACACAGCACAGCTCAGGGAAAAGGAAGGGATGTAAAAGTATCATCAAGGTATGTCTGGTCTTCCCTGATCTCGTGGTGTGCTCGTCTGTTCCCCTGGGGTAATTTAGGGCAGCCCTCAGGCTGTAATTTGCTCAGGCTGTCTTGGGCTCCAGGTGATTGATAAGACAACTGGAGATGGGTGAAGTGCAGGGAAGCCCTGACAATACCCACTTTCTTTCTGCTGTGTCCCTCCATGCTCGCAGCAGGTCACTCTCTTCAGTGGTGGGGTCAGCTAGGTGACTGACATGATGGCAGAATTGAAGTGACCACGTCACAGGATCGGAGTCAAAGTATCTTATAAATGGCTTGTTTTAATTTAGCCTAACATTTCATTTAGGATTACCATATTTGGACTTTCAAAAAAGAGGATGCCCCTTAGAGGGAGGGTGTCTGTATCAATACCTTCCAACTCACGTTTATATTATACGATAATATAAATATCATATCAAACACAGTAATACAACGTGAGTTGGTAGATACTGATACAGATACCCTCCCTCTCAGGGGTGTCTTCTTTTTTGAAAGTTCAAATATGTAACCCTAGTTTCATTGCTGACCGGCTCAAGCTGCTCTATCAGCTGCAATGGGAATGGCGTAAGTGACTAATGAACGTCTATACATTTGTACCTAATAAAAAAAATCACTTTTCTTAAAGTGACTATATGTACCATTTCCTGTAGAAACATTCAGGTCAAGGGTTAATATAATTTCTGGTGAAAATATAATTTGCGGTGAAGGTAATGGTGTACTTCATACTATTTCTCATGGGCAGAAAGTAAAATGCCAACCCACTGTATACGTTTCTCTAGAATAATGTCCCGCTCACATTCCTCTTGAGAGTTACAGTGTATACATAGATAGTCACACATGATAATAGAGAAAATGTGCCTGATTTTGCGTACATAGATTTAAATCTTTCCTGTGGAGACATTTAAATCCTACTAAATTGCCCCTTGCACATGAAGCCTCCTTTGTAAATCTTAAGCAAATTCCACAGCCTCTCTTCTGCATAATGAACTAGCCAATGATGCTGAGGAGGTGACGCTAAGCTTGTCTGAGCTTGCAGTGGTGGAAAACATTTCAGACTTTAGAATCACCATAAAACCCTTCATAATTTTTAAATTTTTTTTTATGATCTCCAGGAGCCTCTAGGCTATTTCTTGCATTGAAAACCAGAAAACAGCCAAGAACAAATACTTTAAAATCAACCCCTTAATTAGCTCATTACAAAAAAAACTAGGGTTTTTTTTTTTTTTGGTACTCTGTCCCCTCCTCTTTTATTTGAATTCTCCCATGTTGAGGAATTGTATCATTCCAAATGTCATCCCACAGTTGCTGTCCTCTTCCTCAAACAGACTGCCAGACATATGAAAACTAAGTGTCTGATTTTTAGTTTTGCATGGGACTTAATGGGATTGTAGAGCTAACGTGTATTTTGTTCTTTATTTTTGGAGCAAGGCTTTTCAAACAGGAAAAATTCCATTTTATAAACAAGAACAGATTATCCTGGTGAGACATTCATTCATGATGTATGAAGTGAAGGGAGCAACACCTCAGCTGAAGATTCTAAATTGAAATAATGTAACTAAGCTCTGATTGGCTTCAGTGAAAGTTGTTTGCAGGTTTCAGAGCTACCACTGACGTTGCTTGTTAGAGTTTGATGGTTTGGCTGGGATGCACTTTATTAAAATTGGCTTTCTATACACTGTTCTAATGAGTAGTGAAAGCACCATTCTGATAAGTGGTAGCCAGAGTTCCAATTGGAATTCGTTGCTGTGGAGTGTGATTATCCATCCACATTAACAAGGCTGGATTGTCTTATATAACAACAGGATGTGCACTAGTGACACAGGTGCATATCTGCAGCAAATCTCAGACACTGTGAAGTCTAGAAAGTAATACAATTTGTTCAGGACCTTAATTTGAATAAAGTGTGTAGGGTTGAAAAGGACCAGTTGACACTGCATCAAACAGGTTTCCATTCTTTGGTCCCTTTTCCATTATGAAGAGGGAAGAGCATAAAGATGATATATAGCTACTGGTAGCATTTACTGGCACAGTGAAGCTGGTCACTGGCAGTGGAAATAAAGTTCACGTGGAGCAGATCATGTTTAGGAGATGAGCTTTGGCATTATTCTGATGGGAGGGAGTGCAAGATATGTTAAGCCTGTACAGTCATCATAGAGAAAATTCCCAGGTTAATTAAGAGGGTACACTTCCTCTCAGGATACCTCCCAACTCTTGAATATACCCTCTCCCTTCTTTCTCTCAACTCGCTCCCCTCCCACTCAATTTTCTCTGAATCCCTTTGTCCTTTCTTTTCATCTGACACAATGTATTAGCAAGTGCATGCTAGATAATTCTCTACAGAAGACTCTGACCAATTGATTTTTTCCCCTATGGATTAACAGACATTTGTTCAAGCTGGCTATAGGCTTTATTCTATAGATATGTGAATGGCTCCTGTACAAATGCAGACAGTTGTACAAGCTGTTGAAATGTCATTTGTTTTTATGAATAAAGCTGCATACAATTATTGATAGTACTAAGTATTGCAGTTAGAGTTACTATCTTATGAATTAATATGTTTTATGGTTACCCTCCAAAACTCTCTCTAAATAGAAGTGGGGAAGAAAATGCAAAATCAATATCATTTTAATGTTATTCATTAGGTCTGGAAGCCAGTAAGTGAAATTTTATTTTATTTTTGATGGCTTACCTTGTTGCAATTTAGTAAAAAGACCTTTTGCACTCTCAGCAGTTCTGATTTTGGGGTGACATAATTCAAAATCTTTAAGACCTATTCACTTCAAATTTTGGAGAAGAATTTTGTCCTGTTCCAAGATCTAAACCTAGCAGTTTAGAAACCAGTGGGCCATTCTGAGTGGATTTTAGAAGGTGGGGTCCCAAAATAATCAATCTTATCATGAAGGCTCCAGTCCAGGGTGGAGCTCCAAGGTCCCAGAGAAGAAGACAGAATGAAAGCACTGGATCTTTTCCACTAGACAAACCATTTGTAGTGCATCAGCCAGGTAGTCCTACTAAGCAAGCTAAGCACTAGGACTTTTATTCTGCTTTGTCCTGCACCTCATCTTCTCTACCTGTGTCCCTTTCAGTGCCTCCAGCCTAAAGCTCAATCCCCTTCCCATCACTTCTTACAGCTGAAAACTGGGCTTTGGTCACACAATCAGGCTGTTAGGCAGGGTATCATCAAACAGAGAGAGAGGGAGAGAGTGTCAGACATACATACCAAATAGCAGCACTGGACAGCTATTTGAAATAAGTCATTTCAAAATAATTTCTTAGTGTAGACGTGCCACAAGGGACAAGTTTTCACTTGTAAACCACCACATTTTTTTCAAAGCAATGAATATACTGACCAAAAACCAGGGTAGGCTTCTACATTTGGTATATGAATGTAGTGTTCTACTACTCTACAGTCATGATATCAAGAAAAGAGGTGTGGCGAGGGGGTAAGTTTGCTATTTTCTTTCTAGTTGGTGGTGCACCAGGATTCAGCCAAATTCTATAATAGCTTCTCTCCATGCTGTAGCCACTTTTAATCCAAAAGTACTAGCTGACTCAGGGAATTAATAATAGCATTTGTAGCCTTCAGTGGACCAGATCAAACTCTACTTCATGGTGGCTCCAAATCATTATCATTGGAGGATAGCTCCATGGTCTTATATGAAATGGGTTTTTCATATAAGAAAAACCTAGTGGAAGACAGACCATACAGGAAGAAATTCTGGTGTCCTGATTGACACTTTTTAGCAGAAAAGCAAAGGATTAAACGAATAAAGAATCTAAATTAGTTTTTCACCCAAAAGGGTTGTCTCTTCTTTGGACAGATAAGCTCTACCACTCCCTGCTCTGTAGCCTCCCTTGAGGATACAGAATTTCAGCCATCAGATCTATCAATTCCACAACTTTGAGGACATCTAAATTTACTTCAGATATGAAAACAACCCTAAACCAGCTTCCCTTAAAAAAGCTGCTCAGCTCAATTTTTTTTCCATTTCATTTTTTTTTTCAGTCAGATTGGTTTTATCCAGAGAAGAAAAAACAGAATTTTTCAAGAGGCCAGAAATATCCACAAATGCAAGAGGCTGCTTACAATATACAGCCCTGGCTATAGCTGTGCCAAAGCATGTCTGGCTTATGCAAGACTCACCACCAGAATAGCTAACCCAGGCAGGATCAATAGCCTATTACTGTTAAGCCCATCCACTGTGCCTTGCAGTGTAACAGCAGATCAATTTTAAAAAAAACCATTAGTCAATCCAACAGACTAACATTTATGAAATCTCTTATTCAGGTATTTCTCAAAGCGTATCAATGTATCCTGTTAGGATAGCCTGTAAACTCTTATTTGTGAGCATTTCTCATCTCTTTAATCTTGACTCAGTGAAACCCCAAACCACAAGTTTTCTAACAGGGTTTTAATTAAAACTAGGTTCTCAAAATGTAAGCTAAGTATTTTTAAGCTTTTCAGCAAACACTATCCCAATATGAAGAAGAAATGAGCATGAACTAAAACCAGAGCCTGTCTTCTAACACCCAGGCCCAGAGTAAAGCATTTCAGGGCCCTGTGCACCATAGTAATTCCTCTCTCCCCACCAAATACACCTTCCTTAAAGCATTCCTATCCAATATGTTTCTCCATGACCACCCAATGGGTCTGATGCAGATCAGGGACTTGAAGTCTGGTGTTCTTGACTCTCAGGGTGTGTCTAGACTACAGGGTTTTGTCAACAAAAGTGGACTTTTGTCAACAAAACTATACCTGCATCTACACTGCCGCTGAGTTCTGTCGACATAACGTCAACAGAACTCAGCAGTTTTGTTGACGGCTGTAAACCTCATTCTACGAGGAATAACGCCTTTTGTCGACAGAGTTCTGTGGACAGAAGGTGTTATTGCATCTACACTGTCCTTTGCATCTACACTGTCATGTCGACAAAGCGGCTTGCTTTGCTGGATGTAGTCTAGACACTCTGAGGGGAGTGGGAAAGTCGGATACCGGGAAGAAATGCAGAGAGGAACGAGGAAGAAAGGAGGACCCCTGTTTCGAATGGAGAAGATAGGGCGATCAACTGGCTATCTGAGGTGTTTGTAGACTAATGTGAGAAGCCTGGGCAACAAACAGGAAGAACTGGAGGCCCTGGCCCAGTCCAAGAAATATGATTTAATTGGGATAACAGAGACTTGGTGGGATGACTCGCATGACTGGAGCGCTGTCACAGAAGGGTATAGACTGTTCAGGAAGAACAGGCAGGGTAGAAAAGGAGGAGGAGTTGCACTATATGCAAGAGAGCACTATGATTGCTCTGAACTCCAGTATAAAGAGGGAGAAAAACCTATTGAGAGTCTATGGGTTAAGTTTAAAGGAGCAAACAACAACAGTGATGTTGTGGTTGGTGTCTGCTACAGGCCACCGAATCAGGTGGATGAGGTAGATGAGGCTTTCTTCGGACAACTGAGAGAAGCTTCCAAATCGCAGGCCCTGGTTCTCGTGGGGGACTTTAATCATCCTGACATCTGTTGGGAAACCAATACGGCAGTACACAGGCAATCCAGGAAGTTTTTGGAGAATGTTGGGGATAACTTCTTGACGCAAGTGCTGAAGGATCTGACCAGGGGCCGTGCACAGCTTGACCTTCTGCTCACAAACAGGGAGGAACTAATAGGGAAGTGGAGGTGGGTGACAACCTGGGAAGCAGTGATCATGAGATGGTAGATTTCAGGATCCTGACCAAAGGAAGAAAAGAGTAGTAAAATACACACCTTGGACTTCAAAAGCAGATTTTCACTCCTCAGAGATCTGATGGACAGAATCCCTGGGATGCTAACATGAAGGGGAAAGGAGTCCAGGACAGCTGGCAGTATTTTAAAGAAGCCTTATTGAAGGCACAGAAAGAAACCATCCCGACACGTAGCAAGAGAGGCAAACATGGTAGGAGACCGGATTGGCTTACGGGGGAAATCCTTGGTGAACTTAAGCACAAAAAGGAAGCTTACAAAAAGTGGAAACTTGGACAAATGACCAGGGAGGGGTTTAAATGTATCGCTCGAGAATGCCGTGGGGTTATCAGGAAGGCGAAAGCGCAAATGGAATTGCGACTGGCTAAGGATGTGAAGGATAACAAGAAAGGTTTCTACAGGCATGTTAACAAGAAGAAGGTGATCAGAGAGGGTGTGCGGCCCCTGCTGGATGAAGGAGGTAACCTAGTGACAGATGATGTGGGGAAAGCTGAAGTACTCAATGCTTTCTTTGCCTCTGTCTTCATGGACAAGGTGGGCTCCCGGACTAATGTGCTAAGTGGCAAGATGGGATGAAGATGGACAGCCTGTGGTGGGTAAAGAACAGGTTAGGAACTATTTAGAAAAGCTAAATGTACACAAATCCATGGGTCCGGACTTAATCATCCGAGGGTACTGAGGGAGTTGGCAAGTGTCATTGAGGAGCCTTTGGCCATTATCTTTCAAAAGTCGTGGAGATCGGGAGAAATCCCGGATGATTGGAAAAGGCAAATGTAGTGCCCATCTTCAAAAAAGGGAAGAAGGACGATCCAGGGAACTATAGGCGGTCAGTCTTACCTCGGTTCCTGGAAAAATCATGGAAGGGATCCTTAAGGAATCCATTTTGAGGCATTTGGAAGAGAGGAAAGTGATTAGGAATAGTCAGCATGGATTCACAAAGGGCAAGTTGTGCCTGACCAATCTGATTAGTTTCTATGATGAGGTAACTGGCTCTGTGGACGTGGGAAAGTCAGTGGATGTGATATACCTTGACTTTAGCAAGGCTTTTGATACCGTCTCCCACAATATTCTTGCCAGCAAGTTAAGGGAATGTGGATTGGATAAATGGGCGGTAAGATGGATAGAAAGATGGCTGAAGGCCGGGCCCAGCGGTAGCGATCAACGGCTCGATGTCAGGATGGTGGTCGGTTTCTGGCGGAGTGCCCCAAGGTTGGTTCTAGGACCGGTTTTGTTCAATATCTTTATTAATGACCTGGATGAGGATGGATTGCACCCTCAGCAAGTTTGCAGATGACACTAAGCTAGGGGAGAGGTAGATACGCTTGAGGGCAGAGATAGGGTCCAGAGTGACTTAGACAAATTGGAGGATTGGGCCACAAGAAATCTGATGAAGTTCAACAAGGACAAGTGCAGAGTCCTGCACTTGGGACGGAAGAATCCCAAGCATAGTTACAAGCTGGGGACCAACCAGTTAAGTAGTGGTTCTGCAGAGAAAGGACCTGGGGTTACAGTGGATGAGAAGCTGGATATGAGTCAACAGTGTGCCCTTGTAGCCAAGAAGGCTAATGGCATATTAGGGTGCATTAGGAGGAGTATTGCCAGCAGATCTAAAGAAGTGATTATTCCCCTTTATTCGGCTTTGGTGAGGCCACATCTGGAGTATTGTGTCCAGTTCTGAGCCCCCCACTACAAGAAGGATGTGGACGCATTGGAGGGTCCAGCGGAGGGCAACCAAAATGATTAGGGGCTGGAGCATATGACCTGAGGAGAGGCTGAGGAGTTGGGTCTGTTTAGTCTGCAGAAGCGAAGAGTGACGGGGGATTTGATAGCAGCCTTCAACTTCCTGCAGAGGAGTTCCAAAGAGGATGGAGAGAGGCTGTTCTCAGTAGTGACAGATGGCAGAACAGGGAGCAATGGTCTCAAGTTGTGGTGGGAGAGGTCCAGGTTGGATATTAGGAAAAACTATTTCACTAGGAGGGTAGTGAAGCACTGGAATGGGTTGCCTAGGGAGGTAGTGGAGTCTCCATCCCTGGAGGTATTTAAGTCTCGGCTTGACCAAGCCCTGGCTGGGTTGATTTAGTTGGGATTGGTCCTGCCTAGAGCAGGGGGCTGGACTTGATGACCTTCTGAGGTCTCTTCCAGCTCTATGGTTCTATGATTCTATGATTCTATGACTCTTTGTCGACAGAAGCTTTGTTGACAGTATCTGTCGACAAAACTTCTGTCGACAAAAGCCTGTAGTCTAGACGTACCCCCAGTCTTGTGAAGAACAATTGGACCAGGCTGTCTCATAAAGAGAGAAATATGAGATACTCAGAATTATTTTGGGATTTATCACCAGTGCCCTGGGAGACAGATTAATCTTTGTACACCAAATGATGAGAATGAGGAAAAGCAGTATATGCATAAGAATTCAGGGATGCTCTCAAGTGGGTTCACCTCCCTCACTGGGGGGTATAGACCAGACAATGCCTCTGCTGCTGTCACTGTCACCTTTGCCACTGCTCACCCATGTCTCTGCCTCTAGTTGCGATGCTGCATTCTGAGATTTCACCAGAATTGGGTTAAGCCCAATTCTTAGGCCTTGTCTATACTCACTGGAGGATCAACACTCCAGTGATTGATCTTCTGGGGTTTGATTTAGCAGATCTACTAAAGACCTGCTAAACTGAATTCTGAGGGCACCCCATCAACCTTGGTACTAAGTGAATGGGACAGTTTCTCCTGTCGATCTCCACTGTGGGCCATTCCAGAAAATCGATACAAGATATGTTGACTCCAGCTTTGCAATTGTGGGAATCGTGTATCTTACATCAGTTTTCTCTTCCAGTGTACCCCTACATTCAAGACTAAAATGAATTTTAACCCAAAATATTCAAAATGGATCCTTTCGGCAGTGTAAGTCTGTCTGCTGATCACCTAGGCAAAGCAGGTGTGCCTATGCAAATACAGTTTGCTCCTGAGGACTTTTCTCTCAGTTTATCAGTAGATAGCAGGACAGAGCCCATTCAGACATCATGCTCAGCTCTTTGGCCTCTATACTACCTACAGGTTCATAGAGGAGCCCAGGCCAGCCCACTTCACTAGGTTCCATTGTAGGGCCATGCAGCAGGTAACTAAGATCTGCACCAAAAGCCATGGTACTGCTCCTGTTTCTCTGGACCACCTTGTACCTCTACTCTTTCACTTGGGAAAGGGGAAAAATCATAAAAGAATTGAAATCAACGGCAATTCTCAGCCCTTTGGAATGTCATGAGTCTCTTTTCTCTGCGGTGATGACACAATAGCTAGAGGTCTAGGGCAGCTGGACCCCCCCACAATGCTATCTCCCAGGAGCCAAGAGTGCTAGTCCTTTCATCTGCAATGTCTTCTCTCCTCCATCCCTTCTTCTCTAAGCCATACATGTTTTGCAGGTGTGGCAGGATGGGGCTACCTGGACTCAAAATAGTTCCCTAACTCCTTCCTTTCTAAGGAAGACTTTGTACACTGCTCAGTACAAAAATAGGTCCAGATCCTGCAACAACCGTGATGTGACACAGTATTTGCTAACAAGCAGAGCCCTATTAATGTCAGTGGGACCTCATCTGGCAGTAAAGGCTTTCCCTCAATAGTGTTTGCATGGTCAGAGCCAGAGGTTTGGAGCCAAATGATTTTAGTCTCTGCCTTAAGGAGTTTACAGTTGGCGTTTCCCAAAGGGAAAGAAAGTAAAACAAAAGGGGATCACGCTGCAGGGGTCCTTTCTGGATTACAATTTTATGAACACATTGAGAATAGGGGAGCTCTGACACATATATGGAAATATAAAAAGCAGGTCTTTTATTTAGCCTAACGCCCATTTACATCCACTTTAAGATGTTATACACTCCCTCAGCAATGTATAGGGGCCTTAGGGAGAATAAGAATCAGGCCCGTAATAGCCAATGAAAATTCAAAAGAGGTTACTTGATCTTACCACTAAGTGAGCAAAGACTTTTGGAGATAAATCTGGTGTTTGTTAAACAAGCAAACTGCCCATCAGTGTGAATTTTGCTTGTGCAAAAAGTATGAAATTAAGCCTTCACTGAGTTTCTTAAAAAAACACTAACAGGAAGAAAAAGTTATGAGCTAGATCCTTAGCTAGTGTTAATTGCCATAACTCAAGTCAATGGAGCCTTTAATGATTTACACTAGCTGATGACCTGACCATACATAGATTATAATCTGATCAATTTATATTTCTATTTGATAAGGCATAAGTTACTTTATAACAGATGTATATGCACATACCAATTTGAATCAAATTTAATGTCCAAAGATAAGCCACTCTTCCGTCCCAATCAAGATAAAAACTCATGTTGTTTATAGTAATTATTGTACATATTTTTTCCATTCTGAAATGATAAAACAAACTGCAAAATGCTAACACTAGCCTTAAAACACTTTAACAGAATTAGGTCTAGGGCTGCGACCTATACTATTTTTCCTAACCTACCCTATTAAGTAAAATGTGGTCTATTGGTTTATTTTCCCATGCAAAGCATTCAGAAAAGTCTTCAAATAGAATTATTGTTTCTGTTAAAATATGTACTTTCTCCTAACTCTTCCCTTTCTCTAGCCTTAATATGAAACAATAAAGAATTATATCAGCACATTAAAAAGAATTATCAGAATTATCAGGGATCCTGATTAATGCGACAAGCTTTTATTTCTGGATACCACAGTGGGTACTGTCTTTCTTGAACAATTGTGTAATTTAAGTTCATTATCATACATTTTTTGTCAAAATGGTCAATAAATTCCAGGGGAAGGAAAATATCCTTTTCAACTAGGACTGTCAAGAAATTTAAAAAAAAATTAATCCTGATTAATTACACTGTTAAACAATAAGAAAATATCATGTATTTAAATATTTTTATTTACTACATTTTCACATATATTGGTTTCAATTACAGCACAGACTATAAATGTACAGTGCTCACTTTGTATTTATTTTTATTTACAAATATTTGCACTGTAAAAAACAAAATAGTGTTTTTTTCAATTAATGTAATAAAGAGATTGTACTAAAATACTTGTATCATGAAAGTTGAATTTATAAATGTAGAACTAAACACAAAAATAAATGCATTCAAAAATAAAGCAGTGCAACACTTCAGAACCCCCAAGTCCACTCAGTCTTATTTCGTGTTCAGCCAATTGCTCAGACAAACAAGTTTGGTTACAATTTTAGGAGATAACTGTGATACCCTTCCCTTATGCTTTATGAAAATTGGCTTAAGAAAATGAGTGTGCATGATGCAAACCTGGTCATGTAACATATGTATTTTATTGATACAGTCTTCTCAATATGTATATCATATTTTTGTTCATGGATCATTCTTGCATGTGAAGTCAGACATATGAAGTGTGGATCTGTTTATAGTTCCAAATGTGTTAACAAAGACCATTAGTAGTACTTCAAGAATTTAATAATTCAATACTCAAATCAACGACTTGTCAATGGTTGTATTTGTCCTGTAAGCCCAAACTGTGATTGGTACTAGAGAGACATGTGGCCATGCCACCTGGTACTAGAATCCATTTTGAACCTGGTATTTTTCCATGAGAGTAGGAAATGACAAATAAAGGATTCCCACCCTGAGTGAAAGTCTATTTAAACAATGGGAAGCATTCAGCCTTTTTTCTTCAGCTGGTTTTGAAACTGTCTGGCATACCCTAAGAGGATACAAAAGAACTTTGAAGAAGGCTATAGACCCAAATCAGAATAAAGAACCACTCTCATCTGAAGCATATACCTGAAATAAGAACAGTTGTTTACGGTAAGAATTTGCATGAAACAAGTTTCTTTGTGGATTAGAACTAGCTATGCATTTTCTATTCATTTTAATTGAGTAACTTGCTTTGATCTGTTTTCACTTGCAACCACTTAAATCCTTCTTTTTATACTTAATAAAAAACTCTTTTGTTTTTTATCAAGGCCAGTGCAAATAATTGTTACAAGAAACTGCTGTGCATCTCTCTCTTTCATTGATAATGACAGCTAACCGATGAGCTTTTACATAGGGTAAGACTAATTTAGTTGGAGGTTTGGAGTCCCATTTGGGGGCCCTTAGAACTGAGTTCTCCCAGAGCTGAAGTGATGCAGTGTCTCCATTGCTTTGCAGGTGAGGCAGTAATCCCAACTCTGTACGTTGTATGGGTGAGACCAGAGGATCTGACCCACCAGGACAGGGTGCGGGGCAGCCCCAGAAAGCAAGGTGGGCATCATTGGCATGCATGATCAGCACACTGTGCAACAATCCCAAGGGGACTTCTGTGATTGCACTCCCTCACAATAATGCTGCCTGCATTGACATGGGTCCATGCTGATGATGGGTTCTGCTCAATAGTGACCCAAAGAAAAGCAGACCAATGCATCTTCATTTGTATCATTTGAGTCAGATGCCACCAGCAGAAGGTTGATTTTCTTTTTCGGTGGTTCAGGTTCTATAGTTTCCATATTGTAATTTTGCTATTTTAAGACTTCTGAAAGTATGCTTCATACCTTGTCCCTCTTAGATTTTGGATAGTACTTTCAGATTCTTAAACTTCGGGTTGAACGCTGTGGCAATTTTTAGAAATCACATTTGTACTCATTCTTTGCGTTCTTAAAAGGAACATGCGCTGGGGTTATCATCTGAGACTGCTATAGCATGAAATATATGGCAGAATGTAGGTAAAGCAGAACAAGAGACATACAATTCTCCCTCAAGAAGCTGAGTTACAAATTTAATTAATGCATATTTTTAATGAGAACCATCAGCACGAAAACATATCTGCTGTAATGGTGGCTGAAACATGAAGGGGCATACAAATGGTTAGTATTTGTATGAGCATGTAAATACCTCATGGCACCGGCTACAAAAGTGCCACGTGAACACCTGTTCTCACTTTCAGGTAACACTGTAAATAAGAAGCAAGCAGTAGTATATCTCATAAAAGTAAACAGACTTGTATGTCATAGGGTGCATCTATACTGCGGTGCTATTTCAAGATACTTCTGGTATCCTGAAATAGCTATTCTGTGTCTTTTAAACAAACCAATTATTTTGAAATAGCTTTCAAAATAATGGACTCACTATTCTGACATCCCTGTAAATCTCGTTCCATGAGGATCCAAGGGACGTTTCGCGGAATAGCACTCTATTTTGAAATTTGGCACTATCTACACAGAGCCAAATTTCAAAATAGAGTGCTATTCCGAAAGTAAGCTATTTTGAAATACACTCAAAATAAGATAGGCAATTTGCATAGCTCAAATTGCCTAGCTTATTTCGAGCTATGGGTGCAGTGTAGATGCACCCCTAATGATTAGCTGAACAAGTAGTAAGACAGAGTGAACTTGTAGGCTCTAGAGTTTTACACTGTTTTGTTTTTGAATGCAGTTATGAAACAAACAAAACTACATTTGTAAGCTACACTTTCACAATAAATGTTTGTATTCCAGTACTTGAATGAGGTGAACCAAAAATATGTCTGATTATTTTTACAATGCAAACATTGGTAAAAATATAAAGTGTGCACTGTACATTTTATATTTAGCATAGAAATAGAAATCAACATATTTGAAAATGTAGAGAAGCATCCAAAATATTTAATATGTTTCAATTGGCTTTCTCTTTAACCGTGCAATTAATTGTGATTTTTTAAAAAAAAATTAGTTTATTGCATGAGTTAACTGTGATTAATCACCCAGTTTCATAGAAGATTGAGTTCTAGGTAAACTTTCATATACAAATAAGAAATAGTAAGGAATTCAGAATCTCACCCTCCCAGTTAACAATATATCTTAAAAATTCCATTTACTGCACTCGCTACACTTTACACTAAGATTCCAAGATCACTAAGTCACTAAATATTATCAACTCATTGCCCTTCTCCATGGAAGAGCCCCTGGCAGAGGTGTCCCATCCATAGGATGGATTGGGGCAAATGCCCCAGGCTCCATGCTTTTGGAAGCCCAAGGTGACTGCCCCAATTGTCTTATGGATTCCAGAGAACTTTAGTTCAGGGTGACAGCAGGAGTTGCCCCCTGCATTCACTGCATGGGCCCTCCCGTCCTGCTGCACTTGGCTTCTCCGTGGTGGTGGGAAGCAGAAAGCCCTGGCTCCAGGGTGGTCCACTTCCTGTCGCCATAGAGAAGTGAGGTGCAGCAGGCCAGAAGAGTGTGGCATGACAGGACAGAGTGCAGCAGACTGCCATGCTGCTCTAGCTCCCATTGTCTGCCTTTTGAATGGGTGGCAGGGGCAACTCCTGCTGCTGTCATGCCAGGCCCCCATAATCCCTTGGGCTGCATTGCTTGAGGGAGTTAGCAAGAGGGTGGAGTGAGGATAGCACAGAGGTGAGGCTTGGAGAAGGGGTGGAGTGGGGGCGGGGCCTGCAGCAGGGCAGAGGTTGACTGCACACTGGGGTGGGTTGCTCCATAACCTCAATTTGTGATGGTCCTGGCCCCAGATGATAATATAGGGCAGGGTTGGGGGACCTAATGCCCCAGTGACAGATGCGGCCCCCAGCTTGAATGGATCCAGCCCCGGAGGCTCAGGGATGGCAGGAGACAAAGCGCTTGATCATTGTCTTCGGTCCACCCCCTCTGGGGCACCTGGTGCTGGCCACTGTCGGCAGACAGGATACTGGGCTAGATGGACCTTTGGTCTGACCCGGTACGGCCGTTCTTATGTTCTTATGTTCTTATGTACATAAATTATTAATATTAATGGGACTTGGCACAACAGCTAATCATCTTTATTTTAGGCCAGTTTTCAAAATAATTGTTAATGTCACTTTCCTCAATTTGGACGGAAAAATAGTATGAAATTTCCTTGATTGTACACTTTTGCCCAACGCACACAACAAAGTCTTATGTGCACTTGTGGTTGTAGCATAAACATGCTGTAAGTTTATGGACATGTCAGCATAAGAGATAAAAATTGCCCAGCCCAACTTCAGTCTCAAATGAATTTAGCAAGAGAATTTTCTGCGGTGAGAGAGAGCATGTGACTGTAGAGTCTGCGTTATTAAATTTTATGCTTTCCTGGGGATATTGTTATCATGGCACAATATCCCTGCTTCTTTTGTGCTCTCTTCAGGGGAAACAAACATATTTAAAATTTGGTAGAATTTGGGCTCTAGGGAACTTAGTTATTTGGTATGGACATGATTTCTCTCCCCTCTTCTTGACTCTCTGTGTGCAGTACTTTTACTGATAAGGGACCTCTGTGACTGAAATAAGTGCCAAATTTCCCAGATAAAGCGCAACAGTAGTAAAATCCCAGTGTGGATTTTTCTGCATACCTTTGTGCATAGCAAAGGATGGGGTTCTCCTTTCCTCTGTTTTGGATTCATTAGTAAATAGTGAATACTCTGAACATTCAGAAATAACATAATATAAACCCCACATAAGAAACAAAATGATAAGTCTAAGTGCAAGGAGCACTGTTGAATCAACATGGCTGTGACTGTGTTAACAGACACATTTCAAATGCCTCCCATTTCTAGAGGTGTTAACACAACAGGCTCAACTGCACTTGTCAACCTGCAAGATACTGATCCTTGGGTTCCTGTGACCAGCTGCTGATTAAAGCAACTCAAAACAGCTGTTTCTAAACAGACAATGTCCAGTCAGCCAGAGGTTCACAGCAAGCTAGGAGACAGGGTTAACCTCATAACAGGCCTGCATGCCTGGCCTACTCTGCCTCATTGCCTCTCTCAAAAATTAGGAAAAACAAGCTATTTCAGGCATATCCCACAGGGCCCCTGCCTTGGGCAAAGCCTGCAGCATTATCCCTGAGAAGCTGCTGCCCACTTCCCCTCCTTTTTACTCTAGGCTGTTTTTTTAAAGGCCTTGTGTTCTCTTGATCTTGGCTTCTGGCCTTAGAAGAATAGGCCTGTCATCTTGGCTTACAGGCAGAGATTTCCTACAGACACACTCACCCATTGTTTCTCTTAAGGACACCTGCTATTCTTCCAAGAGATACCATCTCTCTGATCCCAAAAGCCTCCTTTGATTAATTCCACATATAGTCAGGCTATGTCTATACTTGCAGAGTTTTCCCACTGTCAGTTTCACTGGTGATAGTAAACCAGTAAAAGAAAAGCACTGTCTTGTGTATCCACTTACTTTCACTGACTTCCATCACTATTGAGAACAGCATCCTGAGGGCAGCTCTCTCACAGTACAGCTCTCTCCGTTTTAATGGTGGGTCTTCTTGTAAGGGATGCTCACCTGCATCCTGAATCTCTGCTCAGTCCCCTCTCTACAAACACTGATCAGCTCCAGTAACTCAGCATTGCTGCAAGCAGGGGACTGTTTGCTCCATGGTGCAGGCATTGTCACCCGGAGAGATGATAAGTGAGCACATGTCAATAAAATAGGAAGGTGAATTTCAAAGTTCCCTGGGCTTTACAGAAGGAGGGGCAGACGTCTGTTTACCTGGTGTCAAAGCAGCACAGGTGCTGGATAGAGTGGTCAGCTAGGCATTGTGGCATATCCTTTGAAGGCTAAAAGCTCTAAAACACCAAGAAAGTGTGTTCACTTGCACATCACCACAAAAGTACCACAGGGCTTTACATCTCTCATGGCAGTGCGTTTCTTTTGGTGGTGAAATTTCTGAGAGTTTCACTGCAAAAAGCCTTTCTTCAGTGTAGACGTTTCTTCCATTTTTGTACAAAATGGGACTTTTTTTTGCTTTAAATTGACAAGTGAAGACATGCTCTTAGTCAGAATAATAGCAAGCACATAGGTGGAGTTATGAATAATATAAACATAAAATAAAACAGTTATCTCCACCATTCTCCATATAGTGGCCATATACAAATGCTTGGAAAACCAGGCCGGGGCCGGCGTCGACAGAGCCATGTAGTCTAGACATACCCCAAATGTAAGTGTGTCCAAGACCTAGATGTGCACAGATTTTAGTCACAGAGTTTCTCTTATATTAAGTTCACTTATACACACATCACCATTGGTGCTATCTCCAAATGTAGAACATCAGAGTAATAAACCCCAGAATTACAAAATGACCAGTTAGCCACACAACTCATTTGTAAACTTTGGAAAGAACAACCATAATGTTTTGTTCAGTTACAAACATTTCACAGTTAGAGTTTCCATTTCTGAGATTCTACTTTAAGTGGTAAAACCAAATTTCTACTTAATTAGTTCACTCCCGATTTCTTCAGTTTCCAGACAGGGAGATATTAGCCCAAGCCCTGACTCAGCAGGGCACTTAAGTACATATGTAATGTGTAGCTGCCAACCTTAAAGTTGTGCGATAACATGCTTTCTTGAAATGCGTCTTAGCAAGTTGTTTTCTTCCAGTAATTGGGTCAGGATTTTTCTAACCCTCATCACTTGGTCAAATTGAATTTTTGAGTTTACTTCCCACCCCTGTGACACTTCCAATTCGGGACGCTTGACTTCTTCTTCACCATTTGAACTTTGTGAATTTGAAGGTGTGTCTTTAGAGAGAATATGGCTGGGTTTGAGTTTCATTTGGAAGAGATGGTGGGGAAAGTGGCAAAGATACATTAAGCCAATAGAGGGGAAGATGTGGTTAAAATGAAGTGAAACATGGGCACAAACACAGATATGATGAGACTGAAAAAGGAAAAAAGAGGAAGAAGCAACTAAGGAAGTAATAAATGCCATACATAAACAGACCATATTTTTGGTACCCAGTTAGATATTCTTAAATTTGGGACAGAGGAAGGGGATTGTCTACCCTTAAATAAATGGTGACTTGGTGGAGCAGTACAAATTGTCTTGTTTTCTGAACAAGTGACTCAGCGTTGGCCCACAACATTTTGGCATCTGAGGCGGGGAGCTCAAATGACGCCCCCATGCCACTTTTTCTCCTGCCTGCCTGTTATGTCTCTTGTGCCTTCCTTCCTCCAGCACAGCACTCCACCATCTCTGTGCATCTAGAGCAGAGAGAATACATATGCACCAGCAGCAGACACAATTTTCTACACTCTGGGTCCTAGTGGCGCCCCCCCCACAGTCTGGCACCTGAGGCAGCCACCTCAGTTCGCCTCATGGTAAGCCCAGCCCTGAAGTGACTGCATATTCGTATACCCTTCTAATCTGCAGGTAATACATTGCATATTCTTTTGCTTGATGCAGAATTTATTGGGTGGGTTCTATGGCTTGCGTTATGCAGGAGGTCAGACCATGGAGGTCCCTTCTGGCCTTTTAAAAAAAACAACAAACAAACAGTAAAGCCAACCATCTATGAATATACAACACATGAAACAAAACAACGCCATCCCTTGACTCCAAAGAAAAACAGGGTTTGGTTTCCTTTTCAAATTACAGTATCTTTCAGAGGAAGAAAAGGGTCTAATGTATAGAGATGGGAGGAAACAAAAATCAAAGCTAAACTAGTTTTGCGACTGCAAAAGTAATTGGTGAGGATGAACTCTGCCATTCCTTTTTCAGTGTTTCTGTACTATCAGACAAGGAGTTATTTATGAGATGTTTTAAGTAGTTACAGAATTTGAGGCAAATCTGTATACATTAACTCCCACCTCTGCTTTATAGACTATTGTTGACACCTTTGTCTGGAATAATAATTCTGAGGTTTGGTAACATTTCAGTAAGACACAATCCAAGTTGATGCTGCAATCTGCATTTCCAATATGGCCATAATTTTGGGGGGGGGAGGTTAATGATGTCAGGGGAATCCATAATGTATGCTGTTTGATTTAAAGCACTGGACAAGGTGTAGCTGTCTGGAAGCCTGCAAGTGGTTTACATAATATGTAAGTGACCACTTGATCACTGGATTATTCCCCATCAGTGATGTCGTGTGACCTCCAGCCATCCAGGTTGCACTGAATCATTGCTCTGTTATGTATTTCTTCACAAAGATGAAGGGTAGCTTTTTTACCCAAGAAGAACCTATGAGGAAGAACATCTGTGTCCTTCAGCCACACAGCTGATAAAATATTTGCAGGAACACACATAAAAATCTACCTTCAGTCCAAATACTAGCATTGTAACAACCTCCCATGTCTCACACATTAAGGAGATTTGCTATTAACTTCCTTTTTCATGATCATTACCATTATATGTACTGCTACTTGCTTTAGTACAGGTTTAACTTCTCTAGTCCAGCACTTTCAGTCAGCACTGACTGGTGCCAAACCAGAGAATTTGCCAAACCATGGGAGGTCAATGATGTCTAGCAGCATTACTAAAATTTCCTCTGCTTACTGGACTCTTAGAAGACATTTAGAGGTAAATTAGAGCTAAATAAGAGCACAGAACACTAAGAGCCAGGAATGGTGGCCATAAATAAACTTGATGGGATCACAGGAAACTTGGCTACATCCATGATAAGTGGACATTCAGGTAACTAAAACCATGCTGGACCATGGATGTTGTTGGACCAGAAAGTGCTGGACTAGAGAGGTTCAACTTGTATAAGTCATTTGCACTCATGTTGCAGAAGACTGCAATTTCACATTTCAGTGGATAGGGAAGAAGAGCAGCAGTAGGCTGGACTTGGGGACTCCATGAGGTCATTATGAGAACCAGAGATAAGCTAGTAGCAGAAAAGCATCTAAGCCAAACAGGCTCCTATTCAAAGGAGTGTTTTAACTGCAGGAATTTAGGGACTATGATGATTCCCACATGGTAATGGTAAAACTATGGACTCTGCTTTTTCACTTGAAGTGAAAAATATTGTTCCTGGAAAACAAAAACAATGGATGTAGTTTTTAACCTTTTTCTACTCAGTTCTAAAAAGAGATTATCTAAACAACATGATGATACAGTGTGGCTCTGTACAGCATTCAGTGTTTCATAGCGGGTGACAGACTCAGGATTTGTGAACTGAGTTAGCTGGAAGGTCAGGGGGTCATTTCTCTTAGTCATAATGTAAATGTGAAGAAGAGACTGCTGGGCTATGTCTACACTCGCGGCTTCTTGCGCAAGTATGGCCGTTCTTGCGCAAGAATCTGCAGAGCATCCACACTGCCCGCCCGCTCTTGCGCAAGTAAATTTACAGTACGGCGTGGTAAGAGAGGGCTCCTTGCGCAAGAGCTACACTCTTTTTTAACAGGTGTAAGCTCTCTTGCGCAGGGGCTCTTGAGCAAAGGCAGTGTGGGCGGGCAGGATTTCTTGCAAGAAAGCCCTATGTCTAAAATGGCCATCAGAGCTTTCTTGCGCAGAGAGCGTCCACACTGCCATGGGCGCTCTTGCGCAAAAGCACAGCTCGCACATGGCAGTGTGGACGTTTTCTTGCGCAAGACTTCTTGCACAAGAACACTTGCGCAAGATGTTCTTGTGCAAGAAGCCGCGAGTGTAGACATAGCCCTAGTGTTTATGGAGCAGATGAGATGGGGGGAGGGAGGGGAAGGGAAGGTGTAATTGAGGTTATATCCACTGAGCTCAGAGACATTTCAAGAAGACATGCTGATACCAGGGAGCCACAAGCAGCCAGAGTAAGAGGAGGGGGCAAGTGATAAGGTAAAACCTACATCGCCTTTTTAAACTGCACTGGCAGAACAAGAAAAGTAATTACATATTGTCTCAGCAAACATCCGTGGCACCACCTGGTGTATTGTCAGAGAAATCCCAGGCAGGGATTTGTAACATTAACCTTGACAAACACTGCTGAGATACCTGTCCCTTACATCACACAACTTTCAGTCAAGACTTCACCCTTCAAGCACTACTCAGAGAGCAAACACTTCATGTGCAGTCACTGGAGAGAGAACTAGCTTCAGAGAGCCAAGAGAGGTATGGCCGTGAGCCTGTAGGTAGAGAAGACTGACCCTGTTTTACAGAGAATGCTAGAGATGCTATGTATAGCAATCGTAGCACAATGCTATCCTAAAGCCAGTGAAGTTCTCCTCATATGCAGAAAAACCCATGGGTTATGTGTAGATCCCCCCTACTGTCTGATCCACCACGCCACCTCCCAGATTCTAGCACAGCGATCATGGCTGTAAGCGACCTCTATGTCTTGCTGATCCGAGGCTGTGGAATGACCCATGCATGCTCTATCCCTTTCTGATGTCCCCTCAAAGGTAACTGCACAGATGTATCCTCCAGAAAACATCTGAGAGTCTCCTACATTGTGTGCATCCCAGATCTATTCATAGCTGCATTTACTGCACTGGACAAACTGCTTTGTTTCCTGTTTGATCTGTCATATTTCCACAGTGTCTTTTGGAAGGGGTCTTCTAGCTCCAGCATTGCATTCTACCTGAAAATAAGCTTCCCCGTCTCCCAGGATGCCTGCTTTTTTTGTTCTAACCCAGTGATGAAGCTTTTGCCTGTTGATTTCCCCATGTGGGAAATTAACCTGAATTCAGCTTACTCTCTGCTCTTAGTTTCTTACAATTCCCTTTTGCCTTTATTCTGCTTTCTATTAAATGTATATTATTGATAGTTGAAGGTTGACCTGTCACAACTTGCTCACCAGTTTCAGAGGGATAGCCGTGTTAGTCTGTTTCAGCAAAAACAACAGAGTCCTGTGGCACCTTAAAGATGAAGTGGCCTCCAGCCCATGAAAACTTAGGCCCAAACGTGCCACAGGATTCCTCATTGAACTTACAGTCATGCAACAAATGTGTGGCAGGGCAGTAAGGGAATCTAGCGATGTAAAATCCTGTTTAAAATGTTAACTGGTTAATCTATATGTTTAAGTGCCATGGGGGGAGAGGGGACAGCTCCAACCACATCACGCCGCAGGTGAGGGGATGCTCTGTCTGGGCCAGGTGCTGGTTAACCAGTTAACCCAGTAAACATGCTGGTTAAAACAATGCTTACCGGGTTACTTTACATTCCTGTTCCAGATTCAGATTCCCGTTCTGTGACCACTGAATAGCGCTTCCTTTGCAAACCACTAATGATGTTATCAAGGGTGTTCATCCCCGAACACTACTGTGGCTTTTTCTGGGAGTGTTCTGAGCTTGACTATGGGATACTTTGATATAGTGGCATGTCATCTTTCACTGCATTTTAATGGAGTGATTGACCTGCACAGGCAAGCCCATTTCCTTCCTGGCTGTCGATGAGGTGGTTTGTGGAGCAGCTCCCTTAGTTTATCAAGTTAAAGGCTTAGACTCCTGGAGCTGAAGAGTCTGAATTCCAATCCCTTTGATGCTATAATGTAATTATTAATCTTAGTATCAGGGTGATCCAAGTCATAAGTTACTTCACTACAAATGTCACAACATCTAAGGTGCCAGACACATTTTACTTGACACAGTACAGGTAGCAATGGTTGTAAAAAAGTCCCCTGAGGTTTTTCTCCCAGATTCTGGGAGACCCTGGCACACCCAGTTATTTACATTGGCTTACACACAGGCCCCAGGGTTTTTGTACTTCTTGTAAGGGAACATGGGCTACCTTTTGTCTTCTTAAATTCCTTTTGATTTATGAAAGGAATACCCAAGCACACCCAAGAATAACTCCTTTCCAGAGCCCCTCAAAGAAGGAAAAAAAAACCAGTACAGCCTCTGTGTGGTGGTTTTCTGGCTGGGCTGCTGAATCAGGCTCATTCTGACAGGCAGTTATAGGTTATGACTATCCCTTACCCAGGGAACTATAGTCCACCCCCAGTGTCCCTGTCTACCCCGTGCAACCCAACTTCTCCGTACTTGCCACCAGTCCTTCCACGGTCCCTTTTACTCTTCAAGGTCCCTCAAATGCCAAGAGGGAAGGGAGACCTGGGCCCTCCCTCACTCCAGGTCTCAGCCCAGGACCCTGTAAACAGGCACCACGGCGCCCTGTTCAGCCGGTGGGGCCGTACTGCAACTCACCGGCCTACAGGCTTCTCTATGTCCCGTCCTGGGCTGCTTCCTTCCCTCTTGGTGGGCAGTGCTGCCTCCACCGGGATTCTGGTCTGCCCATTAGTTTCGCTGGCTGGCTTTTCTTCTCCAACGCTCTCTCTCTCACCTCCCCTCCTTCTTGTCGCCTCTCCTGTGGTCCAGTGCACCTCTTTTCAAAGCTAGCGCCCTCTTCCTGGGACGCCGGCACATGTGCTGTCCCGTCGCCCAGCACGTCGGCCCAGGGAATCCCTGCACATGCGTGTGCCGCGGCTGCCAAGCACTCTTGGCACAGCCACTTGCGTCCTGTGGCGCTGGGGCCAAGCGCCACTTCAGTGCAGGGTGCGGGCCTTGCCCCGTCATACTCTGCCGCCCCGTCACACAGGCCTACCCTGAAAGTTCAGCATACTTCCCAAAGGGTCAGGTGAAGATTTCCTGGTCCCTCTCCACCTTAGGAGTCACACCAGCAATTTCCAAGTCAGGGTGATCTTGCCACAATTGATGGCAGTTTTCTCCTTTTAAAAGGCCTCCTCCCTACCATATATGATTAATAAGAGATATGGGGCAAGGGCAGGCCTGCACTCTGAATCTCTCTTGCTCTTTCCTGATCATGGTGGGATAAATACACCCTGTCACAAAGGTCTTTAGGTTTCCTTCATTTTGCATATGCCACATTTCTCCAATTTCAACTCTTTTTTACATATATCGTGACTCATATATCTGATTACAAACAGAAAATTAAGTTGGTAGTTCAGTGTTTAGATCAGACTTTCGTATATATATTTCTACATACATAGAACACACTGACTGACTGTCACATTTTTTAATTAGAACATTTAAGGCAGATGCTGGCAGTATTAAAATAATGTTTTCTTTAGTAGAGAGAAAGGAGGATGCTCTGGGCATAAGTACCCACAATCTTGCACATGCACCATATTTCGGAACAATTTGAGACAGGCCTTAACATCATTAACTTATTTTCTGTTTCTAATTAGTGGTTAAAAAAAAAGAAATAGGTAAACTAACCTGACCCAAACTCCATCTACCCCATTGAGAAATGGGGGAAACTGTTCACTGTCAACTATACACACAGGAGAGCTACATAGGAATTCCTCCTCTTTCCTATGAGTGCTATGTTGTAGATGTGCCTACACTGCAATGCCCCCTGCTGGGATAGTATGGTGCTATACATGCTCCCTGCCTCAATTTCCCTTCTCAGGAAACTAGAATTCTACTTCTGGCCGTCTTAAAGCTTCATTCAATAATACCTTCTTTAGGTTTTTGTTAGTACAAAACATCCCACAAAAAGGGGCCATAACAGAGTCACAAATAATCAAGAGACACTTCTGGCTTTTAGGGTTCCTCGGCAGCCTCTCCTCTAAGCTCCATTCCCAGCCCTTCAAGGTAGTCTGTTAGTCTCTAAATTTGTCCCCATAGCAGGTGCCCCAGTGCACCACCTGCATTAGGGTAATTCCAGCAATTATCATCCCTCTCCTCATCAGGAGTCCCCAGCTCTCCTTCTTGTCTCCCTGCGCTGGCCCCACTTTATCCTCAGAGGGTCTGGCAACCTTCTCCTGCTGGTGTTTGTTCCCTGCTAAGTCAGAGCCCTGCAGGGGCCTTCTTACACCTTCCAGTGGCTGCAGGCATTTGCCCTGTGAGGAAGGTGGCAACATTTAAGCTGGCTCCTTCTCCCATCTTATTTTTTTAATGGCTGGGTGAGAAGGGAGCGAGGCCTTACTCTCTCTGCAAGCCCACAAAGATGTAGTAAGAGAATTCCTCCTCTCTCCCCAGGTCTCTTCAGGCTATTTGTATCTGAACATCCCAAACTGTTAAAAAGCCATGCTACGTGATGGGAAGGACTGAGCAGTAGGCAGGGCTGCCCTTATGGAACTGACTGCACCCATCAATTTCTTTTACTTAGCTCCTCCTTGTTCTGTTCATGGATCTGATGGTGTATTTCCTGACTAGGAGGACGTCAATTCAGGATTTAAAATAATGCACTGGGGAAAAAAAGAGTGAATGTAGCAAGTGCTCAAGGATTTTGACTGACAGGCTTAGAGCCTCTGGGTTGTATTTGTACATAGAACAGGTGAACCATGATAGAAACCATTTCACAATGAGTGAAATTCACTCCTGCTTAAAGGACCAGCAAGACACCTGTCTGCCACATAATTATCCAATATAGTGCAGTTTAAGTGGCTATGTTGTTCAGGGCCTCTGCACAGAGGTGAATTTCATTGATTGCACTAGTCAACATGTATCAACTCTGACCATATCTGGAGGTCAGGCTCCAAGTACAGCATCTTGCTCTAGGCTTTTTCTGATGAGACTACTTGCAAGGGAATTTTCATTGGAACACACATTGAGCAAGCCTGACAATTTTACAGCTCTCTTTCTGAAGATACATACAGATACCTTCTCCATTACACAAAAATAAGGCTTGAGTAGATGCCTTAGATACTATTTTCAAGGGTTGGTTTTTTTAAACTATGTTTTCCACTTCATGAGAAACCTGTGCCAGAAGTATCCTGTTGTGAGTAATAGAATAATTCAAACAGTGGCCCTTCAGTTTGATACAATTTATGTATATATTGGTGATCTAGGTGGATCAAATGTTTGCAAGAAGTGGATATTTTGGCAGAATTCTTAGGCCTGAAAGCAAACAATATTGCCCTATTATATGTCTAGTAGATAGTATATTGCAAGTGTTTGAATGCCTTTTTACATTTGGATGATTGAAGTTCACAATAAGAAAGCACAAATTCTATGAGACTAGGGAGGTATTTGAAATGAAACTGCCATTTTTTTAAAGTATAGTACATGTTCCTTGCCCTGAAATTTGATTCAAGTTACCACGCTGAAAATCAGAGAGAGTGAAATATTGGAAAAGGAGATATTATAGAAAGAATAAAAAGAGAATTTTCCTGATGGATTCCTTAATCATGTACAAGTCACTGGTGAACAATAAAATACAGTGAAGATTGCTTCAGAAATTAGGTCTTGACCTGAGATGTTGAAAAATAGTTCAAAGCAAATTGAAAACATAAATGGATTCATGTTTTTTTTCCAAATGCTGTTTCAGAATAATGAAGACAAAGTCTGTGTGTCATACCAAAGCCTAACATTAAAATTAATGTTACCCACCTTTTAAAAAAATTGATAAATCGCTCTACATTTAGAGTGTTCTATGTAATTTATTGTAATGCCACAGGAGACTATAGCATACGCAGAAAAACCCTTGCAGCTTAAATGATGTTCAGGTCATCATGACATATGCCAGCCGAATCAAAGAAATACAGAGCTAAGACTGATATTCTGTGTTTAAGATGTTGCAACGTCTGTTATGTCTACGTCCCCTGGGATGAACTTAACTGAACAGAATATTAGACCTGGGATCTGATTCTAATTGTTCTTACACTGTTTTTACATCGCTGTAACTCCACTGAGCTAAATTCTCTCTCACTTACATTGGTATGAATCTAGAGTCACTGTCTTGACTTTAATGGAGTAATTCCAGTTTTACACTAGCCTAAATGAAAACAGAATTTGACTCACTAACTTCAGTGGAGTTATACCTGATTTATGCTGGTGTACCCAAGAGCAGAATTAGGCTCATAACAATCTTTCAACTGTCATCTTGTTGGATCACAAAACAAGTTTTCTGCTGTCTGAGCAAAGCTAATGTATTCAACAAAATGTTGATGAATGCATTCTATACATACGAGATGGAGTGCCTAAAGATGTTATTTTTAAGTGAAATTATCATTTGTGAATGGTGACAGATTAACAGTTATGGAGATGCAGGGCAAAGTCAAATTTAACTGCATAATAAATACAGCCAGGGAGCAGCAGTGCCAGTCCTTGCTGGCTAAGCCCCTGTTGTATTAATTTAGATGGTTATAGAGGCCCAAAGGAGTCAGTTTTAAACAAATTCAGGGTTTTGTATACAGAGCCGTCAGCCTGCTTAGTATCCATGCAAGCACATCATTAAAAATCCTTTTTAACTTTCTATTAAAGATAGAGGCAAGAAGGAAAAGCAGCTGAAGAATTTGAAATAGAAATTTTAAATAAGGCTTTCATTTTAACAACATCCCTTGTTCCTTTTCCATTTAGCTGCAGAGTGGATTTTAAAAGGAAAACAAATCTGTTTTTGACAGTCTCTTAGGTGATGTCTACACTGCAGTTAGACACCTGGGCTGGCCTGTGCCAGATGTCTCGGGCTCAGGGGCTCAGGCTAAGGGGCTATCTCATAGGCACCGACTCCATGGGTGCTCCAGGGATGGAGCACCACGGAAAATAAATTAGTGGGTGCTTAGCACCCATCAGCATCTAGCGCTTCCCTCCCTTTGACACTTGCCACCTGTCAGTGGACCCAGGTGGTAAGTGTCAACTCCTTGCCCTCCCTCCCAGAACCTACATGCCACAATCAGTTGTTCAGTGGCATGCTGGTGATTTTGGGAGAAGGGGGAGGAACAGGGATGGGGCATGCTGAGGAAAGGGGGTAGGAAGGGGTAGGGTGGAGTAGGGACTTGGGGGAAGGGTGGAGACTTGGGAGTGGGGTCTGGAGCAGAGCAGGGATGGGAAGAGGGAGACGGGATTGGAGGCTCAGAAGAGAATGGGGGGTTGAGCACTTCTTGGGCCCAGAGGAAGCTAACTCCTATGAGCTGTTTAACCATGATGTAAATGATCGAGCTCTAGCCCCAATTCTTGGAGCCTCCTACCTCACAGAGTGCTAGAGCACAGGCTCCAGCCTAATCCTGAAAGTCTACACTGTAATTAAATAGCCCCTTAGCCTGAGCCCTGCAAGCCTGAGTCAGGAGGCTTGGGCTAGCTGTGGGTTTGTAACTGCAGTGTAGACAGGCCCTTAGATGATAGCAAAGATGGTGATAACTGTCCTTTTGAAGAAAAGAGTCATTAGTTGAGATGGGCTGGCATTGTTGCTGTTGCTGTTAAAATCTGATCACGTTTCCTGCAAGAGAAAACAAGATGAGCCCTCTTAAAAGAAGAGAAAAAAGAATGACAGAGACAGAAAAAAGCTTCTGTCACTTACCACCTCACCACTTAAGAAACACAGGCACAGCACATGGTCTCACCAGCCACTCCAAGACCTGGCAAACCTAAACCAGCAACAGACTGTGTTTAGCTGCCTCTCTGCTCATAGGCTTTCGCAGGGCTGCCAAATCTGTAGTCTTGGCTGGCTAACTGGACTCTTATTAAACGGAAGTAAAAAGGAGAGAGATGGGAAAGAAGTGAGGCAGGGAAGCAAAAGGAGACGTGGTGGGGGAGGGAGAGAGCAAGAGACTAAGGGTAGGTCCGCATTGCTCTGCTGTTTGGAGTATGGGGCTATAAATGGCAGCCTGCACCAAAATGCTGCACTGTAACTCCATGGTGTAAACCAGTGTTTCTCAACCTTTTTTTGCTCATGGCCCCCTTCTGAGCCTCATTCATCATACACCTGGCAGTTAAGTTTGGGTGGCCCCCTCAGAAACTTACTGTGGCCCCCTAATGTTCCGTTTTTTTCCATGTGGCCCCCTAGAAGTAAGGCGTGGCCCCTTGGGGAGCCATATGGCCCACGTTGGGAACCACTGGTGTAGACAATGCAGGTGTGTAGACATGGTAATGTAGCCCTCTTCAAAGAGGTGGTTTTGGGATTCAGATGGAGCTGGTGGTGTCATTTGGCTCCCTCACTGTGACCTGGTCTGATCAGAACATCTTTCAAACTTGGGACAAAGACAGCCCAGGTCCTAGGAAATGGTGAGGGTGGCAGCTATAGTGGTGAAGTTTGCTGCAGGAGCCAGTTTTTCTCTCCAATGTCTTTTTAAGGAATCAGAAAGGTAGTGATGGATGAAATAGCTTCATGCCTTTATTATTTTGTCCACCAATTAGACCTCATTTCCAACACAACAATCGGGTCACTGATTTGTGGTTCCATACTTTTCTTGTTTAGTTAGCACGATCTTAACACACTCCTTGAGTTTTATCCATAAGCCTTTTTGTTAGAACTCAGTCTGTCTCCAACTTTTCATCAACATTTATTATGATAGGACATTGTGAACTTAGATTCTCTTTTGACAATTGTAGGCCCAGTTATCACAATGGCCTGATCTGAAATACAGTTTATTGTGTGCTAGTTTGCTCTATTTTTACATCCACTGTTTCAGAAAAATGGGAAATAGAGATCACTGAGAGTCATCATAGTAAACGTTATCATTACCAAAGGAACTGATCACTGGTACCTAAAGGTGGACTGCCATTGTAGCACATTGCCTAGCAATACAATAGCTGACCCCTGGGTATATACCAGAAGGGGGCTGGCACTTAAATACTTGGCCCACCTATCATGAAAACAGGCTTTAAAAAAAAAAAGCAATCAGTCACTGTTAGAGTGGCACCATAGTAATGGGAAACCTGTATTAGCTGTCATTTCTTAGACTAATACTTTATGGTCATTTCTTACTAGAATGTGCAAGAGATGTAAAGGGCCAGGTTGGGTGGTAAAATTAGCTAACTATCCTCTAAACATTCACCTTTCCAGAAATTTTTTCAATAATATTTTAAATCAATATAAAGCTAATCCATTTTGAACTGCAGTAAAAAGTCCCATAAACACCAGCTTCTGCACCTGTGAAACAACTTATTTTCAAAGTTGAATATTCTGGAGGTTTAAAATTTGCTTTAGAAAAAGCAGAATAGATCATATACAGAGATTTGCCATGTTTTCTGGGTTGTAACCAGTTTAATAATAAGAGAAGTAAGGAGTGTACAGATGTGTGCTTTGGATACAGTATTATTTGGTAGTGACAAACAACCAAATGACAAAGATCAATGATATTCATTGCCATGCTCAAGTGTGCTACAGGATGTCCTGTTCTTTGCCCTGATAAACTATATAATCTATCTCTCCCTAACCCTTTAAAAATAAACCTAAGAACTCAGTGTAAATTACTATAAATCACATTATGGGCCACATTATGATACAGACAATGTTTTATGTGTGCCTTCCCATCCCTGACTGCTGAAACGACCTCCCTTTCCTGATTAGTCCCACCCTCTTAAAATCTTACCCCTCCATTAACTTTTTTTATGCTGTTCTCACACGACCCCCCACGCACTCTCTTACACACACTTTTCTGCCATCTTGTACTACTCTTCACCTTCTCTTGAATGAACATGCTTGGGCCCCCTCTTCTGGCTCTCTTGGGCATACCGCTAAGATGCCTGATTCTCTTTTCTCTTCTCCTCCTGGACATTCCTATCCTGTTGGTAGCTTGCAACTCCAGTCACACTAGTTGTCCTGATCGCTGAGATACTTTCTGTACCCTCTTTTCCCGCTTTATGTTTCACAGGAACCATTATATAACAATAAACCTTAGTAGATATAATTAGGCTGGCTCCAGCTCTGTGTGTCTAGAAGCTTCTACAGTTCAGGAGGCCGATTCCAGAGGCCCATAGAAGCAACAGGAAATAATAAGGGTGCCATCACCAGGAAACCATCCAACATTCTGAAGAACGGTATCAAGCATTTCAGTGTCCACAGAGCTGAGGCTCTAAATTGTTTAAGTGGGTGGAGCCATGGGTTTATTCTTATATAATGTCATTGCTCTTTTATATCACCAGAATGATCTGCTGTATAGATTGTTACATTTAAGTATTTTTAAATACTATGGATCCACAGGAACCCATCTGAGGTTTTTTTTTTTTAAATAACACAAACATATCAAACCCTAAATCTAACAAAACTTTCTTAGGTTTATGGTTGATAAAAAAAAATAAAATGTGAGTGACCCAGGACTCTGTTTAGGCTACAGCAGCTCACAGATTCAGAACTGAAAAGCATAATAACTACGTCCAGCATTCTTCATTGAAACTCTGGCATTGTCGCTAAGACTCACATCTCCCCTCGATTAATAATTAATCAAATGCTGAAAGTCTCAAGGTGAGGCTCTAGCAGCAGGCAAAGCTACCTTATATGGACAAAGGTACTTATACGCCTACTGTGACAAAGATGAATCTTTGTTTAAAATATTAATTTCAAAAGGCTCAGTAGCATCCCATAGTGTAGTAGACTCACACTGCCCAGCCCATATGTTAACAGTTTTATCCTGACAGTCACACATGGCAAAAAGAGAGGGATAACATAAAGGAAGGTATTTTTAAAAAAAAATTTAATGATTTCTTTTTAATAGTGCCAAAAACCTTTACATTGAAAAACTATTGCCCTATCTCCCCCTGCTCCCTCTTGAGCATTGCTGAGTTCACAAAACTACTTTATTTAAACTTTGCAGTATGTGGCTAATAATAATAATACATCTAAGGGGACTAATGTTTGTGCTGTTATGGGTAGTTTTGTGGCATCTACAAATAATGAATGATTAGAGAACAAACATGAAAAATAATTAAGTTTAAGGCATAAATTAGTTCGCTTAATGCTGGAGAGGTGCCCAGAATAGTTGTTTTGAAATCTTTCTATTGTTTCCTGATAAATAAGTTACAAAATAGTAAAACAAAGCCAGCAAACAAATCTAAGGATTTATCTCTTATGTCATTCCCTTTTGCATGTTTTATTCTGGCCTGTTAGCTTGACATTGTTGCGTAGGTTCAGTAGTGTATAGTTTGTCTTTTTATGGAGCAACAACAGTTGCAACTGAATTTTATAAGCCTGATTTATGTCTCCTCTAAAACCCACAGAGTCAAGCCATATCAGCCTCAACTGTGGTAAGTTAGATCTGAGGCTATTGTAGATATTTTCTACAACATTTGATTTGAGGGCGGTGTATGTCACTCGATCATGTTCCCCAGAGTTCAGAAAGTCTCCTATTGTACTTTTTTACCACTTTGGATCTGAGATTCAGGAAGCAGGAACAGAAATTACACTTTGTTTACTCAACTCTGCTAGCTGAGATCTAGCGCATGGTATCATACTTTAGCGGATTAACATCTAATTTCAAACATAGAACCTGGAACATAATTATGGAAAAGAGACTCTAGAAAACTCAGTTTAGCTGCACATACACTTTCATTAAAACAAATTAAAAGAAATTGACAGGTTTTTCCCTCTCAGAGATACACAGAGTGCAGAACCTGATCTCTAGGAAGGTTTGTCAATGGAAATCAGGGTAGTGTTCCCACAAAAGATTCATGGGAAGGGGCTGTGAGCTTCTTATATCTGGGGAGTTTCCTCTGCTGCAGAACAGAGAAAGTCCTTGGGAATGAAAACAATATCCATTAGCATCTTCTCACACTCCATGCTCACTTTTCACCCAGTTTTCTTCTTAGACAGGGCACCCAAAATGCTCTTTACTCTGCTCCCACAGGAAAGCCCAGGAGGATATAACCAGACAAACACATTACCTGATCTATGCATAGCATTCAGCTATAGTTTAATCAGTCACCTTAAAAAACTAGAATGCCTTAAACTGAATTGAACTGTACTTAGGTTGTGAACCTCTTTTACTGTCATATATAGTAAATACACTTACGAACTCCTGACTGGACAAATAGGACATTGAAGAAAATCATTGCCCGTTTTTCATTGCATTCCCACACTACATGATTCCATGCGGCAGCCAATTATGCAGGGGCCATGAAACAAAGAGCTAGAGAATCTCCATATAGAAACCACATTTGGACCGATCATGCTGTCAGAGTACTTACATGACCAGAACAAAAGTCAGTATGGTAACAGATCACCATGCATAGTATCAGAGATGTGTGCATATGAAAAATGATAAAAATCAATACGTTGTTGTGAACATCTTCAATACCCTCCATGAAACAGCCAACGGACGACAGGTATCATGGTGGCAAGAGAGTTAAAGCAGTGTGGGAGGGTGCCTTGTTTAAGAAGCACTGCTATATGTTTAATTAAGACCCAGGTGATAGGGTGTGATTCACTATATTTGTGTCTTCTGCTGGCTCTCGTGAGGATTAGCTCTGCAGGTTGGTTTGCCCATTCCCAATGGTACCTTGCCCACCATCGCATCTGCTCTCTCTCCGACACCACTGCAGAAAACATGACATCCTCTTCGTGACAAGGACCACCAGCCATGTCTCCATGTATGCTCCCCCTCTCCGAGAATTATTACTGCGGTCCAACTATCCATCCACTTCCCCAGTGATGAGTGGAGAGAAGAACTGATACCCACACACTACTCCAGGTCCGAGCTCAGAGACCTGTCAAAGGCAGCCACATGTTGCAGCTCCTTAACTCCCCTTACATTTGCAATGCTTCCCTGGACCTCTTCCCCTGGCTGCCAGCACCTGCTTTGCCCTTACCTCAAGGCCTTCAGGCACTGCTCTGTCGAAGGTACTGGTACTCCTTGATCTTGCTAAGAACACAATCTCCCTCTTTAAGCTTCAGGCAGCTACTGACCCTTTGGTGGTTCTTATATGGTAGGGGTGGGGAACCTTTTTTGAGCCGGGGGCCACTGACCCAGAGAAAAATCACTTGGGGGCCAACCCCCCCAAGCTGCCATTGACATGACCCCCGACTGAGAAGGAGAAAGACACTCCCCACATTCCACTCACATTGGGGAAGGGGGAAGGACAGCCTAGTAGATTTTCTGTGCTCCAGCCCCTCGGGAGCATGGTGGGGAGGCTGGAGCACCAGCATGGGCTCCCCAATGCTGGGGAGAGCCCTGAGCCTTGGGGGCCAGATCCAGGCAAACTAGGGGCCACATCCAGCCCCCAGGCTTTAGGTTCCCCACCCCTGCTGTATGGGCTTGCTGGGCTCAATTGGCTGCTCATCACAGCCTCTCTCCTACTGGCTGCTTCCTTGTGCAGCCTCCCAAGGCCTCTGTTAACTCCTTACTTGTCAGTGTGTGGTGGACGCCCCATGACAGCCCTGATGCAGCAAATCATTTAAGCGTGTGTGTAACTTTAAGTATCTGAGTAGCACCTTAGCATTCACTCAAGCTATTGCTATGTGCTACAGACTTAATTTCATCTTAACAATGATTTCATAGCAGGAATTTCACCTATAACTGGACTGAACCAAAAAAAATCTAAACAGTATGATCTGTACCAGGTGTATTTGGAAGTCTTCACCAGTAAATTGGTAGTTGGATAATCTCCAGATCTGAAAGGGTCACTTCAGGGAGGGATTCCTCCATGTTACATTATCTGGAAAGTCATATTATTCAGGTACCTCCATTGACTTCAGTATGCCTTAGGCTAGCACAGTCATTCTTCCACTCTACTCTGCACTGATCAATTGAAGTATTGTGTCTAGTTCTGGGCACTACATTTCAAGAAAGATGTGGAGAAATTGGAGAAGGTCCAGAGAAGAGCGACAAAAATTATTAAAGGTCTAGAAAACACGAGCTATGAGGGAAGACTGATAGAATTGGGCTTGTTTAGTTTAGAAAAGAGAAGACTGAGAGGGGGCATGATAGCAGTTTTCAAATATCTAAAAGGGTGACACAAGGAAGAGGGAGAAAAATTGTTCTCCTTGGCTTCTGAGGATAAAACAAGAAGCAATGGGTTTAAACTGCAGCAAGGGAGGTTTAGGTTGGACATCAGGAAAAACTTCCTAACTGTCAGGGTGGTTAAACATTGGAATAAACTGCAAAAGGGGGTTGTGGAATCTCCATCACTGGAGATATTTAAGAGAAGGTTGGACAGACACCTGTCAGGGATGATCTAGACAGTGTTTGGTCCTGCCGTGAGGGCAGGGGACTGGACTTGATGACCTCTAGAGGTTCCTTCCAGTTCTAATGTTCTATGATTCCATGTTGCGAGAGCAGTGGAAGCTAAATGTGCATTTTACTCAAGAATAGAGCTGATCAAAATGTTTCTGATGGAATAGTCTTTCATCAAGTAGATAGATTTGATCAATTAAAAGTTCTCTAGGAAAGTGTCAATTTCATCAATTTTTCACAGAAAAAGATTTTGCTGAGCTATGATACAAATACATATACAGAATTTCAGATACAGAATAACATGACTACCCCTCTGATACTTGCTCGTTGCATGACATCACATAGTGGCTGTGTTTTCTTAGCAATCATTACGTTTTCTGAATTGAAGACTTGAAAACGGATACATATTTGAAGAAAAATGATTTTGGCTTTCAGTGATGAAGCTGTACATGAACATAAGAAAGTCAAAGTGGTGAGCTACTGTGAGTTATTTGCCATTTGGATTCTTGTTTACAGTGAAACATCTCATTCTCTTTGACAATGTCTTGTGTGTTGGGAAAATCTCAAGCCATGCAGTGGTGCCAGGTAAGTTAAAACAATACCTTACAAGCAAACTTACATCCCTGGCCAACTGAGGAAAATATTTTTGAAGGATCAAAATGAAAAACAAGTGCAAATGATGAACGGCTGTGTATATTTCTGATAAACCACTGGAAGCAAGCTACCTGGTCACTAAGGCTACGTCTAGACTGCAAGCCTCTTTTGAAAGAGGCTTTTTCGAAAGATACTTTCGAAAAAGAGCATCTAGACTACAACCAGAACTTTCGAAAAAGCAAGCTGCTTTTTCAAAAGAGAGCACCCAGGCAGTCTGGATGCTCTCTTTCAAAAAAGCACAGTTTGCATTACATAGCACCTTTTTTCGAAAGAGCGCTTTCGAAAAATGGCATTATTCCTCGTAAAACGAGGTTTTCCGCGGTCAAAAAAACTGCAGCATTCTTTCGATTTACTTTCGAAAGAATGCGGCAGCAGTCTAGACACAGGGGAAGTTTTTTCAAAAAAAGGCCACTTTTTTTGAAAAAAACCTGTAGTCTAGACAGGTATGTCTATACAGCAGTGTTATTTCGGAATAACTGACATCATTTCGAAGCATCAAAATGCACAGCAAACCATTATTTCAAAATAATGTTGAGATGGAGGACTTCTTATTCTGACTCCTGTAATCCTCATTTCACGAGGAGAAAGGGAAGTCGAAGAAAGATGTTTTTCCTTCGACTTCCTGCTGTGTGGACAGTGCCAAAACCTGAATTAAGCTATTTCGACTTCAGCTACACAATTGATGTAGCTGACGTTGTGTATCTTAATTCAACTTTGCCCTGCACTGTAGATGTGCCCTAAGCTTGTAGCAGAAGCAAAAAAAGCCACATATAGTTTGCATGAGCTGAGAGAGGAATTGAAAATGTTCTTTACTTTGGAGAAATCAGCATATCCAAACTCGATCACTGATGTGGCACGGTGTATAAAAAACTCGCCTACCTGGATGATATATTCCACCACCTCAGTGAACTGAACAGGAAAATGCAAGGTAGAAATGAGAATTTTTTTTTCCTGCATGAATAAACTGCATAGCTTTAGATCTAAGTTAGCTGTCTTATGTGGGGAAAAGAGTAGCAAAAGGCACAAAAGAAATGTTCCCCCTGGAAAAAGTGGCAAAGCCACATTTCTGACCATTTGAAAAGTTTGGAAGAAAAACGTATATTTTCCTACAGCTTATATGAAGATTTAAACTGGGTCTGGTATCCTTGAATTTCCTCTGCAATACAAATGACTAAGAATCTTACAATAATGGCTCGAGAGCCACTGGCCAAATTAAGGATGCACCACTCTTTTAATATTAAGTGTGGCAATGTGCCTTTGGACTCATTCTAGTTTACAGTGGCAGAGGAAAGCTCAGTAATCTCAGACCATGCTATCTCCATTTTGTTGCCACTTTCAGCAACGTACCTGTGCAATTAAAGTTGTTTTCAAGCCTGACTTAGATTAAAAACAGAGAGCGAGCATGTGAGATCAACGGTGCAGGAACTCAGAGTTGTATCGTCAGCATTTCCTGCCAGGATTAAATGGCTCTGCATTTCAAGGCAAACTCAAATTTCTCATTAAAAGTTAAGTTTTGTTAAATAATTTTAGGGTGGGCCGGGAGATGTACCACACAAATATTTTACTGAAGTAAGTGTGCTTTAGACTGCAGAAGGATGGGAAACACTGAGCTAGAGAAACCCGTACTCTGAAATGTGCTAACCATGTCCCTTGATTTGAAACAGGCTTAGCTTAAGCCAATCGGAGGCTTTATGCACGCCATTACATGGGTCCACCCACAGTCCTTCACCTGCAGCCGAGGGGTTCTTCACTCCATCCCCAGAGAGAGGGAGAGGCAGTAGCCCTTTTTCAAGTGCAACCGCCACACTCAGACCTTTGCTGGGATGGCGGTGGTGGTGCTTCCCAGAACAACCAGTCTTAGGGTTAACACCCTGCTGAAATGCATTGAGGGCCGTTCACACCTCTCAGAACTCATCTTTCCAGGCTGCCTACAGACTCCTGGAATGCTGCTTTGGTTCCATTCTGGTCACATTTTTCAAGCATTTCTATGCAGCCAAAAATGAGCTTTGAAAAGGAAAATTAAATAAAATGAAATATAACAACCACCAGCTTAGTAGTGCTTATGCTTTAAATGGGGTCTGCTCCTAAGCCCTTGCCTGCCCTGGAGAGCCCCTCTGGTTCTTGAATCATGGCGACCTTGTAGACTGACAGAATGGTTTTGCTCTGGACTTGTCCAGAGGAAAGGAATGAAGAACCCTGGCATGTGTATCCCTGTTCTAGAACTGTGTCAAATTGGGAGTTAGGGAGTGTACTGTACCAGTGAAATTACAGTGTAGGGGTGTTGCCCTCTGATGGGGCACACTCGCACCACACTGGGCAAGAGAGGGTTAACCCTGCATTAAGGGCTGAGAAAGCCACAACCCTTCTACCTTATTGACCAGGGGCGGTGAGATAGAAGCCCACAATGCAGCTGTGGGGACACCAGCAGGAAGTAGCCCAGGGGAAGGCAACAGCTAACCAGTGAGGGGGCCAACATTGGTGAATAAGCGTGTTTTGGTAGAGTTTTTCCCCACTGACTCAGTGGCTGGAGCTACAGCCACTAATCGGGCCCTGGGCGAGAGCCCAGTGGAGAGGGAGGGTCTGAACCCCCCTGCCAGGGGATGTAACTCCCTTCTTTGTCTCCTGTCCCTAACCAGGGAATCACACTGCCCTGTGAATGGAGGCAAGTTTTCTGACACTGGCCATTGTCCGTACTGCCCTGCAATTGGGGGTGAGTTTTCTGACTCAGTCTATTAGACCATACTGCCGCACAACTGAAGGCAAACCTATAGACATGGATTGGGGAAAACAGAGCAGAGAACTGCACACATGCTACACAAGGGAGATGAGAGCACTCGCCTGCACTGCGTGTGGTATTCCCCAACCAGGTCACATGCCCATTATCTTGTTTTATCCAAGGAATCCATCCATGAAATATTGACCCATGCTTAGAAAAGCACAGTCTTTGCAAATTGGTGGCAGATTGAGAATTTATATTCTCTCTTCTCTGTCATGTATATTCAAAACTAGTTTGAAAGGCAAGAACCATCTGTCTTAGGGAAATGACGGACCCATGCCTTACCTCAGCTTGCAGATGTTTTACATTGCTGTAACACTCTTGACTTCAAACATTGACTTCATTGGAGTTGCTCCTGGTTTACATGAGTGTGACCTCAAAATAAAATCAAAACACATTATGTGTATCCATTTAACATTCCACATTAATGAAGGAGAACAAGATTTGGTTCTCTGTACATGGCAAATCTCTGGATACTTCCCTATTGGGAAGCAGCTGATATTTTGGGACCCTTTTAGCTCATAGTTATCTTTTTGCTGTCACCTATCATCATTTCAATTTTTAAAACCACACTTTGAGAGGAAATATCTTTGGAAACAATGCCACCTGCAGCACTTTGGGTATCTGTGCTTTGAATGCAAATGAGATTTTTAAGGCCAAAGAAGTCTAGCAGATGATGCTCAGTTGTACACTGAAGAATCATGAGGCTCCCAACCAAGATTTCCTGAATACTCAACTTTTATTTAAAGATAGAAGACTCCAAGAGCTTAGAGAGAAGCTCTGTTCATTAGACAGAAAAAGTTTATATAATAGGTATTTAGATAATAGGACTTCCATGTAGTTACACTGAAAGAGGATAAACTAGGCCTGTTTGCTATATATTGTGGTTTCTTTATTCAGGATGATATAACATATAAAGAAGTCTGAACATAATTTTTCCGGAGTGTACTATTTATGCATGAAAATTGGGTATTGAATTTGTGAGGGACAGTTTATTAGTGTTCAAATGGGCTCATGGATTAGATTTATGTGGGCATGAAGAGGACATAGAGAAGAAATGCAAATAATTATACAAGCCTGCCATGTGCACCTAGAAATACTGTCTTATATTCTCTGAAACAAAATGCTAATTCTGGAGACTAAACAGATTCAGTGGCTTGCTGTTGTCAAACTGGGTTTCCATTTGTGTCAGCAAAAGATTTAAATTACCCGCTAAGTGGAAACAGATGACTTAGGGATACGCTGTAATGTCTGCTTAGTCTTAAACTATACACAGACCATTGTAAAAAAATAATTAATTATTGCTTGCTAAGTGCTAGTGATGTACATGTCAGCTTCCTTTGAAGGAAAGAAAGTACCCTTGTACTCGCCTACTTAGTCATGCACAATTTCTGTTTTTCCAAGTGTCACTGGAGTGTATCATAAGTAGCATTTCAATGAGCTGGAACCTTAGTTTCAGCGAATGGTTTGCTAAATTATGTTCCCCATGTAGTAGAGTGAATGTTTCCAGTCTTGCTAGAACAGCTAAATCGTTTGCCGATTGCCTGTTACTAATATCTGATGAGTGATCTGGTTAGACTCTAGCTAGCCATTTAATAATATGTAAATCTAATCCACCTGAAAAGGGTACCATTATTTCTGGCATTCTCATGTGATAACAGAAAACAACAAATTATCAGAGCAAAGTTGCTGTTGTTAACCCAGTAATTTGTATAAAAAATAATTGTTTTCTAGCCATTTACTTATCATGGAGCAGTTCAAGAACTGGACACCACAATACTCACTGGAAAAAAAGACATAAAATACAAAACAAGAAAAGGTGGAAGCATGAAGGACACTAGGCCCAGGTTTTCAGTACACTGATAATCCTTTCAAATACAGTCCATACAAAATCACCAAAATAAAGGCACATACAATAAAGGGCTCTGCCAGACAGTTAACCAGAATATGTATCTCTCCTTCCTGTCAGACCCCTCTCACACTTATTACCTCAGCTACCCCCTGAAGCCTGAGCAAATAGATGCTTTGGAGATGCCATGGTTCTGTACTTTGCACAACACTGCAGAAGTATTGACAGATAAGACTGATGCTGGGTACTCTGTGTGTGGCAAAAGTTGTTTAAGGAAATGCAGTTAGATTTGTGGCCCCATGTCTGATGAATTCTATAATGTCATATGAGAAGCCATTGGGCAATTTTACTGTCTTTCTCTGTGTAAATACAAATAGCAGATTAGTACAAATGTCTCATCTATCTGGGTTTTAAAAAGCCCCACACAATCAAAACCAAACCAAACAAGCATTGGTGGAGACTTTTGAACCACAAGGCACAATTCTACTCTTGTTACACTGGTGTAAATGCAGAATAACTTCATTTATACTTGTGCAATGAAGGCTTGTTTATCTCCCCTCAGCCTCAAGTGCTGAAGAACTTGGGGGTGAAACCCAAGCTGCATTGAAATCAATAGTAAAACTACTATTGACTTCAATGAAGCCAGGATTTCACCTGAAATATTAGAACAGCAGCATCAGAATGCTTGGAGGTACTTAGGTGAGATAGCCAATTAGACAAATCCTGATTTACTGCAGACATTTGTAAAACTCAGTTTAACAGAACCAGAATGTAGTCAATTTTGATAAAATATTGCATTTTGTATGTGCTTTTAAATAAAGGCTGAGCTAGCTGAAAGCTTTCAGAGACTTTTTTTTTCATTAAACAAAAGAGTGGAAGTTACATTGCACACTAATACAGGCTTTGCTTCATTTATATCATTCAATTTGTGGAACATTTGCAACTAAGAGTATGATCAGAGATCAAACAAAATCACCTAAGCCTAATTAAAGAGAGCTTTTGTAGTGATAAAAAAAAGAAAGAAAAGCCTACTTGAGAGAGTAATTGGATGTTAACACTTTAAAGTTCTGATGAGTGGTACAGGTATTTCAGAATAGATGTCAAAATTCCAAACTTGGATACAAATGTGGAGTTTAATACATCAACAGGGCCATTTCTAAGGTCCCCATTATTGGGCAGCATGAGGGGAGTGTGCATTTTGGAATCCTTGAATGGTGCTCATTAAAAAAACAGGAGAGGGGTTTCTGGAGGGGGCTACTTAAACCCCTAGAAAATCTTACATTTTCAGAATTTAAAAGAAGAAAATTTGGCCACTCTCAGTATTTGGCATCATCCAATACAAAGAATGAAGACTGTACATATTTTGTTTATGGCCCCTAGAAAATCATTTGGGGAAGTCAAATATTCCCCCCACTCCTGGTAGCACAAGGTCTGCATATTAAACTATCCCCAGATCAAATACAATTCAGCACTCCAATTCCCTTTGAACATCAACAAGTTTTTGGAAGAGTAAAGAACTGGAGCACAATGATGTTTTCTGGTCAGACTTTGGGTTTGACAGTATTTATACTTACCAAAAAAAAACACAAACAAGGAAAGATCAGGGCTTGCTGGCTGTTGACATGTGCTGCTATTGTCAGACTCAGCTCTCAACTCATAAATGGTTTGTTTTGAAGTATTCAAGGCTTGTTGGAGAAATGCCCAAGGTCCATACTGGTTGCCTTTAACTGATATGTCTTAAAGACATAGTCCAGAATGTATGTGCAATACCAGTAACTCTCTCTCCCTTGGTATCTGCACATATGGTTTCATTTGCTTGATGTTTAAACTGACATTTTTTTCTCCTTTAAATGTAGAGGATGCACCCAGGAAAACATGTAGTGTATTTCTTTAGTGGGCAGTAATTAAATTACTCTAGGGAGGAGAAATGTACTACAGGTTGGACCTCCCTGGTCCAGCACTGTCTGGACCTGACCGTTCCTGAACAAGAGAATTTGCTGGACCAGGGGAGATCTCCTGCCACCGGTCCCAAGCCCATCGCCTGCCACAGGCCAGACTGCCCCAGCAGGCACCCTGCCTAGCCCTCCCCACCCCCATCCCCAACCTGGCTGGGCTGCTTGTCCAGCTGCTGCCGGCTCCCTGGGCAGCACCAGCTCCAGCTCCTGCAGTCGGGCCTCCAGCCCTGCATGCTCCAGTGAGCTGCTGCAGTGCTCCAGCCTTGGATCTCTGCTCCAGCGGGCTGCTGCAGGGCTCAACTCCAGCCCCATGCTCCCAAGGGCAGCCGCGATGGCCTAGCCTTGTGCCCAAGCAGGGTGCCATGCCAGGAAACTCTGGCTCCGTGCCTACAGGTGCTTCTGTGGGTCTCTGGCCTCAGCTGCAAGATCCTGGGGGCTGGTATGGGGCTCCAGTCCTGTGCCAACCCAGGCTGCCAGGGGACTATGGGTTGGCCCATGCTACTGCAGGCTGCTAGAGGCTGCCGTGGGGCTCCGGCCTGCTCCTGCACTGCCCCCAGCTGGGCTGCCAACCCTGTTGCCCTGACCTCGGCTGTCCCTCCTGCCCTTAGGCTCCCAGGCTCTCTGGTCCAGGAGCATCTGTGGTTCTTCCAGATGAGGGATGTTGCCGGACCAGAGAATGCCACTTTTTGGAGGTACAAACTGTACAAATAACATTGCCAAAATAATCTGGTTTAGTTGCCATCACAGCAACCTTCTGAATAAAAATGTTATTTAATATTGCTCCTTTATGAACTTAAACTTTATTTTTACATCCATGCTAGTAGTACAATTAATTAATATGTGGTTGTAAGACTCTTCCTTCAATGCCATCTTCATTATGATTGGAAAACTGAAGGATTTGCATACCATTTACATTTATGAAATATAGGGGTGAATAGAGGATTTTCCTGCAGCCAGTAAAATTCCAGGTCCCCCATACTTCGGAACATCTGGACATATTCTCTGCCATACTCTTGGCCAATCCCTCCTAGACAATTACTCGCAAGGTCTCAGGAAGGTCTCATCTTCCCAGCTCCTGAGTCTTTGAGCTCCATCAAGTGAGCCCCACCTCAGCAGGTAACTGGCTGGCAGCAATCACTGGATCTCTCCTGCTCTGCTTTGCTGCTAGATCAGTATCAAGATCAAGATCCTGGAGATCCTGCCTCAATCCAGTCCAAGTAAAATGCTTTGGATTTTTCACCAGTCCATTCAGAGAGTGATACTGTAAGTCACACATGCTCTGTATTGAATGGAGTTCACTAGCGTGGGTTTGTCACGGGCAGCTTCCAACTTCAAGCAGCTAAATTCATGAAAGACTTCTGGACCCTAAATTTACTGGCATAAACCCCAGGCAGTGCAGTCATCATTATCATATGCTTGAAGATGCCCTTTTTTGCAGGAAAGGAAGAGGAAGTCCTTACAGTAAAACAAAATCTCACAAATAAAAGACACTGAAACCCACATATGTGAAAAAATCATACTGGTGCGGGGGAAGTGAGGTGGGAGTCAAATGGAGCTATGGACATGAAAAAATCGCTCAGGATGAGATCGCCCTCCTCTATGATCTCATCCTACACATGAGGTTTGATGGGGGAGGGACGAAACCGAGCTGTAGCTGTATGAGTCAATGTGACAGACTGAAAGAATAAGAACAGAGGGCATGAATTGAGCACCAAAATACTGCAAATAGATGATTTTTTTCCTCTTTAAAGAATCACAGTGAAAGGAAGGAAGAAGGCTGGAGGGCTAAAGCAGAATAGCAACCGGAAGTAGGTGAAATAGCCCCCAGATGGGTGCACAGACTGCATATGTGGCCTTAGTGTTCTGGTTTTCAGCAGCCTGATGAACAGATTATTCCTGACAAGAGCATAACTAATGTTTGTGTTTCTATATGATGGATGGGGTGAGCTTAAAGGTCATGTCTAAGTTAGGGGGCATGTGCTCACAAACATGACTGAGCCCTTGGCCTCATTTTAGAACCTTATCCCCCTGCTTCTCTTCCCACCCTCACCCTCCGCGTTGGCCTCCCTTAGATCATGCTAGCGAGTGAAGGTTTTCTGGCAGACACCTATCTGCAGCATTTGACGAAAAGTCTCCCTTGCACTTTTGACTTTTTCAAAGTTTTGTGAATTACCCTCAGAAAATGTTCCCTTTTCAGAGAGCTGATATCCACCTGGTGATAGCAGGGCTCATTTTTTCAGACTATTTCAAAATTGCTCCTGCACTGTTTAGAGTGCCTTGGATAGGAGGGGTTGTGAAAATAGTCTGAACATGAGCCCCTGATGTTGCTTTCCAGGCACACACAGCTTTGATAGAGAAGCAAAAAACTTTTCTAGTCATTTTAGATTGTAGCTAATTAGTGCATTTTTTCTTAATGCTTTTCCTATTGAGATTTATGTTCAAGGAGGCCAGGATGGGCACTTTGTTGCTATGCCCACTGAAGATTAAAAAGCACCATTGGGGAAAGGACATCTGCTCTGGGATTCAAAATTTGCTGGAAACTTGCTGGAAACAATAGACTATTATTTGAATACAGGAAGTCCCCAACTTACAAATGGGTTGTGTTCCAAAAGTTCATTTGAGGTTGTTTGGAACTTGGAATGTCTTTTCCCATAGAAACAATGTTAGAAATGGTAGTTAACTTCCTGGGCTAGCCCACAGAAGCCTATTTAACGCATAAAGTAGCTGAAATGCTGTATGTTTGCAATGAAAAATAGTAAAAATAAAGAACTATTTAACCTTCAGTGCTGGTGCTTAAGCAAAGGCAGGATTAATTAGAAGAGGATGAGGTGGTGATTCTGAAGGGGACTGTGGGGCATCCCCTGGCTGCCCTCTTTCTCCTCCTTGCAGGCTGTACCCAGTGCCTGCTCACCAGGAGGCGGTGAGCAGCACAGGCTTGAGGACTTCAGAGAAGCAGGGGGCAGCCATGCAGCTGGCAGCTGGAGAGAAGCAGTGGTTTCCCTTTCAAAGTGCTGCTTCTCTTCAGCTACTGGCTGCATGACCATCACCTGTGCCTCTTACCTGCTCCCCAACTGAGGCTGCAGGTGAGTTTTTGTAAGTGTGAATGTTCGTAAGTCTGTAACTTGGGGAGTGCCTGTATTGAGGAATAGCCTAATGATACCTAGCACATATGTAATGCTTTTCATCAGTAGATCTCAAAATGTATTTACAAAGGAAGGCAACATCATTTTCAAATTTATAATAATGACCAAGAGGTTTAAGTCAGTCAGAAATAGGTCCTCAGCTAAAATCAATTGGCATAAAGTCAGCTGACTAAACCTACCATGTTTCAACTTTTGAAGATTATGTTTATTTAAAAGCAAGTTACTTTTGCTTAAAACCAACCAACCTCACACACATTTGCCCCTCTAACTTCAGTATCTACAGTACCTCTTAAACAATGACACTCCTAAGCTCATTAGCTGATGTAATGGCTTTGCAATTAGTTCATGCTCTGGTGAGTGGTGTTGACTTTATGCCACAGACTTTCTGAAAGAGTAATCTGAATGGTTTCCTCATGGTGGGTTTGCTCAGATAGCTCATTGTGCTGCTCAGTATTACTCACATCACTAATGGTTACTTAGGAGTTTATCAGAATTCATCTAAAGGATAGCAGAGACTTGGGGTCCCTAATCACTGGCAACCAATCAAGCTAAGAACTGGAGGAGAAACTGTTGCAAATTTTATAGCACTTGCACAACCTTCAGGTTTTAGCCCTTCAATGACTTATTCACCTCCTATCCCACTTCTTTCCTTTGCCCCTCCCTACAACACATCTGTGGTAGCCTTTTCTGAAGGCTCTTGATTAAACCATGGCACAAACTTTTTCCAAGACAAAGAAAGGGCCTGTGAACTCAGTTATTTGAGCCAATTCTAGGAAGAAGTGTTTCTTTTTTCCCCCACAGTCCCTTTTGTTGTCCTTGGTGCTCAGAGAAAAACTACAAACCATTAAGACTTTGCTGTAAATGCTCCAAGTTACTTACTGCACCTGAAAAGGTCTCATTCTGCTTTTAGTAAGTTTGACGCTTCCTCTACTGTACTGATTCCTACAGAATGGGGAGCAGGGAAGCAGAATGACATTCTCATCTGTCTCATTGTACGTGAAAGAGCACAGAAAGGAGCTGTCAAACCAGCAGTTCTCCATCATTGTACTGTGCCGGGGTCACAGCTGTCTTTCACCCATTAGAGATAATTCTAGGCTTTGTCTGCAGTGTGCTGTGTTTCCTTTGCCTTTCTTTTCAGGTGTAATGTATAACCTTGTCAGGGAGCTAAATATACTGCAAGTTCCCATAAGAAAAGGAGAAGTGTCAGTGACTTTCACACCAAGTTCATAATAAGTTGCAGGTCTCTTTTTAATAAGCACTTGATGTCTTACAAGAACAGTATATCCCCCGTCCCCCTGTTACAGTACCTCAATATTATGAATTCATTAAGAATTATTACAGACACAGGGTGAAATCCTGGCCCTACTGAAGTCAATGGGAGTTTTGCTATTGACTACATTGGAGCCAGTGTTTCACCCAGAGAGTATGAAAGATGGGAATGAGATCTGGCTTAACTCCAGATAAGTCAAAGTTACAAGCAACAAGCATTTGATAGTATTGCAGAATTTTGGAGCTGTCCAGAACAGGCACCAACCCCAACTGCAGACAGAATACAGCATCACTTGGTTCAAATAGGACAGAACTAAAGGTGAGAAAGAAGTCCCCCTTTGCCAGCAGCTGGAGATAGCACTTGTTCTACAAGTACAACCAGAACAGACTTTTGTCGGACAAATACTTCCTCCAAAAGCCCACTCTTCCTGTTTGCATTTTTATCAGCTTCTTTGGATGCTGCCTGACACCCTTTCTCCCTGTAGCACCTCAAGCTGGTTATTTATGAGCCAAAAAAAGGGATAACAAATGAGAGAATTAAGCAGCCATTGTACACAGTTACACACTATAAAGAGTCTTGGCTATAGCAGGGTTTTTAAAGTGTCTCCATTCCAGCCTCCTGATTTCAGTGCCCATGAACATGTGACATTTTCACTTCTCTGGCTAAAATTTCTGAGCTTTCTCTTCTGAATACTGATTTCTTTGGAAAGTTTGAGGTCAGCCATTAAGCAAAGGCAAGTAAAAACATTTTTAGAAATGGATAAAATGTAAACAAAAATACCTCATCACCTTTTTGAACAGCTCTAAACCAGGAGCAGTTTGGAGTAGAGGATAAAAATTTGACATATTAATAGTAATCAATGAATAGAGGTACTTTCAAGTGAACTAGTATTAGTTGTTTATGACTTGCTAAGGCTGTGTTGCTCAAAGACTGCATTGAAAACTTTTCTTTCCTAAGAAACTTCCTAAGAAACTTTTCTTTCCAAAGTGGTCAATTTCCTGAAAATTTAAGACTAAAGATGAGCAAATACTGAATTTTTGATTGTGTGGTGAACTGAAAAAATCCACCTCCCTTTGCACCCCCCAAAAAAGTTCAGTTCAAACTGAACTTGCTTTTATTTATTTTAATTTTTTTCAACCAATATTTTCATTGACTCAAGATGAATTCTCCTTCCCACATTTTTCATGGCTGTTTCAAGTATTATTGGCTTTAAATGGGGTGATTTAAAAACACCCAAATTAGAAAACAAAACACTGATTTGAATAAAAAAGATGACATGAAACATTTCTGAATAGACAAAATAAAACATTTGGATTTTGAAAAGAAAAATCCTCCAACATAAATGTGTTGACAAGTTTTGGGGACTCAAAAATGCTTTCTTTGGAAAACAAACAAACAAAAAACTATCAGCTGAAAAATATTCATCTAGCTCTACTTAGGACTTTGTGAAAATGTCCTTGCTTCTTTCACTGTATATCTTGCAAATTAAAAGCTGAACAGCTCTTGATAAGAGCATGAGATGTTCTCTTCTGGAGACCTCAAAAGTATGTGAGGGAAAAAAGTAGTGTCTGTCCAAATAGATACAAAGTATGGCAGTTATTTTTCCTATTTTTTCTTCATAAAATACTTTACAAAATTCCATTCAAAAATTTTCTAAACAAATATTAAAGCAGAATGATTACACACACAGACACACACACACAATTTTCTGATTTTTTAAAAATTGCTGGCACAATTTTGAATTTGCTTTCTTGTGCACGTGCTTTCCAAAGTTATCTAGTCACGTGATGCATACTGTTTTGAAAACAGTACAATGTAATGTCATATAATATTTTTGTAACCTTAGGTACACATTGATAGCATCTTGTGAAATAGTTTCCTATGATGCTGTGCCCCCATATTTTTTATGAAAATGTGTTTTTGGATATGAATATGCATAATTCAAATATACTTTATGTAAAACGGGGCATGTAACATCATTCAAGCATTTGTAATTCACTGAATGTGTATATTCTATTTGTGTGAATGTATCATTCTTGTGTGTGAAGTTAGAAAAATGAAGTGTAAACCTGTTTATTAATCTTGGTCTCCAAGTGAAAGCCATTAGTGCTGCTTAAGGAATTTAATGGCCTGGTACTCAAGACAATGATCTGTAAATAGTCTTATTTTTAACATAAGCCTAAACTATGGTTGGTCCTACAAAGACATGTGGCCATGCCACCCGGTGCTGGAATCCATCTTGAATTTTGTATTTTTCCACAGGGGTGGGCAGAATGGCACAAAGATTTCCCACACTGGGGAAATTCTATACAAGGAATGGGAAGCAAACAATGATTGTCTTCAGCTGGCTTCATAGACAGCGCCTCATCACAAGCAGACACATGAAAAGACCTGGAAAGAAAAGAACTCTAACAAGGCAGGGAGAAGCTGCTAGACCCAGATCAGGAAAAGATCACCTCTGGCCTAAGAAGAACTAGGGTGAGAAATTATGCTTTGTAACAATTTGTCTTAGTGTATTAAGCTTAGTTGGCATGTTGTGTTTTAGTTTAGCTTAGTAACTTACTTTGATCTGTCTGTTATCACTTCCAACCACTTAAATCCTACTTTTCTGTAAAATCATTTTGATTTATTATCACATCCCATGTAAATAATTTTTACCTGGGGGAACTGGCATATCTCTCTCATTGATAAAGAGAGCAAACTTTATGGGCTTTCTCTTTGTAAAACTTTTATACAAAGTAAGATGGCTTTACTTGTGTTTTGATCCCATTGAGGCTATGCATCAGTGTGTTGTGTCAAGGCCCTGGGACTGAGTCATCCCAGAGCTGAGCTGTTTTCAGTATCTTTGTTACTCTGCTGTGGACTGTTATCCCAACCCTGTACCTTTCTAGAGGAGACCCAAGCTTTTATAGCTGATATTTCCTTGTATCTGATATTTCCTCACTTCTAAGTGCATAACTGTGCAATCTTAACACTTTTGTTTAAATTCTGCATCTGTGTAATTTGATTTTAACATGATCAGCATCTGAGCTATGGGAAACATATTTCATTTTCGAATTGCCAAAAGAAAAACCTATTTAAAACAATGGCTGTTATCTTTAAATTTTAATTGAAGTAAGTCCAGCATTTGTCCAGATTTTTAAAGGTCCTTCCCATATACAAAACCTGAAACAGCAAGTTACAGAGGATATATCTGTTAATTGCAAGAGCTATTTTTGACAGATGTTCGATATGTAATAATGATCTGCTGCTTTGACTAATCCAGCCAAGTCAACAGCTTTAGACAGAATTCAAAGGCCATTTCAGGGAACACAGCCAACATTTATTCCACTGGATTTAAAGATAAAAACAAAGGGAAAAAAACCTAACCCCCAAACCCTTAGTGTATAGAAGGCAAAATATGACCTGACACACTCTTTACATAATCTAACTGACCAGAGCAACAGAAAAATTAAATAAATAAAAAGAGACAAATATGACCAGCATCATTGCCCATGGGTTCAATATTTACCAGTTTGTGTACCATCTGAGCTATTTCCTGTAATCAGTCAGGCACATGGCACTTTTATTCTCAGGAGACATTATCACCATGACAACTTTATCAGCCTAAATTGTGAAACACAACACTTGGGGCAATCCGAATTTGGGCACAGATTTGGAATATTATTTATGTCATTCTTTTATCAACCCTGTTAGCATGCCCACCAGGGAGGAGGAAATTAAAAAAAACCATGACTATTAAAATAACAATAAAAAATGTAAAAACTTTACAAAGAGAAAAGGAATAAAGCCATTAGGCTGAAAAATGGGCAATCAAAGAAGCTATTGCGCTCGGCAGATGGAAAAGCAGCAGGTGCCATGGTGTGATGGGACCTTGCTTCCCATCATGCACACTCTACAATGATGCAGGCTGACAGGGAAGGGAATTAATGTGTCGGAGCAGGTACTTTCTGTCCATTAGCTGATTCTCAATACATCCACACAGACTGCTACCCTTGGCTCTTTGATAAAATGACTAACAATCCATTGTTCAAAAAGTTGTATGAAAAGAAACAGCTGTGTGCGACTTGCCTGTCACTGTCCCAGTTTAACAGAGTGTAAGTGACCAAGTAAACATTTCTCCACCCCAAACTGGGATTAGAGATTTCAGCCTATGAATAAATTATTGGAATGCAGATGTTGAGAATACATTAAGGTAAAGCACACTGGCTGGGCTCCACTGAGGGAAATATTGATGAATAGAATTTTCAAGTCTAAATTAACTCTGGCAGACAATCGAAAGCAATGTGCAGAGAATGATAAACATGCACACCTATGTTGTCTCTGGGAAAATGCTTAATCATGTAAAAGACCCCTTATGTACTATAAACTCTGTGCCCTGGTGGCCCACTATCCATCAGTTAGATTACTTTGTCTGTTTACATTCCGCACCTCCATCACAAATGGCAAAAAACAACACCAGGACATTCACAAAAAAATAAGAACTAAATTGATGCAAATATTCTAAGTGGTTTCAATTTGTTCAAGGCACTAAGTCTCCTTTGGTGGCCATCTGTGCTTTTTGTTCCTAAGTGCAAATATGGCCAAGATAAGTCTAAGATTGACTTTTGGTAGTGGTACAACACCACACTTTGAAGTCCTTGCTTCTAAAAGTCTGTTCCCAAAGAGTCAGATGTTGCTGCGGGGTCCCAGAGTGAGCAAACTGGAACTGTATTCCTGAAACAAAAAGCAGTCTTTAAAAAGTCCCCCCTTTAGTATTTCTGAGTTGCTACAGAAAATACTAGCCAATATGGATTTGTTGAAAAAGTGTTAAGATGACTTTGGCCAAAGTAGAAAGTTTCCACCAACCAAATTATTTTCCTTTAGAATTTCTAACAGCCCTCAAATGTATTTTTCTTTGTAAACGTTTAACTTTCTATAGGTGAAAGACAAAGAAAGCACTGGTGAACTCAGTATTCTGCTGCTGCTTCCAATTTCTTATTTTAAGGCGGTCTCACAGATTAAGCACTCCCTTGAAGTAATAATAATAATAAAGTACAATAATTAAAAAGATAAGATACTAGTGAATAATAGGAAAGGCAGGAAATTCAGTCAGGTCAGACAATTTGTCTTTAATCTGCCAGGGTATGTCTACACTAGAGTGTTATTTCAAAGTAGCTTATTTTGAAATAACGCATCTACACACAAAACGCATTTCGAAATGGCATTTTACTATTTCAAAATAGCGCATCCACAGTGAGTGGACTCTGAATCTCATTTAAAGCTGGCCGGAACCAGTTCCAGCAGGGCACCAGGTCAGGACTTACTGTGTGGGGCTACTGCCTGAGGCTATCTGAGGTCTGTGCTTAAAGGAACCCCCCGGACAGCCAGTTCTCAGGTTTCCTTGCTTGCTTGTCTACCTCGATGAGGGACAGCAAAGCATTTTGTCTCTGCGTGCTCTGGTTGCCCTCACTCGGGACACCACAGCACTTGGCAACATGGAGCCAGAGCTGCCCCTGGGCACTCTGGTGCTTCTCTTGGACACGTTGCTGTGAGCCTGGCTGCACTTTCTGCAGGCTGCCATCCAGGAGGTCCATCGGGGGGCTGTCAGTATCCAGGAGGCCCTGCAGGAGAGCTTCCACCCTGAGGAGCACTAAGAGCCTCCCTGGTCTGCCCCATTGGGGGCTTGTGCCTCATTCCTCCCTCACATCCTTCCACTTACCCCTCCCTAACCCCCCTTCCTGATGTCAAATAAAATACACATTTTCATGAACACAAACTTTCTTTATTTAACAAAACTGGGGGGGGGGGCAGGAAATGAAACTCTGGTGAGACTGGGGAAAGGAGGTGGGAGAGGGGAGAAGAGAGGGTGGGAGAAGGAAGGGGGAAACCTGGGAGAAGGGAGCTGGAAGGGGGAAACAAGGGGAAGAAGGGGGAGGGGGAAGCTCAGGGCTCAGGGTTGGGGGTCTTGTCGGACCAACTTGATTGTCCTGCAAACCTGCTCCTGGGTTCGCATGTGGCCTTTGGTGGCCAGGCTGGCAGCTATCCTGCCATAGACGGCCACGTTCCTCCATCTAGTGCGGAGATCATGGATGTTGGGGGCATCCCCCCCAAACCTGAATAAGGTCCATGATCTCCGCCCTGGACCAGGAAGGCACCCGCCTTCTCTGGGCCCTGGCAGGCTCCTGGGAGCTGGCAGACTGCTCCTGGGGAGTAGTGGAGGGCTGGCTGCCAGTGGCTTGCTGGCTTATGTTTTGGGGCCACTGGGTCAGGGGCAGTGACTGCTGGCTCTGGGCTGGCAGGCTTGGAGCTGGCACAGGCACTGTGGCCAGCGTCTGTCCCTTTAAGAGCTCTGGGGAGGGGGGGAGGGAGAGAAGTGTTCTTGGTTAAGGCTGGAGTGGCCACCAGGGCACCCTGGGAAGGCTGGAGGCCCCCTATTTTGAAATAAGTGTCTACACAGCACTTATTTCGAAATAGCTATTTCGAATTTGGCATTATTCCTCGTAGAATGAGGTTTGCCAAATTCGAAATAAGCGCTTCACTATTTTGAATTTATTTTGAAATAGCGGTTTGGCTGTGTAGATGCTAGGAAAGTTATTTTGAAATAAAGGCTGTTATTTCAAAATAATTTTGCTGTGTAGACATACCCCCATTGTCTTAAAAGCATCACCAGAAAAAAAAGCTTCAGGTAAACATAGAGCATCATCTTCAGCTTTGAATTCTCTGACTTCTATGTTATAACTTTCACACATTTAGTGTTCTTGTTTCTTTTCTTTTTAATTTACATGTACAGTATTTAATACATAAGTATTACCCCAGGGATAAGAGCAATTTCTTTTAGAAATATTTCAGCTTCTCAATATTATATGATCTTTTGAAAAAAATTCATATTATTTACTCAAAACACCAGGAAGGCCCCTCTGAATCGTATCAGTTTATTATTTTCATAATTGTAGTGTATAATGAGAGGTATAAATCAAAGACCAATCCTACCCTTTAGACGGGGAAGCAGTGCTTTAGGAGACATAATATGCATAGTAAATCTCCACAAAAACATTCATGACACTGGTGAAGTCGCCATTTTTTTTATAGTTTTAAACCAAAAACTAGCTTTCTTTTTTTGCATTTTTTAAATTTTTCTTACTTAAAATTTGCTGAAAAAGTTGCCCAGCTCTATTGATGACAGTTGTTGCCCTATGAATCTAACAAATCTAAAAGTCAAGATGAAACAGGCAGTGTATGCCAGGTAGCAAATAAGTATAAATAGGAATATACAAAATTCTTAGCTAGAAGCATGGGCACAAAATTAATTTTAAGAGAGCGGCTAGAAGAGAGGGTCACACAGTTAATTGTCACAGTGTTCTGAGGAGGAAATCAGATTTCTGTTTCATTGTTTGTTCAAAATGAAAGGTGCACCCATTTCCATGTCCTGGGAATGCCCTTAAGCAAACCCTGTGCACCAGAGTTAGCCCATCAATATGCTTTGGTTAGTATGATAATGTACCTTCAACTGCACAGCAAAATGTTGTGTTTATTCAAATTTATGGTCTTGAATTAAAGAGTTCAATACTCTCCTAGATGCCTCAGTGTCATAACTTTAAGGCCTTAAGTCGATCTGCTTCTATACATTCTCCTTTTCAAATCTGCCATTTAAATGCAGATTACTGTATAAAATTTCACTTATGACCTATAAGAAATATTTCCGGTAACATTTGGTATGATTAATTTGCACTCCATAGCTCTGCCTTTTCACAGGGATTATCTGTTTTGTAGCCTGCTTTTCTCTGCAGCAAGATAGAATGATATGGTCTGGGAAGGCAAGATGCATACATATAAAGTGCTTGGACAGGGCATCCAGCAAGGTTAAAGGGAGTATTTAATCCTGGACCTATATCAGAGCTTCTTTTGTAGTTACACACAGATGAAGAAAAAATTGTAAAGACCTTTTCCTTAACTCAAAGGCCCAGAGGTTCGCACTGCTGTTTTTTTTACCATTAAAAATCCAGTAAAGATTCAACCTGCTTGTAAATGTTGAATACTAACAAATAACATGCCATGTTATTCACTGCAGTTTAAGATGCAGCAACATTAACACTGACATATTGATATGTAGCACAGTCTCTTTGTGATGTGTTCATTTATAATCTAATCACATGTCCACTTTGAAAAAAATCAGCTTTCCCCATGAAATGGGTAAAATACAATTACTAAATGATATGCGTAATCATTCAGTGCTGTTACTACTGAAAGGTGATATTGCAGTGACATTGAGAAAATTAGATCTATTCTTCATACAATTATATAGCTACACTTTCACTCTAATGCCATTCTAATTGGAAAGGAGCACTGAAATGTGAAACTGGGTGCATTTCAGTATCTAATTATCACTCAGTAACTCATTCTTAAAATAGTTTTCTGGAAAAGACAGTTGCCAAGAATACTATTTTAATTCTAAAGTTTTCATGGGTGTTCCTGTAGCAAACATCCTGAATTCACTTTTTGTCTAGATTTCAGATGTACCATTGAGAAATGACAAAAGAAATATATGAATGCTTATAATATAGCCTCAGTCTTAGTTAGAACACTGACCTAACACAAACTAGCTACATCAATGACATCTTCATCATATAGACCCACAGGAAAGAGACCCTTGAAGAATTTCACAAGGATTTCAACAACTTCCACCCCACCATCAACCTCAGCCTGGATCAGTCCACATGAGAAATCCACTTCCTTGACACTACAATACAATTACATGTTGGACAAATTTATGCCACCCTATACCGGAAACCTAGTGACCACTTCACTTACCTTCATGCCTCTAGCTTTCATCACATTTCTCAATCTATTGTATACACACATTTCTCAATCTATTGTATACAGCCAAGCCCTAAGATACATCCAGATTTGCTCCAATTCCACAGACAAAAACCAACACCTACAGGATCTATATAGAGCATTCTCAAAACTGAAATACCCACCTGGAGAAATGAAAAAACAGATCGACAGAGCCAAAAAAGTACCCAGACATGAACTACTTTAAGACAGGTCCAAAAGAGAAAACAACAGAATTCCACTTGTCATCACCTACAGTCCACAACTTAAACCCCTCCAACGCATTATCAATAATCTACAACCTATCCTCTGTAGGGGATCTACAAAATCTACAAAATGTCCCCTCACTCTCAGAGGCCTTGGGGAAAAGGCCAACTCTTGCTTACAGACAATCTCCTAATCTCAAACAAATTCTTTCCAGTAACCACACAACACACCTCCATCATAATCATCCAGGAAATCACCCCTGCAATCAGCCCCAGTGCCAACTCTGCCCACACATCTACACAAGCGATTTCATCACTGGACCCAACCACAACAGCCACCAAATCAGAGGCTCATTTAACTGCACATCCACTAATGTGATCTATGCCAGCAATGCTTCACTGCAATGTATATTGGCCAAACTGGACAGTCTCTACAGCATGGTTCCCAAACTGGGGGGCGTGCCCCCCCGAGGGGGTGAGAAGAAATTCCAGGGGGGGCGCAAGGCAACCCAGCCACACACACACACACATACCCCGTCAATCCCACCCCAAGTTTTGCTGCTTTTTGGGGGGGGGGGCATGAGGTTTCTCAAAAATCAAAAAGGGGGGCATGATGCCGAAAAGTTTGGGAACCATTGCTCTACGGGAAAGAATTGATGGACACAAATCAGATATCCGAAAAGGCAACACACAAAAACCTGTTGGAGAACACTTTAATCTTCCTGGACGCTCATTAATGGATCTCCAAGTCGCCGTTTTGTTTCAGATGAATTCTACAAGCCAAATACACAGAGAAGAATTGGAACTTAACTTCATTCACAAGTGCAGTTCTTACGCAAATGGTATGAATTGGGATATCGGATGACTCGCACATTATCTTCCACATCTTAATGACTTAACCAACTAACCAAACAATGAAGGTGCTAATGGTTCTGGATGTCTGTGTAGAATCTGGTGTTGGTCATCTTCCTTTCCAAGTGCAAACTAATGGTTCTTATCAGCCTCTTGTAGCTATTTAGTCTTTAAGTTGCTACTAGACTATTTGTTGTTTTTTTAAGTTTTTCCTGTTACAGAATAACTTGGCTACCCCGCTGAAGCTAATACAAACTGCCAGCTAAAAGATGGTAAGATACATTTGGCTGGTGTTCCTCTGTCCATTTGTGAGTCTGTGTGTTCAGGAATTCGTCCTAAATGATCAGAGCTAGGACCATCAAATTCGGTACGCAGATTTCTCTTATCATAGCTTAAAGCAAGGTCAGAGTTTGGTTGTGCAAGGACAATGGGATACGTGTGTGGAATGCAATTGTTGCACATCAAATGGAAAGGGAGGGATGTGAGAGCAGGGACAGTTATACTCACAAATGACCATGGGGGGCAGCAAGTGCCCCAGCCCTGGGGAGCAGCCACTGGTCAGCAGCAAAGCCCTCACCGCACAGGGCCACCCCTGGGCCAACATGGCACGTGGTCTCAGCCAACCCTGAACCACTTCCTGGACCACTGTGGTGCTCATCCCCCACTGCACCAGACTGCTGCCAGAGAGCAGCCACTGGCTGGTCCACATTGCCTCCTCCCATTCCTGGTTTTGAGGGAGGAGAGAGGAAAGCAAGCTATTATAAAAGCAGCCGTAATGCTGACAGGTGACTCCAAAGCTCAGTATATAAGAGTGATGGTCATAATCTTAGTCAACCACTTTTCAGGACCCTAAACAGCTAAAAACACAAGTCTGTACAGCTTAAGCTAAAGAACGAGGGTCTGGAACTATGCTGAATCACACGTGTTCTGCAGCTTGGGCATAGAGGACATGGTGCAGTATGTGCAAATCAGTAAGTTATGCAACTATGATCAGAATTAACCAGAGATTCTTTTGAATTTTTTTTTCCATCCCACCCATCAGTGTTACCATTAAAACAACCAAAGATCAATAGACAATGCCCTCAGTCATTGTGCTTCAAGTCTAATGGCTTGCACAACATAAAGAGATACCAATATTTGGACTCGCCTCTATATATTGAATGGAAAGTTTTTTCCACTTCAATAGCCATCTTCCTCACTTGTGAATACTGTTATGAAGTTGAGACTTTCTTCCCCAGATAAACTCTCATTTAAAAAAAAACAGTTTCATGCTGAAATTCAATCCAGAATTAATTTGGCTCACTAAACTTCATTAAAGAACCCTGAAGCTCAGAAAGGCCTTGCCTCGCTGTTTCCACCCACGCTCTGAGAATACTGGAAGTGTTTTTAATTTGCAAGAAATGAGTCTTTTATGGAAAATATCCTGATATCAGACTTATATCCACTTGTAGAAATGGTCAGCCTAAAGTCTCAATTGATAAGACCTCTAGGCAAACTTATGACATATATACATATGTATAGAGAGGTTTGGGGGCAGGGTTATCTAACAGAAAAGAGGAAGAACCAAACCTGGATTCCATGAATTTAAATAACAAAACTCCCAGTTCTTTCATTGGGATTTGACTCTCAATGTAGAAACTGCAGAGACATAACTGTCTATAGTGTGTGTTCACTTAAAGTGTTCATTCTGATTTTAGAGATATTAAAGGGTTCAGAGATACTGCCTATACCAAAGGGAATACTGCTGGAAGTAGCTGTATCTCTAGAACTGAATGAACTTTTAAGTATGTCCACAGTAGATAAATAATCTGGGGCAAACTAAGAAATGACACATTTACATCCAGCTGTTATCTTTTTGGAGAACGTAAGTTTCCGGCAGCTTGTTATTTAACTATTTGCTAGACAGAGGAGAGGGAAGAGGGGAATTGAGAAAAAAGGTGTCCAAGTACTCTGAAACATGAAGAGCATAGCACTATTTGCTCTAAGGAAGTTCACTTTTTTTAAAAAAAAGTCATTCTTTGGCTGTTCTGAACATTACAAAACAAGAAAGAATTTCATCCATATCTTATTGTAAAAGTAGATATCTCTCAATGTGCTTCATGCATCACATGACTCCTTTGCCATGATGTAAATAAAAGGTCAGTGAAACATTTCCCATTTAAATGGATTTTCAGTTTTTTCCTGCTTTGGATAGGAATATTGGATTGATCCTATTTAAACAATAATACAAACTGCTATAACAATTTCTACTGTTTTCTTTACCTCCAGAGCTGAGTCTTCATTGGCTTTTTCCAGCCCAATATGTCTTGTAATTGGGTTTGAGAAAAATGTTTCAATCCCCAATCATTTTGTGGTAAAAAAAATATGCAGATTTAGTGACTACTATTTTCTAACTCCTTTCTGATTTCACTGAATTGTTTGGTAAAAAATTCCAAAAATTTTGAAATGTTCCATTTTATATTTTCACTCAAAATGACTTAGTTTAGAAATTTTCAGTAATTTTATTTCAAAAATTAAAATGTTTACCATGCTTAAAATTTAAAACTTTTCTTTACCCAAACCAATTTCTTTTTTAATGTTATTGATATTATTTGTTTTGGAATTGCCAGCAAACTGAAAAATCCATTATTTACTCCGCTCTACTTACAATATCAGGATACATTTCTACCCATTATTCTTTTTTTTAGCTTATAACCTTTCCAACAGATCTAATATTATAGCCAACAAAACTCCACTTGTGGGGGATACATGGTTTAATTCAGACAATCAGGAAAAATGCAGAATAACTTGCATTCTACACTTCACCATAAATATGAAGCAACATGTGCTCCTGGCTTGACCACGGGGCTGTAACTCAGGAATTCTTGAGTTCTAATCCTGCCTCTGCCATTAATTCACAATCTAATCTTGGACAAGTCACTTTATGCATCTGTGCCTCTATCTCCCCACCTGTGAAAAGGGCAAAATAGTACCTTACAAATGATATAAAAATTAATTACAAAAGAGTCCCATTAACAGTTGTGCTCTTCAAGAGGACTTCAGTGAGAGGAAGCTGTCCAGAATTGGCTAACATGCATCCACCCTGTAGAATACTGCATACCAGCTGATGACTATGGGAAAACGTACAGCTCATGTTACACAGGCAACCATTGCAGGTGCCACTAGTGAGCTTGCTTACCCCTGCTGTGTGATGCCTGTTCCTGTGCAGGCATAATTCATCAAGGACTCCATTGCTTGGGTGCTGCCACCTCCCATACCAGTTAAACTTGGGACTCGTGAGCCATAATAAAATCCTTCATGTTTATAGAAAGCTTTGAAGTTAGAAGCCAAGAGCTCAACTCCACTCTATCCAGGTGGAGAATAGAAAAGACCTGGTCGTAGCTGCCTCTTCTGGTTAGCCACAAGAGAAGCATCATTGACAAATGGGTGTTGAAAAGAAAGGGCAAAAGACTTATCACTTCAGTTCTGTGCTGCTGAGAAAGATTTGAGGAATCTGTTGCTTCAGTTCCCACTGCTGAGACCCTATAATTACAATTGTTCAATCACATTTTTGAAGTTTTATATCTCAGTTTCTTAAAGAAAAATACTTCAACTCCCATTGTAACTCCATATGCAGTTCCTGATACTACTGTAAAATGTATGTCATGTACTTTATTCCATTAAAATGTTTAGCATTTTATTTTCATTTGGTAGCCTTTAACTGTGATGATAGCATCACTAAAAATGGCCATTTCCTCCAGAGGTGAATATTTCTCATAAAAGAGGAAATTATATATACCCTTGTTGTACGAAATACAACACAACTTAAAGAGTGGAACAATCTTTTTGGATAGATTTAATAGTTTAATAATGAATGTTGCCTTTTTAATGTTTGTTCAAAATCATCTAATATAATTTACTTAGCTCTTAAAAGCTGTAACTGTGTATATTCACGTTTTCTGGGCTCAAACAAATCATGACTAGAATGGGTGAAATGTACTCTTGCACAGAATGCCAGCCTAAAGCCCCAACATCACATAAGTCCTCGGATTGTGCTGGCAATCATGAGTGAATTTCACCCAACAGATATCTTCATATCAAAAAGTGCTAGACTTTCATTGCTATTACTGGGCCAATGAGCTACACTGCAGGTTTGTTTGAGAATCTATATGACACAGCCAGATAGCCAAAGGCTCTAAATGAATTTCAGGATATTGAAGCAGACAGAGAAGGATATACAGATTTTAAAATACTGTAATATGATGCACATGGTGAGGCACGTTCCTGTTTTTCTAAATTACTTGAAATATACTGGACATAACCAGACCAGTCTCCAAATATCCCTTTACAAGACAACACTTTGTTACTTACTCTTTTACATACTCAGATCCCTGGTCTCACAAAAAACCCCAAGATGCAGTGTTCTGCCCACACTAAGCTCATTATAGGGGCATGTTCCAATTTTTAAAAATCAATCCCAGAAGATAAATCACAAAACTTTCTTAATAAAGAAATAAAACACTTACTTAGAACACTTGGAAGATCCATGATTTAATCGATTCAGATAGTTTTGCCACTGATGCAGATCGCAACTTTTTCACACCGTCCTGTTTTGCTCAATTCTCATCCATGTCCTTCCATGAATCCTCCATAAAAGATCCACCCACTATAGTGGAGGCCTTCCTCTTGTAAAATAAATAAATAAATAGTCTTTTTAAAGTTCCTTTTGAATCAATCTGAGGGCATATATATTTTTTAAAACTTGTTGCCATTTTCTGAAAGGTCTTTTCAGATTTTCTTAAAATGCCAACTATCTTCACTAGCTAGGTGCAAAGAAAGACACCAGTTTGATTAGATTTCTTTACTAAAGGCAAATTGAATTAACGTGATCATTCATTAATTTTCAGTATTCCCTATACTTTCTATAGTGTGCTAGTCCCCAGGGATTAGAGTCACAAAGAGGATTTAGGCTCTGACTTGCAACACATAACTTTGGGTGCCCTGCCACGTAGAGGAATTCATTACCCCAAGTCCACTACCCAGAATGTTAGGAATCGTTTAAAAAGGGATAGAGAATAAGACAGAGAACATCTTATTGCCTCTATATAAAACCATGGTACGCCCACATCTTGAATACCATGTACAGATGTGGTCTCCTCATCTCCAAAAATATATATTGGCATTGGAAAAGATTCAGAACAGGGCAACAAAAATGAGTAGGAGTTTGGAACTGGTCCTATATGAAGAGAGATTAAAATGACTGGGACTTTTCAGTTTAGAAAAGAGGAGACTAAGGTGGGATATGATAGAGGTCTATAAAATCATGACTGATGTGAAAAAAGTGAATAAGAAAAAATTATTTACTTGTTCCCATAATATAAGAACTAGAGGGTCACCACATTAAATTAATAGGCAGCAGGTTTAAAACAAACAAAAGGAAGTTTTTCTTCACTCAGCGCATAGTCAACCTGTGGAACTCTGCCAGAGGATGTTGTGAAGACTAGGACTTTAACAGGGTTCAAAAAAGAACTAGATAAATTCATGGAGGTAAGGTCCATCAATAGCTATTAGCCAGGATGGGTAGGAATAGTATCCCTAGCTTCTGTCAGAGGCTGGAAATGGATAATAGGAGAGGGATCATGTGATTATTACCTGGTCTGTTCACTCCCTCTCTGGGGCATCTGGCATTGACCGCTGTTGGAAGACAGGATACTGGGCTAGATGGACCTTTGGTCTGACCCAGTATGGCCATTCTTATGTTCTTATATTCTTAAGTGAGCTGCCCATACTCCCTATGCAACACTTGGGGAGAGTTAGGCTCCTAAGAATGGAATCCACAAAAGCTAGCATGCTTAGCTGGCCTAAACTCCATCCTTCAAAAGAAGTTAGGCATCTCTCTCTGGGCAAGAGGAAGGAATCTACTTTGACTTATCCACAGCCATTAATCATCTCGTGGAGTTTGATGTCTACACTAGGTCAGCCCCTTCTTGCAAGCCAAAAACAAAAAAGGGGGGAGGGAAAGGTGGAGAAAGCAGTGTTCCCTCTAAGTTCAGGGCACCATGCAGGGAGCTGACTGACTGGCTGGGGCTGATTAATCACCTTTGAAGCTGCATAGCTTAGACAGATCCCTGACCACCAGTGCTTTCTGGGATGCGAGAGATTTAGGTTCAAATCCTCACTCTGCCTGACAGAAGCAGGGACTTGATGCCAAGTCTTCCACTAGGCTGGTGAGTGCCATAACTAATGGGTTATAGGGGTATTCTGGGTGTCTCTCAATCTCCCTTTTTGAGGCTATTCCACTTTGCATGAAAAAAGAAATAGATTTTGGATCGGAGAGTTAAATCTGACAGTTTAATATCCCAAAGAACTAAGTGCCCTAACCATTGGGCTGTAGGGACTCTCTGGCCCAATGAATATTTAGTTATTCTATACAGACTCTAGGCACCTAAGAGAACTTTACTGGCAGAAACGTGGGGATTTAGGTGCCTACACTATTTGGTGGCAATTGAATGGGGATCCCTTTGTGGTTCTAGCACTGGACATTTTTGTAAAGGGTGACCAATGTTAAAAACGCTGCATAAATATCCATTAATAATCCAGTGAGCAAAAAGTAAATGTCAACACTACAGTACAATTGTATTATAGATTACTAGCCCGTGGGTCTTTAAGATGTTCTGCCTTTATCAAGGCAGAACATGTGAGCTTCTTTTGAAATATATTTTTCTTCAAAGTTTCAATAAGCACATACTATGGGGTCTGGCTTGACAAACAGCATATTGATATCTTTATTCATGATCTTCCATTCACATACCCTGCAGGCATCTTGGAAATAACTACCACAGAACCCTTGATTCTTTCTACCATGTTGTGAGATTCTATGTACCCCCAATCAACTTAATATGTCTAGACTTAACTATTAACCACCTTAGCCCAAAGGATGATAATGGATTTGACAATCTTATATGTGACATAAAAGAACACTTGCTTAGAGACAGATTAGCTGCACTGGTACATCTCTGCTTCTTTTTGCCCTCCCTGATTACCAGAAAGATAAAGAAAACATCCCTTCCGGTATTACACAAATATAATCTGTCTGGCCTGAATAATGACAAAAAGCTAAAAGAGATGAAGTCCTGCTTAAGTTTAGTAAAGGCTATCTTACTTTTGAATAATTTACTTCATTACTTACTTCTGCCATTCACCACAGTCCTCTCTGTAGAGCTGACAATCATAAACAAAGGACATCCACCAAAAGAAACCTGCTTGTTTTGCATGTGCTATCTCCAACTTTGTTTGAAGGCTTTGGATTGTGAGGTGTCAATAAAACCCACTGGATATAGGGGTGTGAAATTAATAAAATCAAAACCAGTGTGTTATACATTATCCTACTTATGACTCTGCATCTGTATGTTTGGGGTCAAGAGAAAGAATCAAGAGAAAGAACATATGTAAAACTGCAAAAATGCAGATGGAAGTAACAAACTGTCAAGAGAATCTTCTAGGCTTGCTATCCTTAGCTAGATGCCCATGGTAGGTATTGCACTTCATGCCTACCTGCAATCAATGAGTATCTTTCAACTCCAGGAAATAGTATAATCATCCTTGTAGAAAAGATACAATCAGAGCAACTCAATGCTGTGGTAATATCCTGTTGGAAGTTCTGTATATTTATAATCACTGGGGGGCAGTTGGACTATACAAACAATGCTGAGTTTAGCTAAGGATAAAAAAGACTTAATGGGAATTATTTAAAATGTTTTTGGCATTTTTCAAGAATGCATGCCATCTCCAAAAGGCTTTAGGGAATAAGTTGTGAGGCTATTTCCTGAGCTCTGCCTCCACAGAAAGTTACACCACTTTATCAGCCCTGACTGCTCAGGAACTGAATGGAAGGGAAGGAGAATCAGTTACTTACCATTAATCACTGTAAGAAGTTGCTCTGTAAGCTCATACATTGCAGATAAGCCATTTTCTCAGACGTGATTAGGATAAGTTAGGTAGGAATGTAACTTCTGGGGAGAAAAAAAAAAGGATATTCCCAAGTTGTCAAGAGTGTCTGAATATTAACGCTTCTCAAGTTTAGCTGCTACAGCACCAACCCTTTCCTTGGCATTAGAGTGTGTTCCACATAAGTAGTCCTGAATCTAACTTGTGAAGAAATTGCAAGGCAGGCAGGCTATGCACAGAAAGTCTCAAATTAAAATTTTGAGGCCCTGGGAAAATGCCAATAAGTCAACATGAGGCAGCCAAAATGCTTTTTTGCTAATACCGAGACATTTTACACCTATACCACTTTATATTTCGTTCCTTAGCAAGCCTAGACATTTTCTCATCCACATATAGACCCCCGTGATTCTAAGAAGCTCAGTGCATATTTAGTATCTTCTTTTGTTCTACAAACCCATTTATACAACCCTCTTCTAAACACAGACAGACAATGACACCCAGGTTCACTGAAAGTTCTATGTTATGTTCATTCATAATTGGAGCTGAATGAATACTTTGCAATGAATAACTTATTCAATAAGCTTAGCCTCTTTTACTATTCATAGAATATCCATGGACATGTTGTAGTTTCTACAAGTTTGTTATTGGAATTAATTTAACATTTTTTTTTCTTTTAACTCTCCCCATTGATCACATATATTCAACCACTAAGCTGTGGTGTGATTTGCCATGTAAGCCCTATGAGATTTTTTTCCTGTTCCTTTATTAAATGACTATATAAGCAAATATTTTGAATACTAGTGTGCCATGCTCATACCTTTTTTGTGCTCATTTTCCACTGCCAACTGAGTTTTACTGGAAAAACATTGACTGAAATTTCCCCATCTCATATAGAAGTATTGTATTCTGGAAACTAAAATTGAAATGAATCTTTTCCCTATAACTATACAAGTTCTATGCACAACATTGCTCTAGAGTCGTTCAGTCTTTCACTGCAATATATGTTGAGTGTGAACATGAACATGATCTTTCAACTGATCAAGAGCTAAACCTACCTGTACATCAACTGTATCCTAAAAAGTTCCTGGTCTAGATTACCAGGCACCATGAGAAGTTCATCTTTCATTTTGGACCAATCACCAAAAGCTGGCTGCTTTGATTTTTGCATGATTGTATGCAGGTCTGCAGTATCCCAAAAATCTGGTGCTGAGCAAACGTTATAGCTGTTCTGAAGCCATGGAAAGCATCGACAGACCCTGAGAGCTATCAACCAATTTCTCTGTGATTATCTATAAAATGATGAAGAGACTAATGCTGATACAGATTAATGAGCTGCCTCACCATCGGGCAGGGATTTAGAAGGTACTCTATCCAAATCAAGATGCAAAAAATGCATTTTAATCAGGAAAGAATGGTGCAATTCTTATTGATCTGATGGTATCCTACACCACAGGCTGTATGCCAAGCAGCTGAAAATTATTCCTTGTAGGCAGAGGGTGCCATTCATTCAAGAAATTATTAGCAACTGAAGCTTCATTTTGCAAGTTGGGGAGATAATCTATCACCTCAAACCTCTCTGCAATGACTTTCACAAAGGTCAGTTTTGGCTCTATGACCTTCCTGAAGTACACACATGCTGATGGGATCGGTATTGCTGACAATGGATACAATTGCCACAAGATTGAAGGGAATCTCAGCCAAGAGCTGCATATTCTTATCAATTACTTTCAGCAGTGGAGGCTAATTAAACTAAGACAGTGGCAACTACTTTCCATTTACGTGCTGTCATGCCACTTGATTCCTCTTGATTCCCATGCAAGGACAGCTACTGCTATTCCATCCAGTTGTCACATACTTGAGAGTAAAACTTACAGATGCTTTTGGGGTACAAAATAGCTGAATGTACAAACAAACAAAACAGTCACTCACTCGCTTACCTCAGGTAAATCCTCTGCTCTGGTGGGAGCAGCAGCAGAGTGGGTGCCCAGGGAGGGGTAATCGAGAAGGGGGGGCTTCCCATTCTCCCTAGGACAGAGGGCCTCCTGTAGAAGCCCTGTAGGGAGAGGGTGGGCAGCCGAGTTTGGTGTGGGTTGAGAGTGTGTGTGGGCGGCTTCTTTCTGTATTCTGGGTTTAGAGCAGCTCTGCTATCTGCGTGTGTGTTAGTGTGGAGCAGGTCTGCGTCCTTCCCCCTTTTTCTTCCCCTTCCCTCCTAAGAGCCACTTTTCCAGGAAAGGGCTTTCCTCTGGCTCTGCTACCAGCAGGACTGGTGCACTGTGCACGCATTTGTGCTTCCATCTCATTCCTTCTCTGCAGAGAGGTGATGTATGGGGGGGGGAAGGGGGGAGACATGCACTGCACTGCACTGCCCAGCTCTCTTCCCCTCCCTCTCTTGCTTGCTGGAGGCAGCCTGGGACCAGGAGAGGAAAGACAAACACATAGCATGTACACCAAATAGCTGAGACTGGAGTAGTAGGGAGGAGGGAAAGCTGCTACTACTGCTACAGCTGTGCAGGGAGAGGTTAGATAAGGGAGGAAAGAACAGTTGCTTCCCCACAGGGAACTGAGGGGGCTGGGCTACAGGCTGGGAAGCGGAGTGAGACACTTGAGTTGTTGGGGAGGAACCTTTAAATTGTTCCCCCCCCATTAGCAATTGGTGCTGTCGTCCTGCTTCCTTGGCTTGCTCAGAAGCTTCACTCACTTTTTTGGGGGGTGGGTGCAGGGACTGCTGCTGCTGCCTCTGCTTCCCCAATGTGAGGCAGGTGGGTGGGTGCAGAGGAAATAAGTGAGTGTTATCGAAATCACCTCTCCCATGTGCCCCCTACTAATAGGAGAGGGAAATGAGCCACAGTAAGTGGTATCTGGCTGAAACACATACCCTTCATTCAGTTCCTGATTACTATCCACACTCTCAGGTTCTGTTGGTTTTCACTACAAGTTGTACTTAACAGGATGCTGACATTTCTCAGAGCCGGGGGCTTTGTCAAAGCTGTTGTTTTCGCATAATGATAAAGAATAAGGAAACTTTCTTTACTCCCATCTTAACCTGCAAACTTTCTTCATGCTCTGGAAGTCATTGGGATTCCTAGTGTGAGAATCTGAAGATAATGTGTGATGTGACTGAAACCGCAAGTCACAACAATCAGGCCCTTAAACTCAGTGGCTATGTCTACACTTGCGCGGCTTCTTGCACCAGAAATATGCAAATGAGGCTAAGCGTGGAATATCTCTGAGCCTCATTTGCATACCGAATGAGCCGTCATTTTTTCAGAAGAGGCTCTTGTGCCAGAAGGAGCTGTCTACACTGCCCCTTCTTGCACAACAAAAACCCTCTTGCGCAATGGCGTTCTTCCTGAAAAGTAATCAGCGTAACGGCATTGCGCAAGAGGGTTTTTGTTGTGCAAGAAGGGGCAGTGTAGACAGCTCCTTCTGGCGCAAGAGTCTCTTCTGCAAAAATGGCGGCTCATTAGGTATGCAAATGAGGCTCGGTGATATTCCACGCTTAGCCTCATTTGCATATTTCTGGTGCAAGAAGCCCCGAGTGTAGACATAGCCAGTGGGGGAATATAGACTCTGCCTAATTCCCCACCTCCTCTGCAATGCTTCACCCCTACTGTTCTGGCTTATAAAAAAGCTTGGTAGAATGCACTTTTTATTTTTGTATAATGTTGTGTAATATATGTTTTAAGCTTTTTGTCTTTTTATAATTTTCACAGTTGTGGGAAATTATTGGGGAAGGTCTGATAACTGTTTAATGACAAAGTTGAGATGTAAAGAGTTCAAGCTTCAAAGCTGTTAAAATACAGAGACACAAGGTGGGTGAGGTAATTTTTTTTTTAACATTTTGGAACAGCTTTGGTTGCTGAGAGATTAGCCCTTTTGAGCTTCACAGACCTGGAGGAGAGCTCTAAGGAATTTCAAAGGTTGTCTCTGTCACCAACCATATTTGGTCCAATTAAATATATTACTTCACTCACAGACCCCCATCTGACAGCATGGCTCTTAAAGGAAGGGCTTGGCTAAGAAGGACTGTGACAACTCCCTTTGCAAGGGGAAGAGACAATAGACCTGCACTCAGGAGAGCAAGGGACAGAGCACCCTCCAAAGGAAATGGGGGCAGCATTGTGCATGAGGTAGGGAGGGGCAAGGGCACCAACATGCAAGTTTGCCAAGGGTGCCATTTTCCCTAGGCCGGCCCTGGATACCATCTACATTTTTTTATTAGTCTCTAAGGTGCTACAGGACTATTCCTTTTTTTTAGTTTTTTTCTATTACAGACTAACCACTACCCATTTGAAACTTCTGAATCATCTGTACTGCTTTTCCTTCCTTTTCAGTAGGAAATGTTTTGGAATGCTGGGCTTGGAAACATTGTTGATTGGGCCACCATCTCGTCTTTGGGAGACTATGTGTTGGAAAGGAGGTATCAGGACAATCTGCAGATAAAAAGGAGCTGACTTGCCTTTGCTAAAAGTCTATGAGTTTGAAAACCCTGCCAATTAAACAGAGCTAATCAGAGAGAAACTAATTTATCTATAAGGAGACTATGAGCAATAGTGTCTTGGCAAATCATGGGCATTGCATAAGGATTCCTGAGCTACTCTTCAAAGGAAACAGCCAGACATACTGGATATACTTGTTCTATGCACAAATCTTTTTATAAAATCCTTGGGCATGGACCGCCTGCTTGAATTTAGATTTATTCAGACCATTTTTCATTTTAAACTTGTACAGATCCATTGCTTTCTGTAGAATTGCTCCCAAGCATAATTTAAAGAAGAATCAATTCTACTGCTCTCTACAGAGACTGTAGTCTGCCTTTGACTTGGCTCCAGGAAGCTTTGTTTAGTCAATGTGTTTTGACAATTTAAGCATGCACTGATAGTGCTCTAAGTAACTATGGCCAGCTACTGGTGTTTTCTGCCAGTCACATGCATGTGCTGTGGTGATTTCTCTGCAACCTTTGACTTTTTCTTGACAAGTATTTTTCAGTTAGGGATTTCAAATATTATTAATTTCACTTTATGCTCTTGATGCTATTGACGATATTTATTTCTCCCTTTGGTAATGTTCTATGTGGCTAGAAAAATAGAATTCTGTACTTCTGTTTTCAACCGTTCAGATTATTTGATTTTGGTTTCATAGGCAGACATTTCACCCTTTTTTGTTCTTGCCTCTTCCTACTATTGTTCTGTCCAAATATTTTTGGGCTGATTGCAGAAGAACAGATTGAGGTCTGTTTCATCCTCAGCTGGGTTTTCTAGTTCAAGTGGCAACTCTTCTCAGCCTTGCATGTATATGTAATTCAAATACATTGGCTGTGACTTAAACTAACTTCACAGAGAAATGACAACCCAGAACTAATCTCTGGCTCTTTTGTAAAATACTGTATTTTAAGGACTGATCATTTTAGGTAAAGGAAGAATGTCTCTAGGCCTTGCAATCAATAGACAAAGAGTCTGAACACACTAGTTAACATCTTAATTTCATTATATATGGCTTGGCTACTCACTAGACAAAATCTAATGTTCTTTTAGCCTCCTGGACTTCTGAGGGAGCTGGTGTGTTAGTTGTACGCTGGATGATTGAGTGAACTTGCTTTTGTCACATAGACCCACTCTTTGCTTAAAATAAAGTTAGGAAAGTGGTGCGGAGCCCACTTCTTCTCTTACTTATACTGGTATCCTTCCTAACATACGTTGTATTTATTCTGACCTTTACTGAAAGCCTCTTAGAGTATCCTTTCCACCCACTCTCAAAAAGATGCAGTTCAGTTATTTCCCTTTACAGAGAGCTGGTGATTATACATAGTCCATTTAAGTTAATCTGCTTGTATGTAAATGTACATTTTACTTCCAATATATATATTTTATTTCAGTAGTCATATTAAATGATGCCAACATTCTGTCTCCGGCTTTCAATGAAATCATTTGAAATCCATCAGCCTCCTCTATCCCAGCTCAGAGCAGTAGCTGCTGCCTGATTCTAATAATGCTCTTCAACTTTTAAGTAACAGTAAATGCACTTTGATCAAAAGAATCCAATGGTCTGGCTTTGTAGAGTTCCTCCTTGTCTCAGTGTTGAGTGCTGTAATTTGAGGGCACTTGGTACCAACACTCCTGCTAGAGAGCCATTTCCTCTTTACCTCAATGTCTTTTCCCAATGTTAAGAATATAGATAATCGGTATAATAGTACTCTCTCAACCCCTCCAGATGGAATAATGTGTACTAAGAGGTTCTTCTGCCTGCTTGTGGTTTTAATTTGAATCCAGCTGGACCCAGATGAACCCAGAAGAAGAGTTTTCATTTTGGATGTGTTTTGTGGCACATGGCAGCGTGTGGTGTCCATACACACAAGGCCCTCTTGAATGGGTACAAATGGCAGTGCAGTTGGCAGGGCAGAGTGTAAGTGAGTAGAGTTACAACTACGCACTGCCTGAAAACCCTGCTGTGTTCACACTGAGGTGTATAGTAGCTACACATGCCAGTGGGTATGGATGTACACTACACAGCTCTCTATTTGCCCAGACTGTGCCTCCTCATCTACCCTGCTATGTATAGCACCATAGCGTACCACTGGAGTGGACGGGTCGGGGCTGGGAATAGCCCTCAATGCCACCTGGAATGCACCACGCTGGCCCCACCCACAGCTCTTAGAGCTATCTGGAATGTACCAGGCAGTGCTCTGGTGGTGATTTAAAGGGCCCGGTCTCTGGGCACCACTACTGCTGCCACAGTAGCAGTGATGGCAGCCGAGAGCCCCTGGCCCTTTAGAATTGCTGGGCCCTAGGGCAGATGCCCCCCTGTTGGTAGGTCTGACCATAGGGAAAGACTCTGGCACTGCAGAGGCAGCAGGGAAACATGTCACAGGTTCCCCATTTCTACAGCCTTTCCTCACCCCAGTGAAAGGCTGCAGCAGGCGTTGGCACTGAAACTTCTGCCCACTGTCTCACCCCTGCAGAGTTCGTCACTGGCATGTGTAGCTACTATACACCTCAGTGTGGACACAGCAGGGTTTTCAGGCAGTGCGTAATTGTGCACACCCTACCTGCTCCCACCGGCGATGTGTAGTCTAAGAGGTGCTTACAAATGCACAAGTGATAGGGTTTAATAAGAAATTGGCTTCCCAGAAATCAGTCACAATCTTTGGCAATTATTTTACAAAAATAGTAGCAAAGAAAACATATTTTTTTATCTCCAATATAGCACTTTATGAGCCCCATTTCCAGCAGGCAGTCTCCATGTGCAACTTTGCCTCTGTTTGGTGCACTAATATTTGAATGTTTGATCAGCTCTCCATAGGTCAGATGTTCATGTAAATGAGATTACCAAACTAAGCATGAATACAGGTGTGCACACAGACTGGAAGAAAATCTGGTCTTCATATGATATAGGTCTTGTACAAATATTAAGGGCCTAATCCTGCAACACGCACTCACAAATGCAATATCATTGATTTTGGAAGAGATAGTCCATATCTCTAGACTTTTGAATAATGTTGCTCAGGATTCTTGTATTTAGGAAACGTAAGGGTGAATCCAATGACTTCATGTATTTTAACTGGAGTAGCACATAGCAGCTGAAACGTACTGGTGACTACAGAGCCTAGAGTTCTAATTTGCTCCAGTTTCAAGATGCCAGTGTAGGTAAGGATGCTTCCTGATTTATACGACTGTACTTATGATTTTCCTACATTCAGCATTTGGCAGGCAGGAATTTCATGTTTGGAATTTGGTGCCTTGATTTATCTGCCCTAAAACCCATTTTGAACCCACTACTCTTTGGATTCAGGAAGTTCACTACACTTTTTTTTTTTTTTTTTAAGAACAGGGATATAATTTAAAATTTTATTTATTTTCAGGGCACTTGAAGCCTCTCATCTGTGCTATTTATAGCAATGGATCAATGTCTATATTCCATCTGAGAGTTTGTCAGACACAGATTACTGTCCATCCTGGCACTTCTTTGCTTGCTGGTAAAATTCAGACATTTTGCAGTTTGGTCCCTGTTCATGTTGATTCCATTTCTTACAAGGAACTGGAACCTGCAATCCTCATCCACTCAGCATGCTGGCAGAACTCAGCTTTAGGCACATGCTTAAGTATTGTGCTGAATCAAGGCTTGAGTCTGCGTGCTTCATTTCCCCCCCCCCCCCCCCCCCCCCCAGTAATGGGACTAAAACTTCCTTTTAGCCACCTTTTGCCTGTCTCATCTATACAGAAGATTTTAAAAAAGCGCTCAAGTTGTTTAGGAACCAAACTATTTCAATGAGGGTTATGTTCCTAAATCCCTGAGACAAGACTGAAACTCCTATAGTCTGCCAAGTTCTTCAGGGCAGGGACTACCATCAACTATGTGTTTGTACATCACATAACACAATGGGGCTTTATAGGATTACTCACACTGTGTGCTCTCAGCCTAATTTAATAACTACTATTCAGATTGCACGAGAGTTGCAGAATTGGACCAAAGAATATAAAGATTAGGGGGCACATCCTCAATCAGTGTTGGTTGTTATGCTCTTTTGAAGTCAATAGGACCTGGTCTACACTAGGACCTTAGTCCGAAATAACCTCCCTCAAGTCTGAATTTTTAAGTGGTGCGTCTACACTACCAACCCTGTTATTCCGGAATAAAGGGCCATGGAATTCAAACTCTGTTGTCCTGCTTTTCATGAGGAATAATGCTATTCTCAAACTTATAATTCAGAAATAACATTAGTATGCAGGCTTTGGTGCCACTAATCTGAACTAATTGACTTCCAGTAGACCTCCCACAGCTCCTCAGAGTGCTTTCTGGGACTCTGAGTCCGAGATAGCGGATCCACATTAACGGAGCCTGCTTTGGACTACGTTCAATTCTTCCCTGTAGTGAGGACACAGAACTTCAAATTTGTAAAATAAGGTGCCCAGAAGTTGAATTTAGTAAATATGAAATAATCTCCTAGTGTAGACATGGCCTAGGGTGTGACAATTTATATCAATTGAGGATCTGCCCTAGACTTTTAGAAACTGCTCTGTAATTAATGGTCTATCATACATTTAAACAAAGTGGAAATGAATTACCAGTGATCACAAGAGCTAGATTGGGGTTGTGGGGACGACTATTGAGGGTATAGAAGTTTGTCAGGCCCTTCCCCCCAATTCCAATGTCCTGTTTTCTACCTGTTCAGACAGCCAGATCCTAATTGCAGAATATTGTAAATCAAGAAAAAAATTTTCATTTTTAAAATTTTATGCAGTGGTAAGCTGCATATTCAGAAATGCTGACTTTGGGGGATAAAAGCCTTCAAAACTGAAACACGCTAACCTCAAGCTATAAAAAAATAAATATTCAATGCAACTACATTATCCAGAATAACTCTATTTTGAGCATCTTGTTACAAAGCATAAGATCTTTGCTCTTGTGATTTATGGTATCACTCAATGTTGGAAATTGAGGTTATCCTTTATTACCCAATGACTACTCTTTTTTTCATTTTTTATGGTGAATACATATATAAATACACTACCTGTATAAAAACACTATAGCATGTGCTGTTATAGATACATACCCACATCTATAACCAAATCCTTTGCTTATGCATCCCCATCTGCATTGCAGAAATTCTTACCACCACCTCTGACTTGTTATTCTGTAAAATTAGATTTATGGTGCTCTAAATCCCATTTATATTTTTATCTGAATCAGCCTGCTCATCCCTTCCTGCTCTGCCTTCCCAAATCAAATTCAGTCAGTTCTGTCTAGCTCGGTCTGAATGTTTCCTTTGATTGAGTGATGTTATTTCTAGAAAAAACACTCAAATCAATTTAATGCAAATTCCTTTTCATGTCCTGGTTGACCCATCAGTACTTTGACAATAATAGATTGAAGTAGTTACTTCCTGAGGCAGATGACTCATTGAGTGCTTAGTAATCAATTTTCATCGTTGTGACTGCATAATCTGTTTTTGGGGTTCTGTTACATATCGTGACTAGAATACCATAGAATAGCAATGTTCTCCATCTAAAAAACAGATTGCACAGTTGCAAAAGGGCTGTGTAATAAGAAAGATTTTACCAGGCCAAATTCTGCTGTTATGCACACGGGTAAAAATACAGAATAATTCCATGAAAGTCAGTGGATGTACTCCAGATTTAAACTCGTGTAACTAAAATTCAGAATCTGGCTCATTTGGATATGCCAACTCACTGCAGTGAACCATTTCTCATCTTTGCAAAGATCCATTTTTCTACTGCTGAACTGAGAGACGCTTAATCAACACACAAAATAATAGTTTTGGTCTAGTATATAAAATGCATAGATTTATGCAATGGAAAACAGAGAGGGAAGGGGGGATTAAGATCAGCAATAAAATAAGTTAGGATGACCCTCTAAGAGTCTATAATACTTCACAGTATGCAAACTATTACACTGCATTTATCATATGGTGAAGCACTGTATATTTTATTATAATGACCTGTGTAATTTGGAGCCATTGAGAGGCTCCCAGAGTTTATGACTGCATTCACATAAACGTACATGTAGTAACAGAAATGAAGTGTCATCACAATGGACTATATAAATACCAAAGCTCTCCTCCAATCAGATGTGCCTCAAAATCTTCAATGGAGTGATATGTGCACTGCAGAATGCATGAGCCTGAACTGCAGGCCTATCCTGGGAACTGCAGCCATGAAAGTAGCAAAACATGCAGCTCCTCCTGCGCCCCTAGTGCTTCCATGCAGCTGCATCTCCTGAGTCCTCCTGCCTGTGGTCTGTACTGCAGCCCTGCAGGAGGACTGGGCTTGGGGCATACAGCAGCCGCATGGAAGGAGCTGCTGGCAGCCCCTTTTTGCACCACTGCTCACTTACCACGACACACAGGGCATCGATCTAAACTCAGTTACATTGGTGTAAGTTGGGCATGAGTGCACTGAAGTCCATGGAGTGACAACAGTGTAGATGAACCAAATGATGCCAGTAGCAGTAAAAAACACACGGAGTAGGATTCTTCTCTCACACCTGTTTTATACATGTAAAACTCTAAGTCCTGTGGGGTTAGTCATAATCCACACTAGTATCAATGAGATCAGAATCATGGCCAACAGTTCATATTTTTTCCTCTAAGCTTTGGCACAAATATCTTTTGTTCAACCACTCACATAAGCTCTGTAACTTTATCACTCATTTTCAATCACACTTTTGTTTCTCTCTGCTGTGCATTTTGCAAAGATGATATGCAAAGGGGTAAAGGACAGCCTGAGTGACCATAATGTTCAGTATCTAGGAAACATCTAAACCACAATTCAGCAAAATGACAGCAGCTAAGATGACGTTTGCAGATGTATACAGTCCTAGCAATGACCCTGCGTTATCTTTCTAGGGTACATAGTATTTTTCTGCATGCTGATTCACTAGATTACAAAATAATATACCATAGGCAACTTATCTAAGCAATTAAAGCTTCACACATAATTCAGTTAACTAATCCTTTCTCCTGCAGGGAAATATGTTCATAGCAGAAATGGTGAACTAGGGGCGGGAGGGCAAGATCCAAGCACTTGCTATCTAAAGTCCTGTTTCTGTGAAATGAGAGTATCTTGTATCATGTATGAGCACACTTGAATCTCATTGAGTTAGATGGAAGTTGAGGAAGTTCAACATCTTGCAGAAATAAGCCCCATCACTCACTCTCTCTCTCTCTCTCTCTAGCACATCCCTTGGTTTGTGTACACATGTACACAAACACAGAGTTATCAGGGAATTCAACTCCATTCAATTCAAACACGATATTCCAGCAGAATATTTTACCTTCATGAAAGAATTGAGCTTGGCGTGATTAGCATCAGGAAGTTCTGAGTTTGGACAATTTAATGAATTTTAATGCAAGAAAACCATGTTCCTCCCTATGGATGAATCCAATTTGTTTTGGCAGCTTCCTGGTGGTCTTCACTGCATAGGCCCGTAAAGACTGCTTTCTTTATCTTCTCACAAATGAAACAACTTCTTATGTTAACATTCAACAAAAGGATTATTTTTAAAAACTAACTGAAAACTGCATAAAACTCTATTTGGGAAAACATTAGAGTTTTGAGACTAAAAACACTCTGAAAATATTTCTTTTCCTATTAACAATACAAGCTAAATGTTCGGACACTCTGTTTCAGCTAAAAAAAAAAGAGATGGAACAGACTAAAAAATTCTAGAAATCACATGTCAAAATATGCATTGTTGTTGCCCTGTTGGTCGCAGGACATTAGAGAAACAAGGTGAGTGAGGCTACATCTAGACTGTAGGCTTCTTGTGCAAGAAGCTTTTTTTGGAAGAGATTTTTCCAAAAAAACTTCTTGCACAAGAGAGCGTCCACACTGCAAAAGCGCATCAAAAAAGTGATGCACTTTTTCGAAAGATAGCGTCCAGACTTCCTGGACGCTATGTCGCATGTAAGCAGTGATTGCTATGGACAGAATGGCCACCAGGGCACCTGTGCTTTTCCTCTTCCCTCTTCTTCCAAAAAAACTCCCTCTTCCCCTTCCACACACACCTTTTTGTGAAAGAGCTCTTTTGCAAAAAGGCTTCTTCCTCATAGAATGAGGATTACCAATTGCATGAAAAGCCCTCTGTTCTTTTGATTTACTGTAAAAAAAAACGCAGTGTGGACGTAACTCAAGTTTTGTTGGAAAAAAACTCTGTAGCCTAGACATAGCCTGAGATAATATCTTTTATTTACTTAGAAGTTGGTCCAGCAAAAGAGATTAGCTCAGCACTTGTCAAAATACAGACATCTATGTAGACATCTGGTCTCAGGCTTTGAAGCCCAAAAAGTGGGATAGGTTTCAGAGCCCAAGCCCAAATGCCTACACAGCTATTTTTAGCACTATACTAGAAAAAGCCCAGGGAATCCTTTAGCAGATCTGGACTCAGACTTGCTGCTGTGGGGAAGGGGGAGGGATAAGTAGTTGGTCTTGTCATGTAGACATACCCTCAGTTCTATATCTTGCCCTTCACAACAGCCTGCCCTACCTTAGATTTACCTTTATGAACTTTCCCATTTAGCCGTAGCAGGGGCAGGAATGGAGGCACACTAACGTAGGCAAAGTTCTGGCAGCTGCTGGCCTTACAAGCATATGCTCAGATCAAGGTTAGATGCCACAATGCTTGGAATATCAGCACTGTAAAAGCAGGCTCTTTGCTGGCCAGGCCTCGTGCGTATAGCCTCCCTAGCAAAAGGTCACCCCTTTCCCACCCCGACAGAAAAACCCTATGCTATGACACGTAAAAATAGCCATACTTTGCAAGGCAAAAAGAGAAAACAGGAAAACCGCCTCAGGCCTTTCCCCACATTCCGTCACGTATCGGACGGGGTTTCCCCGCCTATCACAAAAAAGAGCGCGAAAGCACTCTCTATAAATCAGTTCCCCCGCCCGTACTAAATTGAGGGTTCCTGAACAAAGATTGGAAGGCAGAATACGAGCCAGGTCCAAGGACCGATCACCCAAAGACCCTCTCCCGCTCACTGAACCAAACTAATTCCCCGTAGAGCGTAACATATGCCGAACATGTTATTGTTGCTGTTGTTCTTTGTGTGTTTGTTAAATGTAAGTATTGTTATCTAAATTTAGTTAGAGGTATTGTTAAGTAGTAGTGTTAATAGTCTTAGATAAATGATTAGCCTCATGAGTAACACATAACCATTGATAGTCCCTGGACCCTTGTTAACAACTATTGGGATTTAGAAAAAGCCCAGGGGAATCCTTCTTTACTGTATTGCATTTTGCCTATTTTTCATGCTAATAGTTATTTGGGCCCACGTATGTAAGAAATTGATAAAATAATAAGTTACAACTGGAAGCATTTCAATAAAGGTTTAAAACGATATCCAGTTAAAGCTTGTCTATTTCTACACCTCCCCTGAGACCTGCCACATTCTTGAACCGACCAACTACTATTTTAGACAACAAGCACTTGTTTAGAGCCCTGACTACAATAGCTCTCCTGAACTAGCTGCAGCAACAGTGGGAAACTTTTGTCAGAAGACCCACCCTATTGTTGATGTGAACAGACATTCGCTCTCCATAAGCTCCCTTCCTGTAAAATGCGAAGGAGCATCAATGGCCAGGCACCACAAAGGAAAAGGCCATGATTTCTTTCACCTTGATGTTTTCTAGAGATCTAAGTCTGGCACAACAAGGAACAGTTACTGTATCCTTTCAAAAGGCAGAACAGGATGTTCTTCTGAAGGCAAACCCCTTCCCCCAAACCTCAGAGATATTATCGCTGCACTTTGCAGGCAAAACACTCTAGCCATGGCTACTTGTTCAAGGCCTCTGTATATGTACCATTCCCTAATGCAGCAAAGGTTACAGAAGTCATGATCCAGTGCATGGTAATTTAAGTTTCCAAGTGAACATGTAATAGGAGCATGGTTACACAGAAATAAGATTTCATATTCCAGATCACACCACAGAATGTCTGATAATTGTCAGTGAAGTGTTTAGAATAAAAGAGATGCCTTCTTAAAGAAAAAATACATGTAATGAATTTAGAATGGCTGATCATAGATAGGCCTAATAACAGCATCTGTCTGAGCTGCAAATACTGTCTATTTGGACTATGATTATAATCTCCACAGGTACCTGCTCTTTTGCCTACCCGATTTTCCATATTGTGCTGGTAAAACACAGTTGTAAAAGCTGCCTCTTTCAAAGACAGTTGTTATAACAAAAAGAAAAGAAATATAAAAATGATTTCAATTACTCAGCATAGTTTTCCAAACAACAGTACTTCGCACAAAAGTTCCCTCAACATCTTGTTTAATATCTGAAGATCTCCAAACAACTGCCAAATAATAGGCACGGTCCTAGTTTTTTGATTGAACTCATGTTGACGTCAGTGGGCACAAGAGAAGGCTAAGGGCTTGGCTATATTCCCCCAGAGATCGATGCTCCACAGATCACTCTTCCAGGGTTTCTCCCATCAACCTTCCACTGTGGTGACGCTGCAGAAATTAGGCTTAAGGTACATTGATTCCAGCAAAACAATTCTCATAGCTGGAGTTGCGTATCTTCAGTTGACTTTCTCCCTAAGTGTAGACCTGGCCTAAAGAATTAAAACATAGTTGTGCTCTAAAAATGGAAGCCACTAACTCAGCAAATGCCCCTCTACTGTGCTTATTCAAAGACATAAAGTGACATAAGCAATAAAAAATAATTAAAACAATCTAAAGTGATTACTGCCTTTTATTTTCAGTAGAAATTCCAAGTGAGAGATGGACTCTATATCTTCTTGGGTATTCTGGAGTCAATATGGTCTAGTAGTTCAGGAAGAAATTTAAAAATCTTACCCTGTAATGAGCTTCTGTGCAAGGGGGACTGTCCTGCATAGCTAGGATTAATGTTGTAGGGCAAGGAAAAACTCTTTATTGCTGTTCCATTGGGATAGGATATAGTTGGAAGAATTATACACAACCTCTGCAACAGATTAGAAGGGACCTCATTTTGTAGCCATCAACACTCAAAGCATAATACTTTCCAATGCTTGCTGAATTACTGGTGTTATGGGGGTGGAACTGTCAAATGAGTCATGGGAGTTGGATCAAGGAACAGAGAGAAAGTGTGTGTATGCTAAGGAGTTAATTAGATACCCAAGGACTCAAGAAACATAAGATACATGGAGAGAGTTCTCAGGAAAATTCTGGTCAGAGATGCTACTAGAACTCCTCTTTCAGGGGGAATATATGTAAACACTGGAATCTCTCTTAATCTGCTTGTAAGTTTCTTCAAATCCATATTTATACTCTGGTTAACTCTGTGCTAAGGTTTGTATCTTTTTTGTGAGATCTTCTCCTCCCCTCCCCCAAACTAAAGTTGAATTTGTTTTAGGTGCTATAGACTGAAACCACCACTTGCATCACCAAGAGAATTGCCTCCTAAGTTCCAATAAATTACATCTGTGTCAATCTTACAATAGCACTGGAGTTGCACAAGTGTCACTGAAGAGTTAATTTAAACTTTGTTAGAGTAATATGTTTGGGCAGGAAAGATCCTCATTTGATTTTCAGAGCCTTTGGTGAGTTCACAAGAATGGCAATTTAAAAAGTCCCCCATCAATTTACTTGAAAACATATATAGGAGATATGGAATAAACAAAGTCCCCAACTTACGAACGGGTTGTGTTCAAAAAATTCATTTGTAAATCAGTTGTTTGGAACTTGGAATGCACTTTCCATAGAAACAATGTTAGAAATGATACTTAGGTTCCTAGGCTAACCCACAAAAGCCTATTTAATCCATAATGTATGTGAAATATTGTATATTTACAATGAGAAATATTAGAAATGGTTTTTTTTTTAAATTTAAACTTGAATGCTGGTTCTTGAGGAAAGGCTGATGTAATTAGAGGAGATAGATGGAGATTCTGAAGGAGAATTTTGGTCATCCTACAGCTGCCATCTCTGCTCCCCCACAAGCTCTGTGCTGGCTTCTGAGGCTTGCCCCATCCCCTGGCTGCCTTCCCCTGGGGGTCCGCACCCAGCCCCCATTCACCAGGAGGTTGTGAGCCTGAGTCAGAGGACTCCAGAAGAGCAGGGGGTGGCCAAGACACCAGTGGTTGGAGAGAAGCAGTGGTTTCCCCTTCAAAGCAACACTTCTCTCCAGCTGCTGGCTAAGTGACCACCCCCTGCTCCTCTGGAGTCCTCTGACCAGCCCTTGTGCTGCTCACCACCACCTGTGCCACTTGCCTGCTCCCTGAGGCTGCAGGTGAGCTTTCATTTTGTATGTGCAGATGTTTGTAACTTGGGGAGTGCCTGTAGTGAGAAAATAAACCAGAAACTTAATGTTGCTTTTCTTTATAGTCCCTTTTAGAGCAGAACTGTACTTTAAACAATGCTGTATTTGATAAGTAACTGATTGTTGGAGAGATTTTCTAAAACAATTAAGAGATTTAGGAGCACAAGCTCCATTGACTTTCAAGGATAATTACACTGCAAAATCCCTTGGGTGCTTCTGAAAGTCTCCCCTTCAATCAACTAGGAAAAGTTAGGCATGGAAAATTAATCAAACTTGCCCAGTGTGACTCAGCAGCTTAGTGATAGAGCTTGGGAAAGAATCCAAATCTCTTGACTCCCATTCAGCTGATAGTGCTGTCTGTCTCATTCTCATTCACAAAACAAATCCTGAGACAGCTAGACAACAACTTCTGTCAAATTCTCTCTGTTGGGAATCTGGATGTTACTGATGACACAGGGAAAATTCAGGCTAGGAAAACCTCTTGCTCGAAGAGGAATTTACCAACTGATTTTCAGCTTTCCCCTCCATTGGGCATAAATAGTTAGATTTTGCTAACCTCAAAACAGTTTAACTGGCAAAAGCATCTGGTTGCTTAATGCAAAAATAGGTTAGATGGCATTGAGGAATGTAATATGTATTTATTCTGATTTTCTAAGAAAGAAGCAAAATATGAGTTTTGATTTCATTGAAGATGGAAATCATTTTCTAGATAGCACATCTCAAGTTATTGGAGCCCTAATCAGTGCAATCAAACTGACCTTGAGGCAGGAGGCAGACAATCAAATTGCAAAAGATATCAAAGCAACTTTTGATGAGAGAAAATATAACAATCACTACTTTCATGGTTTTCAACAATAACAGAGTAATAGAGAAGGTGGACAGTTTTACATATCTTGGCAGCACCATCAGCAATGTTTGTACCAGTTCTGAAGAAAGAAGATGAATTGGTAAGGTAAACACTGAAAACATCTGACTACTCAAAAACATCTCCCTCAAGACAAAACTGAACATATACAATGCAATGGTTACCACCATCATAGCATATAGAAGTGAGATATGGCAACTTACTAAGAAAGATTCAGAAAAGCTGGATGCATTTCATCACAAATGCCTGAGAAGAATATTGGGCATGTCATATAGAGATAGGAAGACAAATGAAGATGTTAGAAAAATTACTGGACAAGGCACCCTTTCACAAATAATCTACAAATATAACTTCAGTGGCTGGGGCATGTGCTAATAATGGAAAAATTATGCTTACCAAATACCAGCCTTGAATGGAAGCCAGAAAACACAAAAAGAAAGAGAGGAAAACTGTGAATAACATGAAAATGAACAGTTCCAAAAGACATCAAGCACCTCAATATGAAATGGGAAGAGTTGGAGTGAAGGACAGTTGACAGGCAAGGATGGCAAATATGAGTAGCCCAATGTGCCGCAAAGCATGTAATGGACTAAGGGCTGAGGTAACGCAGGAATTATAAATGTAACAGTGAAATGCATAGTAAGAAACAACATCTGGAAGTTGAAGGAAGACTCAATTCAGAAATAAGGTATGATTATTTAAGAATGAAGAAGATTAGCCATTAGAACAAACTACCAAGGGGCATGAAGACATCAAGAGGTGGAGAATTTGTCAATTCAATACTGTATGCCTTTCTAGAAGATACCTTGTAGTCAAATGCAAGTTATTGGGCTCCACTTAATTACAGGAATTATTGGATTACATTTTATGGTCCTTATTATTCAGAAGTTTAGTCCAAATGATCTAATGGCTCCTTCTGCCTTAAACATCTATTAATCTAATTGTAATAGAGCTGCGCTGGGAAATTCCATTTACCAGATTATTTAGGCCTTTGAAATTGGGTTTTTGTTCTGATTTAGAATAAAAAGCAAAAATTTTGAAATTCTCCACCTTGGAGTTCCCATCATGGGGACCATTCACCTGAGGGCTGCCCTGGAGACATAGAGCCTGAAAGTCCTAGCAGGCATGTTTCAAAGACTGCCTGGAAGAATTTCATTTAAACCAGCTGCATGGAAATGTTTCAATTTTGAAAGAAAAAATGAATAATAATAGGGGAAAATGTTGAGAGAATACTTCTAACTAGCTTTAATTTATAGTGAACACTTTTTAAGAAGTTAGGGAACAAAAATGGTTTAATGATTTTAAAAACATCAAGTTCAGTTTATGATTTATATGGTTATATTATTTGTTGCACAAACGTATTTGAATATATGTGAGGTACTTGTAAAAATTATCACAAATCTTGGAAGATTTCACTAATGTTTATACATCTAAATATTTTCACTGGAAAAGTGATGTATTTAGTCTTTGCTATCTGAAAGTTCCAGACATCCAAACAGGGAGCAGAAATAATACTATGTGACACAAGATGAATCATGAATAACAAATATTCAGCGTTAACTAGTAAGACCATATAGGCTAAAAGTCATTTGTCCACACTACCCAGCAAATATTGAAAAGGTAACAAATGCACTAAAAAAACCCTCAATGATTATTTTAATGAAATATTTACTGCCCCCAAAGGACTAAATTCGTAATAAATTGTATTAATAATGAATCTCATCTAGCTCTGATAATTTAAGTACTGTTACTGTAATTGTTATTAATAATTTCATGTCTGCATTAATGTGTCTTGTCTTCACAGTGACACACGTTATTAAAGTGCAGCATTATACACAGAAAAGTCCCATGAATCTAACCATAGCTGCAGTGAAGTCAGATATAATTAACTTACACACAGTTCAGAGATACAAGAATTGAGATACCTGCCACCCACAAAAAACTTATGACTGGTCTTCAAAAACTGTGAGGGTTTTTTAAAGATATCTGAGTAAACAAAGACGCCATGGGCTAAATTGGCCTGCAGACTGAAAGAAGTCAATGTTAAAAAGTGAATACTTGCTAAACACTGCCAGTCCCAGCTACCAGAAAACATATAATTGTATGTCACATGCCATTCTATAGAAACTCTAAAGTATAAATGGTGCATTTGAGACCTGCTACATCGTAGTACTTAATAAATGGTGGTGACGATTCTATCTTTTCATCCATTACTGATGGTTCTTTGGTTCAGGTTCTGAATACATGAACATAGAGGTATGGGAAAGCTTGCTCTATACCTATATTGTGGATGAATACAGAAAATCAATCTCCTGTGCTACTAATCTGGTATTTTCCAGAGCACTATTTTCACTTTAAATAAATAAATAAAATAATATTCAAGGTGGTAGGAGAAATATCATAATAAATAGCAATGTTTTCCTTGGTTCCACATTGGGACTGAAATGACAGAGTATTACCAGAACAGTTTTTAACTGAATTTTCACTTCTGAGAAGGAAATAGGTGAGCCTTGGTCACATCTCCAGTCAAAGGAAATGATTAAAGTACAAATATGCACTATGCAGTGCTTTGTTTCATTATACAGCATCACGCCACACAGGTGGAAATGGGTTATACTTTCTGACAAAAATGTATTTCTCTTCTAAAATGCACTGTTCTTCTCAAACTAGAAGTGGAAGTGATGATGAGCCAGCACAAGGGAAAGGAACACAATTAAAAGAGAAGAGAAAAAGGCTAAAGTACATGTAATTGTCTCAATTATTAAAGTTTTATCAAAGACTGTATTGCAGGTAGGCTACGTTTAAGATACCCGAAAGCACAACTGTTTTGCTGGAACACTTAATTACGCTACTAGCTGAGTTGTTTAACATAAGAATCTGAGAATTATTGTAAATGGTAAAGATTTAACAGAGAAATGGGCCACAGAAAATATGGGATTTATTTTCATGTTTCATTAACTAAAATGTAGTTTGGTAAAATACTTAATGCTGGAAGATTAGTGTCCTTGGGGATGTTTTGATTATACTGTGGCTAGATGTTGGAAAAATATATTATATTGTCTTAAATATTTAAAATAGAGACAGTTTACACTTGTAATCACATTATTTTCCTATCTCTTGCTGGAAAATATCAGTGTCAAAGAGTATTTAAATATACAACTTAAATGTCCGGTCTTGCCCATGAAGCTAATTTTAATGATCCAGAGTTAGCAAAATTACAGTGATCAATGCATGTTGTTTTTAATCTTTGCTTTTTATTCCATCCACAATATCATTTTACGTAACAAACTTCTACACGTTTCTCATTTCTGCTTTTATCCATGTCTTTCATTCCCTTAGTAATAAAATAATTTTGTTTGAAAACTTCCATTACTTATGGATTTCTTTCCTCTTTCTTGAATAACATGAAAGATTGTAGGATTAGAGATTAATGGACAGCTACTATACTCGATCTGTATAAGAAATATTCGTAAACATCAGAAAACAAACCCCAGAGCATGACCAAGTTATAAATATTGTTACAAACATTTGTCTTCCGACCAGCTCATTAGTAATACTGTGATAACAGCAAGCTAAACAAAAACGTTTGTGGGCTGTATTAAAAATGCAAGAATACCACATGCTTTGCTGACAGTATAATCTCAGCTGAGTGATACCTACCCTGACAGAAAAAAGAGAATTTAGTTTAATTGTAAATAATGATCTTGTTGTATAGTTACATTTTTCCTACAAGGTTGTATACTCCGTTTCCTGGGAAGCATATTACTAGAATAATAAAATATTTCTACAATAACTGGCCAGCTTGGATACTGAAACATGTGGCCAGTAGAAAGCAGAATCCCAAGCAAGATAATGGGATTTCTATTAATTTAATTAGCCACAGCTGCATTAAGCATGCCAGCGTCCTCCATGTGGAGATGCTACTCTTTATATTTTGGTTGCTAATTAACATAGTCACTGAGAGGTACACAATGCCACTAGCTGAGCTATCATTCCATATCAATCTAATTTGGCCTTGAAGAGCATTGCTAGTTTTATGAATACAGGGCTGGCCTTGCCATGAGGCGAACTGAGGCAGCTGCCTCAGGTGCCAGACTGGGGGGGACACCACTAGGACCCAGAGTGTAGAAAATTGTGTCTGCTGCCGATGCATATGTATTCTCTCTGCAGTACCATGAGAGGAGTAGAACAGGAAGAAGGTAGAATTGAGACCTTTCAAAGTTTTGGCCCAAGTGAGCGGGCATGGGGGGGTCATTTGAGCTCCCCGCCTCAGGTGCCAAAATGTGGGCCGGCCCTGTATAAACATGAGGAATTGTCTGTCCAACAGAATGGTGGCCTAATGTATCTGGTGAAAATAGGAAGTTCTGCATCCTGTTTGGGGTTTGGTAGAGCAGAGGGAAGAAGAACAGTAGTCACTGTAGATAACAAATCAATTTCTTCCCCAAATGTTGCTCTGGCTATGGCAATTTAATAATAAAAAGTGCAATATTGAAGGGACATGAAAGCTATAAAGAAAAGATTTAAAATTGATTTTGAAAGTTTCTAAACTAGGCCATAGAATGAATGGTCTGTGTTGAGGTGAATGTTCAGTCTCACTCCTAAAACTCCTTGTAGAGAGTGACATTTCAATTTTCCCCAGCTTTGAGAAGCTTGATTTTTTTACAGCTTCACAGCTCAGCCTTTGGAAGCACCTTCTAGCAATGATAATAAAGTATACTGAGTGGGGATATGGACAACATTGATAAAGAGGCACTAATCCTTATCCGCTGTGAAAAATAGTCTGAAAGCAGATCCCATCCTGAGGAGAGGAGAAAAAAATACTAAACATGACTAGGAGTAACCTATTTTTCAAAGAGTCATTGGGAGACTAACTGCATTTTTCTACTAATATGCAATATATATGGATGACCTGGTGATTTACCGACATTTTAAGAAAAAAGATTAAGTAGACATAAAAATACATATAGTTTTATAGTGCAATGGAAGGAGGAAGGAAGAAAAAGTAACTTAAATGAGATTTAGAAGGATCTCGCCTGTAAGATCTGACACGACATTGTGAAGATTTGCATTTGGAGTTGGAGATTTCCCTTTAATTGGTTCCCATATCAGTGTTTACAACATTAGCTGTGTGAGCCTTCAAAGCCTACACTGAATGCTGCTCATAAAGTTCTACCAGAGCTAACATCAGTATAATTCATGAACAGCCTCTCTGTACAGTAAAGAACAGAATGTTAATGATCTCAGAATTTCTTAGGCCTCCAGAACAAATGAGAATTACAACTCCCACTGAATATACATTGAAGAGTCCCCAAGATTAAACCTTGAAAAATGAACTTCAGTAATTTTCCATAAGCCATTTAAATACATCAATGTCTCAAAGCCAAGAGTTAGATTTCAGAATATTAGGCATAAAGAGGAACAGCAAAGATTCAGAGTCATATCCCCAGACAGAAATATGCATGATTCAGACACCAGGAAGAGGTTGGAACGATATTATGGCAAGTGGAGAACAACAGGAAATAAGATGTAGGGAAATCAATATTGTCAGAATCAAAATACCCAAAGATACGCCAGATGAGCAAGGTTTTACTGTTTATTCTTACAGCAAATTCTTACAGTAAACAACATTGAGAAGTCTGGACACCAAAAGCTTAATTGCGTGCCAGTATCACTTTCTTCAATAGCAGGAATTGGGGACGTGAAGAAATGTAACAAACATCACATAATATACTGATAGGGTATAATGCGTTTAATTAAAAATGTGACAACAGCTTGCGATAATTGGCCGATCAACAATGATTCCTTAATATTTATAGTTATCATGGGCATTAACTAGTAATAGAGCATGAAAAACAGCACAACACAGAGAGCCAGCCAAAAAGAACAATCAACATCATCAGTGTGCAGTGAATTTACTTTGGCCAAGTGGTAAAGATGTGAAACTCATAGCCATATTGAATTAACAGGGAAACTCCCAGAAAGGGAATTTCTTAATGAAATTTTTGTTGTTAAAAATGCTGATTAATCAAAACCAAAACTTTTCATGAGAAACAGTATTGGCTTAAGCAAGAACTATCAGAAGGAATTCTCAGATCCAAGATGGACTTTATGATTTATCTGCCAATAGCCTACCAGTTATAGCACCCTTTGGGGATGTGGGAGGCCTTAACTGACAGGCTACAAAGTGACTATATCTCCCCAGCCCCAGCCCCAGCCCCAGCCCCATGAAAACTGAATTATTTATGAAAAAGTGGAATCATTCCATCAGAAGTAACTGACTGACTTGACAATTGGGTGGCTAGTGTGCTCCCCTAGGATTTGGCATACCCAGGTTCATAACCCTGGGCTGACTCAGACAGAGGAAGGACTTAAACCTGAGCTTTCTACATGTCAGTTAAGTTCCCAAACCACTGGGCTACGTCTACACTGGCAGCTTCGTGTGCAAGAACAGCCGTTCTTCTGCAAAAACTTGCCGGCTGTCTACACTGCACAAGCGTTCTTCCAGAAGTAAATTTACAGCATAGCATTGTAAAACAGGGCTTCTTCCGGAAGAGTTATTCCTCTCCCCATGAGGAATAAGCCCTCTTACGCAAGAGCTCTTCCAGAAGAGGGCAGTGTAGACAGGCAACTTGAATTTCTTGCGCAAGAAGCTCCTATGGTTAAAATGGCCATCAGAGCTTTCTTGTGCAAGAGAGCGTCTACACTGCCATGGATGCTCTTGCGCAAAAGCACATCTCTTGCGCAAAAGCACATGGCAATGCAGACGCTCTCTTGCGGAAGAGTTTTTGCACAAAAACTCTTCCGCTAAAGAGTTCTTGCGCAGGAAGCTACCAGTGTAGACGTAGCCTTGGACTATAACTATCCTGTTGTTCTCTCAAAATTGTTGAGAGATATTGGTTTTGTCCTGGTTGAACAAAAACAAATATAAAAACTTTTTTTTTCACAAAATGGGATTCTGGTTTTCTAAGTCGTTATGGACCTACATAGCTGAATAATGGAGCATAAAATCTAATTAACTGATAAGAACAATAGGGGTCTGATGATGAAAATAAGAGCAAACTTTCTGATTCAGAGTGGATCTGAATTTGAGTCCTTTATTCGTCCCTTGTGTCACATCCCAAGAGTGAATGAGAGCATTACATGCAAAACACTTGCTGCCTGGCAGGAGAGAGCACCCTGAGTGATTGCTTTTGGCTAACCTATGGAGTAGTATTAATGGGTATTGGAGTGAGCTGCAACCCACCCTCTTCAATTGGATTTATGGGACAGGTACAGTTCTTCCATTTTGTTATTTCATATAGCAGGAGCAATTTAGTGAGACCTGGTGGTAGTAGATAAGACCTTGCTCAACATGAGTTCTTAAAAAAAAAACCCAAACACAACTCAATTTATTCAGGCACCAGGCCAAATTAAAAAATTAAAGCTTTCACACTGGTTTTGCTTTGTGCTCTTGAGGTTTGCTCCTGGATGTTTCATTTCAATTCAAGTGACAACAAGGCAAATGTGCCCCTTCAGGCAAAAACTCATGTCTTTTGAAACATTGCCCTGGGGAATCTTCAGATCACCTGTTACAAGAGGACAAGCTCAGAGGCCTACACTGTATAAGGCACTGACTCTGAGGTTCATGAGTTTGCTTCTTCTGAGCCAAGATGATTGTTAACTTGTAGGATAGAATAAAGCAAAGAAGCAAAGGCAGTCTGACTTGCTGGAGATTGCACTAGGTAGGCAGGGACTGTGCAACCTGGAAATACAGGTAGTGAAAGAGATATGTCTCCACCAACAAGAAGTGACATCTGGAAGCCAGAAACCTAGGAAAGGGGCACCCTTTGTGGACCATAGAGGGGGAATACAGATGCAGTTGCCCTGATCTGTGACACCTTCCTCCTGAATTCCCCTTGCCCCATATTTCATGGATGTCTCACACCAGTTCTCAGTTCCTGTCTCCTGGCACTTATCTTCCTCTCTAGGCCACTGTAGACACTGGCTCCTGCCTTTCCAGTGACACTGAGCATACCACTCCCCCAGTTTCCAGGTGCCTCAGACTGACCTTACACACATGTTCTCCATTCAGTGGTTCCCACTACTCCGTCCCTCAGGCACAGATCCCTGTTTTGGACTTTTATATTTCCTATCCTCTCAGCTGCAGCAGTCATCCTTCAGCGGTGGAAGATCTCAGAGAGGTAGAGTCCTGTAAAAGTTGGGGACAAGTGGGTTCCCTTGTTGGCTGATCTTTCAGCAGCAGAGATACAGATCTCACAGTGTTTCTAGTGACAAAGGCAACTTACATACACAGCAAAAAGTTCCTCGGTGGCAACAAGTCTGGTGGTAGCAGCAGATTCCTGGGTAGCAGCAGGTTCCTGTAGCAATTCCTCACAGGACTTCCCAACTCTTTCTATATCGCCAGCTAATACTCTTCAGACTGCAGTTTGGGAACCTCTGACATCAAGAATAATTTTTACATTGGCATGATGGTGCATCAAGTGTAAGAAAATCCATCTAAGTATAGGACTGTCAGTGTGAAATAAGTGAATAACTGTCCTAAAACTCCCTTCAAACTCCATACTGGAGAGAGATGAAACATTACTTAGGCTATGTCTACACTACGAGGTTTTTTGGCAGAAAATATGCTAATGAGGGACTCATTAGCATGAGTCATGACATAATTAGCATATTTTCTGACATTTCTTTTTGCACAAGGGGTTTTTGTGCAAAAAGAAGCAGTGTGGATGTTTCCTTTTGGCGCAAAACCCCCATTTTGCACAAGATCCTTATGCCTGTCCCGGAGAGACACACACCCCTCTTTCCATCCCTAGCCCCACCTCAGTCCTCCATTCCTACACCCCCATTTCCCTGCCTCCATTCCCACCTCCCCATCCTTCCAACCCCTCCCCATATCCCTTCTTCCATCCCTACCCCACCTCCATTCTTACACCCACTTGTCCTCCCTAACCTCTCCCCTCCCCACACCACACTGCCTATCCCTACTCCCATCTCCTTCTTCCATATTCCTACACCCCCATCCTTCCATAACCCCTGCACCCCCACACTGCCCATCCCCTCCTCCATTCCTATATCCACCTCACTCCCACCATCCCCCCTTACCACACTACCCATTCCCACATACACTTTTATCCCTTTTCCTCCCTCTCTACACACACCCTACCCCCTCCCATGAACAGGCAACATAACCAGCAAAGAAATTGCACCAGGCCCATTTGCAGGAATTTCGGGGGTGGGGACTGCTCCAGGTACTGTGACAACAGGATCGGGGCAACTGCCTGGAGAGAAGAGGAAGCAAAGGTGTCATTGCTGGGGTGCTGTGAAGCAGAAAAGGGGGATGTCCGTGGGCAGAGGAAATGGAAAGCAGGCAGAGAAAGAGGCTGGAGGGAGGGGCAGAGAGTGGGGGTTCCTTTGGGATGCCAGGTTGAGAAGGGGGGATGGGAGGGGCTGAGGACACACATGGAGGATGGAAAGAGGGCCAGGGAGCCATGCAGTGAGGTGGGTCTTTGGGCACCAGCATGCAGAGACAGGCACCCCGCCCCCACACTGGCCTGCTCCCATTCAACCGAGTTGGCAGCCGCTGCGAACGCTGCTGGGCCTCCCCTTTGTGATGCCTCAGGGGTTGCCAGACTACAGCATCAGTTTCCACCAGGGCAGCTCAGTGCTGATGTGGCCACTCGAGGCGCGGGGGAAGATGGGGTGGCGGGCGGCCAGGGATGCGGAACCTGCCTCTGTTCCCAGTGCAAGTGGGCTGCACCCCAGGCCTCACACCAGCTGAAGCAGCCCCCTGGGCTGGGAGGCTGAGAGCCCCCACCTGGGATGAGCACGGCTTTGCACCCCTATCCCCAGGCAGCAAGCCAAAGCTCAGTCCGCCCCACATGGCTGCATACCATAGGCAGCCGCCAGAAGGAAAGTTGGCGTAGTGGTTGCCTCCCCCAAGTAGGGGGCTACCCAGGCCAGTCCGGCACACTGTTAGTGCCTCCTCTCGGCCACCAGGCCTCGTGCCACTTCCCCTGTGGGCCTTCTCCATGCAAGGTCTCAGGCCCTCTGGCTACTGGGAAGGCCCCCAATGTTCCCAGGTCCAGTTGTCCTGGAACATTGATGTGGGGTTTCTTTTAAATTTCATGATTTTTGAAGCAGTCTGGCCTGACTCATAATTTTAAATGCTATGGACTGTCAGTGACTTGAACGTTCTGACAGATTGTTATTATTTATATGTATCACAAAGCAATTAAGGACCCTGAAACAGACCAACAGTTGTCAGAGTTCGTGAGGTTTTTTTCTTCTCCTGAGAACTCAGACCATCTTCAGAGGTCAAATGTGAAACATCAAAACAGACAGTTTTCGCTGTGCCTGGGACAGATTGCCTGTAGTATACTCCCACAGTCTCTCTCCAGACTACCGTACATGTACCAGAAGTCCTGGGAATACACTACCCAGCATTCCCTCCAAATTGAGAACAGATGGAAGCTTCTACTCATCTTGCCTCTAAGGGTTCCATTCTTGGGCAGATGCAGCAGTCCTGCTGTACCTCCAGACATCCCTACTGCCTCCCCAAAACCATTTCCTTTTATTTCTAAATGGCCGTTCTTGTTCTAAAATTCTGCCTTTACCATAAAACTGCTGCCACATGTTAAAATAGTTCTAGAGACTTCCTCCATCTCACTTTCTCTCTTTCTAAAAGGGCCAGTACGTCCAATTACTGGACCCACTCTGAATTGGAGCCTCATTGCACTAGGCATTGTACAAACATATAGGCTATGTCTTCACTACAGAGTTTTTTCGGAAAAACGACCATTTTTCCAAAAATCTTCACTTACGTCGTCCACACTGCAATTACATTTTTTGGAAAAAAAATCGAAAGAACAGAGGGTTTTTTCTGACGTTGGTAAACCTCTTTCTATGAGGAAGAAGCCTTTTTCCGAAAGAGCTCTTTCGGAAAAAAAAGTGTGTGGACGGGGAAGATAGAGTTCTTTCAAAAGAAGAGGAAAGAGGAAAAAGCACAGGTGCCCTGGTGGCCACTCCATCCATAGTAATCACAGTTTAAATGTGAGATAACATCCATTCAGTGTGGATGCTATCTTTCGAAAAAGCAGATTGCTTTTTCGATGTGCTTTTGCTATGTGGACACGCTCTTTCGGAAGACTTTTTTTGGAAGATCTCTTCTGGAAAAGCTTTTTTCAAAAGAAGCCTACAGTCTTGACATAGCCATAGTCCCTGCCCCAGAGAGCTATCTAGTTAGTTTTTAAACAAAGGGAATAGGGAGTGGCAATAGCATTAACAATTCATTTAAACATACACATTTCACACAAAATCTACATTGAAATAACAAAGACGGAAAGTCAAGCACTCAGAATTAGGAAATGCCAGAATTAAGTTTGCCCATGCAACTGAAAAGAGGTCTTAGGCAACCTTAAGTAGACAGCATTACCAGGTCTAGCTATATTACTACAACCCCCACTGCCCTCCAGCTAAACCATTATGCTGATACATTGTTTGTTTTCACTGTACAAATCAGTATGCCACATTGCACTTTTGTCAGTTTGGGTTGTCATAATATCGATGAGGACGACGATGATGATGATGATGATAATGTAGGAGAGGTCATTAGAGCATCTTCAGTAGCTTAGTTCTGGCAGCAAGCAATCCATGCTTCAAGTGATGATATTTGGTATGAAGGACAATACATAAAAATAAATTGTATTGTGTAGCCTTTCCCAGCGAGTGTAGCCAAATTATACCTTCCAGTCTCACCGTTACTCCTAATTTTCAGGATCTGGAATAGATGAAATGATAGCTATAGCTATTCTTCTATTTTCTCTGTCTATGAATGCTACTTTCAGGAAATTGTGGTGCACACATACTACAGTAGTTTGTTTCAGACAGATGGGTGGAAAAACTAAGAATTTATAAAACCTTAAAATATGAGTCCTGGAGCTATACGGAGAAGCAGAAAAAGGAGCAGGGCATTGAAAATTCAATTCTGCTGCAAGTGAACTCAACGGTCAAGTGCCCACAGACTTCAATGGCATCAGATTCTGTTTTGTAATAATTGATAATATGACCAATTAGAATACATGAATTATGGATACTGGTTCTCAGGTTCCCTGCTCTTTTACAGCCAGATTTCTCACAAAACTGGATACAGAAAGCTTCTCAGTCATTAGGAAAGATATGTAACAAAGTCCTGAAATCCCACAAAATAACCCTTCCCACAAAAATAAAACTGTATGATGCTTTTGTGTTCACATCTTTCTTCTATGGCTGTGAGTCCTGGATACCATAGAAATGGCATATCAAACAGCTAGAATGGTGGTCTCTGCCTGCCTTTCTGGTGATGTCCTGGCAAGACAAGATTACCCATCTGGAGGTCCTCCAAAAGTCAAATGCCACAAACATTGAGGCTATATGGATGAAAGCCTAACTATGCTTTGGATTGGACACATCATCAGGATGCATGAACATCAACTCCCAAGAAAACTTTTCTGTGGAGAACTGGCACAGGGACACTGGAACCAAGGCTGCCCTGAGAGCACTTTAAGGACAACATTAAGGACAGCTCACCACTTCTATAGTTACCAAGATGCTCAGCAATCTGCTCTGGAGCATTCTTTGGACATCAGAGTCACTCCAGAATCCTCCAAAAGAGATAGCATGAAAATATCATCACTGAACTGATGGGCTACATGAGATTCTCACAAAACATGATAATGTCATTAAACTGAGGCACAGATACATATTCCCCTCTCCAGACCTTGTTGTTTTTTAGGTTCTTGAGCCTGCTAATCTGTTCCTCATTTTCCTCAGTGGAGATTTCTCTTTAAATGCTTTGCTGAATTGAGGCATTTTGCAATATCTTTGTTGGGATTAAGAGTATTCTGAGTGGGGGGTTGTTTGGTTTTTTTTGCAGATGGGGAAATTCCCCCTGAAATCTGTCCTGATTGATACAGGGGAATTTTCTTAATTAAGCAGCCTTTGCTGAAATATGTAACACTCTTTTAAAGTAACTCTTATTGTAGTCTAGCAAATTTCCATCTGGAAATGGTTCCATTAGTTATTGGGAAAGCTTATTTTTAAACATATCCAGTTGCAGTTTGTTACTTCTCTTTTTTAATGTAATTTAATTTTTTCCTCTCTCAAATTAGCTGTTATTGGAGTTGGAGAATTTCCTTTTTAAATGAGTCCTACTTTTTATTGGGGAAGTCTCATTTTGAACTAGCTCCAGTTGTAATTTGAATCTGCCCCAACTATATTTTGGAAAGTTTCTTCTTAAAGTATTGAATATAAAAAATAACTTCCATAGTTTCTCATTCCTAAAGCTCATCATGATACTTTACAGAATAGGTATCATCACCATATCACAGATGTGGAACTGAGGAACGAAATGGTTAAATGACTTGCCCCAGTCTATATCTATTTAGGATCCCACTCCTTCAAAAATACATGTTGATCAAGAACTTTATGTACACAATTAATCCCTCTAGTCTTAATGACCTCTAAGGAACTACTCATATGCATAAAGTTACTCATGTGAGTATGAGTTTGCAATCTTAGGAGCTTTTATTATTACCTTAAGATTGTGAAAAAATTGGAATACTAAATTCAGAGAAAAAGAGTAATACTACATTTCAGAAATGAAAAAATCAGAGAGAACTCCATCTAATGACCATTGAAGAAAAGATTCCCACTGACTTCAATGGACTTTGAATCAACCTTATATTTCCAGATGTCAAAAGAATAACTCACAGTTGGAAGAAAAGTCCTAATTTCCAAGAGATTTTTTGCAATTTTCTTTAGAGTCTTCCTATTTTTTCCATCAAAATTATGCCTCAGTAAAATAGATTCATCATAATGATACAACACATTTAAAGAATTTTTATGTACTCAGATGATGAATAATGATACAAATTAAGTTGATACCAAAGATAAATTACATAACACTATTCTGAATTTTCTGATCCCTCAATCTGTAGTTTATTGTTTTTTAATTATTCAATTATACATAGAAGAGAGTATAGCCTTAATGGGGTTTTATAATGCTTTTGAGAAGAAAATATATAGATGTCTATTATATTTGTAGAAGACTAATTGCAAGGGGATTTAGACTTTTTTTTAAATCTCTATAGCCTCGATTCTGCAAGTGGATCCACATGAATGGGCTCTTGAACCCATCTGCAGATCCAGTTGTAAGTTTGGGGCTTAAAGAATTGATTCAGCAAGATACTTTGCCATTATTTACTTAGTCCTGTAAGTAGTCCCATTGATTTCAACTGGAAAACTCACATGTTTAAAGTTAGGCAAGTAGGCCCAGATATAAGGTATTTAGGCACATAACTCCATTTCAAAGGAACATACCTTTTAAGTATCTTGAACAATGACCTAAACTGGGGTAAATGCTTTAGCTATGATTCAGGAAGGATACTTAAGTATTTCTTTAACTTTAAGTCAGTAGGACTTAAACATGTGCTTTTCTTAACTGCTTTTCTAACAAGTAAGAAAATATATACAACTTGATTAGTTGGTAGCTCGGATTGGTAGAGTGTTTTTTTTTTTCATTTAATTTCTCTTCAAGAGTTTTGTGGGATAATAGAAATCGCGAGCTAGCTCCACTGTTGAGGAGGAAGTGGCATGTCCCTATCACACCGTTTCATTGTGTGTAAAGGTAGCCTTTCCACTAAGAGCTGTTGAAACAAGTCTTCATGCAAAGTTGTTTGGGACCAAATCGCTGTGCAATGTGGCAGAAGTCCATTCATTTGAATGAAGCTGTACCAGTTTCTATCAGCTGATATTTTGGCCATACAGTTTTGCATTGGAGATTTGTTTCAGTAGCTCTCAGCTGAAAGCTGGATTTCTTTGAAAGGAATAAAAAATGGAAACCAAAACCAATCTACCAATCCCAGCTACTAACTAATCAAGTTGTATATATTTTCTTGAGCTTTAAAAAAAAAGTATTCAATTGCCTTGCTTAGAGTTGTCCAGCTAATTCAAGTAAGTCTTCTAGATGTCTGTGTATTTATTTGTTTAGCATTCACCATGGCTGCTGAGTGTCCCAGTATGAACTGTGTGCAATTTAATATTTCCTCTCACATGGACAGACTAATGAATCTGTCTGACCATCTGAGCTGAAAACGGCTGGTTGCATTGCCTAGAGGGGAGGGCACTATTACAGGAGTCAGGAGAGTTGGAATCTATTCCTAGTTTTTGACATTGACTATGTGTTTGTCCTTGGGAAGTCACATATCCTGTCTGTGTCTCAGGAAAATAAGGATAACAATATGTACTTACCTTCATAAACCACTGAGTTCAACAGATGAAACGTGCCATGTAAAAGGTAAATATTATTATAATTATTTTCCCTGAATATGAAATTTGCCCAGCAAAAAAAGTTATATGGAGAATCAATAGTGCAGTTTCCCTAAAACATTTTCCATTTATTGATGTACAGGGTTCAAAAACTGACTTATTAAACCCATATGAAATATTCTAAGTGTTTCCTTCTCCAGACCAAGGAAGATTTTAAACTTTCAAGGGATTACAGGATTTTATATTGTTAGTGGTTAAACCTAATCTGCTACCCATGTCTTGAAATACCTATTAATGAAATAAACCAAAGATTAAAAGTTACTGGTATAACAGTTGTCAACACATCAGTCTAAATTTTTTCACAACCTTTCAGATGCGTCTTGTTCAGAAAATACTTGCTCGGTTACTTTTATAAACACAACGCATCCTTGCAAATTTACTCTAATTTTTTTGACATCCCTTGAGTCATAGACACTGTTTAGAAAGGTAAGGTCATTCAGGATGTTAAGGCACTCACAAAGGGTACTGTCTGAGCCAAGACTCAAAACATAGTATTAACTGTTGGTGTTCTAGCAGTTTTAGAAGAGGGCATACTGCACATCATGTCAGTGTAGTCGAGTCTTGTGAGGCTGTGGACCACTGACTTCCCCCTGCGTCCACCCCATCACACTGAAGTGGGGAATTAAAACCTATTTAGCAAACCACCATGTCTTCTGCTACGGTTCAAAGTTCTTTGCCTAGGCAAGCACATGACATGACAACTGCAGACTGAGACTCTTTTAATTTATACTCCCCAAACTGGTGTTCCTATTAACGTTCACATTGGCTGGAATGACATGACTAAAGTCATCAAACAACAGCATTGGAACTGATGTGAACAGCATCATTGCCTTTTGCCTCCTTAGAACTGTGAGCAAGGCAAGCACACAGGTGATTGTATTTAAGCAGAGAGGGGATGGAATTACATTGGCTTTTTCTCTCAAGTTTGGAATCCTCAATCAATGGCTGCAGGAAGAGAGAGTGTATTTCTTAAGGCACAGGCTTTAACTGGGATCTCAATGAGTTTTTATGCAAGTCATAGCCTCAGAGAAGACATTGGGGAGCAGAACCTACTGCATGGCCCCTAACCTGGATCACTAATGCTGTCCTCTAAGAAACATGCCAAACTTCAAAAACAATCTAGATAATTTGATTTTAGAGCACTCAAATGTCAAGCTTTAAAGCATATAAAAATGGCAGAAATGGAAACCCTCCATGCATTTTTCTGTACTGGGGCATGTACACAGTAGAAATTGCACATTTTCTTAAATACTATTCTGTTTGGATCTCTCAAAGATTTAGTGGGTGTCATGCACCACCCTAGATAAAACTAGACAGATGGAGACCATTTTGACCCAAATCACATCAATAGTTTGATCTCCAGTTGTAAGCAATAAAAAACAATATCCAATTAGAAACTTTTTTGAAAAATAGCTTTTTGGGGGTTGGGATGCTTATATAACCATGACTTCAAGTTCAAATTATTTCGTATTTAGGCCATTAACCCTACTTTTGCACTCTCTAAAGGCACACCATATTTCAAAGGAATCCCACTAAACATGCCAATTTTAGAGGGTTTAGAAAGGTCAACTTTTAAAAAGATGTTCTGATGCAACCTTAACTTGCATGGCACTGCCATGACACTATAGTTCCTAATTATCAAAAGACCATACTTCTATCTCTCACTGAAATTCCTGTGCATAATAATGCACCACCTCTGCAAGGCCCAGGAAGGCAGAACATGTTCTCCATACTAAACTCTTGTCATAGCATATGGCTGAAGTTAAAAACCAGGCATCAGGCTTGGAGTCAAGAATCTATTCTTGAAGTCAAAGACACTCAAACCTCTACCTAAAGTAAATTGTGTATTTAATCCTTTGCTGCACTGGGGCCTTAGTGGGGCCCTGCCTTTCACTATCATTTGCAAACAAGCCTGGGCTCAGTGGTATTCTAGCTCTGCTATGCTCTCTCTTCTCATACCTGATGGTGCTCTGCAAAGTTCCAGAATGCAGAGTTGGTGTGGGCTGGAAGGCAGCTGGCAGGGCTTCTTTGGCTAATACCACCTCAAATATATATAATAATTTTAGTTAATACAGATCCCCTTTGTAGGGGAGAGTCTGGGGCTAAATCCTAAGCAGTAAGACCTCACTGGAGTCACAATAGCAAGGAAGCAATGGAGACCTTAGAATTTTTATGGAGGCACAGAATACCTACACAAATGGTCCTGCGCTCCCGGTTGCATGAGCAGAAGCAGCAGTTTCTTTTGTAGTGGAGACAAAACTCCCTCCCACTCCTCAATCCCCATGGGATGAATTCCTTAGGCAGCTCCTTAAATTGAACACACACACACACACACACACACACACACACACACACACACACACACACACACACGTGGGCTATTCTTATGTAAAGGAGGAGATGGTTTTGAAATAAAGCTGTATTGGGAGGGAAAAAATAAACAGCCATTGAAAAATCCATTACCTCTTTGTTTTACATTGATTCAACAAGCTAACAGGCAATTAGTGGCTGCAGCAGCACACTGCTCCCTAGAAGAAGCACTTCAAGACATCACAAACAACCCATCTGATTATTAAAGAGCAAAGATGGCATTGCACTGGCCAGTTCTTTTGCAGTTTTGACCTTTGAATACTACGTTTTCTGCCAACAAGCACACCTACCAAATGAATGCTTAGCACAGCAAGAGACATTATAATTGAAACATGATGCTGAGTGATGCCAGAAAAAGTAGAATGGATTTCATATTAAAAAGCTAACTGCACTGATTTACTGTAGCTACATATCCTTTCTGAAAAATAAATCATACAAAGGTAATTAAGAAAATGGAGTGGATCAAGGCAGTCAAAAGTGTGGGAGAGGCAGAATATTGTATTGTTTTATCTATTTATGGATCAAGCAAGACAGTCTATTGTCCTCCCTCTTTCACAAAACTGACCCTCACCTTTTCTGTGCAGTGTAGATGTAGCTATGTCAGCTCCAGTTTATTAGAGAAATATGGTGAATGAGTTAATATCAGTTATTGGACCAACTTATATTGGCAAGAGTGACCAGCTTTTGAGCTGCACAGAGATGCTCCCAGTATCACAGCAAAATGCAAGATGGAACAGATTGTTAGCATAAGTAGTTAGCACATTTTGTAAGGGACCATTCGTATATGGTTCTCTGGAGCGATCACCACACCTACGTTCACAGAACCACTGCAAACACTCCAAGAAAACTGTTATCTACAAACAGGCACTAACAGCTAATCTGCAATAGAAAGGCTGCAGCTCCAAAGCTGCAACCATGCAGTTGCAATTCTGTAGCAAAGATGCTCTCTGCTGATGGGAGAGAGCTCTCCTTTCAGCATGATAAATCTACCTCCCTAAGAGGCAATAGCTATGTCCACAATGACACTTAGGTCACAGTGTGATTTATGGTGGTCAGGTGGTGGCTTACTCGTATTCCCGAGTAACGTAAATTATACCAACATAACCTTTAGTATAGACAAACTCTCAACTACCACAGACTATGCTCCAAGAAGAAAGTCTGGGATATATATCTTAATACACTTAAAACTGCCCTCACCTAAGATACTCTACCAGAGAAGTAGTGAAATGAGCCACCTATGTACCCGAAAATAACACACCAGATCAAAGGAGCACCAAACTCTGTCAGAGCAACAGTTGCTAACTCTGTAGTCATATCTCCTACAATGATCAACACTCTCCTCTAACACATCTTCTGAGATCTATGGATCATACACAACATGTTGTATTGTATACTCTGTCCAGTGCATTAAATGCCCCAACAACAATTATATGGGTGAAACCAATCACTATGCTCTCCAATGAACTTACATAGGAAAATGATAAAAGACAAAAACACTATGTTATCTGTGGGTGAACCCTTTTCTCAGAGGTTTTCACTTTTTCACTCTTTTCACTTTTTCTTTTAATTTTATTTTTTTAGTTTTTTTTACGGCTCCTCACGTTTCAGTTTTTCACTCCATATTTGACCTACCAATAATTATTCTCAAAGGAAAACTGCACAACACTTTCAAAAATGAACCTGGGAGCTTAAATGCATTACTCCGCTAGACACTAAAAATAATAGACTGAAGAGACACACTGGATTTATAGCTTATTACCTCAATCTGTAATCCAAAGCCCCTCTTTTCATCCTGTGACTGCAGAGGCGATAACAGGCCACTTGACCTTGCATGGTCCCTTACAATATGTGCTAACTATATGTGCTAAGCTATCTGTACCATTTTACTTTGACCTTGGGAATAACTTTCCCAGACCTGAAGAAGAGCCCTGTGTGGCTCAAAAGCTTATCTTTCTCTCCAACAGAATTTAATTAAATAAAATATATATTACCTCACCCACTAGGTCTATTCTTGACATCCTTCCTTCATCAAAACTTCCACTGAAATCAAAGGAAGTCTTGAATGAGTATGTTTGCTTGTCACTGGATTAAATATGCCTTGGGATGTTGAACATCTACAAACCTTTTATTTTTATTTTTGAAATGTTTGTGTGTGTCACATTAGCACCCTGTTATTCCCCACTGTAATAATTAAGATAGGTTTTGCACAAAGTCTGCCTTGCGAGGTATAGTTCTAAATGTCTTGATACACTAGCCATTAATATCTTGTTGGATTCTATCTACTGTCATTGTATGTGAAGTTATGAAGTTTGGCTATGTAGGTGTTACTGAAAAATGTTGTGAGGTTGAAAGCAGTCACAAGCAGGTTTTCAGGTACCAGGGTAAAAAGGCCAAATAATATTAATGGCTTATTGAATAAATGCACACAAGCACCAGGATTACCCGAAGAACTGCATACAATAGAAATCTCTCCAAGAGAGCACCAAACAATGGGAACTGTTTGACCCAGCTCACCACAAAACAGCTTTCCAGCAAATGGGAAGAAGATATAGAAAGGGGAAATGACATCATGAGGGTACCTCATTTTCCCTACAACAGCATACCTGGAAACACCTGAGATACAAAGACTGAACTGGGGGAAGCGGTGGTCCCAGCCTAAGGGAATTTTTAGCCTGGGTATGAAAACAGGGAAAGTCCAAGCTACAAAGCAAAAACAGCTTGAGCCTTTCGAATCAGCCAGTTTGTTTATTATTCAGAGTGAGAATTTACTAATCCATATCTCACCTAGTATATTACGCTCATTTTGCATTTTTGTTTATTTACTGGCTAATCTGCTTTGATCTGCTTGCTATCACTTATAATCACTTAAAATCCTTTGGTAGTTAACAAACTTATTATATGACTTAATCCAAACCAGTGTGCATTTGACTAAGCTGGCTGAAGAAAAGCTCAGCTTGGTTACCACAAGTGTGCATGGTGCTCTTCACATTGAGGGAGAGGTATATCTGGGTATTAAATGTGCATACTGGCCAGATTTGACCAGGGCAAGACATTATTGTTCAGGGGTTTTAGGCTGGGTAGCTGGTGCTTAGAAATCCCACATGGAATTGCAGCTGGGTGTGTCCTGACCTGGGTGAGTGCTGGTGAAAGTGCAAGCTGGTCACAGCAGCATGGAATCAGTGGGACCTCACATTGACAGGTCAGAGGGCTCAGTGGAACCCCAGTTGCAGGTGGCACCATGGAGGAACCCGTCACAGTGCTTTCCAAAGGTTTAGTCATGGGATATTAAACAATTGAATAAACAGGCACAGAATTGACATAATATAAGAACAGACATGCTGGGTCAGATCAAGGGTCCATCTAGCCTGGTATCCTGTCTTACTTAAACAGTGGTCAGTGCCAGAGGCATCAGAAGGAATGAACAGAACAGGGTAATGTTGAGTCATCCATCCTCTGTCATCCAGTCCCAGCTTCTGGAAGTTGGAGATTTAGAGCTCATGAAGCATGAGGTTGTCTCCTTGACCATCTCAGCTATAAATGGCTATCTTCCATGAACTTATCTAATACTGTTGGCCTGCACAAAACATTCCAGGATGACAACTTCCATAGGCTGACTGTGTGTTGCATGAAGTAGTACTTTCTTTTGTTTGTTTCAATCCTGCTGCTATTAATTTCATTAGGGTACCTAGGTCTTTGGTTGCGTAAAGGGATAAATAACACTTTCCTATTCACTTTCTCCATGCCATTTTTGATTTTTCTAAATCTCTTTAACCTAATCTTTTTGGTTACCCTTCTCTGCACCTTTTCCAAACTCTAATAAATCTTTTTTTTTTTAAATGGGGCAACCAGAACTGGACACAGTATTCACAGTGCAGGTCTACCATGGATTTACATAGTGGCATTACAATCTTTTTCTCTTTTTTTATTACCCTTGTCGACTGATCCACGTCTAGACTGCCACGCTGTGCCGGATCAGCTGATTGCCAGCACAGCGCGGCGTCCATTTTTATTTTAATGAAGCAGGGATTATTTAAATCCCCGCTTCATTGACTATGTCGGGTAAACTAGTTTACATGGCTCCATCGATGGAGCCATGTAGTCTAGACATTCCTTGCTTGTTAGCACCATCAATGAATTCTAATAGGTTAGTAAGGCATTATTTCCCTTTACAATATCTGTGTCAACTTTCCTCCAACATGTTATATTTATTTATGTATCTGATCACTTTGTTCTTTGCTATAGTTTCAAATAATTGCCTGAAATTCAGGCTATGTTTACACTGTCCACCTTACAGCAGCACAGCAGAACCACTACCACCGTGCCTCACTGGGGTACACAGAATACACAGAGCTCTCCTGCCAAAAAAATAAAACCACCCCCAATGAGGGGCAGTCCCTTTTTTGGTGGGAAAGTGTCTCCCAGTGCTTTTTGTTGATAGAACTTTTGTCAGTTGGGAGTTGTTTTTTTCACATTCTGACTAACAAATGTTTTGCCAATGAAAGTGCAATACAGACACAGCCTGCAATTACCAGGATCTCCATTGGAGGTTGTTTTTTTTTTAACTAGACATTACAAGCTAAATATGAGTCAACAGTGTGATGCTATTGCAAAAAAACCAAACATGATTCTGGGATGCATTAGCAGGAGTGTTGTGAGCAAGACATGAGAAGTCATTCTTCTGCTCTACTCTGCACTGATTAGGCCTCAATTGGAGTACTGTGTCCAGTTCTGGGAACCACATTTCAAGAAAGATGTGGAGAAATTGGAGAAGGTCCAGAGAAGAGCAACAAAAATGATTAAAGTTCTAGAGAACATGAGCTATGAGGGAAGACTGAAAGAATTGGGCTTGTTTAGTTTTGAAAAGAGAAGACTGAGAGGGAACATGATAGCGGTTTTCAAGTACAGTGGTATCCGGATTAACCGACACCCGGTAATCCAACACTCCGCTTTATCTGACCCTGCAGCTTTGTCCCTGGGAGCTGCAGGGTCGGATACAGCGCGGGCCGGGAGAACGGCCCCGCTTGCTGCCCCGTCGCTCTCTAGGAGCAGCTGCTGCCGCTCCTGCCGGGGACGACGCGTCCCCGGCAGGAGCGGCAGCAGCTGCTCCTAGAGAGCAACGGAACAGCTGATGCTGCTCTGCCGGGGATGCTTCGTCCCGGCAGGAGCAGCATCAGCTGTTCTGTTGTTCTCTACAGTAGAGTCCGTATCATCCGACATATTCGGTAATCTGACCATGTGTCGGTCCCGTTTAGGTCGGATGATAGGGACTCTACTGTACCTAATAGAGTGTTACAAAGAAAAGGGAGAAAAATTGTTCCCCTTGGCCTCCAAGGATAGGACAAGAAGCCATGGGCTTAAACTGCAGCAAGGGAGGTTTAGGTTGGACATTAGGAAAAACTTCCTAACTGTCAGGGTGGTTAAACACTGGAATAAATTGCCTAGGGAGGTTGTGGAATCTCCATCTCTGGTGATATTTAAGAGCAGGTTAGACAGACATCTATCAGGGATGGTCTAGACCAGGGGTTCCCAACCTGGGGTACACATACCCCCTGGGGTACGAGAAGCTTGTCAAGGGGGTACGGGGAATATTTGGTAAATAACTAGATTATCCTAATTGAAATATTCCAAAAGTAGTAGTGTTAGTGAAAAAAGTTGTGGATTCTAGAATTTATTTCCTTTCATATTGAATAGGGGGTACGGGAAGGTTTACTAAAAGCCAAGGAGGTACGGGGACCGAAAAAGGTTGGGAACCCCTGGTCTAGACGGTGCTTGGTCGTGCCGTGAGGGCAGGGGACTGGACTCGATGACCTCTCGAGGTCCTTTCGAGTTCTAATGTTCTGTGATTCTATGATTAGTTGCAATCATCTGGTACAGAGGATGATTTTCCATTTTTAGGTTTTAAAATGTTTTTGTCCAAAGTGTTAGTCACAGGATAGTACACAAGTAAACAATTCTCCAAAGGCACATGCTATGCTAAAATACATAAATTATGTATATAGTTTCTATTTGTGCAATAGGGCTTTCTTATTTTTTCTTTCAATGCTTTTGGGTTTTCAAATAAATGTATATTTTATTATATGCCTTCCATAAAAATTTTGATTTTCTGTCAAAAATCCAACACACTAAAACTGAAAGGCTACGTCTACACTGGCATGTTCTCACTCAAAAACTCTTTTGCGGAAGAGTTCTTCTGCAAAAACTCTTCCAGAAGAGAGCATCTACACTGGCATGTGCTTTTGCGCAAGAGATGTGCTTTTGCGCAAGAGCATCCATGTCAGTGTAGATGCTCTCTTGCGCAAGAAAGCTCTGATGGCCATTTTAACCATAGGGCTTTCTTGTGCAAGAAATTCATGTTGCCTGTCTACACTGGCCTCTTGCGCAAGAACAGTTGCGCAAAAGGGCTTATTCCTGAGTGGGAGCGTCAGAGTTCTTGCACAAGAAGCCCTGATTTCATACATTAGAACGTCAGTTTACTTGCGCAAGAACACGCAGCCAGTGTAGACAGGCAGCAAGTTTTTGCGCAAGAGTGGCCGCTTTTGCGCAAGATCGCACCAGTGTAGACACAGCCAAAATGTTTGGTTTTCAGACAAAACAAATAATATTTTGGCCAAAAATGGAAATATTGCTATTTGGATATGCTGCTGCAGTTCATTATGGGAATTTCAGAGTGGTAACCATGTTAGTCTGTTTCAGAAAAAAAAGGAGGAGTTCTGTGGCACTTTAAAGACTAACAAATGTATCTGGGCATAAGCTTCCATGGGCTGGAACCCGCTTTGTCAGATGCATGAAATGGAATCCTCAGTTTGGCAGGTAAATATACAGATGCAAAGATGGGTGCGTTGAATTACTATGAGAAGGACCAGTACTAATGAGGTCAATTTAATCAGGGTGGTGTGACCCAGAGTTGATGAGTAGGTGTGAATTCCAAAAGAGGGAAAATTACTTTTTGTAATAAACTAGTCACTCTTGGTCTCTCCTCAGACCCACTCTGATAGCGTCAATTCTGCATATGAATTCCAGCTCTGCAGTTTCATGCTGAAGTCTTTTTCATGGCTTTTATTATTGTTGTTGTTGACATATGACAACTTTCAAGTCTGCTACTAAGTGTCCAAGGGAGACTAAAGTGCTCTCCTATTGGCTTTTGAATGTTACCATTCATGATGTCTGATTTGTGTCCATTTATTCTTTTGCATAGAGACAGTCCAGTTTGCCATACTTCAGGGGGGGAAAAAAGCCTCCAAATACAGACTTCGGTATGAAACTGCAGAGCTAGAACTCATATGCAAACTTGAAACTATCAAACGGAGTCTAAAGTCAGATTGGGAGTGGCTAGCTCACTGCAAAAAGTAATTTTTCCCTCTTTTGGTAGTCTCACCTTCTCACCAACTCTGGAGAAAGGGCCACATCCACCCTGATTGAATTGTCCTTTGCACAGTAATGTAACGCTCCCATCTTTGCATGTCTACATATTCTTGCCAAACTAAATTTTTCATTTCATGCACCTTAAGAAGTGAGTTCCAGCCTACAAAAGCTTGTGCCCAAATAAATGTGTTAGTCTTTAAGGTGTCACAGGACTCCCAGTTGTTTTTTATCATGGGAGCTGTAGTTCAGTTGCATCTGTGATGAGGTGAGGTCACAGAAGTCCCCTCGGGAAGGCTTCCCAGAGTACTGACAAAGCCACTGACACTTGCCTTCCTGCTCTCTGGGGCTTCTCACCACTCGGTCCTGCTGGGTCTCCCCCAGCCAAGGCACCAAACTGAGATTACTGCTCTTCTCCCTCCCCACCGAGAAGCAGTGCAGACACTGAACATCTTCAAGTCCAAGGAGAGTGCAGTTTTGGGCCCAGATTCCCATGATACCACTCCCCAAATAGGATCAAAACCCCCAATGAATTATTTGGGTAAGCCCCCTTTGACAATGAACAGGAGAATGTGTACACTGATTGCTCCCCCAGGTAGCAATCATTTACAATGGGCTTGATAGAAAATAAAAGTGATTTTATTAAGTACATGCAGTGGGATTTAAGTTATTATAAGTGAGAACAAACAGAACAAACTAGATTACAAATCAAAAGTAACAGAAAATGCTTCGCTACTTCTAACACTAAAACCTCAGTACAAACTTATTACAAACTTGCCCTAAAACTGCTTTTGTTCTAGCTGCACCTTCAAACCAGGAAAAAAACCCACTTCCCCTCAGGTCTCTGGTTCACTCTCCTGGGTGTGCCAGTGAAAGACAAAAGATTCCTATTTTCCTTTTGTTTTTAAATATTCCCTTTTTGCATGGGAAGTCCCCTGGCCAATTGGAGTGAAGATGGTACTTCCCTAGACCAACCACTGCTAAGACTTAAGGACAAAAGGCTATTTGCATATGACTGTCCAAACACTGAGGCCTTCCTTGATGACTTTCATTCACACATTTAAAACCCATAAAATATTCCCTACTCCATATGTCTAATTTTACACACAAGAGTGATACATACACCAAAATAAGATATACAGATCCAGCAGATTAAGACATGAAGATTGATAGGTCACATGAAGTAATTTGCTCAAAGCACCTTTGAGTTACGTACATTTACGTCCATAAGTCCATTTCATAAAGCGCGTGGGGGTGGAGGGAGTCATCACAGTGTCATTGCCTTTTTTTTTTTTTCGTATGAGCTAGGCTTTCCAGAAGGACTTCATCTCCCAGGGAGAAATGTTACCAAAGGACGCCCAGGATGGCTTGCCTCCCCTCACCAAGACAACAGACTGGAGTGCATCTTGGAATATGTGGTCTGTCCAGGGAGTCCAGCCTAAAAATGAGAATGATAGCATGAGGCTCTTGAACTACAGTTCTTATGAGATATCATTGTATTCAGTTTTTAAGTTTTCACATTGGGGAAGGGGGTCCTCAGAAAAGTACCCACAGGGGGAAAAAATCTGACACACTCTGTTTGTAGTCCGTCGTGTCTGACGATGACATCTTGAGCTTGCACAGGCTCATCGGTTGTGGACTCGCATGTGGCTGACGAGTCCAAGCCTTGAACGGCATGGGCGTTCACAGCGGGAGCAAAGGAACTGTCCTGGTTTTTGCGCGGCAACCGGGTTGGGTTGGGTGGCGGGGGGATGGCGGCGGCCGGCACCTCTGGGAGCGAGATGGCGCAGAAGAGCTGGGAACTGGCCAACAACATGCAGGAGGCACAGAGCAACGACGAGATTTACAAATACAACCGCAAGCAGCAGCAGGAGATCCTGGTGTCCAAGCCCTGGACCAAGGACAACCACTACTTCAGATACTGCAAGATTTCGGCTCTGGCCCTGCTGAAGATGGTCATGCATGCCTGGTCTGGAGGCAATCTGGAAGTAAGGGGGCTGATGTTTGGGAAAGTGGATGGGGAAACTATGATTATCGTGGACAGCTTTGCTTTAGCTGTAGAAGGCACCGAAACCTGAGTCAATGCTCAGGCCACTGCATATGAATATATGGCCTCATATATTGAAAATGCAAAACAGGTTGGTCGTCTAGAAAATGCAATTGGTTGGTATCACAGCCACCCTGGCTACAGCTGCTGGCTTTCAGGAATTGATGTTAGTACTCAGATGCTTAATCAGCAATTTCAGGAACCATTTGTGGCAGTGGTCATTGATCCAACAAGAACAATATCTGCAGGAAAAGTAAATCTTGGAGCTTTTAGAACATATCCCAAGGGCTTTAAGCCTCCAGATGAAGGTCCTTCAGAATACCAGACTATTCCACTTAATAAAATAGAAGACTTTGGTGTGCACTGTAAACAGTACTATGCTTTAGAAGTCTCTTACTTCAAATCATGACAAACTCTAGCCCACAGTAAAATCCATGGCCTTCAGTTACCTCAGAAGGACAAAAGGTTGAGTCAAATCCTGCTGAGATTAAAATCTTTGGCTTCAGAGATTCAAGGTATTTGAAACTCCAGCATCTTCACTTTGGGAAAGTTTTAATCTGGACTTTTTGATCTGAGGAGCTCAATAATGGTCCCAATCTGGTATCATTAATTTGAACACCTCTAAAGTTGGGGGCAGTTGAGATCAGAATCTGGAGACTAACTTAATGGCCTGAGTTCATCTATGTTTTAATCTAAAGCAATTCTATTCCACAAAACCAGTCTACCCCCATTAGAAGAGATTCTTTTCAGTTATGCTTTGAACTCAGCAGGTGTACAATTAAACTACTCAGTATTTGTGTTTATTTTAAGGGCACAGCTGTACTGATATAGCTGCTCTACTACAGTGCATCTGCTGAAGACTCTTCTATGCCAATGGGAGAGAGCTCTCCATTTGGCATGTAACAAAAGAAACACCTCAGTGAATGGTAGAAGCTGTGTTGGTGGGAGAAGCACTGCTGCTGACATAACACTGCACTCAAGTGCTTATCTCAGGATAGTTTATGTCACTTGTGGGGGAAGGGAGGAGTTGGAATATTCACCCTCTGAGGCTATGTCTACACTATGGGTTTTTTCCGGGATATATCCCGGAAAAACTCCGCCGCATCCTGGGAAAGTGTCTGCTCTTCTGCTTTTTTTTTTTCTTTTTGCAGAAGAGCAGATGCGCTCTTTCGGAAGCCCTGTCTTCCTCCTCCCTCGAGGAAGAAGGGCTCTTCCAAAAAAGGAGGCTTTTCAGAAATTTGACCTAGTGTAGACGGGCCAATTTTCAGAAAAGCCTTATCTGAAATTTGCGTACCTTTTGCCGATACATCAGTGTAGCATAGACATAGCCTGAATGATGTAAGTTTTGCCAATGTAGGCTAAAGTATAGGCATAGCCTAATCTATTCCTTCCAATTACATTAGTAAAACTTTCTGTCACATTCTGGCAATTTGTCATTTAATTAAATTATGATATGCTCTTTATCAGAAGGCAGTAGATCACCTAAACCAACAGACAGCTTTTTCCAACAAAGCTCTATTAAACTGTGGGGTATGGAAGTTTTCCATTTCCCATTCCTTAACACTAACGACTCTTAATATTCAGTCTGTTTACTCCAAAGATGTCTTTGCAAAATACAATATACTGTGTACATACTGCATAATGATGTAAACAAAAAAATCTCTCTATGAATATTTACACAAACATAGCAAATATGTTAGTGTCACTCACATATACAAAGAGACTCCATTACCAAGAGCTGCCTAATCTGGGAAGTATGCCACATACCAGTCTTTCATCATATAATAATAAATTCAAATGAACTGATAAAATGTTTTATCAGACACAATAATGATTATGCCTAAAAGTGCCACAAACTATTCCCTAAGAACTCAGATAGCAGAAATATGGGACACTGACATGCTGTAAAAATAATGGCGAATCTAAATAAAAGGATGGATTAATTGTTTTGGATGAAATAAGAATGCCTTCTCCAAAGCCTCACTATTTAAGTCTTACAGATGTGATGATGTCTGTCCAGCTTTCTACCTTCCTCTATTTGGGTTAGGACAGAATTCAGAGTCTGACACCAGACTCATTCCATAGTCTACGTCTTATTCTGCCATTGCAAGTGCTGTGTCTGGCCACAGTCTTCTCCCCAACAGAAGTTCTGATGTCATGGTCCTATATTGCAGACATCTACTAGGGTATGTCTACACTAGCCCCCTAGTTTGAACTAGGGAGGCTAATGAGGGTGACCGAAATTTCAAATGAAGCACGGGATTTAAATATCCCATGCTTCATTAGCATGTTCCCGGGTGGTCGCCATTTTGGAAATTGACTAGCCCAGAATAACTGCCCGTGTCTACAGTGAAACGGGAGTTCGAAGTAAAGCCCTTAATTTGAATTAGCTGTTAAACCTCATTCCAGGAGGAATAACAGCTAATTAGAGGTAGGGCTTTACTTCGAACTCCCGTTTCACTGCCGTGTGTAGTCAATTTCCAAAATGGCGACCGCCCGGGAACATGCTAATGAAGCGAGGGATATTTAAATCCCGCGCTTCATTTGCAATTTCGGTCACCCTCATTAGCCTCCCTAGTTCGAACTAGGGGGCTAGTGTAGACATACCCCTACAGTGACAAGAAGGATTTTTTTTCCCCCACTGATACACTAAATCCACCTCCTTGAAAGGTGGTGGGAAGGTCAATGGATGAATTCTTGTGATGTCTGCAGCGGGGATTATGTCCACCTAACTACATTGCACAGGGCGTGAAATTTTTCCCTGAGCAATGTAGATCAGGGCTACTCAGCTTTGGAAGCCCCGGGGGCGACAATGATACTCACAACACATGCCGAGGGCTGCAACTTAAGTGTGGTTGCATATACATGCAAATATATATGCAAATAGCTTCTTTCACACTGACAAGCATTAATACAAAGATTAAGGCAAGACTACACAACATGCAGGCCCCATTTAAGTCAGTTCTGCTGATATTAATAACATGCAATATTTACGCAATTTCCACCCATATGACAGCACTTTTAATGAGCAATGACAGTCCAGGAATTTAACTAATGAAATGCGTATCAACAGAAAACCATTATATTGACGTGCCGTTGTGGAGTGTGTTCCCAGTGGAGGCCATGTTCAAAGGATCCCACCCGCAGGCCACATGTTGAGCCCCGCGTAAACCCAAATCACATTGCGGGCCACAAACAACCAGGCCGCAGGCCACATGTGGCCCACAGGACACGTGTTGAGTAGCCCTGATGTAGATGGTTGATCTAAGTTTTAGGTGTAGTCCAGGCCTGAGTTTGCATGGTCTTTTAGTCCCAGGAGACATGGGTTCTGTCCAGCCATTCAATATGACCTTGACCAGATCACATAATCTCTCTGTGTCTGATTTTCCATCTGTAAAATGAGAATGCTGATAATTCCCTTTTCTTACTTTTTGTTGTTGTTGGTCTATTTATACTGGAACCTCCTAGGGATGAGACTGTCACTTATTATGCAATTGCACAATGCCTAGTGCAGTGGGGCTCCAATGTCAGTTGGCATCTCTCCGTGCTTCTATAATATAAATAATTAAGCCCCTATATTATTTGAACTTCCAGATAGAAAATAAAGTTTCCTTTTTCAGCAATGATACATTGTAACCTGAAATCCTGTTTTCCAAGAAAACAATACAGCATCATTTACACTATTGTCATATTGTGCTATTTATGTTATAGGATAATACTTTACAGGCTGGGCAGTTTACCAAAAAGACATCCAGTTTTCAAGCCTCAAATCTAGTAGACTGCAATGTGTGAAGTGGCAGAATTCTTTGCCAAATGCCTGTAAAATGACAGCTTGCTACCGTTTGCTAAGGAGATGCAAATCCAAACAGCAACATGTCCTCTAAACAATTGGGTTGATTCCTTGGGTAACTGAGTCAAATGATAAGGGGATAACATACTATTTTTAATACAGAAGTATGTAGGAGGAGAGAGGTTTCCCATTGACTGCAGCAGCATGTGCATTTTTTCATTAAGAAGCTTTTAGAGTTGCTTGTTTAAAAAAAAATAAATCATTTCAAATAATAAGCAACTTCCTTGTGCTGCATTATCATTGCTCTAAATCACAAGTCTGAACATGCTCACCACCTTTACCAATTAGGACTAGCATACTGATGTGTGAGAGGGAGAAAAAGGCCCCAAACAAACTGACAATGCTTCTGTTTGAGCTGGTAGCATCAAGGTTTGAGTTACTGAGGCAAAACTGGTGAAAGCTAGATAGCACCTGACTTAATAATAATGCAGAGCAAACAACACAGAGCTCATATCAATGTGTGTTTTATTAACTATTCTGTTGCTGCTACTGCAATGTGTTTCTGTCCTTCCTGGAGTCCTCATGCACTTCTTTACTAGGGTTTGTGGGCTCAGTGCGCCACAGGGGTTTGGAACAGTTCATGGGAAAGAGGAGGGGACCTGGTACTTTTGGTAGCATTGCCCCCTTTTGCCTCCTCTTAGTTACCTCCACACCCGGTACTGTGGAGCCAGCCAATGGGAATCTCACAGGAATGATGCTACCACAAGGTATCGGGAGGCAAGAGGCCCATTTGGGGTTTTTCCAAGTCTCCTATGTTTGGTGGAACAGATTTATTCCCAGGGAATCCTCAGCAGGTGCAGGAATAAGAACCCTCCAAGCCCCTCTCCTTAGTTGGACTGCTGCATAGAGAGCTCCACAAGATTCACATAACAGAGTTTTCTGATCCTCTGGTCTATTGCAACATGTGTCTCCCGGGGAGGGGGTCATCTAGCCTGTGGCAATAGGAGATTAGCGACCATTAACAAGTTTCATTTAACAACATGTGTCGAGACTGACAAATCAAGGGAAGTATTTGCATGCAGCCAATCTGTAGAACTGGACAGCAACACACACAGCAATAAAGAAGTAAATTTAAACATGATATTTTATTTCTGAGTTAAATTTAAGTAGCAATCATGGTGCAATCAGTTGTCAAAACCAGCAGATTATCAAATGTGTTTATGTAGATGACTCAACCTATTTACCCTTTGAAAAAATGTGCTGATTGTGCATGAGGCTGACTATCTAGAACCTCAGTAAGGTGGGTACTTAATGCCATGTTCAAATATTCAGAGGTCCTTCTTTTGCCTTTTGCAATCTAGTTAGTTTAGCAGGATCCACTGACAATGCTCACCAGCACAACACTACAACTACAATGCGTCTCTCTCTCAGCACAAATCCCTCCATAGGTCAGAGTGGAATGTGGAGTGAGCCCAGCATTCTCAGTGCACCAGCCCCTTCCTAACTATGATCATCTGTTAAGTTCTGGATTTAAAACAAACAAACAAAATATCTACCCAAACTCACCAGCTCTAGGCTACATCCTTCACAATAAGTGCATCATAACAGGGAGTCAGCCCACAAGATCTTATAAAGATTGAAATACTGAGAAATTCAAACTACTCAGAGCATGAGACTCCACAGACATGCTGAAAAGATGAGATCGGAATGAGACCACTGCATTATTCATTATCTCATTATGAGCATACATATCTTCCATGTGTGCTCTGTGACGTAGGGCTCGAGCACCAGAGAGCCTGAGAGAGAAGAGACAGCACAGATGGAATGAATTTTAAAAGATAATTTTCCATTTTTTAAAATTAATATCAGAGAGATGAAGAAAGGGAGGAGCAAGAGTGGAATGAATCTTTTTTTTTTTTCAGCAGAGAACTGATGTGGAAAAGACCTGGTGTCTCCAAACATGGAAAATCTAGCAGTCCATGCACAAAGGGACAGCAATAAATAATAGTGATGCTTAGCTTTCAAATATAGTTTGTTCATGAGGGATAGATTCCTTACTGCACCAAGCAAAACCCACCTCAGGAGAATGGTGGGACAGGGATGGCAGTTGAATTTAGCCCCGTGTTTCTCAACTAACTGATTTTGGCAGGTGCCTCTAATAATCCCAGGATGCACGTTGCTTGGCAGCAAAGCCAAGAACCAGGAATAGCTGCCAAGAAGAATAAGCCCTTAGTTCATAGAAGACCACTGCCATGAGAGGTACTTGATTTGCATCAAAAAGCTTTGGATTAAATCACTGCGTAAACATCCGCTAAATTGCACAATGGCCACTGCCTGCCCCCAGAGTGCCTTCCTTCCCATCCCCGCCCATTCTCCAGATAGCCCCCAGGGACCTTTTGATGGCAGCTGTCAACAGGCACAGAAGGGGCATAAGTTTTTATATCTGGCTCAGGGGATCCCTCTATGTATAATAATTGACCAAAGGATGGCATGTGAGGTCTCTACCGAAGTGCGAGTGCTCCACTGGTCATTAGAGGTACCAATGGTATTTAAAGAGTTACATATCTATACCAACAGTTATTTTCTAAAGATCTTGGAATTAAGGCAGATCACCAAGAGGGGACATACCTCAGAATTGTTCCTTTCATGCAGGAAGTAGCAGTCGCTTATCTTTCTCTCTGATCAATGCTGTACTGTATGCCTCTCAGCGTAGGCCTATTTTCATACATTGCCACAGGAAAAGAGAAGAAATCAACAAGAAACAAAATTCAGAAAAAGAAATAAATAGTGGGGGGGGGTAGCCTGTTTATGACTAAAGACAAAGGATTGTTATGGTACATCTTGGGGGCGGGGTGTGTGTGTGTGTGTGTGTGTGCAAGGAAACACCTGGATTCCTTCACTTGGGAAACTAGATCACAAAACACTCATCCCAAGGAAGGAGGACCGCAGCTACGTGTGTGGCTATAATACGTTGCAGGAATTTGGGGTGAGCATTACTTTGTAAGGCATGAAAGTATCTTATTAATTAAGTCTAGACTCTAGAATGGATATTATGATTTTATTTTGTGTGTAACCATTTTTTCCCAATGCTGCTTCTTCATTCTCTATGCTTTCTTAAATAAACTTGTGCTTATTTTCACTATAAGCATATCTAAGTATTGAGTATTAAGCACAGCAGTGATCAGAGAAGGAACTGGAAAGCTGGGGTGTTTTTTGGAAGTAGCAAATCTGTGAACATTGACAGTTCAGTGGGCCATGATGACATAGGGTACGTCTACACTAGCCCCCCAGTTCGAACTAGGGAGGCTAATGAGGGCGACCGAAATTGCAAATGAAGCGCGGGATTTAAATATCCCTCGCTTCATTAGCATGTTCCCGGCCGGTCGCCATTTTGGAAATTAACTAGCCTAGAATAACTGCCCGTGTCTACACGTGGCAGAGAAGCGCGATTCCGAGATAACCCCTTAGTTCGAATTAACAGTTAAACCATTCCATGAGGGCCCAGAGGTTGGAGTATGCCAAACCCATATAGAGGGCCCAGAGGATGGAGTATGCCCACTGCTTACTTGCAAAGAAACAGTGGGGCCTACAAGGCGTAGAGGAGAATGCTTATGTTGCCTGTGCCTGATGGAGTTGACAGAGACATGGATTCCTCATGCTAATGGCAGATGGTAGTGAGATGCCTCACAACCCTGGGTACCCCCAAGAAGCATCCTACCTACTCTATGCCCAGAGTAGAACAGTCAGAACCCAGAGAAAGCACATCTGCTTGAAGGAGGAGTTCTTCTTACATCTCTGTTAAGTAAATAGAATTTGTTTGAAAGATCAACAATTTTGGATTATTTTTAATGTTTATGTTGGGGAATAAGTTCTGACTAGATATCCTGCAAGATGAAAAAAAATCTCTCTACTTAGGAGCTGCAAAGAAAATGGAGAAGGTGTGTTTGAGGGGAGGATTAATCCAAAATTATCTAGAGTGATAGAAAAAGTTCAAACATGGCTGTGAGGTCACTCAATAGAGATAATGCTATACCTCTATTCTGAGAGACATCAAGTCCTCATACCTTTGGTGAACACAGTAGCCCATTATTATCATGCCCAAAACTCCAGTCCCAGCATTTAGTCAAAAGTACCAACACAATCTCATGAATAAAAGCACCATTTAGATCATGTTCTCGTGATGTTCTTTAACCTGCATATTGCTTCCTTTGTTGCCACTTAGTGCAATTTTGAGGGAACTATCCAGCAAATAAATCAATACTTTGTAGCAACCTCAGAAATTCAGTGATACTATTAAAAACCAGAATCCCAATATCTTGTCTTTCTACTGATCCAGGCAATTGCTAAACCCCTACAAGCTGTTGTAAACATTTGCAGTACAAATTACTTGAGGAGGATTTGTGGAACATTCCTAGGACCATGTCTGCCTATTCCCAGATAGCTTATTCTTCTACACCATTAAAATACTGATTTCCACCAATGGGGATAGACATTCTAAGGCTGTCTAACAACAACAAAGGTTTTAGGGAATGTGTGAAAGAAATGGCTTTGGATAAAGTGCTACATTGTTAGGAAAAGATCAATGGCAGTAAAATGATTAACTTAAAAAACAACAAATGGTCTGGTAGCACTTTATAGACTAACAAAACATGTAGATGATATCATGAGCTTTCGTGGGCCCACGAAAACTCATGATACCATCTACATGTTTTGTTAGTCTATAAAGTGCTACCAGACCATTTGTTGTTTTTTAAGTTCATCCTGTACAGACTAACTCAGCTACCCCCTGAAGTAAATTGATTGTTCTCGATGTATATTCAACAACAATCGGTCATTTTCCCGCAATGCAAGAAAAAATACAAATCTGGTTGCTGTAGCTAGCTACCAAATACAACATTAAAAATCACGAGCCAAACATGCACAGCTGCATCAGTCTCTCCTGAGCCATCTGCAAACATGTTGTAAGATAGTTGCTTCACGTAGGGTGAACTGGAATGCATCAGGCCCAATATCAAAAACACAACCAGTTTCTCACTGCGTTGCTCTGCTTGTCATTATTTTAAAATACTTCATTGGTGCAGCCACATAAAGGGCAACAAGCCCCAGATTCACCTGATGCCATCACCCGAATACAGGCCTCCTAGTTAAAACACCCCAAACAATAGCTACCCCAATGTAAGTACTCTCCATCCATATATGGACAAAGTATCATTTAATATCAATATTAAAATCATTATTAATAAATTAAACATACTCTTTGAGCATACAGTGCCACCATTTATCTTACCCTGGACTCTGGATTTCAGAGTCCTAGGCAATTGCTTGTATGGGGGTGCTTGAAAATCTGCAGCAGCAGACAACACTTTGTTGCTTTGGTGCATCAGTCCAGCCAAGACAACAAGCCGCACAACCCCTCTGAAACTTGGAGTTGGCTCCCCCAAATGTCTGGAGCTCTGGGCCCTGGTTTGATGGGAAGATCATTCTACATCTCCTCAGACTCAGTCTCTCCACTGCCCCTTTCCTTGTAAGTAGTTTACTACACAAGAGGGAGGGTTACTCACAGTTCCTTCACAGCAGGCCCACACCTCAGTGAGCATTAGGCACAGCAGTAGGCACAACAGTCTCTCCCTTGGCTCCAGTGAAGCCACCCATCCCCTCAGAAGCTCCCTGCTTGACCCAGCAGGTTCTCAGAAGCAGTTAACAGCAGCTCCTGGTATGGACAGCGCTCCACACCTGTAATCTGGCTCCTTTCCAAAAATGGAGCCTACTGCCTGTATTTCATGCACTCCTTAGAAGAGGAAGTCTCTCTCACTCTTTCCCAGGGCATAATGGGAGTTGTCTCTAAAGCTGGATTGCAACACACAGGACCTTTCCAACTGGAATGCTCTCAATTAAGTTCATAGACACTGTCCCTTCCCCCACCTCCCATAAAGGGTGCCTACAATTATTTTAAAGGAAGCCTTGTCTCGCCTGCCCCCAAGACATTCTCTTGGCATGGTGGAGCTGCAGGTGTGTGGGGAGTAGGGTACAATAGGAAGACTCAGTGAGAATGAATGCAGTGGAAAACTAGGAATCCATTGACAATCCTGCCTAGAAATATGGTTTCTTTCCAGCACCGGGTGTTGCTTTCAATTCACTTTGTAGTCAAGGCACATGAGGATTTGATTGAAGGATATTTACTGGACTTTTGCAAGCTGCTGCATGTAACGTGATGGCTTTCACTGAACTATAAGTCTCCTGTCTATGAAAGCACCGGGAGTGCAGGGACTCAGATGCAGAGGCAAATGCTAGAAGAGTCCCACTGAAGAAAATTAGAAATGACATCTTTTTGAGTACTTGCTTTTCTGAAAAAGTAAAAGGTCTCTACAACCTCTGTCAATTATCTTATGCAAGGGAAAAATATCTCTGTAGCTCCTCCAGTTTGTTTCCTATACTTCTCCTTGATGGTTTTCTCCTTCTGTCATGCAAGTGTATATCTAGAGTACAGTCCTGTTTGTCAAATTTCTCAAACCAAAGTCATCTCTGTCATTTCAGAGGCATTACAGCAGGAACAGATTTGGCCTATCAAGTTTCAATTAGTTTCCGGCTTAATCGAAATGAATTAACAAGACTCAAGGGGTCAAATTCCACCCTGATTGACATCTGTTGAAACTAGCTTATAAGGCTAGATGAGGACACCCTTCAGTGAAAGATGGTTTAGAAATCATTACATCAGTCTTGCTGCACAACAGTCAACATTTTGATAAAGCCTATTGAATCTGCCAGGGAAATTAAGCTGAAAATAATGCTCTCTAAACGATTGCATCCTTTACTAATGGGCATAGAGAAAGTCAAATGTATAGATCAAAAGTTTGTGCTGGGTGCTGAAGATGGGAAGGAATTAGTTGTGATTTCGATCATCCAATAACATTCAGAAGAAATGGATTGCTGTTGCCATATTATGTTCTAAATGCATTCTGCTGAAAGATAGTAAATAATTTACAACCAACTTTATTGGACTTTTTTACATGTCTAATGCTAATCGCATTGTTGTTAAGGAACAGTATTTCAGAGACAGAAGGTCTAGAAACTCTTCAAGTAGTTATTAAGAAAAGACTTGTTCCTTATCTCATTCAAAACAACGACGAATTCCAATGGACTTCACTGGGTGCAAATTTGGGGCCACTGATCATTTCAGGGAGATAACCTCTAAAGTAAGTAGAGGTTTGGTTCATTATATATAAATTAGGCATTAGGGTTATAAACTTCAATCCTCAGCTGCCCCTAAGACACATGTATGTCCCCTTGATCATGAGACAGTTTGCTTCATGCCAGTCTCATATTACAGTTAGAGCAGTCTTAAGGCTGCTCTAAGTCATATGGGCTATCCCAGGCACCAAGGACCATGCTGGAAACGGGGGATCACCAGGATATAAGGATCCTTTAGTCACATCTTTTTACCCCTTGCTAGGATGCCTCCTACTGTGCTTTGTACAGCTCTATATTTTTAAAGTGCAATATAAGTAGGTGGAAGCCGCAGATATGGTACTTGATGTATAGGGCCCTATCAATTTCACTGTTGTGAAAAATGCATCATGGACCGTGAAATCTGATATACCCTTGATCCTAGGAGCCCTCCATCAAAGAGGCTTCCTAGCTCTTCCTGGGCAGGAAAAGAACAGGACTTGTCCCTCTTCTGCAAACTGCCCTGGCAGTTGGAGGTGGGGACCAGATCAGACCCACCTCCAGGTGCCTCCTGCTGCTGCAGGATGCTGTCCGGGACTGGGCAGCAGCTTGAGTTTCCTACAGCTGGAGCAGACCTGTGGAGTTGGATTGTATCCTCCCCATGTTGCTGGGAGTGTGCCATCAAAGGGGCTTCCTAGCTCTGATTCGGCAGTGGAGGGGCAGGACTTGTCCATCTCCTGCATAGTTGCTGGGGGTGAGGAGGGACCAGAGCAGATCCACCTCTGGCTGCCTCCCCCTGCTGCTTCAGGATGCAGTATGAGACTGAGCAGCAGCCTGAGGTTCCTGCATCTGAGTGTGGGGCAGGAGGTACAGCGCTTTCTACAGCTGTGCAGAGAAAGAGTGAGTATTGTCCCTCCCAATCTGGCCAGGACTAGCAGCAAGGAGCCTTGAGGTAGGGTGGTCCCAGCAACACAGGGGAGCTCAGGCCAACTACTACCTCTTGGAAACTCCTGTGGTTGCAGGAAGCTCCAGACTGTGAATTTGGTGGGACCCTAATAATTTCCTCAACTATGTTGAGGCAAATGCTTTGTCACACCATTGATATAATGGCTTCTACTTGGCTCTAAGACCAGTAAGAGCATAAAGAGACAGAGAGCTCATAACTTGAATTACTCTGCAAGCACTCATGCCTTACCACCTTCAGAATTGAGTAGAGATGTTATTACACTGTGTTCTAAAACAGAACAGTAGTGCTTAGGGAAACAATACAGGAACCATTATTTCAAACACTATAAAAATAGCACTCTCAGAATGTTGGAAAGTTGTTTGGTAGCACCTTCGCATCAAGGGTCTATCAGCACATCCATAATACAGCTGTTGTACAAGAGTCTACAACTCATCGGTCAATATTAGCTATTGAAGGATATTAGAAGCACTGGGTAAAAATGTGATTCATTGTCAAAGAGCATCAACATTCAGCCTTTAAAGTGGCTGCATTTCTGTGGTCAGATAAGTGTTGCCTAGATAGTCCATCCCTTTACATGCCTCAATGGGTTATTGTCAGGCATTGAAGTGTTTGAAGAATCTTGGGTAGAAGAATTGGGTTTTTTTAGATCCCATAATATGGATGTTTTAAAGTGACAAATATACTTTTTTTTATTTCAACCCATAGTAAATGCATTATCTGCCAAAGTATCCCACCCCATTAACAGAAGAATGTTACACTTTTATAGCACCTTCCCTCTGAGAAGCTCAAACCATTTACTGACTTTATTTAAGCCTAGTAAGAGAGGAAAATATTACAGGTTGTACCTCCCTGGTTGGGCCTCAGGGAATCTGCTGGGTTCCCCTTTGGAGGTAGCAGAGGGACCAGGATTGACTGAGTGTGGATTGGGGTATAGGGACATGCTCGGGAGAAGAGGTAGGATGGCTGTGGAGCCCCACAGTGGGGGGCTAGGAGTGCATCCCCGCGGAAGCGCACTGAGCCCTGCAGCAACGGGGCTGTACTTGCCACTGGCTGTAGGGCTGTGTTCTCAGCCTGGGCTCGGCAGCCATTCCGCCTCTTCCCCTGAGCATGCCCCCACCCCCGCTTCTCTCCTTCCCTCTATTCTCCCTCTCTTAGCTTGTGAGTGCAGGGGAGAAGTTGCTGAGTGGGGGGCCCAGGGGCACCCATGGGGATGCCAGACCACAGAGGTCAAACCTGTATTTCTAATTTACAAATGGGGAACCTGACACGTTACATGTGAAGGAAGGGCTGGTAAAATAACCCCAATATCTTGACTTCCAATCTTATGCTGGAACCAAAAGACCATCCTCTTCTCATGACATCTTCCAAATATGCTTTACTGAGACTGGCCGGCACAGGGGATGGATAATGAAATGCAAATACTTTCACCCTCTAGATTTGCTATTTTCTCCAGCTTTGTCCTTCTGTTTTACAAATTGCATTGTATTCTTATTACACTAGCCAATTAGCCTGTCATAAGATGGGATTTTCAGGTCTCTCCTCCATGTCGGTCTTCTCTCCTGAGCCTCCGGTCTCTTGCTCCGTCTCTCTCTCTCTCTCTCTCACTCTCTCTCTCCTCCTCCTCCTACTGCCTCCCCTCCTCTCTCTCCGCTCTCCTCCACCTCCTGCCTCTCTCTCTGTCTCTCTCTTTCTCTTCTCCCCCTCCCCCCCGCCTCTCAGGGGACCGCGGAGCCTAAACGGCTGTTTGGGCTCTGCACTCCCCATGCTGCATGAGGAGCGCGGAGCCCAAACGGTCACTTGCGCCACTTGCTCCCACACGGTGGCCTGGCTGAGCGGCGCAGAAGTCAGCCAAGCGCCACGGCAGGAGGAGAAGGGGGACGGGGTGGTGACATTCAGGGCCAGGGGGCGGGGCCTGGAGCCACTGTCACACCGCACGTCACTGCCCCGCTCCCCTTTGCCTCCCGCCGTGACGCTCGGCTGACTTCTGTGCCGCTCAGCTGGGCCACCGCGGGGGAGCAAGCAGAGCAAGCAGCTGTTTGGGCTCCCCCACGGCGGCCCGGCTGAGCAGCGCAGAAATCAGCTGAGTGCCACAGTGGGAGGCGAAGGGGGGTGGGGAGGTGACGTACACGGCCAGGCCCCGCCCCCTTCCCCTCCTGCCGTGGTGCTCGGCTGACTTCTGCGCTGCTCAGCCGGGCCGCCATGGGGGAGCAAGCAGCCATTTGGGCCCCGCACTCCCCATGCAGTACGGGCCGCCCAGAGGGAACCGCCAGCATTTCAGCAACAGCGCCGCCCAGAGGGGAACAGCCAGCATTTCAGCGTTACAGACTCAGACATTGGGCTACTATACGATTACCAGGATAAATGCCTAAAAAAATATAATTGCATAATATACTACAAAATAAAAAAAAGAAACTAAACACTCCCCAGCAACACACTATCTATTGTACACTTGAATTGCAGAAGTCATCTGGCTGTTAGCCCCTCCTGTGAGTAAACTTGCCTTTGCCTCACACAGTATGTCCTGCAACTACATCAACCCCAGACTTTCTATCTCTCAGTCTGATTCGCCATCCCTTCCTCCTCTCTCCCCCACCATGTTGGCAGGGGATACTGGTTGTTTGCAGCAAGTTCCCTTTCCATGGTTCTCACAGTATGAGCATTTGTGATTCATAGTAGGAAAGCTCACCATTCTTGAAACCCTTAGCCAAGCTTGTCAATACAGAAGGACGAGATGTGGCAGGGAGGTTGGAATACAATATCCCACATCCAAACACACACCATTAAACCTGCGACAATCCAAAAAGAGTGAAATAATAATTATTAGCAATTAGAGGTAATGCTGCAGAGATAATTACACCTGTCAGAACAGACAGGCACTCCAAAGTTTAAACGACATCTAGCAGCAATTGGGGTCACAGTGGGCAGGAGGACTAGAAAAGAAAAAAAACACACAGCAAAAGAGAAGAGATAGGCTTGTGGGAATGCTGCTGAAAGAAGCTATTTACAAACAGAAAAGCAATAGCCTGAGAGCAACATCTGCTTTGCCAGCAGCAAGCCAGCAGTAGGTAGGATAAGACTTGGAGTAGCACGTAATTTCCACACTTTGTGTAGACATGCGTACAATAACCACTCGTAAATGTCTTTTCCTCTTCAGTCCTCAGGAAGAGGCCCACTGTTTGCCAATACACTCAAACCTCTGTAGTCAGGCAATAGGCTGTGCCAGACTACGGAATTTGTCAGACCATGGACATTCACCATAATGAAAGGTGCTGGGAGTGGGGGAACACCACCTGGGAGGGAGGGTGTGTAAGGGTGTGTGAGTGGGATGAGGTGCGGGGTCTTGGCATGAGGGGGTCTGGGTGGGGTACTTACTTAGCATCCCATTCCCAGGACACACATGGCTCCATGCCTCTCTGTCACTCCCAGGCACTGCTATGCTTCCAGACCAGCACTTTGCTGCACTGCTATTCCCCCAGCTGGGGAAGGGAAGGGGAGTAGCAGCGCACAGAGCCGCTTCCTCCCCCCCCTGCCAGGGGCTGATCCACAGCTGTTCTCAGATCAGGGACACTTGGATTATGGAGTTTCAGTGTAGCTGACACAAGCCCTATTGTAATCAGCCTTCTGCAAGGCAGTGCCAAATAACCCTTCACATCAACGACTGTATTGTGTATATGAATTATAGTTTGCTTCTTCCTCTTTATCTCTTAGACTTCTCTCCCCAGAAGCAGAACAAATTTTATATGTGCCATCGTGGATGTTTAATGTTTTCACTTTGCTTTCAAATCCATTTTGAAGGAAACCTGTGTGTGGGGAGAAGCTTGTGACTGTAGCACAAAGCTTGTGGCCACTTTACAAATTCTTCACAGCCAAATTATAATACTTGGCTTGTATTATAATACTTGCCTTGTAGCTGCAGGTCACCTTGCAGAATCTCCCCCCTTGAATCATTTCAAAATTCCCACCAGAATGATTTAGTTCTCACTTCCATGTGTTTTAACAGTTCTGTGAGCAATATAGAGCCATTAACCACACTACACTGTGACAACTCTGAATCTGACTCCAGCTTGGTTTATTTCTCCAGAGAGGTTTCACTAGGACTTTGTTATATGATTACCTGGAAACCTTTTCAAGAGGCCACATGATAACACTGGTCTCATGTTCACTGTCTTTCTCATTTGGTCCAGAGAGCCAGAACTGTGCTGCGTACACAAGTTTAAAGGGAGCCATGGAGGATGTCACAAATCAGAGGTCAATCCTCACTATCTCTTTAGATCTTTGATAATTATGTCTGCTATTGGCCATTAGGTGAAATTAAACAAAACAGAGAACTACATATCTGAGGTTACAAATATCAGATAGAAGAAAGACAGAGAAAAAATCTGAAATTGAATTTAAGATGTAAAAAAGCTCTCAAGTGACAGATGGAAGTTAGCAGTAACATTCTGAACAGAGTCTGAAAATGGTTCCTAACCCCAGGATTTTATCATGTGTCATTTCTGAGTGAATGTAATTGATATGTACTCATAAATAAATATCACATGGGGTGATGATATCCATGTGATATACTGTGAAATCACGTCATAAATTGTACTTATCTTATAGTTTTGACAACCTCCCCCACATTTTTACCCATTAAACCTTCAGCCCATCTAAACCTTTTGACATGCCATACTTCACCATAGCTTCAGTCATTTTTGCAGGAGGTGGGGGGTTAACCTGTTACAATAACATTTTCATCTCTACCCTACTCCAGGAACCCCCTCCCACCTCCTCCCACACACTCCAAAATTACCCTAGCCTGAGACATAGGGTGGGCAATATTCAACTCTGGATCAGAGATGTGTGTAAGTTCTGACCATTTGTAATCTTGAAAACTAGCTACAGAAAAGATTCACAGCACTGAAAAATGAAGATTTCCCAGTGTGGCACATAGCGATGTCTAGCTCTTGAAAGTCCTGAGAGTTTAGATTTTAAAGCTGAAACATCTTTGTTTTCAGGTCATTTTAGAGGCTTAATATTTTTCTCCCTGTGAACCATGCACAGCAGGACCCACAAAGACATTGAGGAGGATGGAAGTGGCTCCAACAAAGTAAAATAAAAAAACACCCCTGAAATAGTTCTAAACCGGATTTTATGTGTAATACATGGTATAATGCTCGTACAGAATACATGAGGATATACCATAGCATGGAGCTATTGCTGTACTCATTTAGGATCTGTATAATCTTCACCACCCATGGATGAAGCAGCCTGTGATGGGGTGTACAAACCCTACACTGGGCCTGGAGGTGTCAAAGAACAATACTGAGCTTAAATACACATGAGAGTGCAATATTTCTAAACCATCTGTACAGCTAGACCTCCCCTTCAGACTGCTGAGAAAGCTAAAAAGGGAGCAAAGCCAGCTCATAAGGGAGAGGAAGACAGACTTACCTGGAACTCCACCGGCCTCCTGAGCCTGGATGGGCTGAAGGTTTAGTTGTCTTTTCTTTTTCTATCTTGTGTTGGACTTGAAGACCCGGTGAAAGACAGAGGGTAGGAAGTGACTAAGGGAGGTAACTCTGAGGAAACTCCAGAATACCAGACTTTTAGGGTTGCCAGGTGTCTGGTATTGAACCGGACAGTTTGGTATTTTCGCCTCCTGTCGGGTAAAAAATTTCAGAAAATACCAGACACCTAAAATGTCCGGTACTTTCTGATTTTTTTCCTGGCCAGGAGGGAAAAATCCCGGGCTGTCCAGCTCCATACCGAGGCAGCCTGGCAACCCTAGTGCTTACCGGGTTCCACAGTGGAGCTGTCTGCCCCAAGCAGGGAGGCAAGATGGTGGGTGGCCGCCGACAGCCTGTTAGGGCCAAAAAGCCTCACCATACATTTCTTTGTTGGTGGGTTTTTGGTTTTTTTGGTCTGGTTTTCTGAAACCATCTGGCAACCCTACAGACTTTGCTGACTTTCACAGGGGCCTGGGTCAGACCCCAGTGGATTGAGATGGCCTAGGCTCCCCTAATAGAAGGGGTGGGCATAAGTCTCATTCCCCACCCCCACCCTCTCTCTAGTAAGGGGAGGGCAAGGATGTTGAAAACCTTGAGGCTAAGCTAGGTCACACACAAGGGTCAGGAAAGGCCTTCCCACTAGGAGGAGGGACTAGAAACTAGTGCTATCCACTAGTCCACCTGGCCTCCAAGGACTCCATTACACAGTACTACCAAACTTCTACAGTAATATACTATGCCATGTGAAAAGAAATCTTAATAGACATAACGGAAAGCTGGAAACTTCTGTGAAGCATATGATTATCCTTTTGTTTATGAAGCTACGAACCATCAGAATCACAACTCTGTTTGTAATTAGCAGCTACACTATTGTCACAGCAGGTAGCTTTTGTCAATCACTGTATACTGTTAATGTTACAATAACTAATGAATGAACTGGATGTTAATTTTATTTTTCTGTACAAGATGCTACTTGTACGATTGATTTAAAGACCTCTTTTTCTTCTAAATGATGTGAAGCAGAAGTGCCTTAGACATATAATGCAATCAGTTTTATAATTGACAACCATGATTACATTTTTGCAATAAAATATATGCCAGCACCTCAGCAAACTATGCCTAATGCTGTATGAATCCGGCATTAATGAAGAAATTGAAAAATAAACAAGAGACAGCTTAAGTACAAAAATCTTCTATGCATATTTGAGACTAATGTGATTCAGTACAACAGGATGTGTAAACAAAGACTGTTTCTTTAGTTCAACATTTCTAATTTTAAGACAGTCTACAGTATTGCACAGGTTGTTTTATCACTAAACCAGCTTAGAAATAAGGCATTCTCAGGTCTATTTTCTAAAAAGAATATTTATATTCTTGGGATTATATTCTATTACTGTGAGTAAATGAATTTTTCAAACTTGTTTGCTTAACATTAGATAAACATGAATTTGCAATATTTCTAAGCCATCTGTACATTGTTAAATAAGATGTTGCAATTAAATGAATGCATGCAAAATCGGACCATGTTCTGGAGGGTTGATGGATGGCTCTGCTTTGTGCAAAATGTTAGGGAAAAAAACCCTTGCAATAAGCCATACGATTTTAAGGGCAGAAATGATCTCTATGGTTTGGTGAATTATGAGAAGCTCAAATGATTTACAGACTGAGCTTCAGCATCCCTTTTTGCTCCTTATGAATGCAGACTGTCAGACTGTGCACAAATTACTGACATACCTTTTTAAAAATTGCTGAGACACAGATAATATCTTTGCCCTTCAAAATACCCCCTCTAGACAGCAGTTTGCATTCTGGAAACATTCACTTTAAATAGATTTCAAGCAATAGGTTCTGAGGCACATTAGAGCTCCCTTCTATTCAGCACACATGAGGTGGAAGGGCAGATGGAGCATTATACATCTCCACCTCCCAATACTAGAAGCAGCTAAGGGGCCAACACGAGAATGACTTCATAACCTATAACCTCTGCTCCAATGACTCAAGAGAGACAAGGTGGCAGAGGCAAAATCTTCTATTGAACCCCCTTCTGTTGTTGACAGAAGTTTTTGAGCTACACACAATTCTTCTTCAAGTCTGCAGGGCCAGATTTAGGGGCAGGCAACCTAGGCAACTGCTTGGAGTGCCGGGCTTGGATGGCAACAGGCTTGGAGGGCTGTTTTTATGAATGTTAGAAGTAAAATGTTTCAGGAATTCTGCATGTGGACTCATTTTTCAATAACCTCCTAGAACATTTTGAACCATTTCACAATCTCGTGGAACTTTGCAGACTTTGTGAGAGCTACATGTTCCATGAAAGTCCTAGAATATTGTCAGCCATGCCCTCCTGGGTAGGGGCAACACGTTGGGGGCACAAAGGGGCCTGTGCCCCCAGCACCATGGGTGGGAGGGGCAAGGAGCTGGCCAGCAGCTGGTGGGGCCAGAGCCTCTGGAAGGACTAGCAGGAAGTGGTGAGAGGAAGGCAGCAACATGGCCCCAGCTCGCTCTGCTCTCCTGGCACATTGCTTGGGGGAAAGGCTGGACTTTCCCTACACTCACCAGTGGGAAACACGTGACTGGAGGAGCAGAGGGAGCCCCACTGCTAGTCCCCTGAGCTGTTGTTTTTAAATGCTAACTCCAGCCCAGGAAATAGTATGCTGCCAGAAAGTGTTTGCTAATGCTTTCATATTGTTATAACCCTTTTTTAAAAAAAACAAACATCCCAGAAACAGCTGATAATCTAATATTCCTTTCAGAGGCTGACTATTTTATTGACTGCCTTTATCAGTTTGTCTAGCTATAAAATTGTAACACCTTGGAAGCCCATCATAAAAATTCCCTCAAGTGAACAGTTCTTTTAACAATTCACCCTTCCCTAAAACGGTGTGATTCATTGTAGCCTTTCTGATGTTGTCCTCCTCCCCTTTGATCAGCCCAGTCTCTAGCCTTGAAGTTCCTGGAGGGCCCCTCAAAACATTTTCTTCTTCCTGTCTGCCCTCTGATATACCCCTGACACTGTCCACTTCTAAGGCTATGTCTAGACTGCAGAGTTTTTCTGGGATGCCAGAGGTATCCCGGAAAAGCTCTGCCTCGTCCAGGGAACACATCCGCTTTTTCGGAACAGTTTCTGAAAAAGCGGGTACATTCTTTTGGCATCCCTGTATTCCTCTCGGTGAAAGGAATAAGAGATGTTCCGAAAAAGGAGTTTCTTCCACAATTTGGCCCAGTGTAGATGGGCCAAATTTTGGAAAAGCTTCTTCTAAAAAAAAAAAAGCAGAAAAAGATACGTAAATTGTGGTTCGCAATTTGTGTATCTTTTTCCGATAAAACTCTGCAGTCTAGACTTAGCCTAAGATGCTGGCTTGAGATTCTCCTGCTGTGGAATCCTAAGACATGTATTGTCCATCCTGTCTGTCCTTAAAGGTTTCTTGTATTTTCCTGAGGTGCCTATGGTTTTGCCCCATTATCTGTCCATTATGCATTTGTACTTGATGGTGTAGGCACTTTGTCCCCTGCTCCAGATCTGACATCTCTCTTACCTCTGCTGTTCTTTGCTTTTTTCAGCCATTAGTTAGGTTTTTCTTTTGGTGTTTTTGTTTGTTTGTTTACTGCTGATTCTACTTTCCCGATGCTTCTGTTCCTTTGAGGGTAGCCAGATGAAGAGGTTATGTCATCAACATTTTAGTCCTTACTTAACTTCTGGAACTCTCCTGAAACAAGCTGTGGACTGTTATCTGAATATTTGGGAGCCAGTATCGCATATGGTGTAAAGTGTGTTTTTTATCTTTGATATGACTGGTCTAAATCCTGGGTCTGGTAAATAGTACATCTCCCAGAAATTAGAAAAACAGTCTACATTGATCAAGTATCTTTTGTCTCTAAAGGAAAACAAAGTCACTCTCACCTTTGCCCATGTCTTTCTGAAACTTTGTGCTGCCAAAGGGTCTCTCTTGGTTGATGTTCTTCCCAGGTTCTGCATACAGAACACGTTTTCACAAACATCCGTAATTGCTTATTAATTCCTTGCCATTATATGGTCTCTCTGGCTTGCCTTAAGCAACTTTCAATTCCCAGATGTAATGAATGAACTTTGTGAATGATCTCATTCCAGCCTCTCTACAAAATATAATGCCATTCTGTGTGCACAACTCATCTCTTATCTGAAAGAATGGCGGTCTCCCTTTCAGTACTTGGTCACTGGCCATCCTTATTGGATCATTAGTTTCATTGTCTGCAGCATTCTATCCAGTTCTGTATCTCTCTCAGCCATTCTTCTCGAACGGTTAAGTGCTGTACCATATTTATTGTCACCTCCTCAGTATCTATGTATCCCTCCTTGCTGGGTTCAGACAGATTTGCACAGTTCAAGGTGTCCATCAACCCTAAGTCTCTGGCTCAGCAATGCTTGGATGGTTTGTTGGTGATGCAACTGTAGAGATAAATCTGCTTTCTCCAAATGGCTTAGAGAAGTTTATGGTCAGATTGTATGGCCATGGTGCAAACAAGTGTATCAGTGAAATTTTCCATTCTAAAAGGTATTTATTGCTAAAAACTCTTTTCAATTTGAGCATAGCCCCTCTCTGTCATGGACAATGCTCTGCTTATGATATCAACGAGTTGCCCCAAGACCAATCTTGAATGGATCACATTGAAGCCTCAGGGGGCTTCTTTGCATTTCATACTTTGAAATAGGAGCCTTCCCAAACATCTCTTTCACTGTGTGGGCTGCTTGTTCTTTTTAGTCTGTCTACTCCCATAAAGTCAAGCAACTAGATTCCTCAGTCAGATTGATGTGCTGGAATCTAAGTTTTACATTACATACTGTAAAAAGTCTGGCTTTAGACAGATCTGGTAACATCCTCAATTGTAAGCAGAAGGAAATAGCAATTTTATTTACAGTCTATGCATATTCTCAGTCCTGTGGTTGCAAGAAAGCCATCAAGGAAACTATTATCTAGCCTGTGGAATTTTCTACAGGCTACATTATTTCATGCTATTGTTGGCTTTGCAGTTCATCTTTCAGTGGCTGTGGGTACTTTTCTTTTTGGCAATTTAACCAGCTACACACTAGTATCAGTTTTTATTTTATAAATACCATTTAGCCATCCATCTTCTGGAAATGAATCTCTGGGTACGTCTACACTGCACACTTATTTCGAAATAAGCTATTCCGGAATAGTTATTCCAAAATAGCTTATTTTGAAATAGCACAGCTATACTGCAGGGAAGCCTCAAAATTAGTCCAAGGCAGGTTTCGATAATGTAGACCTGCTATCTCCATTTAGAGCCCCAAGAGGCACTGGGGAAGAATAACTTAGAATGGCCCTGGTAAGGGGCAATTTTGAAGTAGCAGAAGTGAAGCGTCTACACACACCTTGTTTCAAAATCGCTATTTTGGAATAGGCATTATTCCTCGTAGAATGAGGTGTACAGATTTTGGAATAAGCCATCCCTTATTTTGAAATTATTTAGATGCTCGCATTGTTATTCTGAAATAATGCTAGTTATTTTGAAACAACGGTCCAGTGTAAATGCACCCTCTGTTTCCTCTGTATCAGCTCCTGGTCTCAGAGGTAATGCTATCCATGGTACCTTCAGTTACCACACTGTCCATTTTCATTATTTTCTGGGGCTGAACTTTTATCAGGTTCATGGCTTTAAGGCCATGTTGGCCAGAAGGGGGTAATGCTGTCTCATCTATGACCATAACTTCCAGTCTTTATTTCTTAATTTAATTTGTGTATTTCCCCACAGGCTTTGAGATCACCTGAATGTACCTTATTAACCAACACTTAGGCTACGACTATACTGTAAGCCCCTTGCAGAAGAGCAAATGCACATGGAGCGCTCATTTGCATATGCAGCGCTCTTATTTGCATTTCCTCTTCCTTTCCCTTTTGTGCAAGAGGTTTTTGCGCAAAAAAGCACTGTGTAGATGGTGCCTTTTTGCTCAAAAACCCCCTTTTGTGCAAGAGCTGTTCATTTTTTTGAGGAAGAACAGCTCTTGTGCAAAAGAGTTTTTTTGCACAAAAAGGCGCCATCTACACAGCGCTGGATGGGGGTCTGGCCAGGAGGCAAGAGTAGGGTGCAAAAACCTCTTACGTAAAAGGGAAAGGAAGAGGAAATGCAAATGAGAGTGCTGCATATGCAAATGAGCGCTCCATTTGCGTTTGCTCTTCCGCAAGAGGCTTGCAGTATAGATGTAGCATTAGTGTCTTCCAGCTGTATGTCAATAGACTGATTGAGATAATATTAGAACTTGCACCCCATCCTGCTCATGGGGGGAGGGGCAAAAGGAGCAACTCCCCCGGATCCCAGTGATTCTTAAGGGCCCAGGGCTCTGGCCACCACCTCTGTTACTGTGGCAGCAGCAGTGCCCAGAGTCCTGGGCCCTTTAATTTGCCGCTGGAACACTACACATCCACTTGGGGCAGCTCCAACGGCTGTGCCGTGCTCCAAGTGACGCTGAGGACTATGGAGTAGGCAGTGTGGCGCACTCATGGCCCCAGTCCTGATCCTGTCTCTTCCACCCCACAGCCCCACCCCTTCTGGGAGCACAGACTCACACTTCCCTCCAATATTACCCAGGAGTCCAGCATGGCTGTTGGCTCCCCTGCTTGCACCACAATCTACTTTCTTCTCAAGTAGCAAGGTCTGCATGCAGCTGTCTCTGGTGCTTCCTAGGGTCTTCTTGCACTCTGTTTACTAGCTCTTTGGTCACCCATATGACCGCATATTAGATGTTACTCTCTTCAGTTTCTGAATATGCTTTAAATTTGTTTTTCTCCTATCTAGACTGGACTGCAACAGAGGCAACAAGAGAGTGTGGGGGTGAGAGTAGTTGAATGGTTGACTTAACTGCCTGATAAGCCTAGGCTTAGTGCAATGGTCTCCGACCTTTTTACACCCAAGATCACATTTTAAATGTCAGGGAAAGCCAAGATCTACCCCATCCCTTCCCCAAGATCCCACCCCTTCCTTGAGGCCCCACTCTCTCTGTTCCCCTCCTCTCTATCATTTGCTGTCCCCAGCCCTTACTCACTCTCACTGGATTGAGACAGGAGGTGCGGGCTCAGAGGTGGGAATGAAGGATTTGGGTGTGGGGAGGAGTGAGAGGTGCAAGCTCTGGGAGGGAATGTGGTTGCAGGAGGAGGTGGAGAAGGGGATGCTGGCTCAGGGAGGGGGCTCCAAGCTGGAGATTGTTGGGGTCAGGTGGAGGGTTGGGATGCTGAGCAAGCCGCAGGCTTCTGGAGGTTGGGGTGCAGGAGTTTGGGTTGGGCTGTATGAGGGGCTCAGGGCAGGGAGGTTGGGAGTATGATGGGCTCAGGACACAGATTTTCAGTGTGTGGATGGTGCAGGAGTGTTGTGACAGAAGACTAGGAAAGACTGGGGATATGGGGTGCAGGAGTTTGGGAATGTGAGGGGCTCAGGGCAGGGGGTTCAGGTGTATGATAGGCTCAGGGTTGAGGTCTGTGGGGGGTGTGCAGGAGTGTTATGATGCTGCGGCCAGATAGGAGCTTGGCCTCAATTTGGGGCTTGTTGGCCACGGACAGGGAACATGTTTTGAGTCAGAGGTCACTGAACCACAGAAAAATCAGTTGGGGACCACACAAGTGAGATGCAAAAAAACAACCCCTCCAGAAAACCCCAAGCCTTACTGATGTGGCCCCAACTGAGACACCTCACTCCCCTGGCACTCCAGCCCCATCGTGGATGGGAGGTAGGACTGAGGTTCAGGCCTTAGGCCACATTAACTCTTCTGGGGTTCCAGGGTTAGTGGAATTTGTGGGCCCCTCTACACTCTGAGGTGTGGCCAAAAATGAGGGATCCAGTGTGCAGGACAAGTCTGCCAGTGTGTGGGATAGGGATGGGGGTGCAGAATCTGGGTGGAAAATAGGGGACAGGAGCAAGCTGGGGGTAGGTGTCTGGCAGGGAGGGAGGGAGCAGAAGCAGAATGCTGGTGGGTGTCTGGCCATGAGGTAGGAGCAGGGTACTGGTGGGTGTCTGGCCAGGAGGCAGGGTGCTGGATGGGGTCTGGCCAGGGGGCAGGAGTAGGGTGCTGGATGGGGTCTGGCCAGGGTGCTGGTGGGGACTGGGGCAGGGGGCAGGAGCAGGGTGCTAATAGAGGTAGGGGCCAGGGTACTCATGGAGGTCTGGGCAGGGGGAAGTGGCAGGGTGCTGTTGGGGAGGTCTGGCCTGGAGGAGGGGGCAGGAACAGCTCGACCAGTACCTAGGGATTCTGGGGTGCATGCTGCTCCTCCCCTCCTCAAAACAGCTGGCGTGCTTCCTAACAAGTTGGATCTGGCATGCAGCTGGGGACTTCCTTCCCCATGCTGCCTGCCTGCCTTCCTGCCGTGAGGGGGTGTGTGTGTCCCTGCAGCTGCGCACCCGCTCTAACTTCTCAGGAAGCGTGCCCGCTGTTTTGGGGCAGGTTGGAACAGTGTGCACTTCCTGAGAAGTTGGATCTGGCACAAAGCCCGGGACTTCTCCTCCCCCGCCCTGCCAGTGCAGGAAGGAAGGAAGGAAGAATAGAAGGTAGGCAACAGGGGAAAGTCCCCGGTTGCACGCCAGACCCAGCTTTTCAGGAAGTGCACTGGCTGTTTGTGGGAGAGGAGGAGCAGCCTGCGCACTTCCTGAGATGCCAGATCTGGCATGCAGCTGCGGGATTTCCCTTCCCATGCCACAGGAAGCCAGCGCTACCTCCATTTTCCCAGGAGGTAGCGCCAGCGCAGGCTCCTTCTTGGGGGTGGGAAGGAGTGAGCGGGGGGGTTGGAACACCTCACGACTTACTGGTCGTGCCCCCAAAATCGACCAGTTGATCACGATCGATGGGTTGGTGACCACGGGCTTAGTGGGTAGTCCACAACTCAACTACTTGCTTACATCCCTAGCTTGGAGCCGTGCTGGTGAGTTGGCCAGTGAGAGCAGAGTGGGGGTGGAAGTAGCAGGGCCTTGGATAGATGAGGCAGAGCAGGGGGGCTAGCTTCCCACACAGGGGTGCAGGCACCAACCATGGATGACTCAGAGGTAGATCAGATGCAGAGCCTAATTCTGATGGGAGCAGGCTAGGAAAAGGACATTTACCCTGGCTCCCAGGCCAATTACCCTCATGCACAGCCTGCTATACATTGGCTCCTACAGAACTGTGAGGGGATGAGTGTGTGAGTGCGGGGTGGGATTGATTTGCTGAACATGTATTATAGTTTTATTCCAAAGAAATGAAATCAAAGTTCTTAAGGAAAGGGATTGAAATCCTGTGGCAGGAGAGTGTTTTTTGGCACACAGGTGAGTGAGTTAGATCACTAGCTGCCTTAATTTAATGCACCTCAGTGATTTCACCTACAAAGGAAAGCCCCAGATTTCCACCCGCTCTGCTCTGCTGGAGTGGCACAGGGAGGACAAGAGCAGGGACCAAGATCTTTCCTCACATAATTTCATTCTAACTAAATGGATGCTAAGGAGGAAATTTTCAGTGCTAAGTCAGAGTGATAATTAGTGTGAATGAATCCCCTCATTGGCTTTGAAAATCTAACCCTCATATATAATCTGAAAGAACAAACTTCCATATTCTCCACATACATTAAACAAATAGCTACGTGATCCTATTGTGGGAGTCTTGTCCCTGCACCTCCATTCTCTTCCTGTACTTTTATTCCCGCTTTTCTTCCTTCATGTTTAAAATAAGATTGTAAGTCTTTTGGGGGCAGCAACTGTGTGCTTATTTGTATTTGAAATGCCTACTGAACCTTTTGGTACCGTAAAAGAAATGAGTGAATTAATATTTCTATATAGGTTGCACTTCTATAAACTGGAATTCTCTGGTCCAGCAACATCCGTGGTCCAGAAGGACCATGGAAGTTCCAGAACCAGAGAGTCCTGGTGTACTTCAGAGGGTGGGGGACCGGAGCCTGGCGGCATGCGGGGGAGGGAGGAACGATGCACAGTTCAGCTGGGCTGTGGGGGGATGTGTGCTGGGAGCCGGCATGCAGCTCAGCTGGGTTGTGGAGGGCTGGGGGCTGGCATGCAACTCAGTTGGGCTGTGGGGGAGGGCAGCAGCTCAGCTGGACTACAGGGTGGGAGCCAGCAAGCCCAGTAGGTGCAGTAAGCCAGGGGGGGCCGGCAGCAGGTGAGGCCAGAATTTCCCTCCCGTAGTCTGGAAAAATCCCTCAGCTGGGACTAGTCAGGTCCTAAGGGTGCCGGACCAAGGAGGTCCAATCTATAGTATCTTTTTTAGATATTTATTAAACTATTTCAAAAAATGTTTGTTTCAACCTGTTGACGGAAAGAAGGCCACAAGTGTGTGCAATGTGCATCAAAATATTTTTAGGTTTCTCAGCAAATACTTGCTGACAGTTATTTGAAATGTTACAAGATCTTGCACTCTGATTTCCTCCACTCTGCAGGTACCATTACCAGTATTACCAGGATAACTACAGGTACAAAAGAGGCACAAATTGGAGGTAACATAACCAAGTGGGTAGGGTACTGGACAGGAAGTCAGGAGACCTGTGTTCTAATCCTGGTTTTGTAACAGACCTGATACATGAGTTTAGTCAAGTTACTTTTTCCACTCTCTGCCTCTTTCTTAGGCCACATTTACTCTGTTGCCATTTTAGAATGTAAGTAATTCATGCAAGGACTGTTTCCTATTATGTGTATGTAGTGGAGGTATTTAGATGCTACCATGATAACTAAATAATAATGATTTTTCATATGTAATTTCATGCAGGCATTTTAAAAAGCATATTTTTAAATATTTTAAAAATATTTGTATTGGCATTTTAATGGCTATTAATTAGTTAATGCAAATTTAGCCCCTAACTTAGCAAGCTACATGTTTAATATTAAAGTCACTTATATGCTTATCACATGTGGTGAAGCATTTTGCTAGATTGGAACCCACTTAGTGTATTTGAATGGTCCCAAACTGAAAGTCCTTACAAGACAAGTTTTCTCTTAACCCACAGATCAAGTATCACATTGATAGTAGCCCTGTAAGTTGTTACTTTGCACCTTCTCGAATCTGCCAGTATGCCTCCATACTAACCTAGGGAGATTCTCACTATGGGTGAGATGGAAATTGAACTACTCCAACTCATCCATTCTCTAGTTTCTCTGTTGAGGTTCCCAGTTGTGGTATTAAAAGTAGTGATGGTTTCAGCGACACAGACCTTTCTTCTGGATCTGAGGATACAAATTCATTCCCCATAGGCCAAACAATCAAACCGTGCTAATGGCATGAACTGTATACAATTCACACTGCATAACTCACTGAATTCCTCATGAACGTTTTCGCTAGTTTGTTTTGTCTGAGTTTTGCAAATTCAAAATCTACCTCTTCTGCAAATTTGATGAAATATGGAGGGAACCTCAAGAGGTCATCAAGTCCAGTTCCCTACACTCATGGCAGGACCTAGTGCCATCTAGACCAGGAGGTTTCAAACTCCTGGCCTGCAGGCCATCCCTGGCCAGAGCAATTGCAGAATCCAGCCCAGGACTCCCGGGAGGAGGGCACAAGGGAGGGGAACTGTCTGTCACTGTCTCCAAAGTCCGATCCCTTCCTGTCATCTTCCCCCTTCATGGCACCCCATCCCCTGAGGATGTGGCTTCAGCAATCATGGTTTCAGTGATACAGATGCGGGGCATGATGCAGTGCAATAGCAGTAGTAGCACTCCCCCCCAATGTCTCCACTATGGCAGGAGCCACAGCGAAGCTATTCTGCCCTTAATAATGTCTCTTTGAAAAACTGTCAAAAGTTTTCAATTGTTTATACTCTTAGATTTGCTTTTCCTGGGATATTACCCACCTGCAAACTCCATGAGTTTGCTAAAGTCTGCCTTCGTGAAATCCTTTGCCTTTATTTTGCTGTTCTCCTTCCTACCCTTCCTTTGAACCAGTTCCTCCCTATTTGTTAAAAATCAAATCTAAAACAGCCCCCCTCCCGATACCTTTCTCCACCTTCTGAAATTAAAAAAAATGCTATTTTCACATCAAATGCCTATGTGAAAAGTTAACTATTGCATATTCCCTGAAAATAGAGCTCTTTAAAAAAAATTTAAGTCATAACAGCCTTGAATTTTGAGTAATTTCATGGAGTGTTTCCAGGCCCACGGACAGGGAGAGACATCGGAGGGAGTTGCAATGGGTCCTGGTGATTCAAAGGAGCCTAGCAATAGCCATGATAGCAGCCAGACACCTGGACCCCTTTCAATCACTGCCAAAGTGTTGCACTCCAGACAGCATAAGGGCTAGTGGGATGCCACGCTCTGGCTGCCGCTTTGGGTACCCATGCGTCCGCAGGTAGGAGTGCTTGCAACTCCTATTGGCCATGGATCCCTGTTCCCGGCCAATGAGCACTGCAGGAAGCACAAGGTAAATAAAGAAGCAGTGGCCCAGCAGGCACTGGCCCTAGTGAAACACGTCCGGCCCACAGGCCGGCTATTGCCCATCACTGGTCTGGACGAAGAGATGTATGGGTGTTTTGTGATAACCAACAGAGAAAGTGACAATGAAAACAGCTCACTTTACTTTGATTAAAATTATGCTAATCAGGAATTTGCCCATATAATTCCACCCTTCCCCAGAAGTGCAAACAACATGGTATATATGGTGGAAAACATATGCATTTATTCAGACCATTACAGTGAATTTGGAATCCCTTAGGAATAGTGTGACTGGGGGGAAAAAAGCCATTTGAGATACAATTATATTCTAACTTAATAGGTAGATTAAAAGCCATTCTTTAAAGGCCCCTTATGATCTTTTAAATTACCTAATAACCATTTGCCAGTTCCATGAAATTGAACAATTTTTTTTTTAAAAAGAGGATGGGTAGTGCACTAGCCTTTAAATTTCTGGAGACCTATGTTCAAGCACTGAGCAATGTCCCAAGCAAAAACAGCTAATAGCTCCTCTGCCCTCACTTCTGCATTTACAACATGCAGATGAAAACTCACTGTGCTCTTCAGCCTGATTGACATGCTCAGCTAGGAAGATGCCAGGCACTGGAACAACAGGGAAATGGCTGTCCTGGACAGAGTTGCAGAACTCTATAAAGAAGCATAAACAATATCTGCCTATTTTAATTATGTTTATTACAGTAGTAGCTAGATGCCCCTACCAAGAGCAGCACTCTAGTGTGCTAGGAAGTCTCTGCTTGCAATCCAAGTAGACAAATCAGACAAAAGGATGGGAGAAAAGAAGTATTATTCCCTGTAACAGAAGAGGGAACTAATCATATACAAGTTAAAAGACATCATGAAGGTCACAGAAGGAGCCTGTGGTAAAGCGACAAATTAAACACAAATCTCCAAGGTCCCAAATTAATAATTCACATTGCAAGACCATCCTTCCTTTCTCTGCCTGGCATAATTACTTTTGGCCTCCTTCCACACTCAGAAATTTTAAAGGGGTTTACAAGGAATACAGAACACAGTTTTATAGACTAGAGGTCCAGTGTTGCAGTCTCTGCTCAGTTCTTATTCAGGCAAAACTGCCATCAAGATTTTCTCTAGACTTTCATGCTGTAGGTGAAAGCCTGGACCCTCTGAAGCCAGAGAGAGGTTTACATTGACTTTAATGGGGCCAAGATTTCACCCTGTTGCCCTTAACCTGCCACTTTTGTCTTACTGACATCAGTGCAGCAATGACCTGTGCCTGTCGGCTGGGGAGAGGGGAAAGGGGAGAGGAGTGAGTGAGGGCAGTCAACTTTAGCGGTGTTACTGAGCATGCTCAGTCCATCTCAGTATGCTCAGTACAAGCCAAGTAGCAAATATGGGGAGGGGCACATGACCCTGCATGCCTCTCTTCCCTCCCTCTCCCTCCAGCCAATCCTAAGAACATAAGAATGGCCATACTGGGTCAGACCAATGGTCCATCCAGCCCAGTATCCTGTCTGCTGAGAGTGGCCAATACCAGATGCCCCAGAGGGTAGGAACATAACAGGTAATCCTCAGGTGATCCCTCCCCTGTCACCCACCTCCAGAGAAATAGAGGCTAGGGACACCATTCCTACCCATCCGTCCAAGTAACAAATACGTGGAGAGCCTAAGATAGATGTAGGCCCCAGTTCAGGAAACCAAGTATGTGTTTAAGTCCAATGCCATACAGAAAAGCATTTAAGTACATGCTTAACTTTAATCATATGCTTAAATGCCAATGAAGTCAATGGAACATAAACACATACCTAAGTGCTTCCTGCTTCAGTGCTAAATTCCTTAATAGGTATCCTGTCCTAAATCAAGTCCAAAATGAGAACTACCATGGATTTCACACAGCAATCCAATCCTAGTCTGTAATGCTCTATAGTTCTTATATTTTCTGAATGTTTGTTTGGGCTCTTTATCTTAACCCTGTGGCTCAGATTCTGAACTCAGATACACCAATGTAACTCCAGCACACCCCCAAACTTCAGTGAGCAGAAATTGGCCCTGAAGCTATACTCTGCTTGCTCAGGAATCAGACTCTTTAGCTGTTTTCCAAAAAGAATAGAGGTGTTAATGTGTAAAATGTGGATTTATTGTACAGGACAGCTTGCTTACTGCACTGACAGAAAAGAAAACGTGATTAGATGAATGAGTCTGCTTCCCTGGCACTGTTTTTATGTAAATGTACACTTGACTATACAGCCTTTGATTTCACTTCTGGAAGAGGTTCTGTCTTTTTTTATTAGTGTTCATATAATGTGTGATTTCCCTTCACTGCACTTTGTGTATTTTCCTTCTTCCTCGCCATTCTCTGAAGTTTGTTTTGACATTACCGTCTGTAAAGAAATAGAGCGGACACAAAGTTTAGTGGAAAGAAATTTTTCTTAGCTTTACTCAAGAATGTTCTGTACTTTTTTACTTATACAGAAGTTACCTACCCCAAAACCATCTCCTCTCTTGAGAGCTCTGGTTATGCTTTTGCCTGACACAGTCTACAGAGGGGTAGTTAGTTCTGTGTCTTCAGTATGGTTAAGGGTTTGGTTCATTCCTTTTGTGCCTTTTTCTAGTTACTGCTTCAAGTATCCATTGAGCTTCAGGAAATGATCAAATCTTTTTTGCTTTAACTGAACATTATTTTATTGCTTTCTTCAGCAGATTCCTTACTATTGATTATTTTATACCTATAAGGGCATTTTACGAATAAAATGGAAGAGCACAACTGTACCACTGTAATTAAAGTTGCAGCTGTTTCTTTCATACACCAAACATTCAGGGGCCTATAAAAATTGACTGAAAAATATATACTTCAAGCTAATACTTGGCATATGAGGCCCCATATTTCAGAGTGAATGCTTTTGGGATTTTTTGTTTTTGTTTTGTTTTTTTAAACATTTTTTTAAAAAATCCATTTTGCCATTAGATCATTATAACTATTAATTTCAATAAAAATTAATGAGAAGCAGGGATGTTTATTTTCAGAGAAGACAACATTTATCCTGTAACTATATTTCATTCCAATTATACCAAAGACTTAATGATGTATATACAATCATTTTGTGGGATGGAGAGTGGTCCAAGACATGTGCAATTGCCCATTCTATAATATTGAAACATTGTATTTTGTTGGATGTAGAAAATAGATTCCTTCTATGCTTCAACTAAGTAAACAAATATTTTATGCATAAAATATGCAAGTTTATATTACAGACTGTAGTATATACACAGGTTTCCTGTTTTGATTAAATCTTGTTAGTTTATCCTTTTCTGTATATCAAATTCCATCATCAGTCAAAATGATTGGCCAATAGGAATTTTATTCTAGTATTACTGTTGCTACAATTTTAAAAGCCCTTCACAAACAAAGAAATCCTTCCTTCACCATATTATCAGGGACACTTAAGTTAAAATATACAGAAGCATTGCTGAAAAGGATGTTTAACATAAACATTCTCCAAGTCAATGCTTCAGCAGAAAGACTACAAAGAAATATAGTTTTTTCTCTTTTCCCCGCTTCCTTCCCAGTCCTCCAACCCCCATTATCCAAGAGAGGGAGAGAGTGAATGATTTAAAGACAACAGATTTGTGAAGAAACAGATATTCCTGGAGCAGGTCAGCTAGCAATTCATTCTGTGAGGGGGTTGGATAGTGCTTCATACAGCTCCAAGCCTTGACTGTCTTAGATGAGCTACAGAATCCACTATATTCAGGCTCAGCTGCAGATTCAGAATTTCTTTTCCCTTAGCTCAGAATTGCTATAGATTTTTTAGAAGCACTTAGTCTAGTTAAATAAATGTAGAAGGATTGAAGTGGCAACAGCTATTTTAGTTTGCTTGACAAATGCTGCCCTATTATTAAGTTAATGTGCATTTCTTGTCTGTTTAGTTTTGCATATATTTTATGCACACCATTTATTTCAGGAATAGTTATTCATCAGAGGAAAGCTTTAAGTTTGAAAAACACTAAATGGCAACTACTGAACAGCAAAAGCTTGATTTTTTTTAAACAGTGAGACATACAACCGTACACCTAATTTGTGCAAGCAAATTACTACAACTATACATTCAACTACATGTACAAATGGCCAGAACTGTCACTCTGCATGTTCAATTATCTTCTTTACAATAACCGTGCATGCAAAATGCTTGCACAACTACATAGTTAATCATTAAAAAAAAAAAACTAAGTTCCTAATCAGAAGCTACTATGATCACAAGCTAAATTAGCCCATGGTGTAAAATCAATATAGTTATGCCAGAAATTAATTTGTCCACCAACACTTCAGTAATTCTTTAAAAAATATTTTTCTATCTAAAAAAGAAAAGGATGTTGCAATTCCACAGGATGTTTTTATAATGAAGATTTAGTATCCAGGATGTAAAACGGGTCAAAAGGCTTTGTATGATTTATACAGTCCCCTTTAAAATAAAGTTCATTACCTTCTCTAACTCCTTATGTTTAGGGAAACTAGAGCCTATATTGCATGATATCATAATTTTCTTTATATTTCCTTTCCATGGTAGATTTATAGGTCTGTAAAATAACAGTTATGTTTTCACAAGACCGTTCCCCAGCCTGCTCTGCATCACTATCCAACTTTGTCCCTGGATTTTACTTTATTCTTCTGTTGCTCCAAAACTGTACGGTGTATTGCATTTTGCTCTGGTACATTATCTAGTTTATTTTTATGTCTCAAGGAAATATCATTATGAATTCTAAAACCATGTGAAAGCTTGTTTCCGTTTTGATTTTAGAGCTACTGTCATTCATTTTACTATGAACAAAGTCATGTAGTGTGAAATCTGCTCACACTTTTTTGGATCAGGCCCTATACAGGTGGAAAATATCCAGAAATATGGAACCCATCACTATGGCAGCCAACAGATTGGAGCTGCATCTGCAGATCTTCCATATTATTTGTGTAGGTACAAAGGCCACCAAACCATTATAAATCAAGATCTATATCCCCTTCCCTTATGAACACCCTCTAGCTTATCTCCAGATAGCCTTTCATGCCACTGAAAGAGATCTTTCCTATAGCATGTACAGTGGGTAGATGGTGCACAACACTCCAACTCGGTTGCCCAGTCCATGGAATCCTCTTCTGGACTTAAATGGCACAGAAGGGTTTGCATCATCCTTATACTCCCAGATGAATATTGTTCACAGAATATTATTAACTCATGTTTCAGTTGCCATTGAAGTCAGTTGCAAAACTCCCATTGATTTCAATGAGACTAGGCACACTGAATCTGCACCCATCAATGTAAGATTTAATTCAATGGAGCTGGATTGGACTCAACATATAAACTATAAGATGGGATGTTTTCCAACATACTGTAGATGTCAGCAATATGGATTATGCATTTCCTTCTCTTTACTCTATTTTTGTATACTTTTGTGATGTGACATAGGGATATTCACTGCCTAATTGTACTTGTCTAACCTCTTTGAGGAAAAGAGTTTAGTTGTCAGACTACAAATGATCTAGGGGGAACAATATCCTTGTAAATAGAAACTGACATTCTGTATTGGTGCCTGCTATGAGATGCATGTGCAACCAAAGAGGAGGAAGGATCATTAAAAAGGTCCCAATGCCAATGGGTAATTTGTATGAAAACAACATGGCAGGAATTAAAATCCTGAATACGTTTCTACTGTGATATAAAACTAACATACTATTTACCACAGGGCGGACCCACCACCACAGCGCCTCCTGCCGGTAGCACTGGAAATTAGCTCGTCACCAGGGCGCCTCCGTCTGTCTGTTATCTCCCCGTGTCCTCACTCCAAGTTCTAGTTATGGACCCGCGTCACTCTCTCGGACCACGGCGTCCCCTTCAGGGCCCTACCCTCCAGTAGTGCCCACTCCAGTGTCTCTTGGCTCCCTTCCAAGGGGTGTTTATCAGTCTATGTACTCTGGGGCCCTCCCCTTCCAGGGAACCCACAATTCTCCTATACCCACCTTGCCTCAGTGACCCACAGCCAGTCTTCATCTAGCCCCAGCCCTGCCTGCCTTGCCCCCAGCTTCCCTGGCAGCCAGGTCCCTCCTGCTCCTCGGCTACAGCAAAAGTCTTTCTTCCTCTCTCCTGGAGCCCTTATTTAAGTAGCCCCAGCTGGGCCATAATTGGCTACTATCTGCCACAGCTGTGGGCTTTGCTCTCAGTCCTCTCCCAAGGATGGGTTTTTACCCTTAAAGGATCAGTGCGTGGCGGATGCCCCATCATACTATTCTATTCATTACATCTCTTTCTTTTGAGAAAAGGTTTGTGTGTAAATGAGTTATTGGGAAAGATTCAAGATTGACGGTCCTAGAGGTAAAAGACTTCTGTTCGCCCACATGATACAGAAAGAATGGTGCTGTGGAGATTGTGGCACTGTGACCTACCAATGTGCCTCAACACAAGCATTGCCTAAATTGGGATTTTGCCCCAGTCTACAGCCAGTCATTGATATACTTGATATACAGCCTGCCATACCTCTTCTTTAAAATCAGGATACATTCCATCACGGCAAGCTGTAGCTTGCCTTTTTTACTTGAAGCAGCACGATCAATGCCTGGTCTGTGATCTGCTAGAATGCAGGTGATTCACCAAGGCAGACAAGGCTACAGAAATCTACTCTGCTGTTTACATTTTTAAAAAATATATAGAAAAGAGCCACTGCAGCAGACTGTATCCTACGTTCATCCATTTTACAAAGCTATAATAAATTTTGGACGAAATACACCTTGTGAGGTGTCAGCCTACTGAACATTATTGACCTGGTAAAATATGTCCAGTTGGGTCACAGAGATCCCCTTAAGACTGTCACCTGATGGGCTGATCATACCATTGAGCCCACCTACCTGCCCTCGGGGGTACCGCACCACCATGTCCTACTGAGCCAGGAGCTCCGGTCTCCCACAGTGAAGTTGGGGTTACAGACCACACCAGAGCAACATAGACGCTGAGAGCAGCTCAGTTCTGGGAAAGTTCAGTCACAGGGTCTTGACATAGCACCCAGGTGCACAACCCCAAAGGGATCAAAACCCCTGATAAACCCATCTTACTCGGTATAAAATTTTATTCAGAGTAAGCTCATAAAGTTCGCTCCCTTTATCAATCAAAGAGATATGCACATCTGTTGTCCTATCTCCCTGCTCCCAGGTAACAATAATTTCAACTGGATTTAATAATAAAAAAGTGTCTTATTTGATTTTAAAAAAGTAGGAGTGAAGTGGTTGCAAGTGATAATAGACAGAACAAAGCAAAGTTACCATGCAAAATAAAACAAAATGTACCAGCTAAGCTTAATACACTAACAAAGATTCTTACAAATCACAACTCACTCTGTTTCAGATAAAGTCTTTTTTCAAGCCAAACCTTTGCCAGTACTCAGATGGATCATGATCATGCTTTCACTGCACTTGTGGAAGAATGGTTGAGCCCTGGAGTGCCTAGGATGGGTGTCTGCAATCAAAGAAATCTGATCATTTGTTTGTTTTTTGACATGCCCAGCCATTTGATCATAACAGAACTGTGTTTGCCTTTTAACAATTACAAGCCCAAACTTCAAGCTCCTCATGGTTTCCTTACTAAATCTGGCTCAGCATCTCAAATATATTTGTGCAAGTGACATTTCTGCTGCACAGAAACTCAGCATCATCCAGTGCTAGAATGAACATAGCCAAGAGGGTGGACCCAGTGACCTGGGGAGAGAGAGAGAGAGAGACACACACACACACACACACACACACACACACACACACACACACACACACAGAATCTTGCTACACTGTCATGCTAAGAAAAAGGGAGTTGCTTCCTTTTTCTCTCTCCCACTCCCCAGAAGAGTGGCAGAAGCCCTGGAGGACACTACATGGAAAACTACTGCCATATGTAAGACTGAATATTAAGAACATAAAAAAGGCCGTGCTGGATTCATTCTAAAGATCCATCTAGCCCAGTATCTGGTCTTCCAAGTGTGGCCAGTGCCAAGTGCCCCAGAAAGAATAAACAGAAGAGGTAATTTTCAAGTGATCTATTCTATTATCGCTCATTCCCAGCTTCTGGCAAACAGAGGCTAGGGACACCATCCCTGCCCATCCATACTAATGAAGCAACCACATCTGTATGCAGTATTCAAGATGTGTGTGTGCCATGGATTTATGGAAAGGCAAACATGGTATTTTCTGACTTATGTTATATCCCTTTCTTAATAATTCACAGAGAGGTAGCCATGTTAGTCTGATCTTGGTATAACAAAAAAAAGCAGCCATATAGCACTTTAAAGACTAACAAGATGGTTTATTAGGTGATGAGCTTTCGTGGGGCAGACCCACTTCTTCAGATCATATTCTGAAAGTGAATTGGTATGACCATTATATAACATTATAATACAATGAAGAAGTAAACAAATTACACAGTAACGAAGCAGCTACATAGAACAGAAGGTGGGGGCGAGGGGACAAGGAAGAGACAAGGAAGGAGGAAATTGATTATTGTAAGAGTCAATTAAGTGGCTAATCTGGAGTTACTACAAATATCAAAAGGTGAGTGGATGTTTTCAGAGAATTATCCACAATGACTCCAAGGACTTTCTGGTAACAGCTAATTTAGATTCCATCATTTTATACGTATAGTTGGGATTATGTTTTCCCCGTTTCCCATATTGAAACTTTCTGGTTACTGTCATTTGGAATTTCAGTACTAAGAGTCAAGGTTCCTGAGAAGATGGTTTATTACAGCTTTCACAAGATGCTTTCGAAGATCAGGAGGTTCTCAGTAAGAAATCATTGGGGATGTCTTTGTCAAGTCAGTCTGAATTGATAAATAGAGAACTTTCTTGGATGAAGTATATTTGGGAGACAACTTTAGTAGATCAAGATGACTCATAAGAAAATGAGTTTTTAAGGTGACTTTATATTGAAAATATTTCTCAGAACTGCAAGGTCCTGCTCTAGTTCCGTGAGTGGATTAGAAAACCCAGAGCATATAATTCAGAAAGCGCATCTGTCTGACTGAAGGAGGGGATCCTCCACTCATAAGCAGAGCAAATTATTTTCTTAAGATGTGATGGAAAAGACATTAGGTTTTGAAAAGACAACTATTGGTGCCAATGGAAGCTTTAACATGGAAAGAAATAAGGACTTGATCCAGTGCCCACTGTGGTCAACAATAGTCTTTTCACTCATTTTAATGGATGTTAGATTGAACCCTATCAGACAGAGGACTGAGTATGGTCTCAATATATTTTGGCATCCTAACATTTTTACTTGATGTACCATGACCTTGGCTGATTCCACCACTACCTCACAGCCCTTTCACTACTTTTCTTCGGAAATAGCTCTTGTTCTACAAGATGAGTAAAAAGATATCCAGGTGTTCTGTACAACACATGGCCATGTGGGGAGCTCAGTATTATGACCTGGAAAATTACAGAGTTCCTTAGGGATGCACTAAATGGTTCAGTCAAAATAAGAAGTAGCCCACACATTGGACAGAATCTCAAATTAGCTGTGGGATTTGGCAGCAGAAAGCAGGATGGGCTTATGTTTCCAACAAAGCACTCAGAATTCCCAGTCATGTAGAGACCAGTTATGCTGAGCAAGAGCACTCCCAAGGCAACTGGAAGCTACTTTAATCTCTTCCTACACAGTGGGGAGATCTGGCAGCAGCTCAAGTTTCATCTAGGGAGGACTCAGCACTGATCCCTGTGCCATTTCTGGAGATGGAATCTAAATGCATCTGACATTGGACTCTTCTATTCCAAACAGATCTGGAGTGTGAACATGTGTTAACATACATGTGACACTGCAATACTCCATTATTCTGTAAATACACAGGCCCTTACCCTGCAATGATTTCTGCCCAAACAAATCCTTGCAATGTTGCAGAGGTGATTCACACGGATGCAGAAAGCTATCCACACAGAACTCATTGCAGGATCAGGGCCTACAATTACACATGATGGTTACTTCCTCGGAAATGTGAAATGCATTATATTTTCAGGCAAAAGTACATTAGGCAGTAAAAGATTATTTGGCCTTCACAATTTTGGCAGAAGGAAATTTTCAAAAGCTCAAAATATCTTGTAAAACAAACTGTTCAAAATAATACATTTTTGCAAAAATAACGTGTCATCAATTTAATGTAGTCCTGCAAGTGTCCACATCATAAAATGTCACCAGAAATGACACTTTGTTGGCAGCATATTTGTTGGCACTCCAGTATTGCACACAACCTTACACATCACCATGAATAAGAAACAGAAGGATTTGATTCACATTGGTGTCACTCCAATTTTACATCAGTGTAACTATCGTTTTAAAATAGATTTACATTACCATAAAACTAGAGCAATGGAGTTATAAATCAAGCCCACCGCTGAATATTTGAATATGCATGCTAGATCAAAACTATTTTTTAGTGCAGGTGTCACTTTATTTTGGTTATGACACCCTTGGGGTGTTCACCTCCCAGTTCTACTGTATTGTGCTTCCAAGTTAGTACAACATTGTACAAGAGTAACATATCATCTTTCTATTTCTAAACCTGCTGACTATTTTCTTTTCTATGCAATCTGCCATTCCTTAGTTTATCAAACTGTATTTTTTCCTTTGCTATGTTCAGCATGTTTCAAAAGAAGCAGCAACAGGGTGTTAAAGATATTAATAATATAATTGTAAGAGTACACAGAGGTAATGAAAAAAGGGGAGAAAAAACAGGCAGAAAGCTCACCAGAGGGAACAAAGACACAACAGCAGGAGCAGCAGCTTTGAACTTGACTGCCAATTTTCCACAGTGCAATCAAATCCATTGTCTACAAGCCACAGGTGTGCAGCACATGAAACAGACAAAAATGCATCAGGGGTGATGACAGTTAACTTCTGAGCCCAGACTATATTCATCTCAACATTCATTTGTGCATCTGTTATGTGCTGAGGTTTGGGGTTTTCTTTTTAATTTTTTAGCTGCCTCTGGTTTCAGAGACAGTTAAACAGCTGAGGATCTGCGATTCAAAGAATATGTGCTAACGAAAGGGCTGTGAAGTGCAAAGGCAAGAGGTATATTTCTCCACTGGAACTCTTACATGGAAACATTCACTCTCTTTTACCAGCCAGGTAAACCAACAGCTGTGGGACTACTGTGGTGACAGTGGATATTTGTCTAGCTGCCAGGTAACTGCCCAATGAAATGTTCATCGACTCACTGTACAGGAAAGCCACATCAATACAATTACAGATTTTGTGGAGAGCATGCAGAGAAGGCCTATATGGGAGGATTATCAAATGTGTTATAATAATGAATGTTAATGATATTATAATGGATGATTTCACACTCACTGTAGATCACGACACTGTGGGTCGCAATTGGGTGATGGTCTTTTGATCTAAGATTGCTTTTCCCATCAACAGGGCAGCTTCTAAAATTAGGAGGCTGATCTCTTTTTCCTTTGTTTTCACCACTCTCCAATCAGTGGGAGGAAATTAGCCCCTTGGGAATGTTTGATTCACATTGGCTCAGTGTGTTATTTCAGCTGTGAAGGATGCTAATGAGCTAATAACTTTCCTAGTGGAAAATACACATATGTTGCTTTCAGTTGTTGGCTGGGACCCAGTGTTTCATCATTTTAGGCAAGGTCTATCATTAAACTGCACAGGGGAAAAAAAGTCAGGTAAGTCCACCTACACAGACACTTAAACTTTCTCCTTCCATAACATAAAACATATTGTTTGCATCTTGAAACTAGCCATTACTTTTAGTATTTTCCCACATGGCCAAAAGGCAATATTCTAGGAGGTTTTCCAGGTAATTCATGCCTAAAAGGGAAGAACTCTGAATGACCTGGGAGAAGTTTTGGCAAATTCTAGATGAAGCCAGCTCCAGGCCTAATGCATAAGGACAGTTGGCCTGCTACAGAATGAAGGGTTGGGGGAGTTAAAGGCCAAAGAAGGATCAGTATTGCAATACTATGGATTAAGAGATAATCAACAAATGAAAGGGGTGACCATCTTTAAAATCACCAGTGCTAGGAGAAAAATTTTCCAAATCTTTCAGGTGTGGATCAGTTTGCATAAAGGATCTTCTCCTTTACTACTTCTTTATCTTCCCTCATCAAACAACCTGCCACCCATAAACCTGCTGATGGAGAATGAAACTGAATATGTGGGAACATATCAAAGGAGAAATTACTTCACTTACTAGAAAAAAACTGAGAGAGACACACAGCTTAAGGCTGAATTTTTCCTTTAAGAGGTGCCAACCAATCTCTTTACTCATGGTTTTTGGAAATAATAAGGCCACATATCATGTTTCATTATAGCTAGAATTAGTAAAAAAATTCTCACTTGCAGTTTTTTTAAATGGATAATTGCTTTTTTTCCTAACCCAAAATTTTTTTAAAAAGGCATTCAGTTTTCCAAATATCTGGGTTTTTTTTTTAATAGAAAACGAGTTTCAAAATTTAGAAACGCCAAATTTCAATGTTTCAAATTATTTTTGTAATTTTCTTTTTTTCCTCCTTTTTTTCTTTTTGCTGCTGAATGAAATAGAATACAGGATATCTAGATTGCTAGGTTTTTTCTGCTTTTCTCTTTTTCCTTGTACTACTTTAATTTTCCAAAACATCTTCAACTTGAGGAAAAAATGGAATTCTATAACTCTTCTTTTCTGTTACTTTTCAAAGATTGGAGATGTTTCAAAAAATAAGATTAGAAATTAAAAGAAAAAAAATGAAAAAGCCAAAACCCCAAACATTTTCATAATATTGATGGTACTGAAAGTAAAAACAATATCAAATTTTAGAAATGTAGAAAATTAATTGTTTAAAAAGCAATAGCTTGCAAAAATGTAAATAAAACTGAATAAACTGTTCTTTCAAGCCATACAAAATAGAATTTTTAAAATTTTGATGATTTTTTCCCCAGAGCTATTCTTTCATTTCTAGATGAGCTCAGTTACGATTCCCCAATCATTTAGTACGGGCTAGAAATGAGCTCAAGTTAGACTACATGGAGCTGAACATTTTGAGAACGGGTTTGGAACTCATATTGTTGCTCAGTCTTTTTGTGGCTGTGGGGGCCCCAAAGCTGAAATCCTGCCTTTGGGTGGGTTCATTTCTGGGGGGTGGGGTGTATTTTCTGTTCATATCTAGTATTGGCAGTTTGTTTTATACTTACTTCAGTTAGTGGTTCTGGTTCTGACTGCAGAATAGTTTTATGCTCCAATGGATAATCTGATATTGACTCAAGGGAAGGGGAAGGAATGAGTGCTTTGCCTCCACACTGAAAGTGCTGCATAAGGAGTTTGTTTTCATTACTGAAAATACAGTTAAGTCTCTCTTTCTGCACCACTTTAGGTGCCTCCTATAACTCTGCTTGTTTACTACCTAAATAGCAAATGCAACAAACATTCTCAAGCCAGCTGTGTACTATGGCACATGTATCGCTGCTGATCCATCCATAAGTCATTTGCATTATTTGGGATGAGTAGATCTAGGGATCAGAGAGAAAATCCACACTGCTGCTAAGAAACAATATGCTTCTCCCTTCTCAACGTGCTTCTTTTATTTCCCCTCTTAATATTGTGTTCTTTCTTTTCTTCATTTTGCCATGGCAGCAGTACTGAATCCTGATGAGGTAAGACTTGCTTCAGCCTTAGGAAGGATACTGATTATCCTCCTACTTTTTCATATAGCAGGTTCAGAGTTATCAAAAGCTCACATAGTCTTCTGTGAATATCAGAAGTGGGGCCTTCAGATTAGATTTTGAAAACTATATCCACTTTAAACCATGTAGCTCCTGTTGAGAAGCCCCAGCCCCTGAACACTGGGGTAAGAATGGGAGGGCAGAGGAGAGAAGACCCTTGAGTTTCTGGGTCTGTAGATGCCTTCCTGTGTCCTAGACCAGCTGAGTGATCTGGAGATACCAAAAGGTATCAGTATATTTTTTTCATCTACTACATTTCTGCTTATTTTGTCCCCAATGCTGCAAAGTATAATGTATGGCCATTGACTTCAATAGGGCTTTGTATGAAGTGCAGCAGTCTGCCCATGCATTGTGTATTAGGGATTAGGGCCACAGATTGCATGTAGAAATACAGGTGTGAAATCCTAAACATACTGGGTGCTTTCTGTCCTTTGTCTTATTGTTTGGGTCTTTAGATGAACTCCCAAGAAGTGTGAAATCCTTCCAGGATAAAACACTCTCTCTCTCCATCTTCTCCCTAGCCACCACACACACACACACACATTATTCTTAAGCTAAAAATTTCCTTTAGCCCATAAAGATTACTTTTCACTACTCCATTTTATGTACTGGCTGTTTCTAAAATAAGCATAGATCTGAATGTGTAAAGTGTATGATTGTCATATTGCCATATTAATGACACTTTATTCATGAATATAAATAAAAATGCCTCAACTTGGCACAGAGATGGTTTGCTTGTAAATTACACCGTGCTTTTTTCTATTATTGCAGTCACACTGTGTCCCTTCTAATTTAATTCCACTTCTATTTTGAATTGCACACACCCTCTCATGAATAAGGATAGGGCTTTTTGTATAGAAAGCAAAGATAAATCAATTAATCACAGTAAATTCTAATCCATGCAGAATGGATTTTTCTCATGTACATAACACACACATTATCTTACCTTCTTCAGCTGGAATGTGCATGCAAAAGTTCAGTTTGCGATGACAACCTTAGGTATCATTCAGGGAATCTTCCAAACACCCAGGGCTAGATTCACAAGGGACACTTACATGCACAAGCACTTAAAGGGGCAGCTGGGTCCAACATCTTAGGCCAGGTCCACACTACGGGGAAAGGCTGGATTAAGGTACACAATTCCAGCTATGTCAAAAACATAGCTGGAGTCAACGGACCTTAAGCTGAGCTTTGGTGCTGTCCTCACAGTGGGAGGTTGAGGGGAGAAATGCTCCCACCGATTTTCTTTACTCTTTGCGAGGAGCAGGCATACTGGTGTTGATGGGGGTGCCCTCTGTGTTCTATTTTCCAGGTCTTTACTTGCCCACAAATGGAGATGTGGCCTTAGTGACAGTGGAATTCAAAAAACCTTTCTTACTGCCATCTCAGTATGGATGTACCCAACATCCCTAAGAGCCTAAGTTTCTACTAGTTGACTAGTAAGTCTTCTAGGCCCTTCTGTGTCTGCTGGTGGACAGGCCCATAACAATCTAACTCAAAAGTGGGCAAAATACAGCCCACGGGCCATATCCGTCTCTGCCTGCTGCAACTCCAGGCCACTCACAGCGGCCAGCTGCTGGGGCCATGTGTCTTCAGATGCTTCATGCTCCATAGAATACTGTCTCTACCCCCAGCACAATTATTGCAGCTCCCATTGTCTGGTTTCTAATGGGAGCTGGGATGATTGTGCTGGGAGTGGGGGCAGCACACAAAGTCTCCCCCCACCAGAGGACTAGTACATGGCCACAGGAGCTGGCCATGCTGAGGGACTTGGCGCTGTGGCAGGCAGGCAGGCAGGGAGCCCGCCACACTGCTGGCCAGGAACCATCTAGATAAGGACCTCCCAGTCAGAGTCTGCATCTGGCATCCCACCCTCTGCCACAGCCCTCCCCCTGGTCACCACCCCCTTCTGCCCCAGATCACCACCCAAACCCTCTGCACCCACCCTCTCCCTCTGCCCCAGGTCAAATTTATTAAGGTCAAATGTTAGCACCTGATTTTGTAACGTTGAAGGTGCATGTATCCACCACGTGCAAGAATTCAACACAGTTCAAAATAGTGCATTGCCAGTAGGGTGGCTCCCATTGACTTTGAGAATGATGCGCTGAGGGTAATTATCCCACAGTTGGTGCACCCCTTTGCGCACTAGTACCAAAACTGTACGACTGGTTCTGGGTACATGTTGTCTGTGTCCCATAACACACTCATTTCCTCCCTCCACCCCTGCTTAAAAGCAATAGCAGACAGTCTCTTTGCACCCTTTTTTCTCTGGTTATCCACACAGACACTATAGCAGCATAAGCATGAAATCCATCATGGATCCCATTGAGCATCGAAGCACTATGGCAACCATATTAACCAGGGTTCATCTTATGCTAGAATGTATCCAGCACATATCCAGGGTCTTCCGGAACAAGGAAGAATCTCAGGAGGCCCATACTGTTCTGTCAAGCACTTGAGTTGAGCGAATTGCAAATGCTGCTAGCATTCAATCCACTGGACACAATGGAATGCTGGTTCTGGTGCCGTTAGACAAGCACAGACAGGTGGGCCTGCATCGTGATACATGCATGAGGTCAGAGTGAGTAAAACTACAGGTTGGCGTGCTTGGTTGTAAACCACTCCAGACAGTGTGTGACAGGGGCACCTTCTCTTCCTCTTAGTTTTTTTGCTTGAAAAAAGTCTGGCCCTGGTTTAGGCACCTCACTTCAGGGGAGGAGTCACAGCTTTGAATCCCAAGTGTAGATAGGCACTTACCTCTTTTTGAGGAGCAGGGCTTACTCCACATGCTCTCCTCACTACTTTGTACTGGCTAGCTGAGTTGGGTCCCCACTCCAAATCCTTTTGTAGAAGTCTAACTCTTATACTTACATGAAGAACTTGCACACCTAACCTGGGGTTGTGATTTCCACTAGGCATCAGAGTGATTGATCCTATGCCTAAATCCTCTAGCCTCAGAGTCAAATCCTGGCCCTTTTAAAGTCAATGGGAGTATGACAAGGTGCAGTCACAGAAGACTCCTTGGGATTGTTCCTCACTGTGCTGATTATGCCACTAACACCCACCTTCTTGCTCTCTGAGGCTCCATACTACCTTGTCCTGCTGGGAGAGATTCTCTGGTCTCCCCAGACAAGGCACAGAGTTGAGGTAACTACACCCTGAAGAGCAATGCAGACACTAAACCACTTCAGCTCTGGGACAATGCAGTTGGAAGGCACAGCATCCAGGAAACCAACCATCAGCGGAGATTAAAACCCCAAATAAATCCATCTCTCTCTGAAGAAAAGTTTGACACAAAGAATGCTCATGGGAATGTTTGCCCTCTTTATCAATGAAAGAGAGATATGCACACTGGTTGCTCCCCCCGGGTAACAATTATTTACACTGGGCCTTATAGTAAATAAAAGTGTTTTTAAATGCAAACAGTAGGATCTAAGTGGTTGCAAGAGAAAACCAACAAGTCAAAGTTATTAAGTTAAAATGAAAAGAAAATGCATAGCTAGTTCTAATTCACTAAAAAACTTAATGCAAGCAGATCCTTTACCTTAAAGAGCCGTTCTTTTTCTAGACCAGGGGTGGCCAACCCGCGGCTCCCACACCTGCACCTGCGGCTCACGGTTCTGAAAGGGGCAGAGTGTTTCTGTCTGCATGGGATGCCGGTGCAGACTTCAAAATGGCTGCCTTAAAAGGGCAACGCCTGCCCTGCTCTTAAAAGGGCTGCGGCTGGATCCCTCCCCCTCCCTTTTTTTTTGCTCGACCAAACAGCGGCCAGGGGTTTTGCTCAAGAACTTTTTTCCCTCGGCTCTTTGCACTGTATCCACCACTATTTTGGCTCTTCATCTGTAATGGGTTGGCCACCCCTATTCTAGACATAATCTTCAGGTCAGAGACAACCTCTTTTCTCTTGACCTGGGTCCCCAACCCTCTTTGGACACCAGCCAAAGACAAAGGACTGATAACTTCCCTTTGTTTAAATAGTCTTTTCCCCAGGGCAGGAATCTTTTGTTTTATATTCCCCCTTCCATGGAAAAATACCTGGGTCAAAATGGAATCCCAATACCAGGTGGAAATGGCCACATGTCTTACTAGTTCAATCACAGGACAAACAAGGCTGATTACAAGTCATAAAGTTGATTACCAAGTCATTAAAGCTTCTGGGGGACACACACCAGTAATGGTTCTCATTAGCACATTTGAAATTATAAACAGTCTCATACTTCATATTTCTAACTTTACGTATAAGAATGATACATGCACCACAATAGGATATACAGATTCAGCAGATTGTGACAAAAATTGGTGGGTTACATGAGATATTTTGTTTAAAACTTTGAGTTGTGCATATTTATATTCATAAGCCAAACTTCATAAAGCATGAAGGGGGGGACTGTCACAGGGAGTTTTGCCTTTGACAGCAATGGAGCCAGTTTTCATGCTAGCTGCTGTCACCACTATGTACATCACACATTCTTTCAAGGATTTTGTTTTGTAACTCTTACAATGGATATTTTACTTTACTTCATATGAATGGTAGCAGGGCCCATTGTACTAGGCACTGTACAAACACACAATAAGAGAAACCTATACTAAAGAACTTATCATCTAAATAGACAAGAAAAAGCATAAGAGAAAGAAAGTATCATTATCTCCATTTAACGTGGTGGGGACGAGGGTTGGAATGGAACCACAGAGAGATGAAATGATTTGCCCAAGGTCACATGGGCCAGAGTGCAAACTTTCTGCTGAGACCTAGCCAAGTTCCCTTGCCAACCAGACCCATCCTCTCTGAATGTATAAATCTTAGAACTTCTCCTTAAAATACATGACATTTAATATTTAAATACATGTAATTTAATATTTCTAATGATATGTGTAGTTAACACTGACAGAATCGTACTGATGCACAATTTTTGTTATTATTGAAATAAAAAGATCAAAAGAAATCTGTCTCCCACTGCACAAACACCCCTGTTTTGCCTTTGGTGATGCCTTCAGCAATTGTGGGATCTAGAATTGAGAACAGATGCTTGCTTATACTGTATCTGTACTATTTGGGAGATGTATCTTTCACTATTCGTAGATTTACTAGATGTCAGAAAAAGTTAGATTGTCTCATAATGTATTGCATTTTCCATTGGCTCAATAAGTTTTAAGAGTTCCTCCTGGTTTGAAAATATGTTCATGTACATATTATTTTCTATAACAAATCTTTAGTGCTAGAGCTGTCTACTTCATTAATAAAGTCTGACTTGCATATGAAGGAACAGAATTTTAAAGACATTAGAGTCAATAAGTGTTTTATACAAATATTTGAACACAGATTTGAGTTCTTCCAAGTTTCATGAGGAATTTGTAGTCAGTACCAAAGCAGTTCTGGGTATAACATCACCGTAGACAGTATCGCAGATTTAGGGTGAATCTACTCTGCACCCATATCTCAAAATAAGCTACACAATTTGAGCTATGCAAATTGTGTAGCTTATTTTGATTCAATTTCAAAATAGCTTATTTCATAATTTGGTGCTGTCTTCACAGCTCCAAATTTTGAAATAACCCGCTATTTTGAAATGTCCCTTACTCCTCATGGAATGAGGTTTACAGGTACATTGGAATAGGTTTTTTGCTCTTGTATTTGTTCTTTTGTCCCTAGACAGTCACATGAATGAGTTACTGTTTAAAAAAAGGGAATACCCATGCTCATATTTGAACATGGGGATTAACGTACAAGGGAGATCTGCTATTTATACAAAAAATACTTACCCTTTGTCCATGAAGTTTATGGGTATGTCTACACTAGCCCCCCTAGTTCGAACTCGGGAGGCTAATGTAGGCATTCGAAGTTGCAAATGAAGCCCGGGATTTAAATTCATTCCACGAGGTGTAACAGTTAACTCAAACTAAGGACTTAGTTCGAGTTAACGTTTGACTGCCGCGTGTAGCAGTTAGTTCGGACTAAGAGGATTTAAAAATGGCGCCCGGACAGGAAGATGCAAATAAAGCCCGGGATATTTTAATCCCGGGCTTCATTTGCAACTTCGAATGCCTACATTAGCCTCCCTAGTTCGAACTAGGGGGCTAGTGTAGACATACCCTATGAGTGTAAAGTCACAAAGAACAGAAGTCATACTATATGATTTAGATGACCAGTCAGATATTATTAATAACAAATAGGACCTAGTCAAAATGAATAAATAGGCCACAAACAACCCATAGACTGACAAAATATGTTTCTCAAACAATTAATAAATACCTTTACACAAATCAGTCAATTTCTGGATAATTGTGAGCAGAAAGAGAGCTAAATTTGTCAGAAAAAATGAGAGTTTTATAATAAATTGCCTAGCCTTAGTAACTAACAAATCCCACAATTCCAAAGTAAAAGATTATTTTTATTTTCCATATTATAGAATATTTAAGACATTATTTTGAACCTTTCTGTCAGTTAGTATATAGGAACATACCACTTCCAAATATTATGTCATAGTATAGTTAGGTACCTTGAAAAGTAAGTACTTGCATAACTAAAAGTGCCTGACATTTTAAGAGAATTAGGATAAGTTGTTAATATGCATTGTGTACAAATGAAAACTGATAGTATAAAAGAAGGATATTTAACCTATTAAAAACTGTTCAATCCCCTTTTATATTCCAGGTCCTAAGCTTAGAAAGCCAGAAAACCCAACATATGACTTTATCCTCCTATTTAAAATTCATGCATGTTGTTTTTAATACAAATGCTAAACACATTGTCACAACACTATAATAAATCTTGACTTACGTGCAAGTAGGAAGATCTTAAACCCTTTATCCCAATAAAGACTTTCTGAACATTTTTAGCAACTCTAATCCCTTAGTCATTAATTTTCCATGCTACCAATCTGGATGTAATTAAAAACAAAGTATTACTGAACATGTGGTGAAGAAAATGACATGGTGATGTGATTGATTACATTTATTTAAACTGGAGATGTTTGACACTTTCCAGTGATAATTCATTCAAATATTAAGTAACTACAGTTTTATTAAACTAGATAAGCTTTTAATCTCCCTTCTTGTGACCCACATGAAGAAAACTTTGAAATACTCAAACAGATAACAGAAGGAGCCATATGTAAAAAAGACTGGTTTGTTTTTTGAGTTTTGCTCTAATGTATTTCAGCTGAAAATTGGACTGGAATTGATTTGATATTCCCACATACTATAACTACTGTTCTAAGGTTTTGTTGGAAAGCAAAACCTAAGCATTAACAATACAACAAATATAAGATATATTTTTCAGCTAGTTCTGGCAAAGAAGAATTAGGTTGTATGCAGTTTATAACATTTCATGTTTTACCACTTTCTCCTTTATTACACTAACAGTGAACCTATTAAGTTATACATGCAGATTATATTTTTGTTTTAAATATGAAACACCAATTTGCCACAGCCATGGTGCATCCAAGATAGAGAAATAAATCGGAAAGCCTCTCTCAACTCACCCCTGCTTTTCCTGTAAGTAAAGAAGTACTCTCATGCAGTGAAACTTATGTCAGACCTCCAGTAGTTAAATGCCTTCTGCAGTTTTGTACTGTATTAACTGAATTGAAAGTGCAGAACATGAGAAAATGCTAAACAGATAGTAGGAAGAGATAAAAATTTAAACATTAAGATAGAAACTTGCCCTATAAAAAAAGACCTTGCCATCTGGATAAGCTATTTAAAGGGAAAAGTGCAGTGATTTGTTTGTAGATAGTACCTCTATATAAATCCAGGATACCCTGAGAGTTCATATCCCAATATGCCACTGTGCAAAATCATTCAAAGCTCCATTACTGAGGCTTTGCATAGATATAGCCAGGCTACTCCCTTTCCTTGTAAAAAGGAGGTGGAGCAGGAGGGAAAGCTATTCCTGATGGGAGTTGTAGCATCACTTATGAAGTGTTGAAACTTCTGATGGTAAAAGGCTGTTTAATAGAATAAAATGAAGTGATTATTATTTATTAATATTATTGTAGCATCCAGGAGCTAAATGCTGCATGAAGACAGGAGGAAAGCTGTTCCCTGACTGAAGGAGCTTATATAATCTAAGACAGATACAGACAGAGCAACATGGATGTACAAAGAAATGAGACAAGAATGATCAGTGTGACAGACTGAGGTCTAAGCACAGCAATGGTGTATCCATTGTCTAGAGTGGGTTCCTCCTCTCCCCATAGGGATTTGAAGGAGCATAATTAGGTGAATGTGAAATACCACCTTCCCACGTATAAGAGGCAACATAGGAGAAAGCATGAAGAAGCTTGTTTAAATTTTTGGACAAGTGAGAGATGGAAGCTGGCACTGTGGGCCAGCGGTAAGAATTGACCTTTCAATATGACTAAGACGACAGGTATGGAGGGGGGGTAGGCTGTAAAGCGCCTTGAAAATAGCTAAGATAGAAGAAAGAGGGAGTCAGCAAAGGGATACAAAGAGAGGAGTGATGTGGTCAAAGTGACAGGGTAGGGAAATGATTTTACAGCAGGTGTTGTGAAGGGATACCAGTGGGGCAAGCCTATATTTGTCCAGACCAGAAAAAAGAACATTGCGATAATTGAGGCATGGACTGATGAGAGTTGGGAAAAGATTTGTAGCCACACAGATGGTCAAGGAAGGTTATATATTAGGCACGTTATGCAGAAAGACCGGGCAAGACTTAGACGGCGTTTACATGTAGGACATAGCACATGGGAACCCTAACAGAAAACTTGAGGGAGAATGAGGAGGGTTCTCCAAAGAACATATTGTAGGAGTGATTAGAGGAGTAGTCAGAAAACAGGGAGAGGACTGAGCTGAGGGGACTGATGGTAATGTTGAAGGAGATCAGGTGATGATATGAGAGGGGAAACTCAACAACAGAAAGATCAGAGAAAGCAATGCTTAGAAAAACCTTATCAAGTGGATGATCCTTTTGGGGAGCAGGAGAGTTGAACTAGGACTACAGATTGAATGAAAATGTGAGGAAGTGTGGTGGTGAGGGGCCAGATGGGTCATCAACTTGGAACTTGAAGTCACTGAGGAGGATTATGAGGGACTGTGCAAAGCGGAGCACCAAAAATAGAGGGGAAGGCTGATTGGGAAGAGTTGAGTAGATAGCAGATGACAGTAACTCCAGGAGATGGAGAAAAGAGGAATCGGATACAATGCTGTTCAACAGAGAAGAATTAGTGGGAGGGAGAAGGGGTGAAAGCAGCAGGAATGAGGAAATAGAAGCCTCTCCAATAATAGTCTGTTCCAGGGCAGGGACCACGAGGGAAGGAATGGACACTGTAAGAAAAATCAAGTGCAGAGACAGTGTCAGATAAGGAGCTCCTGGTTTCTAAAGGCTGCAATCTCTTAGCGATGAAGTGTGCACTCCAGAGACAGCCAAAGAAGGGGCTGATGGAGGGGATGGACATGAGATTAGGAATGATGCACAAGAGGGGCAGAAAAAACACAACATATGGTCTGGTAGCACTTTATAGACTAACGAAACATGTAGATGATATCATGAGCTTTTGTGGGCACAGCCCACTTCTTCAGATGACCGAGTTATGAGTTGGGGATATGAAAACTCAAAATAAATAGGAGGGGGGGAGAAAAAAAAAGGGAGGGGAGTGGGAGACAGAGCATCATTAAATATCTGAAGAATGGGTACTTAAACCTAAGCAGATAAAAATCAAAGTCAAAAGATAGATACTTAAAACAGGAAGGATACCACTCAGGGAGCTGTTAGCACCTTCAGTGGTTATTAAATAGGTAGAGTCCCCACCAGCCCATATCATGATTGAGTCCATTAGCATGTGAATTGAATTTGTGGATGAACTGGGATTCCAGGGCTTCTCTGTGTATTTGGCTTGTAGAGCTGGTTTGTGACAAGACAGCTACTTGCAGGTCTGTCAGACTGTGATTAGGCAAGCTGAAATGCTCACCAACAGGCTTCTGTATATTCCCTTTATGTATATCCGATTTGTGTCCATTGATTCTTTCCCGCAGAGACCGTTCAGTTTGTGCAATATATATAGCAGTGGGGCACTGCTGGCATTTGATGGCATAGATCAAATTACTGGATGTACAGTCAAATGACCCTTTGATTTTGTGGCTTATGTTGTTTGCTCTAGTGATGAATTCGCCAGTGTAGATATGTGGACAGAGTTGGCATCTTTTTTGGTTGCAGGGCTGGGTTCCTGGAGGCTTATGATGTGGTTGTGTGGCATAGTTATCAGAAAGAATACGTTTCAGGTTAGGGGGTTGCCTGTAAGCAAGAATAGGTTTTTCTCCTAAGGCCTCTGAGCGTGAGGGATCATTTTCCAAGATGGGTTGTAGATTGTGTATAATGCGTTGGAGGGGTCTGAGTTGTGAACTGTAGGTAATAACAAGTGGAGTTCTGTTATTTTCTCTTTTGGGTCTGTCTTGAAGTAGTTCATGTCTGGGTATTTTTTTGGTTCTGTCAATTTGTTTTTTCACTTCCCCAGGTGGTATTTCAGTTTTAGGAATGCTCTGTAAAGATCCTGTAGGTGACTATCTCTGTCTGTGGGGTCGGAGCAAATCCGGTTGTATCGTAGGGCTTGGCTATATACAATCAACTGAAAAATGTGTCTGGAATGGAAGCTGGAAGCATGAAGGTAAGTGTAGTGGTCAGTAGGTTTCCGATATAGGGTGGTGGAAATTTGTCCATTATTTAACTGTACTGTAGTGTCCAGGAAGTGGATTTCCCTTGTGGACTGGTCCAGGCTGAGGTTGATAGTGGGGTGGAAGTTGTTGAAATCCTTGTGAAATTCTTCAAGAGTCTCTTTTCTGTGGGTCCATATAATGAAGATGTCATCGATGTAGCGTAAGTAAAGTAGTGGTGTTAGAGGGCAAGAGCTGAGGAAATGTTGTTCAAGGTCAGACATAAAGATATTGGCATATTGTGGTGCCATGTGAGTGCCCATCGCTGTGCCGCTGATTTGGAGATAGAAATTGTTTCTGAATTGGAAGTAGTTGTGGGTGAGGATGAAGACGTAGTCATGGGATTGGAGCAGGAGTTAGAGAAGGAGGAGATAGGAGGAGGGCCAGGGCTGGGGCTAATAGCACCAGAGGCAAGGAGGAGGACGTTGTGGATATGGAATCTGGATGCTGGTGGGAGGAGGAGGAAGTTTAGAATGGAGACAGGAAGGGGAGCAGGTAGAGCTGATAGCAACTGGAGATAGGTGAAGATAACAAAGGATGGGAAGAGTAGAGCAAACAGTCTGCATGCATGCGTGCATGCACATGTCTGAAAAATGTTGTAAAAGTAGTGCTCACAGCAGTTCCCTTGGGTAGATGTGTCTCGCAGCTCTGACAACACTCTACTGTTCCCTCTCAAGGAGCTGGGGAGTATTGTCTCACTCCACCAGGAAGGGGAGAGATGGGATTAACCTTGGGGGATGAAATCTTAAATCATCACTGAGCAAATATACAGTTTAAACTAATGTACCAGCCAAGAATCCCTCCTATCTACTATATTTCCCATCTGTAGGACAGGGGAGGCAGTAGCAAGGGACAGTGGGGGCTAGTGTCCCACAATGGAAATATTGCAAGAGCTGATCTATGTTTCCTCCTCCACTTGTTTCCCTGTGAACTGTGTGCACGTGGGGTGGGGCGGAGAGGCGGCACAGGTGAAAGCAGGAATAGAGGTGTGTAGTGGCTATGCTGGCATCTAGGATTAAGTCAATGATCCAGTAGGAAACCCTCTACCCACAGCTGAGTCTCTAACTCCCATCACTCCACTTGGAGAGCATCACTCTAATTACCCTCCCCTTTTTGATGCTCTAACTCCTCCCTTCCCCTATCCCGCATGCAGAACACCTCAACTCTGCCCTCCCATTCTAAGCAAAGTTCCACTGCTTCTGTTGTAGGACACATCTGCTGTTCTTAAAATGAACAGAGAGGCCCCGCCTAGTGTCTGTAACGTTTGCATTCGTTACCATGTTACATTCGCATTCCCCACTATGAAATGTAAGGAAAATGCACATGGCAGGGTTGATTCTCCTCTCATGAGGTTTTACAACTGGTATAAAGTGGAGGTGATTTCAATGGAGTTACTCCGCATGCATCCTAGTGTGAACAAGCTCCGAGCCAAGCCCACAGAGTCCCTTAACATGTATTTTACAAAGGTTACCATATCTTATTTTTCATTTCAGTTTCATTTTGGCATTCATCATGAAACCCGCATACCTGGCAGTGAGATGGACTTATGAACAGTTAATTGAGTGAAATTAGCATTTGAATTGATGCTATGTGAAGATAACAGACAGTGATAATCCTATTTAACAGCTATTAATTGGCTGCTAGAAGCTTCAGTTCAGCAAATTTCCATCACACAACTGGAATACCTCTTTAATATGAATTATACAAAATATACTGAGTGACAGAAAAACTTGGGACTTTGGAAATTCATATCTTAAACATATATTTCACTGATAGTCGTATCTCCTGAATTCTTGGAAAAGTCGTTCTGATTTATGTAACAGGAAACCACATACAATAGCATTTTCATCTCTCTCTCTCTCTCAAAAAAAAAAAAAAAAACCCTCACCTCATGCTCACAGGGTAAATTTTTTTCTGTGGTACTTTGAGGCCAAACTTGTTCTTCAAAAGTCATGGTTACATTATTAAACAAATATTTGATTCACATTTCTGCTTGGAATTCATGTGTATTCAAGTGAAGGTACTCAGAGATCCTTTATTACAGTGTTTTCTTACCTCAGAACAAGAGACCTGAAGGTGGTGAACTACAATCCAGGCTGAAGGACAAAAGACAAGGATACTCCTACATCTCCAATTAACTCATTCCATCTACACCTATTTATGAGTCGGAAGAACCCAGAGAAGAATGCATTGTACCAGAATGCACTATACATCTTACAAAGTGAGACTAAGCTTCATAAAAAGTATTCTAATCTTTTTTTCTATATATCACACTGAAGCTGTAGCCAAGCAAAAATTGAATAGAAATGTCCAAAATATAAACTTTGAAACTGATGCTTGGAAACCATAGTGCTGGTGCAGTTTTAAAATTTAAATTAGAGAGGAAAGCAGTAGAACAACAAACATATTTTCCTGCCATGTGCTTGAGGTGGGACAACAGGAATCCATGGTTGACTGCAGCGAATTCTGCAGAGGCAGTGTGATGTTTGCACTCACTTCTCATGAGTGCCTCCTGCTGGCTGGGTCTGAACTTGCACTCTGACTTTTCTCTGCTCCTGGTGTCCTCTGTTAGCTGCTGCTCTTATTGGGTGGGTCATCAGTGGGTCAGCCCTCTTGCCAAGTCTCTCACAGTCAAAATGCACAAAATAATCACTTCTGGGGTAATAAAATCCACCAAATGGTTGGCCCTCTCCGGGATCATCAACCCTATCTCCTGGCCTTTTAAAGTCTAGCCACTTTCTTGGATTTTCAGTCCTGAGTATTGACCCCTTCTTTGGGCTTAGGCTTCTTCCCCAGTAGCCCATGCAGGGACCCAGGCCTACCCACTACTTCAGGGCCCCACCCAGGGACTATAAAAACAGCCATCAAATACTACTTCCTTTAACAACTCCTGTTGTATTCCCTGGGCTGCTTCCCATTCTGCACCATCACCTTCTTGGGTTGTCTGTCTGTTCCCTGTGTTAGCAGGGTCTCTCCCAGGCCTCCTTGCCTTGAGTGTTTCTCAGTCTCTGTCCTGATTTCTCAGGGTCTTCTTTCAGGCCTCTCTTCCTGGAGACCTTGTAGCCTTCTCTGCCTCCTTTTGGTCAGGGTTCTCTCTCCCGCTGCACCTGGAGAGCCTCACAGTCCTATCCCTGCTTGAGCGGGCTCTCTCCTAAGCATCTGTGCATGTGGAGTTTTGCAGCCCTCCAGTCCTCCTTCGCCCTTCTGGTTCCAGCCAGCAACTGACCTGCTCAGGCCTTGCAATTCCTTTTATTTGAACCTGCTTGTAGGGAATAATTCCAGACACACTGGGTTCAGGTGAAAACAAGCAGAGGATTTATTGGTTCACACAGCTGGTGGAGTACCCATCAAGGGTTAACCTGGTGAGCACTAGCTAAATCAAAACATACATTAGATTACATAGGCAGCAGATGGGCGGAGGGGAAGTGATTTGATAGGTCTGGCGGTGGAAATGAGATGTGCACATAAGCCAATGAACTATGAAGGTTACACAGGATCCCCACTCATCGTCAATTAAACATGTTATCATTAATACAGGTAGTTATTTCTAACAAGCTAAATGAGCCAACATAAACAAAGGCATGTTGATGGTCATTTTGTCGGCTGGAAATATAATGCATCTACTACAGAAGTGGTATTGCCTTGATACGATCTTTGGGATCCAAGCTTATTTTCTAGGAATAAAGCAAACAATGACAAACAATCCCGCGTGGTTGTTTGGTACCGGCCTTATCAAAGTGAGGCCCTTTTGGAATGTGGTTGCCAGGACATCCAGGGTCAAGTTAACTGCTGTGCTGTATTCCCAGGCTCATCTAATGATTTAGGATTTGAGTTGTCAGTTCTCAGCAAGATACCATGGACTGCCTCAGTTTACCCCTACACTGCTCAACTCTCACTACCTGCTTCCTGCAGCCTTTCTAGACAAGCATGGAGAACCCACGTTCATGGTTCCTCTTTCTGGGGCAGGGTATGGTAGAACCACAAGGCTTCTGGCAGGGGGCTTCAAAGCGTCTGGTACACTCCCTGACATGTAACAACACAATTATGCCTCTATAGTAGTCTTCTGGGGCCAAAAGGAGACCATCAGTTAATCCCATCAGCATCATTTCTGTTCCATATCCTTGTTCTGTAACTGGATTGATAAAGGTCCAGTATATTGGCAGCATCTGGTTGGGATGGAAGTGACACAGAGGAAACTTCTCAATTTCCTTGTTTAGAATGGGAAGGTTAGTTGCTTTGAGTGATGATTTCTGAAGTACTGGCCAGCATGCAACGTGTTCATGATGGATGGTAGATTTCCCCCCCTCAAAGGCTTCTCCTAAGCATCTGTATATATGGAGTTTCAAAGCCCTCCAGTCCTCCTTTGCCCTTCTGGTTCCATCTCAGTTTGTAGGGCTCCTGGAAGTGTTTTGCTCTTTCATTAGCCAAGCAGAACATGGTTCAGAGTCAAAGGCGATGGTTTGGTTTTCTTGAAGTGCTTTTAGGAGCTCTCACTATGTGAATGGCCCAGAGTGAGAGAGGAAAGGTATTTAGTTTTTAATTCCATGTTTATGGTATTATTTACTGGTGTTCTCAGGTATGAATTATTTTCTATAAATAATTAGTTTATAGCCTTTTACAGTGGGAGGTGTTGAGTTCTGGAGTTGAATGGGGGCATTCAGGCTAAAGCAATTCATAGTCAAGAGAAGTTCAATGAGTTATGATTTATTGACTAAAATAGTTAAAGATGATCCCAAGAACACAAGTCTCAGAAGTCTGAGGAGCAGGCCCTGCCCTTACCACTCTGGCACTCCCACATACGATGAAGACAGAATTATTCATTTCCACATGGGCTTTTCTATGCCTCTCATCACTGCAGTATCAGTATGCTTCACAAACGAATTGATTTATCTTCACAGTAACCTTCTGAGGTGAAAGCCTGGTATTATCTACATTTGATAGAGTGGAAACTCAGGCACAGAAAGGTTAAGGTCAAAGTTTCCACTAACTTTCCATGCTCAATATGAGACAACTACTATTCTGATTTTTCACAGTGCTTAGCATACTAGCACTTCATATATTCAAAGCAATGACCAGCATTGACTTCAGCTGCAGCTGTCAGGGCTCAGCACTTCTGCAAGTCAGACCCAAGGGTATCAGGTTGGGCACTCAGAAAAGCTGGGTTTAAGTGACTTAAATCAACAGGCAATGGGCCCGCCTGGGCTTGGTACCTTGGGGAGCTGCAACAGAATACATCTGAGGTATTAATTTTGGTGTCACTTCAGAGCAATGCAGTAATTCTTTCCCAGAGGAAACCTAGCATTTAGGAAAGTGGATTAAACAACAAACAGCCATATAGGAATCTTGTCTTACCTAAGCTTAACGCCTTCAGCCTTAGCTCACACAGATTCAACTTATTCCAGAATCACCTTCTCAGACTGAGGGTTAGTTTGCATCACCACAGACCCTCTTCTCTATGGCTCAGTCTTAATCTGCTGACAACTCATCTGCCCCCTTCCCCTCTTTCTGCAAGGTCAATCCTTTTACTGACCTGGGTCTTGTGGTCTCTCACTCTCTTTTCAGCCATTTCAGGACAAGGATCTGACTTTAGTGGTGCCAGGCAGGAAGGCAGTTTGTTTACAGCCCAACTGCTATGTTGGATCATTTGAAGGGAGGTTCCTTATCTAGCTCATGGTTTTGCATTTCTTGCTTGGTTCCTCTAACACTTCCTTTGAATGTTACCAGTAGCAATTAACCAAACACCTAAAGGTCATAAAAACAGCTATTTCTGTTTGTCACACTGGCATTTCCTAACTTTTAAGTTCATGATTTCGCAACCTTAATAATGTCCTTTTAACAATTTTGCATGTATAATGCCCAAGGTCTTTTTTTTTTATAAAAGACCCCTGGAAAACAAACAAAAAAGGAATTTTATAGGTGGCATCATGTTGTCACCCCCATGGTTCATCACCGAGGCTGGAAGCTTAGAAACATCACACATACCTCTGCCACTAAAGTCAATGGAGTAGCTGATAGCTGTAGCCATGGACAGTGGGTGAACGCCCAGCTGGGGAAGACAAGGCCAGCCCTGCCCCTTCCACCTGAGGCACCACCCCAATGCAGTGGCCAGCCCCCACCCACCCCATTGTCCCTGACCTCCCCCTCCTAGCAGGCACCACAGCCCCAGCCTTCCCAGTCACCCAGAACACGGGTAGTCTTAGGAGGGCAATGCCTTCCTTTGCCTACATTACCTGTCACCCATGGCTGTAGTCCACATCCTCTGCCTGGACTCACACTATAGGGGGATGAGACCAACACTTCATCAGTGGGTTTCACAGGTATTTACTGAGAGCACAGGAATGATGAGGCTCAGGAATCTTGGGATCTATTCCAGGTTTGTGTGCTCTGGTGGACACAGACTCTTTTACCCATTCCACTCAATATTGACCCTTTCTGCCCAGTTGTCTCCAACGCTTCCTTTTTACATCTGAATCAGACAGCTTCCTCCTCCATACTAAGTGGGTGCCAGCAGAGGGGGTCATTGAGATCACAGGAAAAAGAGAGATTCCTTGCTCCTAGTACCAGTGCCTGGCTCACCACAGCTCAGACTATCTGGGAGCAGCCATTACAGTGAAAACTTTAGAATTTAAGCTCGGTCTACCAGGTCGGACCAAAGGTCCATCTAGCCCAGTATCCTGACTTCCAACAGTGGCCAATGCCAGGTGGCCCAGAGGGAATAAATAGAACAGATAATTATCAAGTGATCCATCCCCTGTTGCCCAGTCCCAGCTTCTGACAAACAGAGACTAGGGACATCATCGCTGCCAATCCTGGCTAATAGTCATGGATCTACCCTTCATGAATTTTACCTAGTTCTCTTTCTGAACCTGTAACTCTGGGCTAGAGCATGGTTAGTGACTCTCTGGGAACAGCAGGTGCACAGAAGGGCTAGTACTAAGAACAGCGAGGATTGGGGATGTTCAAGAAAGATGGAATCTGCAGAGATTTTAGCTGCTAAAGGAGTCTCTACTGAACATTCGCAAACTTCTACTCTTCAGAGGGTTATAATTTCGCCAAATTTAGACAGACTGTCAAGTGGATAGCAAAAGGTGCGCCTGTAACATAGAAGTCACCCATCTGCCACATCTCAAGCCCTTGTTTCAAAGCAAAGGAGCACCAAAAAGGGGAGGGGGGAGTTCAGGATTTGATTTTTAACATGGAGAAAGCATGAATTATTTTGGGTGTTTTGCCCCTCTCGCTCAGCCTGAGGCAGACCCACCACGTGGAAATTTTCAGCCCAAATACTTACTTTGGCAAAGTTATGAGAATTGAAAACAATGGAAAGTGATGGACAAGCTTAATAATAACTGGCACTACAAATCCCACCTATAATTACTGTGCATGAGGCTCCTTTCATCAGAGCCTGTATTGTATGGATGATTAGCAGACTGTAGAACCTGACCCACTGAAAATGCATACTTTTCTTTTTAAAGAGGTTTTGGAAGACAGTTTCGCTCTACTTTCCTGCTATTTCCTTTAGCCACGTAACTTCTTTGAATCCCTCCACTCCACACACGCACTTAATTCTGTTTAATATATGGCTGCATGTAAGAGGCACAATCAGACACTGAAGTCAGAAGCTAACTGCATACAGTGGGCCAAATCCTGTGCTCTTTACTCAAAATTCCTAACTTTAATGGATTGAAGTGCAGGATTTGCTTCATATGCAGAATAAAGAACTGAATCCATGATTGTGTTCCAGAGATCCAGGTTGTCACAACTTGAGATAAAGAGAATTATGAATAGCTATGAGTGGCCTTAGGTTTTATGTAGTATTTTCAGGCTATTCTTTAGCCCATTGCAAACTGATAAGCATTTGCGTATGTTAGATTTATTCTATTCAGTAATAAATAGTGCAGATATACAAAGCCAGTATATTAGAAAATATATCTGAAAGCTGGAATAAAAAGGTAGATATATTCACCATCTCAGCTGGAGAAATGAATACAGCAAACTATCTGAGCTTGCTGATGCATGCAGTAGACTGCCTATGTTAATCACTGCCTTTGGAAATATGTATTTCTGAAAAAATTAGCACCAAAATCTAATGTCTCCTGGGCACCACAACACATTTGTAAGAAAACACTTTTATGAGCGATGCTTTTGGAAAGGATGGGAGGCGATAAACAACACAAAAATGGTTAGCTCCACTGAGTTCAAGTGATAGAGCCATTCGCTGACAGAACACTGGTATGCTTAGATGGCTATCAGGTGTTCCCGAATCAGATCAACTAATCTCTGTTTCACATCAGTGGAAACACTAGAGATTGTGTGTAAATGAAGCATGCATGCTGATTAGTGCCGAGTGCTAGAGCTGAGCGGGAAATGGTTTTTCTATCTAGGGAAAATTTTCAAGATTTCAAAAAAATGTCCTGTCCTGAAATCTACAAACACAAAAACACACACAACTTTGGATTTACAAAATGTCAGAACACTGACAATATTGAAACTTACCTCCCTCCCAAAAAAATCAAAATAGGAAATCTGTCAAAACTGACCATTCTAAGGAAAGGCACAGTTTTGGTCAATCAGCATTTCCCAGTGAAAAAGATGTTGGACATTCCTAAGCAGCTCTGCTGGGTACATTCAACTTTCATTGCTACCATTAAAATCAGAGGGCATTTAGAAAACTTTCCTCCACACCTGAACTACACTGCTCTGCCTAGGAGGTGCAGTTTAGAATAAGGGCCCTTGCTTGTCTTGAGCTCTTTACTTACAGGAAAATTCGTGACTTTTTTATTACATGGTAAATATGATGAAGTGCCAAAACTACTTTGTGTGAAAAACCCTGCTGTTTTTCATTAAAACATGTAGCTATAATGCAGTTTCTCTTAGATTTAGTATAACTAAGAAGTCTGAGAGAACGCATATATAACAAAATACACTTAGGGCTTGATTCTCATCCCACTTATATCAGTGGAAAAACTGGTGTTACTAAACTGGTCCCAATTCTCATCTCAGTTACAACTGCAAGCACCTCCTAATTTACAGCAGTGCAATGGAGACCAGAATGAGACCCCTTTGGCTCATATATAATGAAGTTGCCATGTACTAAACTATGAGATTATACACCTCCCATGGTAACTCAGAAGTTAACCTCAGTGCTTATGTACATTGAGAGCACCTGTAATCTAAGGAAGTTCATGACCTTGATCTCCTGAAGGTTACAAAGACCCTGAAGGTGAAAGGGATTACAGTAGTACTAAACAGTTTCTTTTTAAACAGAATAGGGAGAAAAGAGTTTATAATGGAAGTGCTGACAACCATAGCCATCTCAGAACACCAATAAAATATAATAATTCCTTTCAAATGAAGTGCTTTTTTTTTCCTCTCATGAATCAACGCCACCATTTTACATTGCACTGAATTGATACAGACTGAATCAAATAGATTGTCTCCAAGGCAGACCTCATTAACTGGTAACTTTTTAATTACATTGATTCTGTAGCAATAGTCAATGCTATAAGCAGTGGAGCCTTCCACAAAAGGTGCTCTTGGGTTTTTTTTTTCTTGTTTTTTTTTTAAATGCCATAGCTATTTTTGCCTCTTGGTTGGGTTTGTGTCTTTAGCTCCTGTATGCTGTTCAAATACTGATAACTACTTGCTCTAAAGCAATAACGATAAATGCAGAAAATAATTACCCTATTTAACTTGACACTGCACCATGGCATAAAGTCAATTGGCCATGGGAAATGCTATCTAAAAATTCCAAAGCGGGTGCTGGCTTGTGAAACAATGTCTTGATGGGAGTCAGGCAGTGATAGGGACCATCAGACTAGCACCATTATACAGAGTTATTGGGGGAGAAAAAAAATCTTCCAGTATGGAACTTGAATCAATTTCTTCTAATGAAGAAATTCATTTAAAAGATCCCTGCCAAACCCTCTGAAAATACTGATAAGTTCTGGATGATTTTCCTCAGCTCTTCACAATCAAAAAGGAAAATGAGAAGTAGTTTGAAAGAAAGGCTCTTATGTGAGGGGATATTTATTGCATTGGAGACAACATCTTTCATTCTCTTCCAATGATTGCTAAATATTCCTGTCACTTACTTACAAATGATAAACAATTCAATTTTTGTTTACCAGTATTTGCTAATTACAACTCCTGTTACTAGACCTCTAATGCTATTCTCAAAGCATTGATTTCTCTGACATGTTTTCTCCAAAATGCATTTGAAATGCAAATCTCATTGTTTTAAAAGGGAAACTTCCTTAGTGTAGATAGGACTGTAGATGTTTCTTTCCTATATCCCATTACATTACAGTTTGAATCTGAGCCAACAATCGATTATAATTTAAGATTAGCCAAGAGGATTATACTGGATCCAGATCAGAATTAAGTTTTGGATAGAATTTGGGTTTAAAGCAGAGACAGGATTATGGTTTATATTCAGATTTGACAGCAAAGACATGAATGACAAGTTGAGACAGTGCAGATCTTGTAAGAGCAGTTGCTCTTCATGACCTCCACAATTTTGGAACCATGAAATGTCATTAAACTGCAACTAGAAAATAAAGGCAGATTCAAATCTTGAGATTTTTTTTCAGAGAATTCAGAGATATTTAGATATAAGATATTAGATATAAGGGTGCTTCTAAAGCACTTCAACTGCCACTGCTGCTCCCTTGAGATCCTCCACTAGTCATAGAAAAAAGGGCTGGATTTAGCCTAAATCTGTGTGATCGAACTCCAACTTGCATTAGGTGTTGCTTGCACTCCAGTCAGGAGCACCATCTTTTGCATCTGTGGCTATACATACTATGACCCAAGGACTTCTTGATGCTAATTGCCAGAAGGCAAATGGATACACAGGTGTGTAGGGCTCTCTTGGGTTCACCACCAGAATGTAATGGAAGTCCTCTAATGAAAGCCTGTGTTACACTGGTCATCATAATCACAGTGAGATGTAGCTACAGAAAAAAAAATATGAGCAATTCTGGGCAAGCATGGAGGAAAAGATGCTTTGCTCACTCCGGCTGGTTATATTGAAATTCAGTACTGTATGGTTCATAATTAAACAGCCATTTATAATCTGAGCAAAATACTCATCAATAGATTATAGGGCTGAAAGACAAAACAGACAGCCAGAGTTAAATTGTTTGGCTACGTCTACACTGGCGCATTCTCACGCAAAAACTCTTTTGCAGAAGAGTTCTTCTGCAAAAACTTTTCCAGAAGAGAGCGTCTACACGGGTATGTGCTTTTCCGCAAGAGATGTGCTTTTGCGCAAGAGCATCCATGCCAGTGTAGATGCTCTCTTGCGCAAGAAAGCTCTGATGGCCATTTTAGCCATAGGGCTTTCTTGCGCAAGAAATTCATGTTGCCTGTCTACACTGGCCTCTTGCGCAAGAACAGTTGCGCAAAAGGGCTTATTCCTGAGTGGGGGAGCATCAGAGTTCTGGCACAAGAAGCCCTGATTTCATACATTAGAACGTCAGTTTACTTGCGCAAGAACACGTGGCCAGTGTAGACAGGCAGCAAGTTTTTGCACAAGACCGCGAGATAGTGCCAGTGTAGACACAGACTTTAGGTTTAAGACAATGAATTTTGGAAACAATATCCTGGGTACAGATTAACACTACACTTAATCTTATAAGAAAGGATCACTGGTTGAAAACACTGTGGAATTTGCAGTAAGATACATTGTAGAAGACAGGGGAGTATTTTATCAGTTAAGTTTAATCTCTAGAAAGTGTGTTATGATTTTGTTTCATAGGTAACCATTTCCAATATTCTTACCATCACTTCAGTCTATGTTCTTTGATATATATAAAACACAAAAATTAGTTTATTATCATCAAAGAACAGAGAGTTTGTGTGTGCTTGTGTATACACACACAAGAAGATGAAGATTTCCCAGTGTTGCTCGGGTCCTTAAATAAGTTTTGTTTTTCTTCATTTAAATAATTGTTCTCAGGGGGGGTTGGGGATGAGGCGTTCAGTATATAGACTCCCTTGGGGAGAGAGGACAAGCCCTTCCCTCTCTCCCTGCAGCAGCTTGGGTCCAGGTGAGAAGTGCCTGTCCATGGGTGCTGCAGCTTCATTGGGCACAGTCGGGGGGAAAGATGCATGTCCTCCAGCTGGGTGACAGACACTTAGACACACAGACAAACTCTGAAATATTTGGTAAATAGCTATCCCTTGCTCCACCATTGTCCCCTACTGGCCCAATGGGATTACAGTAATTCCTCATTTAACACAGTAGATACGTTTCAGAAAATGATCGTGCTAAGAGAAAACGTGTTATGCGGGGTCAATTTTCCCATTGAAAATAATGGAAAAGGTAGGGGTTGCATTTCTAGCGCACGTGCACTCGCAGCTCCAACCTGCACTTGTTAGCAGCTGGGACCGGGACATAAGGTTGGGGGAGAAAGGGGACTGGGTTATAGCAGGGAGGGGAGGTGTTTGGCTCTGGAGAAGGGAAGGGAAGGACAGAGGAGGGGGCTTGCAGCTGGGTTTCCCCAGCTGGCCAGTCGCCAGCAGCTGCACGGGACTTCCCCTGCCTCCTTGCAAAGTGGCAGAGGTTCGTCACTCGCTGTGCCATTCCCCGGCAACCCCCTCCAGCCGGATGCCTCACGTCTGGCAAGGAGGGGTCGCCAGGGAACAGCGCGACGAGTGGTGAACCTCTGCCACTTTGCAGGGAGGCAGGGGAAACCCCATGCAGCTGCCGGCAACTGGCCAGCTGGGGAAACCCAGCCGCCGGCTGTAAACAGGGGGCGGAGGAGAGGGAGCGAAGCATCCCTAGACGGGGTCACTGGGAAACGGAGTGGCGAACCTCCGGAGGCAGGGGGAAGCCCCGCACAGCTGCCAGCGACTGGCCAGCTGGGGAAACCCAGCCGCCGGCTGCAAGCGGGGGGCGGAGGAAAGGGAGCGAAGCATCTGGACAGAGGGGGTCGCCGGGGAATGGCGCAGCAAGTGGTGAACCTCTGCCACTTTGCAGGAGAAGCCCTGTGCAGCTGCCAGCGACTGGCCGGCCGGTAGGGGAAATCGTGTTATTGCGGGGACGGGTTGTGTGGTTCGAAAAATGTTCCTTAAAAAAAAAATCGTGCTATCACGAAAATGTGTTAAGCGGGCACGTGTTAAGCGAGGAATTACTGTATAGTTTTCCTGGTACCCATCTCTGGTGCCTTTATACCCCCTGTGGTCATTGTGCTATAACCCCTCTTGCCAAACTCCTCCATTTCCATTTTATGAGAAACAAATGGAATTCCATGCACATCCCATTATCCTGACATAACCAAATCCTAACCTTGCTTTAAGTTATGATAAAAGGAAGCTGCATACCAAATTTAGTGGTCTTAGATTTTACTGTTTAAGAGGAGTTCTTGAACAAATGGACACACAGAGACACACACACACACATTTCTAAAATATATAGTAAGATATCTGTCTCTCCATCGTGTGTCGAGCAAAGAAATGATCCTGAGTTGAGTCTTACAGGCATGCCTGCATATGTGGGAGTAGGAAGAGAGGTGTTTGCATATAGCCGGGGATCCCAGTCACCGCTACGGCTAAGTTTATGCTTACCTAATATCCTAAAGCATATTCCTAAAATAACTATTTTAAGCCTTATCCAACACATGCTGTAATCATCAGGAGTCTTTATGTAGGTAAAGTCAGCTCCTCAGGGGTTGTCTTGATTACTGTTTCAAGAGATGTTGTTCAAAGGAGTTCATTAACATTCTACAACTCTTGTGTGCCAAAGTAATATAGACTTCCACATGTGCTAAGATGACTGAAGTTAAGCCTAGCGATGAGTCTTTTTAGAACCTATTAGTAAACACCTTTTGTGTCCCAGTGAAAATAAAAGTTGAGAAGCAAATAAATAAAAAGGGTCCTCCTTCAGGAGGGGGTAGAGCTAAGAGAAGTGCCTGCCTCCAGAAGGACCTGGGCAGATGAAATTTAATGATGGAAGGAAACATAGTGGGATCTGTAGTTTGTAATGTATACTATCGGTGTATCGTACTTAGGCTGGCTACGTCTACACTGTGGCAGTTTTTCGGAAGAGAAAATGCAAATGGAGGGCTCATTTGCAACTCTCGCACTCTCATTTGCATATTCTCTTCCAATCCTTTTTGTGGAAGAGGTTTTTGCGATATAAAGCCCTGTGTAGATGGGGCCATTTGTTGGAAAAAAACCATTTTGTGCAAGATCCCTTATTCCTCAAAAAATGAGGTTTACAGGATCTTGTGCGAAACAGGGTTTTTCCGACAAATGGCCCCGTCTACACAGGGCTTTTATCGCAAAAACCTCTTCTGCAAAAAGGATCGGAAGAAAATATGAAAATGAGAGTGCGAAATTTACAAATGAGCGCTCCATTTGCATTTCCTCTTCCGAAAAACTACCACAGTGTACACGTAGCCACTATATCTACACTGCAGTTCTTTTTCAGAAAAAGGTACACAAATTGTGAACTGCAATTTGCATACCTTTTTCTGGTTCTTTTTTTGGAAGATGCTTTTCTGACATGTAGCCCATCTACATAGGGCCAAATGTGGGGAAAACCTCCTCTTTCGGCATTTTATGAGGAATGCAGGGCTTCCAAAAGAATGTGCCTGCTTTTTCAGAAACTGATCCGAAAAAGCGGACGCATTCCCTGGCCGCGGCAGAGTTTTTCCGGATCCCAGAAAAACTCTAGTGTAGACATAGTCTTATTGGGGTAAATCCAGATGAAATTACCCAGTCTGAGGAACCAGGCCAGGCATTGGGGAAATAGGCAGGGTTGTTGGATAAGGGGGAGATACTTCCCAGAGGGAAAAGGAGTGACTGCAAAGTGCTCTGCATAATTACACCTACATCACCCTCCAATTCTTGAATGCTACAATGCTGGGGACTTCGTAATTTGCAAGCCTCTGCACCCCCTATGGCTTCCCCCCACTCCTTCCAGCTCTACTGCCATAGCAGCAAAATCACAATCCCGGAGAAGTAATCATGGAGGAAGGGACTGGGCTTTTCTCCCTCTTGTCTCCAAATTTCCATTAAGCAGAGTCCAGTACAAGTCCCTGATTCAAAGCCATCTATGGATTGGCCCTAACTCTGAGAGATCACTGTTCCTTCTTGATCGTGACTTCTTGTTCCAGGTATGGTCCACCAGAGCACAGAACCTCCAACTAATAGGGGAGTCTCATGACTGCTGTAGGTCAGGGGTTCCCAACCTTTTTCTGTCCCCGTACCCTCTTGGCTTTTAGTAAACCTTCCCGTACCCCCTATTCAATATGAAAGGAAATAAATTCTAGACTCTAGAATCCACAACTTTTTTCACTAACACTACTACTTTTGGAATATTTCAATTAGGATAATCTAGTTATTTACCAAATATTCCCGTACCCCCTTGACAAGCTTCTGTACCCCTGACAGTCTGGCATTACTAGAGTTAGGAACCCCTGCTTTAGGTGGAGCTTCAATTATAAATGGACCTACACCACAGAACACCTCTGCCAGAGATCAGAATGACCACACATCTCATAATGTTCAACTTTAAATGTAAATTCACTTCTTGAAGGCAACTTCCCTCAGATTCCTTTCTCTCTCACACACCAACACCTCTACCAATAAAAATATTAGAGCAGTTTCTCCTACAGGCTGGGCAGGATATAGAGAAATTATTATTGTGACTCTGTTTACAAATATTTGTGAGGGATTCAGAGCCAGATTTTTAAAAGTATTTAGATGCCCAAAGATTCAGCCAGGGCTTCGTCTTCACTGCAAGCTCTTCTGGCAGAAAATATGCTAACGAGGGACTCATTAGCATAAGTTGCAATCTCATTAGCATATTTTCTGCTGTTTCTTTTTGCTCAAGGGGCTTTTGCGCAAAAAGCAGCAGTGTGGACTTCTTTTTTTTGCACAAAAACCCTGTTTTGTTCAAGATCATTATGCCTCTCCGAGACAGGTATAATGATCTTGTGCAAAATGGGGGTTTTGTGCAATAAAAACCCCATCCACACTGCTTCTTTTTGTGTAAAAACCCTTTGCGCAAAAAGAAATGGCAGAAAATATGCTAATGAGATTGCGCCTTATGCTAATGAGCCCTTCATTAGCCTATTTTCTGCTAGAAGAACTTGCAGTGAAGACGTAGCCTAGGAACTTAGTGTATTTTTCAGAAGTGCCTAAGTACCTAGCTCTTCTTGAAATCAGTGCCTTGACAATTTTATTAGATGCCTAGCTGCAAGTTAACATGCTTAAATATTTTTGAAACTCTATCCATCACATACCAAGACAATGAACACCAGGTAAGTATTACGTCTAAACAGAAAATGACAAATATTCACTCTGAGTAAAGCTTTCAAAAGCCCATAAGTGACTCCAGGGCTTGATTAAGTACCATTTGAAAAATCAGATTCCTTGTGGTGTGTTTTAGGAAGGTTAGGTTACCCAAGCACCTGTTGGTATTTCAATAACAAAAATAGCACCCATAAAATACCTGCGTACATCATTATCACAAGTGAAATGGTAACCTAGTTTCATTTTGCTATGTACAGAATATAATAATGCTGCATTTTTTTTACATTAGTCATGACCTGTGAGCACAGCTGGAACCATTGTGCAGATTGTAGTATTTTTGAGTTTCCATATACTATATCTTGTTATGCATAGTTTTCATCGCCTCTCAAAACAAAACAAAACATGGCAGTGAACCACTTTTGACATGTCTCTAATTATTGCATTCAAATAAAATAACAAACAGCTATTAAAACTCTTTTGTGACCTTTATTTTGATTTGCGGTTAATTTATCTTATGATTATTTATTTGAAAATTTGGGAATCAGCGATCATCTGGAGGCTGCTGATATTAAAATGTGAAGAAATAGCCCATATACAGAAAATATTTCACACTAACTCCTCTCTTTTTTTCCTATTTAAAAATAATCTTGCTCTGCATGTGAATAGGCTGATGTTTGGAGCAGTGGTTCACTGATAGAATGTCAGTATGCATTACTAATAGTGATGAAATTCTGATTCTAGCACAGGCCTTTTTATGTACACCTTTCCATAGTTTCTCTTTCTTTCAATGCATTCAGTGCCCTTTATTGTTCTTTCTGAAGTGGAGTCTCAATATTGTCAGACTGTAATGGACATTCTAATAATAGTCATGTCGCATGTAGAACTGCTAGACTTAGAGAGGTGAAATCATACCTATAGGCTGTGTCTACACTGAAGGCTTCTTGCACAAGAACTTTTTGCACAAGAGTTCTTGCGCAAAAGTTCTTGCACAAGAGTGCGTCCACACTGCCATGTGCTTTTGCATAAGAGATGTGCTTTTGCACAAGAGCGTCCATAGCAGCATGGATGCACTCTTGCGCAAGAAAGCTCTGATGGCCATTTTAGCCAATGGGTTTCTTGCGCAAGAAACCCCTGTTCCCATCCACACATGCCTTTTTGCGCAAGAGCTCTTGCGCAAAAAGACTTATTCCTCATGGGGAATAACTCTTGTGCAAAAAGCCCTTTCCTCTGACAATCTACTGTAAACTTTCTTGCACAAGAACAGGCTTGTAGTGTGGACGCGCCACAAGTTTTTGCGCAAGAATGGCTGTTCTTGCGCAAGAAGCCTGCAGTGTAGACATAGCCATAACGTATTTGACTATAATTTAAGGCTGAAATTTTCAAAGACTTGTGAGATCTGGCCACTAAATTCATATTAATCTTAATGCAAATTGGATATCTAAATCCCACAAGTGGAATTTGAAAATCTCACCCAAAATGTAAAAAAATAAATAAAATTAAGGGTTGCTTTGCCACATCACCTGACTTCAGACCTGTTCCATTTATGCTTATTAAGAAGTTACCAAACCTTGCATAATATTATATATTTATACTTTGCAATGCCTTGAATATGATAAAGCGTGGCTAAAAGCCCTGTGGCAATCACTGAAAGATGCCTTTCACTTGTGGAATTATTCTGATCTATAACATTATCTGAGCATATCATTTTGTGTTTATAGAACATATTTTTGTAATCCTTTTGGAACTTGTCTGACAACATTTTAATTTTCCTTGATAACAGGATCTCCCTAGACCTGAAATGAAATTATTTTTCTGTTATAATCACACATCTTAACAGACTCCATTGATGTGCCCTGAAACCATCCTGAAATAGATGTGGAAGTGCATTATAGCTTTCAGTTTATTATGAATTTACGGTTCTTGTTAAAGAGAAGTTGTCGAATGATTAAAATATAGCAAATAAATGAATGGATATGCACGGAAGTTAGCGTGCAACTGTTTCAAATCATACTCAACAAAAAGGAAAGGTGATCTCTCATAGAAGGAGATAAAGTTGACAAAATAGAGTAATGCAGTCTTTTTCTATGACAAAATACAATGTTGCCAACCTCAAGTTTTCAAAAATCATGAGTCAGTCCTCCCATCAAGTCATGATTGACTTAAAAATAATGAGATTTTAAAATAATACAGGGGTATAAATTAAATTCTTTTCATTTGCCTAATGGCTTTTGAACCTTTAGGGTTCACTTTGTCAAACTTATCTCCACAAACATGAGAGCTTGAAAACTTACTTTTTAAAACAACAACTGCTGAGACTGCTATATTGAGAGCTAGAATTCATAATGATCATTTTTTGAAATCAATGAAGTGTGTTTTGAGATAAAAATATTTCACAATTGCCACCTTTTGAAATTGTGCAGCTTGTCTAACATTTACTTGTGCCCATTTCTCAAACGAGTCATGTTTCATCAGGAATTTAAAATAGAGAGGTTTAACATATCCTTAGGCAGCCTCGCTGTTATTTTTAATCCAACTATAGTGCTCACATATAATGATAATTGATATGTAATAGATGGATATTTAGTTTGACATTGCTTCGTACGATAGACTTCAAAGGATTAGGAAAACATTTAAGAAATTTCCAAGAGCCTTTGATAACCTCATCAGTTCCACTCCAACTCATCTGATGCAGAGGGTCTTACCCACAAAAGCTCATGATACTATATATTTGTTAGTCTCTAAGGTGCCACAGGACTACCAGTCACAAAGGTCTTTCAAGGAAATGAAATAGCTATAAACTGAGAGGTGAAGTATTGTCATGAATTAGAAATATTAAGATATAAATAACAAAAAAGGAAAACTTTAAAAACTACTAATAATCTAGTAACACCTTAAAGGCTAAAAGACCAAAGAAGTGGGTTGTGCCCATGAAAGCTCATGATACCATCTACATGTTTTGTTAGTCTTTAAGGTGCTACTAGTCTATTTGTTGTCTTTTAAGTTTTTCCTGTTACAGACTAACTCAGCTACCCCTCTGAAGAAGGAAAAAAATAGTCAACCATTATCAAGAAAAGCAGTTAATAATGGGATGGTCTACGTTTCTGTAGTAGGCTCTGTAACATTTTTTCATATTTATATTAATGACCTGGAAGATAACAGATCATTATTTGGGTTAGTCAAGCCTAAGGAAGACCATAAAGAACTAAAATAGATCTACTTAGGTCATGACAAATTAAATTCAGTGTACAAAAATGCAAGGTGATGCACCTTGGAGGGAACATTTTGAACAACTTTTACACACTGATAGATTCTAAATCGACTAACCAATTAGCAAAATATCTTCAGGCATGCTTGTGGTTTCTGCATTTTATAGCAGCAGTCAGCAAAACAACTGAGACTTTAAGTGGTATTAAGGAAGGAATAGAGAATCACATGATAATATCGTCATACCATTATATAAAACAATAGTATGCCCTTACATCCCACTTCCCGTCAGTATCCAGACCAGGCTGGGAAAGATAACGATCCAACCAGTGGACCAAATTCGGTTACGAATCCTGGTCATGTGTCATCTGAGGCACATTGCACACATGCTAAGATGATGGCCTGGAACACTGTGCTCAGAACTGGTGAGTCTTTCTTAAAAAAAGGATATAGAAAAACAAATAACCCAGAAAAGAGTGGGGAAAGCCATTAGAAGCAATGAAAGACTTCTGTATAAGGATGGATTAAAAGAAAGCATATCAATGGTATGCTGCCATGGAAGAATGGACCCATTTAGCAGCCCTGAAGCACTGCGCTTCTGTGGACTGTCCCTGTCCTCAGGTTTCAGCAGGGATCAGAGGCTCATATCTGGGCTTGATTGTCCTCCATCAGTGAAAATGGGCAAATAGACAATCCACTGTTACTATCTACTAATGGGTGCAAAATTAAGTCCTGTCTAAACTGTACAAGAAATCCTGTCCTTGTTGCAGTCAACAGGAGATTTGCCATTAAATTAGCTATCTGTAAACAGATGTATTATCAATGTAACTGCATCTGAACATGAATTTCCAAAGAGAAAAAGCCCCAACCCCTTAGTAATTTCAGTTATTATCACCAGAATTCTCTGATCCGCTTATTAGCCATTCCTCTATTACAGAGCAACACAATTCCAGTCAAACCAATTTGCTATATCTTTGTTTCTAACTGAATGCGAGTACATTAAATACGCATGTTCTCTTTTTCTTCCACCCTCTCTCTCACATGCACACAAAGCCTCTTTCTTTCTACTACCTATTATAGCCATTATGACCTTTCATTATAAAAATGTTCTTGAGGGTTTTTTTTTAATCTATACTCGCATGACCAGCTGTAAAAAGAATATTTTCATGGTCTCTCAATAGGACATGTGGGTACTATAAAAATAAATGTGCTGTAGTTATGAGAAAGTTAAAATTATTGTTGGCTTTTTAGGTGTTTTTAATTATTTTATTAAGATTATCTCTAGTTTGAGTGCTGGGTTGAAAGTTATTCCTATGGTGCACTTGCAAAGCCTCATCAGTTTTGACAGTATGGATATCCAAATACTTTCCGTCCAAGTACCCAAATGAGTAATTAATATTGTGCTTAGGGATCCAGATGGAAGGACAAATCAGAGACCCAAAGAAATTGAATTGGTATTGAAGAAATTGTTCCCCATGCTCAACAAAAATATTACTGTTTCTTTTAGAGAAAGGCTTTAACCATGTAAAATAAAGGCTTCTTGGACTAGCCTGCTGATACCTGCATGATTAATCAGACCAGTTGAAATTTATCTGTCACAGTGCTGGCTGGGTTTGAAAGGCATCTTCAGCAAAGGTATTGCTTTGTAATGACAGAAATCAAATTGATTTTATGGGGAAAACAACAATCTCTTTTTTGTCTTGTTTTTCCTCAGTCTTTGAAACTGATACTTCCAAGCACACCAGTTATAAATCAAAAAATTACGAAAGCCATTATTTTACTGCAGGGAGAACTGGAGGGAGCCTGTCCAAAGTTATGTTTTGCACTAAAAAGTACAATTCTCTGCTGTGTTTATATTTCTGCAATTTGGGCTTTCAAATGCTCCAGCAATGATACAGATGTTATAAAACTGATGCCATGTTGGGCACATTTATCTAGTGTCTATTTTCTTCTTCCATGCTAAACTTAGCTCTACACATATAAAAAGGAGGTGGCCAGGGAGTATAAGATATGTTTGTGCCTACAAACAAGTAGAGTGTGTGTGCATCATATTTTCCTGATATTAATGGTCAGCTGAAATTGAAAGAAAAGAGAGTTGCTCTCTTAGGCTACGTCTAGACTACATCCCTCTGTTGGCAGAGGGATGTAAATGAAGCCCTTCAAAAGTGCAAATGAAGCCGGGATTTAAATATCCCGTGCTTCATTTGCATAATCACATAATGGCGCTCTTTGGAAAAAGCGCTATTTTGAAATTGAAACCACAGTCTAGACGCGGTTCTTTTGAAAACGGGGGCGAAAACCTCAGAGGTTTATAGGATCTATCGAAAAAGCACCCGGTTTTTGAAAGAATTGCGTCTAGACTGCGGTTTTAATTTTGAAATAGCACTTTTTCAAAAGAGCGCCATTACACAAATGAAGCACGGGATATTTAAATCCTGGCTTCATTTGCACTTTTTGAAGGGCTTCATTTACATCCCTCTGCCGACAGAGGGATGTAGTCTAGATGTAGCCTTACTGCTTACAGACAGTGGGGCTTTTGTATAATCTTTCCACAACAACTTTTTTAATTGAATTCAACCTTACATTTTTTTTCAACTAACTTCTAGGAGTATGGTTCCTCATTCAGTAGCATGTGTTCTAATCTAACAATATTAGTGTAATAAAAAAATTAGTGTAATCAAATATATTATATTCCAAACAAGGCACCTCATCAGATGAAAGCATTCTTCTTCAAACTGAACATCTTCTATTGGTGGGAAGGGTGATTGTGGGAAAGTCCTCTTTCAGCTGAAGATGCCCACCAGCCTAGCCAAAGTTCTGAGCCCATACAAGTGAGACAGTGTGGGTCTATCTATCCACACTGGGAATCATATCTCCCAACTGCAGACATATCCTGTGAGGCTAAAGGAACATGTGGCTTCAGCTGCCAGTGTGGTTTTCAATAATGTTTCCAATTACATTTGTTCCCAGAAGGGTTAGCTCAGAAGCCAAAAAGCCCACGTATATACCAGGATCCCCAGTGTTACTAGAACTCATTCATCTGAGCCTGTATTAACCGTTGTTGGAAATTTCCCTTGTGTACACAGACCTGGGAGCTTAGGTAGGAAGGTAGCAAATGTGTTTTACTCAGTTATTCCCTTATTAATCTCGATGGGAGTTCCACTGGAAAAATATCAATCAAACAGCCATTACGTTTCCAGTATTAGGGAGTGAAATCTCAGTATTAACTGTGGCCCTTTAGACTTGCCTAAGATGGGAGGTTATTGAATCAACTCAGTCACTTTCCATCCTTGGTGCAACCCTATATTCAGTTACTGTAATATCTCAATTTAGCTTATGAAATTTAAACTATTGTTTGGTTTATGGATCCTCACCAGTAATCACCAAAGCAGAATTTATATATTTTGTTGATGATTGTCTGTACTGAGGTTTCTCATCTTTATTGTCATTTCCTAGGCTGGCCCGCTATCCCAGGAAGAACAAATGAACTACTTTGACTAAAATGAAGTGACAAGAATGCAATAAACAGGAACATACATGCTCAGATATCACATTTACAAAATAACTTCTACAGAATGAATCGTTTAAAGCCAAACTCTTCACATTGGAGGAATAAGGCAAGAATAAGATTAAAATATAGCACTATGGTCTGAGAGATAAAAGATGCCTGCTCCTGGATGTGAAAGTTACAGGGGCAGAAGAGGTAAGAAGCCCCTTCTAAGTTCCTCACTTTTCACCCAGGAAGCTGCCGGAATGTTGCCGGTGGTATTTCCTGACGACAAGCGTAACCCTTTTGCCACATGCTTAGTCATCAAAAAGGGTCGGGTTCAATATAGCTAGAGTCCCTCCCGACAAATCATGCTCCTGCCTAGAAATTGAGAAAACTAAATGTACCTCCTCTGGATGCCTCTGACTGGGAGAACTTGCCCACTCGAAGGATCAGTGAGTAGCAGCAGGCTAGCATCTCTGTGCAAGTGTCTAGTACAGTCCCAAGGAAGCTGCTTGCCTTGTCCTGCTTGGAAGTACCACTTTCTAACCCAGCTTCATGATTCAGGTTTACGGTTCTGGGTAGATAGAGCACAAAGGAGTCCACGCAGGTCTGCTACTATCCCCTGAATCATCTCTTCCCTCAATCTGTACACACTGTCACTACAGAGATCTCTACATCATCTATTGCAGTGAAAGTCTTTATAGGAGGGGATTCTTTTTCAAGCAACCAGGACTCTGCTGAAAAATTACCTCTTTACTACAAATAAGAGCTCTTGACCCTCTCTGGCCCACTACCTCTCAGTATCTAAATGTATGTATAGTTATGATGACTTCCCAAGTATCACTAGAGGAATTGTGGTTAAGTGATCTATGCAAAATAACACTTCCTATGGCAGCACTTTTCCCTTTGCTTCAGTAGAGGGAGTAGAGAGCTCCTCCCCCCGTGGTGATTTGGTCATAGAACTTACACAAAAACAGCTGGCTATCCATGCTGCACAGTGGGAAGGGGGTGTGATCAGGCTGTGTAATGACATGGCTATGGTGACACATCACCAGAAAGTGTTACACAACTAGCAGGCTAACTGACCTGGATTCATCCTGTAGACATATTAGTAGAGAATGATTGTGGGGCTTGTATGTACATATACATTGTTAGAGGCTGTTGGTGTAGCCAAACGGTTCCTGTCTATTGCTGTATTGTGTTAATTCAGAGATCAAAAGGAGATGTTAACATTTAGTTGAACTGTGAATGTAGCAATACCACCATCTTCATTTCTCTTTGAAGTATGTGGCAAACTACCTGTAAATGGCAAGAGATGGTCAGTTGCCTTATGTTAATCCATGTAGCTAATTACCAGTCCTTAGAATACAGGATGCTAGTTCAAAGCCATTACTGTGCACCAAAGCACTGCACATGGTCAAGAAGTAGCTGGAGAGCTCTAAAGAATTCTTGGGCCCTCATCCCATTATCTCAGGTCTGCTTAAGTTTCAGGGGCAGTTTGAGACTCAAGACTGAGTCTCAGTCCGAGCTCCATTCCGGATCACTCTGATATTGGTCATTGGATTACAGTCTGATGAGCTGAGTCTGGAAAGGACTCATTGCAACTTTAAAAATCACCATCTCTACTATGAAACTGACCTAAGAACTCTATTCGTATTTCTCTATATAATGAGCTTAACTGATCCTCTCTCTCACTTTTCTTAATACACTGTAGTTTAGTTAATGAAAATTGGCTGTAAACATGTATTCGTGTAAGATCCAGAGGTGAAAGTAAGCTGGTGTGCCCCAGTATGGCACCCTGGCAAGAAGCTGACTGGCTGGGGCACTCAGCTGCAGTAGAAGAAGCGGGGCACTTCCAGCCTGGCTCCCAGCTTCCTGCAAGCTGCTGCACTCAGCAGCAGACAGGTAGGCAGGTAGTACGGGCTAGCTAAGGGCATGCCCCCCTCCAGGATTACCCGAGCCCTCAGTCTCTCCCCCTCCTCTGCCACCATTTTGGAGGATGGGGGAATAGCTGCCACACATACCAGGTCCCTATTGCTTTTCCTGCTTCCTGTGATCAGGGAGTGAGGGAAAGTGCAGAGCTTGCTGCATTCCTCTTGCTCCTGGCTGCCCAGGGAAGGAGCAGAGGACTGTAGCAGGTCTGCACTTTCCCCTTGCTCTCTAGTCATAGGAAGCAGGAAAAGCAAAAGGGACCCAGTCTATATGGTTGCAGCCTCCTCCACCCCCTGAATTGGTGCCCTTGCCTCCCGCACTCACCCCTACACACACCAAAGTACTCTGCCCTGAGCCCCCTGCCCTGAATCCTGTACCCCCATATCCTCCCTTCTCTAAATCCCCACACACTCCCAGCTCCCTGCTCTGATTCCCCACAGTCCAACTCTCTGCCTGAGCCCCTTCTCAATCCCCTAACCTGGCACCCCACTCCCCACACCACCAGCCCTGACTCCTGAACTTCCCCCTCATCCTCCCTGCTCTGAGCTCTCCACAATCCCTTCCCTGACTCCTGCACCCCCCAAGCCTGACTCCTGCACCCCACATCACTAGCTATCTTCTCATACCCCCCAACTTTGACTTCCACACCCCCAGTCCCCTGCCCTGAGCTCCTCCTCATCCCCAAGTTCCTGACCTGACTCCTGCTATGCTCCCCCACATTCCACCCCTGCTCACAGCCCCCCAACACTCCATCCCATACTTACATTTCTTACAGATATTGTTCTATTGCACACCCCATCCTCCTGCCCTGAGTCCTCCCAAGGAGGTGTGACATGACAATACTTGTAAGAAACTTAAGTTATTGTCACCCCGGTAAGATCTGAAATAGTCATGAACCTAGTAGATGGTGCTGTTCGTCCATCGAGGTCGATGAGGACCACCCAGTGTCATCAGTTTAGTTGGAGGTGGGTTCGGAGATGGCTGATTAGTCCAATCTGAGCCCGAAATTGACGGTTACAGTGGGGACATGGAAGATCGGACTGCCGACCAGAGGAAGAGAAGATACCAGCCCTGTACTTGCGAAGAAGAAGTTTCTCTGCAGCATAACGCAGTCTCTTTTGTTCGTGGGCTATTGCACCATCAAGTATTCGTCTGCGCCAGGTGGAACGATCATCAGCAATACTCTCCCAGTTTCCAGGATCTATGTTACAGTTCTTAAGGGAGGCCTTAAGGGTGTCTTTGAATCTCTTCTTTTGACCTCCAAGAGATCGCTTGCCATGTTGTAATTCGCCATAGAGCATCTTCTTGGGCAATCGATCATCGGACATGCGCACAACATGGCCAGCCCATCTGAGTTGTGCCTTGCAAAGCATGGTGTGAATGCTTGTCATATTAGCCTGTAGAAGAACATCAGTATCTGGAACTTTATACTGCCATCTTATCTTCAGCAGTTTCCGTAAACAGTTCAGGTGGAAGTGATTCAGCTTTTTCGCATGACGACTATATACAGTCCAGGTCTCACAAGCATAGAGGAGGGTGGGCAAGATGACCGCCGAATAGACTTTTAGCTTGGTCTCAGTCTTAATGCCTCTTTGATTCCAAACATTAAGTTGAAGCCTTCCAAAAGCTGCACTGGCTCTGGCGATTCTAGTATTCACCTCCTCGTCAATGTTGGCTGCCTTTGATAGAGTGCTGCCAAGATATGTAAACCTGTCCACGTTGTCGAGCTTCTGGCCATTGACAGTGATGGATGGCTCAGTGTAGTCACAGCCAGGAGTGGGCTGATGCAGAACCTTGGTTTTTTTGGTGGAGATCGTGAGGCCGAAGTTCATGCACGCTGCGGAGAATAGATTCATGCAGTGTTGCATGCCTGCTTGCGTACCTGAATTGAGGGCACAGTCATCCGCAAATAGAAAGTCACAAATGGTCTCGACCTGAACCTTGGTTCTGGTCTGAAGCCTCCTCAAGTTAAATAGCCTTCCATCAAAACGGTAGCGCAAGTCGATCCCGACATTATTTTCTCTAAAGGCATCAATCAGCACAGCAGAGAACATAAGGCTGAAAAGACTGGGGGCCAGGACGCATCCCTGTTTCACACCGTTTGTAACTGCGAATGGCTCTGAATAATTGCCACGATCTTGGACTCTGGCAAGCATGCCGTCATGGAACTGCTTCACCATTTCAATGAAGGTATCTGGGCATCCAAATTTGGCCATAATCTTCCAGAGGCCCTCACGAATGACAGAGTCAAATGCTTTAGTTAGATCCACAAAGACAGTGTAGAGCTGGACATTCTGTTCTTGACACTTCTCTTGTAGTTGTCTGGTGGCAAATATCATGTCAGTAGTACCTCGTCCCTTCCTGAAGCCACACTGACTTTCCGGCAAGAGACCTTGGTCAAGGTGCTGTGTGAGTCTGCTTAAAAGTATTCTGGTGAGGACCTTTCCTGCAACACAGAGCAGAGTGATTCCTCTGTAGTTGTCACAAGAGTGGCGATTTCCCTTGCGCTTGTATAGATGAATAATGGACGCATCTTTGAAGTCTTGTGGAACGCGTTTCTGTTTCCACATCTCACAGAACATCTCAGTAAGCCTCTTAATTAACTTGGGTCCACCAGATTTGTAAATTTCAGCTGGAATGGAATCAGCTCCAGGAACTTTACTGTTGGAGAGCAATTCAGTGGCCTTTTGAGTTTCCAGTACTGTTGGAGGATCAGCCAAGCTTTCGTTGATCTCCACCTGAGGTAGGTTTATTGCCTCATCATTGATAGAAGAGGGCCTGTTAAGGACATCAGCAAAGTGCTCTGCCCAGCGATTAAGGATCTTCTCCTTATCAGTGAGCAAAGTACTACCATCTGCGCTCAAGAGAGGGGCTGAACCAGATGTGACTGGGCCATACACAGCCTGAAGAGCATTGTAGAAGTTCCTCATATCGTGTCTGTCGGCAAAGGCCTGGATCTCATCGGCTTTCTGGCTCAGCCACGTGTCCTGCATCTCACGTAGCTTCATCTGTACAGTCTGACGTATCTTGGTGAAGGCAACTTTTTTTGCTACAGACTTAGGGTCACTGCTGTAGGCACGATGGAGACGATGTTTTTCATCCAGCAACGCCTTGATTTCTCCACAGTTTTGGTCGAACCAGTCCTGGTGCTTTCTTGTGGTGACGCCAATTAACTCGGAGGCAATGGAGTACACCAGCTGTTTGAAAGCTGCCCAGCTGGGCTCTATATCAGCGTCAGTTCCAGTGGCTTCCAGCTTAAATGCCAGGGCGTCAGCAAGTGATTGTTGGACGCCGCTGTCATTCAGTCTGGAGACGTTTAGGCACTTTGGGACCATGATGCCTTGTGGACGTCTGGGGGGCCGAATCCTAAGGTTCATCTTTGAGATGAGCAGTCTGGTAGATAATGTCTTTGGGACTATCTTTGGGACTGGTTGAACTTTATTTATTTATTTATTTATTGCTGGCATGGTAAATCTAAGTGTTACAATAACCATCATTTTTGGGGATCATCTGCCCCATTCTTTGCAGTGTGGTCTCGCTTAGACTTTGGTCATAATGCACCTACCTGGAGATGGTTTGGAGAGAAGATTCTGTAGTGAGAAATGGGAAGGGGAAAAGCTATATAGTGAGAATTGTAAGCAGAAATAGTGGATCTATTGGGAAGGTTTGGAGCTGTGGAAGGCCTTTAATCTAAGAAGAGAAGAAACCAGGCAGGGATTTCATGGCAAGGTGATATAAATGCAGGAACTGAAAAAAATATTACAGGTTGAACCTTTTTAGTCTGGCACTCTCGCAACCCGACTGGTGCCAAGCTATAGAATTTGCTGAACCACGGGAGGTCAATATTGTAGTGAGTCTCTATTTTTATTTCACTGAAGCTAATAAATGGAACAGCGCTTGCAATTCGGCTTAATAATGTATGACTGCACTGATGCATCCTTTAGAAGCCTACACCTAGCCAAGGCTGATCAGCTCTCGTCATAACAAATTGTTAGTGTTACACAATGTTACTGTATTGGCACAAGGAAATAAGTGGATAAAGCATAAAACATATGCTTACACTTAGCAGCATTACCAACACTTCCACTGCTTACTGGACTCTTACAAAACATTTAGGGATAATTTAGAGCTAAATAACAGCACAGAACATTAAGAGCCAAGACTGGTGGCTGTAAACAAACTTTATGGGACCGCAAGAAACTTGGCCACACCCATGATAAGTGGACATCTGGTTAACAAATCGTAGATGTTGCCGGACCAGAGAGTGCTGGAATAGAGAGGTTCAATCTGTACTAGCAATTGCTCATATAAATCAACACTGCATTGCACCTCTGACTTCCATGGAGCTATTCAAGTTTATAACAGCTCAGGATCTGGGCTGAAAGTATGCCCTGGGCCAGCAGTAAAACTGACCTATCATGGGAAAAGGCAGCCTTCTATGAAAAGTCCACATTAAAAAAAAAAAAAAACAAACCCCAAAACAAAAATGAAAGCTCCACTGAGGAAGTGAGCTTAAATAGCCAACTCCCCCATATTTCACACCTTTTGTTCTATCAGGATGCACAACCCATGGACGTTCCCAAAATCTTAAATTGGGAATACCACCTTTCTAGACTATCGATATTTCCTATTTTAAGTGTAGGGAATGCTGCTCAAAAGACAAAAATGTTTCTCAAATGTGGCCTTTGTAAGTATACAGGTCATCAGGTTCATGCTGAGAACTTGAAAAAGAGATCAGTGTAAACTCAGAAGCTTATCTCTCTCACCAAGAAAAGTTGGTCCAACAAAATATATTACTCACCACTCTAATAGCTGGGACCAACACAGCTACAGCACCAACACATATAACATTACTGCCCACATTCAGGCAAGTTACCGCACATTTGTCTTGACTCCCTCTACAATAATACTGCACACTACTGTTCCCTGAGCATTTGGGCATCTACCCAGGAGAGATTCAAATGCTGCCCAGCTGATTAGCAGAGCACTCACAGTGCCCACCGCAGGAACTTGAGTTTCTACCAGTGGTGTATATCTACACATGTTGGTGCACATAAAATTTATTTTGCACCTGGATGGAAAAAAATTAGAGGGAACACTGCTGCAGCCATTTCTAGTCCAATGTGGATTTGAGCGCTGCTGGGTTTTATTTCCTATGGGATGGATTCCAGTTCCATCCAACAGTTCTTTTGCTGATGCTAGTTACTTACACTGCTAACTAGATTTCAATTTAAACTGTACACCTGCTCACAAATTTTCTGGCAGATTGAGAGCCAGCAATGTTGGATTTGGAGAGTCCCTTTGTGTCTTACTAATGGTCCAGTCTGTAGCTGCCAACCACAAGAAAATGTGTCATTCTGTAACATCTTTGCATTTTTCCCATAGCTGAATGCCTCCCAATTCCCCATGGTAGGATTGTACATTTAATTTAACAAAAATACCCTATTCGTTTAATTGAACATCTCAATGCTGCTATCACGTACGAGTTCATTCCAAAAATATCACAAATAATCTGAACACTAACACCTTCGTCACTGTTAAAAGGTTACAGGGCAAGAACATCACTTGTCTCCTCTCTCTATACAGTCCATTGAGTGAGCTTCCCAGCAGTCATTCTATAGGCCAAAGCATAGGGATATCAGTAATGGTCCTACTTCTACCCCTTGAATAATACAATCATGACCCCACTTCCCCCATCAATTCCCCCATACATTCTTATCTCTTAATGAGATTTCACAGTTGCTTACTTTCCTTTGCATCTCTCTCTCTGACTAGCCAAAAAAGCTGTTCAAAGTCAGGATCATCTTTCAGATGTGTGCATTGTTGGCAGAAAACTCACTCCCCTATTAGGTGACCTTCTGCACCAGCAGTCATGTTTCCTTTGCTCACAGTTTGTATTTCCCTTAATGTGCACAAAGGACGCTGTGCTTCTCCCTGGAATTTATTGGAGACAGGAACAGCAACAGCGGCTGTATGAGGAATGGGCAACGAGTCTTGGATGAGCAACCAAAGCCATGTTCAAAGGAGCAGTGGGAGTTCTCTGAGTGTCTGAAAGACCATGTATACGACTTCTTATCCTGCAAGACAGAGCTGTGGGGGAAATTTCTGTCAGCAATACTGATTTTGGCCCTTTTATCAAGAGTTCTGAATGAACCAAGGACTCACTTAAGCTGCTTTTTTACCTTTGTGATAGCCTTTCAAAAAGAGTTATTTAACCATACCAAACCCAACACTCAGCTAAATGCATCCTTTGTGAGCTTCTAATACAAAGGGTAGACTAGAGAGAAAGACTCCATGCCTAGCTCTGAAGAGCACTGTATTTCCATGTCAGAGACAATCTAGACAAGCTCCTATCATCTCAATGTAGTGGCCTCTGCATTTAATGCAGGTGTTGGCTAATTTCTGGTCTGCTTTCTTCTGAGTTCTTATAGATGAAAGTCTATGAATTTTGAATCACTGACAGATCAACTTGATTGGGACAGTTCCCCATGAGTTCCTTCTTTAGCAAACATCTCGCTTCAGGACTAAATGTACATTTCATAGACAAAAACCTCTGAATATATCACTAATTCTGAAGGATAATGATCATCATACTGTACTCCTGGAAAAAAAAACATACAAAACCTTTTGGAAGAGCAGCTTAATAAGATCAATGCAATTATACATTATGCAGGGGAACTAAGGTTGTTTTGCATTATATTAATTTATTTTTTGGATGTGTTTTGCTGCTTTGCTGTCTCTGCGGGCATAGATCACGCTGAAGTTATTTTCTGCAAAGGGTTCATTATTCTGTGCTTAATAACTCAAGGAACCTGGGCATATTAGAACCAAATATTTTTAATTCTTAAGCATAGTAAATGAGAGTATTTTCTTTCCAGTAAATGCAATCTCTTGAAAAAAAATCAAAATGTAAATCATTGATCTGCACTTGAATAGATTTGTATCTCTTGCTCTCTCTGACAATGTGTGGGGCCTTTGCTCTCTGCACAACATTAATAATACACAGACCACAGGGATTCAGGTGGGTTCCAAATTACTGGGTTTACTATCTATATATATGCATACACACACACACACACACACACACACTCCTGCAACAGAAGATGGGGGGTCCCACTAGAAAGCCCCCCAAACTATTTAAAGAGATATTAGCCAGTTCCTGTATGCTAGACAATGTAAAATGCTACAGTGATACAGAGCATGAGACTCAGAATTGGCTTTATCACGTAAGTGCGGTGTAAATTAGCTTTTCTCTCTCACATACACAGAATGGTTCCTGACCTTAAATATCACACCACTATCCACAGTGATACTGGTAGAATTTTGTAGAGGGCCAGGAAGGTGATGCCTGGAGACACCCTAACATTTAGCTGAGTCATTTAATATCAAAAGGCATGGAGAGAAAGCGCCATGCTATATCCAGCTTCCTGGTGCAGAAATTGATCACATCGACTTTATTTGAGGTCCATGCATCACTGGAAACCTGTTTGAAAAGTTAGCAAGGTCAGTTCTGGCTCTCAGGGTGGGTCATTATGCCCGCCCCCAGTAGTAGTTTTTGTAACTATTCTGATGGATTTTATACAATAGAACTTTGCAAACACTAAGGAAAAATTGTGTGTCCATCAGGTAGGAGGGAAAGTAAACATTACAGTCCCATTTCAGCAAGTTAGACAGGGGGACCTGGGCAGAGAGGTAAAGGAGTGTCAATGCGGAGCTGGAATTGTAACTGCTACTCTAGATTACAGTATGTTGCTTACCGTGCTGTTGAGCTACGTTTCCTTCTGTCAAGGAGCCACATTGGCAGGGGAGCCGGCAGTCATGCTAAGCCCCTGGGCAAGGGGGGCAGCAGAGGTGCCATACTCCTGGAAGGGGCATGGCCTTAAGTGGAAGAGGTGGGGTGGACTGCCGCACCTGCCGTACCAGCGCTGCCTGGAGAGCACAGCACAGCATTCCCACCCCTCCAGGCAACTCCAAGAGCTGCCCGGAGTGCACCATACGACATTTTGGCAGCGAGTCCCCTTTCCTTACTCTTCCCCCACTGCCCCCCGTAAGCAGGCATGAACATTGGCATTTCAGCACAGAAGCCAGGTCTGCTGTAGGTAACCAGCTGGTGGCTGGAAAGAACTTTGTGACTGGAAAGAACTTTGCCTAGTGTCTGGTTTTGAACTGGACAGTCCAGTATTTGAACTTTCTGTTTGGGAAACAAATTGAGAAAATATAAATGTATTTTCTAAATAAGATGTAATGTAGATTGTGATGTAATGTCAAGTGTGTCCGGTACTTTTGTTGAAACCATCTAGCAACCCTAGCTAGCAGGCCTACCCCAATCACCTGAAGCTAGGATTTCTCCCTGCAACCAGCCTCAGGTCCCCCCACAATTAGCAGATCCATGGATGAGAGTCTGCCTGGAACCTGGAGGCTAACACTGGGTAGCTATGAAGAGAACTGTGAATCATCTGCCAGACTTAGGAAAACGGTTGCCCACCTCCTGGGGTTCTTCTGCAGCCTGCCCCACTAAGGAGCAGATAGCCCAATAGATGAAAGGAGCTGGCCGGGGATGTGCCCCACACCAGTCCAGAACTTCCCCAGTCCTGAGCACTGGGTGCATTTTAGGGAAGGTAGGGGGGCTGAAGCACCCCCCATTCCTACTGACACTGCTTGTTGCTTGCTCTTCCCTTTCATCACGATCAGGGAGCAAGAGGAAAGCTCACAGGGTCCCTGTACTCCTATCCAGGCTGGCTGGTGCAGGGAGGAGGCAGAGGAACGAGTGACCCACACTGAGCTTTCCCCTCACTCCCTGTCAATGACAGATGGGGAAGAGTAAGCAACAAGCCTCATTGGTAGGAATGGGAGCGCTTTCCAGCCTCCTGCCCTACCTAAAGGTGCTTTTACCCCCCGCACTACCACACCACAGCAAACCCCCATGCTTGGGCCCCCTACACCCTCAGCCCCTGGCTTGATTCCTGCAGCCCTTCACACACATCCTGAGCCCCTTTCACACCCCAACTCTTCCCCCATTTCCCCTGCTCTGAGCCCCTTCACACCCCAAACCTGACTCCTGCACCACCCCAACCCCTTGTCCTGAACTCCTCCTCACACCCCAACCCTGATTGCTCCATCCCCACACACCCCTTCCCTCTGCCATAAGCCCCTCCTCAAATGCCCTAATCTTGACACCTGTACCCGCCAATCTCAGCCACTTACCCTGCACACACACACCCACATGTACCCACACATTCCCTCACCCCTAGTCCAGAGCCCCCTGCACTCCATGCCACACTTACATTTCTTACAGGTACTATCATATTGCACACACCCAACACCCTACGTTAAGCCCCTGCCCTATTCTTGGGGGTCAACTGTACCTGTAAGAAATTTAAGTGACTTACATAGAATCATAGAACATTAGAACTGGAAGGGACCTCAAAAGGTCATCAAGTCCAGTCTCCTGCCCTCCCCAAACATAGAATCATAGAACCATAGAGCTGGAAGAGACCTTAGAAGGTCATCAAGTCCAACCCCCTGCTCTAGGCAGGACCAATCCCAACTAAATCAACCCAGCCAGGGCTTGGTCAAGCCGAGACTTAAACACCTCCAGGGATGGAGATTCCACTACTTCCCTAGGTAACCCATTCCAGTGCTTCACTACCCTCCTAGTGAAATAGTTTTTCCTAATATCCAACCTGGACCTCTCCCACCACAACTTGAGACCATTGCTCCTTGTTCTGCCATCTGTCACTACTGAGAACAGCCTCCTCCATCCTCTTTGGAACCTCCTTCAGGAAGTTGAAGGCTGCTATCAAATCCCCTCACTCTCCTTCTGCAGACTAAACAGACCCAACTCCCTCAGCCTCTCCTCATAAGTCATATGCTCCAGCTCCCTAATCATTTTGGTTGCCCTCCGCTGGACCCTCTCCAATGCGTCCACATCCTTTTTGTAGTGGGGGGCCCAGAACTGGACACAATACTCCAGATGTGGCCTCACCAGAGCCGAATAAAGGGGAATAATGACATCTCTGGATCTGCTGGCAATGCTCCTCTTAATGCAACCTAATATGCCATTAGCCTTCTTGGCTACAAGGGAACACTGTTGACTCATACCTAGCTTCTCATCCACTGTAACCCCCAGGTCCTTTTCTGCAGAACTACTACTTAACTGGTTGGTCCCCAGCTTGTAACTGTGCTTGGGATTCTTCTGTCCCAAGTGCAGGACTCTGCACTTGTCCTTGTTGAACACCATCAGATTTCTTGTGGCCCAATCCTCCAATTTGTCTAAGTCACTCTGGACCCTATCTCTGCCCTCAAGCGTATCTACCTCTCCCCCTAGCTTAGTGTCATCCGCAAACTTGCTGAGGGTGCAATCCATCCCCTCATCCAGGTCATTAATAAAGATATTGAACAAAACCGGTCCTAGAACCGAACCTTGGGGCACTCCGCTAGAAACCGACCGCCAACCTGAAATCGAGCTGTTGATCACTACCCGCTGGGCCCGGCCTTCTAGCCATTTTTCTATCCATCTTACTGTCCATTTATCCAATCCGCATTCCCTTAACTTGCTGGCAAGAATATTGTGGGAGACCGTAAACACCTTCTAGAATCATCCCTGACAGATGCCTATCTAACCTGCTCTTGAATATCACCAGTGATAGAGATTCCACAACCTCCCTAGGCAATTTATTATAGTGTTTAACCATCCTCACAGTTAGGAAGCTTTTCCTAATGCCCAACCTAAACTTCCCTTGAGGCAATTTAAGCCCATTGATTTTTGTCCTACCCTCAGAGGCCAAGGAGAACCATTTTTCTCCATCCTCCTTGTAACATACTTTTAGATACTTAAAAACTGCTATCATGTCCCCCTCAATCTTCTCTTTTCTAAACTAAACAAGCCCAATTCTTTCAGTCTTCCCTCATAGGTCAGGTTTTCTAGACCTTTAATCATTTTTGTTGCTCTTCTCTGGACCTTCTCCAATTTCTCCACATCTTTCTTGAAACGAGGTACCCAGAACTGGACACAATACTCCAACTGAGGCCTAATCAGTGCAGAGTAGAGTGGAAGAATGACTTCTTGTGTCTTGCTCACAACACTCCTGTTAATGCATTCCAGAATCGTGTTTGCTTTTTTTGCAACAGTGTCACACTGTTGATTCATTTTGCTTGTGATTCACTATGACCCCAATATCCCTTTCTGAAGTACAGTCACTTCCCATTCTGCGTATGTGAAACTCATTGTTCCTTCCTAAGTGGAGCACTTTGCATTGATCCTTCTTAAAATTCATCCTATTTACCTTAGACCATTTCTTCAGTTTGTCCAGATCATTTGGAATTATGAACATATCCTCCAAAGCCCTTGCAACCCCTCCCAGCTTGGTATCATCTGCAAACTTAATAAGCGTTCTCTTCACAGCATCTTCTAAATCATTGATGAAGATATTGAACAGCACCAGTCCGAGAATCCTGATGCAGTGTGTGTGTGTATGGGGCCTAAATCTGTGAAGTGCTGGGCACCTCACCCAGTATCAGGCACAGATCATAGAGAGTTTGAAGGTTAAAAAAGTTTCTCAATATAAAATACTATTGGTTACTGTCAATGTGTTGGAATTTCATTCCATTTTTTTTTCCTTATCCAAGCTAGTGTTTTGGGCTTGTGTTGCCTGCTGCCTTGGCCCTCTGATTTCAGGGAGCCGAAAATTGCAAGGCTTGTCTCTGCTTTCATGGAAAAAATAAAGGTTCCAACCCATATTTTGGAGAAGCATTGGGAAATACAAACCAGGTTCTAGGGCAGGAGTTTTTCTCTGCAAGAGGCAGGGCGTTTGCCGTGCCTCCTCCTGCAGCAGAGCGCCCCAGCTAGCTTCGACCCGAGTGGCACACTGGGGCGCATCATCTTACTTTCCCCTCTGAGCATCGCTGAAATAAAGTTACATCTGAGCTAAAGGATAAGTAGCAAACTGAATATAAGTGGGGAGGGGGAGTATGTGAGTCAGTGTATTGGTGTAACAGGGACCCCCTCTGGCCAGGTGTGGCACGGCACCTGGGCTCACTCGACCCAACAGAACTATTAATCTATTCCTCGTGCCCAAGAATCCGAAAACCCCACTCTGCTCTCATGCTCAGCAGGGGCTTGGAAGGGGAACCAGACCATCCACCCCATTAAGTTCCAGCTCAGGGCCCTCAAGCTAGATAAGCTGAATCAGGGTTGAACTCTCTTAGTGCCCTGAGCTCCTTCCTGCCTTCCCCCCAATTTCTGCAGGCACTTCAATGTGTTGGTCCCGTCATCTCTTTCCAGGGCAGTGGTGGGCAACCTGCGGCCCATGGGCTGCATGTGGTTCATCAGGTTAAGCTGTCAGAAGCAGCACAAGCCACAAGGACTTGCTGCCACCACTTCCCGTAGCCCCCATTGGCTGGGAATAGTGAATTGCACGCAGTGGGAGCTATGGCAGATGCAAGGTAAACAACTTATCTGCAGCCCACCAGTGGCTTACTTTGAGAACCTGCATGCAGCCCGCCAGCCACGGGTTGCCCACCACTCTTCTAGAGTGTTGTCTCTAAGTAGCTCTTCAGTAGGAATTCCCTCCTCTACTCCTCAGGTAGCCACCCTGCTCCTCTACTTCTCAGCTCTTTCATCCTCCCAGCTGCGGTGATGTTGCCAGTCATCAGTGACCAGAGGTGCCTGTGTGAACCCTTTGGTTGCAGGGTCTGTATGGAGTACATATACCCCATGATGGAATCATTTGGGGAAAAGGCCAGAAAGGGGCAAATAAGTCAACATGCAGCCAGAAAAGATGTAATTTCAGTTTTGCAAGACCTATCAGAACACTCTTTCCCTTCCAGGAAGGTGGATGGAATTTAAACTTCTTTTTCAATTAGATGTATACAATCCATGCAGTTTGGCTCTGTACCTAAATTTCGCTGACGATCATGGGTTGGGGACCCAATGGTCTGGTTCAGGTCTGCTAGAGAAAAATAGGCCGAAATTGTGAATTGTGGGTCTGGATCTACATCCAGAGCAAAGTTTCCCCAGTGAAGGAGTTTGGATCATGCCCATGTGTTAGTTATATACCTAAATATGCTAAAGATCTGAATGGGTGCTGCTGGGACAGGAACTTATGGTGCCAGGGAATCTCAGAATTTTCAGTCTAAAATGAAAATGTATCGATCTAAAATGATTGTTGTGTAGGATTTATTGGCATCCGGTGGCATGCAGATAATGTAAGAGGGAAGGGGAGTGCTAATGGAATAAAAAAGGGAGATAACATTTCTAGAAGATCATTTTTGGCTTCACTCTCCTATGTCCATATGGACCAGATTGACAAGTATTTTTCAACCAAGCAGCAGCAGTCTTTTGATGCTCTTTCATCTATTCTTAGCATGAGTAAGCATCACTTCGGCTTCTGGCTGAGAGGCATGAAGGACAGAGCTCATTCTGAATAACCCACAGCACAGAAGCCCTGCTATCTGGTAGCATGCATTTCTCTTAACTCTGATCTCCGGTTCCTTCAGAATCACTGAGGGGTGGGAAGGAAAATAAGATTTCCTAGCAGTCAACCCCCTCAGAACAAATCTGTCCATTCTCTATAGATTTCTCCCATTGCTATATTGATTTATTATAACATCGTTTGAAGAGGCTCCAGTCTACTTGTTTCCGATATGTCTATTGTATTTCCTTTACAGGTCCAACTGAGGTAAAGCCTATCTTATGATCACAAATGTGATGACATCACTTATTTAATTTAGTCTTAGTACTTGGTGCAGTAAAATGGTGCGGTACACCAAAAAGTACAATATTCTTCACATAGGCAATTACACAAGATGCTCACTCATAGAAGTTTGAAAAAAGTTACTTGGAAGAGCTATGGTTGCATTTGACTGACCACTTCCCTCCTTTGTTCTAGCCATAAGCTTCTTCTCCAACCTCACATTCTCACAGTCAAAACAACTGCTTCCCTCGTGCTTTTGCACATAAGCAAATGGACTAGAAGTTCATAGAAGTTCAGATTATAAAAATGCAAGAAAGCAAAATCCATGATTTTGCACAGCTTCCATTACCAGAATCTGAATAGATGTCAAACATGCTATTCCCCTTTCAACAATATGCTTTGATTGCTAAATAATGCAAACAACTTATTGTCTAACATAATACACAATTACTTTCAGTGACCACATGGCTAACAACAATTTCAACAAGTAGTTCAGGAGCCATATAAATATTCAATAAATAAGATGCTGACACTGAGTTGTGTACTTGTATTTAAATGTGTAATATTAAAGCCATCTGGCAAACTGCTTATTAAATAAAGTTCAGCAACATGGGACTTGGCAACTGATAATATCTGCTAACTGGCAAGTTATCAGCAAAACACGTAACCAAAGGTGGGAACGGAACCACTGTAAGGAAAAAAGAAACAAACAAGTAATGCCCAGGAGCCGTAATGACTTCTTTCTGGTCCACTCATTCTTTCAATAGAAACTGGACTGTCTGAGAAATAAATCATGGGATAGAGCCAAGAACTAGTGAAATGTTTGTTTTATATCTGTATGAAAAGGGGGTCTCTTTCTTATAGAAAGGGAGTCTAGAATGCAATTAAGAATACTAACATGAATTAATGATCAAAGAATGAAGCAGCTGATGTAGTGTAAGACATAGAGCTGTCATTTCATTAGAGCATGGGTCACTTCCCTCCCCCCCAAAAACACATAAATCTGTGGCAGTATAAAGAATGCTAATTGTCTTTCTAGAAATGATTGCCTGGAGGCAAAACATTTTCTGAAATGGCCTCTTTGCAATAAACACGTCTGCAAATCAGCCTCTTATGGGCACGATTCATGCATTGCACCCACATAATGCAGACACTTTTGCAGAGAACACACACCTCTTCCACTGCCAGAACTGGACAGGACCAGGAAATGGATGTGGCAAAGAATTAAGGATGAACTGGATTTTCCATTTTACATATGGATTATCAGTCATTAGTATTTGTTGTATCTGGACAGAAATTTAGCAGGAGATCCAGGTTAGACAACAGAACAAAACAAAATGCAAAACAACCCTCTCTAGGGTTTCAGGTTTAATTTACAAGGGAGTTTTGTGTAATTAGAAGACACAGACATAAACCAGCACAACCTCTGGCTACATTCCGTTCATGCTGCTTTAGGCTTTAAACTCTAAAAACAAACACTATTAACAACAAACAGCAAACAGGGCAGCTTTCTAGTTTTAAAAATCTCCCAGCTATGGCTGCTAACAGTAAACCCCTTTCTCTTTCCACTGTAGAAAGAGACTGGAATGCTTTCAATATCCTCAGCTTAGCTAGATGAGTCTGTGCTTCATTAATTTTTCACATTTGTCCGGCACCAATGCAGCTCCACTGATGCTAGTAGAATGAAGGCCCCAGGGTACTTGAAATGCAGGCAGTTTACTACCAAACTTTTCTTTGAGTAGGGCTAGATGGCACTGTGGTAAAACACCATTGCTTGGTCTATACTAATGTAACAGCACAAGTTATAAGAATACTTTTTTCAGTTTCTTATTACAGACATAACCACAATGGTATACCCAGATGGGATGCCAGAAACCCCCAGGACATTACAGAATTACAGAAATGTAGGGCTTAAAGAGGCCTCAAGAGGTTGTCAAGCTGATGCAGACTCAACTATACCTAGAACATTCATGGCTGATGTTTGTTCAACCTTTTCTTAATAGCCTACAAAGGATGGGGATTCCATAACATTCCTTGGAAGCCTATTCCAGAATGTTACTACCCTTATACTTGCAGTATTTCTCACCTGTCCCAACATCTAACCTAGTTTCCCTTGCTGTCTTTTTGAGACACTTCCAGCTCTCCTGAACTCCTCCCTCCACCACACCTCGAGATTTTCTTCCAATGGGACCGTCCCTACCTGTTCTCTGAATCTGTTAAGGTCAGCTTTTTCAAAGTCCATTGTCTTCATTCTGGGCTCTCACTCCTTTTCCTTATGATCACAAAAGCTACGATTTGATGATCGCTTTCACCTAAGTTGCCTTCCATTTTCAGGATTCAGATTCACCAATTCCTCCCTTTTAGTTAGAATCAAGTCTAAAATGGCTTTCCCCCAGTTATGTCCTTCACTTTACGAAACAAAGAAGTGGTTCCCAATACTTTCCAAAAACTAGTGGAAAAAATTGTGTTGCCATATTACTTTCCAACAGATGTATTGTGTTGGTTGGTCGGTCAGACTACCCTTCCATAGCAGTTGTGTGCTGTAGGCCCTCTTCAATGGGCACTAAACGTCCTGTAGATGCCATCTCATGCCATTTCAAATTTCACGGCTATACAAATTAAAAAGCTGCAACCTCAACAGTGGTTCACTTCAGATGAGCTTCTTATAGTCTAAGACTATTTCTTCCTCCAAATCTCCTCCCTTCCCCCCCAAAAATATTTGCAGGCTGTTGATTTTGAAGAAGGTGGAATAGGTCCTTTTGCTAGTTGAAATAACAGTCAAGATACTCTTTAAATTAACATCACATTAGAGGATTTTTAAGAGTTCAGTGTGGAGAAAAATGCTGGAGGCTTTACTCTTTTCCATGGCAGGTTTTATCATCATAAACCAAGTGTTAACAATAATCCTGAGTAATGGCTGCCATACGGTCCTTGGTGCAGCTATTTTATATTCATATTGAAATACATGTATGTCTTCTGTTCAGAGGAATCAGAAGAGTAAGAGTGTTGTTTTCCATAATTAATGTCATACTACACAGGCATAATTAAACAGAATTAAAGTGAGCATTATTAGCCACAGACAATCTGGTTCAAGGTAAAATAAGAACTTACTGTGCTAAAGTATTAAGCCTCAGAAAGAAGTTTAAATTGTTATATCCCCTTCAGGATATTTTTCTTTGCCAAACTTTCTGTTAACTCCCAGGCTGGACACAGGAACCAGATGTGAAGCAAAGAATACAGAAAGTCTAGATGACAAAATAAGTAATATATTTTCTTTATATTTGTATTTAGTTAACTAAATTATTCCAAAATCTGCTTTGGTCATCATGAAAATATGATTATGGTCTCCCTCAAACTGAACTTGATTTTTTATTGGAAGATGGGGAAAAGCAGATTATTTATTTAACTTTAATTTCCCTCATGCTTTGGTACGTTCTGGTATTGGATGGAGATGCATAAATAAAAATGTTAGACAATGATTAATCTTAGTGTATATCAAATCTAGCTGAGACTAAGAATGAACAGATCTCTCATAAAAATATCTAAATGACTGGAAGTTCCAAAACAAAAAGCCTCTTCACACAAATTTCCAAACCAGATAGCTTGAATGCCCCTTTGAACTTTTGGATGTTTATCAAATAAAACTTTCAGTCTTTTAGAAATTCAACCATTCATTCAGTACTCTGAACTGAATACTGATTTTTATTTTAAGACTAGAGAATATGATTCACATTTACAAATTCTCAGCAATGCCACACATCCACAGAAAAATAAAAGATAGCTGAGTTGTCTATAAAACTGCATGAAACAACCAGTCACATCAAATTGAAGTGATCTAGCTTTAAATTACTCTACCAATAGTTGGGGGGAACATGTTCACAAATACTATTGATCAAAATGCAGAATTTTGGAATCACTATTTTGACATTTTTGTACTGAATGAGGATGAAATGCCATATTTGTTTTTGGCAGAATGGAAAGTTCCAACAAAATTTCAATTTGGAAATGTTAAAATGTTTCATTTCAGCTAGACTCAATAGCAAAAGTTGTTCTCCAGGGCCAACAATGTGGCTTAGGAGCTGTAATTTGGCTGCCTCATGCCACTATTCATCTCTATGGGCTGAGCTCCTGCATAGACCACATCTCCCATGAAGCACATGGGACTCCCAGGATGCATCATGGTAGTGCAGCCAAAAGATAGACCAGGGAATACCACTGGAGATGTAGTCTGTCCAGGCAGCCTGTCCCTTAAGAGAACATGGGGACATGAGACACATGAACTACATACAGCACTATGGCAGCTCAGTTTTAATGTCAAACTGACCCGAGACAACATGTTTGAATTCTTTTTGACGAACCAAATGTTTCAATTCGAGTTGATTCAAAACCAAAGTATTTCATTTCATTTTATGGGGAGAGAGGGGGACCTGCAAAACTGATATTTCCTTAGGAAATTTCCTGATGGAAATTCCCAATCAGCTCTATTTACAATGCTATAAAACCCTGGCTGAGAGTAAGAATGAACAGACATCTAAGAAGGGTTTCAGCTCTGGGAGAAAATGGCAGGCCAACAGTCTTCTTGGAACTTTAAATAAGGTGGTAGGGATGGAAGAAAAAGAAGAGAAATAATGGATAAGAGAAGCTAGAATTTCAAAGTCAAACCTCCAAGTGAAGCACGTTGAGGTGGTTTGATTCTGATCCTTGAGGCTCGACTACAGGTCTTGGCATGTTTTATGCCTTTCCTTAGGGCATGTCTACACAGCAGGGCAAAACTCGAATTAAGCTATGCAACTTCAGCTACATTAATTGCGTAGCTGACGTCAAAATAGCTTAATTCAGCTTTTGGCGCTGTCTACACAGCAGGAAGTCGAAGGAAGAACACTCTTCCTTTGACTTTCCTTACTCTTCGTGAAATGAGGGTTACAGAAGTTGGAGTAACAAGTCCTCTAGCTCAACATTATTTTGAAATAATGGCTTGCAGTGTAGACACGCTCTTTGTTATTTCAGTATAATGTCAGTTATTCCAAAATAACTCTGTTGTGTAGACATATCCTTAGGTCCAACCCCTTCTGGGCCAATAACTAAAGTTAAATCTTGGACTTGCATGTGGAATCCATGCCTGCTAGGTGTGGTGCTCTGTCCCCTTCTTGAGGCATCTAGATCACCTAGAGAGTAATGAGTTTGCTACAGCCTTAGCTAAGAAGCTTATCCAGTAGAGCAGGGTGGGCAAGAAGTGCCCCCCAGGCCAGATGAAGTTCACCAGGTCTAATGGGAGCTGCAAGTGATCATACCTGTGGATGCTCAGGTAAATAAAGCAGCTGGTGGCCCACCCGGGGCTAACTCTGGCAAACTGCATCCAGCCTGCAAGCCACTTATTGCCCACCACTGCGTAGAGACATACGCTAAGCTTCAGAGGTCCCAGGTTCAATCCTGCTTGTTGACAACTGGGATCTGTGCATTACACATGCTCTCCTACTATGAAATCTATGTCAAATAGAAGAAGAGGGTGTGCAGAAGGAGGAAGGGATGAGCTTTTCTGACTGGCAAAAGTCACTGCATTGCAACTGGAGCTTTCTGAATAGTGTAAAACAGTACCTGAGAACAGCTAAGTGGAATTGTAATGACTATTTGCTCCAGCCATGCATGTGCCCTTTTCCCATCTACTTTTCTGTGAATATTAGTGAGAGCAGATTTTTGTTCCCTTCACTATCTGGGAGAATAACTGTTCTTTACACAGATACCTTATTTGTTTGCACACAGCTGTATTCTCTAATTAGAGTGAAAGTGCTCACCTGCCTGTCAGTCATCCATTCTAGGAGCTGAAACAATAACATGTAATTTAGTTGACCAATCTCACACTAAAGAAGAAATCAAAGGAAATAGTCTATGGAGGGCATGGTGGACTTTATAAGTTTAAATATATTCACATAGCGTATTGGCCAAGTAATTACAAATGCTTTGAAAGAGCAAAGTCTATTTGCCGATAAATCATGAACAAGAAAAGGGACAGATGCAGACAAATTATGTATTGTGAATAGCTCACTCAGATATTGTTAAAATCTAGGGCGAATACAAAGCACACACATGACCCCCAGCAGCCAAGTATAGATTCTACAGGTACAGCATTAAGGAATGGGTATGATGGAAATACAAATGCTTTTAAATGAAAGTGGCAAAGCTTCAGACACACCATTTCACCAAATGCAGCAATTATTTCTACCATACTTTCTATCCCTTCCTGGGTCATTGTTAAGCCATGCCATCCTAGGGACTACTGAAATAAAGGGATTGAGTTTTAAAGGGCTTTAACCTGTCTTCAGAAAGGCTTGCAGGTACTGTTTTGCGGGTTCCGCTTTCTGTAGATGCACCTAAGGACAGGGAGATGATTAACCCCCTGATTGTAGGGCTAGTTACACATCTAAGTACCCTCAATTGTACCCATGAAATTGTGTTCCAATAGCTAGCATGACAAGGGAAGACAGGTCTCAAAAGTCCCTAAAAAGTAATCACATGATTAATGGACTTTTAACCATCCTCATCTTTTATCTAGTCCCATGCCCATTGTCTCCCCTTTTCCTGACAGCACTACTAATGTTCCCACAATTACTCCATTACTATCAGTATCTAAACCATCACTGCGAGTACATTTCCAGTCTTGATGTTTCTGCAACGGATTCCTTCCCCTACTCTACTCACTAGCCCTTTTGTTATATGCATTATTCTCTCTTTCGCTGAATCTCATTTAAGCATTCAAACTGACAGTCTATTAGGCACTCTAGTGGCAGCTCCTTAAAAGACTGAAGACTTGTGTGTGTCAGCCCCTTGACACATACAATCTACATGTGGCAGGAAGTGACAGACGCAAAGAATCTTCTTTTTTTTTTTAAAAAAAGGAGAGATTTATACGGAGCTGATTAAATAGTTTTGAAAATGTACAGTCTAGGAGGAGTAGGGTTACCAACTTACCAGGGCATATGGTAGTTATTTAGATTGCCCACACAAAAGCATTTCACGTAGTTCAGAAGGCTACTTATCAAAATCAGAGTTGGAAAAATTTAACTTAAGTAAAGCTTCTCCTTTTTTCAGACACCATTATCAGTGTGACAAGAACTCCTTAAGACTTCACAGATCTGACAACAACCCTGCAGAATCAGGAGACAGAAAACAAAACAGAAACATGACGGAATTAAACCTATGGATGTATCAAGGCCTATACGTTTTGTGCAGATATCCTTATTAAGAGACATGGGATTTAAATTGTATTGTATTTTTTCTTGTGGTAGCATCCAGGCGCCCCAGTGGGCCAGGACCCATTGTACTAGGTGCAGTAAAAAACAGAACAAAAGAAGGTCCCTGGATGAATGAACTTAATTCATTATAATAAAAAGCTGCTATATAATGACAGCAACAATAACGACAACCATTATATTGATGACAAGCTCTTTTTTTAATCTTGTTCTGATTTTGTGCCATTGTTATAATGATTTTTTCTTTGAAACTTACAGAAAAGGAAAAGTAGTTGAGAAGGTTAATTTGATAAACAACTTTATTTAGGAATTTTCAGCAGTTTGTATTTTTCTAGGGTGGGTTTTGTGCAAAGCATAGCACCATTGCCAGACACTCTGAAGTGTTTCAAAGGCTGTAGATTGGTTATGTAAAAAAACTTTAAAAAACAACAATGGTCCTGTAGCACCTTAGGGTATGTCTACACAGCAAAGTTATTTCGAAATAACTTGACCAGCATCTACACAGCCAAACCACTATTTCAAAATTAAATTGAAATAGCAGAGGGCTTATTTCGAAATTGGTAAACCTCTTTCCACGAGGAATAGCATCAATTTCGAAACTGCTATTTCAAAATAAGCATTGTATAGACGCTTATTTCGAAATAGGGGGCCACCAGCCCTTCCCAGGGTGCCCTGGTGGCCACTCTGAGCACAACCAAGAAAACTCCTCTCCCTCCCCCCAGCCCCGGAGCCCTTAAAGGGGTAGACTCTGGCCACAGTGCCTGTGCCAGCTCCAAGCCTGCCATTCTAGAGCCAGCAGTCGCTGCACCTAACCCAGTGACCCCAGCATGAGCCAGGCAGCCAGTGCCAGCCAGCCCTCCACCCAGGGCCGGCTTGAGCCATTCCTGCTCCCTGGGCAGTGGGCGCGCGACGCATGCGTAGCTCCGTCCCTGGGCGCACGGCGCATGCGCAGCCCCACCACCCCCCGGCACGCTGTGCTCCTTACAGCTGCAATCAGGTGCGCAGTGCCCAATTGCAGCTCTAAGGGGCGCCGCGCGGCCCCTGGCCCTGGGCGCGCGGCGCCTAATGGCAGCTCTAAGGGGCGCTACGCGGCCAGGCGCACGGCGCCCCTTACAGCTGCCATCAGGCACCCCCCCATAGGTTGGCGCCCCAGGCAGCTGCCCGGCTAGCCCCCCCCCCTTAATCTGTCCCTGCCTCCACCACTCCCCAGGACCAGTCTGCCAGCTCCCAAGAGCCTGCCAGGGGATGGAAAAGGCAGGCGCCTGCCTAGTCCAGTGCGGAGATCAGGGACCTAATTCAGGTTTGGGGGGATGCCTCCAACATCCATGATCTCTGCTAAATGGAGGAACGCAACCATGTACAGGCGGATGGCTGCCAGCCTGGCCATCAAATGCCATGTGCGAACCCAGTAGCAGGTTTGCATGAAAATAAAGGAGCTGCGGCAGGCATATGCCAGGGCCACAGGGGGGCAGCTCCCAACCAGGGGCAGACCCAGACCCCTGCCCCTGTTTTGATGCTGTGGACCGCATCCTGGAATAAGGGTTATTCCTTGTGGAAAGCGTGAATTATTATTTTGAATTAACCAGTCCCTTATTTCAAAACAATGGGCTTGGTTTTTGAACACTCCACTTGTTCTTTTGAAATAAGGGGAGCTGTTTTGAAATAACTCCTTAGTGTAGACCAGGGCTATGGTGCTACAGGACCATTGTTGTTTACGTTTTTTTAGTTACAGAGTAACACAGCTACCCCTTCTGAGATTGGTTAAATGGTAAAAATACAATACTATCTTCTGAATTAATGATACCTGATAACCATTATCTTGAATCATACAATTTGGTGAAGAAGTTATGCATTACCTGCTGATCTTCTCTCTTTTATGAGTTTCTCTCATAGTTTTCTCCTGGCGGTCAATTCCTTCATCCACCTTTTCTATGCCACTATTTCTACTTATTTTTTTTGGACAAATTTATGAAGTTTCTATCATTAACAACAGTGGAATTTGGGTAATAATGGAAATAATTACTTATCTAATATTTGATTTGAAAAACTGTGTAGCACTAAATAAATAATATTCAATCAGTTCTAGAACTGAGGAAGTGATTCAAACTACTATTTGTCCCGCTCCAAAGAGATAAATCATTATTAGGCAGTGATAAAGAGAAAGCTCCCAGAGTTTGGACTTGTTATCCAACGTAAAACTCTTTAAAATTAAATTACTGAATGTTATCTAAAGGAACAACTGACAGTACTTCACAAAGATTCTTTTCCTTAAATCCGTATGTCTCTGGAGAAGATTTATAGGAAAGTCTGGATTAATTGCAGTATTGGGGAAAGAATTAAATCCTTTACTATTATATAAACCAAGAAATGGCCCTTAAACTCAAATCTACTGAAGACAGCATCAGAAAGTCTATTCATTGTTCATGGAATACAATGGCACTTTGATCCCTTTCTCTACTAACAGGCGTACTCTACACCTACACTGATTTGCAAGTGAAAGGTTATTGCTTTCTTTTCTGCAGCAAGATTCAATAATTGTAACTAAGTGCAATGGTGATGGGCACTATTGAAAAAACAAAACAGGTAGTCAGCAGACAATATATATTCATGCACTCTTCAGTCTATATCTGAGTTTATAGACAACCAATGTACTATGTGTCAGTAAAAATATATTGTGCTATAAAATTACAGATATAGTATTCACCTAAAAAATCCTTTAACTTTATTCCTATTTCTAAAGTTATATCCTTTATCCTGAGTCCAACTACGCAACAACTCAATTATGTACAGTGTATATTGCACTGAGGTATTCATCTAAAAATATTCTTTGTCTCCTCTAGGGGTGAGAGATAATTTGACTTGAATTGGTTGGTTTCTCCTGAGATTGCCAGTTTTGTTAAAAAAAAAAAAAAAAACTAGGAGATTACCTTTGCAATGTGAACAAATGTGTATTAGGTAGAGGAATAACCCTACCTTCACCCTGAGGCAGATACAAAATACTGAAAGGACAGAGTTCTTCTCCTAACCAATTACTTTCTGATAAGGCAATTTGATGTTAAAAGGTAACATCTAAGCATCCTGGGTTCAGAAACTGAGATTTTAAATACCTTATTGACAATCATTTATTCCCTTAATACACTATTTCATTGTAATGGTCAAAATCATTATGCAGTAATACTCTCTGGGACTAAGCCTATATAATTCAATATATTTCACCACCAGTGTGTTACTTCCAATCTTTCCTAATCTTGTATCTCCCTCTAAATCCTCTTTTGAGAACATAATTGCTTATTCATTCTCTTAGAACAAATCAGCTTCTCATACACAAAAGCCTTAGTACAGATAAGCATCCTTGTGCAGTTAGTATTTTCAAAAGCTTTTAAAACAAATGCATGCCCCCATGGGACAATATCTTCTTGGTGTTGGAAAGAGATAACACTGCGAGTCAAACATTAACAGGTTTGTGCCTTTTGCACACTGGAATTAACATCATGTGGGGAAAAGGCTGAGATTTGGTATTGTTCAATTGCCTGTGGTACTCAGTTTCAGAACGTACTGTTACCTTCTGCTCTGCCTATGCAAGAAATAAAGATGGAAGAAAAATAGTTGCTCAGGAAAGGGATGTGGGCAGCTGGTATGCTAGGCAGGGGAAGGCACAGCCTTCCCAAACTGCCAGCTTGGCCCCACCCATAATCCGCCCCCAGAATGCCTACCATAGGCCTACTGGGGATTATATGCTGCTTCTCCGGAGTGTCTGCCCTCCCCATGCTCAAGGGCTGGGGAGGCTAGGCTGTGCAACCTTCCTCCCACCCCATGCTCTGAGTTGGGGCCATGTGCCTTCCCCTCCCCATGCAGCTAAACGCTACCACATGCTGAACTGAAGAGCTCCCACAGCAGAAAAACAGACAAGATAAGCAGTCAAGATAAGGAGGCAATATAGGGCTGGGGGGAGGGAGGGAAAGAGTAATTAATTAATTGGCTTGGGGGAAAGTCAGAGGGGAGGGGAGTTTGGGGAGTCCCATCTGCCAGAGGAGAGAGACAGAGAGAGAGAGGCAGAAACCCCACAGTCTCTTTAACCCTCCTGGCCTGGGAATGGGGAGGTAAGGGGTTGACTACATTGGGTAGGTGGGGGAAAGAGAGGGTGGGTGGGTGCTGGTATCTGTGCAGTAAGGTGGAGGCAGGGGGCAGTTTGTTTGGGGTGTCCTGACTTATGTTAGACTGGGTTGGAGGGAGAGGGGGAAAGCAGACTGCATGGTGTGTGTGTGTGTGTGTGCTAGGAGGACATTTGCATGATTGCATTTCAAACAAAGTTTACATAGGTGTTAATGGCTTAAGATAAGAAAGAAAAAGATTATTTTAACAGAATTTTTTGGAGTGTTGCAGAGATCTAAAAAAACCCCTCTGAGCTTAATGATTTTTTAAAATCCTACGTTACTAATTAATACATGGCAAATTGTATTGCATTAAGGCCAGATCTTTGCTATGTGGTAGAGTTCTGTTTCTCACGAGTCAGAAGTAGCAAGTGGTAGGTGTGATACTAGTTTTGTAGAATGAAACCTTACTTGTAAGCTCTTTGAAACATGCACCTGTCTACAGACCCTGAAACCATGTGTTAATTTGTTCTGGGGCTTCTACTCTCTCTTGAGTAGAAGACGACTAATTCCCTATCTTTGTACAGCACCTTTGTAATCATTAAGGGTACTTCACAGCAACTAGACACAGGTCTCTTGTTTTAATATATTTATTCCACACACATAGACTGCTTAAAATATATGTATATATGCATATGTGTGTGTGTGTGTGTGTGTGTATAATGTATGCATTGGTGGTACACATCCACACACTGCCTCAATATTGGCATTGCACATAAGACATTTCAACTCGCCCAAAAGAAAATTCAACCCAACCAAAGATAGAAAAAGTTAGAGGGAATACTGCCCACCGCCCATGGCCTACATGGGAAAATATCCTCTCAGTGATGCTTAACTTTGGCTGAACTCTTTAGATTTCTATTAAATAAAGCATACTTTCTCGGTGGGAAAGATGGGCATATCAGTGAAGCACAAAACTCACACTGATCACACATTACATGAACGTGGGCAAGAACCTGTAGAGACTGATTAGTGATAGCACTCTGAATAGGATCTTCTAAACAGACACACATCTCATAAGCATTAGCTGTAGCATCAGCAGTGTGGCAGATATCTGCAGTGTAGCAGTGCCTAGGAACCTTACTTGTGGACCACCAGAATGTCTGCACAAACACAGAAAAATAATAAACTGATTTTTCTAAAGGTATGAATGTATTCTAGAGTCTATGTTCTACAGAAGAGGAGAAGTAATATTATAAAAAGCTCCTCTTCAGTACTGCAGAAAGTCCCTCCTGCAAAAGGGCGCACTCTGTGCACTTAAGTGCCAACTCCACCAGCCATGTTATGTCTCCGCACCTATGATGCTCAACTATCGCAGAGCCACTAAGAAATAGTGAAGACAATATAATGAACATTCTAGTAAGGCTTGCACATAACAGTTGGCAGCCCAATCTGGTAGAAGATTAGTAAACCCTGAATCCTTTGAAAAACCAGTATTTTGATATTTAATATGTTAATTATGATGGATAATTTTAAAGCACATTTGCATCTATAGATTTTCAGGAGGAGAGAGAGAAAGAAGGTAAATTGTTTACCCATGATTTACACTAATATTTATCTTTAATGACGAGGACTTTTTAAAGAACGAATGTATTAAAGAATATATTACATGCAGGAATAAAAGAAGGGGTGTGGAATAGAGACTTGGCAGTTAAGAGTGCATGCCATGTCCATTTAAACTTAAAATAACTTTAGAAGGCTTGTTTTATAATAAACTTCTTAATTCTTTTATTACCATTAACTTTTAGCTTATACCATTATAATGCACGATTTCCCACAAAATATGCCATGATAAAACGTTTGTGCTCACAAGGAAGAACCGACATGCACCTCTTACATTTCTTCATATGTTTTCTTCCTTAACTTTCATTTCTCTCTCACATTTCTCTTAATTAGGTTACAGCTGAAGCAACTTTCCACTTGCACTTAGTGGCTTTATGCAAATGCTTTATAAATCCCAGAGATATGAATTTGCAGTGCCACCTTAATGCCAGACACAGAAGAGGATGAACTCTCAGACATTGTCAGCCTCTTCTACTCATGACTTCACGTTCATGAGTAAGAAACATTCACAGCTCCGGGTATTTTCAAAATCCCTTTACAACTTCCCTCATCTCTCAGTATTCAGAGATGTCTCTTAGAAATAAGTACCACACTGAATAATGACAGAATCTGGCAATACAATGAAAAACCTTAACATCACTTCTTTCACTTTAATCTTCAGCCTGTAATTTTAGTTCTCTACATGAAATGGCAACCCTCAAGAGACTAATTCTGCTGCCATCAATAATTATGGTCAGGGATTCTGAAAACAATCTACACAATCACATTGCACCGTGAAAGCCTTTAAATACGTGACCTTTAAAAACCTATGAAAAGACATTTCTCTTTCCCTCTGGTGCTGTCAATTCATGTCAGATAGTTGACCAAAAAGACCAGTTTATCTTCAGTGACCAAGATAGTAGGATTATTATGAGTGAATAATATACCCTACAATCATATCTGTCAGATGTAGAGAGGTAGTTTAGCACAGAGTTAATCTGTACAGTAGTGAATAGAAAGTGTTGTAGCTTTAACGTGTATTCTACATTAATAAGCTATCTTTCCACACATTTATTCAAACTTCTCTCTCTCACTCATTGTCAGACAGAACAACCTGGATAGCATGAATTCAACAGAGCTAACATTGAAGGTTTAGTTTCCTCTTAATCCTTCTTATTACAGCCAGCCTGCACCATAGTTAATACCTCTGTCCTCCTAATTACCTAGGCCTATGTGCTAACAAGTCATCTTTGATTCCTGGTTCTCCTCCCCCTCCAAATATCCAAGCTGAGACCAAATCAATTCACAGTATCTTCTTTATCCCTACTGCAGAATTAGTTGTACATGCCATAAATCCTATCCTGGCTTAGCAAATAAACTTCTAAATGCTGATCTTCCTTATACTCACCTTGTAGCTCCCCCTGCTTCTGTTCAGAATGACACAGCTAAAGTTCTACATATATGTTCATGAAAAACTGGGACTGTGTTGAGAGTGTGGGAATTCAGGGGTTGGGAACATTTTATGGGAATACGCAGTAAAATTACAATTCTTGAATAATCCCAGAAACATACATGAAAATATTCCCTTTTGCTGGAGCTCTTAAGGTAATTTTGGAAAGTTAGGAGTTTTCCCCGTACATGAACTCTGTAAATGACTGGTCCACAAATTACTCTGGCAAGTAATGTCCCTAGCTCTCATGTGAAAATATGAAAGAATAAGCTCTCAGTTCTCTCCAGAATTTGTTAGAACTGTGTGACAGAATAAAGGTAAGCAACCACCACCCCTCTGGCTACTGTCTGAAGTACTAATATTGTTCTAGAGAGAGCCATGTTGTTTGTACACTTGCTGCACTTTAAACTTGTTCTTATCCTTCTATCTTTTTAGATTTAATTGACATACTGTTGTTCTGCTGGTGGAATTAATAACAGGGATGTATTGGATTCATGGTTCAAACACCTGGGGAGGCGTTTGCTGGTGCAGAAATAAAGTCCACACTGACACTTCATTTGTCTTCATCATGAAAGAATTTTCAAAAAAAAAAAAATCTGAATTAGCATTTCAAAAGAGTAAAGAATAAAAATGCTTTCACTAACCTCTGATGAGTTCATGATAAAATCATCAACTTAGTAAGGCAACATAGTGGCTATGATTTAGTTGTATGTGTTCATTCAGGGAAAACAAATTTGGTATTTTTTAGTCTCCTCTGGGACTGTACCAGTTCCTTTCTGCACCACTATGTTTTGTTTTTGTTGTGGGGTGTGTATTTTTGTTTGGACCAACCAAGAATTATATCACTTTTTTTATTTTCCATAGTGCTTGGTGTCTAGATAACCAACTAAACCGTGGAAGTGCAATCTTCCCTCATTAGCAAGAAGAAAAAAGTAAGTATTACTTTCACTCTTTTCACAAATTCATAATGCACAGTAGAGGCTAATGAGACAGTTACACACACAATCATTAAGTTAATAGCTAATGTTGCAGCCATTCTTCCTCCATTATGACTATTTATATTATAGAAGATTTACCCAACATAGCTTGGGTCCTTAATATTTTTTTTTTAATAACATGAAAATGTCCATCCTTCATTTGAATCTCTGCTCTGGGGAGGGGCTGAGGATGAGGGGTTCAGTCTGCAGGCTGCCCCAAGGACAGAGAGGATTAGCCCAGCCCTCTCTCACTGCAACAGCTTAATACCAGGTGAGAAGCACCTCTCCATGGTTGCTGAAGCTTCAGTGAACACAGCCAGGGGAGGGGTGCATATCCCCTGGCTGGGATAGGTCCAGGTTTGTCTGCCCCTTGTGTTCCCCATCCAAAGAGAGGAATACAACAAACTGTGCATTTTCCCCTTACTCCCTGACAAAGGGGAGCAGTCAGCAGTGTTCCCATATCAATCGGGAAGGGGGATGGGCTTCAGCTCCCCCATCTTCCCTAAAAGGAACCTGGAGGGTGGGGGGCACACTCTCAGACAGCTCCTTTCACATGCCTTCTTTTTTTGTATGGTTTTATGAGAAGCAATCCAATTCCAGGCACATCCCAGTTTCCTGGCACAATGAACCCCTTACCTTGCTTTTAACTTATGATAAAAGGAAACTACATGCCAAATTTGGTTGTCCTAGCTCTTACTGTTTAGGAGTTCTTGAAAAAGCAGACAGATGCACATTTCTAAAATATATAGTAGGATAAAAGCAGCCTTAGGATCTTCTGATCAGTGCCAGAAGAATATCTACAATGTTTTGTATATTAATTCACTTTTATGGTTGTTGATTAAAAATATATGTAATATACCGGTCTCTTTAGGTGTGGAAATATGCCTGTTTTTCTTGTTCTACTGAGAGATTGAAACAATGGCACTTCATATACAAGGAGCATATGGGTACTCCATAAAGCTAGAACTCTTCATGAATACAAAATTGATATCCAAATCTACAAAAGTGATCTGCAGATACCCACATGCACATTTCCAGGAGGCAGGACTTAAAGTTATCAAGTGATCACAACAGAGACACCAATTTATTAGGCCTGTGACAATAGTCTCCAAGGTTATTGACAAAAGATACAAGGCCCAATATCTAGAAGCTGAAGTCAGCAGCATTCAAATAAAAAATAAGATGGTAAGAATAGCTAGCCATTGGAATAAATTACCAAGTGTCTTTAAATCAAGAGTGGATGTTTTTCTAAATGATATGCACTAGTTCTAACACAAGTTATTGGACTCAATGCTGCAATCTCTGGGTAAAGCCTATTGTGTTAGGGAGGTCAAAGAGATTATCATAATGATACTTTCTGGCCTCAAAAACAATCTATGAATGTACATTATAGCTGCAAATAAAATCACAATGCATTGTGTCGTAGCTACCCTGCAGTGAGATTGTGAACTTCCCACCTCCAAACTAATTTAAATGTAATAGTATCTCATTCTACTTAGTTATTTTATAGGGCAAAACTTAGAAATGTGGTTCAACATTAATGGATCAAATGAATAGAAGTACAATAAATTTATTCCACATATTGCAGCAAGCCGAGAAAACATAATAAAACAAAGGCCTCCTACAGAGCTGTTGGGCGAACTATTCCTCCTCTTTCCACTGCAGGAATTTTCCACATACTATGACATCCTAATCTGCTGAAGTCAATGGAAATATTGCCTTTGATTTAAAGAGAGACAGGATTTGTACTTCTTCTAATTAAAAACAAAGTAAACAAACAAAGACCTTTAAAATAAAATGCAATGGAGACAAAGCCCATGATATGCAGACCGGTGTCTCCCTCTGAATTTTATTTAAAAATACAAACGCAGTGTATTTAATTTTGAAATTGCTATGCTGATTCATAAGCAGTTTCTCAGAATATTCCCTCAGAATATCACTGCTAAGGTAACATATACAGTGTGATAAACCTGTAATACTTTCATTGACTTTGAATCATACGTTAATGTCCTGTGGACCTATCTAAAGGTCATTGGAAGTGCTTCACTTCCAGCGACATTGCATCATGAATAATAAAGCATGTCACGTCCACTGAGTCAGTACATAATGCCAATGGATTTCTTCCCTCTTATTTGTGAGGTGAAAGTACCTCTAGCCTTGGCATTGACATCACAACTAATCCCAATGAGCTATTATTGTGTCAAATGAAAGCACAGTTGTTGTATGTATGGAAGATCTTTTTTCCCCCTAAATGTTTATACATAGAATCCATTAAAATGTCAATAGATATGGCCTATGAGCTTAGAGTAGGCCTTTTCGTCCTGAAACTCTGTAGGTACCATTATGATGTCAATAAATCCTTTCATCTACTCCGTGGTATTACAATATCACATCTGGTGTTAATATTTTAATGGCGACTTGTTGTGAGGTCATTTTATTTTCATTTATACTGACATGAGACTGCCGACAAATATAAAACTAACCATTATAGTAGTTTTATCTCATTTTATCCCAAAATACCAAATGATGTTCAGAGCTGTCATTAGTTCCTTTCATTGTCACTGAATATTACAGCACCAATATATATAAGATCTTCATAACATGTTCTGAATGCACACAAAGGGAGTTAGAATGGAATGGAATGGTACATTTAGCTTTATAGTGCCTTAGTTCAAACAGTATGTTAGACCTTTAATGTATTATTTTAGCAGTGACTGTGTTATTGTTTACAGTAATACTCCACTTTCCTTAGAAGGCCTGCTGATGGGGGGCGGGAGGGGGACTGGGTGCCTCAGCCTTGCCCTTTCCAGAAGCGCAGAGACCCTCCCTCCCCACTTGCCCAGGGGCCTGGCGAGGCTGTCAATTCCCCTAGGAATTGATGTTTTCTATTATTGCACCTATTGCCTGGCATTAGCAAGAGAAAAACATAAAACTGCAAAGCATTTGCCTCTTTTTTAGCAGCAGGGATAATTAAATGGCAAGGTAAAACTGTACTCATTTTTAACTGAATTTTAACATCATTTGCCATTGTCCACCAAAATCTCATCTTCTGCACTGGGGAGAGGGAGACGGAACAGCATGTCAGAAAGAAACAAGACACAAAGGATCAAAAATACAAATATCCAAACTCTCCTACTGGTATGCTTGCAGCCAGGAAATTAGAGTGTGAACCTAAATGGCAGTGAGGAGCCTCATCTTCCCCCCCTGCACTCACCTTTCTGGAGAATGTCTACATGGCGATAAAACACCTGTGGCACCAGGTCCCAGAGCTTGGATCAATTGAGTCGCTCAGGCTACAGGACTATAAAACTACAGCGTAGATATCTGAGCTTAGGGAATGGAGCCGAGGGCCTGAGACCCTTCCCCTAGCAGGGTCTCAACTGTTCAAGGGCGCCATTTCAGACACATGGGGGGGGGAGCAGCAGCCATGTGCTCAGGGACGCGGTTAGCTTTTCATCCCATGCCTCGGACACTAAGGGAGTGAGAGGAAAGTACTTGCATTCTGTGCATGCCTCTCACGCCTGGCTGGTGAAGAAAGCTCACCAGCTAGATTTGAGAGGAATGCACGGGATGCAAGCACATTCCCCTCACTCCCTTAGCATCTGAGGAATGGGATGAAAAGCTAGCCGCGTCCCTGAGCGCATGGCTGCTGCTCCCCACCCCCCATGTGCCTGAAATGGCGTCCTTGAACAGGTGAGACCCTGCTAGGGGAAGGGTTTCAGGCCCTCAGCTCCATGCCCTAAGCTCAGATATCTACACTGTAGTTTTATAGTCCTGTAGCCTGAGCGACTCAATTGATCCAAGCTCTGGGACCTGGTGCCACAGGTGTTTTATCGCCATGTAGACATTCTCAAGAAAGGTGAGTGCAGAGTGGGAAGATGAGGATCCTCACTGCCATTTAGGTTCACACACTAATTTCCGGGCTGCAAGCATACCACTAGGAGAGTTTGGATACTGACACTGACACTCTTTGCTTCATCCAGTTGGGGCTGCATTTCCTCCCCTCCATAACCTGTTTCTGCAGTGGAGAGGGAATTGAACAATTACTAATCTAAGACCCAATCAAATGCTTCTAAGGAAAGTCAGAACATTCATGAATGGTCCCTGCTTAAAAATGAATTCTACCTCAGAGCTTCCCCAGGGGCCTGCAGATGCTGTTGACCCCTCCGTTCACTCAGAAGTCAGCTGGGCCAGCTATGGCTATATTGCAGACCTTTTATTGCAGTGCAGATGTCCCCTAAGTTCTCTAGAGGTCTGAGGCCTTCAGGAGGTTAGAAAGGTCTGTAACCATTACAGCACATGGCACTTATGTGAGAACTTCCACTGAGGTCTGTGGAAGCACTCACATGACTAATGCCACCCTGCGTACATAGGGCTGCAGGACCAAAAAAAAAAAAAAAAAAAAAAATGGTGAGGGAGTACTGCAGCTCTAAAATTATCCACTTCTCTGACAGTTCAGAGACTAACAGAAGACAGTTTACAGGGAGGTATGAAGCAGAGAAACATGCTTTGAACAATTCCTATCAGAAAGAAGGGGAAAGATTCTCAAAAGTGGCTATTTTCTCCTATCCTTTCCTCTCTTTTTTTTAAGCAAATAACCCACCTTTATCTATTCAGGGGTACACAGTAGGACTGAAATACAGCTCAAGTTCAAACAAAATTACAGGCATTTCTGTTGGCATTCTCTCAAATCTCTTTCTGTATATTTCTAGTGAAACTCTGGTGGGATGAGACTTATTGTTTCTTTTGTCCCAGCAGCAAAGCGGGCTTACACAGTGGCTATTCATTTAAGCACAGCAGTGTGGCTAAAGTTTCTAAAACTCTCTTAGAAGAACAAAGGAAAACGTGGAACCAAGAACAGCTTTTATTTGGCGAGAATTACCTTAAACATAGTCTCTTCATTTATAATAGTGATTGTCATCCTGAAGCAAGCCCACTTTGCAGGCTTAAGAAATTATAGTTAACCACTGCGGTTAAGTATGTGCCAGATTCGCTCTCACTAGGGAGCTACATTCACCATGCTTGCACTCTGCACCTCAGGAAATACATCACAGTGGGAAATAGCACCACCATCTGTGCTCCCTCAGGGCTCCCACCATGGGATGGTAGCTTGGTTTCACTTGCAGGATTTCATAACAGCTCTTTCAGCAGCCCTGGCTAGACTCCCTTCTAAACCCACAGATGGCTGTCCCTGTAGCTCTTTCCAGGTGAGACCAAAATTCCTGGACACTGACACAAATCCAGTTGGGGCTGCATTTCCTCCCCTCCATAACCTATTTCTGCAGTGGAGAGAGAATTGAACAATTACTAATCTAAGACCCAGTCAAATGCTTCTAAGAAAAGTCAGGACATTCACGAATGGTCCTTGCTTAAAAAAGAATTCTGCCTCTGATTCAGAAGCTTAACCTAAAAGAGTTCTGTAAATTAATGGTCTGAGCACAAGGCTGGGAGCCAATGCCAGTATTACAACACCAATTTCTTTGGCTTTGGCCACTTGGCGCCTAAAGGTAGGTGACTATATCCACATGCAGTCACCTAAACAAGCAGTCTGATTTAGACATGTGCTGAGCACTCCTTTGGAAGTCAGTGGTAGCTGTGATTACTCAGAACCACAGCTGGTATTTAAGTGTTTACAGATCTGAACTTCAAAGTGCTGGCCTTAGGGAAAACAAGGTGGAGGATAACTGTAAAAAGGGGTGTTGCAAGAATGTTAGTGATCAGAGTCATCATTCATTCAAAAAGTCAATGGTCTAAACATTTTAAAAACAGGAGAAGGTGGGTCTTTCCTATCTTTTTTGCTTGGATCAATGCTATAGTTCCCCTTTAGATTTGACATTCACTTCCAGGCTAACTCATGCACTGTCTTCACAAAGCCATTGAGCATTGATGGATGTGCACACCAAAAGAGTAATATTGCCTCAGGGCACTATAATGAGTCCTAAATACCATACAGACTTCCACTTAAGTCACAATTCCATTTTTATATTAAAGTTAACACTTCACAAACAATGTTCTCATCCAACACGAACACTTTATAATTACAGTTTTTTTCTAAAAATCTGTTATAAATTTTATTAAGTAAGCACTTTCTATTCCCAAACACTGTTCATTGGTAAGCACAAAGTGTCCTCTTGACAGGATAATGAAAGTGCATTCAGACATGTCAGCTGGAGCAATTATGTACTTCAGATGAATACGCAACAAGTATTATTCAGTCTCTTTCTGCTGACACTTTTCAAACATGACATGCATATTAAAATTGACACCCAAAAGGTATGAGCTCAGTTTGCTTTAACTGCAGGTTGTCTACACCTCCCAGGAATCTGGACAATGAAAAACTGAGCGGTGGAAGTCATTTTTCTACACACAAGTGTGCACTTGTTTACTATTAAGTGTGGTTTTGTCTTGTGTACTCCATCATGTATACTGAATTTAGGAGGAAACAAACTAAGCAATTAAGGAACAGAAAGGAATCCTGAGCTAGCTCCAAGTTACACTAGGGCCTGGAGTTGCCCCATGATCTATAAGTATCAAAGATAGTGCCAGGATCTGCAATTGCAGAGATGTCACCTTGGCTCTCATGAGCTGCACCAAGCATCTCTCTGCCACCAGACGAGTCTATTTCTCCTCTCGGTTGTTTTCTTGATTTGAAAAGAGAGTTATCTAGACAAAAAAAAAAAAAAAAAAAAAGAGCAAAATGTGATAGTCCAGCCACTCCCACTGTCTTGTTCAGTTGCAGCAGACATACAGTTACAATGCCATCAACTCTTACAACAGGATCCTTGGGGCATATCAGTAGGAGAAAGGATCCTTGGGGTGAATCATGAACCTGCCATTGCAAACATGACATGCCCACCATTTTGTACAGACTAGTGTTCATATGCTATAAAAACATGCTACCTGTGCTTTGCAGGATGGAGTGGACCAGTGAGTGGTAGTGTGAGGAAAATGCTAATCTGTAGTTTCGTCTGACCTGGCCCCAAGGACCAGAACATGAAGTCAAATGTTAATGACTGGCTAAGTAAGGTAGACCATATCATTTTATTGTGATGTTGTCCACAACTATTAAGGGGGAGGCAGTGAAACAAGTATTCTTGCCATAGACTTCTCATCCTAATTAATCACACCTAGCCATATCCATTGAGTTCTCAATCTTATCAGAAGACAACCCCAAATGTGGATTCCACATCTGAATATCCCAATGCCTAGAGCAGCGACAGGCAACCTAGGCTAGTGAATGGGCTGCATGTGTGGTCCTTCTTTATCTTCATGAACATAAGAACATAAGAACATAAGAACGGCCGTACTGGGTAAGACCAAAGGTCCATCTAGCCCAGTATCCTGTCTGCCGACAGCGGCCAGCACCAGATGCCCCAGAGGGGGTGGACCGAAGACAATGATCAAGCGATTTGTCTCCTGCCATCCCTCTCCAGCCTCTGACAAACAGAGGCCAAGGACACCATTTTATCCCCTGGCTAATAGCCTTTTATGGACCTAACCTCCATGAAATTATCTAGCTTCTCTTTAAACTCTGTTATATTCCTAGCCTTCACAGCCTCCTCTGGCAAGGAGTTCCACAGGCTGACTACACGCTGTGTGAAGAAGAACTTTATTAGTTTTAAACCTGCTACCCATTAATTTCATTTGGTGTCCTCTAGTTCTTCTATTTAGGGAACTAATAAATAACTTTTCTTTATCGGCCCTCTCCACACCACTCATGATTTTATACACCTCTATCATATCCCCCCTCAGTCTCCTCTTTTCTAAACTGAAAAGTCCCAGTCGCTTTAACCTCTCCTCATATGGGACCCGTTCCAAACCCCTAATCATTTTAGTTGCCCTTTTCTGAACCCTTTCCAAGGCCAAAATCTCTTTTTTGAGGTGAGGAGACCACATCTGTACACAGTATTCAGATGGGTTGCAAGACTGTCATAACCAAGATGTTCTCCCAAGATAGAGTAGCTGTGCTAACTGCACTTGTGCACCTAGAACTTACAGTGTGGTGTCTGAACCATAGGAGCGCTTTGATTGGATGCAGAAGCAGTGCACGGCTCCCATAGTCAATGTTGTGTTCAATCAGCATACACCTTGCTTTACGTGCATGTGACTTTAGTAATACCAGCAGGAAAAAAACTGACGGAAATGAAAACCGGTGGAATCTGGCAACCCTTCACATGGACAAGGGTAAACAAAATGTCTCATGGGCTACACATAGAACTTTATGGACTGCATTCAGTCCTGGGCTGCAAGTTGCCCACCATTGGCCTAGAGGATGTTCAGATCCAGATCTCCAACTCCAGACACATTGTTCTGTTTCCACCACCCATAAGGGCAAGTTGGAGTGTCCAGTTTCAAAAATCGCTTGGTGCATACTTTGTCCTGCCTCTATCTTGCCTGCCCAGGACCCATCCCCAGCAGACAAATATATTTGTACCACACTGAGGCAGTGAGGCAGACTCCAGTTTGACTTCATTTTTAAAAAGGGGGATGTGTTTCAACCATCCTCCTGTTTTCACTGCCTGCTGAGCACTAACAGATTCAGCAGCAGTCAAATACGCTAGAGTAAACATGCCCAAAAGAAATATACGAACAAAGAACTTCCTTGGAACACAATAGAGTCAAAAGATATTATAGTTATAACAAGGCCCAACCACAATTTAGGATGCATGAAAATAAACGGTTTCTCCAGAAACCACATCACTACAAAGCTAGGTACTGGCATGGCATGACAGACACAAGAAGAAATCGAATGTGACTGGGAGAGGTTTGAGCTTACCAGTGGTGCTGCCTAGCAGCTAGATAACCAGGTCCCAACTCTCCCCAGTCTCTGGTTTCACTTGCCAGCAGTCATTCCAACACCATGGCTATTCCTCTGCTGGGGGGTTCCCTATAAGCTGCACACTTGTGCAGCTGTTCAGGAGAGATGCTGATGCTGCCCAAATATATTTGTTAGCCTTTAAGGTGCCACGGGACTCCTTGTTGTTTTTGCACATGCAGACTAACTCTGGTACTTGTCCTTCATAAACAGTGGCTACAATGTCAAGGAAGGTCTTGACAACCATCACAGTACATCACAAAAACCACTTAGGGTATGTCTACACTTCATTCCTCTCCCGAGAGAGGAATGCAAATGCAGACACCCAAAATTGCAAATGAAGCGCGGATTTGAATATGGCACTATTCCAAAATAGCGCTATTTCGAGAAAAAAACGGGTTTTTCGAGACAAAACCCTTTCCTCAAAATAACCCTTACTGTAAGGGTTTTATCTCGAAATAACCCCGTTTTTTTCTCAAAATAGCGCTATTTCAAAATAGCGCCATAACGCGATTATGCAAATCAAGCGTGGGAAATTCAAATCCGCACTTCATTTGCAATTTCGGGTGTCTGCATTTGCATTCCTCTTTCAGGAGAGGAATGAAGTGTAGACATACCCTTAGTTTCCTCTCTCTATCTATTAAGACAGACAGGATCAAGGAGTAAACAGCAGGGCATCTAAGCTCCAACAGGGGAACTAACCAACCTATAAGTATACTTATGTCCTGCAGAGATAGTCAAGTCTAGAGCAACTTATATGATTATGTAATCTACATTTGTCCATGTAAACTGTGTCTCATTTTGACATTACAGCTGGACAGAGCTTGGTTTGTGGGCCGAGTTTAGAAGAGTATTTTCCCCCCATCTGACTCATCAGGGTACATCTACATAGCAACACTATTTCAAAATAACTAACATTATTTCAAAATAACTTAGTCCGCATGTACACAACAGGCAGTTATTTCGAAATAATGTTGAAGTACTGTCAAGCGGGAGGACTTCTTACTCAGACTCCTGTAACCCTCACTGTACGAGGAGTAAGGGAAGTCGGAGGAAGACTGCTCTATTTCAAAATATATGCTGTGTAGATGCTCCCAATTTCGAAATAAGCTCTTTCGAGTTAAGCCCTGATGTGTAGATGCACCCTGAGTGAGCTTCTATCAATCTCTCCTAGTTGATTTAATTAAAAGGACCCAATTTTGTATTTGGCCTTTGGTTCAGCATGCATCAAACTGGCCTCAGTTAATTGGACAGAAGGTGTGTTCATTTTTACCAATTGCTTGAGAAAGTTAAGGGGACAACGTGTATTATTCCCAACATTTCACAATAGGGTATAGGCTCCTGTGATGAGATAACTTTATCTCTGCTTGATTTCCAGACTCTTATGCAATGTGCAGATCTATGATGCCTTGTTAACTTAAACCCTCTCCCTGTTTCTTGATTTCTAATCTCATTAGGAATAAAATTTGAAGGTAGCAATTCAAATTACAGGGGGAAAACAGAAACATCCCTGTTGTCATAAATCTATCACAGTCTATTTCTATGTGATTTTTAGGAGTAATTTTCTGAAATCAGGGAGTGTGATTTCACTCATAGCAAGCACTAAAACTATATGTAATGCAGATTCATTCCACAAAGATTCAGAAGCAAACTCCTACACAGTCACCTGAGTACATTTTGGTGGCGCAGTGGAAGGATTCGGCATTTCTGTGAATCAAGTCTTTAGGCCTGACATCTAGGTCCAGGGTTAAAAAAATACTGCAAAGCTTCTGACTTTCTAGAGGCTCATTTATAACAGGAATGGACTTTGGAAGCATTTATAGGCTCTTTGGTGTTGTCTATAATTACTTTCCTAGCGGGTATAGCTGTGAGAAGGGAGAGTATATGGGAAAGAGGAAAGGGCAAAATACCCTGCATAAAATAAATAAGAGTGTCTGCCGGGGAATCTGCTTCTCACCTCTCTGGTCCTGTAATTTTCTGTTTTTTTTCCAACTATAATTGAAAAAACAGTTGAGTAAGATTGAGGCTAATAAAAGAAATGTCATTGGTTTTGCCATATGGATCTCAAAGGTCTGTAGGTCAGATGTTATCTATGAAAGAGGATCAATCCAACAAAAGCCAGCCTGATAAATCTGACACAAAACACAACAGAGATGGGACATTTTGTCTCCAGAGTGTTCAAATCACACTTGAAGAAACTAGTTACAATATAGCTCAAAGAACATAAAAAATAACCCCTTCTAAACTTCCCATTACATGCCCATTCTATGACTAACTAGGGCTATGATAGTTGAAAGAGAAATTGCTTTCAGATGTTGTTAGATTTAAGAAACAAAAATATTTCAAGCTTCATGTCACAAAAAATAATTACTCTAGTTTATTCTCTTCAAAGAAATACAAAAATACCATTGAAATCAGCACTGAGAAAGAAACAAAGTGATGCTGACTATAAATTAAAATTTCTGATCAAAGACATTGAACAAGTTTGAGCAGGTGATTATTACATGAGGCAGTACAGTTGTATCTTCCAGAAGCATTTATGTAATAATTCACGATTTACACCAAAATGAGTATTATCGGAATCAAACATTAATGGTCTGATTTTCCACGGTGTTGAGCACCTACAATTCCCATCAAAGTCTGGAAGTGTCAGGCTTGGCACCTCTGAAAAGCCATTGGTAGCTATTGGGAATGATTTCTGCCACCTTTGTACAACAACTGTTAGTTGGTATCAGTTTAGTTGTCCATTTACTTATAATGGACTAGGGGGCTGTGCCCCCTGCTTGTTGTGCTTACCCTCTCGTGGGGGAGTAGGCAAGCCTGGCTTTCACCCACCCAGCCACAGGGGAGGGCTGGGCTGCAGCCGCACCAGCATGGGTCCCTTCTACCTCCCCACCTGCCAGCACAGATCTCTTCTCCCTTCCCCTCCCCCAACCATCGCGGGCCCTTTCTCTCCCCCACCCAACCCTAACCCAGTCCACTCTGACAGCTGTGGTATGCACCAGGCCTGGCTCTAATCCTGGTGGCCGGGGAGGCGAAGGGGTGCCTGCCTGCCCCACATTGGGCACAGTAAGGCGCAGGTGGTGCCGAAAGCACATGGTGCTCTGTGGCATTGCAGCCTGATGAGATAGTGAATACAGCAGCGTGGGGGGCCACTGTCCCAAACTCGCCCCTGTGCGGTCCAGCCTGCGCTGCTCGCCACCCCAGCCCTGCCTTCAGAGCCCAGGGCCACCCATCTGCCCATGGGGAATGGAAGGGAAGGGGCAGACAGGTTGGTGTGGTGGCTCAGGGGTGCTTTGGCAGCCACAGTAAGTGCAGCTGCTGGAGAGGGGGTGAGTCTCCGTGGGGGCAGCTGGACTGCGGGCGGTTGGGCACCACACTCCAGCTCCCCAAGAACCTGGTGGTGAAGGATCCCCCAAGAGCCTCCTGCTGGCACATAAGCCTGGATGGGAATCCCACTCCTAGCACCTGTCCCCAGGCTGCTGTCCCAAACACTGTACCCTCTCCCACACCGTGCCCCTGGGCTGTCACGGCTGCGATGTGGGGTCTGCTGGCTACTGTGCCGTGTTTCGTGGACTTGAAAGCCCTGTGGGGTGAGGGTGGAGGAAGGGGAGTAGGTGGTTGGTTTAAAATAGCCTTCCAAGTGGCAAGGGGAAGCAGCGAGGTCAGGCTCGAGCTGAGAGAGGGAAGAGGCAGGAGGGATGCAGAGTGCCATGATGACATCACTCTGTTGTCCCGCAGGAAATTTTTTTTTAAATATAGAGAGAGATATGTAGGGCAATAACTATTTTCTGCAATTTTGTGTCTGTTGCAAATGATCATAGATTTGTGGTGATATCTCACATTATCTTTAAATACATCAAAAAGTAAATATCAGAAGAGCATTCAAATCTGAGTTTAAGTTGATTAGGGGAGAGAAGCAGCTTTCCATTAATATGCTATCAGTGCAATATGTCCTTTATGTGTCGTAGAATCCATAGAGTAATAGAACTGGATGGGACTTTGAGAGGTCAGAATCCAGTCCCCTGCCCTCACGACAGGACCAAGCACTTTGTAGACCATCCCTGACAGATGTCTGTCTAACCTGCTCCAGTGATGGAGATTCCACAACCTCCTTGGGCAGTTTATTCCAGTGTTTCACCACCCAGACAGTTAGGAAGTTTTTCCTAATGTCCAACCTAAACCTCCCTTGCTGCAATTTAAGCCCATTGCTACTTGTCCTATCATCAGAGACCAAGGAGAACAATTTTTCTCCCTACTTCTTGTAACGCCCTTTTAGATACTTGAAAACCGTTATCATGTCCCCTCTCAGTCTTCTCTTTTCTAAAGTAAACAATCCCAATTCTTTCAGTCATCCTTCATAGATCATGTTCTCTAGACCTTTAATCATTTTTGTTGCTCTTCTCTGGACCGTCTCCAATTTCTCCTCATCTTTCTTGAAATGCAGTGCCCACAAGTGGACACAATACTCCATCTGAGCCTAATTAAGCAAGCGCAGAGTGGAAGAATGACGTCTAATGTCTTGCTCTCAATACTCCTGTTAATGCATCCCAGAATCATGTTTGCTTTTTTTGCAACAGTGTCACACTGTTGACTCATCTTTAACTTATGGTCCATTATGACCCCTAGATTCTTTTCTGCAGTACTCCTTCTTAGATAGTCACTTCCCATTATATATGTATGAAACTGATTGTTCCTTTTTGAGTGGAGTATTTGGTATTTGTCCTTATTAAACTTCATCTTATTAACCTCAGACCATTTCTCCAGTTTGTCCAGCGCATTTTGAATTATGATCCTCTCCTCCAAAGCACTTGCAACCCCTCCTAGCTTGGTATCATCTACAAATTTAATAAACAAACTCTCTATGCCAATATCTAAATCATTGTTGAAGATATTGAACAGAATCAGTCCCAAAACAGACCCCTGTGGAACCCCACTTGTTGTGCCCTTCCAGAATGACTTTGAACCATTAATAACTACTTTTTAAAAACAGTTATGCAGTCATTTATGCACCCACTTTACAGTAGCCCGATCTAGGTTACATTTTCCTAGTTTATTGATAAGACTGTCATGTGAGACCATATCAAAGGCATTACTGAAGTCTAGGTATACCACATCCACTGCTTCTCCCTTATCCACAAGACTTTTGACTTGTTCTTTTTTTAATTTTAACTTCTAAGCCTACCCCTTTTCCACTACCGCTCACTATGTTAGGCATCCTGTCACTACCAATATTCTTGACATAAACCGAATCAAAAAAGTCATTAAGCACCTCTGCCATTTCCAGGTTTCCTGTTATTTTTTTCTCCCTCTTCACTGAGCAATGGGTCTACCCTGACCTGACCTTGGTCTTCCTCTTGCCTCTAATACATTTGAGAATGTCTTCTTGTTACCCTTTATGTCTCTAGCTAGATTGAGCTTGTTTTGTGCCTTTGCCTTTCTAATCTTGTCTCTGAATACTTGCATTATTTGCCTATATTCATAGTAATTTGACCTAGTTTCCACTTTTTATAGGACTCCTTTTTGATTTTTAGATCATGTAAGATCTCCTGGTTAAGCCAAGGAGGTCTCTTGCCTACGTAGTACAGTTTGTACTATAGTTTGTGGTATAGCCAGTGGTATAGTTTGCTTTTGGGCCCTTAATAATATCCCTTTGGAAAGCTGCCAACTTTCTTCAGTTGTTTTTCCTCTTAGGCTACGTCTAGACTGCAGGCTTCTTGTGCAAGAAGCTTTTATCAGAAGAGATCTTCCTCAAAAACTTCTTGCACAAGAGCATGTCCATACGGCAAAAGCGCATTGAAAAAGCGATGCGCTTTTGCAAAAAGAGCGTCCAGATTGCACGGACACTCTCTCAAAAGTAAGCTCTGGTTGCTATGCACAGAATGGCCACCAGGGCACCTGTGCTTTTTCCTCTTTCTGCGCAAAAAAACCCTCTTCCCCATCCACAGACACCTTTTTGAGAAAGAGCTCTTTCACAAAAAGGTGTTCTTCCTTGTAGAATGAGTAATACCTACACCGGAAAAACCCCTCTGTTCTTTCGATTTTTTTTGCGCAAAACTGCGCTTGAGGTGTGGACGCTCTGAGTTTTTTCAGAAAAACAGTTGTTTTTCTGAAATAACTCTATATTGTAGACAAAGCCTTAGTCTTGTTTCCCGTGGGACATTACCTACCAGCTCCCTGAATTTACTAAAATCTGCCTTCCTGAAATCCATTTTGCTGTTCTCCTTTCTACCATTCCTTAGAATCATAAATTCTATGATTTCACGATCTCTTTCACCCAAGCTGCCTTCCACTTCCAAATTTTCAACCTGTTCCTCCCTATTTGTTAAAATCAAATCTAGAACAGCTTCCCCCCAGTAGCTTTGTCAACCTTCTGAAATAAAATAATTGTCTCCAATGCAGTCCAAGAATTGATTGAATAATCTGTGCCCTGCTGTGTTAATTTCCCAACATATGTTTGGATAGTTGAAGTTCCCCATTATCAAATCCTGTGCTTTTAACTGGAGTTTTCTAATAGAAGATGAAATCTTAGTTTTTATATATTACTTTGCTTTCCACTTTGAGTAAATATTTGTATTGCTATATATGGTACCTCGGTAAAATGAATTCTCCTGTTTATCAATAAGTCAGTCACAATGCAAGTTTCTTGGTCTGTCTTTCAAGTGACCTCAAGATGACAAGTTTAGAAAAGAGACACTTTGGTTTCTTGGTAGCTCAGTTCTTAGGCTCTGTTAAAAACAGTGTCTGACAGTAGTGCCAAAAATGATACTGAAGTTATGTGCAATAGATTTGTGATTGGAAGTATTTTGCACTAGGAACTGTGCAAAGGTCACAAACCTAAGGGTATGATCTGCACTAGAAAAAACTTTTGCTGGTAAAGTAAAAAAAGTCAAAGCCCTAGCCAACTTGAGATTTCTATATTGACAGAAGCCCTAGTTTTGACACAGTCATGTCAACAAAAAAAGTTTCTTTTGGAGGTACAGTTTGTTTTGTATAATTTATGCTGGGAAAAACATTCTTTTGCTGGTATAAACTGCATTTACTCTAGAGAAGTTACAAAAGAGATGATGAACCAGAAGAGTAAAAAATTATTTTGGGCAGTCAAAATGTTTAATTCAATCCAAAATTAAATGATTAGGTTCCAACTTTAACCTTTAAAAAAGGTAATAAAACAGAGTAAATTTTTAAAAAGTAATTTCAAAACTGGAGAGTCAAAACATTGGATTTCAAATAAAATATTTTTGTTGATTTATCTTTTCCCATTCACCATAAATTCGTGTGGTTTCCCAGTCAACTTAAATCTGCACTTTTAAGTTTAAAAAAATTCTGAATTTCCCCCCAGCTTTCATACAAGCAACCCTTTTCCAGCATAATCTCAATGAAATTAGTCTTACTCTACTAGTCCATTACAATCCGATTCAATACGTAAAAGGCCTATACTTTATTAACGTTATGTATTTGTAGATTATGCACCTTCAGTAAAATTCACAGCACATTACAGAATTGTTGACTATTATATATTGAGAACATACAGTATCTCAAGGCTGTACAGAAGACAAAATGACATAAATGGACTTCAGTCCATTGCCAATTTGAAAACGTATAGGCCATCCAGGGCTAATTCAGAAATAGCCTGTTAGAGTCTGCATTAACAATATAGCAATTAACTATGGTCCATGTCATATGTAATTTACAGGTCACATATAGATATAGGGATTGCTTCACATGTGCAATTATTTAGGGATGGGAAGTGAATAAGAAGAACTCACTAAAGCGGGGGGTTTCCCTCTAGGTAGCCAGAATGTTATGACCCATACACTACAAACTTGATTATTCACAAGCCCATTAAGCTTCTGAAATCAATGAATATTTGCCTTAGTAACAATCTCAGGCTCGGGGCCACTGAGATAGCAAAATAATTACTGTTCCATGTAGCAGAACTTTAGTGTGAATTTCATAAGTGATTCAATTCATATAGACTGCCATGCTTTTTTATGTGAGTGATTTAAAATATAGACAAGAATTAAGCAACCCTTAAAAACAAGGGCTTTAATTTTATTACATAAGAACATGAGAATGGCCGTACTGGGTCAGACCAAAGGTCCATCTAGCCCAGTAGCCTGTCTGCCAACAGTGGCCAGTACCAGGTGCCCCAGAGAGGATGGACCGAAGACAATGATCAAACGATTTGTCTCGTGCCATCCATCTCCAGCCCTCTGACAAACAGAGGCCAGGGACACCATTTCTATCCCCTGGCTAATAGCCTTTTATGGACCTAACCTCCATGAAATTATCTAGCTTCTCTTTAAACTCTGTTATAGTCCTAGCCTTCACAGCCTCCTCTGGCAAGGAGTTCCACAGGTTGACTACGTGTTGTGTGAAGAAGAACTTTCTTTTATTAGTTTTAAACCTGCTACCCATTAATTTCATTTGGTGTCCTCTAGTTCTTCTATTATGGGAACTAATAAATAACTTTTCTTTATTCGCCCTCTCCACACCACTCATGATTTTATATAACTCTATCATATCCCCCCTCAGCCTCCTCTTTTCTAAACTGAAAAGTCCCAGTCGCTTTAGCCTCTCTTCATATGGGACCCATTCCAAACCCCTAATCATTTTAGTTGCCCTTTTCTGAACCCTTTCCAAGGCCAAAATATCTTTTTTGAGGTGAGGAGACCACATCTGTACACTGTATTCAAGATGTGGGCATACCATAGCTTTATACAGGGGCAGCAAGATATTCTGGGTCTTATTTTCTATCCCTTTCTTAATAATTCCTAGCATCCTATTTGCCTTTTGACCGCTGCACACTGTGTGAAGTTTTCAGAGAACAATCCACGATAACTCCAAGATCTCTTTCCTGATTTGTCATAGCCAAATTAGCCCCCATCATACTGTAGGTATAGTTGGGGTTATTTTTTCCAATGTGCATTACTTTACACTTGTCCACATTAAATTTCATTTGCCATTTTGTTGCCCAATCACTCAGTTTGGTGAGATCTTTACACCAAGTACAATCTTTGTAAGCTTTCAAGCTTGTATTCAGAAGAAATCTAATTTCTTACTTTTCCTTAACATTTATCATTCTTAATTTCATTCTGAGTTTCTCGCCTCTACATTTTATCAACGGATATATAGGCAGACAAAAGTAAGACTTCTTCAACAAGTAAGCCAGTTCCAAGGTGAAGTACTTTAAGAGGATTCATCCCTAGAGAAATTCTTGGCTTTTTCCTCTATTTTTTATCATCCTTTAAGCTCAGTTCAATAAAAGGCAAAAGATCACTGATCAGAGCAAAACTGCTTTACTTGGATGGGAGATGATGATGGTAAAATATGGTTCACTTGTTGAAGTATATTAAGATGGGACAGCAGGAAATGAGAAACATTCTACCTGTCTGTTTCTGGAATCATTTGACTCTTCACAAAGCTTTCTTCATGACTTCTTTATTATGATGTTCTTTCTTGTTCTTGTATTTCCCAGTGGAAAGACATTTCTAGGTTCATTTCAATAACGTCAAAATAATTGAATCAGAAACAACAAAAGTATTGCAAAAGCTGTGTCTTGATAAATTTATCATCATAGGAACTGACAAGAGTTCTTAAGTTTCCCAGTAGGCCTCTCAAGTTAGAAAACCAACCAGGAGGCAGAGGGAGAAACAAGTGTAGAGTAATATTAGTATTTTCACCCCTTCCCAAGTGCCCATCTTTGTTTTACATAATCATTGCAGGGGCTGGACTTGTTCAAAGGAATGATGCTTTTCTGTTGTTTTAATTTTTTTTACCATATACATTGTTCTCCTCTTGGGCCTCCTTTAAGTGTAAAATCAGGAGTTACTCTACCAAAGTCAATTAAACTTTACTAGTGTAAAACTAATGTAATTGAGAGCAGAATCAGGTCTCTAGGGACTGAACAAATATGAAGCAGATACTTGCTTGAAGCACAATTACAATATCTCATACTTGTCTCTGGATGAAAACAGACACCCCCAAAGTTAATGGAAGCTCCATGCACAAATCAGACGATAGATTTGATATAGATACACTCAAAGACATATAGAGAGTATAGCAAGATTAATAAAGTGCCAGTTTTAAGCATTAGGTATAAAGAAATTCATTGACAGTTTCAATAACTGTATGGATACATTGTAATATGCTTTTCAGATTTCAGTACTGATAGTATTTAAAGAAACAATACAACCTCCAAAAATTGGGGTCTAAATTAACTATGCTGGTGAAAATAGCATTAAAAAGGTTCTTTGTAATTTGGTATTAAATAAATCAGGGGCTCTTGTAGAAATCTGCCTTGATACACTCTGGTACCGAGACAATATAAGTCTATTGTTACATCGCATGAAGCATTAATCAAGGGTCAAACTATATAGTGTCACTGTTCTAAATTTAGGGCCTATTCTCATTACAGCAAATGCTCTGTCTGATTCTGCTTTTGCAAGACAGCTATGGATTAAGAATCCAAGACATACATAATTTAAAATCTATTTAATAAATAGTTCTACACACTCAATACACTATTTCTAAGGTAGCCCTCAAAATAGCTTATATGGAAGTAAAGGAGAAAATCATCTTTTGAAATAAACATGCTCATCAATATTTAAAGTTAATGATTACATTTTATTTTTGGAAAGTAGGAAGGGAGAATGGAAACTTTAACGGGCAACTGTTTTCTGAGTATCAGTGTGCTCATTGGGTATGTACTGTGCAAACACTAATGCCAGTAACTTTACTAACGTTAGGGTTTCTAATTTAGTGCTCATCAACTATTTTGGGTGCACTCTGTTGGCTTTCACTCACTTGGGCTTCATTTGGAGACAGATAAGGGAAAGAAGGTGTAGTAAAATGAAAGGCTCTCGATACTCTATATGTTTTGTACAACAACGTCAAAAGGACATTAGCTTGGCAGCTAGAACATAACTAAGTCAGCAAAATAATTCTGCAACTTTATGGATGGTCCCAGAATCTGTCATTTAGCATGACCAGGCAGAAAACTGGTTGGTGTGAGGGTTCTAGAACCATCTAGAAGGATGCACAACTTTTTTTTTTTTTTTTTTTTTTTTTGAGTCAGGCTGTCAGACCATAACTATTCACAGAACATGTTGTATGAAATGATAGAATCTTGAGAGGCCAGCACATTTTACTATACTCTTTCCCCATGCTTATCTCAACAAAAAACAAAAATAATCAAATTTTGGTAACAATAATCAAGGAGTAAATTATCAGAGGATGAATTTAACTTGCCGCAACCTATTTTAAGGCTAAACATTACCCACTAGATTAGTCACCTGGAGATTCACAAAGAGGAGAGATTAAAGTAATCAGGAGCTGTTAAACTGAGTTTCAGATACTGCCTATGCATCCTAAGGATTCAGATTGAGAAATCAACCCAACTGACCCTCTTTGCCAGGGATGAATGATAAATCAGACCTGCTTGCCTTGCATATGAATGACTCAGTCACTCAGACACTAGAGGAGGCTGATTTGTTAACAACTATCAATCAGTCTCATGAGAAATAGTACCATGGCAGATGGAAAGCAACAAACATGTTTTTCCACCTGCCCTATTTGTCCTCCTATGTGAGCAGCTTCCCCAGAAGAACTCATAGAAGAAAAAACGAGCCATCCTTCCACAGAAAGGAAGAAATCCACTTCTAAGCTTTCCTTCATCATTGAAAAAGGTCTCTTCTACACACCTACACACACACACACTAGCAGGTGAGGCCCATCATCGACCAGGCAAAGTCATTTTGCATAGATTGCACTTATAGGAAAGTTCAAGAAAATATATGTAATAGAATTTTTTATCCATGTGCTTGCAAAAGGGAAGTAAAAGAACAGTTTTAAATTTGTAGGCTTTCAATTTCACACATTATTCATTTTACTGAATAAATTACCTTACATAGTAAATTTGAATCAGAAACTCATAAAGCTTCCATTACTCTTTTGTGACTAATTTGAAATATTTTGTGATTTGTAACAGTAAAGATTTTCTTTACACTAAAATGACAGTTGAATAGGTGACTCAATTTTAATTTTGTTAGCAAATATTTTTATGAACTCTAATCATAATAGCCATGACTTTTTCCGATGAAAAACAAAAATAATTTAAACCTTTCACCCAGCATATTCGGGTATAAAAAGTAGTGCAATCAGCTAATTGAAATGGCAGGATTGTTTATGCAAAATGTGGTATCTGTAGGTAAGTATGAATTTATTTTGCTCAAACAAATTCACAAACAAACTTCAAAATATATAGTAGATTTAAAGAAGCCTTAGTGTCTTATTTTTAATCAGTCCCAAGTCTCCAGTTCTGTGACTGAAAACCCTTGTCTATTTCCATATAATTAGTCATTCAACTTCTCAGCTCGCAATCACAAATCAGTGTTTGTATGCACAAAAGGGGGAAAGGGGTTGCACACATTAATTTTGGCATTGTCACAAAAGTACAGAGAACTAGATATTCAATGGACTTTAGATCAGACTCCCTGTCATGATCATGAGGGATGGGCAGCAGCCTGGGGACTAAGGGGTTAACTGTACCTAAACCAGGTAGCAGTCAGCCAATAAAAATGCAGATAGGGATTTCAAACTAGGACAAAGGAATTTTCGGTTTTTCCCTCCTTTGTCCCTGGGAGTTTCTCTCTGGATGCTGCGGGAGACAGACATGTCTCTCTCTCCAAGAAAAGATTCTTCACTATCTGTAAGTAGGGTAAAGTTTAGATAAATCCATTAGGTTGTATTGTTTTATGGTCTAGGAATGGGAATCTGATGTCTGTGCATTTAAAATGGGTTTTCCTCTCCTTTGTAACTAAGCTCTTGGTCCATGGGGGGTTCCTCCATGAGTATATTAATTGGTGACTTTTCCATCTAGTCATTATGCTTGTAACAGGAGTATTGTGGTGATAATAAAAGTTCTTTCTCTTTTTTTTTAATTAACCTGGTATTGGTTAATTTTTTTGTGTCCTGGTTTTACTTTAGGGCTGAGATTTCCCAAGTGATCTCTTCCCTGGATTTCTTATCATTACTTGGGTGGTGACAGTGGATTTTTATTCCCAAAATCTAAGGTTTTTAAAAATTTTGGGGAAGTTTTATACCAAAGCCTGGAAAGATAAGGTTTTGGGGTACTTTTGCGGGCCCCCACTTCTGCATTCATCATGCCAGAGTGGGGATTTGGCCTTGACACTCCCTATACCAATTGAGGTTAGGTTATGCAATCTGTTATGAAACCTTTCTGCCAGCTAGCAAAATGGGCCACATTCAAATAGCTAAGGGTCCCTCTTCAAATTTACCATCACCACCAACTTGAGCCACCCATGCAAAATATCTGAGATCATTTGGCACCCTTAACAGGCAATACATCTCCTCTCACAAGTACTGAGGCCACATCTTCACTTGCCGCACCAGAGATTGATCTTCAGGCATTCGCTCAATCGAATACTGAGGGCATCCCCGGTTGGTGCCAAAAGTCCTTGATTCATGAGGAGTAAGGGAGTCCAACAGGAACGTTTGCTCCCATCAACATCCCACTGTGTAGATGGTGCCAAACTCGGCTTAAGGTATGTCGACTCCAGCTACATTATTTACATAATGGGTGTTGTGTACCTTAAGCCAACCTTCCAGATCTAGTATAGACCTGACCTCAGTCTATATATGAAACAAGCAAAGGTGAAAAGTAACTTAAATTTCCTACAGGTACTGGCTCAGGAGAGGGAGTTGGGGGTGTGAGCAATATGACAGTACCTGTAAGAAATTTAACAGTGAGATGGAGTGCAGTAGGCTCAGGGCAGGGGATTCGTGGTTGTAGGGGGGGTGCAGAAGTCAGGGTTGGGGTGTGAGGAGGAATTAGGGAAGGAAGCTGTGGGGGTGCAGGAATCAGGGCAGTGGGCTTGTGCCTGGGGGGCCAACGGTGCCCTTTAGGGAGAGAAGGGAGGACGGAGCCCCCCCTCTCCGATTCCTATGGACTCGCTTGTTGCCTACTCTTATTCTTCCACCACTGTCAGGGAGCGAGGGGGGAAAGCACACACTCATCTGCCTCCTCCACTCAGCAGCAAGGAAGCCAGGAAGGATAGGAGGGCAGGGATGCTGTGAGCTTTCCTCTTGTTCCCTCACAGTGACAGAAGGGAAGGAGCAAGCAACAAGCAGAATCAGTAGGGATCGAGAGGGCTTCAGCCTTTCCTGCCTTCCTTAAAGAGTGCCGGAGGGGGGGCGGGGGCTCAGAGCTGGAGAAGTCCTGGACTGGGGGGGGAAAGAGGTGATGGCCCCAGCCAGCCCCTTTCACCTGCCTGCTGCTTAGCATGGCAGCCTGCAGGAGAGCTCTGGGAGCCCGGCTGGGAATGTGTCACACCTGCTTCCACAGTGGAGCATCTTAGCCAACTCTTGCTGGAGAGGCACACTGCCTTACTGTCATCTCTGGAAACAAGGAAAGCTTTGTTACAGGAAAAGGGGCCACAAGATCTTTTTGGGAAAAGACAGAAACACTATCTCTAAAAGATAAATTAAACACATCCATGGTAACTTTAGCAGCCGTGTTACCTTGGTCCTTTTGCCTGCCAGTGTGAACATCCAATGGGCAAATGATCCTTTATTACATCACTTCCTCTTTCGCAATCTATTAAACTCCACTCATCATTTCGGCATCAATAGGTAGCACAGTCTGTTAGTCTCTTTCAAAACTTTAAACTCTGTTTCCAAAGTTTTGACCTGATAGGCTATATAAAACAGATTGAAATTTTTGCTCTGAACTTTACTAAATTCTGATATTTCATTTTTGACGGGAACCCTAAATTCATGGCAGACGAGGTCTCCCCCCTCTCCTTCCTTAATTATAATGCGGAATTCAGCACTGCCTTTTGCAAACTGATCTTTTGCACATCTCTTTCATAATTATAACAAACTTCCTAGCCCATCAGCTGACAAGCAACATTACAGGCCTGTCAGGTTTCTGGTGATAATGTCTTATTCTACAATGCCATATGAAAAGCTGTCCTTTGAGGATCAGAAATGTACAATATGCCCTGCTTCAATGTGTAAAGATAAGATTAAACTACAAGGGAGCAATTAAATGCTTAGATCATATTAATAAAGCATTTCCTGTGTTTACCATGGTGTTATCATTGCCTACAATATTGAGCAGCATATTTGTTTTGATGACTAAAACATGAGCTGCAAATTCAGAAGGGGATTACGGAGTTATTTTAAAAAGTATGGTCTAAACTACTTTTGTAAAGGGCTTCCTACCCTGATGTAATAAAAAATTCAGCAATTTAGAAGTGAAAGGTCTCCACATAAGGTATTTTAAATTCATAACCAATTAAGAAAAACTGATTTACATATAAACGAATCAGCATGGATCAGACTCCCTTGAACTTTCTGGTCTCTTATGAAAACTGCAACTTCACTTTAGGGCACTTAGGGTTTATTATTTATCTTTGTGAAAACAAAAACTAGTCAATGCAAATCACATTTATTGACCCTCATTTGACCACCAAACAGTCCAGTAATTAACCAACAGAGACACTGTTTCGTAAAAAGCAGAATCTCTCCACAATTAATGAATCTAACTAGTGCTAAACAATCACATTTATAAAGCAGCGGTACCCAGAGTTGAGAGTCAGGATCAGGGCCATATTGTGTATGGTGCAATTTATACTCATAGGTAGATATGGTCCCTGTCCACTGAGATTCATGGAATCAGCTTTTGTGAGTTTTTAGCCTCAGAACATAGCCTTGCAGCTTCTCTGGGACTAAAGACAGAAAATACAGAATTAAATGGAAATAGTTTTGCAGTTTTAGCATTGTTAAAGAATCTGCTAAATGTAACCAAGACTCCATTTGACCCAAAGGGACTTTTTGTTTTGCTGAAAAGCAAAGGGAGCATCATCATCGTCAAATATTTGGAGAATCATAGAACTGGATGAGACCTCAGGAGGTTATCAAGTCCAGCCTGGACCAATCCCAACTAAATCAACCCAGTCAGGATTTTGTCAAGCCGAGACTTAGAAACCTCTAGGTATGGAGACTCCACCACCTCCCTAGGTAACCCATTCCAGTGCTTCACCACCCTCCTAGTGAAATAAGTTTTTCCTAATTTCCAACCTTGACCTCCCCCACTGTAACTTGAGACCATTGTTCCTTGTTCTGCCATCCATCGCTACTGTGAACAGCCTTTCTCCATCCTCTTTGGAACCTCCCTTCAGGAAGTTAAAGGCTGCTGTCAAATTCCTCCTCACACCTCTCTTCTGCAGACTAAACAAACCCAAATCCCTCCTCATAGGTCATGTGCTCCAGCCCTCTAATCATTTTGGTCACCCTCTTCTGGACCCTCTCCAATGCGTCCACATCCTTTCTATAGTGGGGGGCCCAGAACTGGACACAATACTCCAGATGTGGCCTCACTAGAGCCGAATAAAGGGGAATAATCACTTCTCTAGATCTGCTGGCAATGCTCCTCCTAATGCAACATAATATGTCATTAGTCTTCTTGGCTACAAGGGCACACTGTTGACTCATATCTAGCTTCTCATCCATTGTAATCCCCAGGTCCTTTTCTGCAGACCTGCTACTTAGCCAGTTGGTCCCCGACCTGTAACAATGCTCGGGATTCTTCTGTCCCAAGTGCAGGACTCTGCACTTTTCCTTGTTGAACCGCATCAGATTTCTTTTGGCCCAATCCTCCAATCTGTCTAGGTCACTCTGGACCCTATCCCTACCTCTCCCCCTAGCTTAGTGTCATCTGCAAACTTGCTGAGGGTGCAATCCATCCCCTCATCCAGGTCATTAATAAAGATGTTGAACAAAACAGGTCCTAGAACCGATCATTGGGACACTCCACTAGAAACCGACCGCCAACCTGACACCGAGCCGTTGATGACTACCCATAGGGCCCGACATTCTAGCCAGCTTTCTGTCCATCTTACAGTCCATTTATCCAATCCATACTCCCTTAACTTGCTGGAAAGAATATTGTGGAAGACCGTAACAAAAGCATTGCTAAAGTCAAGGTATATCACGTCCACTGACTTTCCCATATCCACACAGCCAGTTACCTCATCATAGAAGCTAATCAGGTTGGTCAGGCATGACTTGCCCTTCGTGAATCCATGCTGACTATTCCTGATCACTTTCCCTCTTCCAAGTGCTTCAAAATGGATTCCTTGAGGATCCCCTCCATGATTTTTCCAGGGACTGAGGTAAGGCTGACTGGTCTGTAGTTCCCTGGATTGTCCTTCTTCCACTTTTTAAAGATGGGCACTACATTTGCCTTTTTCCAATCATCCGAGATCTCTCCCGATCTCCATGAGTTTTCAAAGATAATGGCCAAAGGCTCTGCAATGACATTTGCTAACTCATTCAGTACCCTCAAATGCATTAAATCTTGACCCATGGATTTGTGTATGTCTAGCTTTTCTAAATAGTTCCTAACCTGTTCTTTCCCCACCAAGGACTATCCACCTCCTTTCCATACTGCGTTGCCTAGTGCATTAGTCTGGGAGCTGACCTTGTCTGTGAAGACAGAGGCAAAGAAAGCATTGAGTACTTCAGTTTTTCCCACATCATCTGTCACTAGGTTACCTCCCTCATCCAGTAAGGGCCCCACACCTTCTCTGATCACCCTGTTATTGCTAACATGCCTGTAGAAACCTTTCTTGTTACCCTTCATATCCCTTGCTAGCTGCAATTCCAATTACGCTTTCGCCTTCCTGATAACTCCCCTGCATTCTGGAGCAATATATTTATACTCCTGCCAAGTCATCTGTCTGAGTATCCACTTCTTGTAAGCTTCCTTTTTGTGTTTAAGCCCACCAAGGATTTCCCCAGTGAGCCAATCTGGTCACCTACCATATTTGCTTTTCTTACTGTGCATTGGGATAGTTTCTTCCTGTGCCTTCTTTAAAATACTGCCAGCTCTCCTGGACTCCTTTCCCCTTCATGTTAGCATCCTAGGGGATCCTGCCCATCAATTCTCTGAACAGAAACATTAAGCCTGTAGTGGATGTTTTGCGATGGTACCAACAGGATCAACATGTTTCAGGCTTCTGAAAAGAGGACACTGCTGAGGGGTGAGGTGCTAGAGTGGGTACTTGGGAGGGGAGATGAAGGGGTGTGTGTTCTAAGGGGTGGTATCTGGGAGATGCTGAAGGGGCTAGACTCTTGAAGCGAGGACAGTGTGACTCCTTCACATGGTGGCAGGCACAGACCCAGGGATGCAGAGACAGCCAACCATCAACATCTCTCTTCTGGGCTCCCCTTTTCCATAGGACTGGGAGCTAAGGCCCGGATGGGCAGGATCTAGCAGCTGCTAGGGACAAATTAGATCTGGATGCAGGTAAGGGACCAATCAGGAAGCAGACCAATCAGGACTCTTCAGGTACATCTACACTGCACAGCTATTTCGGGATACCACAGGTATAGGTATCCCAAAATAGCTACCCCACATCTTAACAAGCCACCCGTTATTTCAAAATATTTTTCAAAATAATGGGTGTGCTATTTCGGCATCCACGTAACCATCATTCCATGAGGGTTAAAGGATGTCTCGAAAGAGGGTGTTATTTCAAAATTTGACACTATGTAGATATGCCAAATTTCAAAATAAGCTATTTTGAAGAAGAATCGAAATAAGATACGCAATTTGCGCTATGAAAATTGTGTATCTTATTTCAGCTTTAGGGTACTGTGTAGATGCACCCTTTCTTAGCCACAACCTCTGTTCTGCAAAACAAACAAGCAAAACAAACAAACTAGATATTGCCTCTTGTTTGAAAAAATGCACCCAGACATAGGATCAAAAAAAGAGGCTACCCAAGAGCCTCTGTATGGCAACCCAAGTACCAAGAGGCATAGCTGCAGGAGAAATGGAACGGAACTGGGAAGAGAATCATTTAGGCTAGGAATAGTGGGATAGCAGGCATGGTCTGTAGCTTAATGTGTTTGTGCCTAGCACGGTGCAGCTCTAGTGTCCAAGAGCTATAGTCCTTCTAATAACAATTGAGAAAGTAAACAATGATTCTCAGTTTATGAGGTACGTTAGACAGCAAGTTGGTGTCTCAGGGGAAGTTCTACCTATTGTTTGGGACATTAGACTGGATAAAAAACACCACACTGTTCTATTGGGACCAGTCCTACAAGGGCAAGCACATATTCAAGATTATTCTTATAGGTCTCTTTCAATTATACCTATAATTCCATCTAGTTAAGTTAAAATTTATGGAATTTTACTAAACCTGTCTTTTAAAACATTGACTGTTTCACAATAACTAGGACACATGGGAGCACATAGATAAGCAGAATAAATAATATCAGAGAATTGCCTTGAGTTCCTATTGTGCAACGTGAGACATATAAAAGGAAGGAAAAAATGTCTCTGGGCCAAATTATTCCATTCATGGAAGGCAGTATTCAGGTTTTGCAAACACTAACTTGTATAAAACTTAAATTGTTTAGAAATATAAGTACCCTCAAAACTTCAGTAGGATTTGATTTTTTGTGGTACTCAGGTAGTACAGTGATACAAACTAAAGAAATTCCTCCATATAAAGATTAGGGACCATAAGCAGGAATTCCATGTTATCACCCTACCCTACAACTAGCTATAACTACATACTATAATTGCGTTATATAATGAAATTAAAACTAGATCAAACCAAAATGTAAGCAATTTAAAGAGAAACATATAGCTGTCAGCTTTTGTGAGGTGTTGAGTCAAAGTGCTGCCACTGTTCCTGGATCTTCCTGATTTAAAGTATGTAGTATATTTGTTTTCTTTCTTTCTTTCTCTTTCTCCAGAACTATGTTTCTGTGTCTCCTAAGCAACTACATACAGACAAGCAATTACATCTAATTCTGTAGCAGCAGGGAGCTGAAGTGTGTTACTGGCCAAAAAGCCAGATTTTAAATTGTTGCTGGAATGTAATAAATCCATATGTGCAATTACAACTATAGGGATGGCCACATTATAACTTGATTACAGTGTTGATTAAAGAGATTAAAATAATCAGGCTTTATGGTGAAAGGCTCTGCCAGGCCTACTTTCATCAGCTCTCCATTCCCATATGTCAGGTAATCTTAGCCTCAGTATTGTCAGGGCACTGCAATTCCCCTAACATGTTGACATTATTCTGTATTATAATAAGTGTCTTCGAACTGTGCGACTCTTCAGCAATCACTTCTGTGGCACGGAAATGAGATTTTGTCGGTGAATTTCAGCACAGTCTGTGGTAGTCCTCTAATGATAAATATGATAATCTGCCAAACCTTCATGACTGGTGGCAGATTTGCTAAGATCTGCTCTCTGCCTGTGTACTTGGGGCACAATTTTCACAACTTCACACTGAAGCATATTTGAGTACTTAGACTGTCAATCTCTCCAACCCACCCTCTTAACTGACTTCTTCACGGTGTCACTCTCTACTGCCACCTACTGAAAACGTGCAAGTCTGTTTAAGTACAATTGCATTCACAAATGGGCATGAAATGGCTATATTTATGCACTCTGCTCAAGCAGATCAGTGTGAAAAAATGTATCCCCGTGTAGGTAAGTTTGAACTCCTGAAACTTTTAGAAGGAAATTATGTTAATACTAGGTAATGGTAGTCACAGAGAAGAAAGTGATCCTGATGACTATAGGGAAAATGTTGCTAACACATTTATTTATAGACCAACAGAAAATGTATTCAGTCATGCAAACAAAAATAAGACACAAATAAGGATGCAGTTCTTGGGTGAAAACAGACCAACACTGATGCTGTTTTGGATTGTAAATGCTTTAAAAAAAGAACCAAAAACAAACTAATAAAAACACAGTCTCATACAGAAGAAGCATGAGCCTTAGAACAAAGAGCAGAGTCCACCAGTTTTCATAAACTTCTGACAGCTGTTGATTAAGGATGTTAAGTAGCGGTCAATTAGGTAATTGAGTAGTCGATGAAATTTCCATCAACTACTCAATTAGTCGATAAGGAGGGGGCACTCGCTACTCCCACTGAGGCTCTGCAGTTTAAATTTAGTAAAAGCCAGGCACACAGGCAGCTCAGCTCTTACTACATTTAAACTGCAGAGCCACAGCAGGGGTAGCTCCTGGGGGTGGTGTGAGCTGGGACTTAGCAGTCCCGGCTCATGCCAGCTTCAGGACTGCTGTGGCTCTACCTCCCCTGCCTCACCCCCCGCACCACAGAGAGAGTGCTGCGGGGAACCGGCTCCTGCTTCCCCTGCCCACAGAGGCAGCAAGGGAGGGGAGGAATGAAAGTAGGTGAGTAGTGACTTGACTACCCGATAAGTCTAAGTTTATTTGATAGTTGACTACTCGAGTAGTCACTTACATCCCTACTACTGATGTCACCTGTGGAGTATAAGTCACCATATATTCAAATGTGTCTATGATGCATGAATAGAAAATAAGAGAACAGTAAAAATTGTACATTGTCACTTTTCAAACAGCAACTAGTCCCATTTCTGTGTTTACCAACAAAAGCGAGTGTACACTGTAGTCAGCAACACAAAACCATATACAGTAGCTATGGAAACATTCCATTCTATCGCAGGCATCAACAGCACTGCCAGGAAAGTTCTTATTCAAAAATCCGATTTATTGTTGGTGTTTGATGGGGAGACAAGAAGCGGAAAAAAGCACAATTTGATCTTCAGATACCAGTTTGGATGGGCAGTTCTTGGAGTTAGAAAATTCATGTTTTGATTTGTATTCTTAGCAAATCTGATAAAGTCTCTGATGGAGTGTAACAGGAGAATATACACGGCCTAAGGATTAACACATATGTCAGAGAATAAAAAGGTCAAGATTCCGCTCGTGCTCTGCCCTTAACTCTGTGTGCAACTTCACTTAACTTCTATGTGCCTCTATTTCCTCACCTGTAAACAGAAGATAATGCCTACATCACAATGAATTTGCAAGGCTTAATTCATTCAAGTTCATACAATTCTTTGAGAATTATGAACAGAAGGCACTGTAAAAATGCAATGTGTTATGGAAATGCCTAACTGAAATGTAATATCTGGTGCTCAGGAACTATGGTAATGACCACAGAATATAAGCTTAGGTTGCATTGTATTGCACAGAAGCAACTAGTAGGATCAAACCATTTCCTGAATTAAATTATGGAAACGTATCAGACTCATACTTCAGTATCTGCCATAGTAGTAACTAGGATGAGTATTCTGATGGGTGATTTAAAGAGAATTTTGGTGTTACTGACATTAGAATGAAAAGGTCCTATAAAAATGGATACCATTTCCAGCAAGAGGAATGCAAAAAAAAAAAAAAAAGCCCATGGAATACCTGATTCAACCTGACATACTGAAGTCACTCATGTTAAAGAGATAGAGGAAACCAGGACAAAATTCTGCTTAATCAGCTGTATAGTATAGCTCCAACAAATGTAAAATTATTTGTTTATGGTGATAATTTAGTTCTGAGATTTCCTAAGAAGCAAAAATAGTATGTATTCAGTCCATCATTATTCTATAGCATGTCATTAGCACTGTCATCTGTGATAAGGTACCTAAAATTACTTGAAACAAATATTTCTTGTTTGTTTGTTTGTTTTAAATTGAGAGCAACATAGCTTCCTGAAGCTTGCTCAAGGACTTAATTATTAAAGGAAGATTAGCTGTGAAAAGATAATTAACATCCTAACGTTTGGATCTTATATGCTAGATGGAAAGAAGCAGCTGAAAATCCAATGCTGCTCTTTAAGGCCAAAAAAGCATAAAGTGATGAGTTCCCCCAATTTCTTGAAACCTTTAGAAATGTTCCCTAATCTCAGTGTCATTATAAAACACCTTCCCTCCCCCGCAACAAACATTGAGCGTATGGGTACATTTCATTCCTCTTCCGAGAGAGGAATGCAAATGCAGACATCCAAAATTGCAAATGAAGCAGAGATTTAAATATCCCACGCTTTATTTGCATAATCGTGTTATGGCGCTATTTCGAAATAGCGCTATTTCGAGACAAAAAAATGGCATTATTTTGAGTAAAACCCTTCCCTCAAAATAACCCTACTCCTCATGAGGAAGAATGGCTCTTGTGCAAGAAGGGGGTTTTACGCAAAAAGGAGCCGTCTACACAGCTCCTTTTTGAGCAAAAGCCTCTTGCGCAAAAAAGGCCCCTAATTAATTATGCAAATGAAGGGCGGCAATATGCTATTCCGCACTTCATTTGCTTAGGCTTTTGCTCAAGAAGAGTGCAGTATAGACATAGCCTCAGGGTCACAACTCCTAAGTCTGTTCATGGTAGAGAGAGGGAGAAGACTACTGAATTTAACTACATCGATAAGATGAAAAATGAATGAAAAAGGCTGTTCATGAACTTGTAAGGCAACATATGTTGGGCCTGTACTGGATAGTATTTGGTTTCTTTCTGCATGAAATGACATAGACCATCCTAGGGCCCAGACCTAGTCATATGGGAGAATTAGCAATGACAAATAACAGATAGTGTGTCAAATCCTGCTGACATTTGCAAACCCGAAACTAAGAGCAGGACTTAGCCCCCTTTCTTTAAAAAATGTACTTTTAGAGATTAGGAAGGTGACTGTTCATACAAACCTTTTTTTAAGTGATATTTGTAAGAGTAATTCCAGACACTGCTTTGCAAATGTGTCCCCATGAGGAAATGAGAATGCCTACCATATAATATATGGTTACAATTATATACTATAAACCTTGAACAAATAAGTTGTTAATTTTGTTAATTTTTCTCCTACTTCCATTTTTGTGTGGCAGCAAATGTTCTGTCAGCCATTATCTTGAGAAAAATTGTAACTGATGGGTTCATTTTCATTTGTGCCTAAGGAATTTCTGCATTATTGTAAGTTGGGAAATATTAGATAATTAACACTGGTGATAAAACTGCATTTGTGCCAATTACCCTCTTCCACATGCAAGCTTAATTGGCAACATTGCAATAGCGTTAACTGCAAATAGACAGTCTTTAGTCAACCAGACTGTTTGATGGGAAAAATACAGACAGTTTAGCCATTATTTGGAAGATAGAGTATAATTATCATTTGAATAGACAGTTTTAGTTTTGTTAATGTAATCGCATGATGGGAGCTGCATCCCCATGGGGCCCTTCCAGGCACCCTAACACAGCCCTAGGTCTCCTCAAGGCAGAAAGGGGTCTCCACTTCTGGTGCCCACTGTAGCAGGACTCTAGGTCACCAGCTAATTGTGTCATCAGTCCCAACTCTGCAGGAGCGGAGTCTCAAAGAGTCCCAAAGCAAAAAGCAAACCCAACTCAATACTGGGCAGCTCTCCAGACTTTCAGTAGGGGTGGCTCAGCCTTCCCTTCAGGCTCATCTCAGTTGCTTATTCATGTGTCACTCACTGCTGCAGTCCTGTGCCTCTGCAACTCCACAAGCAAAGCTCCCTTCTGGCACAGAAGCTGGCCTGAATCCTTCTTCCTGGCCAACCCCACCTCAGCTGATTCAGGCTCAGGGGGTGACTGGAAGGAGGGGACACTGGCCATGTGACCGGCCCCCACAAATCCAGGGAATGGCTGGGACAACCCTCCTCCACCCCAGGCTTTTCCTCTCCCCACCCTGTTCTGCCTTTTCTTGCCCTTCTTCTGCTCCCACCTCCCTCTCCCAGGCAACACAGCCCAAAGGACTAGCAGGGCGAGGAGTCTAGATCACCCCCCTCTATTGCCAGAATAGCTGCCTCCACTATACCATCCCCTCCTACCTTGGACCCTATAAAGTCTAGCTGTACAACCAAGTGTCTTGCGGCAGACAGGAGGAGGGAGGAGTGGACGAGCCAAGGAAGAAGTAGCTCAGCCGGGGTCTGTACCCTTCATACCCTCAGGATCGGAATACAACCCTTAGAAAATGATCACACAGTCTGAGCTATGCTCCCTTTCCCCAGAACCTTTTTCTGAGATGGGGTTCACTATTCAGGGAGTCCCTAAGATCAAAGTAGTCACAGCTTCAACAGAGCTGCATTGCCAGGGATGACGGGGCTGCCCAAAGTGAGGGGGACCCCCATGGATTGTTGGGGACCTCCAAAGGTTTCTGGATGGGCTTCACAGCCTATTCCATAGTGGAATAGGGAGGAAAACAATATGAGTCTTCTCGAAGTGCTCCTCAGATAGAACCCTCCTATGGGATCATCCGGAGGACGGAGCAATCTCAGCTTCTTTTTTATTTTTCCTCTCTCTTTTCAACAAGGCACATTTATAACAGACAGACACCTTAGACGTCTCTGCTGACTCCCGTGACCTGAATGGTGCCACAAGAAGCTGAACTGTCATCTTGTAAGGAAGGAGCATTTTCACCCCCTGGTGCATTGAGCCCTAGTACCTGCTGAGGTTCAGGTTTAATGATAAAATTCTATTCCAAGCTGTTGAGCATTTGTGTTCACTCAGTGTAATGTCTCAGGCTGCACTATCTATCATTGGTATTATTTCCCTGGATGGTTGTTTCATATTTTATTAGAAATGACAGCTCTATTATTAACAAGAAAAAAATACAGCATGAAAGAAAAATACAAGTAATAGCATTAAGAGCCAGGTGCTGAAGGATGTGAAGGTTTTATCTGGTGACACATAGGAAATGGCTGTTTCTGTAAAATATTTGCTACTTGAATGGTTTATTAAAGCTGACGCCAGTGCTACAATTACCACCAATTATTTTGTCATAGTGTCTATTCCATTTAAAGTGAGAAAATTAGTGATGAAAACCATAGCCACTTGAAAACTAAATTCAGATAAAGACAGCTTTACTGGATGGGTGTGAGGGGTGACCAGATGATAGCTCAAAGCATATATGGAGCATATATGGAGCTTTTCTTCTCAACATTAAGACTATGGCTACACTGGAGCCTTCTTCCGGGAAAAGCTTATGCAAATGAAGCTTGGCGTGGAATATCGCCACACTTCATTTGCATAATTAATTAGCAGCTGCTTTTGCGCAAAAAGGAGCTGTGTAGATGGCTCCTTTTTGCGCAAAACCCCCCTCTTGTGCAAGAGCCATTCTTCCTGAAAAAATGAGGAATAACGGTTCTTGCGCAAAAGGGGGTTTTTGCACAAAAAGGAGTTGTCTACACAGCTCCTTTCTGTGCAAAAGCCTCTGTGCAAAAGCGGCTGCTAATTAATTATGCAAATAAAGAACAGCAATATTCCACGCTGCACTTCATTTGCGTAAGCTTTTCCGGAGAAGGCCACAGTGTAGCAGTAGGTAAGAGATCAAATTCCTCCCTGACAGTAGTCAAGGCAATATTATCTATTTATCACCTTGCTGTCCTGTATGAAATGAGTTGGTAGTCAAGCTCCTTCTGGACAAGTGTCCAGACCAAAACAATCATAATCGTAAGTGGAAATTGTTGGCAGTTTCAGTGTTTCACTCAAGAAGCCAAAGTGTTGCATGGACATGTAGACTATACGATCTGCTCTTGGAGAATGAGCTCTCCTAAGCATGTTCTGGCTTTTGTAGTTAGCTTTTCTTTTTATTATAAGTAGTCATAAGAATTTTAGAGCTTATCTGCACTGCACTGTTGAGAATTACAATTCCTATCCATTATTTAAGACTTCTGGGGACATATCCCATTATTTTCAGCACTGTAAACTGACCCACACTATGAATTCTTTTGCCCAATGTATTGCGGACAGTAAAGGCATGTCTACACCATGGAGAAGATCAACCCTCCAGAGGTCAGTCTACTAGCATTCAATTTAGCGGGTCTAGTGTAGACCACTAAATCAACCACTGAGGGCAGCCCCCGCTGGTGTCCTGTACTTCTCATTCTGTGAGACCTAAGGGAGGCTGCCTCCCACAGTGTAGATGCTGCAGCAGCTTGGCTGAAGGTAAACCAAATCCAGCTATGCATTTTGTATAGCTGGATGGCGTACCTTAAGCCAACCTGCCCAGTCTAGTGTAGATCAGGCCAAAGGGAATTGTAAGAAGATAATAGAGGACTAGCACATTAAGTGTCACTAGCCTGCATACACACTGCAGAATGGTTGTGTTAGCAGCTGATAAGTTGTGTTAACTTCCCATCCTATCTTGGGCCAATCAGCTTGAGTTCAAAGCACCATCATACTGAAAAAAACAGTTTTTGTGGGTGGGATAAAATTGGAAATTAATAATGACTGAGCTAAAGCCCCTCCAGAAGAGGGTTGGTAAAGGTCTTAGACTGCGGGGCCACATTTTCTGTAGCATCTTTCAAATTTGTGCATGCAAGAATGCACGTGCAAACATTATGACTAAGCTCATCAGCACGGCGTGTGAAAACTGGGTAGCTGAGCACCTGATTGCATCCATCTGCATGTGCCATTTTGCACACAACAAGGCACAAGTGCTTTTTTTTCCAGATGCAAAAGTCATGCTCTGGTTTGAAGTCAGCTATAAGTGCAGTCTTAGAAGTTACTGAATTATGAAAATGAAATCTGGTTTACACTGTATATGGAAAAAGAAAAATGTGTAACAAGTTGTAGGGAGTGTGTTTATATCATCAAGTGGAAATACTAAACAGGTAATAGAAGAAACAGAACAGCAAAGAGAGTGCTAGAAAAAAAACCAAGCTCATTCTTCAGGACAAGGCATGAAAAGGGCATCTAGCTCTAACAGCACTTTCTAGTTAGCATTCAACACCACAGCTTATCCTCAAGGATGTTCTCTAGCTCACAATCAAACAAGATTCTGCAGGCATGCATTCAGAGCACAGATGTCCACCTTGACAGGGGATGTCCACCTTGAAAGCTGTCCCAGTACACAGGACTGCGGGCACACCACTGGTGGAGGAGGAGACGGCTCAGGGTGGACACTAGCAGCTGGTTACTTCTGGCAGCAGGCACTGCTCCACCCCTGCTCCGAAACCTCCTGCCGTGGTACTAGGAAACCGTTATGCTCTTCTTTATACAGGAGATAAGGAATCATCCATAAGGAGGAGAAACCTTGTACCCCCAAGGCTGGGAGGTCTGCTGCCACCACTGTGAACAGGAAACGTAGCGTAGTGGTGATCGGAGACTCTCTTCTGAGGGGGACGGAGGCGCCCATCTGTCACCCTGACATTTCATCTCAGGAGGTATGCTGTCTGCCGGGGGCCCGTATCCGAGATGTTACGGAGGCACTGTCGAGGATTATCCGGCCCTCTGACTACTACCCCATGCTACTCATCCATGTGGGCACAAATGATACTGCAAGGTGTGACACTGAGCAGATCAAGAGTGACTACAGGGCTCTGGGAGTACAGGTGAAGGAGTCTGGAGCGCAGGTGGTATTCTCTTCAATCCTTCCTGTCGAAGGTAGGGGCCCGGGCAGAGACAGGTCCATCCTGGAGGTGAATGCCTGGCTGCGAGGATGGTGTCACCAGGAGGGCTTTGGCTTCCTCAACCACGGGATGCTATTTCAGGAAGGACTGCTGGGCAGAGATGGCATTCACCTTTCGAGGAGGGGAAGACCCTATTTGGACACAGACTGGCTAACCTAGTGAGGAGGGCTTTAAACTAGGTTCGACGGGGACAGGTAAGCAAAGCCCACAGGTAAGTGGAGAACATGGAGACCTGGGAGATGGGAAATGGGAGGGCGTGGGCTATAATGGCAGAGAGAAAGGAGGGTCAGAGCAAAACTGGGAGGCAAGGTCAAATCAGTATCTTAGATGCCTATATACAAATCACGAGAAGTATGGGTAATAAGCAGGAAGAACTGGAAGTGCTAATAAATAAGTACAATTATGACATTGTTGGCATCACAGAAACTTGGTGGGATAATACACACGATTGGAATGTTTGTATGGAAGAGTACAGCTTGCTCAGGAAGGATAGACAGGGAAAAAAGGGAGGAGGTGTTGCCTTATATATTAAAAATGAACACACTTGGAGTGAGGTGGAGATGGACATAGGAGGAAGTGTTGAGAGTCTCTGGGTTAGGCTAAAGGGGTTAAAAAAAGGGTGATGTCATGCTAGGAGTCTACTACAGGCCACCTGCAGGTGGAAGAAGTGGATGAGGCTTTTTAAACAACTAACAATATCATCCAAAGCCCAAGATTTGGTGGTGATGGGGACTTCAACTATCCAGATATATGTTGGGAAAATAACACAGCGGGGCACAGACTATCAATAAGTTCTTGGACTGCATTGGAGACAACTTTTTATTTCAGAAGGTTGAAAAAGCTACTGGGGAAGCTGTTCTAGATTTGATCCTAACAAATAGGGAGGAACTGGTTGAGAATTTGAAAGTGGAAGGCAGCTTGGGTGAAAGTGATAATGAAATCATAGAGTTCACAATTCTAAGGAAGGGTAGAAGAGAGAACAGCAAAATAGAGACAATGGATTTTGGGAAGGCGGATTTTGGTCAGTTCAGAGAGCTGATAGGTTAGGTCCCATGGAAATCAAGACTGAGGGGAAAAACAACTGAGGAGAGTTAGCAGTTTTTCCAAGGGACATTGTTAAGGGCCCAAAAGCAAGCTATTCCGCTGCGTCAGAAAGATAGAAAATATGGCAAAAGACCACCTTGGCTTAACCATGAGATCTTGCATGATCTAAAAATAAAAAAGGAGTCCTGTAAAAAATGGAAAGTAGGACAAATTACAAAGGATGAATATAGGCAAACAACACAGGAATGCAGGGCTAAGATTAGAAAGGCAAAGGCACAAAATGAGCTCAAACTAGCTACGGGAATAAAGGGAAACAAGAAGACTTTTTATAAATACATTAGAAGCAAGAGGAAGACCAAGGATAGGGTAGGCCCACTGGTCAGTGAGGAGGGAGAAACAGTAACAGGAAACTTGGAAATGGCAGAGATGTTTAATGACTTCTTTGTTTCGGTCTTCACCAAGAAGTCTGAAGGATTGACTAACCTACTGAATGCTAGTGGGAAGGGGGTAGGTTTAGAAGGTAAAATAAAGAAAGAACAAGTTAAAAATCACCTAGAAAAGTTAGATGTCTGCAAGTCACCAGGGCCTGATGAAATGCATCCTAGAATACTCAAGGAGCTGATAGAGGAGGTATCTGAGCCTCTAGCTATCATCTTTGGAAAATCATGGAGACAGGAGAGATTCAGAAGACTGGAAAGGAGCAAATATAGTGCCCATTTATAAAAGGAAATAAGAACAACCCAGGAAACTACAGACCAGTTAGTTTAACTTCTGTGCCAGGGAAGATAATGGAGCAAGTAATTAAGAAATCATCTGTAAACACTTGGAAGGTGGCAAGGTGATAGGAACAGCCAGCATGGATTTGTAAAGATAAATCATGTCAAACCAATCTGATAGCTTTCTTTGATAGGATAACAAGTCTTGTGGATAAGGGAGAAGCGGTGGATGTGGTATACCTAGACTTTAGTAAGGCGTTTGATATGGTCTCGCATGATATTCTTATCAATAAACTAGGCAAATACAACTTAGATGGGGCTACTATAAGGTGGGTGCATAACTGGCTGGATAACCGTACTCAGAGAGTAGTTATTAATGGTTCACAATCCTGCTGGAAAGGTATAAAAAGTGGGGTTCCATGAGGTCTGTTTTGGGACCGGCTCTGTTCAATATCTTCATCAACGATTTAGATATTGGCATAGAAAGTATGCTTATTAAGTTTGCAGATGATACCAAGCTGGGAGGGGTTGCAACTGCTCTGGAGGATAGGGTCATAATTCAAAATGATCTGGACAAATTGGAGAAATGGTCTGAGGTAAACAGGATGAAGTTTAATAAAGACAAATGTAAAGTGCTCCACTTAGGAAGGAACAATCAGTTTCACACATACAGAATGGGAAGCGACTGTCTAGGAAGGAGTACGGCAGAAAGGGATCTAGGGGTTATAGTGGACCACAAGCTGAATATGAGTCAGCAGTGTGATGCTGTAGCAAAAAAAGCAAACATGATTCTGGGATGCATTAACAGGTGTGTTGTGAGCAAGACACGAGAAGTCATTCTTCCGCTCTACTCTGTGCTGGTTAGGCCTCAGTTGGAGTATTGTGTCCAGTTCTGGACACCGCATTTCAAGAAAGATGTGGAGAAATTGGAGTGGGTCCAGAGAAGAGCAACAAGAATGATTAAAGGTCTAGAGAACATGACCTATGAAGGAAGGCTGAAAGAATTGGGTTTGTTTAGTTTAGAAAAGAGAAGACTGAGAGGGGACATGATAGCCGTTTTCAGATATCTAAAAGGGTGTCACAAGGAGGAGGGAGAAAACTTGTTCATCTTGGCCTCTGAGGATAGAACAAGAAGCAATGGGCTTAAACTGCAGCAAGGGAGGTCTAGGTTGGACATTAGGAAAAAGTTCCTAACTGTCAGGGTAGTCAAACACTGGAATATATTGCCCAGGGACGTTGTGGAATCCCCATCTCTGGAGATATTTAAGAGTAGGTTAGATAAATGACTATCAGAGATGGTCTAGACAGTATTTGGTCCTGCGATGAGGACAGGGGACTGGACTCGATGACCTCTCGAGGTCCCTTCCAGTCCTAGGATTCTATGAAAGCAAAACAGCATCCTGCAGGAAACAAAATCAAATCCTGGTTGCCTTAAATTTCTCTTTAGGTTTCTATGTCCCTTGTCACTGTAGTACCTGAGACCTTTTTAGTCAATATCCTGACAATTCTGGAGATAGGGCACATTCTACCCAGTTGATAGATGAGGGAAATGATGCACAGAAAGATTCAATCACTTGCTTGAGTCACAGTCGCTGCTATACATGATGCCTGGGTCTGTACCAGGAACAGCGTCCAGCTCTCTGATATGCTAGTACAGTGCCTTAACCACTAAAGCATTCTTTCAGACTCAGAGTTTCTTTGTGAATCGCAGTCACTGTGAATGCATGTGTAAGAGGCTAAATGTGTCTGGCTCAAAGTAAGGGAGGAACATGAGAGCTGGTGGAATATCAGTTTATCTAGACAAGCCTTTTGATTAATAAATTATATTCCAATGCATTTGGGAACAAAGTAACTGAACTTATGCTTCAGTAGTATGTCCACAATTTCCAAACTGCCCACTGCCACCTACCTGCCGAGATTACTAAACACTGCAAGGGAGGATAGTACGTTAATTAAATATGTTTTTTTTTTTTTAAATCAAACACACTCCCCCAACCCCATTATCTTGGATGAAGTATTTAATAATGCAGGCATTTCTTGTTAATGTGACAGTGGGTTAGTGCTAAGTAATGTTTTGGATGGCTGCAGGCATTGAACATGTCCATGTTAACACTTCTAGCCACAGGATATAATGTGCCAACTGACTGTACTGTTTTGCTGCATTAAGAAATTTGCCAAAATTCATATTAGAAAAACATCCTTCCAAAAGGGAAAGAGAATAACCCTGTAGGAAATAGAATTTGGCTCCACTTTTCCCATTGTCTGGGAAAAGACAATGAAATAGGTAAAATGTAGAGATCTTTTCCAGGCTTTCAAAAATTGTAAAAAATATTACAGTTGAGAACAGTGGTTTGTGGAGGCTATTTGCTAATCTACAGCCCAGATTTTAAACCAAATTTAGAACTCTGCTGTCTTTAAATTAAAATGAGCCCCCAAAGCAAAGCTGGCTGTAAGTTCTTATTGATGAGTGAAATTCTGAATGCTCATTCTCAGCGGATTCAGTTAGGAGCACTTCCAAGCTATTCTTGTGTGTATTAGGATTTCCCAGGCCTCAAAAGAAAGCTTAAAGAGCAGCGGTATGTTCTCATGTCTTGCCTCCCTAATTTAGTTTGCATATGAATGCCAGCTACTTTTAGAAATTGGTAGCAATAATCTAGTGACTAAGGGATGCAGAAGAGATTGAAGGCAATAATTGACTCCTGTAGGTATTTCAACAGCGCTTAAAAGACTACAGTGAATAAATCAGAAGTGACTAATCAGAAGGGGTATTTGGGAAGAGCAACACTAGGGAAAGTTGCGGATCTCAGGAACCACTGTATATCGCTGGAGAAGCAAACATTCTAAATCAGTGTCAATCTTTGGATGGCCTTGTAGTAGGAGGGTTAGCAGCCAAAATATTCAGGTGATTCAATTACTAGGTGCTAAGCTTTAGGACACCTTGTGCCCAACTTCAAAGGTGCTGAGGACCTTATTTTTTAAAACATCTAGAAAGGGTTGGTGGCTTTTATAGCAGTTGCAAATGCCCTTAACTTCTGTTACAGTCTCTCTGGCTATGTCTACACTATGACTTTTGCTGCAAGAGGCAATGCAAATGAAGCGCGGATTAGCATTTTCTCGCATTTCGTTTGCATACTCTTATTCCATAAGGATCTTGTGGAAAAGGGGGGTTTTGCGCAAAATGGCCATGATCACACTGCCTGTTTTTGCGGAAAAACACATAGCACAAAAGCGGAATGAAAGAGTATGCAAATGAAGCATGAGAAAATGCTAATCCACGCTTAATTTGCATTGCCTCTTGCGGCAAAAGTCATAGTGTAGACATAGAAAGACTGTTAATTCAGAGGCTATCAATGCTCACACTGAAATTCAGCCCTCAGACACACGGCTTATTACTCAGACATGTAGCTGGATAATGAGGCTGCTTTATATATAGATTTTCTATTGGTGTATGTGTTTTTGTATTTGTTCTCCTTGTACAGAAATAGCTATATAGGTGCCTTTATATATCTGCCTGTATATCTATGTTCACACCAGGGAGAGTGGTACCACTTTAATACCACCAGTTTAGTTGAAGCAGCATAATTTGTGTGTGCAGATAAACCCTCAGTTAGAGTTGGAGGCACAAAAATATTACTCCTTTAAAACATGGACAGGGCATAGTATCTTGTGTGTTTGATTCAGCAGTCCCTCTGATGAAGTTGTGGCTGCAGGACACAAGCTTTTTGAACATCTTGTCCTTCTCTGCCACTTCCCCTGCTTTCCCTCTCCAATTGCCATACTGGAGACAGCACAGACTTCCTCTCAGTACAGTATAGTGCACAAAGCACCCATACATAGCCAGCCTCTTACAGCGCCCTCTTTCTCCCTACAAACCTCACTACTGGGTTTAAAAATGGTACTGCGTATGAATTCCAGCCTGATGAGTATTGATGGGGTCGGATAAGCTGTTGGTGTTATTTGCAGAACAAGATGAATTTTCTGCAGTACTTCAAAATGTAAACTTCAATAAAGAAAACAGTAATTGTGTGCCTATAATTTTGCTGATTACAGAACACAGCTTGCAGCTCTCTAAATTATAGTTTGCAGATACATTATCTCTTAATCTCTTCACTTCTTTTGAAGCATCCATTCGCATGACTTTACTCTCCACAGCAAAAACTGAATTTTACATTGCACGTAATCTGTAAGAAGCCATCCCATAGGCCCAAAGTAGACAGGACATTATTTCTCATTAAAAGGCAAATCCCCGGTGTAGATTTCTCTCTTTTCTCAACCCTTTGCCCCAGGGCAGCTCAGTCAGGTGAGCTCAGTATGTCAGGCAACTATAGATTGTTCCACCTTGTAGGATTCGACCAGGTGAATCTCAGACAGACATAGCTAGCTTGCGTAAGAAGAAAAACTTGCCTGCCATCCAACATCATGTCCAATTCTTGTAGGAGCACACTTATAACATGTAAGTTGTTACTTTAAATCAGGGAAGTATAGACTGCTAGCTTTATATTTTAAAAAAGCTATATAGTGTGCCCAGCTGGCACAGGAGAACCTCAGAGTTATGAACACCTCTGGAAGGGAGGTTGTTTTTAACTCTGAACAAAACACTGTGGTTGTGCTTTCAAAAGTTTACATCGAAACATTAACTTAACACAGCTGTGAAAATTTACTATGCAGAAGAAAGCGCTGCTTTTAACTATCTTAATTTAAATGAAACAAACGTAGAAAGAGTTTCCTTACCTTGCCAAATCTTTTCTTAAATGTTCCCTTTGGGTTTTTTAGTAGTTTACATTTAATACAGTACAGAATTTGCTTTGCTTTTTGGGGAGGAGACGGGAGGGGGGGAAACTCTGCTGCTGCCTGGTTCCATTCTTCAAGATACAAATGAGTTGTATGGTTATCATCTTCATCTAAGACCAAAACCAATGAAGTATTGCCTATTCTGTTCATACTGTGCTAATCACCCTAGTGATCTCAGTAGTTTGCCAAATTGTATCAACAGGCGGCCATATTGCAAGATCTCCCTTGGGTATTCCCTGTCAGGCAACCAGGATCAGGGCAGTCCACCCTAGTCGCCAGAGGAGGCAGCAAGCCTCAGGGTCTGGTCCGTCACCAGAGCCAGAGGTCAAAACCAGAGGTCAGGAACTGGACACCAGAGTCAGAGTCAAAGTACAGAGTCAAAACTAGAGACCAGGAACATGAGCGAGCAGGAGAACAGGCAAGGAATGGCTCAAGACAGGGATAGGATACAGGCAAGGCTTAGGACAAGGCAGGAACCAGGCAACCCAGGAGAGCCAGCACAGTGGTGAACATGAGCACTGAGTAGCCAGCAAATGGTGGTTATTGCTGTCTTAAGAGCCACCCTGCTAGCTGTGGCGGCCAATCAGGAAGGTGCTGCAGGCCAGCTGCACTGAGAAGGTTGACTGAAGACTAACTCTGCTGGATGCCCTGATGGTCCCCTTTCTGCAGCAAGGGTTTTTCCCCCTTTTCTAAATTGTTGTAGGTGTTTTTTAAACACCCCTCACACCATTACTGTGGGTCATGCACTTTGTAGGGAAGGAGATAAGATTTGCAGTCACTCTTAAGCTCTGGTGAGTAAGAGAACCCCAGCTGTGGGCTAGCAGCCGAGAAGGATCTGTCACCTGTTCCCTATTGTCCCCCTCTTATCCTTCCTTCACAGTATTGCCTATTCTGTTCATACTGTGCTAATCACCCTAGTGATCTCAGTAGTTTGCCTACAACTGCATGCAAAGCCATCACTGCAGATCTTGGTCATAAAAGGAGAGGTGCTTCTTGAAATACGCTTATAAAAAAAAAAAACACTCCACAGAGGGATTACAGGATTCAATATTTGATGGGGAACCGGTTTTGTAATCAGAGGTCCAGCATGATGCACTTCTGATGACCTGTGGTGCTCAACAAGTGAACTGCAGTGCGTTATATCAATGAGACACTTTCCAAGTTTCCTTCCTAAGAGACAGGCTAAGTCTCCTTCCCTTCCCCCACCCTCAACTATTATCTACCAAAAATCCCTTATGATAAATGTGGTCTCACAAAGTTCCCAGCACAAAGAAGTTTAATTAAGAATGACCAGAAAACCTCCAATCTAAGGCTGCCTGAGTTATTTGGTCTTTAGTCATTGGTCTTTCATAGGTTTCAAATTATTTTATCACAGCTCCTTGACTACATCCCCAAACTACACTCCTTACAATCTGAAAACCAAACAAGGCTAAGTTTTTAACAAAATAGCTTTTAAAATAGCTTGCATGCTGGTAAATTATTCCAACCCATGTAGTACCACATACCAGCAATACAATCAGGCCCAGCTCTGTTCTTTTCTGTCTTCCCCCATGGCACTGTTTTCTTCCTTTATAAAGGGAAAAATCACACCCGCCCCGTCTACTTATTAAACACACTCATTAACTCAGCATCTGTAGCTTGTTAACACAAGCTCTGCTATAATAGTCATGTAGTTGCTTGTTCTGGGAGTGTTGAAAAATCTTAACTATTCAAGTTCGGGCTCAAGCAGCTGGCTCTGCACAGAGTCGTCCAGTTCCTAGGACGGATCGAGGTGGCGGACACAGGCCCTGCACTTTTGGGGGCCCTGTAGCAACTATCCCACAAATGGGAGGGACCCAGGGGATTACAGGGGCTGCCTCCCTGCCTTTACCACATGTGAGCAAGCCTTCTCCACACCATCATGCTGCCCCCTCAGCTCGCTGCACTTGGCTTCCCGCTGTTGTGAAGAAGCAGGGCGCAGCAGGCCAGGAGAGGGCAGTGCATCTGGCTGGAGCATGGTGCTTGGGCCATGTTGCTTGAGGGAGGGGCCAATGTGGCAGAGGAGGGACGGAGCAGAGACTTGGCTTAGGGAAGGGGTGGAGCAGATGTGGGGGGCACAGTGGGACCTGCAGCAGGTGAGGTGTCCTGGACGCCACACCTGAGGTCTTGGGGGGGAAGTTGTCCTAGGCCCCATCCCTCCCTCTCCCCCCTCCAGGACAGCTCTGGTTCTGCATAAAAGATAAACTAGCAGACACTGTGAACTTCATATTGATTTGTCACGTGTTGCTAATTCAAGAACATTTTGGAGGATCTGTATCTGATACAAAATGTTTACAGAGTCCTATTCTAACAATAGTGTTTAACTTCCACTGATTAGGTTCCTTCTTCTGTAGTGAAACTAGAGAAGACACTAAAACACACTGTAAATAGCAGATCAGGGTTGGCAGGCCCTGGACTGGGTGATCTAATATGTCTTTACTATGTCATACAACAGTGATTTATGATGCTATAGCTTGCTTTTTCACCTACTACATCTTTTCAATGACACTGAACTTCAGTTCCACTCAAGTTGACTGGAAAAGGAATTTCTATTTCTTAGCTGGAGAAATGAAATTGTAGGATAGTAGAAAGTGTTATCCACCTTCTCCCAGGCAATCAGTTCATTCTACAATGATCCTAAGAGGGAATGCAGTACCCAGGAAGGGAAATAAAGGGAATCCTCTTTTCCAATTAATTGTATATACATTTAGTTAATGCTGCACTTATTTTAGCATCACAGGCACTGCAGCTCTTTTCTAGTTCCTGATTAATTAGTTTGTTGCTTCATATATTTGACTATACTGCCAACCTCTGCAGAATAACCTATTTTATTAATCTGTTGCCCACTGAACCACTTGGGAAGCAAACACCATGCACAAATTATAGGAACCCGCAACAAAATTATTTTACTTTTACATTTTCCTCTTTATAATATATTTTCCTCTCTCTCCTTCAAGGCTCTGAACAGCTCCATTCCTAAGTACATTGCCACTCTCATTTCTTCCTTTCCACCTCTCACTCCCTTTAACCCTCTCTCATCCCATGTACACAAGAAGAATCACCTATTGCCTGCAGTGGAGACAAACAATGGGTCTTGTCAACTGGCCTTGAAACCAGTTTAGCTTCTAGTGGAAATGAAACATCTGTTTTCAGCACTATTGCAGAGAGCATGACTGCGTCCTGGTGGAGAAACATGGTCTCACTGGTGCTTCCTTTAATAATGTTCAATATGGTTGTGTCTCATCTACACTCAGAACTGAACTAATTTAAACATGCTGGGGAGCCCTAAGGGAACCTCGCTGAAAGCCACTGTCAGCAAGGGACCATTCTCCTAGAGCAGGGGAGCCCCATGAATCCATTTCCAATCTTTCTTTTGGCACCTGCTTACAGGTTTCTTTTTAGGTTTAGAACCATCTCCATTTTCTTGTGCCTCAAACAGCCTTTCCAACTCTGTCCTGGAGATTTCAGGACAGATTTCAAGTTCTTCAGCAGTGACCAGAACATGTTCTTAGACCTCCTCGTGCTCATAAGAGCACCTACTAAGCCAGACATGGGCAATAATTGGCCCATGGGTCAGATGTGGTTCGACAGGGTTAGCCTCTGGCAGGCCACCGGATGCTTTATTTACCATCATGTCCACATGTGCAGCCACTCGTTGCTTGCATTGGCCATGGTTCACTGTTCTAGGCCAATGGCAGTTGCAGTTAACTGGTAGTCTGGCCTCTGCCACTTCCTGCAGCTCCCAGGAATGGTGATCCACAACCAACTGGAGTTGCCAGTGGCCATTTCTGTGGACGTGTTTGTAAATAAAGCATCCAGCAGCTCACCAAGGACTGACCTTAGTGAACCATGTCCAGTCTGTGGGCCATCCCTGTAATAGGGATGTAAACAAGTAGTTGAGCATACAACTAACTGATAAGCCAAGGCTTATCAGTTGATCTCGACTACTCTCATTTCCCCTCAGCCCTGCCTTGATTCCTCTGTATCAGAAGAAGCGCAGGGGAGGGGAAGCAGGATCCAGTGTTATGGGGAGCCGGCTTAAAAGCTGGTTCCCCCCCAGCAACGGCTCAATAGTGCCACACACACCCTCTCCCTCCCTGCCCCCACGCTGGAGGGGGTAGGGCAGGCTGCCACAAAGAAGCCTCTACCCACAGTGGGTCTAAGCCTGGGCCTGCCATGGACAGAGGCTGCTTCGCAGCAGCAGCCCCTGTCCGCAGGGATCTGAGCTCCCCACAGAGGCTGGAGCAGCCTTTGTCCATGGGGAGCTGGGACCCCCCCGTGGATGGGGCTGCTACTGAACCAGCCTCTGTTCATGGCAGACTCAGGCCTGCAGCAGAGGCAGCAGCACAGGGCGGCAGACAACCAGTCTACGTGGGGACCTGGGGCTCCTCTCATGAACAGGCAGCAGCGTAGGGTGCCAGGTGCGAGATACTGATACAGAGGCAGCAATGTGGAGTGCCAGGGGACTACCAGGGAGTGGGGCTGGATTGCACTGGCTGCTGGCCCCGCCCTCGGGGACTATAGAATCGTTGAGTAACCACTAAGAATTCATGTGGTTACTCGTCTATTCAATTACCTGATATCGAACATCCCTACCTTATACTACACTAAAGTGTCCTGAACTGTCACCTATCCCCACTCTACAATGTAAGCTATTTGTGGCAACCTCTGTGCCTTTTATAAAACACTGAGCAGGAGTTCCATGTACAAGGGAAAGGCAAAAATCAATAGATCTCAAATGTTTTAAATGAATGAGACTTTTGTGTAATATCAGACACTTGCACATTTGTAACATTGTGCGCTAATAAATCTTTTAGGCTGTGATTTCCAAAGAAGCTAGAGGAGCTGGCCCCTAATTCCCTGAGGACCTTTGAAAAGCATGGATCTAACATTTTCCCCAGGATATCATATCCACCCAGATTTGCAAGAGTCATTGAAACAACTAAGCACCCTAATTAGCTTAGATAGCTCAACTTCAAACAAAAATTACGGGTAGTAGATATTTATGGTTAGGAGAAAAGGCTTATAAAAAGACATCTGCTTCTATACCCTATTTGGAGGACTGTGTACTCCGTTAAGCACTTACACATCACTCCTGTTAGTGATAATGACTTACTGGTGTCTTCAGAGAAGACTGTAGCCCTCTGACCTTTTATTTTCTTTGTTCTCTGCAACTTGAAGAAATGCATCTGACTTCTTGTTTTATCAAATATTTAAATAAAGGAATACACATGTATTTTATTGTAGGCTGTTTGATGTTTTTATACTTTTGTTAAATAATAAATAGCTCAGTACACACAAAAGTGCATTGTTTTAAAATGAATCTGTAATTCCATTTGTTGATAATGAGTTATATCTATGGAATTTCAAATGCATTCTACTTACATGTAAATAACTAAATTATGCATAAGAGAATTACAGCTAATATACTTAGAGACTACTCTTGACCTTTTAAATGAATAGCACTTGCTCATAATAGAAGCTATGAGACCAACCATAACCAATTAAATTAATTGCTTGTTAAACATTAGGGGAAGAGGGGGAAGATGTTTACAAAGTATAAGTGACACATGCAGATATTTGTGAAGCATTCAAACAGTTAGCTTGTACATTTGCTTTCTTGCTTTGGTCTTCCCAGAAGAATAATGTTCTGTTTCCTTGACTTCTCTCCCACCGCTCTACTATGAACAGTAGTCACATAAAGAGGACATTCACAGCTTACTTGTCTGGTAACATTAATTAAAAGGATCATGTCTTTCAAATATTAACAAATGAATTGCATCCTTAATTGATATGGACCTGGGCCTTTCTAGGGGGAGGGTGTGCTAGTCCCAGCAGGGAGTGGAGGGCACAAGAAGTCTGACCCCTTTCTGCCTGATTGTGAACAATCCCAGGCCAGTCCCAATTATCCCTCTGGTGCAAATGCAAAATACTACACTTAAGAAAGAATAACAGATTGCAGAAATATAAAATAGGAAAGAATTGCTTCTGAAGGAATAATGCAGAAAAGATCTGGATCACAAACTAAACAGAAGTAAAAAATGTAATACTCTTGCAAAAAAAACAAACAAACAAAAAAGCTAACAGTATTCTGGGATGTATTAGCAGGAGTGCTGTAAGCAAGAGAAGTAATTCCTTTACTCTACTCAGCACTAATAAGACTTCAAGTTGAATAGCTTTTCCAGTTCTGGTCCCTACACTTTAGAAAGGATGTGGACAAACTGGAAAAAGTCCAAAGGACAGCAGTAAAAATGATTACAGCTCTTAAAAAGCTCTAAAAACCATGAGCTATGAGGAAAGACAGGAAAAAATGGTTTTAGTGTGGAGAAGACTGAGGGGAAAAAGGATAATAGACTTCAAATACGTATGAAGATGTTGGTGACAAATTATTCTGCTTAACCACTGAGAACAGGACAAGTAGTAATGGGCTTAAATTGCAGCAAGGGAAATCCTACAGTTAAGCACTGGAACAAATTACCTACGGAGGTTGCAGAATCTCCATTGAGGAGATCTCTTGTCAGGGATGATATTACTTAGTCCTGTCTCCGTGTCAGAGACTGGACTAGATAACATATTGAGATCCTGTCTAGGCCTACATTTCTATGATTCTGTGATTACCTCTGCCACCAAAATCAACGGCAAAATGCTTTGATTTTATTAGCAGCACTTTATGATTGCAAGTGAGAACTGAGCAACACAAACATTAGACTGTTCTCCACTATCCCCACCCTCCTTAACAAATGTTAGTCCATTGAAGCCTTTCAACAAAATGGTTACTTCAAATATAATATATCTCCCTTATGGAAAATTTCTATAGAAATTATTAAGAGTGAAACCAACAGGAACCTACAGAAATATAATAGGTATCTATTGTTATTACTCTAAGTCTATAGAATGAAATTCTTTCTATATAGGTACAGATATCATTTTTCTATTAAAGTCTACAGGATGGTCCCCAAACCCTATTAACTAAATGTTTAATTCCATAGGCCTTTACCATCAGGGTCATGGTAAATGAGGAGGCAATCAGATCGCCTGTTTTTATTCAGCTAACCCATATAATACAAAATAGGAGAAAATAATGCAGAACATATATATATTACACAAGCAGAAATGTCTCCACATAGAATACTTTCTAAGAGGTGTTAACAACTCTTTGAAATATCCCTTTGAGCTTTGCAAAGCCATTTCAATTTCTATGAGACTCGGTACAATTATGCTGTAACACTTCCTGCTTTTTATGTCTGGGTTTGTAAATCCTGGGGCTGTCTACCCTAACAATTAACTTTAACACACCTCTAACAATTCAACGTAAAAGTTAAGTTCCAAAAGGCAGCCTTAAAATAACTGTCTTTAGCTCTGTGAAGCAGCACCAATTTCTATGCCACTCAACATAATTATGCTGTAACACTCCCTAACCTTTCTAAAAATGAAAATTAAATTAAATCTCTTTCCTGCAAGTGTATTAGAAGAAATGATTGTACTTCAGTATGGTGTGGATGTAGCCAGGCCTGGTTCCTGTACAGAAGCTTCAGGAACTTCAAAAGAAATCAGGTAAGGCATTAGCATGCTCTTTCAATCAGTATTTCAAAGAAAAAAAAATAAAAATCACATATTTTGTATTTCTAACAGAAAGCCACATTTTGTTTATTACCAAAAGAAAGGCTACGTCTAAACTACACCCCTCTGTCGGCAGAGGGATGTAAATTAGACATTTCGAAAGTGCAAATGAAGCAGGGATTTAAATATCCCACGCTTCATTTGCATAATGGCGGCCGCCGTTTTTTCAAAACGGGGCTTTTCGAAAAAACCCAGCAATTTAGATGGGGCATTTTCAACAGAAATGCCCCATTTCGAAAGATCCTGTACTCCTAAAAAAATGAGGAGTACAGGATCTTTTGAAACAGGGCATTTCTGTCGAAAATGCCCCGTCTAAACTGCGGGTTTTTTAAAAAAGCCCCGTTTTGGCGCGGCGGCTGCCATTATGCAAATGAAGCATGGGATATTTAAATCCCTGCTTCATTTGCACTTTCGAAATGTCTAATTTACATCCCTCTGCCGACAGAGGGGTGTAGTTTAGAAAGAAAGACAGAAAGAATATCTGCCATGACCAAAAGGTGCTTTACTATTGAAGCACCTCAAAATTCTTCATATTAGACAAATGTGGCTAGCAAATTGCCCAGACACTGAAACAGTCTGGGGATAACATGAAATAGCTGCTATTTGCAGATTAGGAACCTGCAAACATGGGTATTTGTTGCAGGATGTCACAATTGTCCCATTGGATAATATGAAAAACATAACAAAATAGGACCTACCGTAGACAACATTCAATCACCTCATTTACAGTAGCTGCACTTACACTCATAACACGCAATCACACTGACACTTTGTTGCCTGCAGCCACTCAGAGTGATGTTAATGTACCTCAGCACATTCTTACTTTCATTTGCTCACATCTGTTATCATTAGCCAGAAAAGTCATTTCACAAGTTAAAAATGGAACTCAGTGTTTGCTACCCACATTATTTAGTTTATGGAACAAGATCTCCATTTTTTTTTTTTTTTACAAGACTCACCATGGCAACTGATACTGATGTAAATGGGTGTTAAACATGAATCCAGATAGGGGAAGACTATAGGTCCAGGTACTCACAGGTTTTTAAGCACCTAACCTCTATTGATTTCAATAGGAGTTCAGACACATACCTTTGAGGATCTCTGCCATAGTGCCTGTGCATGTTCATATGATGCTTGACTAAGACCCTGTCCAGAAAAGCAATTAAGGATGTGGTGACAGATTTGCACATAACTACAGTAAAACTCCAATTGTCCGGCATCCAGTGGTCTGGTACTCCTGATAGTCCGGCACCAACTGGAACCCAGAAGTGCTTCGGCCAGCCGGACAATTGGAGCTGCTCTGCCCCCGGGTTCCCCAAGTCCACCGCTAGTCAGTTTCAGCAGCGGTGGGCTTGGGGAAGCCCTGGGGCAAAGCACCCCAGCTGCTCTGCCCCCGGCTTCCCCAAGTCCGCTGCTGCTGAAACTGACCAGCGGCTGACTTGGGGAAGCCGGGGGCAGAGCAGCTGGAGTGCTGCCGGGTTGGTCCCGCAGCACGGCTCAGGTGAGGGGCGGCGCTGCGGGACCAACCCAGCAGCACCCCAGCTGCTCTGCCCCCAGCTTTCCCAAGTCAGCCGCTGCTGACCGGCGGTGGACTTGGGGAAGCCGGGGGCAGAGCAGCTGGGGTGCTGCCGGGTTGGTCCCTCAGCACCGCTCTCTCCCATGCTACACAGTTCCCCGCCAACCACCCCCCCCCACAGACCCCTCATAGCCCCCCTTCCAGTACTCTGGCATATCTGATAATCCGGCACCCCCTGGGTCCTAAAGGTGCCAGATTATTGGAAGTTTACTGTATTTAACTAATTCGGTGTAACCTAAGTGCCATTCAAACACAGACCTCTCCTGTAGGTGTAATCAGGTACCATGCAAGCAGCAAGCTGCCACGTTTTTCCATTACACTGCAGGCAGAAAAACACTTTATGCATGGGTGGTGGATCTGTACTAGTGAGGCCAGAGTTAGAATTGACATACCTTGTTTCAGCTCTCCCTGCCATGCCCACAGTGGGAGGCCAACAGGAGCAAATGAACATAAGAACATAAGAAAGGCCGTACCGGGTCAGACCAAAGGTCCATCTAGCCCAGTATCCTGTCTGCTGACAGTGGCCAGCACCGGGTGGACCGAAGACAATGATCAAGCGATTTGTCTCCTGCCATCCCTCTCCAGCCTCTGACAAACAGAGGCCAAGGACACCATTTTATCCCCTGGCTAATAGCCTTTTATGGACCTAACCTCCATGAAATTATCTAGCTTCTCTTTAAACTCTGTTATATTCCTAGCCTTCACAGCCTCCTCTGGCAAGGAGTTCCACAGGCTGACTACACGCTGTGTGAAGAAGAACTTTCTTTTATTAGTTTTAAACCTGCTACCCATTAATTTCATTTGGTGTCCTCTAGTTCTTCTATTTAGGAACTAATAAATAACTTTTCTTTATCCGCCCTCTCCACACCACTCATGATTTTATACACCTCTATCATATCCCCCTCAGTCTCCTCTTTTCTAAACTGAAAAGTCCCAGTCGCTTTAACCTCTCCTCATATGGGACCCGTTCCAAACCCCTAATCATTTTAGTTGCCCTTTCTGAACCCTTTCCAAGGCCAAAATATCTTTTTGAGGTGAGGAGACCACATCTGTACACAGTATTCAAGATGTGTGCGTACCATAGTTTTATACAGGGCAGTAAGATATTCTGGGTCTTATTTTCTATCCCTTTCTTAATAATTCCTAGCATCCTATTTGCCTTTTTGACCGCCGCTGCACACTGTGTGGAAGTTTTCAGAGAACCGTCCACGATAACTCCAAGATCTCTTTCCTGATTTGTCGTAGCCAAATTAGCCCCCATCATACTGTACGTATAGTTGGGGTTATTTTTCCCGATGTGCATTACTTTACACTTATCCACATTAAATTTCATTTGCCATTTTGTTGCCCAATCACTCAGTTTGGTGAGATCTTCTTGGAGTCCTCAGTCTGCTTCTGTCTTGACTATCCTAAACAGTTTGGTATCATCTGCAAACTTTACCACCTCATTGCTTACCCCTTTCTCCAGATCATTTATGAATAAGTTGAACAGGATTGGTCCTAGGACTGACCCTTGGGGGACACCACTAGTTACCCCTCTCCATTCTGAAAACTTATCATTTATTCCTACCTTTGTTTCCTGTCTTTTAACCAGTTCTCAATCCAAGAAAGGACCTTCCCTCTTATCCCATGGCCATGTAATTTACACAAGAGCCTTTGGTGAGGGACCTTGTGAAAGGCTTTCTGGAAATCTAAGTATACTATATCTACTGGATCCCCCTTGTCCGCATGTTTGTTAACCCCTTCAAAGAACTCTAATAGATTAGTAAGACAGGATTTCCTTTACAGAAACCATGTTGACTTTTGTCCAACAAATTATGTTCTTCTACATGCTTCACAATTTTATTCTTTACTATTGTTTCGACTAATTTGCCAGGTACTGAAGTTAGACTTACCGGTCTATAATTGCCCGGATCGCCTCTAGAGCCCTTTTTAAATATTGGTGTCACGTTGGCTACCTTCCAGTCATTAGGTACGGAAGCCGATTTAAGGGATAGGTTACAAATCACAGATAATAGTTCAGCAATTTCCCATTTGAGTTCTTTTAGTACTCCTTGCACAAGCAGGAGTACCAGCAACTAGTGGGGTCACCTTCTGAGTTCCATTTAGCTAGTCTTAACTAGGCTCACTAAATCAAATTCCAGAATTTTGATCTCAGCAGTGTCGATCTTCCTCAGAGTGAAGATGTGGCCTCGGTCACTCTTGGTTAAGGGCATAATGCAGTGTTAAGCAACCTGCAACCCACAAGCAGCTCATTGGGGCTCCACTTGCAGCCTGTGCACCCCCTGGCTGCCTCCTCACCTCCTCCCCCCATTCACCAGGGCACCACAACCCCATACTTCCTGCTCCCCCACCTCCCTCCTAGCACTTTCAAGAAGCCACAAATTCCCTGTTTCATGCTCCATCCCCTTTCCTCCCTGAGGTGAAATGCTGCAAATCAGCTGGGAGGAGGGGAAGGAGCAGGTAAATGCAGGGCTCCAGTGCTCTGGTGCACAAGAGGCATGTTGGGAAGACTGATAGGAGGGACATGGGGCTGCACCTGGAACCCGGTCAGCCATGGGCTGCGGCGGCAACTGACGTGAAGTAAGGCACTCCTGCAGCCCACCCACTGTTCCTGGTTGCCATCCCTCGTGTAATGTCATCTTCTGAAATATTCATCTAAAGGCAAATATATATAAGTCAACTGGTGACAGTTACTAGTTTAGAGGAACGTTGTATGCAGAATACTGTGTCTCATCACAGGATGCCAAGCAAAATCAAGGTGTATTTATATAAACATCATCCCAATATTCAGAGAAATGTTTTACAGTATTTGCCCAGTTCCAAAATTAAAGAAACCCACACAACATCCTGGAAAATGGCTCTACTACTGGTAGATTTTTAAAAGCGTCAGTAGTTCAGATTTAATAAAACACTGATCTTTAGCAACACAGATACAAACCCTCATTTGGCTTGCTGCTGACAGAAGAAGTGTTTGTTTTTAAACAGTGCTGCATAGTCCTCATTCTACACCATCCAGAGCTGTGGCATTTACTCTCTTTTAATTAAGATATTTTGGTGGGCCCAAACAATGTCCCTTAAGTGATGGGGTTTCCTTATGGTTTAAGGATACTGTATATTATTCTTAGCTGTCTATGTATGTGTGTTAATTATGGACAAAACGCTTTGTTCTGTCTTCTAGTGTAATCTCGATGATATGGTATAATAATGAACATATTATTCTGCATTTTATTGTTAAAAGTCTAGCTCAAGCAGAATTCATACATTCTAATGGCTTTACACAAGTTTCAGTAGAGCTTAGCCTTAAACACATTATCTTTATTAACACTTTGTGAGATTTTGGTTGTAGAGAGGTGTGCCACAGCATTGGACAATGGGCTTTCAGCTGAATCCCTGTCCTGACGCATTTGAGGAAGCCATTAAATAAGCCACATTGACAGTTTGTGCAATCATTTTAGCCTCTTACATCTTTTTAATATTTTTAGGCTTAGCTTAGCCAGTATGACAGCACAGAGCATGCATTCAGATGCAACATCATAATCATCCTAAAACAAGTTGCTGTTCAGAAAAGTTGTCAGTTGACATGGCTCTTACTCCTTTGGCTGTGAAGGCTAAATTAGTTGAAAGAAATCTATATTTGGAAGACACAGGATTGAAATCATGCTTGAGTTGGAAATTAGCCAGATATCCATCACAACTTCAAAACAATTTAGAGCAACCGTTTTACCCTACACTAACAATTGATGTTGAATGGGAAGTGAATAATCCTTGTGATGTTATTTAGTTAAAATCTTTAGTGTAGTGTCTAATCTAAATCTAAAAAGAAAGATAAAGTGGCCCTGATTTGAAAAAAGTATGTTATATTATTCATATATTACTGTAGATTATTGCAACTGATCATTGTCAAGTTCAAGAAAAAAATATGTCTGGTAGAACAGTGAGGACTACACTATGACCTAGTGTAAATCATTGTATCTACTTTTGACACCAAGAGATCTATGATAAATGACACTGGACAAGGATGTGGCTCAATCTCCAAAGAAAGTAATAACCAATATAATAATTTTGTTACCATTTAAACAATGTATGGTGGCAATTTACAAGGACAATGGATAAGAATTAAAACATTTATCATAGCAGTTATAGTTTTGCAAAAATCTATTATGAAAATTTGCCCATTTGCATTGGTTTCTCTATATTTACCATTCAACAGGAATTTCAGATTGCATTTCTCAGTTTGTCATCATTTTTCCAAAATTTCACAAGCGGTTAGCTTTCTGCAGGGGGAAAAAAGCATCAATCAGTAATTGCAAAATACATCAAAAAGTCAGAATGTTCTGGTTTTGATTTATGTCTCAAACATTTAATTCATCTCTGGAACTGACGCCTTAAAGCTGTTGGATTAAACCCCTCTTCAGGTTTTGTCAGCCTCAGCCAGGTGCCAATGAGCACAAGAAATTGCAGAAGACGGTTATTACTGAGAGTTGGGATCCAAGATAGTTATCTGGAAGTAAAAGGTAAAGAATGTGACATTGGCTCCAATGAATTAAAGGTAACTAATTACCATGGTGACCCCTGAAAATTCTAGTTAATTTTACCACCCAAGTATCTGTTCCTGTAGAAAAATATCACTTAACAAGCATGACATATATCTTCATTAGTCTGAATTCCACCTGATTTTGCTGTGGCTGCAAAGTAGGTGAATAACCCAATTTATTAGGAAGGAAGTGTAATTAAATTAAAATAATCTGATTCTTCCCTGCAACTGGATGCAGCTCAAGATGAAGCAAATGCAGGGTTTTAAGAGCCAAATCCTACAGTTCTTACTCAGTAGGCTGAAATCCTTTCATCAGGTTCTGAAGTGAGTGGAGCTCTGCATGAATGCACTGCAGGTTTAGACTTTCAGTGCCAAATTCTGATTGGTTACACCAGCAGAACTAATAGCAATATCTCCGTACATGAGATATTTAAGAGGAAATATAGCAAACGGGGAAATCAGATCAGATCTTGATTGCTTTATAGAAATTGTTAATTGACAAGTTGAGAAATGTGTCCTGAGAAGAAACCAATGTATTCCTGAATATTTCTTCTTATTGGATTAAGGAGCTAAAGAAATCCATCCTGATATAGTTTTTGAAATGACTAAGTGCAACATGTATAAGAAGAGTAGGACAGGTGGTACAATGATTAATTAACTAAGCATTTGTTTCCATAATGGGAAATTAAATGCTAAATACACAAGCCCAAGATGATGGTCCAAGAAGTCAAGTTTATTTTTATCTTTGTGTCCCTTTACAGATTAGAGCCTGCTTGCTAATTTTAGTCTGTTGTTTTTCTAGTGTCTTTCAAATTCATCCTTTATTGTTTTCTTAGGAGAGAAGGAGGCTAAGGAACAGCATAAGAAAGAAAAAGTGGTGTTTGTGATAAGAAAGTAAGGAGAGAGAAACAGAGAGAAATCCAACCAAGCGAGCAAGGACAAAGGACAAGAGACGATTTTTAAAAAAGGAAGGAACCATGGGATAAAGTATAAGAAAATCTTCAAAGCAGCGTATGTAAAAACAAAACAAAGGCAAGAGGTAGAGACAGATATGAAAGCAGCAGTGGCAGTAAGCCTTTCACTTCATGCCTGCCTCTATTCTTTGGAGGGAATAGGATACTTCTCTTACCTTGTGCAATACTGCACGTTATGAGGCCTCTCTGCTTACACAGGGCCCAATTCTGACAATGAGCGCTATCTGACTCCATGAGAAATCCTGGGATCTACTACAGGGAGTAAGGGACTGCTCAACACTGGCACAATCACACTCACAGGTCTTTGCACGCAAGAGTGATTTGAGAGAGTTCATAGTTCCTTTTTCAGGGAGAACTGAAATGGATCCTAACTTGCTAGTGAGTTGGTTTCTTGTGTAATGGAGGCGTTAGCAAGATCTTATGTCTTAGACCTTCACCACTGAACTCAATGGGTCTCTCCATTGACCAAAGTGGCAGCAGCATTGGGCTCTTAGGGCAATTTTTTTTGTATGGATTTAGGTGCTTAAAGATGCAGAAAGATGCCTAACAGGTGCCTAGGTGCTTGGAAGATCCTAACTCCCAGCTCCATCTCTATGGAAAGGTACTTTTGAAAAATCACATTCAGCACCAATTTTCAAGGGCCAGGTCAGGGGTGGGAAACCTTTTTTGAGTCAGGGGCCACTGACCCAAAGAAAAATCAGTCAGGAGCCTCTCACAAGTGAGAAGGAACCTTCCCCCTCTGGCCCCTAAGTGATGTGGCCCCAACTGAGAAGCAGCAAGACACTCCCCACATTTCCCCTTATACCCCAGAGCCTGGGGGGCCCAAGCTAGTAGATTTTGTGTGTTCCAGCCCCATGGTAGGGCAGTGGTGGGCTGGAGTGTCAGCACGGGCTCCCCAGTGATAGGGGGAACCCCAAGCCTTGGGGGCCAGATCCAGGCAAGCTGGGGGCCACATCCAGCCCCCAGGCCTTAGGTTCCCCATCCCTGGGCTAGGTTTTCAAAAGTACTTAAGTGCTTATTGATTGATATGTTGAAATGTACTGCTAGTACCCTCAAAGAATGACCTAATAAAGTTACTATATTCTGCCTCACTTCAACTCCTCTACAACGCTCAGTCATGTGTTGCTTACCCGCCTAGCAAGGAAACCCAGTTTATTTATTAAGAGGCCTTTGCTGTATGAAATCATAGAATCATAGAGCTGGAAGAGACCACAGAAGGTCATCAAATCCAGCCCCCTGCTCTAGGCAGGACCAATCCCAACTAAATCAACCCAGCCAGGGCTTGGTCAAGCCGAGACTTAAACACCTCTAGGGATGGAGACTCCACTACTTCCTAGGTAACCCATTCCAGTGCTTCACTACCCTCCTAGTGAAATAGTTTTTCCTAATATCCAACCTGGACCTCTCCCACCACAACTTGAGACCATTGCTCCTTGTTCTGCCATCTGTCACTACTGAGAACAGCCTCTCTAGAACCTCCCTTCAGGAAGTTGAAGGCTGCTATCAAATCCCCCTCACTCTTCGCTTCTGCAGACTAAACAGACCCAACTCCTCAGCCTCTCCTCATAAGTCATATGCTCCAGCCCCTAATCATTTTGGTTGCCCTCCGCTGGACCCTCTCCAATGCATCCACATCCTTTTGTAGTGGGGGCCCAGAACTGGACACAATACTCCAGATGTGGCCTCACCAGAGCCGAATAAAGGGAATAATGACATCTCTGGATCTGCTGGCAATGCTCCTCTTAATGCAACCTAATGTGCCATTAGCCTTCTTGGCTACAAGGGCACACTGTTGACTCATATCCAGCTTCTCATCCACTGTAACCCCAGGTCCTTTTCTGCAGAACTACTACTTAACTGGTTGGTCCCCAGCTTGTAACTGTGCTTGGGATTCTTCCGTCCCAAGTGCAGGACTCTGCACTTGTCCTTGTTGAACTTCATCAGATTTCTTGTGGCCCAATCCTCCAATTTGTCTAAGTCACTCTGGACCCTCTCTGCCCTCAAGCGTATCTACCTCCCCTAGCTTAGTGTCATCCGCAAACTTGCTGAGGGTGCAATCCATCCTCATCCAGGTCATTAATAAAGATATTGAACAAAACCGGTCCTAGAACCGAACCTTGGGGCACTCCGCTAGAAACCGACCGCCAACCTGAAATCGAGCTGTTGATCACTACCCGCTGGGCCCGGCCTTCTAGCCATCTTTCTATCCATCTTACTGTCCATTTATCCAATCCGCATTCCCTTAACTTGCTGGCAAGAATATTGTGGGAGACCGTATCAAAAGCCTTGCTAAAGTCAAGGTATATCACATCCACTGACTTTCCCACGTCCACAGAGCCAGTTACCTCATCATAGAAGCTAATCAGATTGGTCAGGCACGACTTGCCCTTTGTGAATCCATGCTGACTATTCCTAATCACTTTCCTCTCTTCCAAGTGCCTCAAAATGGATTCCTTAAGGATCCCTTCCATGATTTTTCCAGGAACTGAGGTAAGACTGACCGGCCTATAGTTCCCTGGATCGTCCTTCTTCCCTTTTTTGAAGATGGGCACTACATTTGCCTTTTTCCAATCATCCAGGATTTCTCCCGATCTCCACGACTTTTCAAAGATAATGGCCAAAGGCTCCTCAATGACATTTGCCAATTCCCTCAGTAACCTCGGATGCATTAAGTCCGGACCCATGGATTTGTGTAAGTTTAGTTTTTCTAAATAGTTCCTAACCTGTTCTTTACCCACCACGGGCTGTTCATCTTCATCCCATCTTGTGTCACTTGGCTCCTGGACTTCTGCGCTGACCTTGTCCGTGAATACAGAGGCAAAGAAAGCATTGAATACTTCAGCTTTCCCCACATCATCTGTCACTAGGTTACCTCCTTCATCCAGTAGGGGCCACACACCCTCTCTGATCACCTTCTTCTTGTTAACATGCCTGTAGAAACCTTTCTTGTTATCCTTCACATCCTTAGCCAGTCGCAATTCCATTTGCGCTTTCGCCTTCCTGATAACCCCCCGGCATTCTCGAGCTATACATTTAAACCCCTCCCTGGTCATTTGTCCAAGTTTCCACTTTTTGTAAGCTTCCTTTTGTGCTTAAGTTCACCAAGGATTTCCCCGTAAGCCAATCCGGTCTCCTACCATGTTTGCCTCTCTTGCTTCAAGGCCGGGATGGTTTCTTTCTGTGCCTTCAATAAGGCTTCTTTAAAATACTGCCAGCTGTCCTGGACTCCTTTCCCTTCATGTTAGCATCCCAGGATTCTGCCCATCAGATCTCTGAGGAGTCAAAATCTGCTTTTTGAAGTCCAAGGTGTGTATTTTACTACTCTCTTTTCTTCCTTTGGTCAGGATCCTGAAATCTACCATCTCATGATCACTGCTTCCCAGGTTGTCACCCACCTCCACTTCCCTATTAGTTCCTCCCTGTTTGTGAGCAGAAGGTCAAGCTGCGCACGGCCCCTGGTCGGATCCTTCAACACTTGTGTCAAGAAGTTATCCCCAACATTCTCCAAAAACTTCCTGGATTGCCTGTGTACTGCCGCATTGGTTTCCCAACAGATGTCAGGGTGATTAAAGTCCCCACGAGAACCAGGGCCTGCGATCTGAGCTTCTCTCAGTTGTCCGAAGAAAGTCTCATCTACCTCATCCACCTGATTCGGTGGCCTGTAGCAGACACCAACCACAACATCACTGCTGTTGTTTGCTCTAAACTTAACCCATAGACTCTCAACAGGTTTTTCTCCTCTTTATACTGGAGTTCAGAGCAATTCATATAGTGCAACTCCTCCTCCTTTTCTCCCCTGCCTGTTCTTCCTGAACAGTCTATACCCTTCCATGACAGCGCTCCAGTCATGCGAGTCATCCCACCAAGTCTCTGTTATCCCAATTAAATCATATTTCTCGGACTGGGCCAGGGCCTCCAGTTCTTCCTGTTTGTTGCCCAGGCTTCTCGCATTAGTGTACAAACACCTCAGGTAACCAGTTGATCGCCCTATCTTCTCCATTCGAAACAGGGGTCCTCCTTTCTTGCTCGTTCCTCTCTGCATTTCTTCCCGGTATCCGACTTTCCCACTTCAGGTTTTGGCCCCATCCTCCATCGACTTTTTAATTTTTCAGATAGATAATGGCCAAAGCCCTCCTCACTAGGTGCAAGATGCTCCTTCCTCTCTTGGTTAGGTGGATCCCATCTCTTCCTAACAATCCTTGTGCCTGGAACAGAGTCCCATGGTCGAAGAAACCAAAGCCCTCTCTGCGACACCACCTGCGCAACCACGCATTTACGTCCTCAATTCGACGATCCCTGCCCAGTCCTTTCCTTCAACAGGGAGGATGGACGAGAACACCACTTGCGCCTCCGAGTTCTTGGATCCTTCTTCCCAGCGCTACATAATCCGCAGTAACCCGCTCAAGGTCATTCTTGGCCGTTAGTTCCCACGTGGAGAAGCAGGAAGGGGTAGCGATCCAAAGGTTTGATCAGTTTGGTAAGCCTCTCAGTCACATCCTGAATGCGAGCTCCCGGTAAGCAGCATACCTCTCGAGATTCCAGGTCCAGACGGCAGAGGATGGCTCAGTCCTCTTAGGAGGAGTCCCACCACCACCACCCGTCGCTTTTCTTTTGGGGGTGGTGGCGTGGAACCCCATCCCTAGGACTACGCATCCCATGCCTTCCAGTAGATGGTGTTCCCTTCCGGTTTCTTCCTTGTGAGATCCCTTCCAAAGCAAACTGACCGCCAACCTGGAAAATCGAGCTGTTGGATCACCACCTGGGCCCGGCCCCAGCGCCATGCCCATCAGATCTCTCTGAGGAGCCAAAATCTGCTTTTTTGAAGTCCAAGGTGTATTTTACTACTGGTTTTTCTTATCAAATTCTCTTTGTCAAGATCCTGGAAGGTACTCACATCCATGACTGACTGTTTCCCACGGTTGTCCAGCCCTCTAATTTTTCTTCCAAAATGGCGACCAGCTTGCACTTAGTGGAACCGTATCAAAGCCTTAAACCTTTCTTGTTATCATCCATCACTTTCCACGTCCAACAGCAGAACCATCACCATCCATCCCTGCTGTCCTGGAGAAGGGATTTAAAAAGAAAGGCAAGAGAACCTCACCCCCTTCCCAACTCCCTCTCTAAACTCCCTGTTAGCACTCACAAGCTCCTTGGTCGCTTGCCCAAGGAGCCTTATAAAGCCCTGACTGCCTGGAAAGTCCCTCCCCTACCAAGGCTCAGCTAATCAGCAGAGGCTTCTAGAATTCAAACTTTAATTAGAAGCCAACAGTTTCCACCTGCCAATCAGGAGGGGAGGGCAAAAGGAGGAAAGTGAGAAAAAAAAGCCTCACTCACAAACACAGGGGAAAAACAAACAAACAAAAAAAGAACACACACCAACCTCACTCACAAACACAAGCTCAGCACACAGCAAGAAAGCCCCAAACACAACACACACTTCCCTCAAGAGTCCTGTATCTAATCCGGTCTCCTACCATGTTTGCCTCTCTTGCTTGGGGATGGTTTCTTTCTGTGCCTTCAATAAGGCTTCTTTAAAATACTGCCAGCTGTCCTGGACTCCTTTCCCTTCATGTTAGCATCCCAGGGGATTCTGCCCATCAGATCTCTGAGAGTCAAAATCTGCTTTTGAAGTCCAAGGTGTGTATTTTACTACTCTCTTTCTTCCCTTTGGTCAGGATCCTGAAATCTACCATCTCATGATCACTGCTTCCCAGGTTGTCACCCACCTCCACTTCCCCTATTAGTTCCTCCCTGTTTGTGAGCAGAAGGTCAAGCTGCCACGGCCCTGGTCGGATCCTTCAACACTTGTGTCAGAAGTTATCCCCAACATTCTCCAAAAACTTCCTGGATTGCCTGTGTACTGCCATTGGTTTCCCAACAGATGTCAGGGTGATTAAAGTCCCCACGAGAACCAGGGCCTGCGATCTGAAGCTTCTCTCAGTTGTCGAAGAAAGTCTCATCTACCTCATCCACCGGATTCGGTGGCCTGTAGACGCCAACCACAACATCACTACTGTTGTTTGCACCTCTAAACTTAACCCATAGACTCTCAACAGGTTTTTCTCCCTCTATATACTGGAGTTCAGAGCAATCATAGTGCTCACTTACGTATAGTGCAACTCCTCCTCCTTTTCTCCCCTGCCTGTTCTTCCTGAACAGTCTATACCCCTTCCATGACAGCGCTCCAGTCATGCGAGTCATCCCACCAAGTCTCTGTTATCCCAATTAAATCATATTTCTCGGACTGGGCCAGGGCCTCCAGTTCTTCCTGTTTGTTGCCCAGGCTTCGCATTAGTGTACAAACACCTCAGGTAACCAGTTGATCGCCCTATCTTCTCCATTCGAAACAGGGGTCCTCCTTTCTTGCTCGTTCCTCTCTGCATTTCTTCCCGGTATCCAACTTTCCCACTCCCCTCAGGGTTTTGGTCACCGTCCCCCGACAAACCTAGTTTAAAGCCCTCCTCACTAGGTTTGCAAGCCTCCCCGCGAAGATGCTCCTTCCTCTCTTGGTTAGGTGGATCCCATCTCTACCTAACAATCCTTGTGCCTGGAACAGAGTCCCATGGTTGAAGAAACCAAAGCCCTCTCTGCGACACCACCTGCGCAACCACGCATTTACGTCCTCAATTCGACGATCCCTGCCCAGTCCTTTCCCTTCAACAGGGAGGATGGACGAGAACACCACTTGCGCTCGAGTTCTTGGATCCTTCTTCCCAGCGCTACAATCCGCGGTAACCCGCTCAAGGTCATTCTTGGCCGTATCGTTAGTTCCACGTGGAGAAGCAGGAAGGGGTAGCGATCCAAAGGTTTGATCAGTTTGGTAAGCCTCTCAGTCACATCCTGAATGCGAGCTCCAGCAAGCATACCTCTCGAGATTCCAGGTCCAGACGGCAGAGGATGGCTCAGTCCTCTTAGGAGGAGTCCCCGACCACCACCACCCGTCGTTTTCTTTTGGGGTGGTGGCCGTGGAACCCCATCCCTGGGACTACGCATCCCATGCCTTCCAGTAGATGGTGTTCCCTTCCGGTTTCTTCCTTGTGAGATCCTTCCAAAGCATTCAGCACCGCAGAGCCTGTGGAGACAGCCTGAAAGCGATTACCTCTATAGCATTGGGGATTCCATGCTGGCCTTTTCCTCTTCTAGAAGTTACATGCTGCCAGCTCTCTTCCTGGTCATGTACTGCCCTCTCCGGCTCTTCCGCCTGCAGTGCTTGAAGGATTAAACGCTGCCTTCTATCGAGAAGTCTTCATCCTCTCTGATCGAGCGTAGGGTCGACATGGGCCTCCAGCCCTCTAATTTTTCTTCCAAAATGGCGACCAGCTTGCACTTAGTGCAGATGAAATCCGTTCTTTCTTCCGAAGACAAACATGGCACACTCCGTGCAGGTAACAACAGCAGAACCATCACCATCCATCCCTGCTGTCCTGGAAGGGATTTAAAAGAAAGGCAAGAGAACCTCACCCTTCCCAACTCCTCTCTAAACTCCTGTTTAGCACTCACCTGTTCACAAGCTCCTTGGTCGCTTGCCCAAGAGCCTTATAAAGCCCTGGACTGCCTGAAAGTCCCTCCCCTACCAAGGCTCAGCCAATCAGCAGAGGCTTCTAAATTCAAACTTTAATTAGAAGCCAACAGTTTCCACCTGCCAATCACAGCCAAGCACACACTCCATGAAGAGAGGAGGGGAGGCAAAGGGAAGTGAGAAAAAAAAGCCTCACTCACAAACACAGGAAAAAACAAACAAACAAAAAGAACACACACCAACCTCACTCACAAACACAAGCTCAGCACACAGCAAGAAAGCCCCAAACACAACACACACTTCCCTCAAGAGTCCTGTATCTGCTTCTCCTTTACCTGGAGAACTCCCTCTCTAAACTCCCTGTTAGCACTCACCTGTTCGCAAGCTCCTTGGTCGCTTGCCCAAGGAGCCTAAATATCACAACTGATTTAGCTAAACCAATATGGGACAGTCATAAATTGAAATAAGAATGTTCACACAAGGGGTGCATCTAGACTGGCAAGATTTTGCGCAAAAGCAGCTGCTTTTGCGCAAAAACTTGCCAGCTATCTACACTGGCCGCTTGAATTTGCGCAAGAGCACTGACTTTGTAACGTACAAAATCAGTGCTTCTTGCGCAAATACTGACGCTCCCGCTCGGGAAAAAGCCCTCTTGTGTAAGTGTTCTTGAGCAAGAGGGCCAGTGTAGACAGGAAGGAATTTTTCGTAAAGAAAGCCCCAATGGTGAAAATGGCGGCCGGAGCTTTCTTGCGCAAATCATCCGTGCCAATCTAGACGCTCTTTTGCGGAAATACTTTTAACGAAAAAACTTTTCTGTTAAAAGTATTTCTGCAAAATCATGCCAGTCTAGACGCAGCCAAGGGGTTGTGGTGATTTAGATAAATCGCTTTCCAAACCAACATAGATAAGTCAATGAAACTTGTGTTGAGACCATGCCTTAGACCCCATAGCTCCACAAACCAAAGCAGAGGGTAACCAATAAATGAGGGAATCACCAGAGTTAGTGCTGTAAGTTTAGTTTGTGGAAGGGCCACCAAATTCATAGAGCAGAAAGCCACAATGAAAGAGACGTAGTGCAATTAGCTACAGGACAGCTCACATAGGAGCAGAGAGAAGCCATTAAGCAATGTCATTACATTACAACGTTGCAGAACAATGAGGTTTCTCTGAACTTATTTTTTTTCAAAAGTTATTGTTAGACTGAGGGCTTGCTGACTATAATGCTGACCTTTCTAAACATGAAAAGGGGCATCACAAAATGAAATGCTGTTGGCATATGATATAGCAACAGTCAGGATCTAACATTGTAAAGTGTGGCTTGTAATCTCCTAGGGTTTTTCACAAAATGCCGTGAAAGCTTCACAAAGTTCAAATGTAAATGAAGTTTCAGTTCTCCTTGCTGCCTCAAAGCCAGCCACAAACCTATTCTTACAGTGGGAGGGAGAGGCAGGGGAAGGGCATGACAAGACATCCAAATAGCCCCTCAGAGGCTAGGATATCATAACTGTTTTGCAACACTGTCTTCTCAACTGTCTTTTCCATTTTCTATTGAGTGTTATCTTGAACTGGTATCTCCCAGTCCCTCCTCTAAGAGGAAATTGCTCCAGAGTTACCCAGACTTTGTTCGTCAGTGATTTCAACTGAGGCATTGTCTCACTCGATCAACTAATAAAACTCATTTCACCGGAGTTCTTATGTGTGCTGAAATCATAGTGTTTGGGAGTTTAATAAAGTGAGCTCTAGACTTATGCTTATCAAGTGATTATGCAGGGTAAAAGTAAGAGCTCGGTTCACTATGTTTCTAGATGCTTACCCGTACCTCCACCATCAATTTAATATGCAGATATGTCCCAATTTGTGTAGCTTTATACTCAATACTTCCCCACCTCACAGGGTGGTGTATTATCACATTTATATATGGAAAACTGAGGAACAAAGATATTAAGGCAGCTGTTATAAAGAAAGTTTGTGGCTTAAACATCTACCCTTTTCCCTAAGTTGGGGAAGGGGGCAATAAGCAACTCATGGGGTGGACATGATTCACCAGGATTAGCCCCTGATGGCCCACTAGGAGATAACCTGAAGAACTGTGTCCAGCCCATGGGTCGCTTATTGCCCACCTTTGTCCTAAGTCTGTGTCCATATGTGAATGTGGGTACTAAGTTAAAAACTAATATTATTACTGAATATTCAAAACAGTGCTAGATGCTTCACAGGAACAAGACATTGACCCTGCCCAGTCACGTGTACAGGCTTATACATGACATAAAATCATGCCCGGGCAAAAATGTGAGGAAGTGGGATGGAAGAACAATGGTCACAATAATAAAATCCAGAGTATATGGCCACATCTTGATGATTACAATACATTCATTTTTAAATGCACAATAGTGTATGTGTGTGTGTGTGTGTGTATATATATATATACACACACACACACACACACACACACTCACACACACAACGTGTTCAGTAATTTTGTTTACACATATATATGTACATACCAGTATAAAGTTAACAATATCTTTTACCCCTGCTTCTTCCTGTATTTCTTTGTACTGATAAGTTGACCTGAGACACCTAACAGTGGAAAACCTAACATGCACATGGAGATTAACAATTAACCACTTATTGTAAATTCTAGCTGACATCTCATTAAATATAGGCCAAAATAGACTTGCGTGATCAAAACTTATTTTTAAATAGCTTTTCCCAGCATTCTGCCAATTGTTATCAGGAAGCTGAAAATTACTCCTGCCACTAGGATGCCCACTTTATTCTTGCTGACTGCTGAGAAATTTCAAAAGCCTAGCCAGCCTCCCCTGTGCCAAATAAAGAGTAAAAACTGACCATGTACTCGTGCTGGAGACTGGCTTTTAAAAACCTCTCAGTAGTCAGCATGAAGGGAAGGCAAGCAGGGGGTAAAAGCAAAAATATTTTCCATTGTTGCTTTTTCTGCATTAGAACCCAGAGTAGATTAGGATAGACTGCCCCCTTCCAGCACCCAATTTGATGCACAGGAGTAGGAGCTATTTTAGCGTCCACAGGCTAAAAAATAACACATTGTAAAACTATCTATAATTACATTGGTCCCCCCTAAACCCACCAAACAAAGTCAACTGAACTTTTCAGAAGCAAACTTATCTGAGGAGACTCTTTGTCAGCCTGAATGGGTTTGGCTGAATTTTTGGTGTGTATTTTAAACAAGGAATAGTCAGGCACAAAACTATGGAGTCAGATTTTTTTTAATGGAAGCCCCTTGGTGGAATTAATATTTGGTTGCTATTAAACCTTGCTCCATCCCATAGGATGAACATCGTCTTTGCTCTGGCAATTTAAGTGTAATGTCCCCCCTCCACTACTTGCACATCCTATCTTTCACTCATATACCCAACAGCCCAGTTTCATGCTGGTTGGATCCAAGAGGCTTTCCAACAAGTGTTGGTATCATTTGAATCAGTTGCAGTTCACTAAAGAGACTTAATAGACAGAACCAGCAACTCGTCTGCCATTTTAACACACTGCTCATTTCCTCAATGCTGATCTGACAGATTTCTATTATACCCACTCTCCACATGCATTGGCCAGGAAGAGTACTTCTACCTTGTTTTATAAGTATTCGGACATGGAAATGGAGATACCCCACTTCAGAAACTTTGTTTCGCTTTATTCAAGAAAAAAATTTAAAAAGAAGAAATGCTGGTTTCTGATAGCCCTGATTCAGCAAACCACTTAAGCACATGCTTAACTTTAAGCAGGTGGACAACTCATCTGCTTAAAGTTAAACATGTGCTGAAGTGCTTTGCTGAAACAAGGCCACAAAGAAGACATCCAGCAATCTAGAGAAGCTTGTCCTTGCTAACTAATTTAAAAATAGGATCAGAAGGATATTCCCCTCTATACACACACACACACACACACACACACACAATTGACTTCAGCTATTCTTTCACATTTTTCTTTGGAATATATCTTCTACGCCATTCAGCTTTTTGACTGACTCCTTGGAGATTGGTGCCAAAACGGACTGTAGCAGTATTCCATTTGCTGCTTCTATTTGCTGATGTCAGTGGGTGAAATGTAGCCTGAGGTATTTTCTACCAGAGAATATATTTTAGAGGGAAAGAGACAGCAAAGCAGAAAATTTAAGAAGGAAAATTTACTATTATAAACCAAATTAAAAGTAGGACAAGACAATCCACAATCAGGAGAAAAGCAACTGGGTTTGACTCCGCCACACAGTACCACAGGCATTAAATATGGAAAAGGCCTATTAAAATCTGTCATTCTGCCACCCCACTATAATGTGCACCATCATATGTTTCCTAGTGTTCTTTCTACATCACAAAATGCAGACAGGTGGAGCTCAAAATCCTTTCCCTGCTCTCCTCACAATAACATTTGTCATCTGAAGAAATGGATTGTGCCCACGAAAGCTCATGATACTAGCTATGTATTCTTGGTTAGTCTCTAAGGTGCTACAGGACCATTGTTGTTTTTTAAAGATTTTTAGTTAAAGACTAACACGGCTACCCCTTTGAGACTTCCTCACACTGAGGCAGTGACCTGAGGCTTTCAACTTCTCAACTGAAATTACATAAGGGAAGATGAGATTTGGTGCCAAAAAGATCTTCAGCAAGGCCCTGATTGAAGAAAGCACTTAAGTTCATGATTTCAGTATGACTACTCATGTAGTTACAGTTTAGCATGTCCTGAATCAAGGCCCAGCTGTCCTTGTTTGGTGATATAGCTAGCCAAATCCAGCACCTGGATAGAGTCATGCAAGAGAACTGGAGGTTTCTTTATTTGTAAACCTCCAGAATTGTAATTTTGCTCTGTTTTCTCCAGCTGCAAGTCATATTTCTGGTAAAACTCTAATTATGAACCTACAGTAAAATAAACGAGGCTCACAATAAACATTTTCAGGAGGCAGAAATCATACATGCACCTGCTTGAGAACAAGAAGTTGTGTGTTACTGGTTATCATGCATCATTGAGACAGTTCTAACAATAAATAAGTAACAAAAATGAGTGTCAGTGAATTAATGTAATCTTCTGAAGCATAGCACAAAGCAAGTGAAAAGAACTGCAGTGCACTATCCTTGCCAAAGCACACTTCATTTTGAAATCCTAGCTAAAGAGATTAACAGATATCATCAGAAAACTTTTTTTTCTAATCTTCCTACATCCTTTTATGTATTTATCTACAGAATTCACTTAGTTACACTGACTTATATTTTTGGAAATGTTCCATAATAACTAGTTTACTTTTAATAGAACTCTCCAAATAAATCATGTATACTTGAAAATTGATTTACAGGCATACAGTTTCCAGCCCAGTGGACATAAGTGGCAGTGTATGCCTGCTCTAAGTATTTTTAAAATAGTCACTTTCCTGGTGATTGAGGTTTACTTTTTCATTAAGGTAAAGGAAGACTCCACTGATTTTCATCATTTGACATTTGTCTTCCTGCCCCAGATCTGAATAATGCATGATTTTATGAAATTGTTCCATGAAGTTACTGTGGAATGGAAAGCATGTATGTGTACAAGTCCATCCAGAGTTAGCAGAGTTGTACCATGTCTGACAGGTCAAAGACAAAGGAGGGTGAAAGCCCTTAATTCAAAGCAAAACACCTCAGTGAATTTACTCTAGCTGGGAGAAGACACTTCCTCCTCTTACCTGAAGGGAAGGGGATTTGGAATGTAATGGAAAGTACAGGAAAGTTGCCAGGATAGAACAAAAAAAGCTGATTATCCTTGCAGCACTCATAAGGGGGAGTGAAGGGTGGTGTGTACACGCGCACACGTGGAGTGACAAACTATTTTGCACCAATTAAGATTTCAAAGCCAGAAGGGAACACTGTGATCCTCCGGTCCGACCTCCTGCCTAACACAGGCCATAGGACTTCCCCCAAATCATTCCCAGAATAGATATTTTAGAAAAGCATCCAATCTTTTAGAAATTATCAGTGAAGGAGAGCCAAAGATGGGAGGCAGGGCAGGCAATGTGGTGAAGGACCATGCTTGCCTGATGGAGAAGAGTGAGCTAAGGAGGGAAGCTGCACTAACTATGGTCTGCTATGATGTGTGCTCTCCTGTGCTTTGCACAATTAAATATAAAATAGCATAAATACAGATTCTAGGGAGAGAAAAAGAGGGAGTTTTGACTGTTTCACAACAACTATGTGCCCCCGAGAAAGTAAAACTGTAAACAAGATCCATCCCTGGGGGAGCCAACAGCCACAGGCTCCTGGACAAGGTGGGGGTGGGGGAACACCATGCTCCTAGAAGGGGTAGGGCCTCAGACAGAAGGCTAAAGCAGCCAGACCACAATGCTACCCAGAGCGTGGTGGCATTCCCCACCCCCGCAGCCCTCAGAGCTGCATGGAACAGGGAGTGGGCAGCTCCAACAGTGATTTAAAGGGTCCAGGCCTGTGGCTACCATAAAAGCAGTAGTGGCAGCTGGGAGCCTCTTTAAATTGCCAGGATCTGGGGCAACTGCTCCCTTTGCCCCCCACCGGCGGGCCTGTCTGCCACTTTGGGATTGAGTACTGGGAGAGAAGTCTATTCAAGCCCTGAAGGTCAGTTCTGCACCCAGAGAGCCACACCACTGGACAATTGATCCCACCACTCATAAGGGGTTGCCACTGGAAGATCTGTGTCATGAGCATGGGCCTATGGATTGGGGAAGTGTCTAAAGTTAATTCAGGCTCCAGGAGCTCACAACATTCCAGGCATCCAAAAGCCCAGAACTTGAATGCTCCTCACAGCAGTACTGTTGGAGATCTGAGACAGAGATCTAACCCAAAGTCTCCTGTGGCATATGGAAGGCATCTAATCTAACATAATTAAAGCCAGAAACAATATGCTAAGAACAATAGAAAACACGAGCATATAGATTTTGCAGTTCCATTCTGGTATGTCTGGCACCTAGATGTTCTCAAGCAGCGGTTCTCAAATTGTGGGTCAGGGCCCCAAAGAGAGTTGCAAAACCATTTTAATGGGGTCATCAGGGCTTGCATTAGGTGTGCTGGGACCAGGGCTTCAGCCCTGGATTTCAGGGTTCAGTCACAGCACCCCCCACATGGGTCTGAAACCTGGGGCAGTGAAACTCGGGCTTAGGCTTCAAACCCTCTCCGCCCCTTCCAAGGTTATGTAGTTGTTTTGGTTGTCAAAAGGGGTCACAATGCAATGAACTGTGAAAACCCCTAGAGCATGGGTTCCCAAACTGGGGGGCGTGCCCCCTTGGGGGGCATAAAGAAATTCCAGGGGGGGCACAAGGCAACCCAGCCTCCCCCATCAATTTTTTTTTTTTTTTTGCTCAACAAGTTTTGCTGCTATGGGGGGGAGGCATGAGGGTTTCTCAAAAATCAAAAACGGGGCGTGATGCCAAAAAGTTTGGGAACGACTGCCCTAGAGCATTCTGGATTCTTTACACACCTCTCCTTTTTTTAAATGTTAGGACTTATTTCATTAACCTGTCTACATCTCTACATCTTTCCAAATGTATAGGTCTACCTCTGAACATGGACATCTACCTCTGCCAAAATACCTGGGTATTTTCAATCATATGTCTACTTCTGAACGATAAGATTTATCAAATAGACGTATCACATATCTGTCCCAAATAACACACGCAAACCTGTACAATCATATTTAAAATAGAACAACTTTCAGTTTTGAAAATCTCAGCTGACAAGATCAACTCCCATCTTCCATACTGCTGAACTTAGTCTGCACTACTTATTCAGTAGTAAAGATGTGAATTAAAAAAAAACAAAAACAAACAAACCACCACTCAGAACACCTGTCCCCCTACGAGAAGCAGTTTATTTCCCTGTCAGGACAGAAGCTAACCCCCTTGCTTCTATCAATATCTACTAATCCTCATTCTGCTCCACAGAACCTAATTATGACACAATTAATGTTCTGGGACTTGAACCAGTTTAAAGAGTACAAGATCTAATAAGACAGAAATCTGATCTATTGAACTCCAGTACCAACTTCTTGAGAGAGAGAGAAATCAATATGCTTTTTTTAGTTTAATTTTTATTTGTCTTATGCATTAATTGTTCAGCATTAAATAGCCTCTATTACTGGTTTCTCCCTGACTCTGTGCCCTCACTTTGTAGTTATGTTCCCAGTTAGAAACAAGACAACAAGCCTTGAATCTCCTGTTTCCAGACCTCAAAAATTAATTCTCTTATTCAGTGGAGTAGATATGGAAATTGAGATTTCAGAATAGCTTACTTAGCCTTTGAAAGACCTTTATAAATAAGCAGAGACAACCAGAGGCAAAACTAGTTATCTACAGCCAGACATCCACTAAATTGTTACTCTGATGGGTTTGTAATTACACACAAAAAGTTGATTTAAAACTATATTAAAGGCCTGATTTCACTGCAAAATCTAGTTAAAGTCAAGTCTGTCACATGCCTATTCTTCTGTAAGTATTACACTCAGGTGGTTCTTTATCAAGTATCTTACTATAGCAATTACAATATAGGGTGACACCGTCTCTTGACTTCGGTAGGTTATCAAGAAAAACATTTAAAATATAGTTTATATTTAAAGTTATATTAAGACTATTTTGAAACTTCACAGAAAATTATAATCCTGCCACCAGCAAAAACATCGTTTTCCAGTATTCTGCTTATCTTAATTGTGCATTTTCTTGCACAGTACAAAGACCCTCTGAAATCAAGTCTGCATGTCTTTATTCCAACTGTGTCTGATAAAAAGAATACAGATTGAAAGAGATGCAAAGGGATGAAGTTAGCCAACTGGCTCAGAACTAAGCTCTCATCACCATTTCTTGGGCTTCCTACTTATTTTTGATTTTTCTATAGCTCTTAACTTCTGAGCACTAATTCGTTTATTGGAACCCATCAAAACAAAGAGACCCAGAAAAAAATCCTCTATGGCCAAAGTCACTGGTAGGCTTCAGAACCTTTTCCAAACCCTGCTATTATTTCTTAAGTGCTCCGATCTTCTGGGTACAGTGAGGAAGTCCCTTCTAAACCTCAGATGGCAAATCTGCCCTCATGTGCCTGTGATGAGAGAAGATGATTAAATAAAAGTATATGAGGCTTGCTCTTCCAAGACGCTGTATCTAGCCACAGAGCCAGACTTCTCACACTTTTCAAAAACATTTTGATATACGAACTCAGAGCTGAGGGACCAGAGAGTTTATCAGAACCCATATGATTTTGGTTATGTGTGGGGGGTCATTTTTTGGAGGTGGGGGGGGGGGGCGAGAATATGCAACACCCATAGCAAATAAAGACAAAAGAATCCTCCTGGATTGTAGCAAGATTCATAGCACTTAGCAAAAGTAAAGATGCACAAAAAATCATCCCACTCAACTGATTACATGAATCTCTTTAATAAATGACAAACAGCCACACTTCTTGAGAGATAGGACATAGTAACAGTAGACAATAGTGTTCTTCATTTAACATGGAAGATAATCAGATTTCATTGAGTTCACAATTGCATAATTTAAGATGTTTGTCTGCAAAGATAACTTATGAAATTTCCCTTCCTCCTTACCACCTTTTTTTCTCAGCTTTGTTCTTGCTCCAATTATCGTTTGTATTGTTGATTATTAATACTGTAACTATGTCACAGCATATAAACATACATTTCTTTCAATTATAGCCAACATTGAAAACTTAAATAATAACACCTGCTTTAAATAAACTCTCTCAACTTCCTTAAAAGTAATGGATTACATTCAGATTTTTTACATTAGCTTTGCTTACACTATCCTATCTCTACTAGAAACAGTACTCATCTGTGGGCTACTACTGCAGTCCTAACACAAGCAAGACTCCTATTAGGCCTGAAGTGGAGATGACAACACAGGACATACCAACGTATGTGTTATGGTCCTTTCCAAGTATTATTCTCTGCATTTTCGAATGGAATTTATACATCATCCTTTGGTAATTATACAACTTGAATGTTATGAAACATGAGGCTGATTAGACCAAATTCCCATCCAGGATGATTTTTTTTCCATTTGAGGGTACAAAAACTCTGCTCAGATGTACCTACTAAAAACATTAGTAGTTTCAGGTTATATTGCATGAAGTGAGCCAGATCAGCATGTATGAAAAAATTCCAAAAATAAATATCAGCTTCCCATAGCCATAAAGAACATAACTAAATTTCGTATCTCTTATTTAAGGAAGGTGTATTTGTTTTTAAAAAAAATCTATCAACTTGTTAACATTGGTGCTTATGGAATTGGGGGTAAGAGTGTAATTTCCAGCTATCAATGTATTACATGTAGTAACATACCAAAAGCTGCACCTAGTTTGGCTTCATTATATCTTCCTTATTTGAGTCTTTTAAAAAAAAAAAAAAAAAAAGGCTGTGCTCTAACATGATGTGTATTAATTGGTGTTCAAGAGGGGATTCCTGAAGTAGACATCTCAATTAGAGATGCACTTCAACATCAATACAAAATGTAAACCTCTTGAGATGGTCCAAAGATTGACTTGGAGCTAAACCCACTGAACTGATTCACAGTCCCTGCATTTAATTTGTACCTATGTAGTACGGTAAAAATACTTCTCTGATTGATTTATCAGCTCCTGAAGACTCAAATAATACTGGATCCTGCGTGTTAGAGGCTGCTACAAAAGGAGAGCTTAATTTATCAATTTGCCAGTTTCTCAGCAGTGGTTGTTAATGATGGCAGCATGAGGCTGCCTTTTAGCCAGATTGAATAGAGTTATTTTCCTAACTTCTTATTTTTGAAGTCTTTTTACATATAAGTTTGGAATCTGTAAGATATGCATAAGGATGATTATAAAATGCAGATCAAAATCTGGAGAACATCTTGAAATTCTTCTCACAGCTTTCTGTTGGTTTCCAAAAACTCATCTTTCTGTGCAATGCACAGCCACTTTTTAAAAAACCAATCTTTTATTGAATATTAAGCAATCAAGTTAGAAACAATAAGATACTAGGTTACTTTCACAGCACAGCTCTGCTTAAGCTAGTTGAATGTGAAAAACCTTACAGATGGATAAGTCAGAAGCTGATACTAGTATGCTCCAAGATATTTATATGTAACAACCAGACCAATAACAACAAATGCAAATCCAGGTTGCCTGCAGGCAATTATAAAAATTGATAAAATTACCAGAAGAAAAAATTAGAGGCCCTGATCTAGGAAAACACTTGACTTTAAACATGCGAGTCCCAAGTCCTTAAGTTAAGCATATGCTCATCTCCTGTTCTGGACCAAAATAAGGTTAATTATCAGCAGTATTTTTTCAATACAGAACCTAGTAAAACATTTAATGAGGAACCATTTCAACAGTGCCTGGGATGATTCACTTTATGATCTGAATATCAACAAGTAGTCCTTTGGCTCTATGCATTGGTCAAGGTGCTTAATCTTTGTCAAAATTGGTAGTGTGTTAAGTTGGGGGCAGTTTTTATTAAAACACTTTAGCTGCATCACCATCTCCAAGCCAGGCACATTTTGTTATCTGTTCCTGTTCCCAGCTTAGTAGTAAAACAAAACAACAACAACAAAAGCTGACGCCACTAGAATTCGACAACAAACAGTCTCTTGGGCATTATGAATTCCCACCTCGGCGTTTGCGGTGCAGCACTCCAGCCAGGAAAGGAGACGCTATTGAATCCGTGACTCTTTCACACTTTTCTTTATCCTTCCCATGTGACAGGGTTAAAGCAGCAGCATGATGCTTCTTTCCTGATCGGATCTCACCTGTCTCAATGAGATCCTGGTGCCCTCCCCGCACAGAGGGATGTGAGGATTTGCTGAACTCATGCAATTGCTAATGCCAGTAGAGCACTGATATTGCACCACAAGAATATTCAATCACACACAGAGGCACCCGGTCAAAGGGGATGGAGGCACCCACCATGTGACCACCCCCAGCCCAGGGAAGGGCCACGACAATCCTCCTCCACCTCAGGCCCTGTCTCTCTCTGCCCCCATTCCCACCCCTGCTCCACCCTCTCTCCGCCCCCACCCTGCAGCCCAGGGGACTAGCGGAACTGGGGGCAGTGCTGGCAGTGGGGGGCAGCCCCCTGCACTCACCAGCAGCACAGCAGCCCCAGCTTGCTTTGCTTTCCCGGCTGCATCACTTCACTTCCCGCCAGTGAGTGCAGGGGCAGTCGTACCTCTCCCCCAAACCACGGCTGGAGGAGCAGAGCGAGTTGGGGATGTGTTGCTGTGCTTGCCCCACCTCTTGCCCCACCTCTGCCAGTGAATGTGGGGGCAGACTCCTGCTGTGGGTACCATGCCCCTCCCCCCCCAACTAATCCTCCTTCTGGCCAGCCCCTTGCACCTCCCACCCAGGGCATTTGTGGGGCACATGACTCCTTATGCCCCCTTGCATGTTGCCTGTGGTCACACAGAGAAAGATGCTCTTGCTATTCTCTGAAGCTGTGAACACTTCCACTTTTATCTATACAAAATTCAAACCACTCAGCTCTTGAATAAGTCTCATAGCTCCGGCTCACTTGCACTTGTGGAACATGAGCATCATTTCATTAGCAAAGAGAGATGCTGAATGTAAGTTCAGCTTAACAAGTGGAACTTTAACCCCAGTGCACTGCTCGGTCCGTGTGGCTGAGCTGAGCTGGAGTCTCATCAGTTACAGATCTGCCAGAAACATGGGCCCTCTGAGCCCAGGTCTACTGATCATTGTAATAGGAAAAGAGCTTGAAACATAAGCCCTTGCATCAGAGGCCTGGTATGAGGTAGCACCTGGCAAGATCAGGGCTGATACTGCAGAAATACACATTCTTACAGAGTACTTATGCAAACATATCCCAATATAAGGATGGTACAAAATAATCCCCCCAAGATAACAGGAACGCACTGACCCCTCCTAAAAGATAAGGTCAGCAGGACAGGATGCAATAGAAATGTTTTGTCTGGACCAGTATGTACAAGATGATGGATAATAACGAGCCACATCAGGGGGCATTAACTAATTATGTTAGAGGGGCAGTAATAAATTGTTTGTATCTGGGTATAAAGATGCATCTCCGAGACAGTATCTTTGCCTGGCCCAGTGAGGAATGGAAAGTCCCAGAGTTTACTGAGCTGGTCCACTGATATGGGCATACATCTATTAGTGGTCCAGTACAGTCTGAGGCATACTAGCACAGTGCTTTTTCAACAATGAACCTGGCTGGGGGCCTTTCATTCTTTAACAGATCTTTTGGTCGTTGGGCAGTTTGCTTGAGATCTGCCATTCCAGCTGACTGTGCAGGGCTGGGGCAGCACACAGAAGGAATACACACATGCAACCATACATCTCTTAACACCCAACAACACTGGTGACCCATTACCACTGATCTAGTAAGTAAGCAAGCTATCCTCAAACATGGAATAAAATTTGTGAGGCTAGGGCAAAAACTGTTGCCTTAAATGTAGAGTATTGCAAACCATAACCATAACTGTTCAGTGGTTAAATCAACATGACATTGTCAGGACAAGTGACAAACAAATAAAAAGTTAAAAGAAGCAAAAGACGCTACAGAACCATGGAATGCTCTCATTCTCCTAGCAGGATGGCAAGCAGTTGAGAAACAGCAAGCGTGGGAAGAGAATAAAACACTGAAAACTGCTATAAAGTACCTTACAAAAAAAAGAGATGTGCTGTCTCCCATTGTAAATATTTGTAGTAAACAGCAGGCTTTAGGTAGCCCCCATTCTTAAAGGACTGCCCCTTTAAGAAAACGTGTTTACTGGCTTTTTGGCCACATCAGGCTCCATCTTTAATGGCTGGACAGCTCCCCTGCCCCAGAGCACAGGGAGCCAGGAGGAGAGGGCCATTTTCAGGGGCGCAGGGGCAGCTCCCAGTGAGGACAGGGAGCCACGGGGGGGGGGGGGGGGAAAGGGGGTGGTGTTACAAGTCGCGTGCGGCTCGCGAGCCGTGGGTTGGCCACGGCTGCACTAGATAAAGCCAGTTCTAGTAAAACCTGAACCTAGACTGATGCCTGTCACAATGGGACAAGTGAGTGCAAAGAAGGGAAAAAATAGCAAACAATATATTCACTAAATTGGTAAATAAAATAAAAAACATTTGTAAAGAACATTAGGAGACAGGAGCTGAAACTATTGCAGGAAAGTAAATTAAAAAATCTTCAAAGTAGAAACAAACGAACAAAATTAAGCAGGTTAACACCTAAAATTAATACATTGGCACACAGAACTGCCCAAAAACAGCAACAAAGGACACTCCTGCTCTATACCTGGCATGGGCACAAAAGCAACAGATAATTAGGAACCAAGTCAGGTTTTAAAAGACCAGATAACTACCCTCACTCTCCTCTCAGAAAGAATAAAAATCTGGAGTGGTTCCCAATAGCTTTGACCCATGGAACCACCCTCAGTGAAAAATAAAATATTTTATCTCAAATATTTTTACATACCAGTTAAGTTTTCTTTTATCTCCCTTTTCAGTTTTCTAAACTTGCTGCTGCTGTCTGCACTTTAAAATACCTTAATAAAGCTACTTTCTTGGCTCAGGTCGCTCTACCCCCACTCACCCCTCCTTCAGCTCTCTCTCTGTATTAAAAGAGACAGTTTACAAAACCTCCAAAAATAAAGCAGTTAAAAAGAAACCAAAACAAGGTAAAAGCTTTAAATCCAGTAAATTATTTTAATCTTTCATAAATGCAACATCTGGAATTATGTCTTTCTTAAAAATATGGTTGCCAAGCAACAGAAATGCCAACTCTGCCGCTAATGCTAAGCACTAGCTAATATTTAAAATATGGACTCTCTTTATTTCCAAATAGCAATGTTTTAAAATAAAGTTAGCATAAAGTAATAAAAATGTATTAATTTAGTAACTTAAGGCAACAAAATTGGCTAATAATAAAAGTTAAACCTCTTTAGTCCGGCATTCTCATCTGGCAACATCCATGGTCTGGAATGATTTTACTTAGCTGGATGCCCTCTTAGCATTAATGTAGACAAGCTTCCTTTGGTCCCCTAAAGTTTGTTTACAGCCACCAGTCCTGGCTCTCCGTTCTGTGCTGTTATTTAGTTCTAATTTATCCCTAAATGTCTTCTAAGGGCATGTCTACACTATCTCGGGATAGGGATGCAAATATAGTGTACCAAAATTGCTAATGAAGCGCGGGATTTAAATATCCCACGCTTAATTAGCATAATTGCATCCGGCTGCCATTTTGAAATCACGTTATTGCGAAATAAAACGCCTCGTGAGGTTTAACAGTTATTTTGAGAGAAGGGTTTTCTCTTGAAATAATGCTGCTACAAGGGGCATTTTATTTTGCAGTAGCATGATTTCAAAATGGAGGCCAGACACGATTATGCTAATTAAGCGCGGGATATTTAAATCCCGCACTTCATTAGCAATTTTGATACACTATATTTGCATCCCTATCCCGAGATAGGGAGCAAGTCTTGACATACCCTAAGAGCCCAGTAAGCAGTGGCAGTGTTGGTAATGCTGTTAGACAATGTTGACCGCGCATGGTTCCACAAATTCTCTGATATGGCACCGGTCAGGTCCCAAGTATGCCAGATTAGAGAGGTTCAACCTGTGGTATATATTTGTATCAATTTCATCAAACGTTTTAAATAAAATGGTAATAACTGATTTAAATATTTAGGTCTTTCATGTTCTATAATTTATTTTTGTTTTATTTTGTAAAGGTATAAATAAAATTCTAATATGATTTGTTTTTAATTGTAAGTTTGACCTGTATGTCATATATATTCTTCAATTATGTTTGTTGCATGTGTCATGTAACTAATGTTTTATTATTTTTATCGTGTTGCAAAAAGTCAGTTTTATACCTTTTTAAAAATGTAAGTGGTACCACACTATTTTAATATTATGGTTGGAATATAACCCATCATTATTAATACCCTTTTTAGTAAAAATGTTCAAAAACCACTATTTATGCATAAAGGTAACCAGTTTCAACAGGTTCCCACTTAGTCTCCTAAACACAACTAAGGAGCATAATCTAATGCCCTCAGAGTATTTGCATATACTTGTATTTAACATTCATTTTGGTTTAATTTCTACTCTTTTATGTTATACTAGAAGATTTATCTGGCGTTGCTTGGGTCCTTCAGGGCATGAGGCTGGGAGTGCGGGGGGGGGGAGCAGACACTTGCAGATGTGCGGGTCTCAGGGCATGGGGCTGGAGATAGGGGGTGTCTGGAGTCAGGGTAAGGGGGCTCAAGAGAAGGGGTGGAAGGTGCAACAGAGGCAAAGGGAAGGGGAGGCAGGCAGCTGCTCACCAGGGGTGGCACTGCCTGGCAGCACTGCTCCCCAAGGCTGGCCCCAGGAGCAGCGGGGGGCCTTGCTGTCCAGCCGGCAGCTGCTCCTTGGCTCTCCGGGGCTGTCAGGGCAGCAGTGGTATGCTTGCTTGCTGCCCCATTCAGGAGTGTAACTGTCCTTGCTATCACAGTCCTCCCTTTCCATTTGATTAGAGATGATCACATTCCATGCACATCCCATTGTCCTGACCTTGCTTTAAGTAATGGGAAGAGGAAGCTGTATAGCAAATTTGGTGATCCTAGCTCTTACCATTTAGAAGGACAAGAACAAATAGACTCACAGATGGACAGACGCACAAACTGTCTCAAACATACACTAGATTAAAGGAAAGTAGTGGTCGTTAAAGTTTATGCTTCTAAATTGTTAGAAACTGAATTGGCATTACAAGCAAATTAACTTTAAAATACTTGGTAAAAATTATGTTACTAACTCTTTTGCTAAAACAAAGTGCACAACCAAAAAAAAGCAAAACACCCTCTCATAAAAAATTGTAAGCATCTATTTTAGCAATTAAGCGTTACATTTAGTATCAAATATTTTTATGAGGGGCATTACAAATAAGAGTCTATACAATAATTGCAAAAGTGTAGCTTGTAATATAAAATACTTGGTGCCTATTACATTGTAAAATTTAATCTGTGTATTAAATTTGGGATATTAACCAAACAACTTTATTATGTTACCTAACATAAATGGTTTAAAATTGCATCCTACAAACCAAAGCCATTAAAAAATAAATAAAAATAAAAAAATATCACACCACAGAAACATACAGGCATGACAACTGTAGCCATACAAGTACCACAAGGACAGTACAGCCATGTGACCAGAGGTCATGCTAGCTCCTCTAAGTAGGAGCCAGATCAACCTTAGGCATCTGGCTATTAGGGAATTTACGGTAAGTCTAATAGCAGAAGAGCCTGAGCCAGTATTGCTAGGAAGTGCATTGAACTGACCTGGGACCTTTCACAGGCCATAGTGATTATGCTTTGGCCAAACTCATAAGGCCAGGCCTAGGTGGCAGTGATCTCTAGGAAAGATCAGTGACAAGTATCCCACCCTAGCAACACATTGTATCTGTCACATTTTCAATTGGACAGTGGTTAGAAATGTTGTTCCTTCCCCTCCTTTATTAAAAGCTGAAATTCCCTGTTATAAATATGAATGGTCCATTATATCTGTGCACCCATGGAAACATACTGAAATTCACTGAAGAGATGGACAGACTAAAAGGACTCCCAGCAGTAATTATATGTAGGTATAATGGATCAAATTCACCAGTGCCACTCCTCTGGTTTCAGTGGGGTTGCATCAGGAACGAATTTGGTCGCTAAGAACTGCATCCACTTGTCTGATTTCAGACATGACAAAACATTCCTCTAGCCCACCTGATAGTGATTACACACAAGAATATTCCTGCAAGGGCTCTGCATCTAGCACTTCCAGCAATGGACCTTAGAGAAGAGAATTTCATGGATGAACAGCCACTTCTACCTCCCTTTCTGTAGCAGCTATGCAGAGCCTCTATTTCACACACAAAAAAATCCCAAAACCCACTCCCCCCAAAATCTTACAGATGCCAGCAAATACAAATTCAAACACTTATGTTCTCAATAGTGTACAAGTCCAAGTTCCATCTGTATCACATCACAGCATGTCAGTTGCTTTAATGAGAGTGGTATGGGAGAGGAAGGTCCTGGTGTAATTAAGAAATAGTTTTTCCTCCTCCTCTGCTCATTTTTCTGCGCACCCCCCCTTCACCACCATGCCAATCAGTGTTTCTCATTCTGAATCTTTAGTCATCATGGCACTGGCTCCATTTTTCCCACATCTTCAGAGGCATGGAAGCCAAAAATCTGGTGACTGTTAAAATCTTTCTAGACCAGGTAGAAAGAATAAGAAGGAGAAAAATGGGAGTGGAGGGATTTGTACTTCTTTGGAGTGCAGTGCAATGCAACTGTTGTAAGTGGAGCCTTTCACCAGCAACGGTACATTCTGCCTTGCATCCAGAAATGCCAGTTTCCAGGTGGCTTTCATCTCATCAAACACAGCTCCTGTCATTTTGAAAACCTTGCAGAATCATGGGATTTGTTCCCTTGCTGTAAGTCAGACCCATTTATAATGCAAAATAATACGCTATGACACAGTCAGACAGTGGCAACAAAGTGTGACTCCCCAGTCTAAATTGGGCCAAATAATCTCCACCTACTTATACATAGTCAATATTTGGCCCTTTGATATTAGCACCTTCTTTTGTTCACTCTCCCTGCTGTTGTTTTTTTTAATCCCATGCAAAAGTGACCTTTACTCATGTCACAATCGATGACAAGGGAAGGGTTGGCAAGAGGCAAAGATGTTCCATGGTTGTGTGTGTCAGCTGGAATGGGCATGAGAGTATTAAATAAAACAGTGAAACAGAAGAGCCCTCTTGACAAGCTGCGATACTGGCTAAGATTATATTAATGTTCAGGTTTGTTCTGACATTTTTTCGTTTTCTGTGGAACCCTGGTTTAGTCTGTGTTGATACTGGGGGGGGGGGGGGGAATTAGTGTCAGCTCTGGGCAACTTTTAACACAGGGGAGCCAATGATTTTTTCCCACATTGTTGACACTTCAAACCAGAGCATATCAAGCTCAATCTGACTAAATTTTGGTGGGTATAGACAATGTTACCAGTCCCTCCTGGGACTTTCTGCATGTCATCAGTATCATAGGCACCAACTCCATGAGTGCTATGGGGCAGGAGCAGCCACAGGGGTAAAAATGATGGGTCTACCAGCATCCACCAGCAAATATCAGCCCTCCCTTCCCCACCGCAGTACCTCCCACCTGACAGTGAGCCTCATCAATCAGTCTCTCCTTCTCCCTTCCCTGGCTTCCCACCTGCCACAATCAGCTGCTTTTCAGCATACAGGATGCTGGGGAGGGGGGAGAGAGAAGTAAGGGTGTGACACATTCAGGGAAGGGTGTGGAACAGGAAGAGGGAGGCAGGGTTGTGGGAGAACAGGTGGAGGCTTGGGAAAGGGTGTATTGGGGCAGGTCCTGGGCAGAGCCAGGGATCAAGCATGTTTCCAGGACATTGGAAAGTCAGCCTTTGGTCAGCACCACACAAATTCATCATGTAGCTAGGTTCCCCCCCCCAGAAATGGCAAGACATTGTTTAAGGATTTCCAGAGTACTCACCACATTCATCCTCATAATGTATTCTTCATATGGTGGAAAATTGTGCCATGTGTGGCAACAGGAGGAACCCAAAGTATGTGTTACACCTGCAATCTTTGAAGGTATTATTATCATTATCATTATCATATTCAGACTGTGGTCCACATACAGGGTCTATTTAGGTCATGTTTAAGTATCATATCTGAAAAGTCTGGTGTAGATTTTAGGACACCCTAAATTACCAAGGATCAAGATCGGGTCTCCATGCTGATCAAAAGAGGGTTAAAGCTCAGCAGTGAAGTAAGAGATTCAGGATAAAAAAAAAAACAACAACAACAACAAAAAAAACCAGCTTGTGTACGATTTTTTAACAAAGTGATTCTCAAACACAAGTCCGGGGCCCTCTGGGGGTCTGTGACCAGGTTTTAGAGGCTCCACCAAAATGTAAACCAAACAGCAGGGTCAGCGTTAGACTCACTAGGGCCGGTGTCAGAAAGCTGAAACCCAAGCAAGTTAGCTTCGTAGGTGCCCCAGGATGTGGGGCTGAAGGTAATTGACCTGCTTGCTCCCCCATAACATCAGTCCCGGCTTTCATCTACTGAATGTGCAGAAAAATTGTTGCAATGCAGGTGGGCTGTGGAGTTTTTATAGTATGATGGAGAGAGAGGCTCAAAGAAAAAGGTTGCAAATAACAGGGGTGTCATCATGCACTAATTTTAGCATTTATCCTGCAACTGACCCGTGCATTAAATCCAATAGTTTCTTTGGCTACTATTCAGGCATTTAAAAATATTCTGCCGCTATGACAAAAATAGCACATCCTATTGTAAAACTTTGTAATCTGACTGTACCCACTATACCTAAAATAAAATCTAAATGGAATCCTGTTGAAAATCCAGTTAATGAGAGTTTGCCATTCAGGTGACTGCTGGGTAACAGGGATATCATTGTTAATTACAGAGATGAAAGTAGTGGAGAAACAACAGGTGGCTTTAAAAGTCCACCAGATAATTTCTGAATTAGCAGTTCCTTGCTTCTGTGCGAAATCTGAATATGAGGGTTTTTTTCCTGCTGGAGTAAGTAGGTGGATGGAATTAATCAAAATCAGTGCACTGCTGACTAGGAAAATCAGAGTCGTACAATATTTCAAACATAAGGGGGCAAACCCTCAGCTGCTGTAAATAAATTAAATGGAGCTATACTGATTTACACAAAGGGCATGTCTACACTACAGCGTTATTTCAAAATAACTCACGTTGTTTCAAAATAACAAGGTGAGCATCTACACCTCAAGCCCGTTATTATTGCCCAAACCATGGGATGCAGAACTGCAGCTATGAAACTAAGAAGTGTCTGTCATAGGTGGGGGGTATAATAGGCCAGGGAAAGCATTGCCTTCCCCGGCATTGCCACCGAACTGCCACTGAACAACTAGACTGTGGTGCCCCCCCCCCTTCCCTGAGTATCCCATTGCCTCCTCCAGTCCATCCCCCAGCCACAAAGGTCCCTGCTGCTTACCGCATCCCTCTTCCTGGGGATGGAGAGTGAGGAGAAATGTGGAGAGCCACTGGATTGTAGAGATTCTGCTGGGCACTGCTGGGGCTGGCAGCTCAGTGGGTGGGGAGTTTGAAGGAGGAAGGAGCTGGTGTTTAGGGAAGCTGCCAGGTGGACTCAGCACGTGGCCCTGCCAAACTGTGGTGGCACTGGGCCTAGCACAGTGCTAGGGGAAGCTGCAGGCTAAGCTTGGCACTGGAGGTAGCCTGGTGCTCAGGGGCCAGGGGAGTGGAGGCTCAGTGGTGCTGGAGGAAGCGCACAGCCCACTGTGGCTGGAGTGGACAGGTTGGGGCTTCTCTTGTCCAGGAGACACCTCAGGGCTTTTCTTTTTATGGGGAGGGGAGGGGAGAGGAGAACCAGTGGCTTCAGTGCTCCAGCTAAAAGCTGGAATAGCTTTTCAGACTCTTAATACTGCAAAGCGCCAGCACTACCTTGCGCATTTGGACCATTAAGGAACTGAATACCCCAATTATTTCTCTGAATAGAAGTTTTCTGTACAGTTTCCTCCTACTTCGGGAGAGGGGATGTTACCAAGGACTTGGTTTTGTGCCAGCTCACTTTTAGGCCTTAGATGTTTGTCGTCCAATCTTTATTTTTTTTAAACATTAGAAGTTTTCCAGGCAGGGATTTTGGTTTATGTTCGTACAGTTTATCTGCTCTAAAGCACTGTGCACAACAATGGCAATGTATCTTAACCTCACTTAAAGCTGTATGCAATGGAGTAGGACTCACCAGCATGGCATCTCCTGCTGGTCACACTGGGAATTAGCTCAATCCTCAGCTGGGTGCCCCCTTCTGGCCAGAGTCTTTCCTGTTGTCACTGTACACTCTATCTACTTTCTAGTTCTGGACCCGCATTGCTCCCAGGTCCTCTTCAGGACACTGCCCTCCAGCAGTGCTCACTAGTCTGCTTTCTAACCCCCTTCTGGGGGTATCAGCAGTTCTCAGTCTTGCACCTTCCACCATGGCCAAATGCAGCCAATGTCTAGCCCCCACACCTCAGGGAAAGCTGCAGTCTGTATAGGCCATGCTCCAGTGGTGGTTACATGTGGTACAAAGGGGAAAAAGTGGGGGTCCTGGCCCAGGGACCCTCTGGCAGCAGCTTTGTCCTGCCCTTCTTCTCTCCCCTTTAATTCCTCTCATTCCCTGGGCCATTTCTCCTGTGACCCTGGCCCCTTATATCTAAGCCACAGCCTGGATGGTATCAGGCTAGAGCTGCCCTCTAATTCCCCTTAACTTGCCCAGCACTGCTCTGTCCAAGGGGCTTCTCTTTCCCTAGGAGCTAGTCTTGTACCCTTGCTGTTCAGAATCCAACTGCCCACTGCTCTGCTGAGTAGTTTCTTATAAACAGGGCTGCCCCAGCAAACCACCTCTGATTGGCTCCCTACAAGCCTCTCTCTGATTTGCCAGGGCTCTGTGCAGGTTCTCCAGCCTGCTTTAACCCCTTCCAGCCAGAGTGAAGACGACACTCCATTACACTGTAAAAAAGCCAGTTTCCATTATAGCCCTCTCTCACATGCCCACAAGTTTATGAAACATTTTTTTGACCTTAAGATGATTTGTAAAAGGCTGAAAGATTTTGATCTGTGGGAGAGTTAAAAAATGCACATTTCCCATAGTAAAACCAAAATTCTAAGTGCAAACAAAATTAGCAGCTCTTGCTGGGGCTGCAAATAGCTGCTTAAACTACCTACCCTAGGGCAAAATTGCTAATGCTGGACAAGCATCGTCAAAGGTGAGAATCCTCCTTTTAAAATTTCCTAATGCTTCCAAACTTCAGGATGTGCTGAGACAATGCAAAATGACACCATAAAGAAGGTGAGGCTATATTAATATCATCTAGAGTTTAAGCAAATACTCATTAATATTTTCAATTCCTTATAATGTTTGTATATCTTGTCCTTTCCACCTGCCCCAGCACCTTAATACGTTTCAGGTCTTACATGTTAGCCCTTTGCTGTAGCCCAGTTAAAATGATCAGGTTAGAATATTTTTTCTCTCTTTTGTAAGCCAGAAAGATGGTGCTCATACTTCTAAAGCAGCAGCCTAAGACTGCAAAGTACCAAGTACCTCCTGCAAGGTGATGATCTCTCTCATCTCCTGTTTACATGGATGGGAACTAAGGGAGCCCCAAAATGAGAATGCTTTAGAGAGAGGCTCTGTCTCGCTGACGACAGTGAATGCCACCCTCTGGGCAGATCCTCAAAACCAAGGCAGGCACCCCAAACCGGTAGTACAGTCTATAATTAGATTTCATTAAGCCAGATTTATCTTACTATGGAGTCACAAATTTTAGGCTCTTCAGCACTGTTCCCTCTAACATTTTCTCTCCTTGGGCAGGTTGAATTTTCTTTTGGGCGGGTTGAAATGTCTTATGTGCAATACCAATACTGAGGTAGTATGTGGATGTGTAACACTAGTACAAATAAAACACACACACACACACACACATATAAACAGTTCGTAGGTGTAGAAAAATGTATATTAACACAAGGAATAGTTAACAGGGAGCAATGCTTATGATATGTAATATGAAATTAAAAGAAAATTAACACTAACCTTGGAGTACATGCATCATCATCATCCTTTCTAACAACCCAACCTAGCAAACCCACCAAAATGTATATTATCCACACATAACTCAGTTTTAATATGCTAAACAAATCTATGAGTCAACTAGAAATAGACATGCTCTCCTTGCATATACTAATACAATATCTACTGACACTGGAAAGAAGAGTAAAAGGCATTCACTCAGACTTATACAGTTTCTTTGGGGAATGTTCAGGATCCATGCTATATAAGAACAAGTGAAACAGACCTGTAAAAACAGAAAAAAGTTCTCCTGGTTTGAAACTTTCACCTTGTGAGTATCACCAACTCAAAGAGTAGAAACCCCAGAGCAAATTAACACATGGCTTCAGGTTTTGTAGACAGATGCATGTTTTAAAGAACTTACAAATAAGGTTTCATATTACAAAACAACTAACATCACACCTAATACTTACTATTTCTGAGTCATAACAGCCAGAACTCTACCACATAGCAAAGATCTGGCCTTAATGCAATACAATATACCATGTGTTAATTAGTAACACAGGATTTTAAAAAAATCATTCAGATCAGAGTTTTAGATACAGGATTTTAAAAAATCATTACGATCAGAGTTTTAGATATCTGCAACACTTCAAAAATTCTGTTAAAGGAATCTTTTTTTTTTTTATCTTATGCCATTAACACCTATGTAAAATGTATTTGAAATGTAATCATGCAAGTGTCCTGGCACTCTGCAGGATGAGTTCACTGCATGTACTCTCTTCATGGATCCATGTTGGGGAGCAAAGTATTTTGTCCTATGATGTTTTACAAAGGTTTGCCTGGTGTCTATTGGCCTCCATTTGTTGTGCAAGAGAGAACACCTCCTGTGGTAAAGTCGTATTTCATACGTGGTAATGTTTCTCTCCTTTCCGGGGAAGGATAGATACAGTCTCAGAGCAAACAATCTTACAGTTGCCTTTAAACATGGGACACAGACATTATAAGTGAGATTAATACATGAAGAAACTTACAAGCATTTCACAGACTCTAAACAAATTCTTATAAGACTAATACTTAATTGGAGCAAAACTAAGATACAGATGACCAGGTCTGGTCTCCATCTATGAGGTTGTCAGTTCTTAGCTAATGCCTGCAGCTGGGATAAGCACCGGCATCTAGCCTGCCAGAGTCACAGGTGCACATGCAGTGAAGAGGTCACAGTGAAACTGTTTTGTAGTCTTAGCAACTGAATTTATACGCACTCTATACAGCCCTGATTAAATCCCCTGCAACTTAAGTGGTGCAAAGCTGTCTTAAAGATTCCCATGATGTGTGCCTATGGATTCCCATGATGTATGAAAATTCTTCAGTGATTTAAAGCCAACTTTATGCTGCTTCTTTCCGCCACTGCAAGAGTAGGCATTCCAGGTCAGACTGGGAGCATACAATGCCAAAAAAGGCAAAATCGGGGCATACTGCAGTCTGGAAACCATAGGCTGCCTGAACACTATCTACCAAGCCATTCCTTCCAGTTTCAGTTAGAGTACCCTTGTGGCTACTCTAACATATACCAGAGGATGTGTTCTATTTCCTACGTGCCAATAACTGGCAGGGGTATATCTAAGTTGTACAAAGTAAGGGGAAGAAGCTTTTGGTAGACCTAGTCCACATACAGTTTTTCCATCAATTTAACTATTATAATGAGGGGGGAAGATGTTTTTATGGAAAATAGTTCAATCAGGGCTTCTATTGTGAATGTGGTTATACTAACAGAAAGGTTCCTTATACAGCAGCACAGCTTATTCCTCGAAACATATGGGACTAAGTCATGGGAGACTTAGTTACAGTGATTTCTCTTGCAACTACACTAGAGGATGTATCAATTGAATTATACTAGTTGAAAACCAGTAGTTAGAGTGGTACTAAAATTGTAATTAGACAAGGCCTTTGCTGTGAATGCAGTTGAAAGTCTTCAATGGGGGAATTGTAATCATGAAGTATTATTCCTTGGCCATTGGCCTTTATTTTGACAGGTGATTTGATTGGACATCACACACACATATTTCTCTGGCTCCCACAATAACTCTTTTCTTAAGCCTGTCCTATAGTTGGCTGGCTTTTGAATTTGGGGGCATTTTATTAGTGATTTTGTTTTAAAATAGATGGATACCGCCACACAGGTATTACCTTTTCCTTGTCTCCCTCATACATAGCTTTTATAGGTGAGAGCAGTTTTTTACAGAATTCCTGGTTAATTATTCCACTGAGGCACTGCTAGTTTTAATAAGATGGCTTAATAGCAGGATTTTGTAGGCAAAATGGTGTGTGTGAGAGAGAGAGCAAGAGAGAGGAAAAAAAAACTTTCATTGATTTGGAAGGGGTATTTTAAATCTCTCCCTCTTCTAATATGAACCTGATATTATAGTCCACACCTGGCATTTGACAGGTTTGCTACCTGCTGCATGCTATATAATTTGTCAGAGAGTGGATTTAATTTGATTACAAGTTGTGGCACTCAGAAAAAGGATGCCCTTATGAATGAGGAATTGCTGATGCCTGAAGGGCAATTTGTTAAGGATGAAGTTCAAGGAGACAGGTTAATTCAGGCAACACAGTGGATAATTTCTTCACCTAATTGTATCATATGGACATCAATGCCTATTGCAATGAAATTAGGGAAACTGATTTTCCATGGACTGGGGTAATCCGTCATTTTACTTTGTGTACAAAAGGCTGAAAATGGAATTGAAACTGTACTAACTTTAAAGTAGATTTGGTTCAAGGGCAGACCTGGACTTCAATCTCCAGCACCAGTAAAACTGATGCATTTATGCATTTTTAAAATTGCTTCCATGTATGCATGAATGATTATCATGTGTGTCATTTTATCATTAGGGTGACCTCTGCCTGGCTTGAAAAATTAATCACAGAACAGAGGACATAGACAGCTAATAAACTGGATGAACCTATATACGAGAATAAATAGTTCATTTTAGGCTAAGTCAGAATAGAATTGATTAACTTTCCAAACAATAATCCATTCCTAAATTCTTATTCTCCTGTATCTTAATTACACCACAAAGTAATTAGCATTTACAAGGAAACAAAACACGCTAAGACCTTCTTTGAAAAGATATCTGCAAGTCATTCATCTTTCCTCTGGTTTTTGTTATTCTCCTGACCAATATAATTTTAGTTGAGAATCATTTCTATTAAAAAAAAAAGACATACACTGTGCAAAAGAAGCACTGATGTGATACTCAGTTTCAGGACCCCACCGTCATTAATGGCAAACTAATTGTTTTATACACATCAACAAAACACATCAGACTAATTATAATTCCACAAACAGCAGCTGAGGGGCAACGATGAATGTTCAACAATTAAAACAACCACCATCTCACAAACAATGTTTGATACTATTAATTTTTGCTGCCTAAAGTCATGCTGTTTCTCTGTGGGCCTGAAATGCCATAACACTATTGCTTATAAAGCGCAATCACATTACATGTGGAGATTCATGTGTTATAGCTAAATTTACAATACATAGAATGGCCTAGACACATTAGCTATATACAGTACTGTAAGATTCCACATCAAGGTAGGGGCTAAGACCTTCAAAAATAATAATCCGCTCAATATAATAATGCTGCTCAATTCAAAACTCAGTGAGAGGCACATTTTAAACAAACACAGCACAAGCCTATTGTAATAAAAAAAATGAAGAAAACTATACTAGAGGAAGTTTCTCTTTTTACCTTCTCTCAGAAGCCCCGTTGTCAAGTTCAGTGGATAAAGATATAGCTAGGTCTATTGTGCTAAGTATTTTCTTAGGGCCTTTAACGATATTGTAATCTTCTCTATCCAGTGCTGCATTCAATTTAATCAAGTCTCCAGCAAAAAGAATGCTCATTTGATGTCATCTCTAATTTGTGCATAGGGTAATCAATAGATGCAGCTGCAGTTCACTTCTGTAGGTAACTAAAGTTTGTCCTTGCCCTGCCCTTCTACAGTTTGTTTCTGGAATTTACATAGGACACAGCCCTACACATTTTCTAGCAGCTCAACCAATTCAGAATTTAAAACAGCTCTTTTGTCAGCACATCTGCAACTGTGATCTGATCTCCAGTCCAGTAATACAAGTATTAGCGATACTAAGAGTTACATCTGTTTATTACACTTTTTCCAAAACTGCTCTATGGCAAAAATAAATAAAAATAAAAAATTGCACCTAGAAATGGTCAATCTACCTGCCACCATCTCCAGGTGCATTAGTAATCTTGAAAAAAAAAACCATACACCTACATTTATTTCTCTGTTGGATGTCACCACATTTCTGTGATGGGAGACATGAAAGAGTGAGCAGGGGCAGTCTTCCTCCAAACAGCTGCAGAGCAGTGGCAGAAACACATAAGAAAAGGAAAAACAAATAAATGTAATCAAGTAGCTTTTAGAATGGAACTATTCCATTAATTCATACATGGGACTATTGTAGAAGTTGAAATGGCTCATAAATCCCCTAGAGGCATTCATGAGTTAATGTTTACTACACAGAAAGTTCTCCTTATATGTTTGTACAGGGCAGAACAAGCTGTCAGCACTTGATGAATTATTAATAATTATTTATTATGGAACCACTAAGTGGCTCCCCACCAAGGATACAGAGACTCCTGATGACTACAAAAGTGCCAGATGGATGTGAAATAAAAAATGCAAACAAAGGTGTACACACTATTGACACGCTGTCAAGACCACATGTTCCTAGAATATCATCCACTAGAGATGATACAGGTGCAGAACTGCAAATGAATATGCTGATAAATAATTCACCATTAAACTTGTAAGGATGGGGGATCTTAGGGAGGGTGCAGCAACCACAGGAATACCAGGGGTGCAATTTAAAGTGAGCAAAAGAGAACTTCAGAAGCTTTATTTTAGCTGAGATACACTTCAGAATTTCAGAGTGCTGAACCTATTGTTAATTGAAAGGCCAGATTCTGCCACTTACATTTCATTGAAATCAATGGGCCTACCTGTGAAATGAGGTACCAGTTCATGAAAATAAGGGTGACAGAATTTGGATCTAATAGGTAAACAGGCATGGAGGCCCAGGATAGAGTTATGGTCCAATATGTGAGTGATCTAGGTTCAATTTCCATCCCCTACCTCACATCTTCTGGATCAACAGGGACCTGGAGTGCTGCAGAGGCAGTCTATTCAGTCCCTGTGCTGTTTCACAGGAAACCCTCTGGCCAGCTGAATGGTTTCAGTGGGCACATCTAAAGGACATTTAAACACCCACAGCTGGTTCATGTCAGCTGACTTGGACTCACTGGGCTCAGGTTGTGTAGCTGACCACATTTCCCTATCCTGAATACAGGATCCCTGGTAAAATTATTCATATTCAAGTGAGTTCAACAGCAACCAATCATAACTATGCAGTACAAACCTTCAAATTAACATCAAGCTGAGCCCCCATTAAAATGAAATACTACATGGTTGGATTCTTATTTACCTTCTTTTAAAACTTTAGGGTTCACACAGGAAGGGGTGCACACCCCCCACCAACATGGAGAGGTGACACCCAAGAGGTGACAAGCTCCGATACCCCTCTCCTACATGTGGGGAGAAGGACTGCACTCCTGACACTCCCTACCCAGCACTCTCTGCCTTTCATGTCTTGTTGGGCTCTGGGAGATAAACCTGCCACTCCAGATACCTGGCACCACATTTTCCTGAGGCAACATTTGGAGGGTTTCATGTAGGGGTCACATCCCCCCATCCAATTTCTGCCGGTAATGGGATTTAACTGCAGCACAGACGTACCCAGTGGGTTATGAAGGTAACCACATTCAGTCCACCTTGGCAAGAAAAATTGTGGACTTGACATTGATAACATAAGGAGACTTCCACAGTACTCCTGATACATGGCACAAGGAAAAATGTTACACATGATAAACAAAATACTTGGTATTACTTTTCAGACATGGGGCTTATGACTCCAGGCCTAATTCCAAAAGATCCCTGCTTGTACATCCATAGCAGAGCTGGACCACGGTTTAGCTTAAAGTTTTTGTATTACTTTATAGGCTTCTCAGCTCTTGAAACACTGGGGTTAGTCCACTCGTTTGCTTATGCAGTATTTGGGCTGCGGATTTCATATGCAGTTCAGAAAGAAAGCTGTGATTTATAAGTTGCAATCTGAAGGCAAAGCTGTGCATGGAATTCAGATACCAAGAGAGAGAAACACTTTTTCCTCTGTTGTAGAATTTTTTCATTACCTTATTCATTAACCTTTCCTTGGGCATTAAAGTATTCATTACCCTTTCTTGTGCGGTGTGTTCAAGCCACATTACTCTTGATCATACAAATTCACAGCAGGGTAGCATCTAGCTAAGATAATCTTCAAAATGGCAAGCTGAAAGTGAACCACACTGGAGCTTAATGTTGTCATGATAGCTTCTGATAATGCTGCTGCAGCTCCAGAGGAGGTTTCAAACCTTCCTGAGGCTGAAGCTATGTCAGCATTCAAAGTCTAACACCAAACTACCACTAGAGAAAGCAACATTTGACCATTCTAATTCCTAAATAATAAATCATTCCTAAATTTGGGGATTGTAACAGGTTGTGACAACACTGCAGCACCTTGGTGGTCCCCTTGGGAATTAGCTCTTCAGCATCAGAGCACCTTCTACTGACCACTGTCTAGCTGCCCACCTTGTGCAGCAGGGGTGGGCAAGGATGCGTCCCGCCAAGCGGTGGATCCAGCTCACAGAGGCCCTGGTGCTCCCCCACCACCAGGCCCGAGCCTGGGGGCAGGGGAGCTGCGTGAAGCCTCCTTCACCCTGCCCCGGCCTTGTGAGGAGCTGCGGCACTTCAAAGTGCCACATGCTCCTCACAGGGCAGAGGGAGGCTTCCTGCGCTCCCCTGCCCCCAGGCCCTGATTGGCCTGGGGTTGGGGGAGCATGCCAAGCCTTTTCCGGAGCATGGGTGCCTAGAGGCTAGATAGACCATATTTTGAAAACTGTATCTAGTGCCTGTCCCTTTATTATATAAAGAAACTTAAAATAAAATAATACAGGTGAAGGCAAGTGGAATACTGCAGAGACTAAATCTTGGCTACTCACACAGAAGTAGAATAATTTAAAAAGAGTCTTGAATGACACCAAGTACTTGACACAAGGCACTTCTTTTTGTTTTCAATTTAGAACAATGCAAGGCTCTACTTCAGCAGGATTATGGGAAAGAAACTATTTCCCTTCACATTATTCGCCGTGGGTGAAAACTTACTATGGTTTGACAGATACCTGCAGTATTTCAGAAAGCTATGGAGGTGTTCCTACAAAGGCTTCAGCTGCAAATAATTAGGTATTTGCTATGTGAATAATGGAATGTATCCTTCCAGAAATATGCAAGCATGAAGGGAGAGTTATACAGCAGTTTCAGAGTCAGGGAATGAAAGCATATCCCATCAAAATGTGACCTATTCAAATGGCAAGCAATGTAGTAAGGAAAGATCATGTCTGCAGCTAGGTTCATGTAAGTCCAGCAAAGCTGTCAAAACTCTTAAAGGCAAGCAGCCTATTACAGAGGGTGAACCTTGTAAACTCTTAGTACTGCCAAGGTAATTTCAGATAATTTCTCCACAACTGACATGTTGTCATTTGACTTTCCGTATTGAATCTACAGGTAAATACATAATCTATTCAGATAAATATGCTTAGCACTAAGGATGTTCTCTCCCGTCTGGAAAAACACCCAAAATAGAAAGAGGTCAATGGTCAGCCCATGTAACCTATAGATAAATGGCTTTAGTTATAGCAGCATCCCAAGGCTATAGCACCAAAGTCTCTTAAAACAACAACAAAAAATTATTGTGCACTATTTAACAGGACAGTTTTTTTAAAAATCTGCAGGATGAATATGCTGCCACAGCTACCCTACTGCCTGCTCTATTATGAGCACAAACATATTCCAGCACGGATTATCAGGGTATTCAGCACTCACAATGCCCAATGAAAACATAAAACAACATGCCTAAAATGTTAATTAAGGCATGTTAAATCACAAAGTTAAGGAGTCAAGCCACGATCATGCAAAGATTTTTGCAAGACTCAGCTTTTGCATACCATGAGGAGACCCAGTGATTCCAGTCAGACCCCTTGTGTATGTTTTTGTATTACTGGGGTTTAAGTCAGGAAATGCAAGTATTATGATTGCACATCAGAGTTTAACTAATGTTATGCATTATGATATAACTATAATTATGGGATTATACTCTGTTTATCAACCAATGCTACACAATGGAGGGTTTTTTTAAATTTTGTTTTCCAACCTCTAATGCTTATTAATATTTCAAGCTCTTCGCTCACTCCAGCCCACACATAGTCCACAGCATTTGTCAGAAAACAATTTGCCTAATTCTTCTCTTTCTTATTTCAGTTTTGACTGGCATTGTTCCATTGACTTCTTTAGACCAATGGTTCCCAACTTGTGGTCCGCAGACCCTTGGTGGTCTGAGATGGTACTGTAGGGGGTCCTTGGAAAATTTCCCGCTCCTTACTTTTCTTTTCTTTTCTTTTTTTTCTCCCCCAGAGAGGGGGTCCATGAAATTTTAATAGATTGAAAAGTGGTCCATATGTTCAAAAAGGTTGGGAACCACTGCTTTAGACTTAATCCTGATAAATTCTCAGATGAGAAGAAAAGTCATGCCCTAAATATGCAGGGGGTTTTCAGTGAATGCAAGGAGATTAGAAAAACAGAAGTGAGTACTCCGTTCGCTAAAAACTAGAGACTGAGGCTATGTCTACACTGCACACTGATTTTGAAATAACGGGCTTCTTACTCTGACTTCTGTAACCCTCATTTCACGAGAAGTAAGAGAAACTGAAGGGAGAGTGTTCTTCCTTCGATGTCCTGCTGTGTAGACAATGCCTAAAGCCGAGTAAAGGTACTTTGACTTCAGCTACGCAATTGACATCGCTAAAGTTGCGTATCTTAACTCGACTTCAACCTGCAGGGTAGACGTATCCTTAGGGTATGTCTACACTATAAAATTAAGTCACATTTAAGTCAACATTTAGTGTCTGATTTTTACAAAGTGGATGCTGCGTGTCCCCACTATGCACATTCAGTCAGTGGAGTACATCCTCACTCCAAGGGCTCACATGGACTCACTGAGCAATGCACAGTGGGCAGCTCTCCCATTGTTCCTGCTGCCAGTTGGAATTCTGGGTTAGGGTCAGTGTTCCTTGTAAGCTGAGCACTTGTGCGGCCGCTCAGGAGAGATTCGAATGCCGCCCAGCTGATTAGCAGAGTGCCCACAGTGAGGTTTTGGTTCTACTAGTGGTGCACATTCACACATACCTCAGTGCACATAAAATTTATTTTGCACATAAATAGAAAATATCTGCACATCAGTGAAAAAGATTAGAGAGGACATTGGCTCCCTTACAGGATTAAAACATTTTCATGGGCTGTTTTGGGTACATTTTGTCAGCTTCCCATGATGCACTTGCCTCCTCTCTTCCTTTGTCCCCAAAAGCAATGGCAAACAATCATTTTCATGCCTTTTTTCCTAAGCCTGGGTTACCTGTGCAGACACCATAGCTCAACAAGCATGGACCCCAATCAGCTGCATAGTGTACCTGTGAGCATCACAAACACTTTGTAGTATTTGCAGAGCCTCACCAGAAGCCACTGTGCGGAAGAATGTGATACCACCTGGAGCCTTGTAATTTTGTAGCTAATAAATTAGTTAGATATGATGAATATATGTTATAGCATAAGGTTTGGATTAGATTTAAACACAAGATGTAGGCCTCAGACAGGCCAGGCAGCTTTGTTAACTTAGCTCCAGCTCTGTTTGATGTTAGCACATTCTGATGTTAAAGTGAAGGAATGGAATATTGTAATGCATAGTGATGTTAATATTAGGCAAGGTCTTGTAATAGATAGAAAGAAGTTTAATGTTGAAAGACTTTGTAACTTTGTTAAAGTGACTAGAAGTACTCTTTGTTCTGTGCTGCAATTGTGTAATTGTATTGTTTGTGTGAATGAGAGAGAGAATGTTTTAGGAGAGATAAGTGTGAAGGCTACTGTATGCCCAAATGGTCAGAGGAGGGGCTGGAGACTGAGAAGCACCAAATAATTATCAACTAAGCTAAGGCATATTGAAAACACAAACTGGACTGAAGCAGTCTGATGAACCCTGAAGTTAGTGGCAAGCATCCCCGAGGGGTCATCAGTACACTAATATCCATAATATCTGTAAAATTAAGGGGGGAAAGTTTCTGTGGGAATGACAGCCTTCTGCTCCTTGAGCCATCCTCTGGAGTTGAGGATAAGGGATACCAGAGCTTTTCCCCATCACCACACATACACACGTTCTAGGTCAGGGGTGGGCAAAAGGGCCTCCGCGGGTCAGATCTGGACCGACAAGCAAGTTGATTTGGCCTGCAGAGGCCCTGCTACTCCCCCCGCCCCCAGGCCAATCAGGGGCGGAAGGAAACGTGTGACATCTCCTCCCGCCCTGCCAGGAGAGCACGGTGTTTAGAAGTCCCACATACTCCTTGCAGGGTGGGGGCAGGGCAGGAGGAGACTTTGTGCGCTCCCCCAACCCCCAAGCCCTGATTGGCCTGGGGTTGGGGGAAGCATGTGAAATCTCCTTCCACCCTTCGAAGGGCACGGCACTTCTAAGCACTGCATGCTCCTTGCAAGATGGGGGCAGGGTGGGAGGAGATTTTGTGCACTTTCCCTGCCCCTAGGCCAATCAGGGCTTGGGGGCAGGGAGAGCACATGAAGTCTCCTCCTGCCATGCAAGGGGCTCAGCACTTAAAGTCAACTGCCAGCTGCTGCTCAGCTGGTGGTTGACTGTAAGCACGGCGCTTCCTTGCAGGGCGGGGGCAGGAAGTGAGAGACTTTTCGTGCTCCCCCTTCCTAGGCCCTGATTGACCTGGGGGCCGCAGAAGGGAGCACGCAAAGTGCATCGATCCATAGTGGCTCTTCCTAGGACATGAGGAACATGCTGCCACTTCCAGAGAACCAGGCAGGGAGCCTGCCAGCCCTACGCCACCCAGACTTTTAGTGGCCAAGGTCCCTTTTTGACTGGATATTCCAGTTCAGAACTGGACACCTTAGCAGGGCCACCTGGTGATTAATGAGCCTGCTACAGCCTACACTGACAGAGCTGGGTCTTTCAGCTTAGCTATTAGACACTCATACCTTAAACATCAATGCCTTCAGGTTCAGGGCCAGATTAACCTTTTGTGGGCCCTGGTGCCTGAACTGTGACCTTGGCCTTCGTTCTGCCTATACCCAGCTCAGCCTCTTCTTCCTGAAGCCTCACCTGCCATTAGCATGGGGCGAGGCAGAGTGGAGCGAGCTGGGGGTGAGGAAGAAAGGGGAAGAGAGGAGTGAGTGGGGTCTTTGGGGTATAGCATGGGTGGAGTGGGGCAGCCCGTGGTCTGGGCACCAGGGCCCCTTCTGAGTGTAGGTCTGGTACCATTGGCACCCTTGTAAACCAGGTATTGTAGAACAAGTGTGCTTTGAGATTCAGATTCAATGCATGTTAAAACGACTTTTTGTAAAACCACGGGGTTCAAAAAATTCTTATCTCTAAAGAACTTGTATACTGCACATACTCATGTGGCTCTTAAACAATTCCAAGCTCTTCCCTGGTACTGCTGTAGTGTTTATGTTCTTTGGTGCCAGTTCTTCATATTCTGGCACACTTCCCTGAGTGACGTCTGTCTCCAGGATATTGCAGTCACCTACTTGTCCATGTAACTTATTTTTTCTATTAGGATTAGTAAGACATATGGAAATATTGCTAAAAAGTTTCTGCTAAATAAGGATTTCAAATGTAAAATGAATTTGCTTCCACTACATTCACTTCTCACTTCTCTTTTGTGTTTGCTTTCCATGAATATTCATGTGATTGAATTTCACTAGCATGAATGATCATCGAAAGTGAATTTTAAATTTGCTTCTTTTAAGCATTCCAGATTAGAAACATGATTCAACCAAGGTTTAGACATTTACATTGATGAGAACAAATACAGTTATATTAGTATAAAAAAAGATATAAATCCCCCTGCTTCGGGACATAAACCAACCACAGTGAGATCTGAATCTGTGCCTAGTGACCCTAAGCACTGTAAATAATAATGGAAAGGGACTAAGAAGAAACTTCTATACACAGGTTGTTCCATAATTGTCCATTACAACATGTATGCACTCTCTCCTGAAACACATGGTAGTGGTCTTGTCAAGCACAAATATTAAGTGACCACTGGCATAATCTTATATGGCAATTTGTATATTCCTATCATAAGAGCTACACTCTGCTATCTGGGAACAGGTACAGTGCCATGTGAAATATTGTGACCAATCACAACTAGCTCAAAAAGTCAATTGTTTGAACAATCTCCATGAACAGAAAAAAGGCAAAATGATTACGATTTGATAAGTTATAACTAGCAATAGATACCTAAACAGAATCCTAAGTCTAAACTGGAAAATTGATCCATTCTTGTCATGCTTTTCAGGCAGTTGTTTAGCAGTATGTGACATTTTCCAATAATTTGTAAGTTGTGAGGCAGTAGTTTGGCATTCATTTTAGTTATATAATCGGTAATGTTTAACTTCAGTTCTTTCACCTAGCCACCAGTAGTTACTATTTAAGTCATCCATTTGGCAATTTAGAATTACACATGAACCAGGGTAATCTATAGGAAGCACTTTATTTTGGGAGAATGCAGGTGCTAGACTTCTTTGTTATGTTCCCAGCTATGGCACATCATCATCCCACAAAACACGAAGGTAGGTCACGAGCTCAGCTCTGAAAGATTAAAAATGTCATTATGGACGGTTTTTCAACAGAAGAAAAAACCTTACTAATGAAATCTGGCCAAATATATTCAAATCCCAAAAATTACTCAATGAAAAAAAAAGTTAAATAGTTTTGCAAAAAATTCATTCTGTTTTCCAGTCATCTCCTTTTGGTATCTTCCATACAGTAAACGCTGCAATTAATATATCTGTCATGAGAAGCTGCAGAGAAATGATGGAATACCTTAATGTCCTCTCTTTCTAGGTTTACTCAGACAGCAATCAGACACAAATGGGTTGGCAACACAAAAACAGTGCATAAACAAGAGTACTCTCAGTGACAGATGTTATTGCATCATGAGATGCTTTCCAGAGAGATCAAGCATTGATGCTCATGACTTGTCAACAAAGTCATTTGATATTGAAGCTCAAACACTTTAATGAAGAATCTACAGAGGATCTGAGTGCTGTGGCCTTTAAAACTACTGCATTATATTGAAAAAGTGATGGATTCTAAGCAACCAACATTCAATTTTAAAGCTGTTTAAGATGCATATCTATTCTCCCACACCCTTTCCTCAACTCACATCCTTCTCCCAAATGCTGCCAAGTGTCTGTGACATTTACAAAAAACACAATGCAATGTTGGGACAATTGTGAGGGGAAATTGCTTTATATACTGAGTATAAGGCAGGCAAGTAAGTTATGAGTAGAAACTAGACATACTATGTTAAACAGTATTGGTGATGGACCTGGAGAATGTAATCTTCCCTTTATCAATGTCATAAGTACAGTGTAGTCATTGGACGTGCAGGCTTCCCCATGCAACCTAGCCAGTGAACCCTGACCCCAGCCTGAAGGGTTACCTTTAAGGCGAGGTAGATATTCAGCCTACACATCTGTTTACTTCTACACCTCTCAGCTGAACATCCCAATATGGGTGTCAATTAATGCCAAATAATGTCTTTGGAGCCTGTCCATGAGAAACAAGAGAGGAACAATATCATATATACCATAAAAGAGCCACCACACAGTGACAGATTTCAATCACTACCAGCTATGGCTAAATCCAAAGAAGTTTTCTTATCAGAAAAGGCTACACACTCTACTGACATTCCCAAAAGTTATTCATTCTGTCAATCATAGGCTTTTGTAACCCATTCTGTGCTTTTACATAATGTTTAATTCACTGCAGGACTGCCCTAATACATCTCCTTCTGGTTAAACTTGGCACTACAAGTGCTCCTCCCACAGATGTATACAAGGTACAGAAGCCCGTTCCTTTTCAGTTTAAAGCAATTTTTAAACTAATCCCATTTAAAAAAACATTTTTTCTGGTTTTCATCCTACTTTTTTATCATTTGAATATATACATATAACTTGTTTTATTAAGAAAACACAATACATTACATGAAAATGTTTGCATTATGGTAATGTATTAGTCCATCTTTCTATGCAACGCTGCCTGTTGAAGTCAAGCTATGTATTAATCTAGAAGAGACACACAATAAACAAACAAGCAGGCATACAAGCTCTTGAAGTGCGTGTACAACTAAATGTACTGATGAATCTCATGCCCACCAAGTACATATTTCAAGCTGCTAGGTATTTTTCAAGGAGCAGTTTAAAGATCTGACACACTAAAATGGGAAGAAAATGAAAAGCTGTATCAGAATACATTTCAGAACACAAGGAAGTATTTGAACGTTAATGCTGCAAATGCTGTGGTCCAATTATTAAATGTAAATATTTATAGGTTAATAGTTCTAAGTGTACAACTGTAAAATGTTCAATCAAATAAAAAGTTTTATTTGGGGATTAGAGATATATTGTTTTCTTAAATTTGGAGGTAGCTTTGTGTTTTGAGTTCTGATTCAGTTCTGCAGCAGACACACTGAATTCCATTTAATCAAATCTACTGAATACTGTTTCCTCATCCTTCTAGCTACCAAAATAAACCCCAAATGTTTACCCAAAAAATTGCCCAAAAATTTGCGCTCATTTTCACCTGTATTTGTGGTTGTAGTCATAGACATTGATAAATTGTCATAAATAAAAACTGAAAGCAAAGGGCCCTAATGGGGCAACAGCCTCTGTGGAACAGAGCGACCCAGGCCATAGGCTTGGCATCAGTCTTTAAACAATGTCAAACTCCAAATGTGGCTGTCTGTGGCTTTAATCCAACCAACACACATAAGAGGCAGGTGGATGGCAGAAGTGCTTTCAGCCAAGGCCAGACCAAGCTCTGGGGTTCTGGGCAGGTGCTGAGGACCTCCTCTCCTTGGTGCAGGCTCACAACTTACTCCCACCAAAAGGAAGCAGCCAGCCTTAATTGAACTTCTGGCTCCTGATGGGTTAGCATCTTCTCCTGGCCCTAGTAGGCCTCTTGAGCCCAGCCTAGTGCACCAATACCTCCTGCAGGGGACAAAGAAGGCCTGATAGACTTGTATACAAATAGCCAATCCTCTGCTTTACACTTATATCACAGGTTAGAGTGGCCCAACTGCAATCCAATTAGCAACTCAAAAACCAAGGAGCTGCTCTTCTATGGAGACTGACAAAAGTGTAGTTGTAAAAAAGGTGGGAGGTTTAAAATCAGCAATTGAATATAAGAATGATAGATGAAAGCATTAGATTTCTTTCTTTGTACAATTTTCACACACTTTCATATCTGCACAAGAAGAATATAGTATATCTTCTTGTTTATATTTGAAAACCAGTGAAAGATTCTTTCTCCACAGCAACAAATGGGAAGATACATACCACAACAGTTTGTTAATCTGGCACATTTATCACAGCAGAAACAAATGTATTAACTTTCTACAGCCTCAGAGAATACTGTCCGAGTTATAGGTACAGTTACCTATTCTGACTGAAGCTATTTCAGAAGATTCTCTCCCCCCCCCCTTCCCTCCCAACAGAAAATAATGTCATTTCCCCCAAAATATCCTATTAAAATGTCCAGGGTTGCTTTCGACAGTCGTCAGCAGATTGATGATAATGCCAGGAGACACCAGGCCAATCCTGGAGGGTTAGCAACTCTAGTTATAGGACAAAATCATGTCCATAGGATTAGATGGATTTTCTTCTTTTAAAAAAGAAGGGGCAGGGAGCACATGGAAATGATACAAATACCAGAGCTGGATCGCTTTACAAGATTTGCATAGCCATATGCCACCAAGATAAGAAGTGACACAGTTGCAGATTAAATCCATAATGATTGATATTACAGTTCCTGTGTTCTAAGAAGAGAATGAAGTTAGGAAAACAGCTTTTTTATTGCCACAAGAATACTGAAATATTGTTGAGTCCACACATTCCCTCCCGCAGCTCCACTTCTTGCCAGATAATAGGTTGATGAAATGGTTGAGCAGTCACTTTCACTAGATTTTATTGTCCATGTTAAGGACATTTCAGTAAAATGCAGGTCAGTCCAGGGAATGCATGAGATAAATACATCATTTGCTACTATGGGGTTTAAAATATAGTACAAGACTCCCCTCCAGTAATAAAAGTGAGATCCAGTCACTTATACTATTATTGATCTAATTTTCATTGTAATTGTACTGTATCTGGGAGCTATTTCTAGCATTTAAAATACTCCAGAAGGAATTGGAATATACTGTACAGTGTATATGTCTGATAGATCTCCCAAAAACTATTGGCTGTAATCAGGATTATTATGGTGAAGTGATACATTTACTAGAAAACTAAGCTTATATTATAAAAACTGTCCTAAAATTGGCTTATTGGAAAATGAAAGTATCACTGGATGGAGAACATGGTGGTTTGTCATGACTACTGTATCTTATAGCAGTCTGTAACTGGGTATTCATAATCAAGCCTAGGATTTAGGTCAAGAACCCTAATCAATATGGGATTTCACATCTGTTTGGGCCAAGTGAAAAACTGTTCAACTGAAAATAGTCTGAACGTGTGGTTTTTCTCTGAGAATGAAGTATATAACTGGCATCCTAGGTTCCACAATGGCGTTCAGTATCGATTGTGCTGTTTCATGTAAAAAGATGGTGGTTTTGTTTTGTTTATTTCCTAACTAAAAAATCTGCAAACTCAGCTTGGGATCCAAGAATCAAGCACAGTTCTTGCCATCTGATACATTGTCATTATTCATAAATATTCTGAAGACCATATTATTCCCCTCAGTAACAACTCTGCACCCTCATAGTTGCCTACAACTGTTTGATGACCGTAACTTAAAAAACAATTCTGCTGGTGGACCACAAGAAGGAAAGAAACCTGCTCTCATAGATGTGTTGAGTCCACAGGGATAAGAGGGAATACAATTCAGCAGAAGCTTATCCTGACTCAGGATAAGCTTATTTGCACGCTTATTTCGAAATAAGTTATTCTGGAATAGTTATTCCGAAAGAGCTTATTTCGAAATAGCACGTCTACACTGCAGGGAAGCCTCAAAATTAGTCCGAGGCAAGCTTCCCTAATGTAGATGTGCTATCTCGATTTAGAGCCCCAGGAGACACTGGGGAGAAATAACTTAGAATGGCCCTGGAGAAGGGCTATTTCGAAATAGCAGAAATGGAGCGTCTACATACACCTTATTTTGAAACAGCTATTTCAGAGTAGGCATTATTCCTTGTAGAATGAGGTTTACAGATTTCAGAATAAGCCATCCATTATTTTGAAATAACAGAATGGCTGTGTAGACGCTCGCATTGTTACTTAGAAATAACACTATTTATCTTGAAATAATGGTGCAGTGTAGACACACCCTGAGTGAATAGATCTGTCTCCATTTTTATTTACAATAATCACTTTCCAGAGCAGGACGTTTTCAAGATACTTTTGAATGTAAAGTTATATCCTTATCTGTACTTGATTAGGAAACCCTGAACTAGTGATTACAATTGTAAGACCCTATAAAGATTATGGGGTTGGTTTAATACCTTCAGACAACATGAATTTGGCAGTTATGGCTTAGAGCTAACAGCTCATTATGGGCACGTCTACATAGTAGGGCTATACTCAAAATAAGCTACGCAACTTGAGCTACAGCTTAAGTTGAAATAATTTATTTCGACCTTTGGCACTGTCTGCACAGCAGTTGTTTCGAAATAGAGCACTCTTCCCCCAACTCCCCTTGCTCCTCATATAATGAGGGTTACAGGAGTTTGAGTAAGAAGTCCGTTATTTCGAATTTATTTCAAAATAATGGGCTTGCTGTGTAGACGCACACGACATTATTTCGGAACAACTGACGTTATTCCAAAATAACGCTGCTGTGTAGACATAGCCTATGAAAAATCCAGAGGAGAACAGAGGTTCACTATCTTATTTATTACTTACCTTATCTCCATCTTGAAATATGAGGTCATTTACATTTTATGGGTGACCCATTCTGGCTGCTGAGAAATCAAAACATTCATCTCATAATTTAAGTAATTTATTCAGGAGAAAGGTCTTCTTTGCACTCTGATTTTACCTCATTTGCATAAGAATAATAGAAATGTTGTCAGGTATCCAAAAATATACACTTAGAGCAGAGTAATACAGGAATGTTCAAACTTCATTTCAAATGCCAAAGCACTTGTAGGTGTCACTGCATATTTATTGCAGCACTCAAATAATAAGAAGGATGAAGAGAAGAATATCAAGCTCTAGGGAAGCAGTCACTAAAATATAGAAGGCAAACAGAGGAGATATGCAGAGAAGGAAGAAAAGCTTATGTGGTGTCAGAGACCTATTCAACTAATGCGCATTCTTAAAAGATCAGCATTACTATATGCAGGGCTGATCGCAACATCTATTATTAAGGTTGCCTGACACAATCCATTTATAAAAACCTGTTTTCAATAACTTTAACTTTGCAAAACTGTAACCAGTTGAGCTGAAATTTTCTGTGCTGGCTGCCTCTGGCTGAATTTTATTAGAAATTTTCAGACAAAACCGTTCAGTCATTTCTGAGAACAAGTCTTTGGCAAAAGAACACTTCTTTCTCATATTAAAAAATTCCTATGACCATTTCTTTGAAAAGTTCTATTGCCTCCATAATTCGGTGTAGGGACAGGAGATTTGGCAGAAAGCTGGCCTTTGCATCAGGGATGTGCTTTTTTGCTTTCTTCTTGAAAACCCACCCACATCTGGCCAAGTTATAAGCCTTTGTAGGAGAGGAAATTTTTAAATTGTAGTTTGTACAAGCTCAGAAGTGACTCCTTATATTTGAGCAGCTAAATTCCCTGAAGATGCTGCCTGTATTGGGCATGTTCAAACCTGCAGTTGAGGAGAACTTCCCCTACAATTGCAGTTCTGGGCTGCTGTGGGCCATGCCAGGCCTGGATCTGGGCACCAAAACGGAGAGCAGGGAGACCTCCTCTTATGTGCTCTCAGTAATTCTCTTGCTGGGTCCAGGCAATGTGGGAGAGGAAGATGTCTGATTCAAATTCAGATGGGATGAGATCTGGATCTACACAGGGATGGGAGGAGAGGAGAAGAAACTGGACAAGAAAGGGATGAAGACAGAGACTAGATGCTGATGGGGGAAAGGTGGAAACTGGGACTGGAAAGTGGGTGTTGGGTGGCTAGATGCAACTGTGAGAGGAAGACACACACACACACACCCACACAGATGACAACTTGTAAGAGGAGGAACCTGGCATAGTTGGGTTAGAAAACTGGGATGGGAGGCCTGGAGGGATGATATTAGAATTTGTTGGGCATTGGTCTAGGAGCCTGGGATTGGGATTAAGAGACTGAACTGTGGAGACTGAGTCTGGCTAGGTGAAGAAAATAGGTGTTGGATGAAGAATCAGGGGTTAGGAAGAGACTCGACTGAACAGGAACATGTTGGAGGGGACATGTCAGACTTGGGGACATAGTGGAGTAGGTATGGGCAGAACGGTATGTGCCTCCCAGTACACAATCTCCTGCAAAGCCTGGAATGGAACCCAACATTCCTGAGTGTGGCCATTCCTCTGTTGTCAGCAACTATCCATTAACACCAGTAGCACAGCGTCCCCTCCCCTCTCTACAGCTTGTGCACACACAGGATGAAAACCAATTACTTCATTAACTCAACTGTCAGAGGTCTGTGCAGTGGATCTAAAGGTTCCAAGCCAGTTGATGACCCATGTGGGTGTTGATATGCCATACATTAGATATTCCATTATGTAAATTTGCTTTGTTTTCAAAAACCTAAGAAATTACACATTAAGAGAATACTATTAAGATTTTAAAGTCAAGCACACAAAAATTAGGCAACGGCAGAATAAAAGCTGCCTGTGTAATCTTAGGGCTCGTCTTCATTACCGTGCTACAGCGATGCAGGTGCTGCTGCAGTGCATCTGGTGAAGACATACTGTGTCAGCGGGAGAGTGCTCTCCCATCAACACAAGGTAGAAGCTAAGTTAAGAGAAGGGAATCTCCTGCCAATATAGTTCTGTGTAGACAGCACTTTCAGTTAATGTAATTTACGTCTCTCGGGGGGTGGTTTTTACACGCTCCTGAGGGATGTAAGTTACATCAATTTAAGCAGTAGGGTAGACAAGTCCTTTAGGTGCCCTCCTTGGGTTTATGCATTACAATATGGTCTTTGATGACACGATCATTGAATATTTCCCACAGAACCCCTGCCTTTTTCAATGCACAGGCAGGACCTTCCTGGAGACACTGCCTTCTATAACACTCAAACTGGGGCCCATCACAGAACACTCATTTGGCATATTCTTTTTGGCAGCCCTCCCTGGGCTCAGTCTCTAAACAGACCAACCCGGCCCTTCGCAGTCAACTTACGTGGTCTGGCTAGGGTCTGGGCACAGTTCTTCCTTGATCCGCAAAATCTCCCATGTTTTGGCAGCCTTCCATAGGCTCAGTCCTGGCTGCACTGAGCTGTCCGTGGTCCTGCTACTCTTGTAGCCTCCAGGAACCCAATTTTCCCTTCTCTATCTCCAGGCACCAAACTAGCTGCTCTATCTCCATTTGCTCATTTTTATATGGCCCTCCTGTCCCTTTGACTGGCTGCCTCCCCTGTAGCCACTCTAAGCCACCTTTTCCAGAACAGGGTGAAGAAGGGCCAGGAGGCTGCCAGGAGGGGGGGCCTCTGGAACTTAATCCACCCTTTCCAATTGCCCTTTGGTCATAGCAGTTAGCCAATATTTAGAACCGTAATGGGGGGAAGGGTCTTCTGAGAGATGAAAATTATGATAGAGTCATGCATATTCTTTGCTGTAATCCTATTTATATAAAAAGTCCTGTTTCCCTGAAAACAGTAGAAAATAACAGGAGGTACTTTTCTTGTTCAGAAATCCAAATCTGCCTTTTCAGCAAGTACTCTGAGGGGGAAAAAAAATCAGTCTCTTGGCTTCTTCCCAGGACCACATACATCACAGCTTCTCCCACCAGAGAGACAAGTAAGAGAGAGAGATCTTTATTGGAGCAACTTCTGTTGGTGAGAGAGATAAGCTTTCGAGCTATACAGAACTCTCCTTCAAATCTGGAAAAGCACTAAGAGAGTCACAGCTAAATACAAGATGGAATCAGTGGGGCCAACCGCCATCACAGGCCCGGTAGCAAGGTGGGGGGGGGGGCTGACTACATGTCCCAGAAGGGGCGGAGCCTTGGGCAGAAGGGTCGGAGCCAAGAGCAGTCAGTCCTTAGTATTGCCCAGAGTGCAGCACTGGGTTCTTCCCTCCACCCTCATAGCCATGTGGAGAGGCAGAGCAGTGCTCTTGAGGCAATTCCAAGGGGCCTGGGGCACTGGCCACCACCACTGCTGTAGTAACATATGTTGCAGCTGGCAGCTCTGGGCCCCTGGGGCCCTCTTTTGCCCCACTTCCCCCAATTCCCCCATAGGTGGGCCCGGATGGAACAGCTAGATTAGCAAGGAACCATCCAAGTGAATTGTCCTATTAACACCTCTGCAGTTGTAGGACAATAAGGGAGGTTAGCAAGTTACAGATTGTTGTAATAAGCCAACAGTTCAGTGTCTTTATTAGGACCATGATTGCTTAGCCCTTACAAAGTTTGAGCTCCCAGGCTCATCCTTTGAAAGGACTGTACAAGTTTCCCACTGTCTGCTCACTTTTGACTTTATTTTCTGATTCCATAAATATATATACATACTTACCTGCAGGGTTGCTGGTCGCAGGCTACTAGAGAGACAAGGTGAGTGGGGTAGTACAGTAGAGTCCCGATTATCCGACCTAAACGGGACCGACAAGGTGGTTGGATTACCAAAAATGTCAGATGATAGGGATTCTACTGTAGCCGGCGCTGCTTGGTCCCCATCCCTGCCTGGCCCTGGCCCCTTCCTTCCCTTCAGCTCCCAGGCGCATGCCTGGAGAATGGCCCCGCTCGCTGCCCCGTCACTCTCCTGGAGCCGCTGATGCCACTCCTGCCGGCACCGCTTCGTCCCCGGGTGCTGCAGGGAGGGGACGAAGCGGCGCCGGCAGGAGCGGCATCAGCGGCTCCAGGAGAGTGACAGGTCAGCGAGCAGGGCCATTCTCCTGGCCCGCCCCCTGGAGCCGCTGATGACACTCCTGCTGGCTCCGCTTTGTCCCCGGGAGCTGCAGGATCGGATAAAGCAGAATGTCGGATTACCGAAGGTCGGATAATCCGTACTCTACTGTATCTTTCATTGGTCTAACTTCAGTTGGTGCAGGAGACAGACTTTTGAGAGTATGAAGAATTTGTCTCTTTCACCAACAGAAGTTGATCCAATAAAAGATATTACTTCACCCACCTTGCCTGTCTAACATACGTAAATACATGCTCTGTCATACACACACACACCCTGCAATCAACACATGCATCAGCCCCTGCATTTGCATTCAGTCTTTGTGGCAACCCTTCAGGCCACAGGACTCTTCAGTGAAGTCTATGCTGGCACTTTGCAGCGCTGTAACTTTCTGGCTCAAGGGTGGGAAAAAACACCCTCCTCCCTTAAGTGTAGCAAGCCACAGCACAGTAAAGTGCAAGTGTGATTTAGGCTACAGCACTGGGAGTCGCGCTCTCACCGCTGTGAGCTACTCCCCTCATGGAGGTGGTTTATACAGAGCACTTGTGCCATGGCCATACTTTCTGCTTAAAGCACTGCCACAACTGTGCTTTAAAATGTTAAGTGTAGAGAAGCCTTAGCTTCACCTCAGGCCTTGGCATGCTGGCCCACGCCTTGGGAGGTATTGTCTATTAATTCAGCTACCAATAAACAGAGGAGAATGCAATTGTTCCCTCCTGTAGCCAGAATGAAGGTGCGCTTAGCGTGCCCATTCACTTTGACTGGGTCTGTGACTGATGGCTGCCATTAACATTTTCCAATGTAGCAATATAAAATGCGTAGGCAATCTTAACTCTGGCACTTGCTAATTTATGACTGCTTGACTTTGCAACCTTAATAATGTGTTTTTAATGTAATTTTTGTGTGCAATGTATTATATATAGTTTGCAGTATTACACTTAATAGGGAGGAACCTAAATAAGATTGGGGGCCATCTCCCAAGGAAATAATTTACCCTAATGACAGTGAAAGAAAATAATCACTGTGTAATCAATTAGCATTAACAAATATTTTGCTTAATGGGGCAAAATGTAGTTTTCCTTAACTCTGCCATATTCACTTATCTATTTATTAGTCACCTTCTCTTTCAAAGTTCATTAAAGAAATAATTTCTGATATGAACAATTATTTTCATCTTTACCATATAGAATTTTTTTTCAAAGGAAGAATAATCTAAAATTGCAAAAATCATTAAAATTTTTGTCAAGTATCAGAGGAGTAGCCATGTTAGTCTGAATCAGAAAAAGCGGCGAGGAATCCTGTGGCACCTTATAGACTAACAGAAGTGTAGGAGCATAAGCTTTCGTGGGCAAAGACACACTTCGTCAGATGAATGTTAGGGTAAAATTTTTGTAGCTCTGTTAGGAACAGTATTTTTCTCATGCTAAAAGAAACCTCTCTTCTTTTAATACAGCTATTTAATCAAGAAGATATATCATCCACTAGGGTGACCCTACTAAGAGGTTTCAACATATAAAGATCAACCTGTATCTGAAGGAAAAAAGTATCACTAAAATAAACAAAGTTTGAAGAATTCAGTTCAGTCATTTTTGAGTTGCAACATTTGCTGTTTTATCCAAAGCTACTTCAAAATGAATGAATACTGAGGAACTCTGATGTGTTTTATTGTGACTTAAACTGTAAGAACTTCATAAGCCCATCAAACTTCATAAGGATTTTAGGTAGTTTGACATATGGAAGATTCAGAAGACAAACAATCATGAGGAATGAGCACTGCGCTGAGATCTCACTGCTACTGCCTGACTTCAATCATACCTCATTGTAGGGTGGCATGAAATAGATAAATATAAGGACCCCCCATTTTGCAATTGAGAAATTAAGGGCTTATTTTGAAGACAGGCTGAATGCCTAAAATTGCAACTGTAGTCAATGGGAGCTACAGATCCTCAGCCCCTGTGCAAATCAGGCCTTCAGTGACTTGCCCAAGATGACAGAGTCAGTATCAGAACCAGAATTAAAATCCAAATGTTAGCTCTATGTTAGCCGTTAGCTCACGTCTTTGGTTACGTCTAGTTTACATCCCTCTGTCGACAGAGGGATGTAAATGAGGCACTTTGAAAGTGCAAATGAAGCGGGGATTTAAATATCCCATGCTTCATTTGCATAATCACATCATGGCACTCTTCTGAACAAGCACCATCTCGAAAGTAAAACCACGGTTTAGATGCGGTTCTTTCAAAAATGGCAGGCTTTTTCGAAAGCCTCATTTTTTTACTTGTTCGAAAGAGTGCCATGACACGATTATGCAAATGAAGCTCGGGATATTTAAATCCCCGCTTCATTTGCACTTTCGAAGTGCCTCATTTACATTCCTCTGTCGACAGAGGGATGTAATCTAGACGTAGCCTTTGAGTCCTATTCCTGTTCTCATTCTTCTGTGAGCACCTTGGAGGATGAGAATCTCTTCTTCCTCGAAGCCACATCACCAGACTTCAGCACCGACGTCCACATGTAAGTTTCACATGCTCTGCACAGTGATATAATGTGCAATCTCATTATGTCCATGGCAGAGCAGCTGTTCCACACAAGGTTCCCAAAACATATTTGGGACTTATATGCTCTTGACAAAACCCCTGCCCAACAGATGCAGACTTCCGAAGAGTAAGAAAAGCAGATTTGCATTTTAAAACCTCTATACGGTATCCAATTGTAATCTAGTAGCGCTGACACAGGAGAGTGAAGTCTGCTCTACAGCCTTAGCTGCGAGGCAGTTGGCTTTTAGCTCATGTGATAGAGGTACATGGCTTTAGCCGCTAAGACCCCAGGTTCAGTCCCACATCCTCATGATCCAGGTCCCTCTGCTTTACACAGTGTTTGTATGAACTGCTTTGGATAATTTTTAATTCCCACCCTGTCCTAAAAACAGGCTTCAATCCTCACCCCGGGAAAGAAAATGCAGGTTCAACCCCTGTGGTCTGGGACTTTCTGGTCCAGCAACACCCATAGTCCGGAAGGACCATGCATGTTGCTGAACTAGAGAGCCCCAGAAAAGAGGATGCCGGCGGTGGGAGCAGAACTGACCAACGGAGCCAGCATGACCAGCAGGACAGTGGAGCCCACAAGGCACCAAAGACCACAGCCGGCTGGGCTGGGAAGCCAGTGGGAGTGTGATGGACCGGGCTGGGTCTGGGCACAGCTGAGGGCGTCCGCTCAGGGCGAATTGCTCAAATTCGGGGCTCTCTATAGCCCCCAGACTGGTGACCTTCCCAAATAGGCCACAGACCAGTCCCACAGAGTGCTTCAGCTGCCTGCCTGAAGCCTCACGAGCAAAACCCCTCCGACACCCCAGCAATATCCGTGCCCCAGATGGCCCCAGGCCTCATACACAGGTGAGGGGTCTTAGAGCCCAATCTCACCTACCCCGAACAAGTTCTGTCCGGTTCCAAGAAACCAGCCACAGATCCCAGGTCAATTTACCCTCTGGACCTTACCCACAAGATCACGCTGAGCCAATCCTTTAGAATCTAAAATCTAAAGGTTTATTACTACAAGAAAGAAAAGCATGAGAGTAAGGTTGTTAAAGTATCATATATTACATGCATCAAATCTCCCAGTTCTCGATGCAGGCTTGCAGCTGAGATGTTATAACTGCTGACTTAAAAGTCTTTGGTGAACATCCTACGTCAGGATGGGTCCACAGTTCTTCCCGGCTCTTCGATCCCTGCACTGCTGCCTCTGGGTTGAAGGGCTGAGCTGAGTCGGCCACATGGCCTATTTATACCCTCTCCTGGCTTCTTCCAAGCTGGAGAGAGTCACATGGTCTCTGATCAGGCACCTAGATTCCTTCATAGGTGGGTCTCTGGTACTTAAGAGACCTATTGTCCCTGGAGATTTGCTAATTAGCATGTCCATAGGCTGAGCCCATTGCTCAACCACACACAGAGAAACTTCCAGTCTCCATACAGAGTACATATTCATAACTCCACATACAGCCATTATACAGATATATGAAGAGCATATACAGAATCAGTAGACAATAAGCTTTCGTTTGACACCTCACATGGCCCCCTTTGTACCAACTTTTGAGGCAACTCCCCCCCCCCATGGCGCAGCAGTGACCTGGCTGCTTCCCTTAAACTCCAGTAACGTGACAGGGAGTGCCAGAGTCTGTGGGGCGTGGGGGCAGCCAACAGGGCCAGGAAGGGGGGGGGGCTGCAGAGCTCACAGCTGGCAGGGCCACGAGCACCCACAGGGCTGCCACTGGAGCTCCCCAGGCCACGGAGCTCACAGGGCTGCCACAGGCAGGGGGCCAGGACAAGAGTGGCAGGTAGCTGGGGAGAAGAGCCCAGCTGAGAAGTTGGCACCATCCCTTTATCCTGACCCGACCTTCCCTGGTCCAGAAAACTTCCTTGTCTGGGACCAGTAAGGTCCCAAGGGAGCTGGACCAGGGAGGTCCAACCTGTAGTTACAAAATAGCTGCAGTAAGAAAAAGAAGAAAAGGTTGGATTATTTGTAACAAATAAAGCTTCCCACTCATCTCTCTCAGACACCCAATACGATCCACCTCAGCCTGTCTAGAAAATGCTCTACATTGGCCTAAGATTTATACCTGGTACATTTCAAGTCAATTGGTTTAGTTTTGAGGAAGTGAGGGAGAGGGAGAAAGATGGAGAGCACAGGAATGGACATACTGAGTCAGGCTCAAGATCCATCTAGTCCAGAATCCTGTCTCTGATAGCAGCCAGCACTAGAGGGTTTAGAGGAAAGTATAAGTGCCCTATAGTAGGCAGATGGGGAATAATCTGTCCCCCATGTAGGTCTCTTCCTGATCTCTGAGGGTATGTCTACACAGCAAAGTTTTTTTTCGAAATAACAGCTGTTATTTCAAAATAACTTTCCTAGCGTCTACATAGCCAAACTGCTATTTCAAAATTAAATCAAAATAGCAGAGTGCTTATTTTGAATTTGGTAAACCTCATTCTACAAGGAATAACTCCAAATTCGAAATAGCTAATTCGACATAAGCGCTGTCTAGATGCTTATTTCTAAATAGGGGGCCTCCAGCCCTTCCCAGGGTGCCCTGGTGGCCACGCTGGGCACAACCAGGAAAACTTCCTTTCCTCTCCCCCAGCCCCGGAGCCCTTAAAGGGGTAGACTCTGGCCACAGTGCCTGTGGCCTGCCAGAACAGAGCCAGCAGTTGCTGTCCCTGACCCAATGGCCCCAGCATGAACCAGGCAGCCAGTGCCAGCCAGTGCCAGCCCTCCACTGCTCCCCGGGCCCAGTCCCCCAGCTCCCAGGAGCCTGCCAGGGGCCGGAGAAGGAGGGCGCCTTCCTGGTCCAGTGCGGAGATCATGGACCTGATTGAGGTTTGGGGGGATGCCGCCAACATCCATGATCTCTGTACTAGTCGGAGGAATGCGGTCGTCTACACAAGGATGGCTGACAGCCTGGCCACCAAAGGCCACATGCGCACCCAAGAGCAGGTGCGCATGAAAATTAAGGCGCTGCGGCAGGCGTATGCCAGGGCCACAGGGGACAGCTCCCACACAGGGGCAGACATCTGCCCCTATTTTGATGCCCTGGACCACATCCGGGGGGGCAGGACGGTCCATGCCACCCCGGGGGTCATCGATCCTGGAGCAGAGGGCCTTGACCAGGGCATGGAGGAGGAGTGCCTGGAGCTGCAGGAACCCAGAGGGAGCATGCCACGCAGCCAGGACCCCCGAGCCATCCCAGCAGACCCGTCACCAGTGTCATCTGGGGGGCAACAACATGAGTGCCATCACTGTCCCCTTATTGGGGGCCGGGGAGGGAGACTAGTGACCGCGCGCCTGGGCCTTTCTTACCACGAATCACGCAGCAACCTGTGCATGTGCGAGCATGTGCCATGCCACCCCTGGGCACGTGGCCCCAGCTGGCTGCCACACAGGGACCTTGGCCTGTTAGCCACACACGTGTGTGAAGAGACATGACATGCTCCTGACCCTGGGGTGGGACACAGCAGGATGCCCTCCCTCCACAAGGCCATTCTACACAGAGGCAGGGGACATCTCCCCCCCCTCCCCCCACCTCAGCCGCACTATACACAGCACAGGGGCATGGGTGCGGTCTCGGGGCAGCTCCCACTCCCGGAGATAGCAGGACATTCCGAACATGGCCTGTGTGCAAGCACATCTGCTCTGATGGTGCAGGGAACGGTCATCCTCACCTTGCACAGGGGGGCTGGGCTTCACCCACTGTGTTCCCAGGGATAACTGACCACTTCTCTTGTTTCTCCACAGCCGCACCAGCTGTGCACGTGGGGCGCACCACCCCGCCCGGGACATGCTCCCACACCCGAGGGCTCCGCAGGACCACCTGTGCAGTGGAGGGGTACCAATAGCAGCACCTGGGGATACTGCAAGACCTGCACTGCACCCTCCAGCACTGGGTGCAAGAAGACCTGGAGCTTCGGCGGGAGCAGCTTGCCCAGGGCCATGCCATCTGCCAACACCTGCAGACTCTGGTGCAGAGCGTGCTGCCTCCTTCTGCTCCAGTGCCTGCTACCTCCCCAGCTACCGCTCCTCCTCCTGCTCCTTCTCCCCCTCCCGCTTCTCCCTCCACACCCTCCTCACCCTCCATCCCCTCTCCATCCCCCTGGGGACGCTGAGGCCCCCGCATCTGCGGTGCTGGGAGACAGTTGGCCCGGTGAAACCCCCACCCCTGAGCTTCCCCTCCCCCTTCTTCCCCTTGCTTCCCCCTTCCAGCTCCCTCCTCCCAGGTTTCCCCCTCCCCTCTCCCACCCTCTCTCCTCCTTTCTCCCACCTCCTTTCCCCAGTCTCACCAGAGTTTCATTCCCTCCCCAGTTTTGTTAAATAAAGATAGTTCGTGTTTATGAAAAAACATGTATTTTATTTTACATCAGAAAGGGGGGCTGGGAGGAGTAAGTGGAAGAACGTGAGGGAGGAATGGGGCAGACCAGGGAGACTGTTAGTGCTTTTCAGGGTGGAAGCTCTCCCGCAGGGCCTCCTGGATACTGACAGCCCCCCGATGGACCTCCCGGATGGCAGCCTGCAGCAAGTGCAGCCAGGCTCACAGCAACGTGTCCAAGAGAAGCACCAGAGAGTCCAGGGACAGCTCTGGCTCCATGTTGCAGAGTGCTGTGATGTCCTGAGTGAGGGCAACCAGAGCATGCCAAGACAAAAATGCTTTGCTGTCCCCTCATCGAGGTAGACAAGCAAGCAGGGAAACCTGAGAACCGGCTGTCCTGGGGGGGAGGGAGGGTGGGCCTTTAAGCACAGACCTCAGTTAGCCTCAGGCAGCAGCTCCACACAGTAAGTCCTGACCTGGTGCCCTGCCGGAACTGGTGCCCTGCCGGAACGTTATTTCAAAATGCCTTTTGTGTGTAGAAATAAGATACTTCGAAATAACGCTGTAGTGTAGACATATCCTCATAGTCAGACATTGCATTAAACCCTGAAGCATGAAGTTTAATATCCCTTCCCAATACTCTGTTGTAAACCAGTGGTCACCAATCAGTAGATCGGGATCTACCAGTAGATCTTGGAGCCTCTGACAGGTGAGCCTGACTGGTCTGTCCAGGAAGCTACCAAGCGCTGTCACTTCAGTTGCTGCTCCATCCACTATCATTCTGCTCTTGCCCTCTGCCTTGGAGCTGCCCCCCTGGGAGCCTCCTTCTTGCTGTGCAGAATGTGGGAGGGAGAAGGGGGGTGCTGATGTCAGGGTGTCCCTCCTTCCCCCCACTTCTGTACCCCATCTCCACCCAGAGAGAAGGGGATGGAGGGAGCTTGGCAATGCAAATCTCTGTCACTCTCACACACTGTGGGTGTGTCTAGACTACATCCCTCTGTCAGCAGAGGGGTGTAAATGAAGCACTTTGAAACACTTTGAAAGTGCATATGAAGCCAGGATTTAAATATCCCATGCTTCATTTGCATAATCACGTAATGGCGCTCTTTCGAAAGAGCACCTTTTCAAAATTGAAACCGCAGTCTAGATGTGGCTCTTTCGAAAACGGGGCACTTTTTCGAAAAAGCCGCATCTAGACTGCGGTTTCAATTTCGAAATGGTGCTCTTTCGAAAGAGCACCATTACGTGATTATGCAAATGATGCATGGGATATTTAAATCCCCCGGCTTCATTTGCACTTTCAAAGTGCTTCATTTATATCCCTCTGCTGACAGAGGGATATAATCTAGACATAGCCTACGTGTGTCTCTGTCATTCTCACAAACACCAACTGTCCTTCACTCTCCTCTCCCGACCCAACACCGACATGGGGGGTGGCTGTTACTTCTTGTACTGCTTGCAAAGGGGGTTAGTTTTGGTTTTTGACAGGTCTGTGCATCTCATAATTTTCATTTCTCTCCTATGCTTAAATTTAATTCTTTGAGTAGTGCATTCTAAAACACCCAACCTGTCATTGCTGGAGTAATTATCCCTATGATAATTGCTGCCCCTGGAATGGCTGGCATGTCCCTGCAGCCCCTGAGAAAGGCAGAGCAGGGGGTCTCCACATGCTGTCCTTGCCTGCAGACCATCGCTCCTGCAGCTCCCATTGATCAATTACGGGGACCGTGGCCAGTAGAAGCTGTGGGCTCAGTGTTGGTAGATGAGGGGCAGCACATAGAGCTATGGAGCCATTGCTGTACATGCCAGCTGCTTTCAGGAGTGGTGCAGGGCCAGGGCAGGAGTAAGCCTGCCTTAACCCCACTGCCCACCACCCGGAAACTGTCTCAGTTAAATGGTGCCCAGCCAGAGCCTGCTCCCTGAACCCTTGTGCCAGCCCTGAACCTCCTCCTGCACCCAACCTCCTGCCCCAGGCATGAGCCCCCTGCACCCAAGCCCTTTTCCAGAGCTTGTACCCTGAAACGCCTTCTGGACCCCCATTCCCCTCCCTGGGCTAAGCCTGGAGCCCCTCCCACACTCTGAATCTTTTGGCCCAAGACCAGAGCCTGCACCCCAACCCCTAACCCAGCCTGGTGAAAGTGAATGAGGCTTGGGGAGGAAGAGGGCTGCAGTGAGCAGGGTGAGACCTCGGAGAAGGAGTGGAGCAGGGTCAGGGTCTCAGCCTCAAAGAAGGGACAGAAAGGGAGCGGGGCAAGGGTATTTGGGTTTGAGGTAGATCTTACATTGCACTTAAATTAAAAAAGTGATCTTGTGGTTAAAAAGGTTGGAGACCCCTGTTGTAAACAATTAGGAGACGCTGGCTATTCTTGATATCCATATAAATAACCAATCGGCTACGTTCTAGGCAAAACGTTTCTGTGGCAACCTTTAAAACTTCTTTTATCCTATTTGTTTTATTTTATGGGATATCCTCTTGCTCTTATGTTGTGAGACTGAGGGAACAGAAGCTCCCAATCTTCTCTAGCCAATTCATTATTTTATACTCTTTTATCATGACTTCTTCTTAGCTGTCTCCTTTCAAAAATAAACAAGCCCAATTTTTTTACTCTGTCTCCACATGAAAGTTCTTCCAAGCCCTTGATTCTTTCATGTTGCTTTTCTCTGAGCTCCCAGTAAAGTCTGCAATATCCTTGTTTGAGATGGGGTGATCAGCACTTATCTGTGAAGAGTTTAGTTTCTCCCTGCTACAGAGATTAAAAAATCCAGAGAGGAAATACCCTTTACTGGGGTGATTTTTTTTAAAACTTTTGTCACATATTTGATCTGCAGCTCTCATTTTCTCTTTGTCATAGTCTGCTAAGGTTTCTCAATGTCTGCAGTGAAGTGAACCTCAAAGTCCCTGCTGGAAACTGACATGCAATGAACACTGGTAGCCACTTACAAAAGACATTTTTTTAAAAATGCGGTTTCACTTGTCATCTTAGATAAAAGGCATGCTCCCTCTCTCATATTTTTCCTCTATATCAAATCTAAACAAAGTAGGGAAAAGGAATATGATCCTAGTCCTCCTGATTTTCCACTGGGCCAAACATTCTGTTAGAAATGGTTACAAGCACTGCCAGTACTGAGATGGTTAAGCCAGTGACTGTTGTGTCAAGATGTTGCACACACAGTTGGAGTTCTTTTCAGAACTGAAATACTAAGTCAAGGGGGAAAGGGAAGGCGAAGGCTCAGTCAACCATGTAAATGGATCAGAGGAAGCGAATTCGATAGTGTCTAGTCATAGAAGAGAGGGGGAGAAAAAAAGAAAGTGATTAACATCTGCTTCACCAAGCCTTTTGAAGTCCCTGTATGTGCTACAGATGACAGCAGAAGTTCAGACAAACCAATTATATTTTAAAGTTAGAGCACCACAAAATAAAAGCTTTACCAATAAGGGCTAGAAAAAGCAACAGTTCCCCAACATGACGCTTAGCAGTGTATCCCTGAATACATTAATCATCACTACAAAGAGGAGGCTTGTGGAAGCCTTGTTGTCAATTATTAAAGCCAAACCAATTTGCTATACTATTTATATTGAGGTCTTTTAGATGACCTCTGGTCCAGTCTGCCCTTTGAGGACATTATTTGTCACATGACATCTTTTGTGAGATGACTCTAGCTTTTTAAAGATGGAGAAGACCTATTAGATTTTCCAGTCTAGCCAGAGGATTGCAGAAAGTTTTGTCACCCCCTTTCACTGCTGTGCAAGATATTTTGTCTAATCATTTTCCTCCCCAGAAATGGCTAGAAGTTATGAGGGAAGCAGTTCCCCACTTTGTGTCCTTCCATGCTCATGTCAAAGTCCTTCTTCCACATGACTGGAATCCCCTCCTTTACCCAAGCTGCCATTTCTACTCCCTTCGCTCTTGAAAGTCCCTCTTTCCAAATGACTGGCAATACCAGAGCTCTCCATGAAGATGTGTTATTTAACATGACAAGAAGCCGTACACAGTGGGACACACCAGGATACAATCCAGACTAATGAGTAGCTGCGTCACCCCTGCCCTCTAACCCAATGTTTTTCAAACTTGGGTCCTGGGATCGCCAGGATAAGCCACTGGTGGGCCCGTGCTGCTTTGTTTACTTACTGGGTCCATAGCCACATACTAAGTGTAGCTATAGCTACGTGGTTGCACAAGAGTCAATCAAGCACCATGCACTTGATTAGTAGAGTCACGTACACCTGGCGATGTGTGCACAGGTGCCTCTCCCCTTCACCCGCATTGCTCCTGCCCTCTGCATTGGAGCCCCTGGTCAGCTACTCCCAGGACCCTTCTGCTTGCTGTGCACAGTGAACGGAGGATGCCGATATCAACGTGTCCTTTCCCCCAACACAACCCTGCCTATGTACCCCATCTTCACAGAGCACGTGAGGGGGGGGATGAGGCTCAGGAGCAGGATGGAGCTGCTGCTGCGGTTTGAACAAGTGCCTTCTAGCAAGTGCCTTCCCCAGCAGCCAGCACACATACACATTCTCTCTCACACGCACATCACACACACTCATTCTCTCTCTCACACACACACTGTCTCTTTCACACTCAAGCCCCCCCCGAACATATATTTATATTGGTGTTGTTACTTCTTGGTACATCCTGCAATGCCTATATGATCTCTAATTGTATTCTTTCAAAGTATTGTTATTTTAATTTTTTGTCTGGTCTGTGCATTTCATAATTTTATTTTTCTCTGGTGCTTAAATTTAATTCTTTGAGTAGTGAGTTCTAAAATGCCTAACCTGTCCTAGCTGGAGCAATTATACCTATGGTAATTTTTTAAAATATATATTATAGCTCGTTTTTTTGTTTTTAGTGATGGCACAGCTTTGCACAATACCTTGATCTTGGCACACATAAAATTCATTCCACACATGGATAAAAAGGGAACACTGCCTCCAACATACCCCCAATCTTAGGTTTCCCCCAGAAATGTTTTTCTTGTGCTGCCCCGCCCTCTTTTGGAGAATAAAAGTTTATATGAAGTCTGTTTAATAGAAATAATATGTACACAACTTGCTGCCATTTGGTATGTCCCAAATGCTTCAATTTAAACAAACTAGATTAGAAAAAGCAAAAAAACAAGTTTATTAATTGAAAAGAGAAAGATTTTAAGTGAGCACAAGTAATGAACCACACAAGTCAGAAATGGTTATAAGAGAAAACACTACTGCTGCCTAGTTTAATAAACTATATCATATTAAAGCAAAGCTTTCAGCAGTCTTACTGACCAAACCCTAGGTCAAGGGCTCCTCCTTTCAGAATCTGATGAAAACTTCCTTTGTCACTTTGGGTGCCATAAATGCAATGGGAAGGGAGGAGGCAGGGAGAGGGGAGTCTTGAGGTATTTGCCCCTCCTTTTTAATAGTTTCAGTTCCCCTAATGAAAAACATTTCCAGCTGGGTATCAGGAGGTAAAAAGTCAGTGTGGAAAGGATGTTCCCTGCTGAGGCTTTTTTCCTCACGCTTCAGCTTTGTCTTCTGTTCCTGTTTGATGACTCTCTTTACTGCTCAAATTCATATAAAGCAGATCACACATTCCTTTGTTTTACACAGACCTGTTTACCAACTACTGCTTGGGGAGGGCTGAGGTTTGGAATACGTGTTAACATCACCATATCTGGAAATTTTATAATTTCACATATAATGTTGTCACACATTTTACCAGGAAAATAATGACCAACAAATTATGAGTTTTCAAATAATATTTCACACGGCTTAATTTATACAAAGATTATTACAATAGTGTTCACTCTTCACAAATTCAAAAAATATAATTATTTATTATTTAAAATGCTGGAAATAATAAAATATATACTCCTCTGTGGGCTTAATATCTTGGTGAAATTCAATGGCATAAGTTCATACTAGAGATGACCTAATGATTGCTTCTGGCCTTAAAATCTATGAGACTAGAATGGGTATTTCAACTTTGTAACTGATGTCCTCATCATAATATGATGGCCTGTTTTATCTTTATGATTTTCTAAATATTACACCAGGTATGATACCTATATAAACTCATCCATGATTGCATTTTTAAAGTACCCATCTCTGTAGTATCCAACCACGTCATCAAGGACACATTAACCCTCACACCACTCCTCTGAAGTAAAATATTATCCCCATTTAACAGATGGGGAAACTGGCATACAGGAAGGTAAAGGGCCAGATTTACAAAGGTATTAGGTATCTAAGGATGTAGATTGAAAGTGGATAGAAATTTAGGATTTACCTGTCTAAACCTTATTAAACCCCTATCTGAATCTTCCGGGGGCCTAAATAGCTTTGTGAATCAGGCCTTAAGCATCTTGGCCCTAAGTGACATAGAAAGTCGGTGGCAGAGCCAGGAATAGGACCCAGTCATCCTCCAGGCCTGTGGATAGGATGGGGGGGACAGAGGGGACAATTGCCCCTGGGCCTGACGATTCATTGCTGCTGTGACAGGAGCGGTGGCAGTCAGAGTGCAGGATCCTTTAAATCACCACATGGCACACTCTCGGCGGATCTGAGGTCTGACTGCCCTCAGCCCCACTCCTTCTGCCTGAGACTCCGCCCCTTCCGTGAGCACGAAGCCAGGCCCCCTCCACTTTGCCCAGAGGCCCGGGAAGCTTGTCGGTTCCCCTGTCATTCTCCTAAGTCAAGAACTGGCTCGTATGAGGTGTCAAACAGTTACAAGTTAATCAACTCAGTTCCCTAAAAAGATTTTAAAATAAAAGGTCTCCGCTCTGTGTGGAAAAGCTCTTTAAACAATAAGACAAACACAGTTAGCACAGAGCTTCTTTAAATATTTTCCATCCTATCCATTTCTCTCTGCTCTCATCAGAACAGATCATGACACATGCACTTCAATTTTCAGCTTTCAATATTGGTTTTGATAGACAGCTGGCTTCCTTCCTCACCTTTCCTTCCAAATTTGCTGTTCAGCTGGATACCATTTTTCACAGTCAACGGACTGAACATGATGATCACTTTAAAGTGAAAGGACCCACGATGCAGTCTAAGAGAATGACATGTACAAGATCACCCTCTATTACTTAAGCTAATGTGGACAAATCAGAGTCCGGAAAACCACTTTGGAACTGTACTAAGTTTTGGAAGATTGTTCTTAATTGAAAAGTTCATTGCTAATGCAAGTGTGAGCTGGTGCAGTGCTGGACTTACAGACTAAATCATTTGAGTCTTTATTAATAACACAGGTTCATTTTAATTCAGTGAAGCACATAACTGGCATCAAGCTTTCAAGATTAGCACTTTGCTGTGACTGGAATCCCTAATATTATGAAACTTTATATTTTATATAGATGTAGTTGTTTTCATTATTTGCATTTTTAAATTAGGTTACTGATAGATAGCTCAGACTAATTATAAACCTGTTGATTTTATTGAGCCCAGTGATATCCACTGACTAGTTACAAATCTTTAAGTCTAAACTTGAATTCCATGTAATTATTCTGCAGTCAGCTAGGACTATGGTACAAAGATGAATGAGTCCCCCTGAGATTACTCCACCTTGAATAATCGGAAGAGGTCATTGGGGTCAATTACTGTTTCAGTTTGCTCCATAGCTGCTGCATGTAAATCAGTTTACTAGGAGCTCAAAAAGTGCTTTGATAACATTTATTTCATTACCTTTATCTCGGCAATTGCAGGCTTTCATGATGTAGGACAATTAAATTCACAAGTAGAAATAGGCTGAACTGTATGAAAATGGTGGAAGCTGTTGAAATACAGCGCTCACGATTTACAAGCACAGAAGCTGTTTGTGGTTTGTAGCATTGGTGTTACCACCAGTTTCAATGGTAACAGTCAGATGCATCCAAGTCAGATGCCATTTTATGGAAGTATATGAGCTTCTAGTTAATGTTTCTAAACAATAGATTGCATGTTTCCTGTTAGAAATGTTAAACTTTAAATATGAAGAAAATCTTATTTAAATATTTATATTTTGATATTGAGTATAGCCAAGTCTGAAAACTTTATCCAACAGAAGTTTGCGATTAATACTCATAAAATAACAGCTTACAGTTAAAATTATTCTAATTTCACTCTGCATACAATTATTACTGTTGTTACAGTAAATTGATATTATGAATTTTTAAAAGAAATTATGCCAAGTAAACCACAAAGAAAGAAGTATTTTGAAACTGCCAATGGTTATTTTGAAATTACTTGTCTTGCATCTCTTTGCAAAGGTTTCCAGCTATCCTTATCAGATTTAGACAGAAGTAACAGATTGGTGTATACTAAATAAACATGCTTTAAACTATTCCAGGGAGATGCCTGCAGGTCCCAATGGGAATTAGCTGCCCAACTGTGACTGAAAGTCAAGGGGAATAGGGTGGCTGACAGGCCTTTTGAAAATCTCTACCTTCAACTTGCTATAGACTTGTACTTACAGTTTTAGAGCAATATTTTTCCTAGATTTACACACTAGTTGGGAAGACAGGGGAAGAAAAGACACAGGGAGGAAATCCTAGCTTTGTTGATAATAATAGTAAAACTCCCATTGACTTCAACAAGGACAGGATTTTACCTATCTTTTTCACTGCTCTGCAACCTTGTTTGGTATAAAATGATCCTGGCCTTCACTTAAATACAAGGAGAAAGGTTGCACCCCACAGAGCTATTAAAAGATATGCTGGCTGCTTTAGACACATTGTCACCCAGTGTTCCAATTTGTGATGTGCTTTGCCCCCTGCACTTCCCCATGCAAGGCTGAGCCTTAAAAGTACAATGCGGCTCTCTCAATTACATACATGCTTTAAACATTAGCCTGAAAAGCTGTTAAACATTAAGTCTGACAGATCTACCTTCAGAGTAAATTATTTTATTGCACACATGATTATGTAATTTTTATCAATAATTCATAAAAATAGAAAAGTATCTTGGATTCTGACAAGGTCTATTTCCCCGTGTCCTTTGAGATTCTAAAAGAAGGAAGAGGAAGGCATCAGAAGGGCAGACACAATATGTTAACTTAAATTCCTTGATAGCATTTTGGCAAGTCTCTCTGATGTAAAGAGGTCTCAAGTCATAACTAATCAAGCCAATTCTGACAAACTAGCATGCTTTCTCTTTCCCACACAGAACCAGAAGAGAAACTGAATGCAAAACGTAAAAACCACATTGTTTATAACATACAATGGGGACACATTTCTTTTATCAGCACACAAGATTGACAATTTACACTGACAAGAGTTTATGAAAACAATGGCAGCCTGTTCTGTGAAATCCTTTCAAAAGCACCGTCTTGCAATAACTGGCATAGTATTTTCTTTCAGTGAATTAAGAGGCATTATTAAAGCCTTTCCTCTTTGAGATGACATCTTTAACTTAAAAAAAAAGCCTAATTTTTTCTCTTTTGATTTGCCAATAGCTATTATCATACACCAACTCTTAGCTATGTGCTTAGCGCTCGTCTTCACATACAATAGTGCAGCTGTGCTACTATAGTGCTTTAATGCAGATGAAAGAGTGTCTTCACTAAAACACTGAGAGACGGTAGCTATATTGATGAGGAAAGTCCTCCTGTCGGCATAGTGTTATCCACATAAGGCTTTCGGTGGGTATAACTACATTGCTCTGGGTTGTGGATTTTTCACACCCCTGAACAATATAGTAATATCAGTATAGAATAGTGTACACCTGGCCTTAATCAGAGACTATATCTGCTAGCTTAAACCCTCTGGTCTGCAGTTTTGCCCTTTTTGCAATTAAAAAAATCATTCTGGCTGCAAATCATGATAAAATGATTTACCTGTTGCAGACTGCATTTTCTCTGCAACAAACAATGCTGGATGCACGCTCATGGAAAGGTCCTTGTACTAGGCTCTCACAATCTGATCCAATTCTTACTGAACTAGGCAAGCACATTGCAATCTACCCTGTGTAAAGCAGAGCAGGAACTAAACTGAGTGTCTACATTGGCACCCTTTTCCGGAAAAGGGATGCTAATGAGACAAGTCGGAATTGCAAATGAAGCGGGGATTTAAATTTTCCCCGCTTCATTTGTATAATAACATGCCGCTTTTTCCGGCTCGGGGCTTTGACAGAAAAAGCGCCAGTCTAGGCAGCGACTCTTGCGGAAAATAAAGCCTTTTCCGGAAGATCCCTTATTCCTCTTAAAATCAGGAATAAGGGATCTTCCGAAAAAGGCTTTATTTTCCGCAAGAGCCGCTTTAGACTGGCGCTTTTTCTGTCAAAGCCCCGAGCCGGAAAAAAGCGCATATTTACAAATGAAGCGGGAAAATTTAAATCCCGCTCATTTGCAATTCGACTTGTCTCATTAGCATCCCTTTTCCGGAAAAGGGTGCCAATGTAGACACAGCCAGGGTGTGTCTAGATTACATCCCTCTTTCGACAGAGGGATGTAAATTAGGCACTTAAAAATTGCAAATGAAGCCAGGATTTGAATTTCCCATGCTTCATTTGCATAATCGCATCATGAGCTTTACAGGGTCTTTTGAAAACGGCCTCTATTTTTGAAAGAACCACGTCTAGACTGTGGTTTCACTTTCAAAATAGCGCTTTTTCAAAAGAGTGCCATGACGCAATTATGCAAATGAAGCACAGGCTTCATTTGCAATTTTGAAGTGTCTAATTTCCATCCCTCTGTCGAAAGAGGGATGTATTTTAGACACAGCCTGACAGTCTAGGCTTTCCCTCTTGCTCCAACCTATGGGGGGTAGTGATTAAGATGTGCCAGCTATTTTCCTGCCAAAGCTTACTTCCTCCTCTGTATGCTCCACTATGCTGCCCTGTGTGTTAGATGGTGAAGCCAAAACTCTTTTCCCTCCCACTTATGCTAGAGGATAAGTAGCAGCCCCAGGAGAGTAGGGGCCTGCCAGCATTGTGACCAGTGATGCATATACTGCCTATATGAGCTATGCAGATTCATCACATGTCATAATCTTTAATTAAAGATTAATCTCCAATTCCTGGAGACTCCAGGAGAATTCTCAATAGTTGGCACCCCCACCTGAAAGTATATGCCAGCTCAGTACTGATCCATTTAAAGTCAATGAAAGTTTTTTCCATTGACATCAGTAGAAATTGGATTGGCCCTCAGTCTCTACACTAGAAAGAGGAAGGATAAATATGAGACACAGATCAGTCATGATGGCCCTCCACAAACCTCCTAATGAGGTTCACAGAAATGCTGTAAGTGGAGGGGCTGCACGATTTGGCTTAATAGCAGATGGGTTATTATATCTAATAGTAACAGGAGAATGGGCATCTATTTATAAATGGCATAAAATACTACACTGTATAAATTTCAGTGAGACACATGCTTAAAGGGACCCCCCTGGACAGCCGTTTCTAACATTATGCCAGACCATGGACATTGCTGGATCAGAGTGCTGACTAGAGAGTTTCAACCTGTACAAGTGAAGGGAGAACACTGGCAGCAGAATTCTGTCACAGTTACATGGATCAAAAAGGAGTAGAGTATTAAGGAACTAAGCAATAATATAACCTAGACTATCTATTTAAAAAAAGGAAATCATATCAAAAAGGGAAATAGGAATTATTAACTTGATTCTTAAGATCGCATGAGTTACATGGCTAGAAATTTAAGAGTGACTAGAAACAAAACTAAAATAATTGTTTTAAAAAGGAATTAAAATAGTTTTGAAGTGCAGCAAGGGAAATGAAAAGTCAGTTCTCCATCAACATAATGAGCTATCTAATCTTGTCTCCTTTTTTACCCCCATTATTATTTCCATCGCTACTATGTCAATGTAAATACCAAAATCCATAATCCAGGTTATATTTTAATATTAAGGAAGCAATTAACAGTCAGATACTAATATTAAGTGACATTTGATAGAGATATTAAGATCCTTAGGGCCCACACTTCAGCCTGTATATTCATTAACTGTATGCAGTATTTTTAAGTAGTACATTATTTTCTGGGCTATTTGGTAATGTAATACAGCAACTTAATCAGCAAGTAACTATATCTCAATTTCAAATGGAACAAACTAAGCAATGAAAAGCCACCTGCCCCTGTAATAGGCCTGTCATCTCATAATAGAAAGCAAATTCTAAAAAAATATGAGGTGTTATTCTGATCACACTTAGTTTCATGCTACTCTAGAATCAGTGGTCTAGGTCCTCATCTAGTGTCATAGCTCCAGTGATTTTAGTGGAACTATGCCAATTTACAGCAGCTGAAGATTTAGTCCATCAACTTCAACTAGATAGCAAGATGTGTCAGTGTCACTTAGAAGGCTATAGAGAATATGATTTTCTAACTAAAACTCAGACACATTAAGGGGCAAATTTCCAGGAGGGCTGTAACACAACCTCCCCTTCAGCAGGTTTAAAGAAAACCCTTTAGTTTTATGCCTGCAAAGTACATTGTGGCCTCAAATCTGACTATTCACATTTCTTCCTGTGTGATTTGCATCCAAAGGTGCATCTACTCTTCAGATTTGGGCCAATCATGAAATGTGGATGTAGTTTAATTTACATTAAAAATATCTCCCCAAACTGCATTAGAAAAATGTAGCAGTTTTTAATTAGCTCTAGTACCTACAGATTGGAGAAGCTCTAAACCTAATCCTTTCTCAAAATCAACATGTGGAAGTTTTCTCCCAGTGCTACAGATGTTCTATCAGGAGAACAGTACATTAATGAACTGTTAATACACATCAACAGGGTCCACAAGGACAGCTAGACCATGATTCGCACCCTAGCTTGCTGCAAAATCAATGGTCATGTGGACCATGGGGGCGGGATGCACCTGGCCCACAGAGCCATTGCAAACAGCCGGCTTCAGCTGCCGCAGCCGCCCACCATATGATGACTGCAGGAGCTGAAGACTGGCTATTTGTGACAACCAGCAACATTTCATGTGTATATTTGCATATTTGTTATTTGCATAATGAATATGCAAATAAAATGTTGCCAGCCCGGCAAAAGTTTGTGAATGGGTTTGCTGGTCCATGGTATAAAAAAGGTTGGGAACCAGTGATGTAGACAAGCCCTTAAATAACAGCCAAGCAGCCTCTTAAGAGTGAAACAGGAGAGGGAGCTCCTCCTATACCTGTCAAGTAGAAGAAGAGCAGTACACTGCTATCCCCAGTCACTGAGACAATTGGAAGCTCCTCTCTTTTCCCAAGGAGCTGCTTTCAACCTTATTTTAACCCTTGGTCTTGATCCTGAACTTGACTGTTTCAAGAACTGACCCCAACAGGATCTCACTTGCTCTGCTCCAACCACCTCTCTCTCAGAGAGACACTCAACACATTTATGCTTGGATGCAATCAAAAGGCCTTTTCTAGCACAGCTGCCAGCAGGACTCAGCAGAATTCCTTTGCAACCTTATGCAGACTCCCAGAACCTGGATGTGTTTGACAGGGAGAGGTGACACCACCAGAAACCCAGTTCACCAGAAACTCACCCCACCACCAGAAACCCAGTCTACACAAGCTGTGGTGAATCAAAATATACCACTTCCGGGGCTCTGGTTTATTTAGAAAAAGTCAAAGTAAAAACATTACATAATCCAACCCAAATCTCTGCTCTTATACAATCCATAGCCTAAGTTCTCTCTTTCATGCCTCTCTTCTGAATGGATGGAATAACAAACCACCTGCAACAGCAAACTGGCTGATTATCTCCTGCCAACTGAATGAGGCTTTCAGACAAACACTGCCAGCTGTTACAGACAGAAAGACTAAAATATGCATTTGGGATGATAAGGAGGAAGATTATATCATCCTAATATGGAGGTTTTATTAATGACATTTAGTAGCATTTTATCTTATTGTTCTGCTCTGTGACTTTTATTTTTAGACAGTTTATTCCCAATATTATATTGTGGGTCTGAAATTAAAAAGTAGATAGAAATACCTGCAAATTAAAACCACTCAGTACAATAAAAATTTGGTTGAAATCCAGAGCCCTGAAATAAGCAACTTTTAAACATGTGAAAATCAGATGGCACCAAGCTTTCTAGCAGTTGTGAGGAAATTAATGTTTTTAATGAGATACAATGTACCCCTGGAGAAACCTTGCACAGAGAGTAATAAACTCCCTGTAATAACAGTTTTCCAAGTGCACACTACTTTGTCTTTAGTTTACCTGTGTAATTGACCATTATTCAGCTATTCAATAACATGGACCCATATGAGCCAGATCCTGCAATGGCTGAAACTTTGGAGTAAAGCATTGGTGCAGAATAGAAAGGCACATCCTTTGAGCAAGTGATAACCATTAGATCACCACTAGCTCCAAAGATGACTCTCTCCAGGTACTTTTTTTGTGGCACTCAGCCATTTGATGATGAGATTATCCCCTGCGTTTTCAAAATTGCTTGGGATTTAGCCACAGGTGTTATGTAGCTAAATCCTATGTATGCAATAACTTGACAATTTAGGTGGACGTGATTGCTACATTTTAGCACTATCTTCTATATAAGAACTTTGGTGTTCAGGAGCCAGTGTTTCATAAAATTATCCTTTAAGACTTGTCCTTCAGTGCTTTAAAAGAATTTGTTTGCTAGTTTTTCAGTGCTGAAAGTCCCCAACCATTCTCTGCACAACCTTTGTCTAACCCTTTTGATTGATTTTTTTTTCTTTCTTGGGTTGAAAAGATCATAATCTCTACCAAATTTTTCAGTACTGATTGTAATTAACAAGCACAGCCTGAGCAACTGTATTTACTTGCTGGGCATCTGGTATTTTGCTGCAATCAGTGGCAGAAAATGAGATTGACATCCTAGGGGGAAAAAAACCTAAAGAATCAGAGACCTCAGTGTTTATTTATTTGCTGTTTGAATGTTAGGAATTTGCATTATTATATAGACATCAAGATATTCTTGGTAAAATAATAAGCAACTCTCAAAAGACTGTCTTTTGTAATGAAGCTGAAAGTAAGGTGGGATAAATATAATAAATCCTGCTGCCTTGAGCTAGTAGATATGGGGTGCATGAAAGACTTAGAATCATTATCTATTTCTGATCCAGAAAGAGCTTGCAGTTGCCAAACCAACAGCAGGGCCATGGGTTACTCATGCCCATTTCCACCCCTCGCCATGGAACTGTATTTCAAAATCTAAATAATCTTTTTTTTTAAAAAGTTTCAACTGCTTATGGTTACAGAACTGATACTGAAATTTGAAATGAGTGCAAACTCATGCCATGCCTACTTTTTGAGTTTGGAGAACAATTGTTAACTCTAAAACCTAAAGATGATCACCAAAACAGGGATGACTGGTGAAAAGGAGTTAACAGGGCTAAATGCCACTATAAGATCACAGTTGTATAGCTGTATAATGCAGCTGACAGAGAGGAGCTTGCACTACCCTTATCTGTCAAGGTATTTCCAACTTGCAAATGCATACACTGAAAGTTTTAGCAGAAAGAGGTCTAGAGCAGGGAATGCAGGTTTTGTAGAGGATAGCTCCACAAGGAGGCTGCGTCTAGACTGGCAAGTTTTTGCGCAAAAGTGGCTGCTTTTGTGCAAAAACTTGCCAGCTGTCTACACTGGCCGCTTGAATTTGCGCAAGAGCACTGACTTTGTAATGTACAAAATCAGTGCTTCTTGCGCAAATACTTTCACGCTCCTGCTCGGGCAAAAGCCCTCTTGCGCAAATGCTTTTGCGCAAGAGGGCCAGTGTAGACAACCCAGAATTGTTTTGCGCAAAAAAGCCCCGATGGCTAAAATGGCGATCGGGGCTTTTTTGCGAAAATGTGCGTCTAGATTGGCCACAGATGCTTTTGCGCAAAAGCGCTTTTTCGCAAAAGCATCTGTGCCAATCTAGACGCGCTTTTCCGCAAATGCTTTTAACGGAAAAACTTTTCTGTTAAAAACATTTGCGGAAAATCATGCCAGTCTAGACGCAGCCGGAAAGTATAAGGCATGGTCACTCCAACCTGTGCTCATTTTTCCAGACCCAGCACACTAACAGGGCATTTGAGCTATGGGTAGTGGGTGTCAAACCAGAGGGACAAGTCTGGGAACAATTTTTCAAAGCTTGAGAGTATTGGGTAGTAGAGAGTTCTGAGCTGTGGAGAGGTTAAGTGAAGGAG